>JAVMKO010000009.1:39277500-40527500 GCA_032164245.1 Sternotherus odoratus | reverse complement strand
TTGTCAGTGGTGAGTTTAAAAGGTCTGGCTGATTTTGCAAAAAGGAGGAAAAACAAAAATCTGTTCCACATTTTCAATTCCAGGCTCCCCATTTCCTACTCTGATCATGGTGCCCAGGTCACCATCAAGGCGAGGATATTTTCTGTAGTATGTTTTTTGTATGTTTTTCCTCTAGTAGTCATCGCACACAATGCTAAACCTGCAATTATCCTTGATTGCACAACCCATCACCAGCCTAGAGCCAGAGTAGAGCAGCAACATACAGTAGTTATGAGCAGGTGTACTTATATCTTGTGGCATTAACCCACAGACGTACTTCTTGCAGGAGCCATACCTTCCACAAAGGTTGTCATCATGTCAACTAACCAGTGTTTCAAAGGGTTTCATGCTATTCCCAAAGTGGCACTTGCAGAGGCAGTCAGTTAGTCCATTCAGGAACAGCAGAGTGTATAATAATCAGAAGGGGGAGATGAGGTGAGGCCTTGGTCTATAACCCCCCCACACCCTAGCCTGGAATCCTTTTACATTCAGGTCTGTATCCTGCCTCTGGTGGGGTGGGAGGCAGGAAGCTGCAATGGAGCTGGTTGAGAATCCCTGATTCTGGAGCTGATTCTGCTGTGGCCTTGATATAAATTACAGCAGTTGATTGGTGATGACCCCACCAGGGACTATGTCCCAGCTGGGGGTTGCTGGAGTGCAGTGCACTTCTATCCCTGGGGCTGCAAAATGTGGGCAGCATGGAGCCAGAGATGAAGCACTCTCTGCCCACCTGTGGTGAGGGAATCCCCAGCTGAAGAGATCTGGCCTCTTTTCATCCCCTTCAAACTATTAGAGGGGCTTGGTAACTTCAACTACAACCACATTGCTACAGCCTCTTCAACCTAGAAACTGCAGACAAAGGGAGACTTACTGGGTGAAATACAGATAAGGAGCGCAAGGAGTCGGCATGATTAGTACTAGTTTCTGCACATCAGTGGTTTAACCACTGACAAGTTTTCTGTAGGCTCTGCAGTAAGGGGCTTGAGTTCTGAGGAGAAATTTGAAGGAGGATAACAAGCTAGCTTTGTGGATGTGTACGTTGAACTTCTCCCAAACGTGAGGGACAGTATGGGAGAAAGCCCACAAGTATTTGTTTGAAAATTAACAAGTGGGCAGTGGAGGCTGACTTCACTAGCCAGTAAGAGGTAAGCGTCAATATCTTGATAGTGAATAAGAAATGGTAGTTAGGGTGGGGTTGAACAAGAACCTTGGTGAATACAAGCAGTATTTGATGCAGTAGAGAGAACGGGGAGCCAGTGAAGGGATGCAAAAATGGTGACATGATCACAGTGACAGCTTAGGAAAATAATCTTTGTAGCAACATACTGCATGGATCTGAACAGCTTGAAGTGTTGCTGTAGCCGTGTTGGTCCCAGACACGGTGGGTGAGGTACTATCTTTTATTGGTATAACTTCTGATCAACCAAACTTTTGAGCTACACAGACCTCTTCTTCAGGATATGTGCAGGAGAAGATGGCATTTGTCAAAGCCATAGAGAAGGATGTTGCCGTAAGAGATGAGAGTTGTAGCAGTGTGGATGGATAGAAAGACCATATCTTAAACATGTAATGCAGAAATTAAAGAAGATTAGACAGCCTGGATGTGAGGATGTAGAGAGTGGTCTGAGTCAAAGATAACACCCAAGTTACAGGCTTGAGTGACAGGCAGGATTGTGGTGGTGTACCCAGTGACAGAAAAAAGAGGTAGCAAGGCGGATTTGGGGAAAAGAGATTAGGAGCTCTGTTTTAACCCACTTTCTATTCCCAACCTAAGATCTGAGCAAAAAAAGGGGGCAAGGACTATTCGAACGGATGGCCAATATTTCTGAAAATCCACCTTGACTTCAGTTATGATGGAAAATTCTCCTCTTTCCATCAACAAGCCTCCCCAGTAATTGATTTATACCACAAATTCTATCTCCCTCCAGGAAAATAAAGAGCTAGTGATACTTTTAAAAAGTGAAAGCAGTGGCCTCCAGCAGTCCGGTGCTCTGAGATTCAGAGATTGAAAGACCAAAAGAGATCATTGCGATCATCTGCCTGTACAACACAAGATATAGAATTTCCCTAAAATAATTTTTATAGCAGATTTTAAAAAAAAACATCCAATCTTGATTTAAAAATGGTCAGTGTTGGAGAATTCACCATCATTCTTGGCAAATTGTTCCACTGGTTAAGAATCAGGGTGGTAGCCGTGTTAGTCTGGAATAGCAGAGTTAACAAAGTCCTGTGGCACCTTAAAGACTAACTATAAAGTTTTGAAGCATGAGCTTTCGTGGGCTAATACCCACTTCGTCGGATGCAGGCAGTAGAAGTGTTCACAAACAGGCAGTTATAGAAAAGTAGGTAAGAGCCAGGTGGGCTCTGGCTACTTTTCCACTGGTTAGTTACCCTCACTTAAAAAATTACATCTGATTTCTAGACTGAAGTTGTCTAGCTTCAACTTCCAACAATTGGATATTATACTTTGCTCTGCTAGACTGACGAGCCTGTTAGTAAATACTTGTTCCTCATATAGATTTATAGGCTGTAATCAAGATACCCCTTAACTTTCTCTTTGTTATGCTAAATAGATTGGAGTTAGAGTCTATTACTATAAGGCATCTTTTCTAATCCTCTAATCATTGTTGTGGCTCTTCTCTGAACCCTCTAAAATTTATCAATATCCTTCTTGAATTGTGGCCACCATAACTAGACTAACAGAGATAGCACCGGTGTCAAATATAGAGGCAAAATGAACTCTCTACTCCTACTAAAGAGTCCCCTGGTTACGTGTCCCAAGATCACATTAGTTCTTTTGGCCACCATGTCACACTGGGAGCTCATGATCAGCTAATTATCCACCACAACACTCAAATCTTTTGCAGAGTATCTGCTTCCCAGGATAGAGTCCCTATCCTATAAATATGGCCTGCAATCTTGTTCCTAAATATATACATTTAAATGTAGCCCTATTAAAACATATATTGTTTGCTTGTGCTCACTGTACCAAGTGATCTAAATCACTATCAGTTATCTGCCCTCTTCATCATATACCACTCCCCCAATATTTGTGTCATCTGTAAACTTTATCAGTGACAACTTCATGTTTTTTTCAAGATCACAGATAAAAATGTTAAATAGTGCAAGAACCAATACCTGTAAAACTCCACGTCTGTTCGATGATGATTCCCCATTTACAATTACATTTTGAGACCTATCAGTTGGCCCACATTAAATGGATTAAAAGCTGGCTATGTTAATTTGATACCTTTTTTTTTTTAATCAAAATGTCACACTGTACTAAGTCAAAACTCTGTTTTAATACCACTTGAGCCAACATGACTTTCTGACATTACCTAAAACCTGTTTTTTTTAAGAGGGTTCTGGAACTTTGGTTGTGATCTAGTTCCCAGAACTAGAT
The DNA here is from genome assembly GCA_032164245.1 of Sternotherus odoratus. Lineage (NCBI taxonomy): Eukaryota > Metazoa > Chordata > Testudines > Kinosternidae > Sternotherus > Sternotherus odoratus. The sequence continues at coordinate 40,524,058 of JAVMKO010000009.1, read as the reverse complement.
GAGTCCAGTAAACTCAGTCTTATTTCGTGTTTGTGTTCAATCCGTTCAAATATAGTAGAAAAATTCTATCTTGACATAGGCTGATATTTTTGTTTTGGATCTTAGAGGGAGGCAAAAATCAGGTTAGAGTAGAAACTCAGTTGCTACCTTAACTAAGAAACGGCTCTCACCAATCCATAATAAACAATCAAACTACTATTAGGGCTTTACCAAACTAACAAATCTCCATGAAAACACTCTTTATTCAATATAAAGTAAAATGTAAAATAAATAGATGAAATGTGTATAAATCCCACCATTCAGCATGAAGCAGCGGTTTTCAAACTGTGAGTCGGGACCCCAAACTGGGTCGTAAATCCATTTTAATGGGGTTTCCTGGGCTGGCGTTAGACTTGCTTGGGCCCAGGGTGGAGCTTGAGATGAACCCCAAGCTCCACCACCCAGGCTTTGGTCCCCCTTCCTGGGGTCGTGTAGTAATTTTTGTTGTCAGAAGGAGTCATGGTGCAATAAAGTTTGGGAACCCCTGCCCTAAAGGATTTCAAGGGGATGCCTGTGTAAATCTGCATGCACTCTCAAAGCAGCCTTCTAGGATGTCCAGTGGCCTCAGGCACTACAGATATCACCAGCTCAAAGCTTGCAATGCAGATCTTTTAACATATCAACTAAAGAAATTCCTTTTCTCTTTATTGGTTTCTCTGGTTTTCAGAGTGCAGACTGTTTAATGATAATTGCCTGCCTCATCTGGGGATGCTGCTGCATTATGACAAAAGGAGGCTTGGAATAAACCTTTTTAAAAAAATATCAAGGACAGAATCCTGATTTTTAGTCTTGCACATAAGCTGCGGAAGCAGGGAATAGGAGGGTACAAGTTAGCTGTCTCTTAACCCACCAAGCACACTTCTGCAGAGGAGGATGTGTACAAAGTAAGTGCCCAGCTACCACTCACATTAATAAGGACAAAATTACTGTTTAATATTGATCTCAAAGTAAGAAAAAGTGACAAAATACAGTTCCCCTCTATTTCCTTAACTCCTCAGTGACTACGGATTTCTGAGCCTGAAACTAATGCAAAACTGTAGTGGGTAAATGATTGGTACCTTTAGTGTCCTCTCCCAGTCTTTAACAGAGCTAATTTTTTTTATTCTAGTATACACCCATCATTTTAGCATTCAGAGCATCAACAACATCATACAGAATAATGGGTACTATGGCAGGATAGTAGAAGTTATTTATACTACACAGTGAACAAGATCTACAGTAGATACCAAATTACCAGCCACCTGTTTGAGCCTTGGCAGGCTAGTAACAAAGAGGCAAGCTGAGAGCCATACTAGCTAATTAATTTTAATCATTTACTGCTCAAGAAAAATCCTTCATAATGTCTGCAGTACTTGGGCTATGGGCTGCTCTTAACACAGCCTCTCCCAATAGCATGACAGTTATCACTGAAGCTTTTTTCACTATCTATTTTGCTGCAAGACAGGGTTGTGAAGGTAGCTGAAGACTCACCATTTCACCCTGGAAGTCTGTGCCCGTTTCTTACAGATCAGAGACATAACTGTGAAGCACTATATTATTTGGCTAAAGTACAGGTAAAAGATGGTGATTATAATTGATTCAGTTCCTGGAATGGTCAGCAGTTTGAATTCAGCACTACAACTATCACTGTATTTCAATGATGGTTCTTCAGCAAAGTCTCCTAAACTTGCCAAATTTTGATTTATATGTGCCATGGCTCTTGTGTCATCTGAATGGAGCAGAAAGTGGTCCTTTTTCCAGTGATCCTGGGAGCCCTAAAGAATCAACCTAGCTGGTCTTCTCTCTAGGAATGTTGATGGCCAGGGATCTCTCTGACCCGTCCATGTTCCGTGTGTTGGAGTATTTCAGAATAAGGAGTGTGCCTGGAAGATAGGCACCCGTGCTCAAGATTTTGGATTTCAGAAAGTAAAGAGAGAGTCCTACCATCATAGATACACGTATTTAAAGGCCAGAAAGGACAGTGATAATATTTTCTGTTCTCCTGCATAGCACAAGCTAAATCATCTCACCCAATTGTTCTTTCATCAAGTCCAATGACTTGTGACTTAACTAGAGCCTATCTTTTAGGCAGTGCTGTGATGTGAGCAGTGTAGACATGCCCCGTGCCATTGCTATACATTCTCTCCCATTGATAAAAACCCCTACCCGAAACGAGCAGTGGTAGCTTTGTCAGTGCTAAAAAAACCTAGTCAGTTTCATTAAAAAACCCCACAAACAGTTTGCTTAGAGTTCATCTCCTTGTAGAGAAGTAGGGGAGCAAACATTTTATAACTTAGATCCTTACTACAATGTAGAAAATACAAACCTGCCTGATTAGAAACTGGTATGTTTCAAAGTTAACTAATGCAGTTTGGCAGCAACGTTTCATCAGGTGAATGCAACACAGGAATCTCTAGTTTGGAATGAAGGATGTATTGCTCAGAAATGGATACTCAGTACAGGTAGAGTTCCACAAAGAATGCAAAGACTAGCTGCGGATACATCATAAGCATCACATCTTGCAAATGGATTAACATAATCATGTTTCGTCCATCAATGGGGTGACCTGACAGAACTGAACTTCCAATAAAATACCTTGGCATATAGAGAGTTCTGACAGTGAGGCCCTTGAAAAATCATGCTCTGTGATAGCCCCATGCATTTAGGGCCTGAGTGTTTCAGTATTTCCCGTAGGAATTTAAGTTTCCTGTCACAAAATAGTACATTTCTAACCATTCCTGGAAGAGAAGATAATGTTCCAACCACGAACAAATTCTGTATTTTTCTCAGTCTGTAGATGGACTAACAGAATGAGAGACATGAAAGATCACACTCATCCTAGGGTGTATTAGCTCTGAAGACTGAAGTATTTAATACATCAAAAATAACTTTCACTTGGAAGCATTTAAGTATGAGAACTAGCAAATATGCTTTACCCAGTGTTTGATTTACTCAATGAAAAAGGTGGAAAATTTAAAATATGAAAATAATTCCACATTCTACAATTAATTTTTGCCTCGGTCCTCAACATAATTTAAGCATGAGGAAAAGAAAGATAATTCTAGGACGGTTGAAGATCTTGGAGGATTGGAGTTTAGAGGAAGACCTTGAAGGAATAAACCATTTCCTAGCAATAAGGGGATTTAAGGCAAAATTTAATTTTAAAACTACTCAAAGATGCAAGTAATGTATTAGATAACTTATTGGCATTTTCTTCATGTTTGTTTTGAGGAAGACTGCTTTAAAAAATCCTGCAAGTTTTCCAAACATTTCTAAAGAGACTGAGGAATTTTCCACCTCCTCGGATTCTGTCAGTATTTCTCCCATATTTCCAGTACTCGTGACAAAGTCTCAAATCTGGGATGAAGAGCCCACATCACAATAAGAATCCATTAAAAAAAATCCAGACTGCTGAGGTACCATTTAAAGCAACCAAATATCAAGGCCCTAAAATTGAAATACCCCCTCAAAATACATTCATACTTTCTTCAGCTCTTTCCCTGGCCTGTTCACATCCCCACTCTCCCCAGTGCCTTGCAAGGCAGGCTAGGCTCTGTGGTCTGGATTTTTGCCACAGGGAGGAAGGACACACGATGAGTTCAACAACTGATTTATGTTCAGAATCTGAGAGAGATTTTGCACAAGTATCTTTTCAGAAGTGTTTGGGGTTTATTTTCTTTTTAGTCACCAGTCTCCAGTTCTACTATCTCTAATCCTTAAAGATACAGTATTCTTTTACTGGAATAATCTTTTAAAGCCACAAAATTATTCATCAACATCCTCTTTCACTGATACAGAATCCGGATATGGATAAAATGTAGAAGTCTAATGTAGGGAAATCTGACACATTAGGGGCTGTGCTTCGTATATGAGCATGAATACCACAGGCCCAAATATATTGGCTTAGAATACTCATGTAAGTGAATATGAACGATACTTTTTAATATATGGTTTGAACTTGATTTTTAATAAACACACTAAAAGATTCCAAACATATGCAATTTGAGAGGCAGGAACCATACCAAACCATATTTCAAGTCAAATATGATAAAAGCACAACTTTCACTATTCTCCCTATCGGGAAAAGGATATTCAGTACATAATGCTAACGAATATCAAAAAGAGACAAACTTAAGACACTAGTTAACTATTCAACCAGAAAAATGATCAAATGTCACATTAGAATGATTACTTGGCAAGGTACAAGAAGCTGTTCCAGAACAGAATTGGAGCCCAAGTGAAGGCAACTGAAAGGAACCTAAACTATGGCAGATAAAATTTAGCAGATATTAGGAGTAAGAGGGCATTTCAAGAACAGAAACCAAGAATTACAAAGAATAATTTCTTCAAGGCATGTAAGAAATAGGAAACCTGAGACACAACTGGAAAGTACACTGGAGAAAAAGAGAGCAACTGAGGAGAAGAGCACTGCAGAAAAACCAAAACGTTTGCCTCTGTCTTCACTATGGAAAATATTGTGAAGATGCCTACCCAGACCTACTCTTTTTAGCTAGTAAAGACAAGGCCGAAGTGACAAAAGGTGCTGGAATAAACAAAGAGCAACAGGTCACCAGGAACAGGAGTTCTGAAGGAAGTTGTGACGGGGCGGACCGGCCCCGCACGGGCCAGGGCTGTCCCTAGCCGGAAGTTTTAGCAGTGGAAGTCCCGCCCCCGCTGCACTGGGCATGCTCCAAGTGCTCAGGTAGTATAAAGGGAGGGAGCGCAGCTCAGTCTGGACTGGCGGCCGTAGGAGGAGGACCTGCCTGGGGAGCTCCTGTGGAGGACCAGCCACAGCTGCATCCGGAGCCTGAGCCAGACACAGATCCTAGTCTACCAGCAGCCCCAGGCTGGGAAGAGCCGAAGCCATGGCCGGACCCTTCCTCAGAGCCTGCCGCCGACCACAGCCGGCCGGGAGCCCTAGACCGCGACCGGACTGAGGGGACCACGGACCCATCTACACATGGGGGATCAGCAACCAGCCAGGGGATCCCGTCTGTAGAGCAGGTAGGAACTGGCCCTGGGATAGTGAGGGAGTGGTACTGCCCACCCAAGGACACTCAGCGTGTTGCGGTGGGACCTCCCCACTGAGTGGGTGGCCAGGTGCAGGGCCAATAGGCCACACTGCCCCAGTGAAGGGGGATTGCTATGGACTCTGGCCGCTAGGCCACACTGCCCCAGTGGAAGGGGATTTCTATGGACTCTGGCCGCTAGGCCACACTACCCCAGTGGAAGGGGATTGCTATGGACTCTGGCCGCTAGGCCACACTGCCCCAGGGAAGGGGGATTGCTATGGACTCTGGCCACTAGGCCACACTGCCCCAGTGGAGGGGGATTGCTAGGGACTCTGGCCACTAGGCCACGCTGCCCCAGTGAAGGGGGATTGTTACTGACTCTGGCCATTGGGCCACACTGCCTCAGCAGAGAGGCTGGTATTGACTCTGGCCCTTAGGCCACACTGCCCCAGCCGAGGGGCTGGTATTGACTCTGGCCCTTAGGCCACACTGCCCCAGCCGAGGGGCTGGTATTGACTCTGGCCCTTAGGCCGCACTGCCCCAGCCAAGGGGCTGTTGTTGACTTTGGCCCCTAGGCCGTACTGCCCCTACAAGGGGGCCGTCAGGGACTCCAGCCACTAGGCCTCACTGCCCCCGCCTGGGGGGCACGAACCCTGACAGAACTCAAGAGAGAAGCAGGCACTGATTAAAGTCAGCTATTCGGGGACTGCAAATGCTGTAACTGTATTTGGGAATTAAGCCCAGTGAGTGTCACTGCTGTACCAGGCAAGCTGGTTGAGACAAAGAACTATAAAACATCTAGATAAACATGAAACAATGGGGACAAACCAGCAATTTGCCTAAAGCAAAATCATACCTTTTCTAGTCTACCAGAATTGTACTGAAAAACAGTTTAATCTCAGAACACACATAGGGGTTACCGCAGTGCTTAGTTATTTAATTTCATATTGAATTCTTTAAAAGAAATGGTTACTCGCCCTGTGAAGTAAATGTGGTTCTTTGAGATATGTTCTCCTGGGGTTCTCCTCCACCCTAGGATTGCTTTGTGCCCCCTGCAGCTTCAATTGGAGATTTCTCATAGCAGTATCCATTTGGCTTGCACATGCATATTATTCAGTCTCGTGCCCCATGCCACTGCTATACATCACTGCGTGGGCTGACTGTCCTCAGTTCCTTCTCTACCATGAAGCCCCATGAGAATGAAGCAGAAGAGAAGTAGGGCAGGTAATGCTGCACTCAGAGATACATTTTGAAGAACCAGTTATTACACAGGGTAACCATTTCTTCTTTGAGTAGTGTCCCTAATGGTGTTCCACTCTAGGTGACTACTAAGCAGTTCCCCTTTAAACGGGGAGGGGGCTTCAGAGTCTAGTCTAGTATGATAGAAAGTGCAGCTGACCCAAAAAGTATTAGAAGCTGAATCACGTATTATTCCAGGGGTATGCCATAAGAGTGCCCAATTCCCCCACTTGTCGAGCAGGCAACTATAGGTCCAAACAGTGGTCTTGTAAGGGATTTAAGAAAAACTGAGCTCCCAAACTGGAGTAGGGCATTTAACTGGCAGACAAAGGTTGCAAGTCTCTTGAAGAACCTCAATATCATTGGGTGGGCAAATAAAGCATAACCTTTTATTCGAGAATGGAAGGCCATAATGGCTGCCAGATTAACTCTAATGGAGCTCAGCAATAACCATGAGCTCTTTTGTTCTAGAACGTAGTCCAGTATATGTGGCTGTGATGAGGATGTTGGTGCAATGTGTTCAAGATCACACCAGACTATTTTCTGCTGTGTAATAGCACTCTTTACTTGCTGTGAACAGGCCATTTCTATGCCCATGAACCACTGACCAGCCATGAATTGAGGGGAAGGATCTTCCTCTTCTAGGAGAGTGGGAATGGCATGGAGAATGATCGATGAGAACACAGCCAGCTGTAGCAGGTAAGAAAACCATGTTTGTCTTGGCCAATCAGAACAATTTGAATAACTCTGAATAGAACTTTCAATATCAGGAGTTGGGGGAACACATATGGAAGACTCAACAACCATTAGAGATGAAGGGCATCCCCACGATGGGTGACTAATGCCAGTTCTGGAGCAAAACGGTGCATTTCCTGTTTATCCCCATAGGAGAAAGGTCTGAGTGCCTCATTGTTGGACTACGTGATGAAGTATGGTGGAATCTATCTCCCACCTGTGGTCTCAAGAGAAGTGCCTGTTGAATATGTCCATGGTCATATTCTGAACTCCTGGCCAGTAAGGTGCCATGATGACAATCTGATTGCATATACTTCAATTCCAGAACTTTAAAGCCTCGGACAGGTGAGAGTGGGGGATCTTGCTCCCCTTGCTGATTGATATAAAACATGCAGGACATATTGTCCATCATGACCTTGATGTGTTTGCCTCTGATCAGTGGCAGAAACTGGAGACAGATGCATGTGACTGTTCCAAGGTCCAGGAAGTTGATGTGCAGAATGGTTTGTTGGGGTGTCCACCTGCCCTGAACTAGACACACAGATGTGCTCCCCGTCCCAGCAGAGAAGCATTTATTGTTATAACAACGATTGGGGGAGGGCAGGTGAAGAGAACTCCAGCACTGAGAGATTCCTTTACAGAAGTGGATCTGGAAAAGCATTGTGTTTAAACTGTATCCGCTCAGTGAATAAAACCATCCTGATCTACCCCGAAGACATTGCCCGGACAGTCGTGCATGATCTATAATGAAATTGCTGGCCACCATGTGTCCCAGTAAATGGAGACAGTTCCTGACCATGGTTTGAAGGCTGACCCGAATCATGCTGATTAAGTTAGATAGGGACATAAATCTGTGCATTGTGAGAAAGGCTCTCGCTACTTTTGAGTCAAGAGGAGCTGCTATGAATTCCAGCTTTTGCCCGGGGGTCAAGGTGGATTGCTGAATGTTCATTGCAGGCTCAGCTTGAGGAAAAGTTCTGTGGCCTCCTATGTTGCTTGTGAGGTCACTTCCAAAGAGTGTCCTTTCAGCAATCAGTTGTCTAGGTAAGGCAACACAAAAATCCATTCCTATGGAGGCATTCTGCTACTACTGACATGACCTTTGAAAAGACCACCAGGGTAGGACCACCAGGTAGGTAGACCACCAGGATAGGCCAAAAGAAAGCATGCTATACTGAAAATGGTCCTGGCCTTCTGTGGAGCGTAGGAATCATTTGTGGAATGGGTGGATTCCAATGTGGAAATAAACATCCTGAATGTTGAGGGCTGAGAATCATAGAATATCAGGGTTGGAAGGGACCTCATTAGGTCATCTAGTCCAACCCCCTGCTCAAAGCAGGACCAACCCCAACTAAATCATCCCAGCCAGGGCTTTGTCAAGCCTGATCTTGAAAACCTCAATCCCCTTGGTCCAGTGATGGCATTGTCACTGCAAGAGTCGTCATTCTGAATTTTTCTGCCTTCACAAAGGTGTTGAATAGTCTTAAATCTAGACTGGGTCTCCAACTGCTGCTCTCTTTTGGAACCAATACCCAGAATAAAACCCCTTCCCCCTCTGTGCTGTGTGGGAACTGATTCTATAGCACCCAGTTATAGAAGAGAGTGTATTTCCTGCCACAGCAGGATCTTATGAGAGAGGTCTCTGAAGAGGGACAAGGAAGGGGGTTGGTGCATGGAAGAGAACTGAAGTACCCTGTAGAAATAATCTCCAAAACCCACTTGTCCGTAGCTATGGACTTCCAAGCCTGCCAGAAGTGGTAAAGGCAGGTGCTGAAGGGAGGAAGGCAGGTGAAACATTGCAGCTGGTAAAAAAGGGGATGGCAGCTCAGGACCTCCATTATTCCATCAGAATTGATACTTCAAGGTGGAATGTTGTGAAGTTGAAGCCTGGGTGGTAGGTGGTTTCCTCCTCTGGAACCTCTGCTTCTTAAGGTATGGTTCATATGGTCTCTGAACTTGGGAACTGGGTGGAATGGATCTCTGTGCTCTCTGGGACCTAAAACATTTGTTCTTCTGGGAAGGTGTGTAGATCCCCAGAGATTGCAAAATGGCCTTGGAATCTTTTAACGTACGCAGAGATTCATCTGTGTTTCCAGCAAACAACTTAGTGCCCTCAAAGTGGAGGTCTTCTATTGTATTCTGGACCTCCTTTGGGAATCCTGAGAGCTGAAGCCAAGAGGCCCTCCTGCTGCTATAGTATCTACTGCTGCAGAAATCAAACAATCAGCGGCATCGTCAGCAGTGAGAGAAGCCTGCTCTTCCACAATACATACTACATAGAAGCTGCATACTTTTCATTTGATAAAATTTGAAATAAGATGTTTGGGCCACAAAATTAATCCACTCTCAAGGCTAGAGAAGATATTTTCTGTTCCCATTTAAACAACTAATACAGTATGACTGCTGAAGCTGCACTGTGCTCTATGTATTCCTCAGAGATTACTTAAAAGTTTGCCTTCTAGCAAGAAGCCTCCCTCCCCTACCAAAAGCTGATGGAAGATGACTAATGCTGTTAGCTATCCCTTGATCTGAACTGATTTGGCAGAAGGTGAAGTAATCTGCTAGAAAAGAATTTGAGCAAAACACCAACACAATGTACTCAGTCACTAATTTACTTTGCTTTCAGAAGAGGAAATGTACTAATGGTTTGTGTATGTGGTAGGATGCAAAGCAAATGCAGAAAATATCTAGATATATTTAGGGAAAGGCCATATTTCCAACCTTTCTGTAACATTCAAACACAGAAAACTCTACTCCCTGAGATGCATAATTCAGAGGAAACATCTTGGCAAGCTATCCATTATTTATTTTTACTTGCAATTTGTGGTATCAAGCCCAGGAGAAAGTAGGAGTTTGCATGTTCACAGTTTATTTCTGGCTGCATTAGGTTGAAAAACACTTGCATCAGATGTAAATTTTCTTATTGGCTCAATGCAAACTGACAGCAGTGATGTATTGTAGTCAATATCAGTAATTTTCTACTATTATGAGTTCAGTGTCACTACCATTATACAGACTTTCTTAAAAATTCCCATCACAGAAAAACAGTCTGGCTCAGTTTGGGTACAGGAGGAGGACAGAAGATCCTGTCTCCTGGGAAGGCGAATCAAAGACTCTCCAATAGCTACCAGGTCTATAGCAGGTCTGCTAGCAAGCCTATACAAAACACGTAACATTAATCTAAAAGAAACTGCTCCCAAAGACCTATTCCAAGCCCCCACACAGCAGAAGAAATGGGAAATGTACTCATTGGGATATCACTCTGTGGGAGCTCAGCCTCTTTTCTTATAAGGTTTATCTCTGTAAATGAAGCTAGGTTACAAAAATGAGATGAAATTCACTAATAATCTAGAGACAGCAAAGACAGTTCAACCTGTTAGCACTCAGAGATGAACCCTCCCATGAATCTTACCTGTGCCAGAGATGCACCATTTCCCTTTTTCAGCTCTAAGAAATTCTCACTTAGTTTTCCCCCTTTGTTACTCGAGTTGCATTTATAGCAAGTCCACCTCATCTGTCCCTTGGTTTCTATTCCACACTCTTTACTCAGCAGACAGAGTGAATGGTACAAATGGCCACAACTGTAAAAACAAGAGAAGAAACTTCACTATAAACTTCTAAAATGTGATAATACTAATAATATACAGTAAAACCTCGATTTAACGGACCTCGATTTAACGGACTTCGGATGCAACGGACAAAATTTCTGATCCATATCAGACCGCGACCCCTCCCGGCTGCGGCCCCGGTCCCCTTCGCAGGCGGCTGGCTGCTGGCTCCCAGCTGCCGCCCCGGTCCCAGCCACTGGCGGGCTGGCTGCCGGCTCCCAGCTGCCGCCCAGATCCCGGCAGCGGGCGGTCTGGCTGCCGGCTGCCACCCGGGTCCTGGTAGCGGGCGAGCTGGCTGCCGGCTGCCGCCCGGGTCGCAGCAGCAGGCGGGCTGGCTGCCGGCTCCCGGCTGCCGCCCGGGTCCCAGCAGCAGGCGGGCTGCGGAGCTGCCGCCCTGACCCTGTGGCGGGCGGGCTGCTGCTCCGAAAGCTCGGGTTTTTTTTATTAAATAACGGACTTTTTGATTTAACGGACACCCCCTCGCCCGAATTAGTCCGTTAAATGGAGGTTTTACTGTACTAAATAATACTAAAACTAAAAAGTCTTATTAAAGCCAAGTACAATAATGTCATGCTACTGAAAAGGGAGATTTTCCTGTTGATTTTCAATGATGAAAAACAGGACTGCTTACCTACAACAATAGCTCCCAGTATATAAATGCCTCCACATTTTTATACCCATTGATCAAGGGTTGTACAAACCCAGAATCGCTAAAAGCAAAGAGAGCCATAAAAGAATCCCATCTTCTGACAGATCACATCCATAATGCTTTGCACATACAGACCATGCCCCTTCATTTCATGACAGCCTGTTCAGAAGCAAGAATTTCAAAGATAGGGGATAGTGAGTGTGAAACTCTGGTGGCAATATATTCTGAGAACAAGAGTTACAGGTGAATAGCCCTCAGATGCTGAACAATTGCCTTCTGGTGTCTGTGAAGTTCAGGGGTTGGTCAAAGGAAAAAACCCTTCTGTCAACGTAAGAAGTGTCCGTGCTATGGTGCTACTGCAGTGTCTGCAGTGTAGGTGTGTCCTTAGCCAACTTCAGGCTAGGATGGGGCTGACTGCACCCCAGCTTGCAGAGAACTAAATGTTTGTGTAGTCTAGCCCTTAGTCTCCAGTCACAGTAACATGGCTCTTCCCTATGGTTCCTCCTGGGGTAAGTGCTTCCCAGTTCTGCTAAGCCTCTCTCCATCGCCCACGGTGGAGGCCCTTTTCTGGCACCTCCAGCTCTTTCTCTGTCTGCTGGCCAACAAAAGAATTTTTTTAAATGACCTTTTATCCAGGTTTCACTTATTTGGTGTTTTGTATGCATCAAGAGGAATTGGTGACAGGTGCAATGTAAAATCTAAATAAAATAAAGATGCGAACTCCTTAGTTATGGGAAATGACTAGTTTTTTTCCTCTCTCAATTCCTTTTATATATAAGTCTAGACTTATCAATCAGGGATGTACCCAAAAAATGCCAAAATGCACACTGCTAGCCAAGTAATAATAAAGCACCCTATGATCTCCTTACATAGTTAAGGCACAGAGATACAGTGATGGCAACAGCTTCACTACAGCAAGAAGGAAGACCTAGCACGGGTACCTTTGTAGCAAGCCTCAACACTCAAACCAACAGTAATACTTGGGGTATCTGTACACTTACCTGAATCTTTTGAACTTCTAAAACAAAGGTTTGGTTTGAAAGTTGGATAAAGGCTTATGGCAGTTCCTATTTCACCAGGGTAGTTTTTCCATCCTTACGTTTAAAATATGAACATGCACATCTCTCTAGCTTTACCTGAAAACAATGATTTCATCAGCCATTTCTTGCCTTCTCTTGTATTGCTGCAGACAGATACAGCAGTAATCCTGCTTTGGGTTAAGCCCTCTAGTGATGGAGGCTCTCAAGTTACACAAGGACCAGTGGAGATCATGGTTCAGGAGGTTAGTAGTTGTCTCTAGAAGCGTCTGTGCAGGAAGAAATGTCATTTTGTCACCACATTGCAGAAATTCTATATGTAGTAATTTATCATAGCAAGAAGCTTACGAAATTACTAAAAGTAAAAGTGTAGTCTCTCCTTATACCTTCTATACCTGCTATCAGAAAATTCAGTACCCCTTTATCATCCCACATATGTTAACAGAGAGAATAACTTTCTGCTTTTAACTATTCAAGTCATTCATTTACAAACTGTCTTTCAGTGGTTTTGTTCAAGTACTGATGGAACTGCCACATTCTGTGATTTTGCATAGTCCAGGCTTCCTTTCTTGTTCTCCATCTTTACGCAGTACATTTTTTCAGAAGGAATCCCTAGCATTCACCATTTTATAAGAATTATAGGAAGTATAAGAGTGAGGTGGGAGCAGTAAACTCAAATATGCTATACACTTGGTGTAAAAAATGCTGAGAATTCCAGTCTGCCATAATACTGACAATTCTGTCTTGTTGATTTGTACACTTTAAAAATGGAATTAAAAATAAGAGGCATTTCACTGTTAGGAATTTGTTTCCTAGGCTGTTTCATACTTTGCTCTCCTGTTTGTGTTCTCATAGAATATATATAGAAGCCCACTAAAAAAGAAATGAAACTATTAAAGACCAAAACACCTACAAACATTCTGGATAGTTTTTTAGATCTCACAGCACTGTAAGGAGGAAATCAATAGCAATTTTCTCTAATACAAGTTCAAAGTACCCATCATGTCCATTATCCATAGGGGAGTTTTATTATTACACTGTGATCCTGTACGATTGAATATAAACATTTATATAATTGATATTACCACTCATACAACTGCAACAAATCTGGTACAAAGTATGTCATACAAGGTGTCAAATGGAAAAGTTAGGTTTTGCTAAATATGAATATCCTGGTTGAATCCATGTATCATCTTTGTATCCAAAGTTATGAATATTGGCCATGGACTTGTATCGATGTGCAAGAGTTGAATTCCTAAGTAATACCCACCAGATGAGATTTACATCCAGGCCAGACAGTTGTGTATTGATGGTCCATTAAGGACACTTAACTAACAATGGGCCATAGAAAAAACTCATCCCACCCACTAAGCCTTCCTTTGGACACCACAAGAATATGCACAGCAAGAATATGGGAAAGGACTGCCCCTCTGAGTCATCAAGCCATATAAGGACATGTGATATGCTCATGTGATCCTGGATTCCATCTTGGGCCAATAACACTGCACAGAGGCTGCAAACTTTGTTTGAGATGCTAAATTTCCAGGTACAATAGCAAAGGATATGTTTAACTGTGTAGTTGGCAATCTATTTAAAAAGTGATTTCCCTGTATTGCTTTGTTTTTCAATGCCCAACAGAACTATATGAATACACATCTTTTGAGGGTGACAAAAGCTGGGTTTCCATTTACCTGATTTTTTAAAAATTGATGTTAATGTGTTAATTCCTGACAATTAGTGAACTGAAAAAAAATGAATAACTCCTCTTCTACGCAACATTAGCTAGGCCCTTTATTTAGCAATGGGCAGAATGAAGAGACATACAAAACTTACTTGCTCATAGTTAAATGTGTCCAGCATTCCCAGTACAAGTCCCTGAATTTCTCCACGTTTCCCTCTACCATAAACTGGATCCTGTGTTAAAAAATTAAAAGTTGTGATTAACAAAAATACAGATCATAACATTTTTACATTTTATTGCTCTCTATTTACTCCCATTTTCTATGAAAAACAAAAGGAGTCAGGGTTTAGAAATATTTACCACACAAGATAATCAGAAATATCATATGTATATTGGAAAACTGGTAAAAAAGCAAAGCCTGACTTCTTATTGGCAACCATCATGCTAGGGTCAAACCCTACCCCTTTGGCTCATAATCTTCACTCCTTCATTTTGCAGGATCACTTTGCCTGTAAATACAGATTAAAAATGTGCTCAACAGCATGAACTCAATTTGTCTTCTCACTAACTTGTATCAGTGTCTTCCAAATAAAGCTTAAGAAGAGAACCAGCGTGGCCAATATTCGGGGAAAATCCTATTGAAGATAGTTTAGCCAGATCAAAGCCTAGCTCAGGATTGGGCATATTGGCCTTAATATAATATTGGAGAAGTTCTGCCTATGGCGCACACAGCTGTCTGGAAATGGCAAAAAATGTTACAACACAGTTAGGACAAAAATTCTCACGGGAGAGGAGATAAACTCTGCAGAGAGATACCAAACAGTCCCAATACAATGCATTCGTGCTCTCTTATGCATGCTGGTAGGTTAGGACTGTTGCTACTGTTTTTCTTTGAAAGAATGAAAAAGTATAGCTGAGTGCTAACAATGGATAAGATAAAAACTCAGTTTCCATTTTGTGATAAAATTAGATCATAAACACATTACACACAGATAAAATCAAAGTATAATAAGAGAAAACCCATAATATTTATGCTATAATATTAAATACAAACAAATACCAAAATAATTTGTTGATAATTTCAGGATACATGTGGCAAGTTCCAAATACTTGGCCTAGCACACTAACAGGACAAGCTTCCAAAACATTTGTAGGCTAGTCCAAAATCTATTCTAATAAAAAAACACTTTAGAAAAAGCATTCAAGAGTGGATTAGTTGCACAGCAAAAGTAAGATTGTTTGATGAAGTCAAAATAATTGATTTATAATGGTAGATTTGCTAATTTTGCACTAGTTAGTCAATACTAGTGTCACCCAATTACACAGAATACAGGAACATCATAAGATAAATCTGGCAGCCTGCAGACAGTCCACATTTTTACTCCTGGGGGAATTCTGCACCACTGCCCTGCAGACTTGGGGCTGTAAAGCTGCTGGCCGCCTCCATGGACCGCTAGGACTCTGCAGAGCCCAGCTCACAGTGAGCGGCATGCCAGGCCTGGCTGGGCTGGAGACTTCATGCTCTGCTTGAATCTCAGTCTCCCAGGGATGTGAAAGGACCCGGAAGACCCAGCTCTGGCAAAAGGTGAGGAAGGGCAGGGCTGCACCACAACATGTCCCCTGGCAGGATAGGAAAGAAGCTGGGGGGAGTAAAGGCCCTGGAGGTGCTGGTGTCTGGGCTGGGGGGTGCCCTGCAGCTAGGTTCGGGGGGAGGGGAGTGCAGGAGTCTGGGATCTGGGGCTCCACATGGCCTCCTCCAGCATCCCCCCCCCCCAACTTGAACTGGGTTGTTGTAGGGGCTTCTTTAACTCTCTACTCCTAGGGGAATCTTTTTTGCCCTTGTCTGTTTTGATGACATACTTGCTGATCGGTATTTTGCAATAAAAATTACCAAAATAATTGAAACTGGATTGATTATATTGTGTTTTTTGTCAAAATATACAGAATTTTAAAATACGGTGTGCAGAATTTTTAATTTTTTGGTGTAGAATTCCCCCAGGTGTAAAATACTGGTGCGTCCCAAAATGCTGTCACAGGGAGTTTATTCACTTTTTATTAAAGCAGAATTGACAGTACAAATTACTTACGAAAATGAGTTACAGGAGGGATGATTAATACATACGATAAAGTACAGGTGAAATGAAACAGGACATGTTAAGGGTTACAGTGGAGACACACTGTGATGTAGTGAGTATTGGTGGTTCTCCTGGCATTTAGTTAATAATAATACAGTACCCACAATGCTCTCAGCACTTTCAAGAGATACAACTGGGACAAGCTGTTCATAACTTAAGGGCAGACAGACAAGTAACCAGAGTCTAGGGAGAATAGGAAACACTTTTTTCTTCTCTCTACTCATTGATGCTTCCTCACAGACCCTTTGTGAAATATCTTTTGATTTCCTGACAAATTATGGCCAGGGATTTCTCATTTCTTCACTAAGGCCATGACTACATGAGAACACAGGAAAATTAAGGTGAATTTGCTAAAGGTGTGAAATCTATGTACATAAATTAAGACAGATTAAGCCCTGTTAATGCAGAAGTAAAGTGGCCATAGCTCCCTGTAACTTAGGGCAAGTCTACACTACAGAGCTACATCAGCACAGCTGCACCAATGCAGCTACACTGCTGTAGTGAATCTGGTGAAGACACACTATGCCGCTCCCTCGTCGTCATAATTATTCCACCTTGTGAGAAGTGGAAGCAATGTCAGCAGGAGATGCTTTCCCACCAACATAGTGCCAGTGTGGACAGTGCAAAAACTTGAATTGTTCTGGTTTTCTACCCCTGAGCAACGCAAGTTAAATCGATTTCACCAGTGGTGTACACCAACCCATAATCATCCTGATCAAGAAGACAGAGGGGGGCAAGGTTCCAAAATGGGACAAGGATGGGACAGGATGACCAGCTCCTTAAACACATATCTATAATGTGGAGGTGTCAAAACCCCCACTGTGTCACAGGAGGAAAAAAAGCTGAGAGATCATGAGGGACTTCAATATGAGTGACATATACAGGAGGTCTCATGTAGCCAGTACTATAACACCACCCTCCGAATTTCTAATGATTATAGATGACAATTTCCTAACTCAAAGTATTCCTGCCAGCAAAAGGAAATTCTGGATTAGACATCTTGACAGATAAAGAGGAATTGATCACAGAACCCAAAATCAGTGGCAGCTGAGATACAAATGATCATAACTTGATCACATTTACAATGTGCAAACAGAATGAAGTCCAAACCAAAGTAGTTAGTACTTTAAAGGGCCAATTTCACAAAGCTGAAAAAAAATACCGTGTTTCCCCGAAAATAAGACAGTGTCTTATATTAATTTTTGCTCCCAAAATTACATTACATTATATTACAGCGAGAGCCAAAACTGGAAGTACGTCTTATTTTCGGGGGATGTCTTACTTTCGGGGAAACAGGGTAATGAAAAAAAACTATAAACGCCCCACCCCCAGAGATTTTAATAAGAAAAATGTGAATTATAATTGGGAATTATTTAAGAAAAGTTTACTAAATGCCCAAAGTGGCACAACTGAGAAAGGACACAGTCCAAAACAGAGCTTGTAGGTACAGAAAATAACCCAAGTCATGTCCATCTTTGGGTGTAGGGAGCCCAGACTCTGGCTCTGGGCCTCATTCTGTTTCCCCAGCCAGCTCTAAACTGAAACTCCCTCCAACCCCTCCTCTGGCCTTAGTCTCTTTCCCAGGCAAGGAGGCCACTTGATCTCTTTGTTCTCCAACACCCTCAGTTGGCACTTTGCAGGTGAGTGACCAAGGCCATCTGTGGCCAGGAAACAGGGTGTCGGCTGGATGGACCTTTGGTCTGACCCAGTACAGCCATTTGTATGCTCTCAGCTGCCGCCCCAAGCTCTCTCTCTCTCCCTCTCCCTCTGTGTCCCCACTCTGAACTATATGGAGAAGGGGTTAGCAGGGTGCAGGAGCAGGGGGGAGGGGGACACCCTGACATTAGCCCCGTTCCCCCCTACCTGCACAAGAACAGGAGGCTCCCGGGAGCAACTCCAAGGCAGAGGGCAGGAGCAGCACATGGCAGTGGGGGGAGGGACAGCTGAACTGCCGGAAATTGATAGCCTGCTGGGCAACTGCTGCACAGGGAACTTAAGGAATCGGGAAGAATATTGGGGGGGGGGGAGGGGGGCGGACAACATGCTGCTCTTCCTACAAGCAGCAGACAAAGCAAGCAGCTGCCAAATGATGTTTTAAGGGATAATTGCGCAACTTTAAACGAGCTTGTTACCTAATTGATCAGCAATGTAACAATGAAATTTTGTTAACTGGGATGATTTTAAGTGAGGAATTACTGTATTTCTTTTTACAATGCCAAGATTTGTAATAAAAAAATAAAGTGAGCACTGTACACTTTGTATTCTGTATTGTACTTGAAATCAATATATTTGATAATGTAGAAAACATCCAAAATATTTAAATAAATGGTATTCTGTTATTTAATAGTGTGATTTAGGGATCTGGGGCAGAAAGCTGTGGGTGAGATTGTGGCCTACATTGTGCAGGAGGTCAGACTAGATGATCATAATGGTCCCTTCTGACCTTAAAAGTCTATGATTAACCACACTATTAATTTTTTTAATTGCACGATTAATTGTGATTATTTTTTTAATCGCTTGACAGCCGTAGTTGATAAAATCTATTAAAACTTCTGTAAGACATTTGACTTGATACTGCACAACACTGACTAAGACACTAGAAAAATATTTTAAAAATCAATATGGTCAGTTCTGGGGTCCACAACTCAAAAAAATACATAGAAATACCAGAGAGGATTCAGAAAAGCTACACGAGAACAACTGAAAGAATGGAAAACATCCTTAGAGTGAGTTATTAAAGGAGCTTAATCTATTTAATTTAACAAAGCTAAGGAGTGACCTGATTACTGTCTATAAATACCTACCTGGGGAACAAACATTTGATAACGAGCAATTTAAGATAGCTAATGAAGGTATAATAATATCCGATGGCTGCAAGTGGAGGATAGACAATTTCAGACTGGAAAGAAAAAGTACAAATATTTGGCAGTGACTAATTAATCATTGGAAAAACAGTTACCAAGGATTTTATTAGCATCTCCATTACTGGCAACATAGAACTCAAGATTGGATGTTTTTCTAGAAGTTGCTCCATAGTTCAAACAGGATTTAATTCAGGCAAGTTCTATGGCTTGTATTAACCAAGAAGTCTGACTAGATGATCAGTGGTCCCTGTGAATCTAAGCATGCCTGAATCCTCCCCCTCCTCTCCTGCAGTCAGTGCAGTGAGTCCTAGAGACAAGCTTCAGAGCATGGTCCCCTCAAATTTATATCTGCCCCTATTGGATTCCTTCTCCCACACAAAAGCCAACCAGCTTCATAAAGGTCCGATTTGCTAAGGTGTCCTCCCTCCTCTTCAGAAGACTGACTCAGAATGCAGAACTTTTGATATGAATATCAATAAGCTTATCCTTAAAATGAATAAGGGTGAAGAGGTGAAAACTCAGGGCTCTGGCTCCCTGATAAGGTCCTCTCTATCCCTAATCAACTGAAAAGCAGGACAAATATTTCCTTTCAGTTCTCCACTTTTTCAAGGAGATCATAATGCAGATTGGCCGGGGATAGGGGAGAATCACTTCCAGGGTCTCTGCTAACCTACATATAATTCCTAAAGAAATGCTGGAAAAATATGGCTCTCCCCGCATGAAGAGGGGGAATTTCAAATGCTCCTTGGTTGAAATGACCTCCCCCTGTCCCATGCTGTACATGCAACTGCCTCCAAGAATCCAGTGGACAAGTGAGCAGAAGCCTTTCATTTCAACTGGCTACCTGGATTTCCAGTGCCTGTAAGTTTTCCCTTGGAAGGAAATAAATGTTTAAAGCATTTTCCCTGTAACTATGGCCCTGGCAAGGGTTGCTGATGTTTCCTGGCAGTCTCTTACTAATGAGATCAGGTAGCAGGCTTGCCAGAAGAGCTCTAATCAGCTTAAACTCATTTCTCTCCTGTTCTGAGAGCATTTGCTGTGACTGCAGTTGATTAGATCTCCTGGGAACTCTTTGTTCATGCCTCTGCTGCACTTATATGGTTATTTTCCTGCGTTTCAAGCCCTGATTTCCTTCTGCTAATACAGAGTAAGAAAAAAAAACACCCACCATATTTAGACATCAATAGGCCAAGGACTTTTCTGTTTTAGGCAACATCTGAGGGCCATTGCTTTTTCAGCGAGTTCCTTATTTACGAAATTCTTTGTGACATCAAGCAAGCTGCATATGTTTCAGGATGATGCTTCCATAACTGGGGCTACACCTTTAAGGATCATGTATGAATCTTTCTCCATTATTACTCCAGGTTAAAAAAGTCTTTGGAAGATGCCTCCAATGGCTCAAAAGCAAGCATCATTCTGGAAGTCAATGTGAACTGATCCACATTTTAAATGAATGGCACCATCCAAACTGGCATAAAATCAACATTAGACTATCATTGTCAGTCACAGTTCTCCAAGAAAGATTGCCATGCCTTTTGATGGTCAGAAAATGGTAAGATTGTTATAAGCAAAATTTCTGAAGCAAACCCACTTTGCACTATAGTTAACAGCATCACAGTTCTGGTATCACCAGATACATCATTCTATCAGATTACAGATGCTGTCTGTGATATGCACTTTCAAGACATGCAAGATGCAAGAAGTTGTCACGAAGCACCAGTTACCTGAGATCAGTACACGAGGATGCCAATCCATGAACAGAGTTAACACTTCCAGTTCACTTTCAGCTGCAGAAGAGGAGGTTACTCACCTTGTTCAGTGACTGAGGTTCTTCAAGGTGTCTCCCCCTGTGGGTGCTCCACTTTAGGTGTTCGTGCGCCCGTGTTCATAGTCGGAGACTTTTAGTAGTAGTGCCTAGTTGGGTTGAACATGCATGGGACCTGCCTCACGCTGCTGCAGGCAGTTAACCAATGCTGTGCGACCAACCCCCCTTCAGTTCCTTCTCTACTGAAGAGACTAATAAGGAAACTCCGAAGTAGAGGGGAGGAGAGAGGGTAGTGGAGCACCCACAGGGACACACATCTCACAGAACCTCAGTTACTACACAAGGTGAGTAACCTTCTCTTCTTTAGGTGCTGTCCCTGTGAGTGCTCCACTTCAGGTGATTTCAGAGCAGTGCCCTCCGATGGAAGGAGGGGCTTCGGAATTGAAGTCGTGAACTCCGATAGTAGAGAGCATCCGAAGGAGGTATCAGATGTTGCCTATTGCTCTACAGAAGCGGTTCTCAAACTTGTCGAGACCGCGACCCCTTTTCGCCCCGGTCCCCGCCGCAAGTTGCAGTGGCAGGAGCTCGCGACCCCCCGGGAGCGCTCGGCGACCCCCCCGGGGGGGTCGCAACCCCCAGTTTGAGAAACCCTGCTCTACAGGATAGTGCTGTCTAAAGGTATGGGCTGAGGCCCAGGCAGCAACTCTACAAGCGTCCGTGATAGGTACATTGGGCAGGGAAGTCATGGAGACTGATAAGGTTCTAATGGGATGTGAGCGAATCCTATGAGGGATTGGCAGTTGCACTGATAATAGAGTTTTGTGCGATTATGGATCTATGTGGAAAGTCTTTGTTTGGAGATAGTGCTCCTTTTAGAGCATTCAGTGATGGATAGAAACTGTCTGGGTGATTTATGGAATGGCTTAGTCGTGTCTATGTAAGAAGCCAATGCCCTCCGAACATGAAGACTATGAAGTGTGTAATGTGTTCTATCTGTGTGGGATTTAGGGGTGTGGTCTGAGGGAGATGACTATGGATGGGGGTTCTGCCATGAAAGCCCACAATGCTCCCACATCTGACAGATGTTGTTGCCCCAAGAAATGCTACTTCATAGAATGGTGTAGCAGTGATTATGTTATCCTGAGTTCAAACTGGGAAGAGGTAATGATCAGAAGGACCAGGTTCAAGTCCCATGATGTAGTAGGCTCACATAGTTCAGGGTAGGCATTACTGAGTCCTTTGAGGAAACATTGGGTCAGTAGATGGGTAAAGATGGGATGATGATCCACCTTGGGATGGAATGTTGTGATGGTAGGTAGATGGACTTTTATTGAGCTCATGGATAGGTCTGACCATTTGAGTTCTAATAGGCAACACAGTATAGAGCAGTGGTTCCCAAACTGGGGTTCATGAAATGTTACAGGGGGTTCTCAGGAAAAAATTCCCTAATGGTGGACAGAGCTGTTCCTAGGGACTCTGGGAAGGCCGGGGCCAGCAGCCCGGAGCCCCTGGACTTCCAAGAGCTAAACAAATCAGAGCAAGCACATCTGTCACACCAAGATTTAAACTTCAAGACTCCTTGTAAGAAATGGAAAGGGAGATTTTTTGTTGGTTTTAAATTAAATAGGCAGCTAGTATTCTTTTTTAAATTGTTATGAAGAACAAGTTTAAGTTCTGTTGTAACATGCATTGTTTGCCTGAACTGCTCAAGACCTGAATGCTTGTGTAGGAGGAACTATTTGAATTGGCTTCTTAAATACCTTCATGCTATTTCACATCTGATACTCCTTGATGAAACATCGGAGTCTTGTCTTATAAACAGGCTTTTTCAAAGTGATACAAGCTATAGAAGTGACATCTTGGAAGAGTGTTGCTGTTTTCATAATGTAATAAAAATACTGACAAATAATACTTAATAGTGTGTAAGAAGCATGTCAAAAACATTTAATATTTCTAAGATTACTGCTTTTATAATTTATACTCAGGTAAAGGAGAAAATCCCTGGAAATATTCATTTTTAGGAGGGGGTTCATGGGCCTTGGTATTTTAGTGACAAGGGTTCACAGGTTGTTAAAGTTTAGGAGAGGGTAATGTCCCTAAGATAGAAGTAATCTGTTTTAGTTGGCACCAGGCCTTAACTCGTCTCCCCTTCTGGGTGACAGTTCATTTCTGTTCAACTGTGTAACTATATTTTGTACCTCCTCTGAACAGGTAAGCTCAAGTTCTGTGAGCCATGCAGGAGTCATGGTGTGAGATGGGGTTTCTGTGGATGCAGGACACAGCCTGAGTCCTGGGACAGTGGGTGAGACAGAAGTGGGAGTGCGATTCATGAATGCACAGTCATGCTGACGGGGTATGGATACCATGGATTGGTGAGATCATGATAGTAGAACTACTGTGGCCCATCCAGCCTGATCTTGTGGGTCACTCGGTTCAAGCAAGGAATAGGAGGGAAGGCATAGAGAAGGGGAGCGTTCCATTCGATGATGAATGCGTCTAATGACTGCACACCGAGACCTGCATCGAAACAAAACCGACTGTGTTTGGTATTTTGTGCAGTTAATAAAAGGTGTATTGTAGGGAACCCCCAGTGTTGAAATAAACGCAGGAGTACTGTGTTGTCGAGCTCCCTTCACAGTCCTGAGAAATCTGTCTGCTGAGGGTATCTGCAGTGTGGTGTGGATATTGTGTCTGATGCACCACCATCAGAGTTTTATGGCTTGCACACAGAGGTACTGTGAGTGTGCTCCCCCTTGACTGTATATATAATACATACAACCTAAGGCTTCAAATAGCCTTGTCTTTGATGAGTGGCAGGAATTGGGAGCAAGCGTTGCGGACAGCTTGATATTTCAATAGGTTTATATGTCGAAGGGATCCAGCAGGGAACCAGCAGCCCTATATAGAATGGGGGTGCAGGTGTGCGCCGCATCTCAGGAGTGTGGCATTTGTGAAGGTTGCATACATTAGTCAGTTTTGCCCACCAAAGATGGGGGTCCTTGTTTATGCTGTGCCTGTGTGGAACAAAGTTGATATATAGTCTTCCTTGAAGGCAATGGATGTTTAATCTGGTGTGTCTGACAGCAAATGTTGTGGCTGCCATGTGGTCAAGGAGTTGGGGGCAAGTCCTGGCAGATACCTGTGAGCTATTTCACACAGTGGGTATCAGGATAATGAGAGGGAGAAAACATTGTCTCGGTAGTGAGGGTATGGCCTCGATAGAATTTAAGTGGGCCCCAATGAAGTCCAGTTCTTGCACTGTTGTTAGAGCTGGTCAGTATTTATTAGACAGCCCAGATTTGTGAAGAGGGTTACCACCTCTTTGGTGGCTTGCAATGCTGTCTGCTGGGTTGATGCTTTTAGCAGACAGTCGCTTATAGTATATAGTGTGACCATTTTGAATCGTTGAGTTTCTGATAAACTTGTTGAATTATTGGATGTCGAGCACTGGTCTCCATCCACTGGAGGAGTTCTTGTTAGGAGAAAAGTTGATAGTTGGGATGAAACAACTTGAGAAGCAGACTGTTGTCCCCTCAGGGCCTGTGTCTGCAACCCTGTGAGTCAAATCACTGCTGTTGTTGTGAATACATTGGCTGGTGGGTAATTCCTCTGTTTTCTCTTCAGTTTGGGGTAATAGGTTCCCAAGGCTCGGAGAGTCGCTCACTAGTCCATGAGTGAGTAGTTTTCTTTTTAGTGAATAATTTGGGCTTGCAAGTCTTCCACCGTGGATTGCATCTCTTCGGCGAAGCCAGAGAGCCATGAGGCTTCTCTCATTACAACCACCATGGATTCTGAGGATAGGGCTGAAACATCTGTGTCAAGTGCTATGAATTGTTCTCCCTTATCCTTGGCAATAAACTTAATCAATTTGGACATTTTTGTGTAGTTTGTGTAGTTGTATTTTGTTAGGCCTGGGCTACAAAGCTGGCTATGCGGAGGTGAGGAGTAGCCAAGGAGTAGCCAAGCCTTATTGCTAAAACTGATCAAGTCTTTTCCAGTCCTTATCATAAGTTGTGTTTCAGGAGTGTTGCTGAATGTCACATCACTGGACTGCATCTATCACTAAGAAATTAGGCATGGGATGTGACCTGTGTCATTTTAGGTCATACTATAAGTAAATTTTATTTTAACATGCATAATTTAAAAGTAACAGCATGAAAAGTACATCATAGTGAGATACCATATAAATTATAGAGAGCAAAGGGGAGCTCAGGTCTTCTAGCACAGCATGTACGTGATCCATGACATACAGCAAGTTATTTTTATATCTGTCAGAAAGCCACTCACTCGTTCCTGGTGTATTCTATTAAATATATGGCTGAGGAAAGCCGAAAAACAGTCAAAAGGCAGACTGAATGAATACAGCTACTTTATAGATGGTAAATCAGTCTTCCACAAAACTGTACGTAAAGAGATCTTCCAGGCAAATCATTTCTCCTAGTTCTGGGGGATAAGTCACTTCAGGCAAGGGTTAGTTAATAAGCTCCAGAGACAGGGCCAACACCGCTAGAGGCAGGACGTCATCCCAGAGCTCCCTCCAATCTGGGGCCTGTGTATTAACATAGGCTCCTGAGAGCTCCCTCCAGCACATCCCTGTTTTTACATTCTTCCTCCTCTCTCCACTTCCCTAATTTCTGTCGCATCTTCTCCTAAGTGCTCATTGTTTTCTCCTCTCTAAATTGCTTCCAAATACCTCTAGTATTTCCTTCTCCCCCCCTTTTTTTTTTGGCAAAATCAGTTATACAATACAGATTTATTTCCTTTATCAGGTGAAAACTCACATAAAATGACAAAACAATTCCTGAGCCTGCAGCCTTTATACACTTTTTCTTCTGTGATACAGATACAATACTGCAAAAGGACACAGTCAATATTTTTTTTAAAATCTACCTTAATTATCAAACTTCAGAAGCTTAGGAAGCTGTTCTCTCATATCAGATGGTTTTCTCCATTTATATAATTGCAATTGCTTCCTCACCTGTGATCAAGCAGAGCTGAAAGCAGTCACATGAGCACCTAGTCTCCTGGGGCCCTCCAGTGGGAGCAGGCTTCAAGTTCCTGCTGTGTAATCTTCAGGCACCTGGAATCTGGTGTGTAGGCTGATGCATTACCATTTGGAGTGTGCCCCCAACTGGGCCTTGGGCCAACTCCATGTGGGAAGAACGGCATTGCAAGATTCCCAGGGAGTGGAACTGTGAGCCTCTTCACAGGCTGTTTAAAATTCTTTGAGCTTCTTAACATCCACAGGAGATTGAAGGAAGCCCAAAAGAGCCTCCTAGGTGGACTCCCCTAATGCAATTCTTAGGAAGTGAATGAATAAGATTCATCCCTTCAATGGGGTTTAGGGAGAGAAGAGGAAAGGGAAACTCTCCCCCAGACCCCTTTTGCTCCCCAGGCCAAATATAAGACTTTTTAAAAATGACAGAAATTCTGAGACAAAGAACTTTCAGGCAAAGTTAAAGCTGAGACTACACATCAGCAACTAAATGGTAAGAAGCTTTCTATGAATGCAGTAAGCAGTGCTGTTGTAGCTCTGTTGCTCCCAAGATATTAGAGAAACAAGGTGGGTGGGGTAATATTTTATTGGACCAACTTCTGTCTGAGCCACAAAGAATTGCCTGTGATCAAAGTTCTACCCCCTTGGCCATGAACAGGAACATCTAATAAGTGATGAAGTGACCCCTGATCTCTCAAGGCTGTTGGAGCTGCAGAGAATGGGGGAAATTCAAACAAATGCAGAAAGGACCTCAGCTTCCTTCCTGATTAATCATCCTCCACTCACCTACCCTGCAAATGTGACAGAAGTGGATCTGTCAGGGTCCTGTGGAAGGAAGCACCACAGCATTGGGATCATCTCAAACACAGCTCTGCCCTTCCCTGTCCCCTGTTTTGACAAGACTTTAAAAAAAAAAATTGGTGCAATTTACATTTCTGGTTTTTCGAGCTCCCTGTACCTCAAGGGGAATCTGAATATATCTGCTTTCAGAATATTAATGAAGCATTATGGATTTGTAAAAGAATTAACCCTCAACCTTCCATCTTTCTCCAGACAGCATTCACCCACATCAGATAAAACTTCTCAATGCCCCAGGAGATTTTTCTAAGATCTCTCCTAATGCACTTCTTTTAGGATTTCCTTTTTAATAATGAACTTAACACAAATCATAGGTTAAGGACAGATAAAAGCACAATCTAATGTTAATCATTACTTGACAATCTCAGTTCTGTAAGGTTTAGTCAAGACAGTGTAAAATCAGAACCCAGGACCGAGTGTTTGCAGCAACAGCAGTGGAATCTGTTCCTGGAATTTAGAAGATGCCCCTTACCACAGCATTTAGCACTGAAGTACAGAAATTAACAATTGCATAAAGTTAGATCTCTAGTGGACCGTTTTCCCCCTCTTTGGGTTTAACGGCTTAAACTTGGACTATTGTAGCCCTTTTCCCTCAACAGAAGAAGCACATATCTAGCTCAGTTTACTGAATTTGGTGTACCCTTACAAAGATTAGTAAGTCCCTTACAACTGTATTACTTCCAGTCCACAGATCTTCACCCACAGCATAGACTCAGACTCATAGGATATGTGTACATTGCAATTAAAGGTCTGGGGCTGACCTGTGTCAGCAGACTCTGGCTATGGGGCTGTTTAATGACTGTGTAGACATTTAGGCTCCAGCTGGAGCCCAGGCTCTTGATTCCCATGAGTACATGTCCCAGACTTGAAGAACAGCTTTGTGTAAGGTAAAAAGCTTGTCATTCACCAACAGCAGTTAGTCCAGTAAAGTTACTATGGCTCTTTCGCAGCACCCAAGTAGCTCCACACTGAGCTCTTGTAATGGCCCTTGTGTCTGGCTGCTCAAAGTCAGAACAAGATGACTTAACTGTAATGTAGACCAGGCCTAAGTAAAGATTTAGTAGAATAACTTAGACTCCCATTTCTTGAGAATCTCAGCCCTAGGTTTTACAAATATTTAAATTTTGGATCAAATGAATTAAGATCTACTGTAATAGGTAAAAATTGTTTGGTTTACAACATACAATCTTTACGTCACTACATCTTCTCTCAAGGCTAAACATTATCATTTCAGTTAGTATCCCATCACACCAGTCCCATGAGCATTTTTTTAATCTTTGTAGCCTTAACTAATAATTAACCAGATTAATTTCTGTAACGACAACAAAGTCAACCATGTTACACCAGGGATGGATTTGGCTCTTCATTCTGAATGTGGTATAAACAGGGCCTTATAAAAGACAACACTTTAGTAAACACTTGTATGCTTACTACATTTTCTCCTCCCCTACTGCTCACCTGGAGAATTCTCTGCAAGATTGAGGGAAGGGCAATAAATGCAGCCATGTTGTTTAGCACTTGCATTGTCAAACTCTTCAGAGCTGAAATAATAAATATGTAAAAGTCATGCACAACTGGTCAGAACTGGAGGTTTAAAAAAACAATATGTTGGATTAAGAGTTCACAAGGATGTTTATACTTCTTTAGTTTCAAAAACATGATTAATGTACAATAAAAAGTTATGACTAGAGAATTAAACAGTAAAATTAAAATTCTTTATATTTACAAATAAATGCAATTTTCAGGTATGTTTTTTGGGACACATTACTATTATGATTCTCCCTCCAACACACATATACAAATACAAATTGCTTCACAGTCTGGAACCTTCCTGAATTTATTAATGTATTTATTTTTCTAAACTGGTTATCTACTGCAGAGAAGAGACAGAACATTCATGTCACATCAAAGCAGGCCCTGGGGCAGTAGGGGGAAGCATATGGAGCAACTGGGCAGGGGGTGCCAACTCTTCCACCACCCTCACCATAATGGTCACATTCAAACCCTTCTGTTTAAAAATCACTGGGTGATATTCAAGAAATATCTTCAATATATAACAAAAAGAACAGTTACTTACCTCGTAACGTTGGTTCTTCGAGATGTGTTGCTCATGTCCATTCCAAGATGTGTGTGTGCGTTCCGCGCATGCACGGTCCGGAAAGCTTTTCCCCAGCGGTACCCGTAGGGTCGGCAGGGGCGACCCCTGGAGTGGCGCCCTTATGGCCATGCATATATGCCCCTGCCGACCCTCCCCCGCTCAGTTCCTTCTTGCCGGTACTCCGACAGAGGGGAGGCGGGTGGGATTCGGAATGGACATGAGCAACACATCTCGAAGAACCAACGTTACGAGGTAAGTAACTGTTCTTTCTTCTTCGAGTGCTTGCTCATGTCCATTCCAAGATGTGACTTACGAGCAGTCATCTCGGAGGAGGGTGAGGAGTACTCTGAGTACCTGTTAACAGGACCGCTTGTCCCACAGCTGCGTCCTCCATCGACTGCTGCACGATGGCATAGTGCGAAGTGAAGGCGTGCACCGAAGACCACGTCGCTGCTCTACAGATGTCGACGATCGGAATGTGCGCCAGGAACGCCGTGGATGCGGCCTGAGCTCTGGTCGAATGCGCTGTCAGTGCTGGTGGAGTAGCATTCGAAAGGTTATAAGACAATTTGATACAAGATGTAATCCAGGCCGAGAGGCGCTGAGTAGAAATTGGTAACCCCTTCATCCTTTCTGCCACTGAAATAAAAAGTTGCGGAGATTTACGAAAAGACTTGGTTCTATGTAAAAGGCTAAAGCTCTCTTTACATCTAACGAGTGAAGCATTCTTTCCCTGTTATCCGCATGGGGTTTGGGAAAAAACACAGGTAGGAACACATCTTGGTTCAAATGAAAGGGCGAGACTACTTTGGGCAGGAAGGCCGGGTGTGGGCGTAACTGGACCTTATCCTTATGAAAGATCGTATAGGGCGGTTCGGAAGTGAACGCCCTAATCTCAGAGACTCTGCGTGCAGAAGTGATTGCCACTAAAAACGCGGTCTTCCAAGAGAGGTAAGAAAGGGGGCAGGAGGATATGGGTTCGAACGGAGGTTTCATTAGGGCCTTTAGAACCAGGTTGAGGTCCCATGGGGAGGCCGGTTGACGTATTTGAGGATACAACCTCTCCAAACCTTTAAGGAATCTGCCAACCAGAGGGTCACTAAAGACTGAGTTACCCCCAACACCCGGATGGAACGCCGAAATGGCAGCCAGGTGTACCCGAACGGTGGAGAGCGCTAATCCTTGCTGTTTCAGTTCAAGGAGGTAATCCAGAATAGTGGAGATCGAAGAAGACAGGGGATCCACCCCCTTGTTCTGAGACCACAGTGAGAAGCGCTTCCATTTGGCAGTGTAGGTTCCCCTCGTGGACGGTTTCCTGCTACCCAGGAGGACATTCCTGACTGAATCCGAGCACTGAAGCTCTGCTGGGTTCAGCCACGGATATACCACGCCGTGAGGTGG
Source organism: Sternotherus odoratus (assembly GCA_032164245.1). Taxonomy (NCBI): domain Eukaryota; kingdom Metazoa; phylum Chordata; order Testudines; family Kinosternidae; genus Sternotherus; species Sternotherus odoratus. The sequence goes on along the minus strand of JAVMKO010000009.1, from coordinate 40,493,962 downwards.
AGAGACTGTAGGTTGGGATGTAACATCCTCCCGTGGTCTTGGGAGATCAGTGTTGGTGACAGGGGAAGTGTTACCGGCGTCGTCACACAGAGAGACAACAGGGTCGTGTACCAGTGTTGCCGAGGCCAAGCTGGTGCTATCAGTATGACAGAAGCTTTGTCCTGACGGACCTTCATCAGTACTTTGTGCACAAGGGGGAATGGGGGAAATGCATAAAGCAGACCCCCCGTCCATAGAACGTGAAACGCATCCCCCTCTGAACCTGGGCTGAGGTTGAGGAGGGAGCAAAACCTGTGGCACTTCCTGTTGGCCTTTGTGGCGAACAGGTCGAGGCGGGGAAACCCCCACCTTTGGAAAATCGAATGGGCAACATCGGGCCTGAGGGACCATTCGTGACCCCGGAATGAGCGGCTCAGGGAGTCCGCCAGAACGTTCTGAACCCCCGGAAGGTAGGCCGCCGTGAGGGAGATCCCTCTGGGGATGCAGAACTCCCAGAGGGCGAGGGCTTCCTTGCACAGGCGAGAGGAGCGAGCACCACCCTGTTTGTTTATATAAAACATCAAGGCTGTGTTGTCTGTTAGGACTGACACGCTCTTGTCCCTCAAGAGTGACTGGAACGTCTGGCATGCCAGGTGAACTGCTCTGAGCTCTCGAACATTTATGTGGAGGGACAGCTCCTCCTGGGACCAGAGGCCCTGAGTCGTGGTCTTCCCCAGGTGAGCTCCCCAGCCTAGAGCAGAAGCGTCTGTCACCAGCGTAATGGACGGTTGAGGCTTGTGAAAGGGCACCCCGCTTCCCAGAGATCTGGGCTGGAGCCACCAGTGAAGGGACGGTCTTACCTTTAATGGTAGAGTCACTACGAGGTCGAGGGGATCTCTGCGCTGGTTGTAGACCTTTGCGAACCAGGCTTGCAGAGGACGCAGGCGGAGCCTTGCGAACGGCACCATGTAAGTGCACGCCGCCATATGTCCCATCAGGACCATACAGTTTCTTGCTGTAGTCATGGGAAACCGAAGAAGTGGTTGAATAATGTCCGCCATGGCCTTGGCCCGAGAGGGAGGTAGGGAGGCCCTTGCACAGCGAGAGTCTAGTATCACCCCGATAAACTCGATCCTCTGGGTAGGAATGAGGGTTGACTCTGGTACATTCAGAATGAGGCCCAGTTTTAGGAAGGTGGCTCTGATGAACGTTATTTGCGTCAGAAGCAGCTCCCTTGACTTTGCTCTGATGAGCCAATCGTCCAGGTAAGGGTAAACATGGATGCCGTTCCGTCTGAGAAATGCTGCGACTACCGCCATGCATTTCGTGAATACCCTTGGAGCTGAGGAGAGGCCGAACGGAAGGACGGTAAACTAGTAATGTCGGGATCCTATCACGAACCTCAGGAATCGTCTGTGACTCGGGATGATGGAAATATGGAAATATGCGTCTTTTAAGTCGAGGGCGGCGAACCAATCTCCATGATCCATAGCGGGAATTATGACAGCTAAGGAGAGCATGCGAAACTTCAGCTTCTTTATGTAGGAGTTGAGGCCTCGCAAGTCCAGGATGGGGCGAAGACCTCCTTTGGCCTTCGGGATAAGGAAATAACGGGAGTAGTACCCCTTGCCCCGAAATTCTTGAGGAACCTCCTCTATGGCACCCAAAGACAAGAGGGTATGGACCTCCTGATCTAGGAGTTGCTCGTGAGATGGGTCCCTGAAGAGGGACGGGCATGGGGGGTGGGTGGGAGGGAGAACAGAGAATTGGATAGAATATCCCATCTCTACCAGGCTGAGAACCCACTTGTCCGAGGTGATAAAGGACCATGCCTGGTAGAAATGGGATAGACGGTTCACAAAAGGGGAGGAAGCTAAGCGACTGGAGGTTGGCTCAGCGTCCCCGGGCGCAACTTCAAAAGTTCGGCCTGGGTCCAGGAGGATGGTTATTCCCTGGGCCCTGGGACTGACGGGACGAGGAGCGCTGTCGCCCCCTGCCAGCCCCCCGTCCGCCTCTTCTAGGTTGGTCTCTCCTATAAGGAGGAACCTGATATGGTCTAGTTGGAGGTGGTGGTGGGGGAGGCCTGAAGGGTCTCCTTTGCCCTTGTGGAGTATGGAGCCCCAGCGAGCGCAGCATCGCTCTCGAGTCCTTCATCGATTGTAACTTTTTATCCGTGTCTTCCGCAAACAACCCTCGTCTGTCGAAGGGCAGGTCTTGGATGGTCGCCTGCACTGGTGGTGGGATGCCTGATACGTGAAGCCATGCCCCCCGCCGCATGGCTACTGCCGTACCCAACTGCCGGGATGCCGAGTCCGCGGCATCTAGAGCATCTTGCAGAGCAGCCCTGGAGACCAACTTGCCCTCCTGAACGACCGCTCTGAACTCTTGCACGGATTCTTTAGACAGGGCCCCCTCAAACTTAGCCATTGCAGACCATGTGTTATACGAATATCGCCCTAGTGCGGCCTGGTGGTTGGCAATACAAAGTTGCAGGGTCGCAGACGAATAAACCTTCCTCCCCCACAAGTCCAACTTCTTCGAGTCGTGGGACTTCGGGGTAGGCCCCGTCTGTCCCTGACGCTCGCGATGGTTCACAGCGTCCGCTACTAAGGAACCAGGCGGGGGGTGGGTAAACAGGTATTCGTACCCTTGCCTGGGTGCGAAGTATCATCGTTCTACCCCCCTTGCTGTCGGGGGAAGAGAGGAAGGGGTCTGCCATAGCGTTTCCAAGGTGGATTTGATCTTTTTCATGAAGGGCAGGGCGATTTGAGGTGGGGAGTCCGAGGAGAGGATATCCATGTTAGGGTCCTCTTCCTCCTCCTTCACTTCCTCCGTTTGTAAATTGAGATTGTGGGCCTCTCTCTTTAGTAAGTCCTGGTGGCCTCTGAGGTCCATAGGGGGCAAGCTATAGGATGTCCCCGCTACCGCATCGTCCGGGGATGAGGAAGAGGAGGCCGGCTGCTGGTTCTCCACCGGGAGGTCCTCCTGAAAGGGCTGTTGGTCTGCCTCCATCTCCTGCTGGTCGTGTCCCTGGGACGTGGTCACGGAGGGTCCGGGTAGCTGATCCTCTCCCAATTCTGATTGGGGCCTAGTCACCGTGGCGCACACTGGACCTCTCGGCACCGAGGGCCATGAGGTTACCGAGGGGGGGCCTTGTGCCTGGTGATACGCAAAAGGTGTCCAGAATGGCCATTGAGTGGTACCTTGCACATCCGCCACATAGTGTTGTCGGTGCTGGCGGTGCGAGGAATGGCGGTGCCGGGAGTGGTGCCGTCGGGGTGAACGATGACTATGACGGGACCTAGTACGAGAAGAGGAAGCATCGGACTCTGAAGAATATTCCGACTGGGACCAGGGCGGTGCCGCGCCGTCCGGTGCCATGATTCTGCCATAAGCATCCAGCTTCCCAGGGAATACAGGAGGACGCGGTGCCGGATAAGTCGGTGCCGGAGCCAACGGTGCCGCGGACATAGCTGGAGCCGCTATGGTCGACACTTGCGGTGCCGTAGTCACTGGCGGTGATATTACAGGGACCCCAACACGAGGGACCGGTGCCGGGGCGACGAATTCCGGTGCCGGGTCCGAAGTCAGCCCAATAAGGTCCGCAGCGGCAACGAACGCCTCCGGGGTAGATGGGAGTTCGAGCCCGGGCGTTTCGTTCTCAAGAGGGAGTCCCGCGTCAGGGGAAACCGCTCTTGGCTCCAGTGCCGCCGGTGCGAGCTCTACACGGGGCCGCCTCGCGCGCTCCGGAGCTACCAGCACCCCTGAGGGATCACCCGTGGACTTACGCACCGGGGAGCGCCCTCTCGCCTTCTTAGAAGGCACCGGAGATTGAGATCGGTGCCTTCTAGATGGTCCTGTGCCGTGCCTAGGAGACCGGTGCCGAGAGGTCCTCGCGGCCTTTGGTGCCGCGGTACCGCGGGCCGATGCCGGTGTGCTGCATGAAGTCGACGGCTCCGAGTGAGGTTGCAGGGCAGACTCCATGAGTAACAGCTTCAACCTAGAGTCTCGCTCCTTTTTGGTGCGGGGTTTGAAGCCCTTGCAAATGGTGCACCGGTCCGTTTGGTGTCCCTCCCCGAGGCACTTCAAGCAGCGGGAGTGAGGGTCACTAATGGGCATGGGCTTCCCGCAGGTCTTACACGGTTTAAACCCTGACGCCCCAGGCATAACCTGACGCCAGGGAACAACGAACTAACTAACTACACTATCTATAAACACTACTACTCTAAAGAACTATACAACGAACTATAAACACTAAATACCTAACTAACTAGATCAAAGATACCGCTAAGTAGCTGAGAAGAGCGCTGTTCCAGCGACCGCCAAGGACGGAAAGAAGGAACTGAGCGGGGGAGGGTCGGCAGGGGCATATATGCATGGCCATAAGGGCGCCACTCCAGGGGTCGCCCCTGCCGACCCTACAGGTACCGCTGGGGAAAAGCTTTCCGGACCGTGCATGCGCGGAACGCACACACACATCTTGGAATGGACATGAGCAAGCACTCGAAGAATTACCTTTATTAATTCAAAGCCATAAGGGCTACAGTGTTCTCTGTGCCACGGGCTGGACACCCTGCTTGTCAAGGCTGTGCCCATCAATCTATTTCAGCACATGTTCCAACCCCCTGTTCACTGGATTCTCAGGGGCAATAGCTATACAACACTTTGGGACTGGGATGGCCTTTTTATCATGTGTATACAGTTCTTACCAGAATGGGTCCCAGCTTCCTGATGAGCCATCTAGGCAATATGGCAATATAAATATTAAATAGCAACCCACTTTAAGAATGGAATAAAGCTGGTTATAATTCAGGATCCAAGTGTGAAAAAGGTTGGCAATACAGTAAAACCTCGATTTAACGGACTTCGGATGCAACAGACAAAATTTCTGATCCATATCAGACCACGACCCCTCCCTGCTGCGGCCCCGGTCCCCTTCCCTGGTGGCCATCTGCTGGCTCCCGGCTGCTGCCCCGGTCCCGGCAGCAGGCGGGCTGGCTCCTGGCTCCCGCCCGGGTCCCACCAGTGGGCGGGCTGGCTGCCAGCTCCCGCCCGGGTCCCACCAGTGGGTGGGCTGCAGAGCTGCCGCCCCGACCCTGTGGCAGGCGGGCTGCTGCTCCAACAGCTCGTTTTTTTTATTTTTATTAAATAACGGACTTTTTGATTTAACGGACACCCCCTCGCCCGAATTAGTCCGTTAAACTGAGGTTCTACTGTAGTTCCTTTACATTTTTTCTCTAAAAACTTTTCCTTCCTTTTTAGGTGCATTAACTCTAAGAACCACCTTCAATTTCCAGAAATTTTAATTTCAATTATGAGCTTGTTTAAATGGATAAGTTAGACTCAATGGTTCCCCTTTGCCAGAATGTGATGGCACACCCTATCTTTCGCTGTGGCTCTGATGAGAAATGATCCTCACTCTCCAGAGATCACTGTGTGAATTAAAAGTCCCAGGTTCTTAGCCTCAGTCAATGCATGGTCACCCTCCACTGATGAACCAGCAAAACTATCTACTTATTGCGCAGAGATAGTGACCTGCTGTTAGAGGAAACAGTCACTGGATTGCACTGGGCTGCAGTATTTACTGCACCAATGGGTTGTGGAGACTGATGGGGAAAGGGAAGGAGAAAAATGGAGGCAAAGAAGAACTATCAGATGATGCCAGAGGTCCATGACTTTCCAAAAGGCTCAGAGCAGAGTTAACACAGTGAGCTGCTATTGTGCACATAGAGGCAAGAGACCGGAGCGGTTACCAAACCTAAGAAGGCAAGCTGTGCAGGCACTAAGAATTTTGACCCATGCACTCCCTTTATAGTCATGAATGGTTAGAGTCAGTCCAGCAGTTTGTTCCAGACTTGTGGATTGAATGTGTATGAGGCAGATAGGAGGGAGGCATTATGGTCTAGCATATGAGGACTAGACTAGCAGCCAGGAGACTTCGGTTCTAGTCTCAGTTTGGACTAATCGGATGCTGATCACTTCTTCTCTCTGTGGCTCTGTTCCCCTTCCATCTTTGTCTGTTTTATTTATTTAGACCGTCAGCTCTTCAGGGCAGTGATTGTTTATACAGCACTCAGCACAAAGGAGCATCACAATGCTATCATCATAGAAATAAGTCAAAAAGCATGAGAAAATTCTTAAGTGTGGGAAGGCAATAGTGTATTATCTACCTATGGAGAGGGGATGGAGGCAGACAGAATAGGGTTAATTTTAAGGCAACAAAAGGAAATGTTTAATCTGATTTATTAGTCTTCTGGCATTGGGCAGAAGAAATACCTACGATATCAACTGTTAACACACAAAGGACAAACACCCAGTTACAAATAATGGGCATGCACTTCCTTGCTTGTGTTTCTGTGTCAGATTTGCTGTGTGGCATTTAACTGTTGAACAACCAGTGTTCTGTATGAATTCACTTAAATTTATCTGAAAGTACTTACAGGAACTCCTAGTGCATGCAAATCACTTGCATGCATACAGAATAACTATGGTGATTCAGTATCTAGAGAATGAGCCTGAAGGATCCCAAATCTACCCTTCTGCCCCCCAAGGAAAGCCTAAAACACATAGGCCTTGAAGCAAAACTGACCTATATTGGTCCAAGGAAAAGAGTTGCAGAGTCATTTAAAGTAATAGGTTCTTAACTCAGATGCCCCAGCTAATTGCAATTGCCACTGAGTCACACGAGGAGGCAAGTAGTCAGGACCAGAGGATTTAGGACTTTACAGGTCAAACAAAATAACTAACATTGTACTTGAAAGGCAATTAGGGACCAATGCAGACAGTGCAATACAGGTGTAATGTGCTCTTGGTAAAAAGTGCTACTTCATAGCTGGAATGGAGTAACAACACTTTAAAGGTGCACGTCCTAGCTTTGTTTTGGAATTGTACACTAGTTCAGTCACAATGTTTATTTCCTCATGGTTGGTCAGGAGAAAAGGAGAAACAAATGAGGTCACATTTTCAGTGGTATCTGGGGCCCCAAGGTGCCAACAAACTTACGTTCAGAATACTGACACAACACTGTCGAACTGGATAGCTTCTGTGGCGACATCATACCCTCCAGGAGGGGAAACCAGAGTGCCTAGAATAATTAAGTGCACAATAAATACTGCAACTCTGGCAAAAATAAGTGATTACTAGGGCTATCAAGCGGTTAAAAAAAAGTAATCGCAATTAAGAGCGCTGTTAAACAACACTAGAACAACATTTACTTTAAATATTTTTGGATTTTACTACATTTTCAAATATATTAATTTTAATTACAACAGAATACAAAGTGTACAGTGCTCACTATTATTTTTTTTACAAATATTTGCACTGTAAATAATGTATTTTTCAATTCACCTCATACAACTACTGTAGTGCAATCTCTTTATCATGAAAGTTGAACTGACAAATGTAGAATTATGTATAAAAACTACATTCCAAAATAAAACCATGTAAATCTTTAGAACCTATAAGTCCACTTAGTCCTACTTCTTGGTCAGCCAATCAGACAAACAAAGCTAGTTACAATTTGCAGGAGACAATGCTGCCTGCTTCTTGTTTACAACATTACCTGAAATGAGATCAAGCATTCACATGGCACTGTTATAGCCAGCGTTGCAAGATATTTACGTGCCAGAAAGGCTAAATATTCAGACCACCATTCCAGAGGACAATTTTTTGTTGTTTTTTTCAGTGCAAATATTTGTAATCAAAAATATAAAGTGAGCACTGTACACTTTGTATTCCGTGTTGTAACTGAAATAAATATATTTGAAAATGTAGAAAAACATGCAAAAATATTTAATACATTTCAATTGGTAATTGATTAGTACAATTAATCAAGATTTTTTAAATTAATTTTTTTAAATTAACGCTATTGACAACCCTAGTGATTATATTAAATTTAGCTTTATTTTTAACCTCCACCAGTTTAATTACATATTATGAAAAAGAGAATTAAACACTTTGTTTCCATTGTTGGCTGAGTGTCACAACATGTTACAGGACTGCTATGGTGTTTAATTTGTTTTTTAAAACACAGTGAAGAATTTCTCTAGTGCTTGACAGACTGGCAGACCTACTCTTTTTAGGGAGTGGGGAAGATATTACTTGAAATTGAGGACAAGAGAGTCCCTGATTGAGCCCTTCATGTGTTCATTTCCTGGGGCTGTGACAATGGAGGAGACTCAAGGTTGCAACGAGGTTTTTACATGGGGGAGAGGGGCTGTCACAAGCTGTCAGCCTCCACCACAAACCCTGCTTTGCTTCCAGCGTTTATAATGGTTACATATATAAAAAGGTGTTTTAAATTTGGGTGGGGGGGGGAATCACACACAGGGCTGGTCTACACGGGGGGGTGGGGAAGGAAATCGACCGAAGATACGCAACTTCAGCTATGTGAATAACGTAGCTGAAGTTGGCATATCTGACTTACCTGCCGATCTCATGGCGGCGCGCTCCCCCGTCGATTCCAGCTTGTGCCTCGTGGCGAGCTTGAGTTCCAGAATCGACGGGGGTGCCACTGGTGATTGATTTATCGTTAAGACGTGATAAATCGATCACCGGAAGATCGATTGCTACCCACCGATCCGGCAGGTAGTGGAGACGCACCCTCAGAGGCTTATTATATGAAAGGGGTCACCAGTAGAAAACTGAGAACCTCTGAGTAAGAGCCAATATTACTCAACTCTCACTTGCTCCAAATGTTAGGCATATAGCAACACAAGCATTGCATCTGCAGTTACTGCAGGACAGATGTTCTCTAACACATGGCAGTATACAATAATACACAACATATCTTTTCTTGGATGTTTATTATAGAGTACAACTTTGGGCATTTAATTAAATAACTAATCCTCATTCTTATTCATTTGACACAATATGCCCGGAAGCTTTAGTAATTTTGTGCAATGCCCAAGAAATGGCTACTTGAACAAACAAGTTGAAGTTTCAGCTATTTGGCAGGATGACTAATGCATACAGTGGTCACTACTAAAGGCAGCATTTACCAGCAGTTACAACAGTCTTTCTCTAGACTTCAGAGAGGTATGTAGTGACTGAATAGTAGAAGTGGGCAAATCCTGACTTTTAAACGGACTCTACTGTAGACAGAATGGCCAGCTCACCCCTGCACTGAAGTGCAGTTTCCTCTGAGGTGACACATGATAGCTCTTTAGCACCCAGAGCACCACCACAACACTGAGACACGAAAGACAGAAAATACTATGTCAGATTAATACTGCCTGGGGAATTTATGTAGGCAGAATGTAATTACATGCTTTCTAAGCGGAATTTGTCATAAAATATATGTGCTCAGGTGCTCTGTTGGAACTTTCCTTAACTGCCAGAAAAGCACCAGTCTTCAATGAGTTCCCTGCAGAATTCCTTGCTGCCCCCACTATAGATACAAGAACTCTTTGGGAGCCCCTTAGTCAGTTTCCTACTTCAACAAAAATAGTTAGGCCTGTGTGTCTACCAAGAGGGATAACCATCAAGCTTTTATACTGCATTTTTTGACCCACAGATGTCAATGGAAAATTAAACGAGGAATACTTTTGGCAACTTAGAGACTAACCAGTTTATTTCAGCATAAGCGTTCGTGGGCTATAACCCACTTCATCAGATGTATAGAATGGAACAGAAGTAAGATGTATTTATATACACAGAAAGCAAAAAAAGTTGTATATTATCATACCAATGCTAAAAGGCTGTTTAATTTGGATGGGCCATTATCATCAGGAGAAAAAAACCTTTTGTAGTGGGTCTGTGCCAGATAAGTTATAAGAACCTTTGAAGGGAACTTAACTAGGGAAACACATTCAATTAGTGTAATGACAAAGCCATTCACAATCTCTGAGTATCCCAATATTACAAATGGGGAAAGAGAGGCTCAGGGAGATTAAGGAATTTGCTAAAAGTCAGAAGTCACAGAGTAAATTAGTGGTACATTCGGGAAAAGATCACAGGACTCTTGCTTCCCAGCCCAATGCTTTATCCACTGAACTACTCTGCCTCTGTAGAACCGGTTTTTGAGTTTAGACACACAAAGTTACTTAATTTGTAAGATGTGTGGTCCCCAAGTGTAATCCAATGTGGGATGCACATGCTCCATGAGCCTGAGAGTGGAGAACTTTTGCAAAGCAGTGTCCCCATTGGTCTGTGCCTGTGCCCCTATTCTCCTTGTGCTCTGCAAGGAGGGCATAAGGGGCAGGGCAGACTGCCTGCCTGTTCAGTTCCTTCTCTACTGTGAATTGTGGCCAAAATCCAAAGCAGAGGGAAAGGAGGGCAGGTAGTGGAATACAGATAAGGACCATACATGTTGAAGAACTGAGGGCGGTTCATCCATGCAACGCTATATAACAATGGCACAGTGCATGAGACTGAGTAACACCCGTGTGCGGGCCAGAAGCTGCTATGCAAAATCTCCGATCAGAGGCACAAGGGTGGAAACCCATCTAGAGTGGAGCACCCCTGGAGAGAAACATCTTGAAGAACCATAGTTACTGCACAGGGCGAGTAACCATTTGTTCTTTCTCTAACATGAAGCTCTATAGCAGAGAGCTCTGAAGCAGAAGACAAGGAAGGTGGGTAGTAGAGCACCAATGGGGATACACAGCTGGAAGAACCATGTGTCCTTTTCCAGGGATGGTATTATTAATGCCAATGTAACCATACAGAATTTTAGTTTGCAAATAAAACGGAGTTGTTGCGGGCTGAAAATGGATCTTCATCCTCCTTACTTTTTGGGAAATATTTTCAATAGAAATCTTTTCCCTGATGTTGCTCCCCACTTAATGAGAGATTTTCCTCATGGAGAAGAATCTCTGTGAGAGTGGTCCCTGGAAAGGGACAGGGAAGAGAAATGTAATGTTATAGCCCGAATGGATGATATCCAGCCCCTATTTGTCTGTTGTGGGGGGGGGGGGGGGGGGGGAAGTGCTAGCTGGCCACTAAAGGAGATCTGGGGATTGGGTGGGGACGGCCACAGTGGTTTTTAACTCTCAAATGTCTCATCAAAAGTATGTTTCAGCTGGGAGGTGAGGTTGGGTTAATGTGGAAGGTGCTGGGTATGGTGGCTTTTGCAGCCCCTGCTCTGTCTTTTGTAAGGTGGTTCCTATGCTGGTAGTAAAATGGTTGAGGCATAGGCCTCAGTTTGTATGGTCACTTACGGTATTTCCTCTTCGGGCTTGGTGTGTATATACCAAGGGAGCAGAGGAGGTCCCTGAAATCCTTTAGTTAGTGCAAAGGCTCATCTGTCTTTTCATTGAAAATACTGATCTTGAAGTGCAAGTACTCTACTGTGTTCTTGACCTCTCTGGGAAACCCTGAAGAGTGTAGCCATGATTCCTGGTACATCACAATGATCTTGATGCAGCATTAGCTTGCCTGCATCAATGAGATCCTGAAAGTGAGCACTGTCCTGCTAAGGTAACTTGTCTTTAAAATCCAGGAACTCTGAATAATTCAGAAAATTGTACTTGGCCAATTTGATAGTTCAATATTCTAACCTGGGAGGGAAGCAGATGTAAAGACCTGCCTCCCCAGAAGGTCCAGGCATTTGGCCTGCTTATAGGTGGGGTGCTTCTGGGTGTTGCTGTCTAGATCTTTCTGTGTCAGCCTGAACAACAAGAGGTGAGTAAACAGAAACTCCACTTCCTTAGCCAGGGCAAAGCATTGATTCTCTGCCCTCTTGGGGGTAGTTGTGCATGTTGCCAGTGTGCTTTCCAGCTAGATCCTGTGGGTTTCAGGATGTTCAGCAGTTTACGTTGTGACTCCTGGACCTTCTCTAAGGAGATTTGGAGCTCTACCAACATCAGTGCTTAATTTGTAATGAAAGAGGTGCCAGCCCCAAGCAAATTTTTGACTTTCATAACTGAGGCGGCAAGCCCAGAGGTGCTGGTGCTATGAACTGCCAAGTCTAGAGGTATAGATGCTCAGCCCTGGCAAGTCCCAGCAGAAGTTAAGCACCCTTTGTAGCAACCACTGGAACCACCTGTGGTCATTCAGAAAGGAATGAGAAAGTGGAGTGACTGATTCTTCAGGAGATGAAGACACCCTTGGTACTAGTGGAATCATCTCATAGTCTTTCCCTTCTATAGGATCAGGAAGCAGCTGTAGTCCTGGGACCTAACAGTTAGAGACAGAAGACTGGGTGAAGGCTGGGCACAACTCAGCATCTTCCAAAGTCTAGGAAAGCAGTCTCAAATATAGAGCACTGCTTATATTTGACCCGATACTTTCTTGGCTGTTCTGCCATGCCTGTAAGGGGTAGTGGAGCCGGCAGGGACATGCTGCAGTGGAGGCTCTGGAAGGGTTAAAACCCCAAAGGGGTTAACCAATCCAGGGAGGAGGAGAAGAAATGCGGAGGATGGAGAATACTGCTCCCTGTGCCCAAAAAACTGGGCAGAAAAGTTAAAATAGGAAGAGGAAGGGCAGGAGGAAAAAAAAGACTCCACTGTCTGGCACCAAGCAGAAGAGGTCAGACTATGTGGCACCAAAACACTGATCTGCCACTGTGAGCTGCAGAGAGAGGAGAGCAGCCCACATATCCAGGACTGTGCGAGACATTGGGCTGGAGAAAGGTAGGAAATGCTGTAGTGACACATACCATCTAGATTCCCGGTTTAGAAGCCAAATCATCACTTAAACAGTATTTGTTGATTATCACAGCAAGACTTTTAAAGCACAGACTTCTTTTAATTCCTCTGTTATAAAGGGGGCTTCTTAGGTACTCCTCTACATATCAGGCCTTACGATCACTCCAACAGTTACCCTGAAGTATGCTCCACAGCAAAGATGACTATTTGTCAGAACCTAACCTTTTCTACTCTCTCAAAGGGTGTTTTCTCAGAATATTATATCCCGTTTCACCACAGGCACTCTCCTATGTGCATGGAAAATCATCAGGCTCCAGGGATTTCTCATGAACACCACTCTCTGATCACAGAACCACCAGAGCAACAGCCCAGCTTCCTTGCAGAAGGTAAGCCAAAGGCCTTTTGAGTTCCAGTTTCTGGCTAACTTGCAGTACACACAATGGGCCAGCTTTGCAGAACCATGCTTCCACCTACATGTAAATCGAGATTTGTGCATATAGATCCCATGAAGCATGCCCAAATCCTGACTTGCAGGTGTGCAATGGGCACTGAGCATGGACAAATCAGGTAAAAAGTAGATGTATGGATGGGAAACAAATCTGTATAATTCATGGAATCTACCATATCACAGGTGCACAGGTCCAACAGTACAAAATACCAACTTAATAGATACTGAAAATAGAACTTCCTTTCACATTTGCATTGTACTGCAAGCCCTAATAATAGTGCCTTTTATCCCCTTACCTCTCGCTGCTGCTGGTTTAAACTATGTGAATTCCTCTGGCAAAGTGCAATTGTTTTCATTAAGGTATCTTCAATATCCTTTAATAAGTGGAGTTCTGCTGATGCTAGGTTAATGAAAAACAGAGATTACACCATGGTTAAGATAATTTACCATGCCATTACTGCTAAATCATTCCAAAAAAAGAAAACCATGCTGCTCACCTAATAATCTCTTCCCTGTATCACGAACAACTGTTATGAAGATAGGCTCTGATCCTTTTTTGTGGATTCAGCTCTATAGCAGAATAAAGTGTGCTTTGCAAAATGCCTTATGCAACCACATTAGTAACATCTGAGTTTTGGCTTAGATATGCCTTGACACTGATTAAAAACATCACATTTTTATTTGATGCTATTGAGTCCTGGCGCTCATGAACAGAGGACGTATGTTTCCTACTTATGTAGCTGAATTGTTTCCTTTGGGTTATTTGTCTAGTTTTTGGTAATGGTAAAAACGGATACAAAGTGCAGTGAGACTAATACTTGTTTGCTGCAGAAGCAACAAGTAAATTTCTTCATTTCATTAGTGCATGTTTCCCAATGAAGAACATGCCCACAGTGAGGTACACAAAGCAGCAGGTTTCAAAAAACAGGAACTGCTACATCAGACCACTGATCGATCCAGTCTAGTTGTGTCCTACTTCCAAGAGTGGCCAATACCAATTACTTCAGATTTTTTTTTTTTTTTTTTTTTAAATCCTCACCCTGGACAATCACCACATAACTTGTTCAAAAGGGAAGTTTCTTACTATACCCTGGCAAGTGAATGGTTCTTATTCCTGAAACAGGAGAGAGGTTGTATCATATTTGCCCTTTCTAATATAACTACAGATGTGGTCATCCATATACATGTCTGATGGCTTTTTACTCCTAGTAAACTCTTGGCCTTAACTACATCCTGTGGCAATGAGCTGTACAGGTTAATTCTGCTTTGTGTAAAAAGACTAAATTTAAAAGGAAACATAAGTATGTGTAAAATGCTGAATGTATTAGCTACCTTTTTCATCATGCAGACTGCTAAGTGCAAATGAATCAAACCACTAAGTTGTGACATGATTGTAGTTTCTCATAAAAGTTTTACTTTGATTCCCCCATCAGTCATATTCTTTCTCTAGAGAAGAACGCACTTAGCTTCTTGCGACAATGTTATAAGCAATCAAGGGACTTTTTGGTAGTCCATAACTCCAGGATATATAATGTAGTCTTTCTTCAATCAAGAAGACTTTCAGTCTGTAAGATGGAAGGATGTGGAAGATTTCTCTGTGCCTGGAATTCTGAAATGGGATCAGTTACTGCCAGATGCTTCTCATTTTCAAGGACAAAAGTTATTAGCTGTTAGATCTTCCTATTGTGAAATCAGAATCATGAAATACATTTCTGGCAGGTCACCACAATGCTAATCATGACCACAATGGATCACAGAGCAGCAACTGAACTGTGACAATCCATTGAGGCTCTTGTGAGTTAAAAATTTGAGAATCGCTGCATGAAGAAAGTTCACTTGAATTTCTATGATAGTGAAGTTAGCATTTTAACTTCTAGCACTTCTATTTCAGAGAACACATATCTCATGGAAAAACTGAAGGTAAAATAATTTTAATTAAAATCAAAACCAACAGCTTACCTTCAATTTCATGTGTAAGCATCAGCAACTTGCTTCGTAATTGCTAAAACAAATCAAAATATATCTTAGACCATTAAAGTCACAGGGTTTACACAAAGGGCACTTTGCTACCTGAGCATGACTACTGCAGTGTACAGACCCTCCCTTATATGTGGGGAACAACCTGCAAGTTAAACTTTGACTAAGACAATCAAAATCATGTCTCAATATGTTACAAAGATAACTTTCAAAATGTAAAGCAAATATAAACCAATGCATAGATGTCTGCTGAGTCTGCAGACAGCCTGGAACATAGCTGACAAAAGCTAACTGTGGCTGTAATAACTAGACCTACCAATTTACCACAATTGTGAATTCAACTGTCAGAAGTGAATGAAAGCTCAAAACATCAAATTAATCTATAACAATACATATTGATGGGCAAAGGGGCAAAAGGGAGACAAAAAGAATATGTTAGTTCGAACAAAAAGGCCTTCTGCTGTAATGCAGCAACTGTTTTCAGATTATGCCTGGTAAACAAGAGAAGTGGGGGGCCTTAAACTAATGAACACAAACTGGTGTGTCAGAATTAAGCTTAACTGGTGAACAAATAGTAAGGGGATGGGCTATTCCAGTTATCAACCCCTTTTGGGATCCTAAAAAGAGATCACTAGCTGACTGAAAGATGAGCGCAGGGGAAGGAGTGAGCTTCACACCATCATGGGTGCCATTCCCACTGTCTCCTAGGGCCCTGGACCTTCTTCATTCTAATTCTGAGAGATGTCCTAACCAGACTGGGCCACAGAGAAGGACTTGGATGACATCACCACCTCCACCTCTATCCAATTCTGCTAAATCCCAAGCACCACCTGGAAGTGAGAGACTCTGCCTCTCTCCCCTAATCAGTCATTTTCCTTCCCTACCCTATTTATTTCTATTCTTACACCTCTCCTTTTTCTTGTCTAGTAAGAATCTGGCTTAGCCAGCCAATACTGTATATTTTGCATCCTGTGATCAGAAAACAGCAGCTAAGTGAAATGCCCTAAGCAGTCCAAGTTTGCCAAGTCTCAGAGTGGTTGATCAAATCATGTGCTGTGCTTGTATTTCTCCAGCAGTGAAGCTGCAAGTGAGAGTTGACACCAGAGACAGAGGCTGCATTTGTTAACTTTTCTTTTCTTTTCCCTCCCCTCTTGTGCATTTTGTCTTCTATGAAACAGGACTGGACTTAACAAAACAGCTGCAGCACATCAAACTTCTCTTTTCCCCAAAAGACAGTTATTACTACCTAAGAGACTGTCAAATGAGGAGTTTTTTTTCCTTCAGGAGACTCTCTAAAGGGAAATGGAAGTTGTTAAAATGAAAGCGTCACTTAACTCTTCACGTTTCCAATGTTTAAACTGTTTCTCTCTCTTTTCTGTACCTTTAATAAAAAAAGACTCAATGTGTTTGCCATGATACTAAGCAGGCTGAGGTCTCTGTATATCAAACAGTGAACCTTGTTTACAACTGTTTAATGTTGCACAGTTTCAGGGTTCTGTTACCATCTCCGACTCTTTGGGCCCTTTATGCCATCTAAATTAACATGCTACTGCCCTCACTCATTTCAGCAGAACAACACTGAAAACTAATGACAACATTTTAGTGTCAACACAACCTATTTCACTGCTGACCATTTTAGCAGAAGTGTTCAGCTTTTGAATACAGGACCTCAGTTTACTATACCTCAAGCATTACTAGGAAGGCACCATGAACGTCTCCTTTTTTCTCCAGCAGGTAGGAGGAAGCTTCATGGAGAAGGTGTTTCTGGGTAATCTGGGCAAAAAAAGAGCCTATTTTAAAGAATCTGTTGTTTCTGTTAGGTAGAATGGAGTGATTGCACTGGTCTGAGTGGACTTTATCTTCCCCATGCATCCATGTGCTCATGATATTACTGGATATTACCCATCTCAGGAGCACACACATTTTCACATGGGATGTAGTGTCTGCATTCCTAATCACACACTATAATTATTAAAAAGGGAATTCCAAGCTTAAATAGAAACAAACAAAAAAATAAAAATCAAGGAAAGGATGAGCCATAATAATCAAATACAGGAGAATAAGAATCTCTATTAGCAGTAAAGTGCTGCCTGCAGCAGTACCAGTCCCTTATGGTTTCAAGCACCTTCCAACACGTTTACCAGCACAATAGAGAGCTCTCTTCCCATAACCTAGTTACATGTAAAAGAAAAACACCATATACTGCCACTAGAATGTTTATATATGAAACAGACTGCAATCTGAATGTATTAGCTTGAAAGACATTCCCTAAAACAACCACTTTACACAGGATCTAAACCAGGAGTGTGCAAACTACGGGCCGCATCCAGGCAGCTCGGCCCGGCTCTGGCCGAGGTGCTGGGTTGGGGGTCACACCAGGTGGCTTGGCCCAGCTCCAGCACTCCGGCCGGGGCGCAGTGTCAGGGCCGAACCATGTGGCTCCCGGAAGCCACCGCATGGCCCCACTCCGGCTCCTACATACTCCACTGGGAACTGCAGGGGCAGTGCCTGCGGATGGGGCAGCGTGCGGAGCCGCCTGGCTGCGCTTCCTCATAAGAGCCAGAAATCGGACATGCTGCTGCTTCTGGGAGCCCCTTGAGGTAAGCACCACTCATAGCGTGCACCTACTGAATCTCTCCGCACACCCCAACCCTGATCCCCCTTCCGCTCTCCAAACGCCTTGATCCCAGCCCAGATCAACTTCCTGCACCGCAAACCTCTCATCTCCAGCCTCACCCGAGAGACTGTACCCCCACCCGGAACCTGCACTGCTTCCCGCACCTCTGCCCCAGGACTGATCCCCCTCCCATCCTCCAAACCCCTCGGTCCCAGCCCAGAGCACGCTCCTACACCCCAAACTCCTCATCCTCAGCCCCACTTCAGAGCCTGCATCCCCTCCCACATCCCAACCCCAATTTTGTGAGCATGTATGGTCCACCATACAATTTCTATTCCCCGATGTGGCCTTTGGGCCAAAAGGTTTCCCCACCCCTGATCTAACCAAATGACAGAGTTAAAGAGGTAAATCTCCATTCCGAAGATTTAGATCCTCTCCTCAATGAGCTGAGAACTGAATTTGGAAATTAGTAAGTTAAGTTTTAAATAGAGCAACAGATAAACTGCTCTCACACACCACACAGGCAACATCATGAATAGGATCAAAGCATGTTAGAATCAGATTTTACAATGTTTCCCAATTCTTCTTTATTTCCTCACCATGTGAGAATGATAATTAAGAACTGAACTAATATAATTGTGACCTAGACTGGAGCCTAGCTTGGAGTATAGCTCTGTTTGTTCTGTCCATGCTGACTGCCTAAACTATGACAGAAACTCATTTGACAGGAACTGGATTTAACTAAGTTTAAACACCTTTACTAAAATCTCACCGAATGTGGATGAGCACTCACTGTGTACCAGCCTTACCTGAATGGTCTCTTCCAGTCTGTAGAACTCCAGAACCTGCAGTGTCTCTAAAACCTGGTCAGGGCTGTAGTGACACAACAACTCAATGAACTGTTCAGTGACACAGGGAGATATCTGTAGCATGTCCTGATTGATACCTTCCCTGGAACACAGACGAGAATTTTATTTGCTACTGTATCTCATCCAGGCAGTAGACATGTTACCGTGTTTCCCCGAAAATAAGACAGTGTCTTATATTAATTTTTGCTCCCAAAGATGCGCTAGGTCTTATTTTCAGGGGATGTCTTATTTTTCCATGAAGAAGAATATGGTACACATTTATTGTTGAACAAAAAGGGAGGTCTTATTTTCGGGGGATGCCTTATATTATAGCGAGAGGTAAAACTGGAAGTAGGTCTTATTTTTGGGGGATGTCTTACTTTCGGGGAAACAGGGTAGATGAAAGAAAAAGGCTGCACGCAGCAGACAAAATACAGGTTACAAAGCCAGAACTAAACTTGAAGAACAGCTGCCCTCTATAATAGCTCCCCTAAGAACAGTGTAAAATTCAAGAGCTCTGCCCTTCCCAGTAAGTTCTGTGGGTTGAGCCCAGGATATCTAAAAGGTCACCTGAAGCTTTAAAGGGAACAGATATCCCCAGCAACCTTCCCACAGATCTCTGGGACAGAGGCTTGTTGCACACACCAAGTCATGTTTAGCTGATTAATCTGTTAAGACTGTCAAACCACTATTAACAAGGCAGGTAAATACAGTGCAGCCCCTTTGCCTCAGTATGGGGGTGAGGAGAAGGAGTGGACTAAGTGACATCTCAAAGTCCCTTCCAGCCCTACATTTCTATGATTTTATAATCCTGTCCTCAATTTAGTGTGATAGAGGAGGGTCAGGGAGCTGTGGCAGAGTGCTTGAGGGAAGATATATTAACTCAAGGCTCATTAGGGTGTGGTTCCCTGTAGACTAGGGAGCAGGCAGCAGGTTAATTGGAGCACCTGCTGTCAATTAAGGCCTTAATAAAAACCCCTGCTTCAGGCAGACAGGGGAGGGAGTTTGGAAGGAGTTTGGGAGGTGTTGGAGCGGAGAGTGGTTTGGAGACGGTGGAGCGGAGAGTGGTTTGGAGACGGTGGAGCGGAGAGCGGTTTGGAGACGGTGGAGCGGAGAGCTAAGAAAGACCCAGACCCTAGGTAAAGGAACACCTGGCTTGTGCAGAGAAAGGGCAGGAAGCCCCCACAAGCTGAAGGGTAGGAGAGGGAAGTAGCCCAGGGGAAGGAATAGCTAATCCAAGTGGTTTACCGCTATCCTCAGGGCCCCTGGGCTGGGACCCGGAGTAGAGGGCGGGCCCGGGTCCCTCCCTCTCCACTTCTCCCCTCTAGGATACTAGTGTGGCAGTTAACACCCTGTTCAGGGGCAAGAAATAGGCTCCCTGAATCCGCCACAAGAAGAGAAAGCGCAGGACTCATCAATATAGTGTCAGTAATTTGCCACATTAGATATAAATTTGTTTATGCTCCTCAGTTCTTCGTTCTGGTAAAAACAACAGGCACTGCAGGTACATCACCCAAACACACACCACAAATGAATGGATTTCATTGTACTTGTTTGCAATGGAAGCACTGTCTCTCCTGGGAAGTGATGAGGAAATGGAAATGAAAATGTAATAAAAGCTTTGATAAGAGAACTGTAACAATATCTGCTTTGCTCTATATTCCACCATTGCTTATCAGTCATGGACACAAAGGCACTAGGTTTTACATTTCCCATGGCAATTTCTATTAACCCCCATGCCCCTACTTTAAAATAAAACTCTAGCTAAATTAAATGGACCAGATTAATCTCTGATGTATTTCCCCTAAATTCAGTGTAGTTGCATCAGGGGAATGAATCTAGTCTCATGTGCTGCCATGAAAACACTTGTATTTCAAACATTAAAAACTCATTTGTTCCTCTAGAAATCTGTTTTAATAAAACCTCTGCCAGAAAGAGGATATAAACATTCATACAGATTGGAGAAAGACATGTTTTTGAAGGGGCTTGAATCATGGTTCCTCCTTCTGACATGCTACAAAGATTGGACATTTCAAAAAAATAATTAATAAGCTGATTTAGATATTCTTTGACTGTTCAGCAGCCATGAAATTAAGTTATAACCTTGCAGATTAGGCCTTTTGAAGTAAATAAACCAAATCAATTTACAAACTACTGTGAAAAAAGTCTCACTATTTTATAGAGTGCAAACAAATTATATTGCTAAAGCTCATTTTGAAGCATGTCCCCATTACACACAAACCCACAGCACTGGCAACACAGAGTCAGTAGAAGCTTGTGTGTTATGAATAATAAACTACTCCAATAAACTAAGGTCTCTTCAGAGAGAATTTCTTAAGAACAGGACAGGTCAGGAGAATATTGTCAAGAAAGTAACTGAATTCTTGGGCTTCCACCTCCTTTGTTCTGTAGGGATTGTTGCAAAAATAAGTTCACTGGGCTCATTTCAATTCTATTAAGGATCCTCCTTCTGGACACAAAGTCCCACTTATGTCTTCCTTATTGATAATTTTGACATGTGCAATCATCCCCATTTAATTTACCCATTTAATTCTATTATTTTGGACCTCCAGCAATATTGCTGAAGCCTTGAGAGAATTAAATGGACTTTATTCATATTTACAGCCATGTTGTACTAATGTGCACTACCTGCAGGAATTCAGGTAGTGCAAAGAGGCAGGCTCTGTGGCCTGACTGTGGCTTGCCGAATGTCAGTCGTGTACAGGAAGTAGAGACATTTTGTACGATCAGATTCAAAAGTTGATATTATGCTTTTAAGAGTGACTTCCTGTTGATGGTTTGAACACAGTGTGATGTATGTGCTTATGATCAGACTAAGAGAAGTGGCCACTTCCTATTTCAGGGCTAAATTGGATGAGTTTATTACCTGGTGATTTATGAAACCTATTGCTGTTGATAAGAAAAATATTGAAGTCCAGTGCAATTTCTCCTTTATTGTGATAAATGAGCCCCAATAAATCTGATGGCAATATTGTAGCAAAAACACAGGCAAATTCAAAATCCAGATGGCAGTAACAGCCGTTTATCAATATGCAAGCCAAACATCTAGCGCACACAGACACTCATACTGAAAATGTGTGAACTGCGAATTATCACTGTACAGGATTGTGCATTCAATTCTGGGCACCTCAAAGTAACAGACAAATCTGTGGATTCTTAGAGAACAATAGCAGAAGCTTAGACTGCTGGTAATCAGAAGAGAAAAACAGGCAAAGCAAGTTTTTGGAAATGGAATTTTGTCCCTATGCTCATTTCACCCCTTTTCCTATGGAACCACTATAGAAACTGCACAATACAGTCTAATGAAGGGAGAGACTTATACCATGGACAGCTCAACCGATAGTCATTCCCCAACTGGCCCTGCCCCTTTAAGAAGCCACACAGTGGCGTTTCTGGGCTAGGCTCACCAGGACGAGGTTAGTGTATAGAAATCCCAATGTAAAATCCCAGTCATAGTGAGCAGCAGGAACTTTTATTTATCAAGTGTATCTATCTTGACTGACCCAGTCATTGCAAACCACAAGAGACTGCGAGAGACTTTAGCTCCTATCTCAAGGAGAATAACTTTGTCCTCAGAAGCGAGAGCCTTTTATAGCAGCAGCTACAGCTGAGCTTCAGCTAATCAATTTCTTGACTCTCTTTGGATCTGAATTAGCTTCTTCTCTGCCTTCATGATGCAAGTGTCTGCAAATTTTGTGTAATGTGAAAAAAAAATCACAGAATCTTAGACCTGGAACGGAAAAGCCTTGTTAGCTCATCCGGATCATTCCCGTGTCAAGGCAGGATTGTACCCTACAATGTTTTATGGTCATGTGTTTACTTATGCATTTATACCTGTGTTTACAGCAATGGATTTTAACTGAAGAGTTATGATTTTGAGCACTATCCAATTTACTTACATACCTTGGGTCAAGGAGACTTCTCAAAAATTGGAAAAGCAAGAATTGGTCCTGAATAGTGGGGAAAAACAAAAAAGAATTAATATTTTAACATAATAATCTGGTTCTGAGTTGTCTGAAGTTATACCTATCAAAAGAAATACTATTCACTCTTATGGGGCTGATGCTCATGAAGAATCTAACCAGAGCCTCTGCCTTGAGTAAATCTCCTAAACCAGTTTCACTTGGTATAATTCCTCCTAGCCTAGTGTTTGTTTTTTGGATTGTAAAAGGACTACATGACCGTTACGAACAAGTGCTTAGAAACACTTTCCGGTCTTAGAAACCCTGCAGCTGTGCTGTCAAGTGAAGCAACCTGAGCTTCATACATAGATACAGTTTAAGGCCAAAAGAGATTATGATCTAGTTTGACCTTCACAAGCTATTGAATTTTACCCAGTGATTCCTACATCTAGAACTGTAACTTGTGGCTGAACTAGAGCATCTTTGGAAAGTCATTCAGCTTTAGTTAAGAACTCATGATAGAGAATTTACCACGTTTCTTGGAAATCTGTTCCAATGGTTATCTTATTTCCAGTTTGAATTTGGCTAGCTTCAACTTCGCCCTCTTTGGATTGCACTAGGCCAGTGATGGCGAACCCGTGGCACGCGTGCCACTGCTGGCACGCCGAGCCGTCTCTGTGGGCACGCCGTGACTACAGTCATACACTGTAGTCACGGCGTCGGCTCCCGCAGACTACATCTCCCACAGTTCTCTGGGGAGAACCCTCCCCAGAGAACACTGAAGCCACGCCCCCCGCTCTATCACCTGACACACGGACGTCATAGGAGCGACTAGGGCAGGACATCACAGGAGCGACTGGGGCCTCGCTGGGGTCACAGCAAGCAGCGTGACCCAGCGAACAAGTAAGCGCGGGGGGGGAGGGAGAGACTGGGGGGGGGGGTCAGTTGTGGGGTTGGAGGAAAGAAGGTTTGGGGGGGAGAGACCGGGCTGAGTGGGTCAGTTGGGGGGTGGGTGGGAGGGAAGGAGGTTTGGGGGGGAGAGACCGGGCTGGGTGGGTCATTTGGGGGGTGGGTGGGAGGGAAGGAGGTTTGGGGGGGAGAGACCGGGCTGGGTGGGTCAGTTGGGGGGTGGGTGGGAGGGAAGGAGGTTTGGGGGGGGAGAGACTGGGCTGGGTGGGTCAGTTGGGGGGTTGGAGGAAAGGAGGTTTGGGGGGGAGAGACCGGGCTGGGTGGGTCAGTTGGGGGGTGAGTGGGAGGGAAGGAGGTTTGGGGGGGAGAGACCGGGCTGGGTGGGTCAGTTGGGGGGTTGGAGGAAAGGAGGTTTGGGGGGGAGAGACCGGGCTGGGTGGGTCATTTGGGGGGTGGGTGGGAGGGAAGGAGGTTTGGGGGGGAGAGACTGGGCTGGGTGGGTCAGTTGTGGGGTTGGAGGAAAGGAGGTTTGGGGGGGAGAGACCGGGCTGGGTGGGTCATTTGGGGGGTGGGTGGGAGGGAAGGAGGTTTGGGGGGGAGAGACTGGGCTGGGTGGGTCAGTTGTGGGGTTGGAGGAAAGGAGGTTTGGGGGGGAGAGACCGGGCTGAGTGGGTCAGTTGGGGGGGGGGTGGGAGGGAAGGAGGTTTGGGGGGGGAGAGACTGGGCTGAGTGGGTCAGTTGGGGGGGGCGTGTACAGTTGGTTTTTTTTTTTGTTTGTTTTTTTTGTTTTTTTTCAATTAAAAAAATGTTTAATGGAAAGCTCTATTATTGTGTTTTTCTTTTTAAACAAAAGCTGTTAATTAGTTTGAAAAACTGTACGAATTGTTTTTTCTAAACTAAAACCTCGTTATTCAGGTTTAATTGCAGTGTTGGCACTTTGAAAAAAAAAAGTCGTTTTGGTTTGCAGTTTGGGCACTCGGGCTCAAAAAGGTTTGCCATCACTGCACTAGGCCTTTGTCTGCTAGATTAAAGAGCTCTCCATTGTTAGATATCTTTTTCCTGGGGAGGTAATTACAGACCATCAACTCCGAACCGTCTCTTAGATAAGAGAAATAGACTGGACTCCTTAAGTTTTTCACCATAAGACTGTTTTCCAGACTCTATTCACTCTTGCAGCTCTCTGTTTTTATCATCTTTTCAGAAACCAAGACACCAGATCTGAACACAGTATTCCAGCAGGAGGATAAACCTTGCTGCTACACCACTGTGACAACAGATCTTGACTCTGGGAGGATCTTTGGACAGAAAAAGCAGCTCTAAGAAACAGGCCTGTAACCCACAAGCTTCAAGAGCCTTGTGCAAAAGCAAATGCTGTGTGGAATCTCAATCCTTTGAGCCCTTTTAGGAAGTTTTATAGACAACACAGGCCCTAACAGTGTCCTTCCCTTTTCATAGTCATAAGAAATGGGGAGCACCTCTTAAGTGCAGGTTACCTGCTGGATCTACCAGAATTGGCAAAGTTTGAGGTACCAAACAATGAAAGCTGTTGAAACCATCTAATAAACTTATCAAAAACTAGGACAATCTAACCAACAGCAGAACAATTTATAATATTATAACAATCACATCAAAAATGGAGATTGGTTCAGTACCTCTCCAGCAGCAGGACAGATAAGAACAGATGGTCTATATAAAATTGGCTTGAGGGACACGCATGTTTGAATGGATCCTGGCAGGTACAACATTTGGGGCAGGTAGGAAAGCAGGTCTTTTAAACCTTGTTTAGGGACTCAGGGTGTTTCAATGGAATGTACTGATGCCAAGCACAGAAAAGCATAACAGCTTCTTACTAATGGAAATAGTCTTACTCCTTGCTGTGTATTTGTATGGAGGAGAGAACCAAGGGTTCCATTTGTAAGGATTTAGAAGTGTTTGGAAGTGATATACACCTTTCTGTTTCAGGCTACACAACTGACCTCAGGCAGGGGGTTGAATGGAAAAAACTCTCCCAGCAACAAGTTATTTCATAAATGGCAATTCAGGGGTTTCTATACTTTCCTCTGTTGCATCTAGTTCCAGCCACTGTCAGAGATTGGACTAGAACTTCTAATCTGATCCGGTCAGGAAATCCTTATGAATATGGCCAAAGCCAATGCTGAGAAATACCTGATTCAATTATAAAAAACATAGTTCAATCCAATGTGCATTCACAAGTTTTTACCTGAAGATTTTTAATGATTCCCTCAATCTGGTCATTGAAGTGAGTGGCTATTAGGTCTGCTGCTTTATTCGGGCTCAGTAACAGCAGCTCCTGGAGACAGAGGGAGAAAAATACACTACCTTTAGTCTTACAAACTACAGGAACATGCATTAATGCTGATCCCACTCGTACTGCAATATACCTACTAATCTACATGACCATAGTACTAGAAGTGCAGTAACAGTGGATGAAGAATGTTTTTGAACCAACAATTAAAAAAAGATTAAGAGGTACAGAAGAGGCAGAGACAGAGCACAAAAATCCTCATCCTGGTGAGGCATGTGCCTCAATCCTGAGCTGCATTACAGTGGGTCAATATTAATGCAATAGAAAAGGTGTTTCTAGCAAAGCCTTCCTTACAATTACTCAGAACTTTGGCAAAAATATTCTTTTCAGACAAGGAATGGACAATTTGACTAAGTCAGAGTGATTTCTTTTGCCAAGCTTCACATAAAATGAATCTATTTACAGTTACCAAAAGTTAAACAATTAGAAGTTTAAATAACTGAAAACGATCATTTTCAAA
Organism: Sternotherus odoratus; assembly: GCA_032164245.1. Classification (NCBI taxonomy): domain Eukaryota; kingdom Metazoa; phylum Chordata; order Testudines; family Kinosternidae; genus Sternotherus; species Sternotherus odoratus. Next base: position 40,467,888 of record JAVMKO010000009.1, on the reverse strand, counting down.
TGAAATTTGGTACATCATTAATCCTTATGAAAGAATTGTTTACCCTACTTTGGAGAGAGATTTTTCATCCTGCAAGATATCAATTGTGAAAAATAATTATTATGAATGTACCATGTACACCTTTTCAGCTCTATAATTACAATGTCATTAAAATATAGTCTTGATGACAAAAGTTAACTTGAAAACAAGTAATTTACTAGCAACTTGGCTTCCAAATCACTAAAATAATATCCATCATTTCAGTGTTATACAACTCGCTGTGTGATTTTAACTTAACCTCTCTGACTCAGTTTGTCTCTGTAAAATAAGAATATTTTCTTTACAAGATACCAACTCATCGTTCATTGTCGAGTGCTTTGATGGAATACATAGTAAACATACATTTTTGTCTTGTGGTGTGTGTGTATTTTCAACATGTATGACAGCCATCAACTCCCGCTTTGCAGTGCTTCAGGAAACTGCTCTTCTGCAAACCCTACCAAAACCAGCTATGCCATCCTCAAAGGCAATATTCTCTTGCCTACAAAGCAGCATAAGGTGAATAAGGGAGAGACTGGTTTAAGTTCAGAAGAACATAAGAATGGCCGTACTGGGTCAGACCAAAGGTCCATCCAGCCCAGTATCCTGTCTACCGATAGTGGCCAATGCCAGGTGCCCCGGAATGAGTGAACCTAACAGGTAATGATCAACTGATTTCTCTCCTGCCATCCATCACCCCCCTCTGACAAACAGAGACTAGGGACACCATTCCTTACCCATCCTGGCTAAAACAAGCAATTCAGTCTATGCTGTACCTCAATGTGTTTCATAGCTTTCTGCCACACTGACTGTTTCTCCTCGGCACTGTACCCAGGGATGGATAGGATATTGTGTATGTAGTTGAACACTTCTTCCTGAAAGGCATAAAGTAAGAAGGTATAGTATGTTCTGTCCCAGCAATCTGAAAATTCATCTGGGAAGTGCATCAGTGACAACTTGAAAACTCACTTATTTGGACACAGTCATTTTCAAACTAACCACTGAATTGTATTTGCAATGCGGACAATTGGTTATTTAAGGATTACTTTGGTTGTTAGAGGTGACAATAAAATGCTAGGGAGTGCACTTCAAGAAGCAGCACTAGGGCTCGCCCATCTTGGGAAGTGCCACTTCCATTGACTGAATTGTTGGATAACCTCAGCTACTGATAATAGTTCTGGTTTGACCTTAAATAGTTCCTAAAGGAACAAAGGGAAAGTATGAGGAGGAGCAGAATTGTACGTGAAAAGAAGTGGCTGAGATTGTTGACAAAGTGCAGCGTTACTTGGATCTCCACAGTTATTAGAGCAATCATCTTTTTCCATTCTGGGGAGGATGGAATGTGACCTCTTGACAAAGAGAACAGATGAGAGAAGGGAAGAGAGTATTCCTTCAGAGTGAAGATCATTGCTCCCACCTTCCCACGGTATTGCTTGCTATACCTGTGTCATCCTCAGCAGCTCACCAATTCTCCTTTATCCTCCCCACTTCCATCTATTACTCTCTCTAGTCCTCGGTTTCTTCTCCCTGTCTCTATTATCCACTTTTATTTTCACTTCTACTTTTCTCCTTCTCCCATATAGATTTCAGCCTGCAAGCACAATATCAGATCTAATACTCCAAAGAGAGAAGCTGCAAGGCTCTTCTACTGAGTCATGCTGCTGTCAGGTGTGAAAATTGGGCAGAAAAATGCAGAGTAATTTTCACTGACCTAATGAGAGAGCACTTAATTGCAGCCAAAAAATAAGAGGGGTTTGAAGAGGAGGGGGAATGGTGGGCAGGAACAGAGGATAAATGGTAGAAGCAACACTGGGAACATGCCAAATTTAGGAGCAAGCCTAAGCTCAGATGTATGTTGTGTTGTGGTTTAAAATTAACAAAGACAAACCCCAGGAAGGAGGTGACTTTTGGACACTAACCTAAACCTCAACTATACTAGAGAGATCAATTGTAAAACTGACTGGGAGGGGGGGAAAAATCAAATCTAGATGAGAATTGAGAGTTAAGGATATTTTACTAAATACCAATACAGTAGTCTCTCAATTATCCGGGATGATCTGGAAAACCTTAATCCCGGTTAATACCCGGATAATCAAGTGTCTACTGGGGGGCGGGGGGGGTTCGGCGGCCGCCCGAGGGGGGGGGGGGGATGGTGGTGGTCCCACCACCTGCCCCAGTCAGCTCCCCTGCTAGCCTGGGTGTGGGAAGCCCAGGTTGGCAGCGGGAGCTCAGACCCCGGCTAGCAGGAGCCGGTGGGGAAACTCTAAAGAGGCAGCCGGTTGAGCACTCAACCTGCCGCCTCTTTGGGGTTTCCCGCGAGGCTCCTGCCACCTGCCCCACTCAGCTCCCGCTGACAGCCTGGGTGCAGGGAACCCAGGCTGACGGCGGGAGCAGACTGGGGCAGGAGGCAGGACTCTGGCTGGCAAGGGGCCAGCGGGGGGAACCCCAAAGTGGTGGCAGGTTGAGCGCTCAACCTGCCGCTGCTTTGGGGTTTCCCCCACTGGCCCCTTGCTAGCTGGGGTCTCAGCCTGCAGCCAGCCTGGGTGTAGGAAGCCCAGGCTGGCAGCGGGAGCTGAGACCCCAGCTAGCAGGAGCCTGTGGGGAAACTCTAAAGCAGCAGCAGCAGTCGCCGGCTGAGAGCTTGGCCGCTGTCGCTTTTCGGCTCTCTGCTGCTTTAGACTTCCCCCCCAGGCTCCTGTCAGCGGGGGGGGGAGCGGGGGGGGGGTCTCAGCTCCCGGTGCCAGCTGGGCTTCCTACACCCAGGCTGGCAGCGGGAGCTGACTGGGGCAGGCAGCAGGACCCCGGCTGGCAGGAGCCTGGGGAGAGAGCCCAAAGCGGTGGGGGGTTGAGCATTCAGCCTGCCGCCGCTTTGGGGTTTCCCCCGTGGATCCTTGCCAGCCGGGGTCTCAACTTGCTGACAGCCTGGATGTAGGAAGCCCAGGCTGGCAGCAGGAGCTGAGACCCCCTGCTGACAGGAGCCTGCGGGGAAAGTCTAAAGTGGCAGAGAGCTGAGAAGCGGCAGCGGGTGAGCTCTCAGCCGGCGGCTGCTGCTGCTTTAGAGTTTCCCCGCAGGCTCCTGCTAGCTGTTGAGCGTTCAGCCTGCCGCCACTTTGGGGTTTCCCCCCACTGGCCCCTTGCCAGCCGGGGTCCTGCCTCCTGCCCCAGTCTGCTCCTGCTGTCAGCCTGGGTTCCCTGCACCCAGGCTGTCAGCGGGAGCTGAGTGGGGCAGGTGGCGGGAGCCTGGGGAGACAGCCCAAAGCGGCAGCGGGCTCAGCACTCAGCCTGCTGCCGCTTTGGGCTTTCCCCGCAGGCACCTGCTAGCCGGGGTCTCAGCCCGCTGCCAGCCTGGGTTTCCTACACCCAGGCTGGAAGCAGGCTGCGACCCCAGCTCGTAAGGGGCCAATGGGAGAAGCCCGAAAGCAGCGGCAGGCTAAGGCTCAGCCCGCCGCCGCTTTGAGGCTTTCCCTACCAACCCCTTTATACATCCCAGTTAATCCGCAGACCGGTTAACCCGCACCCGGATAATCGGGAGTCTACTGTATATACAAATCCCATAATCATTTAACAAGGCTGTGTCAGTTTTAATCCTGGTTCAGTGAAGTGAAAGCAACAATAAAAAATAAAAAGATAATCTACAAACACGGAAAAAATGCGAAGTTGATAATAAATGAATATAAATCAGAATTAGACAGACATTACAGGAAGTTGGATTAAATGATCATAATGGCCTCTTCTGGCCATAGAATTTATGAAAGTCTCTAAAGATAAATCTATGTCCAGCTGAGTTAAAGATAATAAAAAGATTAAATAAATTAATAACAAAAGGAATAACAACAACGGTTTAGGTTCATAACTAAACAAAGAGAGTAAATTATCAATAATGACACAGACAAGGCAGAAGTATTCTATAAATATTTATCTTCTCTATTTGGAAATAAACTTGATGACAGTCATATACTAGAATGATTAAATACTTCCTATTCCAGCCATAACCACAAGGAGGATGTTAAACAGCATCTACTAAAGTTAAAAAAAAATTAGGGTCAGCTGGACTGGATAATTTACACTCAAGAGTTTTAAAAGAGTTGGCTGACATGCAATTTGACTCACTGGTGTTAGAAAGCTACTGACAACCACTTCACTTGGACTAGCGTAAAAAAGCCTTAGTATGGATGCAAAAGCAAACCTTACAGTCATTCAGGATGGGTATTGTAGACACATTGAAAATTAGTATAAAACAATTAACTGCTACATACAACCAGTTGAACTCTCTTGTGTAGACCAGGACTCAGCATGTGCCCAGGGTTGGTGGAAAAGGAGAGGGTTCTAACCTTGCAAGGTCAATGATATGGGGGAAAAGGAGCTACCTCTCTTCTTGGCAGAGGAAAAGTTTAGAGCATCACATATTTACCTACCTTTCTCACTGGATCACGCAAGTAACAATCAATGATTTTGTCATAGAGATGCTCCCGTTCATACATAAACTCACAAATTTGGTAGCTGAAACAAAGAAAGTTTTCCATGTTAGAAACTCCGTTCTTCGACACCAGATAAGAAATGGAGTATAGAATATCCATCTCCTTCTCAGCTGAGGCAGCAGAAAACAATTGCACAGCCCAGATATGAAGAGATAAATATGTAACTTACAAATAATAATATAATAACAGCATTAGAAGCGGAATTCTAATTATTAATGAAGTATCCAGTCTAAATAGTCCTGGAGGAATATTTCTCTGCTGCCTTTGTGAGTGGAAGAGACACTGCCCCTAGAAACCTGCTCATTATCTCCAATCATTTGTGATGGAACTGAACAGTTATCTCGGGCTGTTGGTAAGAAACCAAGACAGAAAACTGAGGATGCAGGAAAAACAGCTGTATTACAGGGATGATGAGATGCATTTTGTTTCTGCCCTGCTACTTCAGACTAGTTTGACACCTCTCAAGTAAACTAATTACTTGGCAACAATCTGAGTTTTTCCCCTCAGAAAGTGTCTTCTTGGTCAGAGAATGAAGAATTCTTTCAGGACTGTCTTCTGCCATTTTTCACAGATTCACAGATTTTAAGTCCAGAAGAGACTATTACAAACATTTAGTTTGACCTCGTCTTAGTTAGAGACTCTCACCCAATAATTCCTGCATCGAGTACAGAATCTTTTTGTTGAGCTAGTGCAGATCTTTTAGGAAGAGAAGTCCAATCTTGATTAAAAATTGTAAGTAATGGAGAATCCACCACATCATTCCTGGGTAAGTTTTTCCAGTGATTAAGTCCTAACACTGTTGAGAGCCCCAGGTTTTTCGCAAATCAGACCACCACAAAACATAACATAAAACAAAATACAATGAAAAACTCTCAGCACAGCAAAGGCTCCTAACCCTGTGAGCTGGGCCTCAGCTTCCCACTCCTGGCATTTCAACCTGCTGCACAGAGCGACAATATTACTCATGTTTGGCCTGGCTGTCCCTCCATCATCATGACAGAGGGGCAGCCAGTCCAAACCTGAGCGGCACTGCAACCCTGGGCACCAGGTTGCAATGTCCGCTGCGGGAAGTTAGGCCAACCTCTGCAGGATGAGTACTGGGCTGGCCCCCCTCAGCAAACTCCCGCCTGGGACAAGACCCATCAACCCCATGTGGAAAAAAATAGATAAAATTAAACACAAAGTTCCTGAAAAATAAAATGAAAAACTATCAAAAACAACAAAATGTCATAGGGTTCTAAGAATTTGCATATTTCTACTCTGAATTTGTGTAGCTTTAGCTTCAAAACAATTTTTCACCAAAAGTGCTCTGAAACAATGAGACACTTGTTTACAGAGCAGAAACTCTATAACATAGGATCCCAAGAATGAGTGGAGCCTGTGACGTTGCACCCCATAATGCTTATGAAAGTAAATATGACACAACTGGTCTATGTTTTATGCTAGATATGCCACGTAACATACCTCTGCAAAGGTTATGATCTACTGGATATATTCATCCTATTTGTATGCATGTATAATTTTTGAATTTGAAGTTATTAATATTGGCTATGTACTTGTTTAATTTTAAGTAGCCTCAGTGAAACAGTTGGTCAGCTTCCTGAGAGAAGACTATTCTCAGTAAGCTCCCAATCAAGAAACACTTATGCTAAGAATGAACTTGGAGACATCAATCCACATCTGAGCTTTCCCAGGAATGTGGCCTGGCAGGTAAGGAACTCAGTCATGCATGGACATTTGACTCCAAAAGTCCATCATGGAGCTGGATTCTGGATAGGAGAGAGGAGGTCTCCACCCACAAGAGAAAGTCTATTTAAGCTCTTGGGAGACCCCTCCATTTTGTCTTCAGCTGGCTCAGGAGATATCCTTTGGAGGTGGAGAGGCTACCTGAAAGAAACTGGAACAAAGGACAGTAACCACAGGGGTGTGAGTGATTGCTGGACCCAGTCTAGAAGAAGGCTAGCCTGTATAAATAAGCAGCTTACTGGAACATTTCTTAGGGTGAGGTTTCATCTGTAATCATTTTCTTACTGTATTAGGTTTAGACATACATGTTTTATTTTATTTTGTTTGGTAATTTACTTTGTTCTGTCTGTTACCAGGTGGAGCCACTTAAATCCTACTTTTTGTATTTAATAAAATCACTTTTTACTTATTAATTAACCCAGAGTATGTATTAATACCTAGGAGGGCAAAAAGCTGTGCATCTCTATCAGTGTTATAGAGGGCAAACAATTTATGAGTCTACCCTGTATAAGCTTTATACAGGACTAGCAGAAATACCCGGCGTTGCTCGGGTCCGTTGGAAGTGAGGAGGGGGGAGAGAGTTGAGCGAGTGGGGGGGCCGTTGGAGTGGGGGGGAGGGGGGGAGATTTAAAAAAAATGTGATTCTTACCTGAGGGGGGAGAGAGCTGAGCGAGTGGGAGGGGTGTTGGAGGGGGGTGGGGGGGAGAGAGAGCTGAGTGGGGGGGCCGTTGGAGTGGGGGAGATTTTAAAAAAATTTAGATTCTTACCTGAGGGGGGAGAGAGCTGAGCGAGTGTGGTGGCCATTGGAGTGGGGGGGAGGGGGAGAGAGCTGAGCGAGTGGGGGGGCATTGGAGGGGGGAGGGGGGGAGATTTTCTATTCTTACCTGAGGGGAGAGAGGGCTGAGCGAGTGGGGGGGCCATTGGAGGGGGGAAGAGGGGAGAGAGCTGAGCGAGTGAGGGGGCCATTGGAGGGGGGAGAGCTGAGCGAGTGCGGGGGCCATTGGAAGGGGGTATTATTACATCATAACTATGTCACAGAGAACAGCAGCTGCCCAGCTGATGTGAATGGGCTTTAAAGAATTTCACCCCAGGGGGCGTCAGAGGTGAGATTTGAAAAATTTTCGATTCTTATCCTGATTAGGACACTAAAGCCTATAACTCAGGGGTCTCAAACACGCGGCCCGCGGGCCACATGCGGCCCTCAGGACCCTTTTGTGTGGCCCGCCAAGCTGTGTGGGCAGACTCCGGGCGCCGGGGCTACACGCTTCCCCCCTCGCCCTGAACCATGCTGGGTAGGCAACACTCCCGGGGCCAGGGCTGCGTGCTCCCCACCTCCTCCAGTGCCGCGCCGGCAGCACTCTGGGGGCTGGGGCTGCATGCTGTCCCCTGGACCCACGCTAGGGGATCCGCGTGAGTCTCTCCCAGGGATGGGGGGGGGGCGAGACTTGTGTCCCTTGTGACTCTGGGTTAACGGGTCGCGAGGAGGGGGGTGCTTGGCAACCCCCCCTCGCCCCCCCGGCCGGGGTTCTTTGCATGAGCCGACAGCACGTGTGCAACAGGTGCCCGGAAGGGGCGAGGGGCGCGTGCCTGGGCTTCCACGCGCCGCTGAAGAGAAAGTCCCTGATTTCCGGGAATCCCTCCAACCCCCCCCTCCCCCCGACCCGTGCACGTGCCCGAGCCCGGCCCAGCCCCCGGCGCTGCGAGCGGGACCGGGAGTCGCAGACCAGCCCGGGAGTCCTGCATGCGCGAGACGCTCCCTGCCCGACCCGGAGGCGCCGCCAGATACCGGGGGGGGGGGGTGTTAGGGGTACCCCGGGGGGAGGGGTTGGAGGGTACCCGGGAGGTTAGGGGGATACCCCAGGGCAGCAGGGGTATGCACGGGGCTCAGCCCATGGAGCTGTGCACGTCGGCAGCACTCCGGGGGCCAGAGCTGCGCGCTGTCCCCCTCCTCTGGAGCCACACGGAGCAGCTAGGAGCCTCATGGTAAGGGGGCCCAGGACGGGGGAGGGGGAGTTTAGATAAGGGGCAGGTGCAGTCAGGGGACAGGGAGCAGGGTGGGTTGGATAGGGGGTGGGGTTGTAGGGTGATGGTTAGGGAGCGGGAGGGTGGATAGGAGGCAGGGCAGTCAGGGAACAGGGAACAGGAGATTGGGTAGGGGGTGAGGTCCTGGAAGGTGGTCGGGGGTGAGGGATCTCTGGAAGGGGCACTCAGGGGACAAGGTCAGGGGAGTTGGCTGGGTCAGGGATTCTGAGGGGGCAGTCGGGGGCGGGACATGGGAGGGGGCTGGATAGGGGGCAGGGTCTTCACTACCCGGCCCTCCATATAATTTTCCAAACCCGATGTGGCCCCTCCGCTAGAAGACATAAGGCAGCTCCCCCACCCTCCCTTGGGTCCTTTGCATAGGTCCGCTCCTCTGTCCCTTTCTTCCCCTCTGAGAGCCTTTTTCAGCCTCCCCCGCCCCCTCCCGCTTGATGCTGGGTAGAAACCTGTTTGCATTCCCCACACCCCGCACTCCTCCTGCACTCCCTGTCCTGAGCCACCTGCTGCCGCACCCCTCGCCCCTCTTGCACCCCACACACCAACTCCCTGCCCCCTGCCACATCCTGCACACCTCCTGCACTCCCTGCTGGCAGGAAGGGGACAGCGTTGGGGAAGGGGTTGGAAAGGGGTGGGAAGAGGCGGGGCAAGGATGGGGCGTCATGGTAGGGGTGGAGTGGGGGCGGGGGCGGGAACAGCGAGGGGGCGTGTCAATGATGCGGCCCTCGGGCTAATGCACTTGTCCTTATGTGGCCCTCGTGTCATTTGAGTTTGAGACCCCTGCTATAACTGTAGCAAATTTCAAGTCTCTAGCTCAAACGGTGTGGAAGGAGTAAGGGAATGTACATACACGCACGCATACACCATTTGACTTTTTAGATAGATAGATAGATAGATAGATAGATAGATAGATAGATAGATAGATAGATAGATAAAACGAATTTGAGGTTTGGACCCCATTGGGAGCTGCGCATCTGAGTGCTGGAGACAGGAACACTTTTTAAACTTTCAGTTACGCCTGCAGCTTTTGAGGAATGTGGTTCAGACCTGGAGCTGTGGTTGCAGCAGGCAGGCGTGTCTAGCACAACCAACCAGGAAGGGTTCTGAATTCCCAAGCTGCCAGGGAAAACTGGCTCAGAGATAGCCTCAGCACATCAGTTGGCAGTCCCAAGGGGGTTTCTCTGACACAACCCATCACAGACCCTGTCAGTCTTCTCCAACTCTCATCCATTCCCCTCCCCATTTGGCTCATGATAAGCTCAACAGAATGAGGTACTGCCATGCTTCAGCTGGTCCTCCCCATCACAAGACGGTGGTTCAACCTTCATCCTGCCTGCTTCCCTCCAACACAAAAGGATAAATGGGCAACCCAGTGATGGGTAGCAAAGGAGCGTGCTGGTTTTTATTTCCAAAATACAGCCAACTCTAGGCTAAACATGTCTGAGGAATGCATGGTGGAGTATGGCATATGAAGTGCTGCTACTGTTGGCCAGCTTTCATATCGAAGGTTGAGTTTTGATTCCAAAGCCAGGAAGAAATTACCTAAAAACAGAGCCCAAACTGAAGCAAGCATGGTCTGTGTGCCAGGCCTCAAGCTTCTGATGGACTCCAGTCACTATGCCTTCACAGCAGGCTCTGATAGAGGAACTACACTAGTACAGCTTCCTGACTGATCGCTTACAGACAAGGGAAGATGATCAGGAATCCATGTTGATTCCCAGAGCAATGAACTGTTTTACAATGCTGTTAATCACATGGTGTCACTGAAGCATTTGCAGGCCTCAACAGGGACTGACAACATTGCTTGAGTGACCTGTTCTGGGTGCTACTAAAAGGCAGAACTGAGCACTTGCTTGTCTTCATTAAACGGATGCAACCCGCCTTTATATTTCCAATGCTTCTAGCCTTCTGTAGGAATAATCCAGATTTTAAGAGAATGTATTTTAAATGTTGTAACAGTATTCTAAGCTATTTCTTCACTCTCATCTTGGCACATACATTCCTGCTCCTCTCATGCACGTCAAACTCTTATCTTGTCTTATACGTCTTGTTTTATATGTCTTGTCTCTTGTACGTCAAACTCTTATCTTGTTCTATACATCCTTGCCTCATATGTGTCTTTACAAAATCGGAACTTTGTTGTCTGTATGTACTGTCTTGGGAAGTTCCAGGCAAATAAACAATGGTTGTAAAACAAACATGACCATAAAACTTTTCCACTTGCCAAACTGCCTGGAGCCCCTCCTTCATCTAAAGAAGTGTATAAAAAGGTCTTGGCAGTGTATAGGGCCAAGCCACAATTTGAGTGTTGACTCTGTGGCTTCAATTTGCTGAGCAAATAAACTTGTATTCAAGATCTCCTGTGTCTGTCTGTCTTTGAAGGTAAATTGAGACTGCCTCCAAAGGAACGAAGCCATTTGTGCAACACTTCCTAGTATGGGGGAAAAGAGCTCACCATGTCTGAGGTTGTGGCTTTGATTAATATTTGTTGGCTGAATCCAAGCAAAACTGAGAACACTTTCAGTTGCCACTTAAACACTTAAACACTTAAACACTTAAAGTTGCCAAAGGAGATGGCGGAAATTCTCAGCACCTCTGAAAGAGGGGTTTGTGTCTGCTGTTTGATTTTAGAATTGGAACCCCGAGGGCTGATTGAACCCTCAGGTACTTCTAAATGCCTTTAGGATGTGGCCCCCCACACCCTCCAGTCACCCATCATTACATTACAGACATTACAATATGCCCTACATAGATCAGGTGAAACCTGACTATTTTACTTTCCATGATGGAATTAAATTAAAAGCTAGTCAAGTTTCACATGATTTGGGGTTCCATTCTGGAAGGTTCACACAGCTCTGCAGACAGTACTGCTAAGAAGAAGTGAAAACAATCAGGATGACATTAAATACAAATGGACTGAGAGATTACAAACAAACTGACAATAAGGAAATAAAAGTGAATACATTTGGGGCGTGGGGGGGAAGTAATCCAAGCACAGATGCTGAACAGCAGTGAGATACTTGGAATGACTACATATCTTCAGTAATGATTACAATGGCTGCAAGGGCTACAGGAGGACTTAAAAACCAGGTATTATATATGGTAAAAACAAAAAAGCTTACAATTCAGCTTTTTCTGCCATAGGGATGAGACGATTCTCTTCAAACTGTACTATCCCTCCAACTTGCAGTAGTTCTAAAAGGACCTGAAGAGATATTCAATAATTATTATTTGTTTTGTGGCAGTATCTACGGCCTCGGATCAAACAAAGATTGTACCTGTCTGAAAGAGCTTGCAACCTAAGAAACTGAGTATTACTGTTGGGTTTTAGTTTACAGGTGCATTTAATTTTGGTTCTCCATCAATTTGAAGGTCACATTTCCCTAGGATTTTCCTGATGGTGCTACTAAACACAAGAAAAGTGCACGAAAATGAGTGACGCTCTCTGATAGTGATACCCTAGCAACAGGGAGCAGGAGTTACGTAGGAAATTCAATGACAGAAAACGAGTAGCCTGGATCTTCCCAATTAACTTAACATTAAAGAGGGTGATAAGACATGACCCACCAGAGGAGAAAGAACTTGCTGCAAGGATGATAACAGAAAATAATTAAGAGGCTACAAATCGGAAAACTAATTATTAAACAAAAGCAACCAAACTTAGGCCTTGTCTAAGTGAGACAGCTGCACTGATTTAACTTCAACTGGCTTTTAAATATTTGCACAGTGTCCCAGTTTTAAATGGGAACATTTTCATTTTCTACTCTAACTCCAGATCTCCCATAGCATCAGTTATTCTTCTGCAGAGATAGGCAGGCTATACATGTCATGAAAAAGACGTGAACCTAAATGTTGTAAGGCCCAGTGAGACTAAAGCATAAATATGAATTGAAGTAAAACACTTGAGCCCAGATACTACAGTGGTAGTAGAGTGGGGGGAATGCACTGTCCTGGCTAAACCCAGACAAATGCCATGTTAACTCCATGTGTGTCACACTTTCTGCAGGAGTCTAGATTACAAGAGTCCTGATCGTCCTGGTTCATTTGGGGACAGGAGGAAGGTTCTCTCTCTTTAGGGGGCTGTTTCAGACTCCAGGAGCTGGGATCTACAGTACTCATCTCCAGGCTCTGTTCTGCCACTGCTCTTGGCTGTGCCCTGCCCATGCCCTCCTTTCCCACCCCCCATCTCCCAATGAAAGCTTCTATTATGGTACATTAGCCCCAAGACAGCCCATGGTCATTCACAGTCTTCTGACCAGGTTAACCCTCCTCTAGAGATTGGTCATTCCTAGCACTTCTCTTTTTTGACCAGTTTTGTCTCTTACTCATAGTGAAATACACCTCTAAAGATAGCTACCTGCTGTCTCTCTGAGTGTCGGGAATCGTCATCAGGGCTGCACAGAAATTCAAGGACCTGGTCAAGGAGAAAGATGACTATTTACATTATCTATTAAAAAAACAACGGGGAGTCCGTGTGGCACCTTAGAGACCAACAAATGTATTTAGGCAAAAGCTTTCATGGGCTATGTAAGAGTGGGTACCCCAGCCTCTATGCTCTCGAGTACAAAGACTGGGACTCTTCACTAGCCAAACCACTCAACTTAGCTGTTTCCCAGCCAAATTAAGTCCTACACCCCTAGACTTCCCCCCTTTTTACCAGTGGGGTTCTGCCCACCATCCGGGTGTACTTCCAAAACCTTGGAGGGGCCCCCGGACTTCCCCTTTACCCTAACTTTGTCTCCCTCCCCGAGAGCCAGAGTCAGACACCTGGAGGCTATTCCCCTCCCTCCTCCTCTCTTCTCGTGGAAGAGACCGGCATCGTTCCTCAGCTTATAATCTGAGCTGATTCTTATCTACTCCACCTCCTTTCCCCCCTAACCTGGAAGCAAAGGAAGCCTTAAGGGAAGTAAACCACATGTTTTATAACTAACAAGATTTAATAAAGAAAAAGATTATAGAACAGAGACACAATACAGCTTACAATTTAGAATTCTCTACTTCTTATCTGAAATGGACAGTGACACCTCAGATAGGTACAGGCTTAATGCCAAATCAGAGTTTTACTTACATTTAGCTAAGTAGAAATATAAGAAGAAACGCTGAGTCATCTCCACAGCTAGAGATGCTCACGGACCCTGGCCCCTGCCGCATGGCCAGCCAAAACGGAAAAGACAAAAACTCCTCCCTCCCTCATGGCAGGGAGATCTTACGTCACTTGTCTCAGATAACATTAACTCTATATAGGCAGAGTATTACTCTCCAGCACTTTACACTTATATATATATAAAAATAGCTTACTGTATTTTTTTTTCACTCCCTGCATCTGATGAAATGGGTTTTAGCCGGTCATAAGTGTAAAGTGCTGGAGAGTAATACTCTGCCTATATAGAGTTAATGTTATCTGAGACAAGTGACGTAAGATCTCCCTGCCATGAGGGAGGGAGGAGTTTTTGTCTTTTCCGTTTTGGCTGGCCATGCGGCAGGGGCCAGGGTCCGTGAGCATCTCTAGCTGTGGAGATGACTCAGCGTTTATATATATATATATTGCGAAGGACAGAAGAAAGGACAGACAAAGAAAAGAAGGAAGAAAGAGGGACGGAAGGATAAAAGAAAGGACGGACAAAAGAAAGAAGGAAGAAAGAGGGACGGAAGGATGAAAGAAAAAGAGAAAGAAAGGGAAAGAGAAAAAGGAAGAAAAGAAGGAAAAGAAAAAAGAGAAAAAGAAGAAAAGAAAAAGAAAGAAAGAAAAAAAGGAAGGAAGGAACACACACACACACACAAAAAGATGGGAGTTGCGTTACCAAGTGGGGGAGAGAGGGTCAGTGCTAACAAGGCCAATTCAATTAAGGTGGAAGTGGCCTATTCTCAACAGTTGACAAGGAGGGGGAAAATTACTTTTTGTAGTGACCCATTCACTTTCAGATGTTTGTGCAGCCTTACTCTAAGGATCTGAGGTCTTTCATCGATTACACCATTATCCATTGGTGTAACCCCACCAAACAGACTATAGACTTGCCTGCTCTAGGGTTTGCATGCACTGGTATAACTACACCAGTGCAGCTCCATTAATGCAAACCCCTAGTAAGGTACAGCTTATGATTTCTGACTGTACAGAAACATGCTGTATATTAAACCATTCCTTATACAAACCCATATACATTATACTTAGTTGATACATGCTTAAATCAGGTAATCTGTTGGGCCTTTATTCTGGCATCCCACCATGAGGGTCACGCCTATACTGTTCTCGGGGACAGGGCTGCAGCCAGTGCCAAAAGATTAATATTTTGGTTCTCTCCTTCCCAACACCTGCACTTCTCCAAACACACAAAATCTATAGGAAACAGATGGAGTCTGCCTTTCCATGGCAAGGAAAGACTCCAGGGTCTGAGGAAAAATAAAAGATAAATAGACACTATAACATTGTTACTGTTCACTGTCTTCATCTCAAGAGTCGAGGAGGGGACAGAAGCAGAGGTTTCCCCCATATCTCATACAATTACATAAATCACAGCAGGCTGAGATAAGAACAAGTATTTAAAACTTTAGCACATTTGTGCTGCCTTCTCCATGTTGTTTCTGAAATCACAACCACCGAGCCCCAGCTAGTATCCCACCTACTGGCAGGTAGCAGATCTTCAGTACAGCCTGAGCCTACAGTGCAATTTATTTATGGAACCTGTATGTCAGAGTCCTCCATATTTAGCTGACGGTCCCTCAGTCATAATGGAACATTTATTTACCTGGTCAAAAAGCGTCCTGTTTACAAACAGCGTATTGTTGGGCTTAGCGAGCTGCCGTGCAAGAAAGGTAAAAAGACAGCCAACTTGTGATGGGGTGAAATCAGAATTTTCCACCATAACCTTGTGAAGGAGAGAAAAAACAAACATGATTTATCCATTATTCAATCATCTTTAAAACACATAAAACAAAATGCGACAGCATGACACACTAGAAGTAACACTAGTTGTACCTAAGTGAACTGTGAGGTGTTTAGAGAAAAACACAGCATCTTCCAGGCTTTCCAAGTTGTGGCACCACAATTCTGCTCAGTGATCAAGCCTGCTACTTCCTTACATGCCCTTTCAACATAATGTACTTCTGTCGCGGAGACAGTGAATGAAACTAACAGTCACCCTATTTGGTATTCTTTCCTGCATGGTTTTAAAAAGTAGCTTTGGCTCCCATTTCAGATAGGTCAGATGTCCTGATGTCCCAGTTAGAAAGCAAGTGCAGTGACTAGCAGGATAAGAGAAAGCTGGAAAAAAAGGCACAAGGGCCTGGAACCGAGAGAGTACAGTGGAAGCCAGGTGGGGCTGCACTTACATGTAGTTGCTTGGGTAGCGATCTATGGCTGTGTACGGGGATTCCTGAATTAACAGGGAAGATATACTCAGACATGGTTACCTGAAGAGACGAAGTGGATGACTACCTACACTCACTACAATGGTAGAGGCACCTGACTTAAGAGAGATGGGGCTGTGCTTGTAATTCAAAGGATGTGAATTTGCACACATGCTCTAGTACTTTAAGGACTCTGAATAAAGGGGAGTCTGAACAAGCTTGGTTGTCAGGAGCCCTGGAATAAAAAGGGGATATTTGGACCTAGACTTCACTATCTGCGGAGGGGACTCCTACAGGAGAATCTGTGGCTATGTTCTGGGAAATGAGTTACTGAATGAACAGGAGGGTCTCACTGCCTGTGTATGTGTACAATGTGGTGCTGTTCCCAATCATGAATGCCCGTGAAGCAGCTGAATTAAGAGGAGCAAGTTTTTAGCCATGCTCAGTAACTAAGGAGCCCCCAGACCAAAGGTATCCAGCTTGAGTAAACCCAGAGCCTATAAATTGCAAATCTTCAGTGAAACTTAAGGAGGAAAACACATTTGATTATGAATTGTGAGACCTATTCTGGGATGCAATCCAAACCAGTGAGGGGTTGTCTTACTATCTTCCCAGTAACCATGGATGCCTCACAATGCTTTGCTGTTGTAGCTCCCAACTGGGCTGCTCACAACCAGCCTGCAGGTCACACCCTGAATGTCTGTGCATACATGGCTGCAGCCCTGGTCCATCAGCTGTGATCCCAGCAGCCTGCCAATAACACACCAGTCACACCACTGACTTCCACCAGCTTTGGTTACAACCAGCAAGATGACCCCAACATTCTCCAGTCCTGAATTTCCCTCAAATGCCCAGCCATCTCCTGGACAGGTTCTTTTCTCCTATACACAGATAAAACCCACATCACTGCTTATTAATGTAATGGGGGTTGTCACAGGGTCTGCACCGATTTCTCTCTTTCTCCCCTGTGCCCTGTGTTTTGGCTGGTAGAAATAAGAGTCCTCGCACCTTCCTCTAGTGCTTCACCCAAGTGCCTTTTATTTACAGTGCAGTCCAAAGTCTTCAGTGCAACCAAGTGGTCCCTTTATCCCCCAACAGTTACCCCCCTTCTACCTTGTTCAAGGGTCTACAGGCCCCTGAGGTGCCCTGCCTGTGGTGAGGAGACAGAGCTGCAGCCTCCTGTCCCCTTCCTGGCTCGCCTCCCCAACTGAGTTCAGCTCAGGGCTTTTCTAGCCTTCTCAGTCTTCAGCCCCAGCTCTGAACACTTAGCCCAGCCCACTGTGGTGGGTCAGCCATCGTTAGGGCCCACAGCTGGGCTCCCTGCTGACTGCTTCGAGCCACTGCCCCCAGCCCTCCTGCCAGAAAGCAGGGCTTAGCCAGCAGGGACAAAGCATTCAAGGGGTTTTACCCGTCCTGCCACAGGAGTAAACACACTCTTCTCTTTAAGCACACCACTGAGTTAGTTTATAGTAAAATAAAACAAATTTGTTAGCATCACTTAACCTATGTCCTATTGCAATGTAAAAGGGAGAAAGTTAGACAGGGTTACAAGGAAGTAAAAATAAAACCTGCATCTAAAAGTTTAGAACGGAATCTAGCAAAATACAGGCTTTGCTCAAGATAATCTTTGTGCAAGAAAGAAACTATTACAATGGTGTGTAGAGTGTGAATATAGGAGTTCTTAAGGGTCAGTTTCCTGAGCTGTGCTATGAAATTGTTAAACAATCAGCCACACCAATACAGGAGGAAGGAGGCGTTGCCTCCCCAACTGCCTCTTACTTCTTCCTAGCAACCCCCGAGCAGCTTCTGTGAGCCAGGAGCATTATGTGCATTATCTGTTTTGCTTTTGTGGTTGCAGCTGCTCAACAGTCCCCACTCTGGCTTTTTGCTGAATCAGAGGAAGGGGAAAGCAACACTGGTCGCTCCATTGCCAGTTTCTGTGCTGAGTTTTGGGAGCCCCAAGCAAAGGATGGCTCCTCACCTTACGCAGCCCCATGGCAGCCCAGCAAAAGGGGAAGAGGAGAAGCTGAGAAAGAACAACAAGCCTTAGATCTAACACATGCCAGTTGGAAATGGTCCTCAAGGGACCATATGTCAGCCAAGGACAGCTTGCATCTCCCCCTGCCCCGCCATACCTCTGCACAGGAGGAAGGCATGGGAGCTATGCCAGCTTCATGGTTACTGAGGATAAGGGAACTCGATCCCTGGGTGTCAGCTGAGCAACATAAATGGAGCAGAACAAGGAAGAGAACAGGTATCAAAGTAATGTTGTGGCCCCTTGACCTTGATGAAATGTATTTTGCTTTCAGGCTGAATATTACTGCCCTATATTAAAGGAAGGGTTGCCTGGGTATGTTTGATTGTTCGGGGGAGCTTGGAATGACAGAAGGAGCCTATGCCTAATCACATCTCTCTCTGGCCCCAAAAGATAACAGAGCCACCCTGCTGCCCCTGAATGGGGATTCTTGCCCTGTTTAGGTAGGGGAGCAAAGATGAATAATGGGGAAAGGGAGAGGGTGACTATGCCTATGCTTGGGTGTCTGGATTCAACTGTGCTCAAGCTTTGGTGCCTGGGACAAAACACTGGATGAAGCAGGAGACACCATCTTAATGCTAAAGTGAGTGGAGAACCCAGGATAAAGGATCAGTCTATAAAGGTCATTTTGACCAGTGTAAAGTAGATAGGGGCCAATAATTATGTTAATCATGAACAGGACTGTTATGTTTCAAGGGTAAATCAATACCATCTCTTTTCCTTATGTTTCGTTATCTATAAAAAGGATTTGTGGAGGTCACTGTATGAAATAAAATAACTAAAATATTTCTCTAGCAAATAAACTAGATCACTAAAAGGGAGCTTTCCTCTTTCACAAATTCACAAGGAATCTGTGCTAGTTGTTTCTCAAGCTGAGGACTCATGTTACGTAAAGCATAAAATAGCTTTTGTTTGCTGAACCTGAGTTAGGGTTGTCACGTTACTGGAATTATTTGGGATCATATAGATCATTGGTGCAACCAAGGTCCTGTAGTGGCACCAAATATCGTGTAAAGGAGGTCATATAAGGTGTCTACGACCAGGTTATGGTCTGCTGATTATGATTAATCTATCGGTATGTGTGTATCTTTTTTGTAACTAAAGTTATGAATATTGGCTATATGGGAACTGTATGTCAAACTTGTGCTTGGCTTCTGGGTGAAATCTCAGACAAGCTGTTGTTAACTTGGCTGGCCTGGCTGATGGCCCATTAAGGACCATAAACTACACAATGAACTTTGTAAACGCCCGTCCACACCTGAGCTTCTCCAGAAATGTGGCCTGGCTGGTCAGAAACTGAATCTTGAAAAGTCTGGTAACCGGACCATGTGGCTATGAACCTCCATTTTGCAACTGAACTCTGCATAAGAAGGGGGGGAGGCTTCACCCCACAAGAGGAAGTCTATAAAACCTGGAAAAAAACTCCCTTCATTTTGTCTTCTACCTCCAGTCTTTAACCTGCCTTGTTTCCAGCTCTGGATGGAACTTTGCTACACAGGGGAACTCTGGCCCAAAGGGTGCTGACCCATCCCCAGAGGGGATGCTTTCCAGAGACTTTGATTTGAACCTGCAGTTTATTCTACCATTGATGCAAGCCTGATATTTGCCATCACTGCATGTAATTGATTTCTTTTAACCATTCCGAACCCTCACCTATATCTTTTTCCTTGTATAATAAACCTTTAGATTTTGGATTCTAAAGGATTGGCAACAGCGTGATTTGTGGGTAAGATCTGATTTGTATATTAACCTGGGTCTGGGGCTTGATTCTTTGGAATTGGGGAGAACCATTTTCTTTATTTGGGATATTGGTTTTCATAACCATTGGTCCCCAGGACAGGTGGCTGCTGGTGGTGATACTGGGAAACTGGAGTGTGTAAGGGAATTGCTTGTGTGACTTGTGGTTAGCCAGTGGAGCAAAACCAAAGTCTTTTCTGTTTGGCTGGTTTGGTTTGCCTTAGAGTGGAAAAACCCAGTTTTGGGCTATAGTTGCCCTTCTGGAAGCAATCTGTCCTGATCTGGCGCACTCAGTTGGATCCCACCAGGAACAGCACCATCACAAGGGTCTATGGTCCAAGTATTAATAAATGCTTATCAGTATCACCTCCCCATCAAATTTTCCACTCCAATGCTGCCACCTACAGACTCAATGTGATCATGGTCTCTTAAATTTTTATCACTAATGCACTGAAGAAAGAAAAAGGTCAATCCAAATCCAAACAATGAAAAACACATTTGCTATTGTCTTCCTGTCCTCAGCTGGCTGCAATATTGTTCTGAACTCATCAGTGGAGCACAGTAGCAACAGCTTGCAAGGCAGTGCAAACATTGGTCTGGACCCATCAAAGCACAGAAGCAGCCCACTGTAGTTAGCAGGAAGGAAGATTTAAAGGAGGTTTTTACTCCCAGCCCTCTTCCCATATTCTTTCAAAGACGTTTGGGCAGAAATTCACATTTTTGCTGAGGCACTGGAGCACTTCAAAAAGGTTATTTTTTAATATCAAGAGTGCACTTCTCATTGCCTTCATTCTCAAACAGATGAGTCTTTTTGTTGTCACTAGAATATATGCAAAATATGTGGAGATGGTATTACATACCTATGGTCTCATCATCTACCCACTGATCCATCTTCAGAGGTTCTAGTTTGCATTCCAATCCCCTGAGCAACCTCAAACAGCCAGCATTTATAACCCCCACAATAGCAGGTTCTGGTTCCCATTTAGAGAGCTCAAACTCTGTAGCAGGAGTGGATGGGGGGAGGGAGGGAACAAAGGGCCAGAGATAGAATGGCCATCACATATGCTCTCTTGACTTTTTCTTTGCTGACATGTGATTGCATTAGGAGGGTGTCACATTATTGAAATTATTTGGGATGATGTAGATCATTGGTGCAACCAAGGTCCTGTAGTGGCACCAAATATCGTGTAAAGGGGGTCATATAAGATGTCTACGACCAGGTTATGGTCTGCTGATCATGATTAGTCTATCTGTATGTGTGTATCTTTTTTGTAACTAAAGTTATGAATATTGGCTATATGGTGACTGTATGTCAAATTTATGCTTGGCTTCTGGGTGAAATCTCAGACAAGCTGTTGTTAACTCCGCAAGCCTGACTGATGGCCCATTAAGGACCATCAGCTACACAATGAACTTTGTAAACGCCCGTCCACACCCGAGCTTCTCCACGAATGTGGTCTGCCTGGTCAGAAACTGAATCTTGGAGAGTCTGGTAATTGGACCATGTGGCTATGAACCTCCACTTTGCAACTGGACTCTGCATAAGGAGGAGGGGGTCTTTGCCCACAAGAGGAAGTCTATAAAACCTGGGAGAAACTCCCTACATTTTGTCTTCTACCTCCAGTCTTCAGCCTGCCTTGCTTCCAGCTCTGGATGGAAATTTGCTACACAGGGGAACTCTGGCCAAAGGGTGCTGATCCATCCCTGCAGGGGATGCTTTCCAGAGTAGTCTGACGTCCTGTCCACTAGCAAGGCAGATTTCCATCCAAAACATATTAATGATGTGAATATTTACAACAGCAGATGTACTGATTGCCACTAAGTGGACTCATAAGAAACAGGTGGGCAAACCTGAGGTCTTCAAAGATAGGATATAGGCCAAGATGAGAGAAATAGCTATAGTTTTTGGGAAGAAAAGCGCTTTCATTTAGCTAGCTAATATTTTCTAGTAGAGTCCTTTCTACGATCAGAAAAGATGGCTCGTATAGCTGTGGAACACAAATGTTCTAAGGATGACGCCCATCCAAATACCAAGTCCTGAGGTGGAACAGATGCAGACTTTGATGGACTATCCTCCATAATTGTACTCACGCAATAGCTGCCCCTGATGTCTGCTTTTTTAGGCATTTACTACAACTATGTAGGTATTTAAGAAAACTGAACAGTACCTAAGCCTAGAGCTCTGGTTAGAGATATTTTTAAAAAGTTAAAAAATGAATAGTGTATTTGTGCTTTGCCCTGTAACTCAGACTCCAGAACTGAACGGAGCCTAAACTATGTTCTGACTGGATGAGAGTTTACTCCTGCTTCAAAATATTAAAACATAAAACTTCTCATTGAACTGCCTTTTTTGTTTTGTTTGTATGGCTTGCAAATTTTAGAATAAAATCTATTTATTGTAAATTGTACACATATGATTATATATTTATTCATAATAGCCCCAATTTATTTATTTTAGATTCCAGATAGAACTATTTAAGGAATCTAACTTATTGGTAACAATGAGATCTTTGGACAAGAGGCCCTATTATACACAGTGTTGGGGGAAAGCTAGCTGTGTGCAGGGTTTTGAGAAGGAACACAATTCCCAGGAAACTACATTTTTCAGTCAAAAAAAAATGAATCTTTCCAGTGATATATAAAACAGTGCTTCTCCTCCAATACTCTCACATGCAAACACAAAAACTTCACAATGTTCATGAGAAACAGGTACCACAGCAGGAACTACACACACTTTACTGATGGGCAAGCTGTGCATCAGATAGGTCGAGTGATCTCCTGAAGGTTACACAATAAGGCAGTGACAGAACTGGAAAGGGAACTCTTAAGACCTAATAATCAGTCCTCTCTTATAACCCTATGGTACACTGCCTTTTGAAGTGACTTTGTAAATAGGACACCAGACCCTCACTATAGCCCGCATCGCCATAGCACGGGTTTGCGTACAGTGCAATCGTTGCCATGGATCCCAAATTTAAACATCCCCCGCGTTAATGCAGTCCCCGAACCCCAGGCTATAGTGAGGGTCCAGTGTACTGTGTAAATGAAACTCAAAGGGTTAATGTTTCACACTCACTCACCTTTAGCAGGATGTCCACAATTCTTTGTTGATACTCCACTGCTTGCTTGTCATTCTTAAAGTCTTCAAAAGTCTGCATTAGAGAAGATAATTTGTTCCACAATATT
Organism: Sternotherus odoratus; assembly: GCA_032164245.1. NCBI lineage: Eukaryota > Metazoa > Chordata > Testudines > Kinosternidae > Sternotherus > Sternotherus odoratus. The sequence goes on along the minus strand of JAVMKO010000009.1, from coordinate 40,445,307 downwards.
CTTTGGCAACTTGGGAAGAAGCTTTTCAATATTATTCCCATAAACAAAAGCAAGCATGAGCAAGATGGTTTGTTAAGAGTGTCAAAGATGCTTTCACACTCCTTGTTAGCATGTTACTTATCACTATCTTTCAGAAGCCAAATGTCCCCCTTTTTCTTAAGTGATTCTAAGGCACTTGATACTTTGGTGATAGAACAGACTGACTGATTAGATAAGACAGGTATAGTGGAAAGGGGAAGAAGTAAAGGCAAGAGAATATGAATAAAGAAAATGTTAATATTAAAACTTTCTCCTGTTGAGGCACAAGCCTGAGAGTTTGTTATTTTTATCCCACCTGCAATTTTAGCAATGGCTTGAGAGGAGAATGGCTAGCCCAGTGCACACACCTGAGTCAGATTTTAAAGCCAAAAGGGACCATTATGGTTATCTATTCCAAGCTCCTTTACAATACAGGCCAGAGAATGTCACCAAGGGTACATCTGCTTAGAAGTTAAACACCTGCAGTTGGGCTGGGTCAGCTGACTCAGGCTGCCCGTCTGTGAAACTGCTGTGTGGAACAATTTTTAGCCTCACAGTCCAAGTCAGCTGACCCAGCCCAGCCTGTGCACCGTGTCTTTTATTCCAGTGTAGATGTACCCCAAATGGTTCCTGCATAAAGCCAATAAACTCTGGTTTAGCTAGTGTATCTTTTAGAAAGACATAACTTGAGACCGTGAAACAATGATAGATGAACAGAGGAGCCAACGCCCCCAGACCACCACCTTCTGCTGAACTTGAATTGCCTCTTACCAGTGCAAGAACGTTAAGAAACTCTCTGGTATCAAAGTGCAGCAGCGTACGAATGTATGGGTAGACTTCTTCATCTGCAGATGCCTCAGCTGAGTGGAGACGGATAAGAAATTCAAACACCTGCAACGAATATTTACACAAATGTTGACAATTTCCCATTATTACTCCCATTGTCACTGGTTGAATACCTGAAGAAAGAGTTCTAAACTCTTCTAAACAAAAAATATAAGTTAATAGAACCATTTCTACCTGAGAGTCTTAATAGTATAGGCAAAAAGAACAGGAGTACTTGTGGCACCTTAGAGACTAAAAGTTATTTACGGTAAGCATAAGCTTTCGTAGGCTACAGACTACTTCATCAGATGCATAGAATTGAACACACAGTAGGAATATATTACACACACACACACACACTGCAATTTTGTCTAAAATCAGCGGTGAACACTGATGTGGTCATAAGCCAGCCACAAAGCTATAAGTTACAAGCTGAAACACACAATGAACCTTCTAGGAAAAAACCGTCCCACTTACCTAGCAATTTACATCTTCAGAGAGCTGTACAAACACTAACCTTCATGATCTCCTGTCAGTAGGTAAGTTGGTATTATTCCCATTGTATAGATATGAAGTCTGGGTAACAGACAAGTGAAATGACCTGGCCTAGTTCACACAACAAATCTGCAGAAAAACCTGAGACTTTCAGCTGTGTGCCTCTAGACCCAGCCAATGAGCACAGTAATCTCAGCAAACTGCATTTTAGTGTTAGAAAATATCTGACTTGGGAATTTATTTTCTGAATCCTTTCATAGCAGTTGGAGGCAAGTCAGATCTTTAAGAGGACCAAACTATTCAGATTTGCAGCAGAATCTTTCAACCAGAACAAATCTCTAAGAAAAAAAAACAAACTTATTCATACACTGCCAAGGCATAAGACTGTTGGACATGAAGGAGCCAAGAATGGAGAGGTACCTGAAAATTGACTCTCCCATTCACATCCAATAGCCCCAATACTGGAGAGTTCACAGAAGTAACAGCCATTCAAAGCAGGGAGAGAGGAATAACAACTATGTATATTTAATTACAACTAGTGGTCTGAGACAGGAAAGTTTACAGAGAAACTACTTCCTGCAGTATCCTACCAAATGCTAGGTTGACTGACATCGGGTGTCCAATTTAAGTCTGAAAGGTTGAGGGGTGAAGAGCAGATAGCTGCTCCATAAATCTCATTAAGTTGCTTGAGTCCTTTCTGCCCAAGATGCAGCTTGTGGAGGGTGTAGTGTCTCCATGAGGAAGGATCAGGTCCTCAGCCTTATTTGTCAGAGATACAAGCTTGAATTCATCTTGCTACCTTCCCCAGTGGATAATAAAGGAAAATAGGTATTATGCTTGAAAATGGGTATTATCATCTTGCTACCTTCCCCAGTGGATAATAAAGGAAAATAGGTATTATGGTTTCTACAGCTTTTGATGTTACTTGGATTCTCATGGATTGCGTCAGACTCCTTAGGGTGTTTAACATTAGAGTGGAATGACAGCAGGATTCTTTTGGGGAATGGAGTTTTAACTTTCAGGCTTGAGGAAGGATGTCACAGAACTCTTCCAGTTGAAATGCATATTTGCTGGATCAGTAAAGGGAGCCCAGAGTTCAGAGCATCCTTCTGGTGCATGGACACTGCACCGAGTGGATCACTGAGGGCTTTGACCTGAGCCTACATGATAGTGTTTGGCCTCTAAGAAGGAAACCTGCAGTGGCACAAGATTCATAAGTGAAGCGGGTGTCTGAAGGTGATGAGATTCTCAGCTGGACCTCATACAAGACTGCACTATGAATTGCGACAATATGTCTCGGGGGATGAACTTCTAAACCCAAAGAAATCCCAATGTGAAGAAAAGGCTTTGCCTTATTTTTCCTGCTTTCTGAATAAATTTTCTTGTCAATCCAACAGTGATACACCTTCAGCCAGTGAGTTATACAGTAGAACCTCAGTTTGGACCCCTCAGGAATGGAGGTTGTTCATAACTCTGAACAAACATTATGGTTGTTCTTTCCAAAGTTTACAACTGAACACTGACATAATACAGTTTTGAAACCTTACTTTGCATTAAAAAAATGCTGCTTTCCCTTTTTTTAAGTTTATGTTTAACACAGCACTGTACTGTATTTGCTTTTTTGGGGGAAGTCTTTGTTGCTGCTTGATTGTGTACTTCCGGTTTCAAATCAGGTGTATAATGTACTGGTCAGTTCATAATTCTGATGTTCGCAACTCAGAGGTTCTACTGTAAACTCAGTAAGTGGACTCTTTCCTATATCCAAGATGGTGTCCACTGCTTTGGCTGTAGTAGCCTAGAGTAATTATCGGTGTTTCTCAGATCCCAGGCAGATTAGGGTGAAATATCAGACCCTGAAATAGAAAGCCCTCTTGTACTAGAAGTATCCATAATGTATCAAGTTCCAAGAACCACAATTATTGAGGCCAATCAAGAGCTATTAGAAGAACTCTGGAAGAGAGCACAGCTAGGTGACATTGACCCTCACTGCTGCTTTCCTGGAGATTGAAGTACTGGCTGTGCTAGACCATGCTACCAGAGGCATTGCTCCTGTGCTAATTTAGATGTTGAGCTAGGACATGGTACTCCTGAGGATTGTGGGGGAAGAGTCCCTGAGTCCGTCGTGAATGGTATAGAAAAAAATTGTTATTTACCCTTTCACATAACACAAGAACTAGGGGTCTCCCAATGAAATTAATAGGCAGGAGGTTTAAAACAAACAACAGGAAGTATTTCTCCACATTATGCTCAGTCAGCCTGTGGAACTCATTGCCAGGGGATGTTGTAAAGGCCAAGAGCATAACTGGGCTAAAAAAAGAATTATATAAATTATGGAGGATAGTCCATCAATGGCTGTTAGCCAAGATGATCAGAGACAACCCCATGCTCGGTGTTCCTAAGCCTCTGACTGCCAGAAGCTGGAACTGGACAACAGGAGATAGATCACTCAAAAACACTCTGTTCTGTTCATTCCTTCTGAAGCATTTGGAACCAGCCATTGTCAGAAAGGACACTGGGCTAGATGGACCACTGATCTGATCCAGTATGGTCATTCTTACATAGTCTGATGTTTGCCAGAGCAACTGTGGCACATCTGGCTTGCACGTTCATTGGCATCCTGAAATACTGTCAGTGATCTAGCCTACCTTAACATGCGAGAGCAGTTTGGCTCATTCTTGTAGCAATTTAGCTTGCTTCTCCATCTGCTCCATGTTTTCTGCTCAGAAAGTAAGCACAACAAGGGAAGCAGCAAGCACAGTCACTCAGAAAATATCAAGCATTCACATTCTCTAGATCCAAAATGATAAAATCTGAAGAGACCAAATTGCAAAGTTAATTAGGGAAGTAAAACTGACCAGAAACACAGAAAAAAGTCCCTCGGCTCAGCAAAGGTCTGGCCTGCCTCCAAGTGCTACAGAGAGAGGAGTAACTCAAGTGTACAAATTGCTGGGTGACCAAGGAGAAAGATACACTAGGCTGGGCAAGGTCTTGAAGATGCAGATGTAGCATCTGGAGGGGATGCTAAAGGTGATGGGAAAACTAATGGAGGTACTGAAGGAGAAAAATGGAGAAACGGGATCACTAAACAGAGTTTAAAAGGCAAATATGAGATTTGGGGGAACCATGAAGAGATGGTTGTGACAGTTAAGGCAAAAGAGGCCTTGGCTATGAGCCAAGGTTTTAGTCACAGGGATACTGAGGAAGGGGTGCTGAAGGTTGTACTGCTAATGCCTTTAATGTACCCATTTCTGTAGCTGAGAGTTTGCGTACATGACTGAAAAATCCCACAGAAGTGCTGAGTAGCTAGTGTGCACCCGCTAACTTCCCCTGCAGACAATCTTACAGAGCACAAGGACTGCCTTTGCATTCATTAGCTTAATACACTCTGGAAAAGTACTAAGTTAAACTGCTGTAAATGCGCAGTGAGAGCCTCCTCGTGAAATGTTAGTGTGGAGCAGCTAGCGTGCTTTAAATCCACATGCTAGTTTACTGTGCACTAAATTCCCCACGTAGATAAGTCCTGAATAACTTCAGTCCCTACTATTGTCAATAAAGTACTATTCAGGAGCACTACAATCACTCACTACTTCTGAATGCATGGGTACCCATACATTGCACTTCATGTCTAGTGTCTTAAAAGGTCAGCTATAATGAAAGCTCAAAACCTAGAACTTCTCCAACTTTAATTTTCATAGTCCTATGTTGCCTAAAGTCACCAAAGTATCTAGAGACTAGACTGAGGACTGCATGGTTTTCCCCATTTCTCAAGGAAGCAAGAGAAATATTAAACCTGATGTCAGCCTTTTACAAACAGATGTGTGGTAATCTATGGGTTATAAGATCACAGGGCTATAGTCATCCAAGTTGCAGTATTTTTCTATCCTACACATACCCCAGGGGTAGGCAACCTATGGCACACGTGCCAAAGGCAGCATGCAAACTGATTTGACTGGCCACCAGTTCCAGGGGGGGAAGGGGAGGGCAGGGGGCGCTCTGCTGCTGGCTCGGGGGCACATGCCAGACATTGGAAAACTCAGCAAGGAAAAGCAAGGGCAAGGATCACACTAAACTGATAAGATCTCCATTTTAATTTTATTTTAAATGAAGCTTCTTAAACATTTTAAAAACCTTATTTACTTTACATACAACCATAGTTTTGTTATATATTATAGACTTGTAAAAAGGGACCTTCTAAAAATGTTAAAATGTATTACTGGCACATGAAACCTTAAATTAGAGTAAATAAATGAAGACTTGGAACACCACTTCTGGAAGTTTGCCGACTCCTGACTTACCCAGTAGATAAAAAGTATGTAAGATGACAAAGTGATACTTCATCTCTTATCAATATTCCTGCAATACCTGCTTCATTCCCTATGATGAAGTGTCCTTGCAAATTAACACTCACCTGGTTTTTAACCAAGGGTACCAGATCTTCAGGAATATCACCCAACGGATAAGCACGGCCTGCTAAACAGCAGCTGTGGGAAAAGGAAAGAAACCAGTTATTACAAAGCATTGAACTAGAATCTCCCAATCCTGAACATACTGGAACATGTTTCCTCCAATTTCAGAGCTGCCCAGTCTTCAGTGTGCATTTTAAAAAAAATCTGTTCTTCATATCAAAGCACAAAACTACATAAACATGTATCCTTAACAACAGTGCTATTACTACAAGGGAATCCCAGTTTTCTTCACAAACAAAACCAATTAGTGCTGGATTATGGAACAGGAAAAAGGAGGTGGCATTGGGACTTTGAGGGGGAAACATATGATTTTTCATGTGTGCATCTGGAGCAAACACCAAGTCTCTTCTCAGATTCATTAGAATCTTGGAGGTGGCTTACTCAGATTCAAGAAGTGGAGACTGGATATTAACCACTTGTGATGGGGTGTTCATCCCACACAAGGCCCAGAAGGGTTAAAATGGCCAGGTGGGCCAGTTAACTCAACAGGCTGCACCTGGAGATGGCAGGAATCAGGGAATTAATTAGAAGCACACACAGCTGGAGGGGCCTATGTAAGCCAGGAAGCCCGTAACAGAAGAGGCAGCAGGAAAGGAGTCTGCAGTCACTCCCTGGGAGAAAGGACATGTGTAGTGAGCTATGGGCAAGTAGCCTACAGTTACTCTCTGGGAGAAGGAAGTGCACCTTGGCAGGCCCAGGAAAGGGAGAGAGCCAGAGAAGTAGGCAAGGCTCAGGGGAAAAGCAGCAAAGTGTGGGGTAGGTCAAATCTTGGCTGCCAATGAGAGGGCCCCTGAGCAGAGGACGGGCCCAGGTCCTCCTACTCACTGCTGATGGAATGGCACTGGCAGGTCAGTGAGCAGGAAGACTGCCTGAGCCCATTTGTCAAGAGAGACTTCGATACCCGGGAAGCGGAGAACACATATAGTGACCCAGCCAGAAGGCTGAGTCATGAAGGAAGTGGCTGCGGATCATGGAACGAGAGGGGTCTGCAGGACAAGAGGACAATGGAAAGACTTTGCCAGGGTGGTTGTGATGGTGGCTGTGCACAACACCTGGCAGAGCTAATCCCCAGGACAGCCAGGAGGAAGCATCACTAATGGTGAGTACACCCTGTGTCGTCACTATTGGCCAATAATCTCAGAACAACAGTGGTCATAGGGGCACCGAGTTTAGGCCAGAAGGGACCACCAGATCATATAATCTGTTACTTCAATCTTCAAGCTCATACACATCCTCCTGTACAATATTCCAATCCTCCTCTGTATTGATGATACCTCCCAACTTTGTATCATCGTAGGATGGTCAACAGAGGAAACAATTTATTACAACAACCAGAACGAACCACCTACAAATCCACAACATGAAAGGTTAAAAATGGATTTCTGTGATATGAAGTCCTGGAGTAGAGGAGCGCTCTGTTGTAGTTGGAGTGGAAGGAGGCATTATCACCAAATCTTTATATATGAAATTGAAGACAGTATCCTGAAGCCTGAGTCGGGAGCACCCAAGTTCTAATCCCACCTGTGCTACTTGGTGTGTGGCTATAGGTCACTTCATTTCTCTGCTTCTGTTAAATGCTTTGTAAAACATACATAACTACCTTTTCACAGGTTTTATGATAATATATTTTGACCTCCTGCATGACACAGAATTCCACCGATCATACATCACAGAGGTATTGGGAGGATTAGTGTCTGTACAGCAATTTCAACATGTAAATGCATTTTAAGTACTATCTATAAACATTCTGGAAGCATCTTACCTTATGTACACAAGGAGCTTGTTCCCCATCACCACCTTCTCATCTAAGAACATAGAAAAAGTCTTTTGTCACCTTTTATCCAAATAACTAGATAACAGAATAGGGATCTTTATTTACTGAAAGGAAAATCTCATTTAGTTGAGCATTCATTGTTATTCATGACAAAAGTGGTGTCCGTACAGTATTATGGAATTTTTCCATTCTCCATAACTTTGCATATTTGCAGCATGTTTGCGTGAGAAAGTTCTCAAGCTACTATCCTATCTGAAGATAGTTTAAAGAATAAAAATACTTAAAACGTATTTATAGGCTGTGCCAAGTCTGGAGTTCTAAACAGTAACTCGATCTCCTCCTGACCTCCCTAAATTAGAAGTGATCAGCGACCAATTAACCTTATGATCAAAGATACTAGAAATATTAAACAGTATCAAAGCTGTAAAATCTTAAAGGCAAGTATGCTGTACCTGTGAGAGACTTCCCAGCATTAAGTGGGGGAGCAATGACTTTGAAAAATCTCTGCAACAACAGTGGAAAAAAAGAAAAGTTTCAATATTGTTTACAGTTGTTGTACATCACATCATTTAAGTGCCAACAAGTCCTCAGCAATATGCAAACAAGCTGAGTCAGTGCCTGCCCCCAAAGAGCCTAAAAGGAACACAAAGCTAAAGAGAGTGTCAGAGACTATGAAGTAGTCCATGACAAGGCAAAAGCAAAACCTAGTTTTATAACCTGGATTACTTAAGAAGGTACCTTCCTGAGAAAGGAAAAGCTCACCAAGTTTTACAACAAAAGAAGGCATGGAAAGAAAGGTTCCCTAAATGTACTTGCGCTAGGGAAGCATTTCTCCATCTGCTGACCCTGAGATGATCTACAAGAGAGCACCCTTTGTCAAATAAACTTTCCTAGATCTGTTAGATCAAAGCTTCCCTCTAGTGGTGCTTAGCTGCTTCCCAGGAATCTAGTGTGCACATTAAGGTGAGAGAGGCTAGCTGGCACGCTCAAGCATGCAATGAGCTTGGGGAGCCACAGAGGCAAGATAAGCAATAGTACCAGTGAGCAGTCAGGGAGCACGGCTAATCAGCCCTGCTCCTCCACCCTCCAATTCCTGCCTCCATGGCTCCCCAGCCCTGCTGCCTAACCTTCTCCAGCCAGCCCATACCACCGCAAGCTTCCTAACCATTTGCTAAGGCTCATGTGAGGAAGCCTCAAACCCAAGGACCTATGAGCTATGTTAGAGCCAGGCTACTCTCTGAAGAGCCATAGCAAGTTCAGCCACCAGAATGGTTTTCCTAGGACCGCAACAGACTCCACCTTCCCAGGAAACATTTTCTGCAAGTCTCCCCAAGAACCTGTCCACTACATGGCCCAATACCAGGACAGAGGGAAGAAAACTTCGTGCCTTGGGAAGTGGTGTTTGCAGTTCCACTAGTGATGGACTTTGGCTGACAAATAAACTGTACTTTGACAGAAAGGAGCCCTAAGTTCGTCTGACAGAGACTCCCCAGGGGAGCATAAATTGAGCTGTGTGTATGAAGATGGGCAGCAGAAGCAGAGTGAGCAGTCAGGACAGGAAGTCAAGTACTATGCTTCAGCATTTCACTGCCTAGGTTGTAAGTTGCATTTGTTGTACAGAATAGCCATTACCCAACAGTTTAGACAGAAACAACGAATAATACTCAGCTGTAACAGATTTCAGAGTGGTAGCCGTGTTAGTCTGTATCAGCAAAAATAATGATGAGTCCTTGTAGCACCTTAGAGACTAACAACTTTATTTGGGCATAAGCTTTTATGGGCTAGAACCAAATAAATGTATTAGTCTCTAAGGTGCCACAAGGCCTCATTGTTTTTACTCAAATGTAAATTGAGATTTTCAAAGCAGTGCAGGGAATTTAGTCATCCATGACTTCCACCAAGTTAATGGCTAACTCCCTGCAATGCTTTCAAAATCTGAACCACTGTTAGTATCAAATCATGCTCTGCCTGAGGAGTTATCTATAGCTACATGGATCTAATCCCTGAAGTGGTACAAACAAGCCAGTTAGCTAAACAGATTCAAAGGACACTTTAGCCTGCATGTCTACATTTAAAGGAGTCTTTTTTTAAAAAAATGTGTATCTCCTAAACCACTAGTTTTCAACCTTGTTTCATTTGTGGACACCTAAAACATTCTGAATGGAGGTGCAGGCCCCTTTGGAAATCTTAGTCTAAGGACCCCCAGAGATCCACTGATCAGATGTTGAAAATCACTATCCTAAACTACTGAAGATTCACTTGCAATCTCTCAAGTGTAAATGTACTGTAAATGTAAACTGGACAATAGATTTTTCATACATAAATCTCACTGTACCTGCATATTTCAACACAGCTATGAAGTCATTAGTGATGCCTTCATAATAAGCACTCTTACATTTACAGAATTCTCTCTGAAGAGCATTTGCCATCTGGACTATATTCAAGGGGTGTACAATGGAGGTTACTTGCCTGTAACTGGAGATGTGTGGTCCCTATCTGTACTTCACGTGTGCTACGCATGAGCTCTCTGTGCCAGAGACTGGAATATCTTGCAAGTAGTGTCCACTGAGCCACACCCTCACCCTAGATCTGTCTTCTCCTGCTCAGTACCGAGCGATAAGAGGAGATGCAGACTGACCACCTCTCCAATGTCTTCTCTACCACAAACACGGTCATGGTCCAAAGCAGAGGGGAAAGCAGGCAGGCAGGCAGTGAAATAGAGACAGGCACCACAGATTTCAAAGAGCCTCCAGTTACAAGTAAGTAACCTCTTATTCTTCGGGTGCTGATCCTTATGTGTATTCCACAGGTGGGTGACCGGCAAGCAGCAGCCAAGTAGGAAGGGGGTGCAAGGATGGAAGTACAGATGTCTAACACTGCAATTCCAAAGCCTGTGTCAGCAGAAGAGGCTTGGACCAAAACAATGCTTATGAAAGTGTGGCTGGAACTCCAGACTGCCGTCTTACAATTGTCCACGATAGGCACATCAAAGAGATGCTACTGAGGTTGAACTGAGTAACTCCCATTCATGTTCAGTGGAGAAGTGCCTACTAAGGCTGTCTGCCAATGCACTCTGAGCACCAGGTAAATACGACTCCAAAACAGTTACATGATTCCCAGTACACTAGTTCCATAAATTGACCACCTCCATGCACAGTGAAAGGCATCTTGCCCTCCTCGTTTGTTTATACAGAAGAGAGTCATTTCTGACGTCATCCGGGCATGTCAAGATAGATAGGAGTAGATGGGATGCACTATATCTGTCTCTCTGCCCTAAGTTCCAAGAGATTGCTATGCTTCCTGGTCTACCCTGTGTCATATGATTGTCCATGTGAGCTCCACAATCGATGAGGGATGTGTCCATGATAACTAACATGCTGGGCGTGGGAGGTAGGAAAGACTCCAATGCATGTGTTTTGGATTCATCTACCAGATGAGTGAAGCCCTGACATTGATGGAGATTGTCACTACAGAGGTCATGCTACATCTGTTCAGTGTATACACAGACCTGAGCCAGGCTTGCAAGACAACAGATTTGTAGCCTGGTGAATAGCATTACAAGCACAGGAGGCCATGTGGCCTCACAAAGAAAGATGGATCTGTACTCTTGTTCAGTGTTTGTGAGTGACTCTTAAAAAAAAAAAAATCAGACTCCTCACAACATACAGTCTGTCTGCAGGGAGATGGGCCCTTACTGTGTCTGAATCCAGTGTTTCCCCTATAAAGCATACGAGTTACATGGGAGTCAGAGGAGACTTTTCCATGTTTATGCAGATTCCCAAGGATATCAGGACATGGCACAAGGACACGATTGTTAACTGAACTTCCAGATAGGATTGATTTTTATCCACCCTGACATGCAGCCTTCAACCACATCACTCCACTGGGTCCTACCACAGTAGACATGCCTAGTATTGTGCCCCAATATTAGAATTAAAAGCCTGCCACTTTGCAGAGGCTGCTCCTATTGTAGTTCTAACCACTACCACACACAGGTACATTCACATTAGATGGCATTAACACACTAGGTAGTCCTAACAGACAAAAAGACAACGCACAGAGTAGGGTGCCCAGAGAAAGAAGCTCATTCTCTCATCTACTGACTCCCATTTGGACAGAATATGGAATGCTATCTGTAGCGGGGTGACCACCCGCTCCCCCTCCCCTAAAAAGGGGCTGGGGTAGCCCCGGGGAAGGGGCAGCCCCGGGGAAGGGGTGTGTAGCAGCCCAGGACAGGGGTTGTGTCTGGGAGCCTGCTAGCAGGCTTAATTGGGTAGGAGGCTCAGCTGTGAGGCCACGCCCCAAACACAGGCCTGTATAAAGCCTGAGAGGCAAGGGCCTGAGAGGAACCAGTCTCCCTCTGTATCCAGAGAGGAAGACAGGGCCTAGCTGCAGGGAGCCACAAACAGGGTACCTGGACTGGGACAGGGCGAGGGCAAGGCAACTGGGTGCCAGGGAGCTGAGAAGCTCTAGGGAGAGGGCCCCAGGCTGCCGAGCCTAGTGCAGGCCCATCCCACGGGGTACTGGGGTTGCAAGGGGGCAGCCCTGGGCTGGGTAGGAGCAGCAGGCCCAACCCTTCTTGCCAGTGATGAGCGGCCATGAGACTGCAGTTGGCCTCAGTGAACTGAGGCAAGTGGTGACTGGCAGTGGCCAGGTCTGAGGCGAGTTGGGGATAGTGGGTGGAGGGTTCCCCAGGGAGGGGAGACCCCAAGACCAGGGGGGGTACTGCAGGGGTGCAGCACCCTCAGGTAAAGGGCACCGGGGTCCGGGAGGGACCCGTGGCCAGTGAGAGAAGGCGAACGTCGGCCGGCAGAGGGCGCTCCAGCGTCGAAGAGCTGATTCCCCAGACGACCAGACGGGGGCGCTGCCGGGTGAGTGACCAACATTGCTACACTATCATTGTGTATTACATCCCATTGCCAGAACGGCCATCAGCAACATGTAGACAAAGCAGCCCAGATTGTAACATGCATTATGTTTACTGTCCTTATTGTGTTGCAATGGCTTTTTTTCTACTTGTTTTGTTGTATATTTTTAGAGACATTAGATCCGCCAGTATTTGTGGCCTGAAACTCAGCAGAGCACTGATACCTCAGACATTTTATGATATACTTAGATTTAAGAAAGGCATTTGATCAAGTTTCACAGAATATTCCCAGAGAAATGTGGAAAATGCTCACTAGATACAGGAGGAGAGAGGCGCAAAAGGTGAATTTGTGTACACTAGCTATCAGCAGAACTCCAACACTCACAATCATAGGGAAGAACACACCAAACCAGCAGACCAGTAAGTGATCAGAGCCTTACAAACTGACCCTCAGATAAAGATGAGTGCTAAATGGCACAGACCAATATCTCACTGCAGGAAACAATCTCTCCACATGTCTTATGAAAGGTGCAGGGAGAAACAAAAAGGAGATGGATGGATTAAAGAGTAACATTAGGTACCACAAGGATAGGTCATAACTAGTCTTCCTACCTCCATCGGACTAATGAAGTCATTCATTCCACTGTTGTACACATAGATCATGGCATCATACAGATGATTTTCCCAGCACAGGAGAACTACCTGCATGGAAACAAAGCAGATTTCCTCACATGTAGAGACTCCTTGTACAGCACAGCCTAACAGCTTCCATTAGTCCATTAATTTCCCTTCCTATATTTACTCAAAGACAGCTCTGACTATAGTACTTATCCTAGGCAGCTACAGGAAAACAGTGGCTTGGGTAGTTTTTTTTTGGGGTGGTGGTGGGGGGGGGGTGTTTGTTGAGGGGGCAAGGGCGGTGTGCTAAGTTACACAAGTAAGAATCTGCCATATGCAGAACTCTGCCAAGCCACCAGGGTGGGGGAGACAGATCTGATTTATGGCTCTACATTGTACACCTGAAATCCATGGCCTGTCTGAGGTATTGGAATGAGAAATCCAGGTCTTCCCAATTCCTTACAGCCTTGACCTCTGGAGCAAAGGGCCCAAGAGAACAGCTCTCCATATGTTGTGGATTTTGTTGAGTTAGTAAATTGTTCTGTCACCATGCCATCAGCCATCCCCAAACCAGGGGTGCCCACCAGCCTACAGTTTAAATATATTATTTCAAAAAAGTCAAGGGGCCACAGTTCATACCCTGAGGAGTCTCTGCCCTGGTTCACTCCCTTTGCATTAATTCAGATGTCAAAAAGGGAACCGCCCCTTGCTTGAAACACCCAGCAGCTGTGAGTCAATATATTTTACTCTAATGTCCTGCTGCATGGGGCATATCAGGAGTGGATGCAGCTAAAGCATACCGCACACTGGTTAATCCCAACTGTTTTACAGCATGCCACAGGCGCATACCAAACCATTCCAAGTTAAAGCAATGTCCAGGTTACTCTAACTTGTGCCAGGGCAGAGAATGATTGGGAAGTGATTGGTGGCTGCTTCTCAGCTTTTTCCCTCTGCTTGGCTGCCCTTGGGGCTCAGAGGACAAAGGGAACCATCCCTTGTTGTTTGTTCCCCTAGGCCAAGACCGAGCCTGCTGAGCTCCTTCATTGCTCCCCTGGGGTTTCCACAGTCGAGCAGGGAAGCAGACAAGGGAGCAACCAGCGCTACCCTTCTCCCTCCCAAGCTGATGAGCAAATGCAGAGGAGACAGTAGCCATTAGTGCTTCCAGCTCACATCACAGTTGCTCCTGGGGTTAGACGGGAGGCACCCAGATGACCATGAGCCCTAGCACCTCCTTGCAGTCATAGCCCACTTCAAATGCTTTGGCTGAAAACAAAAATAGAGACTACAGTGCATTGAGAATATTTTCTTCTCAACTCAGTTACCCTTGAAGGCAATGATGTGGTCCCCCAGGCCACAAATGCCCTAAACCAGGGGTGGGAAACCTCCGGCCTGCGGGCCTTATAAGGCCCGCCAAAGCATTCCATCCGGCCTACGTGCGTCCCTGGCCGGCAGCTCCCTGAGGTGCTTCCCGGCCCCTTCACGGAACGCGGAGCCGACCCCGCCCGGGGCGGCTCCGCGCTCGGCGAAGAGGCCGGGGAGCCGCCGGCCAGGGACGGGGGCCAGCTGCCAGGCGGGGGTGGCTCCGCGCTCGGCGAAGGGGCCGGGAAGCGCCTGGGGGAGCCGCCGGCGCCGCATGGCCACCATTAGCCGGGCGGGGTAAGGAGGAGCCGTGGGGAGCCGACGGTCAAGGGAGTGTGGGGGGGAGGCTGGGCTGGGGGGCAGGCAAGGGGGCGGGGAGGCCAGGCTGGGTGGGCGGGGAGGGGGACAGGAGACTAGGCTGGATGGGGTGGGCGAGGCGTGGGTGCGGAAGGGAAGGAGGTTTGGTGGGGGGAGGCTGGGCTGGGTGGGTCAGGCATGGGGGGCAGGAGGCTGGGTTGGGAGTGGGAGGGGGGAGGAGGTTAGGTTCAGTGGGATGGGCCAGGCCAGGCAGGGGTGGGGGAGGAAAGGTGGTTAGATGGGGGGAGGCTGGGTGGGGGTAAAGGAAGATCACCCCCTACACCCAGGCTGATAGCGGGAGCTGACTGGGGCAGGCAGCAGGACCCCGGCTGTCAAGGGGCCAGCGGGGGAAACCCCAAAGCAGTGCAGGGCTAAGCACTCCGCCTGCCACTGCTTTGGGGTTTCCCCCGCTGGCCCCTTGGCAGCTGGGGTCTCAACTCCCATTGCCAGCCTGGGCTTCCTCGGGTGGGGGGGGTGGGGGGGGTGGGGGGGGGAGGACACCGGCCCGCGAATGACATTATAAATGTCCAAATGGCCCTTGGCAGAAAAAAGGTTCCCCACCCCTGCCCTAAACAGTACGTATATTAAAGTATTTATTTAAATTAGTGTGGTTAAAAGGATGTCGGGTGTAGTTTCTCTACAATACTGCTGTTCTCTGGGTTAAATTCTATTTTCAGTTACTGACGGAAGACAAGGGGGTTGTTTAAGTATAATAAGATCTGAGTTGGCCAGCATAGCTTTTATTACTGGTGATGTTGGGGAATGAAGAAAGAACACAGTTTAACTTCCCAAATCCAGGTGGAGTTTGCTGGGCCAGCAGTTACAAAAAGAGAGAAGTTTACAAGGAGTATCCTGAGATATGTAAAATGCTGCTTTGTACAGCAGAGCTGCCTCTCGTGCAGATGATGTCCATGCATACATTCATAGATTCCAAGGCCACAGAAAGAAAAACCAAACAAGCAGTTACTAACCTGTTCTGTAAGTCTTGTTCTTTAAGAGGAGTTCCACATGCCATTCTAATCCAGGTGTGTGCATACTCAGTGTGCCAGAATTAGATCTTTTTTCTCTTAATGATATTAGTCAGGGCAGCTCTTGCAATCTCCAATGCCTTGCTGCTGCATGATGGTATAAAGAGCAGAACCACCTCTGACCTCCCTCTATTCCTTCTTACTGGACAGACTCTTATACAGAGGGGAAGGAGAATGGGTCAGGAAATGGACATGTGCAACATCTCAGAGAACAACAGCTATACATAAACTGGTTAGTAACCATTTTTTCTTTGAGTGACTTCACATGTCCATTTCACTTCAGGTGACTCACAAGCAGTTCAACCTCGAGGTGGGTTTCAGAACCTGAATAACTACTGAAAGACTACTCGACCAGACTTGGCCTCATCTCAAGAATGCTGAGATACAGCATAATGAGTTGTAAAGGTGTACACCAACAACCAAAGTTGCAGTGATATAAATGCCTGTTATTGCTACCACAACCAGTCAAGCTGCAGAAGTGGCTTGAGACCTTGAAGATGTTACTACCCAGTCTTGAAGGTTTACATTAGCAATGTCATAGCAGATGAATGTAGGAGGAAATCCAGAACAAGATTCTCTAGGTTGAGACTGGAAGGCCCTTTAATCCCATCTGCAACGGACTCAAACAGCTGGGAGGATGACTTAAACAACCTAGTTCTATCCAAGCAAAGTTCCAGAAGACTGGAAGAAAGTGTGCCATTTTTTAAAAAAAAGATGACCCAGCTAATTATAGACCTGTCTGCATGATATCGATCCGTAGCAAGATAATGGAACTCCTCAATTGGGACTCTATTAGTAAAGGATTAAAGGAGGGTAATGTAATTAATGGAAATCAACATAGATTTAAAGACAATAGATCCTGTCTAATTTGATTTTTTTTTTTAAATCAAGATTACAAGTTTGGCTAATAAAGATAAGACTTCTCTAAGACATTTGACTTGGTACCATACAAAATTCTGATTAAAAAACTATAATGATATAAAAACTGACATGGCACACATTAAATAGATTAAAAACTTGGTAATGGAGAGGTCTCAAAACGTAGTTGTAAATTCATGGTAATTCTGGCCTAAATCCATAGCAAATAGGATAACCTGTTGGGAAAAACAGGGGCGGGAGAAACTGTAAGGTTAGTTTTGGGCCGGTTTCTCCCACCCCTGCTTACAAATTCCTGTCTACACTCTACAAGAACCTACCACAGAAGAAAACTGAGAAGGTGTAGGTCTCCTCCTGTGATTTTTCCTGTAGTAGTTAGAATGTCTAGGCATGACAAGCAGGTATCATTGATATGACTGAAGACAGAATTGTTTCATTTCAGGGAAAGGAGTGTACATGACTAATGATTTCAGAGTGGCCCTCAAGTCTTTGAACTCTGAAGCTTCTCACCAGTCTGCTGACAGAAGATGGTAGGATCCCTCAATAGAGAGATTCTGGATAGTCTCTTGGACCTCCTGCAGGACACCCGATGACTGAAACCATGATGAACATCTGTGCAGTTTCTGTTGATGCCATCACTCTGGCGGCCAAATCCACACCATCTAATGCATCTTGAAGAAAGGTCCTAGCTACCAGTTTGCCCATTTCCAAGGTGGCCTGGAACTCCTGCCTGGCATTCTTTGGCAATTTGTTTGAAAACTTCAGTACATGGCCCCAGAGGGAAAAATTGTATCTGGTCAAAAGGGCATGCTAGTTAGAGATACAAAACTGCAGGCCAGCAGTGGAATAAAGCTTTCTGAGGAAAATACTCAGTCTCTTTGCTTCTTTAACCTTTGGGTGAGAAGGAGGCCATCCCTGATGCTTGTCTTGGCAGTAAACAAAAGAGCACAAGGAACCCGAGGGATGGAGGTAGAAATGTTGATTGTCCCTTTTCAGGGCTAAGTACCTTTGCTCGGTTCTCTTGGCTGTCAGCAGCAGAGATGATGGCATTTGCCACAATAATCTTGCAGGCTTCAGAATGGCTTCATTTATAGGCAGAGCATTTGGGAAGGTCCTACTGATGCCAGTAGTTCCACCAGTCCATAGAACTCTCTTGCACTACCTTGACCAGAACGTCGAGAGAGGAAGCAACCATCTGTCAACTTCTGTTAGGGCCTGAAAAGGCAAGGACATGCCTGACACCACAGTCTCATTAGGTGATGATGAAGAGCAGCACGAAGGAAGTAGAGATGGAACCTTCTGTATGAAAATTGATGGGACTTCCGGCACATGAGGCTGTTCCAGCTCGGTACTGGGAGTAACATCCGGAGTCTCCTCATGGAAACTAATCTGTCATCCACTTGGTGATCGAGGAGGAGGAACCTGGTAGGATGTGGTGGTGGTGGAAAATTCCCATGGGTTCCAACACGGCCATTGGTAGGGTATAGGACCCAAGCCCTACCAACCCAAGGATCCAGATCCATGGATCACCTTAGGATATTTGCCAGGCACCAGGAACAGAATCATCATGAGGAAGGTGAGAGGAGCAAGTGGCAGAGAAGCCTACTTCTGTCTCCAAGGAAAGATCCTGAGTCATCTGCCATGGGCATGCTGTCTCATGCAGTCCTGAGGTCCAGTGACACACCTCCAGAGATGTTGGTACCAGAGACAGCATACTGAGTTTGCCTCTGGACTGCACTGTGCAAGAAGTACTGGACAGTCTGAAGTCCATCACAGTACTGAGTCTTGGAGGCAAGTCTGAAAACTCAGCCTGAGTAATCAATCGGTTCCAGTTGATTTGTCTCCTGCATTGCTGGAGAATCCAGCACCAAGAGATAGTAGGTTCTTTGCCAGAGTATAAGCTTCCAGCTGGTACTAAGATTTCCCTGCTTCTGCATTGAAGGGGATGGCACTGCAGTAGGGGTCCACCTCAACAGTACAAACACCAGTGTCAGAGTCAATTACTCCGGGCGAGATGAAGTCTGTACCCAAAATGCATCTTCCCAGAAAACATACTATCCTGCCATCCAGCTTGTTTGCTGGCAGACAGTCCTGGGGGGCCTCAATATTTTGGAGGAGCCTGGCCCTTAAAGGCATGTGACCATGTTTCTTCCTCGGCTCCTGGGAGTGGGATAGGTGTAGAGTCTGAGGCTCACTTCTAACAGGGGAAGAAATACTCCAGATAAGGCCCTAGAGGTCTAGAACCCAGGACAGCAGAGCAACTAGGCAGCTGGTATTTCCAGGCTATCACCTAGTGGCAGCTGTAACCAGCTTACAACTCCACTTCCCATGATCCACTGTGGACACAGACCATAGGAAGTTTCACCTGAAGGATTTGACAGACAGCAGTCTCGGCTCCCTGGCCTATATAAACCCCATGGGTGTTTCAGGAAGTATCCTTGCAATGATGTGGATCTCTTGTAGCTAGCACAACTGTTCCTGCTTCTTGCTCCTGAATTCCTGGCTTTTACCTCATCTTGATTAGGGCTTTGCCTCCTGACTCAGACCCTGATCTTTGGCATCAACCCTGACTGAAACCCAACTACAAATATCTCTGCTACTTCCAGCATCAGTTTTGTCCCTGCTCTGACCATTGGCCCTGACTGCCTTTGTTGGGATCCTGACACTCAGTGACCATGTCAAGCAGGAAGGTGGACATAGGCTGGCCTCCATGAGAAGGTAACACAGTCTGACATCCCTGCCCATTTTGGTCCAGGACTTTAAGTCTCTGCAGATTTGAATGTGGTCCTCCTGGATGTGATCCTCACCATGGTACTTAAGACACCTGGAATGTGGGTCACTGACTGGCAGATTTCTTGCTGATGGTGCAAGGCTGAAAGCCCAGAGACCGAGGCATGCTTTGGCACTGGCATCCAGAGCAAACAGGAACTGACATGCTAAGAAATCTAAGAAAAATGACCAATGAAACTTACATTCACTAATTAACTATGCAATGAGTACCAATAATTATATAACAGAGGAAAAAAAAATCCCTGAAAAACAAAGTAGGAACAAGCTAACATGCTTCAACTACCAATCACGGGAGGCAAGAATGAATGTAGAGTGGTCAGGGTCGATCTGCTCTTTATACCAAAGTGTAGAAGCATGAGGCAGCGGAGGTTGCATGCACTGCCCCAAAAGATACCGCCAAGGGAAAAAAGTTTGACTCTCATGCACTGGGTACACACATCTGAAATGGAATGGACATAGGCAATCTCTTAAAGAACCATAGTGATTATCTAGTCTGACCTCTTGTATAACATAGGCTATGTTAGCATGGCAGTTCACCTGCTGTATGTCTAGGCTGGTGATATCCATATGCACAATGCAGGCCTCCATGTCCTCCATTAGGCTCTTATCTTGGTAGTGAAGCAGCAAGTCTTTCATCACTTGAGCGGTCATTCCCATCAACTTATCACTTAAAATGTAAGGCTCCAGGCACTCCAGAAAAACACCCTTTGCCACTGAATTCTCACTCAATTTGTCATACATCTGGCTGAACAGAAGGTCACTAAGAGAAAATGGTGACAATTACTTGTTAAAATGAAGATTAATTAAAAATCTATTAAACATTATAATTACCTTTCTATACAAATCCAGGTAACTACAGCATTCTGAATTTTAGCGCAACAATTGGAACCCCCATTTAACACCAATGTAGACACAGTTTAACACTTTTACAAATATCATATTGCAACCTAGGAGGAAAACTAGTAGAGGCAGCTTTGGCAGAGGGGTTCATGAGTTCAATTGCACCCACAAAGATACCCTTGGGGGGCAGGTGGGGAGCCGTATCCACTCCTTTGCAGAAGAAATCATATGCAGCTCTATACCCTATCACCTGCATTATTGTGGTACTGCTCCCAGCCATATCACTGTGCAATAATGTCAGAGTCACATGCTGCCAGGGAGGCCCAAAGGGCAGAGTCTGCCAGAGGGTGTGGGGGGGGGGGGGGGGGGGGGGGGGGGGAGGGGGAAGGCAGACATGAATGTGTCCCTTTGTGTCCCCGTCTTCAGGCAGCAGGGCACTGGGCTCATTGTTGGGCCTCTCCCCACTCTGCGCAGCAAGATCCAGATGCTGAGCAGAGATGCCTCCCCTACCAGGGTGTCTCTTGCCACCATGAGTAACCGGCAAGGGCCCGGGGTGACCAGCATGGACAGCAGCCCTGGACCCTCACTGGACCACACCCCTGCCCTAGCATTCATTACCTTTTTTTGTTTGTTTGTTTGTTTGTTTCAACACTGATCACATTAGAGTTTAGTATAGTGCAAGGATTCTCAACCTTTTTCTTTTTGAGCCCCTCTCCCACATAACATGCTATAGAAACTCCATGGCCTAGCTGTGCCACAACAACTGTTTTTCTGCATATAAAAGCCAGGGTTGGCACTGGGCTCTAGCAAGTCTTAACACCAGCCATGCTTGACGAACCCCCTGAAACCTGCCTGCGGCCTCCCAGGGGGCCCCAGACCCTTGGTTGAAAACCAATGGTATAATGCACTCATGGAACACTGAGTCTACATCCACCACTGGAAGCAGGTGAATCTTTTTTTTCAAAGAACACTGAAAATTAGACAACAAATGCCTCCAAATAAAGTCAGAGAGGTGCTAGGTTTCTGTATACATAGCTATTTTGGTTAGCGTGATTTTTAACCAAATAGTTATAACCAGCACAATTCCTGGGGTGGATGCAGCTATACCAATATAAAGACTGTATTTTCCTTCCTATAAAATAAAATAGATCAGTATAAACACTTCTACATCAATTCAACTGTGTCCACACTGGGAAGTTGTATTGCTTTAACTAGACTAGCATGTTAGATGGTAATTTGTAGGCAAGCTCGAAGAGGCATTTAACATGCAGGAAAAGTCCTGAAGTAAAATAGGGACAAGAACTAGTAGACCCAGAGAATCTTTTCCAATTATATCTCATCTAATTCTTGGAGTTGGAAGGGTGGCACTTGGTTTCTAAGCAAGTGAGTGATGATTTACTAGAGGAGATAAAGAGAAGCGCGGGAAAGCAATGTGCACATAAACTAAACAGACCTCTATGCAAGCAGATTTTTTTTTAAATACAGTGATTAAGTGAAAACCAGATTTTTTTTAAATAAAAAATTTAAGCAGTGTCAACTTTTCATTTTCCTGATGTGACATTTTCCTGCTCTTAAATAGACTGTCACTGTGGCTTAATAATTTTACCGAAGGGGTTTAAGGTGAATGAACCAAAAACATTACTTTTGAACTGGGATGAATATTCATAGCCTGGGGTCATTTGTTTGAGGGACAAGAAATTACTCCATGGGGGAAATGTAGAAAATTTATAAGAGGAAAATCTTTCAAGTCAATTTCACAGAAGTGCTAGCAAGAAAAATAAAATAAAATCTGAGACAGTAGGGTGACCAGTTCCATCAGAAATCTATAAAGATTGGATATAGAGATCAAATATAAGTGTATTGATGGAATTCAAAGAAGTCTTGGACATTTACCTGGATACAGAAAAGTCAGTTACATTAGGTAGGGTTAGAAAAATTAGAAGTGATAAACCCTCCCTGCTTTATTGCATAACTGGCTTGGCAATAGGGAGGAAAATTAAAAACAAACTTCCCCTTTGGTATATTATTCCATAATTGTCAGCTATCAGGTTTTTAACTCTGTTTGGGTCATCATGAGACAGAGCATACAGGAATAGATGGGCCACTGGCCTGATCTGTGATAGATGAATGAAACTGTAGGAATTTCAAACAGACAAGCATGCAAACTGTCTTACGTTCGCTGAAGTAAAAGGCAGTAATCGACTATGACAGGCACCATATCCTATAGAAAAACCATGAAGAAAGCGTGAGTAACTCAATCAAAGGTAATGTCAAATGGCATACATAATCAATATGATCAATGCTGTGAAGAATCAATTATAAAGTCAAATAGCAGGTAGCTCACACGTTTAAGCAGTTGCCCAATTAGACTGCATTTCCTGGACAAAAGAAATAATTCTACAGCTGTAATTCCTCCACAACTATATCCACACCACAGGCCTTTGCAAATTCCAGCAGTAACAAAAAAATTTTTTTTTTACTACAGCAGCCAGGAGAGACTGCAAATCATATCTGGGCCCTGTCAGGTGGGCTGCTGAAGACAACACAGACAAAATTGACAAAGATGTAACAACTGCAGAGGAGGAATACGAGGACAAAACATGACAGCAACACACATCTCTCTCAATTTGCAGGTTTCAAGGCCTTTTAAAAATCTTCCATACTTAATAAGTGGATGACAGAGGACTTGGGCTCAGCTGGACAAAGGGAAAATAAGGAGACAATGGCCAGGCAGTTTGATTTGGATTCACTTTGCAATGGATTTTCAGAAAAGATTTCTGACACAGCTGGAGAAGAGTTCATTCTTGAGGAAAGTTTTGAGGTATGTTCCAGATTATTCTGGTGCCCCATTTAATAATACAGAGAACCAGGACATCTGAGGGGATTAGAGGTGGTTGAAGACAGAAGGCAGCTAATCTTCCTCTCCATAAATCTTCTGAAGTAGGAATTGGCAAACTGATTAAACATTTTGGAATGTTAAATCATTTTCTTCTGATTCACATCAGTGGGTGAGGCTACCCCTCTACTGAGAGCTCTAGGAACACCTATACCTTTTAGCCTGGACAGCCTTCTCTGGAGCACCTGAGAAAACCAAATCCAGCAGCAGAACTCTCTCTCTCTGGTACCTTGTTCAGTATAGCTTTTACTTTTCCCAAAAGGATCACATTCCATTGTGAATCTCTCAAGTCTCTGCTATGGGTATTCAGAATTCCACAAATTCATCTCTGGACACTGCTCAGCTTGACATAGTCAATCTTCACCTGCCTAGCCAGGGTTGAATTAAGGTGTAGTTATGCCATTGTTCAAAGAGGCTCAACTTTTAAAGAATGGATAACAAAATGTAACAACTTTGAAAGCAGATTTGAATCAAGCCTTCTGATGGCCACATCAGTGCTCCAGATGCAGAGTGGAACACCTTGTTCTTCATCCAGAGAATTAGAAAGTTGTGTCATTTTCTGATCGTTATGTCCCAAGAGCTCACTGCTTCCCAGAAGAGCCATTTAACACCAAAGCATTTCAGTTCTGGAATATTCGGTATACAAACTCCTGTTTGTAGGACTGATATTAGAATATTCCAGAACCCTCAAGCTGATTATGATGCTGGCCTGTAGAGGACTGTTACATACCCTAACAGAGCACTCAGTCTATTTCTATAGATCACAAGACATTGAAAATGAGAAAAGTCATGCTTGAATTGAGAATACCTAGTACTGTAGTAGCTAATACCTAATTTCTCAAAACAATAAAAATAAATAAAAATAAAATCACACATTTCATGAATGTTTCAACAACATTTAAAACCTATTATATAAAAAAAGTCAATGACTTTCAGAGAAAAGCTACAATTTTATTCTAAACTGTAGTGTTGATCAAGAGAGCATCTGAGGTGCTGTACCTGAAAGTGTTGCTCCATAACTTGGATTTTTCCCTGGTCAGGACATTTCTTCAAAGTTCGATCAGCATAATGGAAGAGGATTTCAACCATCTAGATGAAAAGATAACAGTGGGAATTTTTCCTCACATACTAGTATCAGCAGGGTTGGTAGTACCACAGTATTAATGTTGTCCAGTATGTTCCATTATAAAAACTTGTTTGCAGTTGGTTATAAAACTTTGTCAAATTAACTGTTCCACCTGAAATTTTGCATGCCATGTATATGCCTCTGTGGCAGGGCAGAGGTAAAACCCCTTGAGTGCCCTGCCACTGCTTGCTGAACCCTGCCTTCTGGCAGAGAGGCCAGCTGCAGTGGCTCCAAACAACCAGCAAGGAGCTCAGCTGTATGCCCTAATGAGGGCTGGCTCATGGTCACACACTGAGCTTAGCGGTCAGGTCTGATGACAGCGGGCTAGAAAAGCCCTGAGGATAGCCAGGGAGGAGATAGGAGACTACAGCTCTATCTCCTCACTAAGGGCAGGGAGCCTCAAGGGCCACTGGGGATAACTGTTGGGGGCTAAAGGGAACCATTTTGTGGCACTGTAAATAAAAGCCCTAGAGTGAAACAACAAAGGTGGGAGGACTTTTATTTTCTCAGCCAGGACAAGGAAGGAAACCTGTGCAGACCCTGTGACAGTCTCAGACTGAATTTTTCTGTGCAAAATTTCACCCAAAATGGTTCAGCCATTTCCAATGAGGTTAGGAAAAAAATACATTTTGCCATGTTGAAAAAAATCTAACATGTTCTTTGAAAAGCTCTAGTGCAGGGGTGGGCAAACTATGACCTGGGAGCCACATCCAGCCTTCAAGCTCCCATCGGAAGGGGGCAAGCCCCTAACCCTGCTCTCCATGTGGCTCCTGGAAGGAGTGGCATGTCCCTCCTCCAGCTCCTACACATTAGGGACAGTCAGGGGTCTCCACACACTGTCCACACCCCATGCGCTGCCCCTGCAACTCCCACTGGCTGGGAACCATAGCCAATGGAGGTTGCAGGGGTACTGTCTGCAGGGGGGGCAGCGAACAGAGGCACCTGGCCACACCTCTGTGTAAAAGCCGAAGGGAGACATGACGCTGCTTCTGGGAGCTGCTTCAGATAAGTGCCCCCCAGTGCCTGTACCCTTGATGTCCTCCCGTCCCCCAACCCTCTGCTCCAGCCTGGAGCACCCTCCTTTACCCTCAGCTCCACCCCAGAGCCTGCACCCCAAGTCGGAGCCCTCACGTCCCCTGCACTCCATCCCCCAATTTCGTGGGCATGCATGGCCTGCCATACAATTTCCATACCCAGATGTGGTCCTCGACTCAAAAAGTTTGCCCACCCCTGCTCTACTGTCCTCATGCTTTGGGGTAGGGACTTGAAATTTGGCATAGGGTAGCCACCGTTTCAGTGAAGAGCTTTTTGCCATTCCTAAGAAAATCTGCCCAAATTTTGCAGTTACAAGCTTTTTGAAAAACGACCGTTTACACATTCTCAGTAGAAGACAGCTAGAGATTAGCAGCTCAGTTTCCTAGAGATTCTATCTGCAATGAGCATGCTCCACCCTGTTAGGAGTGTTAGTGAATGTAGACTTCAGGCCTGCATCTTTGCCAGAGACAGAATTTTGGGTATTTTCTGCCTATTTGATTTTTGATACTCTTATAATCTATATACTGACATATTTTATACTAATGCATGTGAATGATAAAGACCTTGCTTCTGCCCAGCCAGGTGGGTTTGTTAGTACAATGAGAAAGAGATAAGAAAGAGCACAGCTAAAATGTTGCAGGTATGGTGAAAGTATAACACTAGAAGGCTGCCTGGCCTCTCTCTCAAGCCGAAGTCAAGCAACCAGTTAGGAGGGGTAAAGGGGAATGGAGGGGTGCATAAGAAACAAAGCCAAAGAAAAGTCTGGCCTTCGCCAGAGCACAACCTCACTCTTTATCCCACCCACGGGATACAAAAGAGGTGGGATGAAAATCCCAGGCTCACAAGCCTCCAAAACGGAACATGACCATAAGCTGTAAAGGGTGCAACTAGGGGCATGGACTGCAGATATATTTGGGCCTGATAAAAAGGAGGGAATGGGAACAGGAACACAGGCAAGACTCTGGTGTCAGAGCTGTGAAGGGGGACACGGGGTAAATGCTCTGTGATGTCACTTGAGAACAGACTCTGCTGGCGTGTAGAGTTATGGATATGCTTGCTTGGAACTAACCCCAATAAACATTGCATTGCCTGAACTTCAAACTTCTGATCTGCTTTCTGTCTGTGACAAGAACCAGGGGAGGAGATTAAGGGAAAGCCTTCTAACACAGCCTAAGGCTGCAGGACCTGAGCAAGAATTTATCAGAAAATGCTTCTAATGGCAGTTGGGGCCAACAACATTCTGTTAATCTGTTTTCTCCGCAGAGATTTCAGCTTTGAACTGAGCCTTTTGATGATTGAACAGCTGAGGGACACTCATCCTATCAAAAATTCCTGGTTTTGTTCTACCAAGTACATCTGAGTGTATAAACGCTTCCTATAAAATAAATAGAGGCTGACAGAATGCCTATTCTGCATGTCCCTTTGGTTGTTTTTTCTTGATTGTTGGTTCAAAAAATAGGAATGGGAAATGGGTGACAGTCTAAGACCCGGCAGCTGAAGCAACAGACTCTTCAAAACTAAACAAGATGCATGTGTTCCAAATGTAGCATCTTCCTGGTTTTGCTCAGCATAAATGAAAGTCATTTCTCCAATATAAAAGACTCCCACTGTTTATAAACTATTGCCATAGATTTTCACAGTTTAAAAACACACCGGAGATAGTTGGTTTTGGAAAGCCTCAGTGTCTGTGAACAAAGGAATGTTCAGGAGTCTGAGGGCAGGCTGAATATTTAGTTACCTCTGAATTGGTCTTCGCTGCAATTAAATATTATTTCATTGTGCACTGCCCACGAAAACAAGACTCAGAGGCAACTGGACAATGTCAACTGGAGGGGATTATTTTGCAGGTACAGGCACATTTAAGATACCCACTGGAAGTCAGGCTAGGTACACGCAGGTTAGCTGCCAATATTGGAGTAGTGAAGTCTAATTCTTGAAGTGTACATACTGACTGGGGAATGGGACTCTGATACCCGTGAAGTGTCTAGAGGCAGAAGAATGAGTTGAATTTGGGGCATGCTAGATACCACATCCTGCAAGTAGCTTTTAGTTGAAATATAGTTTCTATATCAATTCTCTTTTAAAATAAAACTCATGATTAAAAAAATCACAACCCACATATGCACACCCACAGAGATTTTTGGAGGACAGAAGCCAATTCTTTCAAGAATAGTTGTGGGATAATTAAGGGTGGTATCAATGCATATGAAATTGGAATTTGAAACTCACTCGGTCTGCAATGACAGCCTTTCGCTTATTGGCATCCCCAGACAACCCTGTAAAGGAATACAAAGAGAAACAAAAACAAAGGTTCCTTTTTGTAATCAATATGCAAATGGAAGTGAGGACTCATTTCAGCTCCCAAAACTCAGGGATGATAAAAGACTTAACTGCTGAAACTCTTTAGCTGCGGGTATCCAGATATCCTTTACATACCTAGACACATCTCATACAGACAGGCCCTTTTCATTAACCAATGAAACCTACACTTCATGTGACGATTAACTTAATTGGTTTATTGATAGTTTTAGAAAAAAGATTTTGAAAGGGCCCTGTTCTGATGCTGCCTCATTCCATCAAGAGGATGAGAGTTTTAGGTAACTAAATTGTTATCTGCATGTTTATAATCCTTTAGATTAGTTTTGTGAGGTATAATTATTACTGTACTCATAAGATGCTTTGAGATCTTTGCATGAAAGGAGCTAATTTACTGCACAAGTGCAAAATACATATATCCCAATAAAATATGCAATTCCTGTGTATATTGAAAATTGTGATGTGCAGAAACTGAAATTTATGATTTTTCTTTATTCAAATACAATAAAACCTCAGAGTTATGAACAACAGAGTTATTGACCAGACACCTCATTTGGAACTGGAAGTATGTAATCAGGCAGCCGCAAATTTTAAAAAAGGCAAATAATGTACAGTATAATAGAATATGAGTGTTGGAAGGGACTTCAGGAGGTCATCTAGTCCAGGGGTCTGCAAACCTTTTTCCCCGTGGCCCCTTTCCGCGGAGGGAAAAGTCTGGTGGCCCCCAGGGCGGGTATGTCCACGGAAATGCCACCGCAAAATCCAGAAGCTGCCGGCGGCGGTGGCATTTTGGTGAGACCAAAATAGCCCGCCCAGGAGTCCGGTGGTCTCCCGGGCGGTCTCAGTGGCAGCGCTGGGGTCTCGCACACCCCTTGGGATGATCTCGCGCACCCCCGGGGGTGCGTGCACCCTAGTTTGACGACCACTGATCGATCTAGTCAAATCCCCTGCTCAAAGCAGGACCAATCCCCAACTATATCATCCAAGCCAGGGCTTTGTCAAGCCTGACCTTAAATAGTACTGTGTTAAACTATACAAATAACAAAGGAAAAGTTTTAATGTTTGGTTAATTTAAATTAAGATGGTTCAAAGCAGCACTCCCCCCCCCCCCCTGCATATTAAAGTTTCAAAACTGTATTAAGTCAATGTTCGGTTGTAAACTTTTGAAAGAACAACCATAATGTTTTGTTCCGAATTATGAACAACCTTCATTCCGAACGATATTTGACTCTATGTCCTGGAACTTAAGAGCAATCTGTCAAAATCCATCAGAAAATTATTTATGGAAAATGTAGGATGAATCACAGAAATTATAGCTAATTGGTGAAATTCAGCAAAGCAGGCACATGCTTATGCAATATTCTTCATCAGCTAAGGATGATTAGAGGAGTGGGTATTACTTTAGTACCCAATAGGATCTCAAACACACTCCACCAATTAATACAACTGCAGGGAAGCACGGAACTGATGTGCTTTCCAGCTGCCCTAGCAATCCCCCCGCATGACTAAGAAGATATGCTGGCTTCTTAGTCATGCCTGCACATAAGTGAAGATGCACCACCTTGCCCCTCTTCTGCATTTTCAATAACCAGGGGCCTCTGACATTTTTTAAAGCCTCATATAAACACCTCTTTGGAGCCCTGGGAACCTTCTAGCAAGGTATGAAACACTGCTTTTCAGTAATCCCCTATTATAAGCCTCATTTTCCAAGAGCCACATTCTTTACAACTGTACGTTTCCAGGAAAGTGAAAGCAGAAGCAATTACTAATTGGTGAGGATATATTCTCAAGCCTTTCCCAGAAAGAGGGGTGTAGGGTTTGGGGGGAATTGGGGAGAATAGGAACTCCAAGTGGTCCTTTCCTTGATTCTTTTTCTAAATCACTTGGTGGTGGCAGTGATGCGGTTTCTAAGGCAAGGAATTTGTGCCTGGGGAAGTTTTTAACCTAAGCTGGTAGAAATAAGCTTAAGGGGTCTTTCATGTGGGTCCCCACATCTTTACCCTAGAGTTCAGAGTGGGGAGGGGTCTTTCCTAGGAAACTGCACAACTCTACAAAAACCCCAGTCAGCCCATGGTCAACACATTTGCACCATCCTAATCAATGCAAACTACAAGAGCTTTTATTCTTCACTGATACAATTCTCACTTTAGCATCTTTTGAATAATGTTTGCTTCTGTGTGTATAAAAGCTGCATTAAAATTAACTTACCTACTACAGCCTTTGCTTTACCTTCATGAAAAGACCATGCAAGAGCCAGGGCCTCGGTAAGACAGTCTTGTTTCAGAAGGTGGTCCACTCTCTAAAATTAGATGTACAAGCAATATAGGACTCCTCAGAATTCCAGAATAGCAATCCTTTAAGCCAGTGTTTCCCAAGCAGTGAGTTGATGTGATGAAAGACAATTGTATGGGTCTCAGGGCATTGAAAACTATTATAATCTCAAGCAAAGAAAATCTTGCTCCCCCACTTAGCTTTCTAGGTCAAGTATTCGGTCAGCCTCTCAAAACTACATATGCATTGCGAATGTTTATTTTATGGATACATTTTTTATTCTTGTAGTAAAATATAAGGAGGTTGGGAAAAAAATTATTTCAAATAAAGGGGTTGCTAACCTGGAAAAGGTTGAGAGAAACAGATCAGACATACATAGCTAAGCATTTTAACAGAAATCATTTCAGAAAGTTTGAATTTTAAACAATTGGGGTGAAATCCTGGCCATATTTAAGTCACTAAAAAAAGTTTTGTCCCGGACTTTAACAGGACCAAGATTTTACCCACTGTCATTTAAACCAGTGATATGTGTATCCCCTCACAGAGGACTTCCAGGTGGTACATCAACTTAGCTCACGGGTCGGCAACCTTTCAGAAGTGGTGTGCCGAGTCTTCATTTATTCACTCTAATTCAAGGTTTCAAGTGCCAGTAATACATTTTAACATTTTTAGAAGTTCTCTTTCTATATGCTATAATAAATAACTAAACTATTGTTGTATGTAAAGTAAATACGGTTTTTAAAATGTGTAAGAAGCTTCATGTAAAATTAAATTAAAATGCAGAGCCCCCAGAGCGGTCCCAGGACCTGGGCAGTGCAAGTGCCACTAAAAATCAGCTTGCGCACCCGTGCCATAGGTTGCCTACCCCTGACTTAGCTAGATATTTACCTAATTGTATAAAAGGCACTAGTTAAGTCAGTACACACTAAAATTTCTCAGATGACCGGTTTATATTGCTCTATATACTATACATTTCAATGTAAGTACAATATTTATATTCCAATTATATGCAAAAATGAGAAACTAAGCAATTTTTCAGTAATAGCGTGCTGTGATACTTTTGTATTTTTATGTCCGATTTTGTAAGCATGTAGATTTTAAGTGTGGTGTAAGTTGGGAATACGCAAGACAAATCAGAATCCTGAAAGGGGTACAGTACAGTAACTCCTCACTTAATGTTATAGTTATGTTCCTGAAAAATGAGACAAGCAAAATGATGTTAAGCTAATCCAATTTCCCCATAAGAATTAAATGTAAATGAGAGGCTTAGTTTCCAGAGATATTTTTTTTCCACAAGACAAATCACACACACACCCAATAAGTTTTAAACAAACAATTTAATACTGGTACACAGTGGTGATGATTGTGAAGCTTGATTGAGGAGGAGGAGTCAGAGTGGGAAATTTCCCAGGGAATGCCTTACTGCTAAATAATGAACTAGCAATTGGCTGAGCCCTCAAGAGTTAACACTCACACTTTACAAGGCAGCAGGAAAGGAGGGAGGGCAGAGAGACAGAGACACACACACGGTATGCGTGTGTGTGTGTTTGTGTAAGTAAGAGAGAGAGAGAGAGAGGTGTATGCATTCCCCCTTTAAGTATGAAGAGTGGGGTCAGGAGTACACTGCATTGTTAATTAGATCAGCAAGCTGAGACCCGACTGCAGCTGCTGTCCCTATGTTCCCCCTGCTCTATGGAAGATGGGGCAAGTGGGGTGCAGGAGCAGGGGGACAACTTGACAATAGTCACCCTCCTCTCCCCACTCCTGCCCCCCACAGCAAGCAGTAGTCTCGTGGAGCAGCTTCAAGGCAGAGGGCAGGAGCAGCACATGGCAGTGGGGGGAGGGACAGCTGAACTGCTGGCAATTGATAGCCTGCTGGGCAGCTACTGAACAGGAAGCGTAGGGGAGCACAGAGCTGATAGCGGGGCTACCGGTTCACTCTGGTTCCAGCCACCCACCAGCTAACTCCAACGGGCTGCTCTTCCTTCAAGCAGTGGACAAAGCAGGTGGCTGCTAAAGACATTAGAAGTACCTTTACTGCCTTCTGTGTACCACTGTAGCAGTGTAATTAGGACCAGGAAGGGGGCCAGAATTGGCTCCAGAGATTTGTATTTGAAGGGATGTCTCAAGTCCTCTATAGCCCACCATTGCACATTGCAGCAAGAATAATTTCCCAGGCTTCCCTGACAGTTCCATTCACTAGCCTCTCCTTATGCTTAAGGTAGAGCCCCTTTGAGTATCTTTGAAGGTACTGAGGCCGCAGCACTCTGGGATGTGGGAATTTAAAAGAAGCCCATGCTGTTATGATTGACTGGGGATTGCTTTTCCTTTTACTATGCACTGAGTCCTCTCGTCTCTCTAATTTAAAACAAGCCTATGCTTGATCACTGGATGGTTCATAGATTCTAAGGCCAGAAGGAACTATTGTGATTATCTAGCCTGACTCCTGTACAACACAGACCATAGAACATTCCCAAAATACAGTAGACTCTCGATTATCCAGGATGTGGATTAACCAGGATGTCAAAAAAATATGCGCAACTCGCAGGGCCGGCTCTGGCTCTGCTGCCACCCCCAGCACACACACAAAAAAACCCTATCAGGGCGCAGGGCAGCCAGTGAACCAACACCCCCTCCCTCCAGCGCAGGATGGCTGGTGAATCAACGCCCACTCCCCATATTTCCTATGGATGGTGATTATCCAGGATTTTATTAACCGGAATTATTTTTTTCCCCCTATCATCCTGGATAATTGAGAGTCTACTGTAATGCCTAGAGCAGATCTTAAAGGGCTGGTCCCCACTACAGCTTAACGTCGACTTTAGCGACGTTAGTTCGACATAAACCTGTACCCGTCCTCACACAGACGCCATTTCCGTCGATTTAAAGGGCCCTCAAAATAGACTTCTGTACTCCTCCCTAACGAGACGAGTAGCGCTGAAATCGACCTCTCTGGATCGATTGTGGACTAGTGAGGACGAATTGGACGTTATTGGCCTCCAGAAGCTGTCCCACAATGCTCCATTCTGACCGCTCTGGACTGCCTCACTGCTCCACTGTGACCGCTCTGGACAGCACTCTCAACTCGCTGCTCTGGCCAGGTAGACAGGAAAAGACCCGGGAACATTTGAATAGCATTTCCTGTTTGGTCAGCGTGGCCAGCTCACCCGCACAGCTCAGTCGCCATTCAGAGCAATCAGCAGCACAAGCCGCCATGCAGACCTCAACATCACAAGACGCCATGCAGAGCTCAGCAGCACAGGAGACCAGCCAGAGGAAAAGAGCTCCAGCATGGTCCAATCGTGAGGTGTTGGATCTCATCGCTATCTGGGGAGAGGAATCCGTGATGTTGGAACTCCGCAACAACAAACGGAATGCCAACACGTTCACCAGGGTCTCCAAGGCCATGCTGGAAAGAGGCCACAACAGGGACGCGCAACAGTGCTGCGTGAAAATTAAGGAGCTGAGGCAAGCGTTCCAGAAAGCCAAAGAGGCAAACAGACGCTCAGGGGGCCCGCCGCGGACATGCCGGTTCTACAATGAACTGAATCAGATAATGGGGGGCGCCCCCACCACCATCGCACCGGTCTGCGTGGACTCCACCCATGGGATAATGGTCAGGCCAGAGGAGGATTCGGATAAGGAGGAGGAGGAGGACGGAAATATCACGGAACAGCAGGATGCAAACGGAGAAACAGTATTATTACCAGACTGCCAGGAGCTTTTTATCACCCTGGAGCCAGTACTCAGCCAACCCTCCCAAGCGGGTACCCAAGCCGGCAAAGGAAACTCTGGTGAGAGAGGTTTTTTTTAAGGGATTAGATGACTCATGATTTTTAAAGGAAGCATTTATTAATGATTAACTTGACCTAAGGACTTGGCGTGCTTTCATTGCTGGTCTGGTCCCTTTTCACTCAAAGAGCTTGTCGATGTACTCGGGTACTGACTGGAAGTCCTCTACGGACATTTCAATGAAGCTATCCAGGAGGTAGCGATGAATCTTCCGCATCAGATTTCTGAGGAGAGCCGCCTTGTCCGGCCCCCCATGATAGGAGACCATCCCACGCCACGAAAGTAGTAAATAGTCTGGTATCATTGAGCAGCATAGCATTGCGGTGAATGGACCAGAACTTTGAAATGATTCCAACAACATGCATTCTCTATCTCTCAGAGAAATTCTAAGCAGAGTTATGTCATTCATGGTGGCCTGTTTGAAATACGGACTGCAATTAGTCTGGACACAGCGAGCGAGACAGCCCGTAAGGCCCCCCCTCCCCTTCACCCTAGCCAGCCCATTGCGAGAGCAGTTAGAGGAGTTTTGCGCCTACAAGCGGATGCTTCCGCAGCCAGCCCGAAGCCAGAGACTTTTTGGTTTTGTTTTGCATTTCACGGTTCACTGGGAGCCACGCGGTGGGGGGGAAGAGGGTGGGGTTACTCTGGAATATCAGAGCGCTGCTGTAAAGAGTATGGCTTTGCTTACCATGGCCAGCTGCATGGTGATTTGAGCAGCCGTGGTGAGGTTCTCTCGTGCGTGAGTTGATTCTGTGACTTTTGACTGATCCAGTAACTTTTAGGTGAGGAATATGACCTTGTACAGAAACCATATCAGGCCTGTGAATACTGTGTTTCCCCACTGCATAGTAATCGCATTGTTCTCCGCGACTGTATGTGTCTCATAACCTTATACCTTTCTTTCTTCAACAGCTGCACAGTTATCTCTGAATCCTCCCTCTTGCCCCTCACGCCGGCTATCACAGATACGAAAGCGTAAAAAGAAATCGCGTGATGACATGTTTAACAAACTTCTGCATCACTCTAACGCTGAGGCCGCACGGCAGACAGAATGGAGGGAAAAATTGTTACAGTTAAGGCAAGAATCAAGAGCTGCAGCAGAAAAGTTGCAGGAACGTGAAGAACGGCGGGTGGATGCTTTGCTCCGCATAATGGAGGAGCAAAGTGCCATGCTTCGTTGTCTGGTGGAGCTTCAGCAGGCCCAAAGATCGCCTCTACAGCCTCTGTGTAACCACCTCCCCCCCTCCCCAAGTCCCATAGCTTCCGCGCCCAGACGCGGGGTGAGAACCCGGGGGGGGGGGGAAGCTCCGGGGACCGACCCACTCTACCCCATAAGCCAGCACAAGCAGCAGCAGGCTGAGTTTCTCTAAAAACTTGTAAAAGCTGCTGTCTTCCCCCCCCCCCTCCCCCCGCTCCTCCACCACTGCGATTGCTGGTTTCACTCCTCACCCACCCCTTCTTGGCTACCTTGCCAGTGATCCCCTGTATTTGTATTTGTGATGAAGCAATAAAGAAACCATGATTTTTAAAACAGTGAATTTATTTCCTCTGCAAGCATCGGGAGGGGGGAGGGAAAGAGGGTGCAAGGACGGCAGGCTTAGGGCCGAGCAGAGCAAGGGAGCGGGTTCTCAAACGTCATCTTGGGCACTCATAAAACTGGTTTTCAAGGCGTCCCTGAGGCGCAGCGCCTCATGGTGCGCTCTTCTACTTTCCCTGCTGTTTGGCTGCTGGTAAGCAGCGGACAGTAAATTTGCGTCTGCCTCCCAGCCCGCCATAAACATCTCCCCCTTGCTCTCACAGACATTGTGGAGCACAGAGCAAGCAGCAATACCAATGGGGATATTTCTGTCGCTGATGTCTGAGCGAATCAGTAATGATCTCCATCGCCCCTTCAGTCGGCCAAATGCACACTCTACTGCCATCCTGTACTTGCTCAGCCTGTAGTTGAACAGCTCCTGACCCCTGTCCAGGGCTCCTGTGTAGGGCTTCATAAGCCAGGGCATTAAGGGGTAGGCTGGGTTCCCAAGGATAACGATCGGCATTTCTACACCCCCCCACCCCACCACCACCACAGTGATTTTCTGGTCGGGGAAGAAAATCCCTTGCTGCAGCTGTCTAAATATCCTAGAGTTCCTGAACACACGAGCGTCATGAACCTTTCCCGGTCATCCCACGTACAGGTCGGTGAAACTTCCCTTGTGGTCAACCACTGCTTGCATGACCATAGAATAATAGCCCTTCTGGTTTCTGTACTCTGTGACCTCGTTGTCCGGTGCCAGGATAGGGATATGAGTCCCATCTATAGCCCCACCACAGTTAAGGAATCCCATGGCGGCAAAACCATCTATTGTAGCTTGCAGGTTTCCAAGGTTTATAACCCTGGGTAGCAGCAGCTCGACGATTGCCCTGCTTACTTGCATCACAGCAGACCCCACTGTAGATTTACCCACCCCAAACTGATTCGCGACTGACCGGTAGCTGTCTGGCGTTGCAAGCTTCCAGAGGGCTATTGCCACTCGCTTCTGAACTGTGAGGGCCGCTCTCATTCTGGTATTCTTGCGCCGGAGGGCCGGGGAAAGCATGTCAAAGTTCCATTAACATTCCCTTACGCATGCGAAAGTTTCTGAGCCACTGGGAGTCATCCCAGACCCGCAGCACTATACGATCCCACCAGTCAGTGCTTGTTTCCCTGGCCCAGAATCGGCGTTCCATGGCATGAGCCTGCCCCATTGCCACCAAATTTGCCAGATTGTCAGTCGCCCTACTTCCAAAAACGTCACTGTCCCTGTCCCTGCTGTGCACGTCCAGGTCCATCTCATCACTGTCATCGGGTTCCAGAAAGCGTAGTTGTCTCCAGATCGCATTCCTCTGCAGATGGTACAGCATAAAATCCACAACAGTGCGCGAGGTCCGCACAACGGCCAGTACTGCAGCGATGGCATCAGCAGGCTCCATGCTTGCAGTGCTATAGCGTTAGCGAAGCGCGGAGAAAGGGCGCGAACAATGGGATGCCTACCCACAGTGCACCGCTCGAAATAGGGTCAGCGGCACGAAAAAAGGGCGCGAAATTATGAAATGCCTACCCATAGTGCAGCACTCGAAATGGTGCCTGCTGGGGACTCTGGGAACTGTGGGATAGGTACCCACAGTGCAATGCTCGCTATGTCGACGCTTGCAACAGTTGTGCGGACAGACACTTCCGACTTTCTGTGCTTTGTGGGGACACACAAAATAGACTCTATACAGTCTGCTTTAAAAAATCGACTTAAAGGAAATCGACCTACTGCTGTAGTGAAGACATACCCTTAGAAAAACTTCCAATCTTCATTTTAAAATGGTCAGTGATGGAGAATCCACTATGGCCCTAGGCAAATTGTTTCAAAGGTTAATTACCCTCAATGGTAATTGACTTATAGCTACAGAGGATTGTATAATTGTAACCTGAATATATACTGTGCCTCTTTCAAGTCAGTAAAGGTGGAAACATTTCAAGACATTAAAATATTTTTGCAAAGAAGATAAGGGAGAGAAAAAATGCAATCCCTATTAGGTATTAGGTTGGAAATCGTCCCATAGCATATTGTGGTAAAAAGCTATTCTTGGGACAAGGCTGTATATGTAGCTATTATATACATTCTGAACACTCTAATCATAATTACCTTAAAAATTCTATTAGTCCCAAAGTTCCTTTCTGCCATCAAGCTACTTTTAAACAATTCGCACAGTTTATTAAAAAACATATGCCTCCTTTCTTGACTTACCTCTCTCCAGCTCCTTATCATCATCACATGAACAGACTGAAAAAGAGAAAAAAAAAGGTCAGGAAGGGAGACATTCCTTTACGTGCAGTTGTTCATGTGTAACAATCTATGGAGTCCCACACATACATTATAGTGTCCTAGTGATACAAAGAGGCTGCAATTACTCTTCAGAGACTGGACACACCACTCCACACAGGAGAATTTCCTGCCAACTATTATAAAGAAAGTTTATGGTTTCCAAAAAGTTGCTACAAGACCTATATTTTGAAAGAATGCAGGACACCAATCACAAAGACATATCTTATTGTTCCATATGTCAGGATTCAGCCTCTCATTTTTTACCTGTTCCATTCACTCTAGTTCTTCTTGTTAAGGAGGGACTTGTTAATTTCTGCATATTTCATTTGACATTTTACCCACTATCCATTTATTCTGTAGTAGCACTCAGCAGGGACTGTCATCCTGGGTGCTAATTCAGAACATGCCTGGGCTAAGACCAGACTGGAGTCAGGAAACTTGAAATAAACAACACTGAAGTTACTGCCTACAAAACCTCCCCATTTTACAGTCCCATGTCCTAAAGCTTCATCAGAGATAAGACTGCAGCACTTAGGACCTCACAGCTCCTCTGAAATCTTTCAGGAACCCCCTTGCAGAACACTTTTCACTAGATACAAACACTCACTTGGATCACTAAAGCCACATTACTCTTGAAGTGCATGATATTTCCTGAGAGCTGTCTGCATTTACCTTTGTGCCAAGATAGAAGATTTGACCGCCGCAACTGCTGATGGACTGGTAACAGGCTTTCTCCCCAACCAGGGCCTGGGGGAAAATATAACATTTACTCCAGCACAAGTTGCTTTTATTTTTATTTTCAGTGAACATACATGCCATATGTGGCTGTAACTAAACCCTGGGGACATTTAGCAATGAAGAAATAAAACAAGAGTTCAGGAGGGGACAGCAGTTTGTCCCGTCATGCAATACATATGACGTGGAGCTGGAGACCTAGCGACTGTGAAAGGGGTTGGGTTGCTAACTCATACTTCACTGGAAAAGTCATTCAGTGCAGGGAACAGTGTCTCACACTAATGTTTAAGATTCATTTCTAAGGTGCTACGAAGTCTTCCTCGTCTTATTTTTACACTAATGTGTTAGTGATGACAATTAAGACACCACTAGGAAGTTAAAAGAAAGAAAAATCTCATGAGAAATGGCAATTTAGAGTAATTCCAGTCTTATTTCACAATATAAGGCATTTCTGCTCAGGTTTATGCGGTTAAGGCCAGAGAGAAAGAGGAGAGGGGAAAAAAAAGATGATAAAACACAGAAGGATGAAATCTTCCATAGGAGAGTGCTCTGAGCATCAGTCAGGATGTTGGTTAAATATGTGACAAAGAGTCCTGTGGCATCTTAAAGACTAAGTAAAGTATTGAAGCATAAGCTTCCATGGGCTAATACCCACTTCATCGGATGCATGCAGTGGAAGTACGGACTAAATATGGACTCCAAGGGGAAAATATCCCCTACCAAATCACCATCCTCACCTCCTCCATCCCCTAGATTTGTCTAGACATATCCAGATCTGGCACAACCTTGTTTAGCATATGAGACCTGGTGAGATTATAGCCAAAGATGATATGAGACAGCCTTTGCATAACAGCAGCTGGAAAAAAAACGATGGTAATTTACTCTAGCAAAACTCGTTGAGTGTTGCCTCTACGAAGAATAATGGTGATCAGTGTCTCAACACAAACAACGTTAACGAGGGGAAAGGAATGCAAGCCAAAATAAGGAAAACAGTTTAAAGAATATTTAGTTTAGTTTGCAGACTTGAATACACCTGAGCTTGATGTAATTCATCCTAAGGTACGTAAGTAACTAGCTGAAGCAATCCTGGAACTGTTAGCAATTATCTTTGAGATCTCACGGAGGATGGGTGAGGTCCCAGAAGACTGGAAAAGGGCAAACATAGTACCTTTTTTTAAAAAGGAGAACAAAGAGGACCTGGGGAATTAAGGACCAGTCAGCCTACCTTTGATACCTAGAAAGATATTGGAACAAATTATTAAAAACAATCCATTTGTAAGCACCTAGAGATAAGGAACAGATTTCTCAAGAAGAAAACAAACCAACCTAATTTCCTTCCTTCTCCTACTGGCCTAGTGGAAAGGGAAGAAGCAGTAGTGGGAGAAATCAAGATATTTCACATCATTCACACATGACATTCTCATAAGCAAGCTAGGAAAATGTGGTCTAGATGAAATTACTATAAGGTGGATGCACAAATGGTTGAAAGACAGTACTCCAAAAGCAGTTCGCAATGGTTTTCTTTCAAACTGGGGGGAGGTCTTATCTAATGAGGTCTCAGAGCTCAGTCCTAGTCAGTATTTTTATTAATGACTTGGATAATAGAATGTAAAATATGCTTATAAAGTTTTCAAATAAAACCAAGCTGGGAGAGGTTGCAAGCAATTTGTAGGACAGAATCAGAATTCAAAATCACCTTGACAAACGAGAATGATCTTGTTGAATTCGGAGCAAAATTAAATAAAGACAAGGGCAAAATACTTCACTTAGGAAGGGAAACAAAATCTAATGCACAACTACAAAATGGGAAATAACTGGTTCGGTGATCACACTGCTAAAAAGGATCTGGGGTTTCTAGTGGACTACAAATTGAGTGTGAGTCAACAATTAATGCAGCTGCAAAAAAAAGGCTAATATTATGGAGTGTATTAAATAGGACTGTCATATATAAGACATGGGAAATAATTGTTCTGCTCTACTTGGCACTGGTGAGGCCTTAACTGGAGCAGTGTGCTCAATTCTGGCTCCCAAACTTTAGGAAAGATTTGAATAAACTGGAGCGCGTACAGAGGAGAGCAACA
This sequence comes from Sternotherus odoratus, assembly GCA_032164245.1. Lineage (NCBI taxonomy): Eukaryota > Metazoa > Chordata > Testudines > Kinosternidae > Sternotherus > Sternotherus odoratus. The sequence goes on along the minus strand of JAVMKO010000009.1, from coordinate 40,404,903 downwards.
AAACTGATAAAAGGCTTAGAAAATATGACCTACTAGCAAAAATACCCGGCGTTGCTCGGGTCCGTCGGAGGGGGGGAGTGGGGAGAGAGCTGAGCGAGTGCGGGGTCCGTTGGAAGGGGGAGGGAGCTGAGCGAGTGGGGGGGGGGCGTTGGAGTGGGGGGAGGGAGTGAGATTTTAAAAAATTTCGATTCTTACCTGAGGGGGGAGAGAGCTGAGCGAGTGCGGCGTCCGTTGGAGGGGGGTATTACATCATAACTATGTCACAGAGAACAGCAGGTGTTAACCTGCTGCCCAACTGATGTAAATGGGCTTTAAAGAATTTCACCCCTAGGGGGCGTCAGAGGTGAGATTTCAAGATTTTTCGATCCTTACCCTGATTAGGACCCTAAAGCCTATAACTGTACCAAATTTCAAGTCTCTAGCTCAAACGGTGTGGAAGGAGTAAGGCAGCATACATACACGCACACACACACATGCATACACTATTTGACTTTTATATATATATATAGATAGAAGAGGAAAGGTTAAAAAAAAACTGGGCACATTTAGTCTTCAGAAAAGCAAACTGAGGGAGGACCTGATAATAGTTTTCAAATATGGACCGTTACAAGGAGGACAGTGATCAATGTCTGCTGAATGTAAGATAAGTAGTAATGGTCTTAGTCAGCAGCAAGAGATTTAGATTAGATATTCAGAGAATTTTTTTTAACTAACTATAAGGTTAATTAAGCTCTGGAACAAACTTCCAAGGGAGACTGTAGAATCCCCATCATTGAAGGTTTTCAAAACAGGTCAGACAAACACTTGTCATGGATGATCTAGGTTTAGTTGGTCCTTCCTCAGCACAGGGGGCTGAACTTAATGCCGTTTCAAAGTCTCTTACAACCCTACATTTCTGAGTTTATATTCCCACTTCTGGGATGTGACCCGTCCCAGCACCACTGAGCTTCAGCAGCTTTCTGGAAAGCAGCATCCAATAAGACTATACAAGAACCCTCTTGCAGCACTCTGTATTGGGACCTGTCATTATAAGAGGCCAAGGGACCCCAATAACTTCAGTTTCTTCCAGAGTTTTAGGAGAGGAATGCTGAGGAAAAGGGGGGAAAAGTGTGGCCTTTGCCCAATCTTGAAGAACCAGCTGCTACAGTCACCATTATATTTTTATTTGAAGAGGGTTTTGAGGCTCAGTGGGTGATGGTGCATCCTACAAGTGTGAATGTGAAAAGGCAACACTTCAAGAATTATCAGTTCTCGTTAAACCAAACCAGCTTTTTAAAAAGGCTCTTTAAAAACAACGTTTTAGGCAGCCCCAAACTTCCCCCTTTAAAAAAAGAGAATTTTGACACGTGTTATTAAATCAACAAGTAAAATACTAGCAGGCTGCAAAGTTCATAGGTCTTTACCAATGCTTGGCTGACATTGCCTCCTGTGGCCAGTGATTTGAAGTGACTGCTGTTATATACTAGCTGCACCTCCGAAATCTCTATAGTCTCCAGCTCCTCCTGCGTATGTCGATCTATCACGTGCAGCTTCTCCACACTGTCCAGAAGCACTATAGTTTGTGAGTTTATCCACTGGAAAGAATGCATGTGTCAGTTTCAACAACATTTAATACATAACTATCAGGACGAATAGCACAATATATTACAAGAACATCCTAGAGCACTAATATGTTAAGATAGTAGTAGCCTGCAGCATACAGAAGTTATTATTCTGGGTGATTGGGGGTAAGGCTGAAGTTTAGAATCCAACTGCTTTATAGGACAAAAGTGTAATTACAAGGAAGGTAACAACCAGAAAAATTTCTTTAGAGCACCCTGTTATAAGAAACTTCCTGGGGGGGGGGTTAATTTCTTGTACCGTATGTTTTTAGTCAAAGGAAAACCCACCACAATTTTTGCTCTTACAGCATAATATATACCTGGCACACCTACAAGTATAAAATGGTTACTCATCTTCTCGTAGCTGTTGTTCTTCAAGATGTGTTGCTCATATCCATTCACATGCAAAGTTGACAAAATGTTTCTTCTAGCAGCATGCATTGGTTCAGCTGTGGAGCCCCCTGGAGTGCCCTCTATGGTGCTCAATATATGACCCTGCCAACCCAGCGCCTCCTCAGTTCCTTCTTACTGGTTACTCCGACAGAGGGAGAGGTCGTTGGGTTTGGAATGGATCTCAGCAGCACAGTTCAAAGAAAAACAGTTATGAGAAAGTGAGTAACCGTTTTTTCTTTGAGTGATTGCTCATCTTGAATCCAATTAGATGGCTCCCAAGCCTTACCTAGGCTGTGGGGTTGGAGTTATGAAATTGCTGATTGGAGTGCTGCTCTGCCAAAAGCTGCATTATCTCTGGCATGCTGGCATAATGAGAGGTGAACGTATCCACCGCGAACAAAGATGGTGCCCTGCAGATTTCCTGGATTGGTACCTGGGCCAGGAACACTGCCAAAAAAGCCTGTGCCCTTATGGACTGTGTTGTAAGTGCTGGGGCTAGTATCTTGGCCAGCTATTAACATGTGCAGATGCAGGACATGATCCAGGAAGATATTCTTTGAGATGAAAGTGGTAGCCTTTTCATATGGTCTGGCACAGCTCCAAATTGGTTGGACTTCCTGAATGGTGTAGTGCTCTCAATGTAGACAGTGCTTGCCAAACATCTAGAGCGTGCATCTTCTGCTCACGGCTACTGGCATGAGGCTTAGGATAAAAATAGGCAGGAACAGGTCTTGGCTAGTATGGAAATGTGACAATCTTAGGAAGAAAGACTAGGTGAGGTCTGAGTTGCACCTTATCCTCATGGAAAACCATATAAAGTGGGTTGGTGGTAAAGGCCTTTAACTCAGACACCGTCCTTGCTGATGTAATGGTGACCAGAAAGGCTATCTTCCCTGACATACAGAGAAGGGAGCAACTCACTAATGGTTCAAATGGGGGCCCCATTAGGTTGGAGAGGATCAAGTTAAGGTCCCGTGCAGGAACAGGCTGTCTAATCTGGGGATGTAGCTGTTCCAGACCCTTGGGGAACCAGCCAACCATGGGGCTGCACAGATGGAACATTCAGACACTCCCAGGTGAAAAGCCGAGATAGCAGCGGGGATGTACATTAATGGACGACCCTACCAGGCCTTGCTGTTTCAGGTGCAGAAGGTACTCTAGGATGAGAGGTAAAGACACCTGAAGTGAGGGTGTATGACACTGGTCACATCAGCAAGTAAACCTTTTCCACTTCACCAGATATGTGGGGTTCTTCCTGTTACTGAATAAGACCTCCCTTACCTGTTCCGAGAACAGAAGCCACCTGAGGTTCAGCCATGAAGCTTCCAGGCAGTGAGGTGGAGGGACTGAAGGGGGGGGGGAGGAGGGAGTCATAAAGGGAAGGGTAACAACCTTTATGTATGTAGTAATATAAAATCCCTCCTGGCTAGAGGTACAGAATCATTTACCTGTAAGGGGTAAAGAAGCTCAAATCACCTAGTTGACACCTGACCTGACCAGAAGGACCAATGGGGAAAGAAGATACTTTCAAATTGGTGGGGGGGGGGTAATGTTTGTGCCGTGTGGGGGTTCTCTTGGAACCAGAGAGGGATCAGGCATCTCCTAAAACCTACCCTGAAATAAGTATCTAGGATTACAAAAATAGTAAGAAACAAGGAAAGGTGTTAGATTATCTTTTGTTTTAGCTTGGTGAATTTTCCCTATGCTAAGGAGTTTTATTCCTGTTTTCTGTAACTTTGAAGCTAAGCCTGGATGATGGTCCGTTATGCATAAATCTTTTATTACCTTGTAACTTTACTTTCCATCCTGAGTTTACAGAGGTAATTTTTACAAAAAAAGTTGTTGTGTTTTTGTTTTTTAAAGAACCTGACTGATTTTCAGTGTCCTAAAACCCCAGAGATTTGGTCTGTGCTCACCTGTACCAATTGGTGAGGATATTATTCTCAAGTCTTCCCAGGAAAAGTGATGAGGCTTGGGGGAATATTTTGGGGGAATAGAAATTTCAAGTGGTCCTTTCCCTGAATCTTTGTCTAAATCATTTAGTGATGTCAGCAGTACCATCCAAGGATATGGAGGGAACTTTCTGTTGCTCCAGATGGTCAAAAGGTCAACCTGGGGAAAACCCCAGCTTTGGAGATGGAGTGTATGACATCTGGTCAGATGGCCCAATCATGAATGGAGAAGGATCTGCTAAGGTGGTTCACCCATGTGTTCTGAACTCTAGGTAGATAGGATGCTTCTAGGTGAACGGAGTGGGCTATGCAAAACTTCCATAGCTGGAGGGCTTCCCAACAAAGGGGAGAGGAATGGGTTCCAACTTGCTTGTTGATGTAAAACATGACAGTAGTATTGTCAATTAGAACTGCCACACACTGGCCTTGTAATCAGGCCTGAACAGTTTGGTATACTAGTCACACCACCGTCAGCTCCGTGATATTGATATGGAGAGAGCTCATTCTGCGACCATAGACCCTGCGTTCAGAAGTCTCCCAAATGTGCCGCCCATCTCAGAGCTGATGCGTCCATTACCAGGGACAAGGCAGGGCTGTTGAAGGGGACTCCTTCATACACTGTTGGAGGGACTCAAGTACTTGTTCTGGCACCTTGACAACTGAGTTCAGGCTGTTGCACCCCAGGTGATACACCTAAGCAAGCCATGTCTGCAGTGGCCTGAGCCTCAGTCTGACATGCCGGATCACGTAAGTGCACGCTGTCGTGTGGCTGAGGAGACTCAGACATCCCCTTGGTGAAGTGGTCAGGTACTGTCTGAAGCCTTAAATAAAGCTGGCATGGCTTGGAATCAGGACTCCGTCAAAAATGCTCTTGCCTGAACCAAGTCCAACACTACCCTGATGAACTCTATTCTTTGGGTTGGTGACAAAGTTGACTTGTTCACAATGAGGAGACCCAGTCTCTCAAAAGTGGAGCAGACTAATCGGAATTTCTGTTTGCTAGAGCTTCCCATCATCTTTGGAGCCATTACGTAGTATTTTGTTTATAAGGATTTAGAATCCAGCCAGTAAAATTTGGCCCTATGCTTAAAAAGGCTTTGTTCATACACTTTGTTCACCAGGGATGTGAGTTCTTGAGTTTGCACACTGTACAGATTTGGACAGCCTATTTTCTTCACCCTATAGCCACTATTTAACCATTTTTAAAACATGGGATTCTATGAAAAAGCTATAGCAAATAAATTAATTTCAGTTTGTAAATTCCAGATCCATATAGCCAATTTGCATGCACAAAAAAGAGAGGGCTCTGTTTGTTAGAATAAGTTTGTAGAGTGAAATTATAGCACTCTGGAGCTGAGGGATGTTGACATGCATTTAAAAAAACAGCAGGCTATTATCTCCATCTGAGCAGAAAGAAAAACATTATTGGATCAATACTTACAGTAAAATTGATCAGGTCATAGTGCAGATGAAGTTGCTTTTGCTTAGTAACATGTATTGCACCTGAGTCATCTCTCTTCACCTGATGAAATTAGACAAGACAAAACACTCAAACTTAGTGCTTTCTTGAACCCAAAACCAACCTTGAAAAAACAAATTTTCTTCCACTGAGGAAGGAAGTCCAGTTCCAGAGTCTGCAACTTTTCTCCAGTATCAATATTCTAGGTGTGATGGTGCTGTTAACACACAGAGGCAGCTTCCTAAAAATGGCCTTAAAATGGGCAAAAATCCCTTTTCTCACTAGAAGTCATTGAGTTTTCAGGGTTTAACTTTACAAAGTGTTAGTTTTTATCCTTTGTATTTTTAATGTATTTTGTATGATAACTTTTCATATATTTTAATAGGAAGTACCCAAATCTCAGTTCTGGCCAAAATTTGGCCATGACAATCCAACATTCCTTTGTGGGCTGACTGATCTATTTTTAAAAAAACTAGATACAAATATTGGTAGATGCTGACATTTGGTAGATCCAGGATGCAATGGGTTTGTTTTGATTTAGGGTCTTTTTAGTTATCTGTCATAACTAGAAATTGATCCAAAAATACATATTACCTCACCCACCTTGTCTCTCTAATATCCTGGAACCAACACAGCTACAACACTGCAAATAATTAAGATTGGGAGAACTCTTTCGGTGTTTTTTTCCCCTCCAGACAAAGTTGATGTTTATTTAGGCTTTTAATCAACTTAAATGTCCACAGTTGCACAAAATTATGCGGTTTAACCTTTTTTCTATTTTTAAATTGATTTACATTTTTACAGTTGTGGGAAATTATGGAGGTCAGACAACTGGGAGGGAGGGGTGTCAGTCAACTATTTAAGGACAGTAGACCTTGAGATTCCAATAGTTACAGTTTTAACTATTAACATTGTAATAAGAGCAAAACTGATTGTGATCCATACTTACAATTAAAAGTGCACACCATATCATAGCAAATAGGTTAACATACGGATGGCAACAACTTTGTATAATGCTATGCAGGCTTAACAGAAATCTGTCAAAATGCACTGCGCCATATGAGGACCAGATATGTCTGGAAGAATCAGCTTTGCTAGTTATTCATTGCTGTGGGTAAAACGTGAGCAGAATTCCCCTCCCCTCCCCCCCCCCCGTGGCCTAAAGCTTATTCCCCCCCCCCCCCAAATATATTCTGCATCCTCCAGTTCGAGAACCTTTGGCATACAATAAAGTGTGCACCTATGAGTGAAGGAAGAGGGAGAACGTACTGTAAGTTAACTTATCTTTATTCCCTGGTTGCTGTGGTTGTGCATCAGGAATAGTGTGTTTGCGTAACAACCCCAACAGCTTCACAAGGAAGTTTTTGTTGTATTAATTTAAAAAAGTGGTTTTTAGAAGATGGGGTATACACTTGACACCTCCACAGACCATCTTAGGAAAGAGGGTAAGATCAATGTATTTGAAGAGCCAATTACCCATCGAGCCCATCATTTCTCACTATGCCTCTCGCAGTATAATATTTCACAATGAAAAGAAAGGGGCTAACCCCTTGTGGGAGGGCTCTTCCTGAGGGGGATGAGTAGCTCTCCAGTATTATCGATGTAAGACAGTCTAGAGTTTCAATATTAAGCGGACTTTGATTTATCCAAGCACAAAATATAGGGTTTGGAGCAACAAAAACTGAAATAAGGCTTCTTTGCACCTGGATAGTTCAAAATATAGCTTTAAAGAATTTAACAATCTATCTTTAAATAATAAGCAATCACTTCAGGGCTCAAATATCAGTGAGAAATATCTGCCCTCAGATGATATTTTTCAGCAAGATAAAGGACAGTGGTATAAAATTAAAGAACTTTTTATATTGTAGCTAAATTAAATGGCCACTACTACAACTTTAATATTATGCAAGGTGTAAACGTATCAACTATTTGCCTCAAAATGTTTATAGTGGACTATAGAATATATTGTTTAGAACAGTATTTGCATTAGGACAGCACCTACAGACTTCAAACAAGAGTCCTAATGTGCTAGATGCTGCAGTAGCATGCAGTAAGAAATGGTCCCTAGCATTCAGAGTTTACAATCTAAATAAAAACAAAAGGGCAAGAGAAAGGATTACCCCAGTTCTATACCCATGGAAAACTGAAGCCCAAAGAGCTCAGTGACTTGCCCTAGGTCTTACGGGAAATCTTCACAGAGATGAATACTGAACTTCATCTTCCAAGTCACAGTCCAGTATATTATCTGTAATCATAAGACCATCCTTCCTCTTGAAAATACACCATAAAGTTGTTTACAAGCAACTCACTCTGACCATATTGCTGCTCTAGAAACTGCATGTCCTGACACAAGCCAATGGGCCTCTCTCAAGTAGTTCACAACTCTCAGCCACTCACGGTCTAGGCACATCCCTCAGATCCAGCAGTCTGGAAAAATCCTCTCCCCACAGTTCAGTTGCTAAGGGCGTGTCTAAACTGCATTATAAACCCAGGCCTGTGGAACGCAAATCTCCAGACTCAGGGTTTCCAAGCCCACACTTGTCTACACTGCATAATGAACCCAAGTTTATAATTTCTAGACCCAGGTCACACAACTGTGCGGACACAACCATGCTGCATTACATACACGCGAGTCAAACTTTTTTATTCTGGAGGCATATCCGAGGCTTCCTCCTCTGTTGTAGTTGCTCTGTGCTTTGGGGTTCCCACAGTATACCACGAAAACCTGTCAGTCCATCCTGCAGCAACTTGACTGGAAATTCTCAGCTTGTCCACACATGCGACTGAGCCATATTCACACTCCCAGCAACTGGAGTCAGCAACATGGATGAACTGCCATTGGAAGAACTTGCCAGTTTGTGCTTTAACTCTTATTTCAGGAAATAGGCAAAACATTCCTGACACACTGGTGGACATGTTGGCAGTGTTTTCTGACCTATTGAAAGCACCCTCAAAAGGAGGAGACAGACATGGCAGACTCTAACCTGCTGATGATGTTCATAACTCTTGCTATAGCTCCAGATTGTCCATATGTAGACAGGTGCTTCCACAGCAGGACCATGAGCACTGACTGGTAGGATCACATCATCATCCGGACATGGGATAACCAGAACTTTCACATGGAGAAACAGGCATTCCTGGAAGTTTGTGATCAGTTTGCTAGACCTTCCAGATTCAGGACAAACACAGAAGAGAAGCCACTTCAGTTCAGAAGTGGGTTACAATAGTCGTAGGGAAGATGGTTACTACGAATGCTACAGGTCCATGGATAACCAGTTTGGTGCTGGCAAGTTAACTGGGGAATGGCAAGGGGAGAGGTCTGTTTATGTCCACCACATTTAGGTACATCACAATCTTTCTGAAATAACTGCCTGTTTTGAGAGAATGGGCTTTCCAAACCGATCCCAGATCATTAACGGGACTCATGTGCCCATAGTTTGCACTTGAACGCATAAACTGCAAAAGGTACTACTCCATCATCCTGCAGTCTCTGGTTGACCAGAGATAGATTCACAGACAATAGCATGGATTGTACTGACAAAGTACAGCATGCCAGTGTTTCCAAGACATTACCTTCATGGACAAGTGGTGACACTAATCCCACCAAATGACACTGTTATAAATATTCACTGTCTCCACTGTTATTCTAGGGGACCCCATGTACCTTTTTTTTTGCTATAGCTTAGGAAACCATCCCCTGCTTGCAGAGGTCCTAGCAAAAAGTAGGTTTAATTACACTCTTAACAGTTATAGAATGGTGGCTGAAGGTATATTTGGCATATTGTAATCCAGTTGGCATTGTTCGTAGAACCGTTTGGATGCCAATTTTACTAATGCCATCCACATTACTGTAGCCTGCTGTGCTCTGCACAAAGTCTGTAAGGAAAAAGGTGCACCATTTCATCAGGAGTGGACTCATGGCACTACCGTATTGTTGAACTGGTACACAGCCAGAAAGAGCACCTGTCATAATTGGAGCAAGATCCACCTTGCAATGGAAATCAGGGATGATTTGTGTGCCCATATTATGGTTTGTATGGCCCCAACAGATGTATGAATGTATGCTTATATCAATACTGTGAACAGTGATTGAATACTACCAGAGGGACTGGCTGGATCCCCTTCACACTTTCTACCAGGGGTGATGGTTTTTATGAAGAATTTAAGCTCATGGGTATAATAGAATATATTACGTTTTATAAGCATTTATCTTTATTTTGTAAAATGGTCATGTGCTTCAACCCACCGCTTATAGATTGCTATTTATGTAGTTCAGATTTAGTTAAGGTAATAAACAGTCCTCATGACACCACACCTGTGTGCAAACAAGACACTGTTTTACACATGCATTTAATAAAACCTGACAGCCAGGCCAGCCACCATCAAAGGCAGAATTTGTTCTCTTTGACCCTGTTGATGCATTTTGCACACACTTGCCACTGCCACACTGGAGTAAAGGAATGAACGGGGAACATTTGCCCAGTCCTGGCAGTGTTCATTCCTTGTGACACAGACCACCCAACTACAGAACTGTTCAAAGTGGGCTGCAGGACATAGTGTGGTGAGGACTCATGGCAAGGAGCTGGAGCAGGAGGTGCAGGTGGAGTTGGAGCCTTCACTCCTATTGTCTTGAGCACAAGCTCCTCCTCAAACAGCTCTGACTGCCGCATTCAAGCATAGCTCATGGTCCAGGAACTATGCTGCCACTCTCTCTGTCCTTCAACCTGGCCTGCCTCCTTCTCCCATTGGCTCTGCAGTCATTAATATAAGCCTCCTCCTTGACGCTGTATGAGTGTACACAATGCAAGATGCCTGACTGTGGATGCCCTGCAGAGGTGGAAGGGCCTGCCAAGACAAATGAAAGAATAAATTATCATCTGAGTATGCCTAAAAAAAAAAATTAAAAAAAAAAAATTGACTTCCTCTATAGCAAAACTGGTTGTGGCATCTCAAACAATCTCAAGCTATATTTTTAATCATTGCTTTTGTTATACTCTGGGGGGGGAACAGTTCTCAGACGCCCTTCAGATACTTGAGAGCTGTGCAGAGCAGAAAGCCATCAGACATTATCGCAAAGTCCGATTTAAAAAAATCAAGTTATAAAATTTCCCTCCCACTGGCCCCTTATGGTTGCGGGCAGAGGCACAATTGCTGTGGTTTGCTAACTATGGCTTTAGAATCTGGTTAGGCAGTCCACTTTCTGGAAAACATAGCAAAGGGATCTTCTGTTCTAGGCTACCGAGGCAAGCCAGATGTGTTTGCTAAAATGCTTTGTGTGTGTGTCCTATACAAATCTATAAATGGAATGGCCTACAGAGGAGGCCCTAGTAAGTATGTCCCACTCTGAAGTGCGACAATTCATATGTAGTTTCTGCTCCAGGAAGAGCTAGCAATCAGCAGCAAACAGGATTTGGTGAAAATTCATGGGAGGATTAACAGAATAGTTCTCTAGTGGGCAGATGTATTGCAGCCTCCCTGAAAACTCCCTGCATTCATGCAGTGAACTCAGTGCAGTTTGGGCTTACAATACTGCAGCCTGCCATGGACTACAAACATACACCCAGGACAGTTTGGGCTCATGAGACAGCATCCAATTGAATACCTATCCTAAGACCAGTCAGGACTCGTAAGAGGGCATCCCTACCTAAATACCATCCCTTTCTGCATTTTGGATGTTTAATATGGTACCCATGGACTACATACACACATATACCCATTACAGTTTAGACTAACTGAATAGGCAGTTAGGGATGGTCTGGTGTGACCAAGTTGTACAGTGGGGCATACTTTCAGGGAAAGCAGTACAAGGCCCTTAATTTTAATGCCCCAAAACAACTTTGTAACCTATGAGTATATAGTAAAAATTGCATCTTAACTGCTTGTTTAACTTTTGTTTTCACTTCCCAGTATCCATTTTGAATTCCATGTTGTAAGGGTGGCTGTGGGTCAGGCCGTGGCATTGGCGTGCATTGTCTCATTAGCAGATACATGCTGCAAACAGCTGGCTTATAATAATCATTTCATTGGGTTATAAGCCAGAAATTCATCCCATCCATTTACTAACAAACTTACCAAGTTTCAGTGTCACTTCTGCTTGTGGTTCCACTGCCTACTGCTCCCCCAGGGCATCCTCAAACGTTTCCTCCGAGTATGGACCCAGGACATGTGGTAGCTGCTCTAGTCTTGAAGGCTCCTCAGGGGCATGTGCAAAAAAAGTCACTTCCTGAGTTTAATCTGGTGGCACCGCTTGCATAGTTCCCAACACCTGGCTGAATTCCTCACAGAAGAGGGAGGTAGACAGGGATTTCCCAGAGATGTGGTGGTCATCCCTGATTTGGCAGTAATTGGACTTGAGTTGCTTGATTCACATTCTGCACTGATCAGCTGTCCAGTGAACCACCAATGTTGCAAGCTTCTCTTCAATTTCCTGGTAAGACATGACCATTTCTGGTACTCTTGCTGATGTCAAATGTCTTGTTTTCCTTGTACCAGAGATTAACAGGAATCTGGCTGCATTCCCATGGTCAGCTAGCAGCACTCCTAGTGTATGGCTTAGTGCTGAATTACTACTTGTTGCTGTCCGTAGCTAACACGGGAACTGGTTAACTGTGTTCCAAGTTTAACAGTCAGCACTGGACCAAATGGGGGATGCTTCCAGTTTCTGGGTATTGAGTGGGTACTTAAGTGATAAGAGGAATAAACAGTGGCCCAGGACATTGTGGAACAGCACTGGCACACTCTCCAGACATGCATCTGGGAAACCAGGCCAGAGCTGTGTCCAGACAGCGAAGAGACAGGACTTGGTCCAAGTCCCACCACCCTGCAGGACCTACAACTCAGATCCTAAGAGCTTAGTGACCCAAGTCAGAAATATTTGTGTATGGATGGTAAGGCGGCTTGGGCTCAAACATGAGTCTGAGCCCAGGTTTACAATGCAATGTAGACATACCTTAAGAACCAATCCACCTCCTATTTGCTTCATTGAGATTGGACTGGGCCCCAAATCAGGACAACTCAATAAAAATTGTTAAACTGAGGAAGAAAGTTCAGCATGGATCTAGAGAGAACATTTTTCAACTTTGTTATATTAAAACTACGAACACTTGATCTAGCCATCTTAGACTTGAGGTACAGTTATACAGTGGCACTGTCTCACAATGTTGCCAAGCCAACTAAAAAAAAAAAAAGACACTTTTCTTTCCCAATTCGAAAGTGAACTGCAGTGATCCACATCATAGGACGACATTGCCATTGATTCAGAGTAAATTAATGTCTGTCCCAGTGTTCTAGAGGTAATTATTTAGAAGACAGTAGGTAACAAGCAATTCAGACTTACCAAAAGAAAATGAACAACATCTCCTCGACAGAAGGCAAGCATAGGGTTCACAGAGTTCTGTACAGCAACAAAATGCCATGCCAGCAGTGGCACACTGGATGGATCCATCTAAAAAGAGAGACAGAACAGTCTATTTATAATACTGCGTACACAGAATTAGATTGACACTCACTCTGACGTCAGTGTGATATATGAACAGGTCAGATGGAACTCTTGATGCCAGTGGTTTCTGACTGCTCCAGCACTTTAGAATCCATTGAGAAAGTCAGGAAAAGCAAACTTTTGGCACCAAAAAGACTAATTTCTCTGCAACATTACCATGTTATTCTATGGACATTCTTGTGCCCAGTGTACAAATTACCAGGAAAAATTATGTTAAAAAGGAGTTAAGACAGAGTGCGCCTAGCAATTTATGGTAAAGTATGTTACAGGCAAGTTACATTTATTCCAAACATGTTAAAGGTATGAAAATGCACAGGCAGGGTGCTAACTCTGCCCTGCAGTGACACCTTGTAATAACCATAGGATTATGATTAAGATATTTGATTGTCTGATGGTCTCATTAAACTGATTTTAAAGATGACTTAGTTCTTCCCTCTTATGGTGTCAACTACAGGTCATAATCAGCTTTATTCCCCATGCCATGGGAGCCACTACCTCAGGGAGGCATGGCTGAGGAATTCCTATACCTCCACTATCCCTGATTGCAGGAGCTGCCCATAGAAGTGATCATATCTGAGGCAGAATTTGGGGCAGCCTTCAGAAACACTGCCTCCCCCCTCAGTACCAGACTTGGTATGAATCAGGTCCATAGTCTTCTCTGCTATAACTCCCTCATATGGAGTTTATGGCACAAAGATCTAAGAGTGAACTTCACCAGAAGAGTGGTCTGCAACCTTAACCCAAAGAGAAGCTATTTGTTCTTACTCACACGACCATAGGGAAAAGTCATCCACACCTTCAAAGATGGTTTCAAGCCAATGACTAGGATCTTTAGCCCAAAAAAAAGTTACAAAAATAATGTAAGTCTATATTTTAGAATATTTTTTCAATATATCTTTCATTTTAATTTAGTACAAATAGATTACGTGAGAGGCAGAATACCTTAGTCAGGGAAGCCATTGCCAGTAGTGAATACTGGGTGATAGGATGCTCTCTCAATTCAGTCTTTGCATGTAAGGGTTCAATACAGCAAACTTCTCCCTTGGAACCACTGAACAGACATCGAGATTCACATGTTCTCACACCCATAACTCTCCTGAAAACAAAGCAATCAACTTGATGAATAGCTGGCCAGTGCCAAGAATGTGCCTTCCCAACACCTAAAAAAAAAATAATAAATTCCAAAACATGATCTCAACTTTAAAAAAAAAAAAATCTTTTCACAATACCTGGTAAGAATTAGGGATACTGCTTTTATGGCATTTCAAGTATCACAGAGACAGACAGGATGAGTCATTAGGATTCTGCTTTAAGAGCATTTTAGCAGCTCCTGACCCCTTACAGGAGCTACTATTACCCTACCAATGGTAACGTGTCAGGCCCTAAATCCCATACTCCTGTCTCTGCCCACAGCTGCTGTGAGGTCCACACCTACACAAGTTATACACAAAGGAAGAGAGGTGCTGAGAACTACCTTGCAGCTACTGCCAACGAAAGAGTTAGGAGAACTGGGTCTGAAGATTAAGAGCTGCACTGCAGACTTAGAGAGAGGGAGCAACTTTGGGACAGCGGTCAGGAGTTCCTAAGGGAATGGTATTTCCCCCACAGCAGCAGTCTGCTCTAGTTCCTGTATCACACCCATCCAAAAGTATCCAACTTTAATCAAAATACATATTTTACTGCAAATGTAAGGCCAAATCTTAGCTCCAGCATATGCTCCAAGGTAGAGAGGAATCTGTTGAACTGTGCTACAATAGAATGAATACTCTCCCCGCGTGATCCCCAAATGTGGTTTTCTACTAAAACCTGTGCTGTGGGTGTGGAGGTCTTTAGTCAAAAGAGATACATTGCTTAATGATTTAGACAGAGAAAGATTCCATGCTACTTCTGTTGTAAGGTTTGAAATAAAACTTTGTACTATTATTTTACTTTATTAAGGTCCTGATCTATGAGTTTCTCAACATTTGGAAGATACCCTATTGGTTCAAATGCTTTTTTAGCTCAAAAAACTTTAATTCAGAATTAAGACTCCTCTACTGTCACTTTCCCACAAAACTAAGTTATTCTCTTACTTAAATGACAGCTCAAACACGGAACCTCCACTGTCATTGCAAATTGCAAGCGTTGGGTCATCTGTAAACTGAACAGAGAATTAGATTATATCTTTTCTGTCTCGATTTTAAATCTAAAAAAAAGTCAAAGCTTTCAGCAGAAAAAACCCACTTCTGTGATTTTTTAAAAATTGTGGCAGGTTAACATGGTTAATAAAACAGAAGAGTCACATTTAGAGTGGTGGCTCATCTGGGGAAACAGAGACTCCAGGCTGTTTGCTCAATTTAGGACCACTTCGTTTGTCAGCAAGGAACAATTAAGACAGTGCCCCAGCAGCTCGGCCTTCCAAAAAGATTCCCTTAGTTTCTTGAGTGCACTTCTTGTGCTTAGGTTTTTGCTCTTTATGTGCACCACCCAGGAGGAGGTGTCAGAAGAAATGTGGGCACATCAGTAACATATCTACCCTGCTTTGCTAATTAAAGCTTTAACTTCTAAGATTTAATCAGCTAATCTGGTGTTCTTACAAGATGAATCCAATAAACCAAAGTTGCTCTGTCAGTCCCCTTCCCCCACCCAAGATTGCAAAAACAAATCAAAGAACTTTTCGACTCATTAGGAGGCATCACTTCAAATTTGGGAGGAAATTCCATCTCAGTCCCAAATCTAACCTGTCAATTTTGAAGCTACTAGACCCTTATCTGCTGATTTTGGAGGGAACAGGGGCAAAGTTTTAAGAGAAACTGAGCTGCAATATTAACAATGGAGTAGAGTCACTTTGTAATTTCTGCTGTTCATCTCGAAAAAAACTCAGATAAAAAACAGAAATCTGCATCCATTTTACAAAGCACTAGATAAAATGGTATTAGCTCTTATATAATGCTTTTCATCAGTATACCTTTTAAAGCATTTTGAGACCTCCTCCTTTGTAAAGCCACTTTGAGATCTACCTGCATCAAGGCTGATAGTCTATTACTACTGGGTTTAATAGGGAAATATATAATAAGAATACTGAATGCTTATTACCTTAATGTGTAAAATTGCTGTTCCTGGGGGATGAGCATCTGTTATTGATCTTAAAAGTTTCCCACTAGCCAGATCCCACATGGTAATCTGAAAACAAAAGTTGATTTTCTTCAATACAAGCTTTCATTATCAAATGTGAAAACATGTTTTCCATGCCTCCCATTAGCATCAATAAGTTAACAAGTTTCTCAGTTCCCAAGAAATTTTCATCTTATAAGGGGATCTGATGACTTACTTCTAAATTTTATTTGATTCACACTTTATCTTGTATGTGCTTCAGTTGGTAGGGAGAGACATATGCAGTCTGCAATCCATTTGGAGACTCTCTGAGTAGCGATAGCTTTTCCCTGTGATCTCTAAGTGGTAGAGACTAAAAGTTTAGAGGTTTTCCCAAAAGGTTCTGTTCTATCCAGGTAAAAGGAGAATGCTCTGCGCACATCAAGAGTGTGCATTGCGGTTTCAAAAGCATTAGCGGGGAGGTTTGGGAAAAATGTTGGGGGGAAAAATTGGCTCATTGAGGTAAGAGGAAGAGTGCATCTTAGGCAGGAACTTCGGGTGTGTGTGGAGTGTGACACTATCACAGAAGAATGTGGTATACAGAGGCTCTGCCATGAGTGCTCCCATTTCTCCTACTTATCTGGCAGAAGTGATCGCTATCAGGAAGGCGGTCTTCATGGATAGGTGGAAAAGGGAGCAGGTAGCCATTGGCTCAAAGGGTTTATCCATCAGGACTCTGAGGACTAGGTAGAAGTCCCAGAGTGGAGCAGGAGGTTTTATGTCTGGATATAAATGTTTGGATGCTCTTCAGGAACTTTTTGGTTACTGGATGGGCAAAGATTGTAGCGTTGTCAATCTTATGGTGAAATATGATGATTTCCGCAAGGTGGACCTTGAGGGAACTCTGAGACCTGAAGTTTTAAGAACTAGCAGGTAATCCAGTATCAGTGGGAGTGGGGTGGAAACTGGGGAGATCTGTTTGGCTGTACACCAAGATGTGACCCTCTTCCATTTATGTAGGTAAGTAGTATGTGTGGTGTGTGTCCTGTGGTGTAGTAGGACTCTTTACACTTGTACAGAACTAACTTAGAGACCCATTGATTAGCCAGGCCCTCAGGTGAAGTCACTGTATGTTGAGATGAAATAGCTGGCCCCTGCATTATGATAGGAGGTTGCTGGAGGGGGAAAGGGAATCGGTGCTTGACTGACATCCGCATGAGGATATCAGTTTCTGGGACATGATGGGGCTATTAGAATGATGTTGGCTCCTTCTGTTCTTATCTCCTGTATTACTCTGTTCAGAGGTATTGGTGGACATGCATACACGAGAGTTCGGTCCATGGGAGGACACTCCTCAAGAGTGTTTCCCCAGGCTGGCTCTGGAGCAGAATGTTGGGTATTTTTTGTTTATTTCCGTAGCAAATAGATCTAGTTGGGAATAACCCCAGGTCTAGAAAATGGTGGATAGGATGGCGTTGCTGAGTTCCCACTTGTGCTGTACAGGGAAAGATTGAGTGAGCTTGCTTGAGGTGGTGTTCTGAGAACCAGGCAGGTATAAGGCAGAGATATGGATACTGTGTTGGAGGTACCAATTCCCTAGTTTTACTGCCTCTTTGCAGAGGGAGTGGGACCAGGTTCCCCACTGTCTGTTCACATAAAACATGCATGCAATGTGGTCTGTCATGATCCGAATTCTGCAGTTTTGGATAATGGGTAGGAAACGGAGACAGGCACTGAATACTACTCAGAGCTCTAGCAGATTTATAATGAAGCTTGGTTCCCATAAAGGACCAGAGGCCCTGAATGGGGAGGTGACCTATGTGCACTCCCCATCCTGTGAGGGATGCATCTGTAGGGATGGTCAGTGAAGGGGGTTCTTGTCGGAAGGGAATCCAAACACAGTTGTTGATAGGAGCGATCCACCAGAGGAGCGAATCCTTGACTTTCGGAGGCATAGCTAGCCATTTGTTTAATCTGTGGATATTTGGTTTGTATACTGTGGCTCACCACCCCTGAAGGCATTGTATGTACCGGCAGGCATTTGGGACCATGAATGTGGAAGCGGACATGTGCCCTAACAGCTGCAGGGAATCTCGGACTGTAACCGCAGACTGGCATATATCTGGATAATTAGGAAACCCGTTGTATGGAATCTGTGCTGGGGAAGAGAGACAAGACCCATGGTGGAGTCGAGGTGTCCCCTGATGAAGTTGATTTGTTGGGTAGGTCATGAGGTTGATTTATTTGCAGACCCAGGGTGTGGAAGCAATACACAGTTGCAGAAGTCGCTCCAATCACCTCCAAGTGAGTGGGGGACTTGGAGACAATTGTCCAGATAAGGAAAAATTAGAACCCTTTTCTTTCTGAGATGTGCTATTATGACTGCTAGCACTTTGGAGAAGACACATGGGGGCAGTGGAAAGGCCAAATGGCAGAACCCTGTGTTGGTAGTGTTCCATTCCCATGGCAAATCTGAGAAAACGTTGATGGGCAGGGTGGATAGTGACATGGAAATATGCATTTTGGAGGCTGAGGGTTAAAAACCAATCTCCCTGTTCCAGTGTCGGAATTATCATTGGTAGAGTAACCATCCGGAATTTATTTCTTGATGAACTTGTTTACACACTAAAGGTCAATGATAGGGCACCATTCACCGTTTTATTCTGTCAAGAAGTAGTGGAAGTAAAACCCTTTCTCTCCATGTTGAGCTAGTACCCACTTTATCGCTCCTCACTGTACAAGGTGTTGTACCCCTTGATGGAGCAACTGTTCATGAGAGGGGTCCCTAAAGAGGGAAGGGATGGGAAGGTGGGGGGGGGGGGGTAAGAAGAGGAAGGTGATGGCCTAACCCGATCTGGTAATTTCCAGGCCCCATCTGTACGTAGTGATAGGTTCCCAATTGGCAAGGAATGAGCACAGATGATGTCCAAATAAAAGATTGGCTGGAATTGATGCTGAAGAGGGTGAGAGGTTTTCTATACCCTTGACCAAGGCAGGCGACATGAAGTAGCTCGGTACCGGGATTGTTGGCTGTAGCGGGTGAGAAACCGGTTCCTCAATATCAAACAGCGGTGTCATGATCTCGGCTTGTGCTCTTGGCACTGTGACTGCTCTCAGCACCATCAAAGACTGCTGAGGGAGAGCGGTAGGAGGTGGGCAGCTGAAAGCCCTGAGCCTCGGCACCAGGAAACTGAGCAGCCCATTGACAATTGGTGCCTGAAGAGTTAAAAGTGCTGAGCCATGGAGCAGCAGGCACTTGAGAGGTGGAAGTCATTTGGGACTTTGCTGAGCAGTGGCCCGAGTGGGGTGGACCCCTGAGAGGGGTGGAAGTTAGGTAAAACACAGAAATAGCCTTCTCCCTTGAGGGTTTTAAAGATCTTTGCTGGCCAGGGTCTGAGGGAGTTTCCTAAAAGGAGCAGCTTTAGTCTGAGCTCCCTATCCTTGCAAGTTTGCGCTTTAAACTTATTACAGTGGATGCATTTTTGGGACACATGAATCTCCCCCAAAACCCAGCGTACACACTGTGAATGACCATCCAAGATAGGAGTGACCTCGTTGCAGGAGGCACATCTCTTGGAGCTGGGCATGTGGGTTTTTTGTTTGTTTTTAAACTAAAAACTAAACTCTCTCTCTTAAATAGTAACTCTAATCACGAAAAACTCTCTCGCTAAACTGAGAAAAACTAACTAGCTAATCTCAAAGAGCACTGCTGAACTCCATCTCTAGCCGGGGACAGTAGAGAAGGAACTGAGGAGCCCGGGCCATGCATATGCTATTCAAACTCTGACAGCTTTTAAGGCAGGCACAGAGTGTATGCAGCCTGTACTGGTACTTCCCTAGAAATCACTGATCAGGTCAAGGTGTGTCCCAGTGCCTTTGAAGTAACTGAAGAGGAGCACCCACAGACATCTCTCAAAGACCTGTGTGTAACATCTACTACTAGGTCATGTCTTCACTAGGACTTAACGTCGACTTTAACGAAGTTAAGTCGAACTAAACGTGTACCTGTCTTCACAGGCATGCCCTTAAAGTCTATTTAAAGGGCCCTCAAAATCGACTTTATAACTCCTGCCTGACGAGAGAAGTAGCGCTAAAATCGACCTCTCTAGGTCGATTTTCATCTAGTGAAGAGGCATCTGACTTTAAGCCTCCGACCTCCGAGCAGCCCCGCGCCGGACCCCCCCCGCCCCCCCTGCCCCGCGCCGGACCGCCCCCCCGCCCGAGCAGCCCCGCGAGCCCCCCCCCGCCCGAGCAGCCCCGCGAGCCCCCCCCCGCCCAAGCAGCCCAGCGCCAGCTCCCCCCCCCCTTGGTTTAAGTTCAGACAGTGTCGACCTCTGTCGACCTGTTGTCCTGGTGGGGACACACTGATTCGATTTTCTAAAGTAGACTTTAGAAAATCGAATTAAGTGAAATCGACCTACTCCTGTAGTGAAGACATACCCTTAGTCACTGCTCTGGATAGGTCAGATCTATTGGCCATAAGTCATTCTATTCTCTTCTAATTCTTACACCATGCCCATCACCGGGATAGCCAATCACTCTCCAGCACTGCATTTGACATGTTAGCATCTGACACTCAGATCAAACAGAAAACGCTTAAACCCAAATCAACTAACTCCCTAGGAAGAGATGTTGGTAGAGAAGCACGCTGCAATAAGAGAAACTGTTGTCCTTTAAACAATCATTCCCTAACCTCTTATTCCTATTCCACAACATTCTTACTTCTATTAAATATCAATTACCTGTCCTTTTGCAAAGCCACACAGTAGTCTTGAACAGTCATTGTTGATACTGAGAGCTGAGATAGCCCCGTACTGGGCCCCAACAGCAGTGCTGCCCAGACAAAGCCGAAGAGCCTGGTTTGGATCTAAACAAGAAGTAATATTAGTAAGAAAAGTGATAAAATAGAAAATCTCAGTCCTGAAAATACTTATGCACATGCTTCACTTTGAGTATGAGTACTGCTCACATGCTTAAAGTTAAGCACACATACAAGAATTTAAGAGCAGGGCCTAAGCCAAAAAAGAGAAGGAAAAACACTTTGTATTTATTTGCTTGACTTAGTAGATTACTTTAAAAAGAACACAGTATTCAGTGGGGTTTTTTGAAAACTACATCAGAAGAAAAACAATTCTGATTATTTTTGGAAATACAGGCAAATATTTAATGTCCTTTAAATAATTCTTTTGTGGTTGCTGTTGGAGCTGATTTTATTAATAAACTGCTTTTACTTTTTACTAACAGTTGGGGGAAGAAGTGAAAATAAAAGAACTTGTGGCCTGCCTCCTTGAGCAATGGCAACCTTCCCAGCACAGATTGCTCTTTTACCAGACAGGAGGATTCTAGTGAGGAGGTCAGACCACTTTCTTTACCTGAAATCTCTGGACACCATTTAACATGGAAGTTAATAAATCCCAACCTGAAACAATTCATTTATCTGAAAACATTCACCACATCTTCAAACTGAAGCGCAATTCCTCCTGAAGTTGAAGTCTGAAAGATGCAAGTTGTTCTTTTGCTATCAGCTCAAAACACAATTAGTTTGTTCCTACTTTAATTTTACTTACAACCTGCCAGTTAGGAGGAAAATTGAAGCCTCTAATTTTTTTTCTTGTTTTGTAAGTTCTCATGTCTGACAATATTATAGCTAACCAAAAAACCCTTCAGTACACGGAGGCTGCAGTTTTCCCATTAAGAAGAGAAAATGATGCAGAAGGTCATACTAGATGATCATGATGGTCTCTTCTGACACTAAAGTCTATCCTATATTCTAAAAGACAAGCGAACGGTGTGTGAAGCCATCATGCGCAGTAGAGACGGCCCGGACGAACAGCATGCTGGGGGTTGTAGTTCGGAGGCACAAAATGGCCGCCACGCGTGCCTGCCTGAGCGATCCTCACACGGAGCACCAAGGAGCAGTTATACATATAAAGTTAGCTGGGCTGTCGGGCGCATGACAAGGAGTTGAGCGGGGAGGGGGCTGGGCGAGGGGGGGGGGGGGGCACGAGCCCTTACGGTTGGCCCGTGTACACGGGCTTTTACACTAGTGAGTCTATAAAAGAGCAACCTATTTTTATTACCAATCCTGTTCATTCTGAATTTTTACATACACTGGATTGCCCCTTTAACAATTCACTTTTGTGAGTAATATTAGCATGGTATTTCCAACTAGCTTTCAACAAATGCATCACCAACTGAAGTTTTCCACAAGTAGCTCTTCACCAATCTAGCTATAAAATGTCTGTCTTGTTAGCTAGCTTTACATCATTAATTTAGAATAACTATGCTGAATTACATCTGAATATTATTTTTAGTCCCACAGTGCAAGCATCCTCCTGACATCCAGAGGGTGCAATTTGCACTCCTCTTCCGATTTGTGGTTTCAAAAAGAAGACTGGTAAGTATGTATCTTGGTTGGTATGAAACTGTGAAATTACCTTGGACAGTAATTCTGGATGTAGCCACAGCTGGACCGTGTCCTTGTAAAACACCGTATACAGTGGCTCAAGTAAGCGCCCTCATTTCAGAGACCCTATGGACGGCCGTTATTGAAACCAGGAAAGACTTTCCAGGAGAGAAGGAGAAGGGAGCAGGAAGCTAGAGGTTCAAAAGGGAGGACACATGAGCCGCAATAGCATGAGATTCAGGTCCCAGGGAGGGATGGAATCTCTAATGTGTGGGTATAGATGCTCCAGACCTTTTCAAAAACTGGGTCAGACCAAAGGTCCATCAAGCCCAGTATCCTGTCCTCTGACAGTGGTCAATGGCAGGTGCCCCAAAGGGAAAGAACAGACAGATCATCAAATGATCCATGCCCTGTCACCCAAACCCAACATCTGGCAAACAGAGACTAGGGACACCATTCCTGCCCATCCTGGCTACTAGCCATTGATGGACCTATTTTCCATTAATCTAGCTCACTTTTGAACCCTGTTATAGTACTGGCCTTCACAACACCCTCTGGCAAAGAGTTCCACAGGTTGAAAGCGCATTGTCTGAAAAAATATTTTCTTGTGTTCGTTTTAAACCTGCTACCTATTAATTTCATTTGGTGGCCCCTTGGTTCTTGTATTAAGAGGAGGAGTAAACACTTCCTTATTTATTTTCTCATAATTTTATAGACCTCCATCATATTCCCCCTTAGTCGCCTCTTTTCCAAGCTGAAAAGTCCTAGTCTTATAAATCTCTCCTCACACAGAAGCCGCTCTATACTATAAATCTATAAATCATTTTTGTTGCCCTTTTCTGAACCTTTTCAAATTCCAATACATCTTTCTTGAGATGGGGTGACCACATCTGGATGCAGTATTCAAAGTGTGGGCATACGATGGATTTATATAGAGGCAATAGGATATTTTCTGTTGTATTATCTATCCCTTTCTTGAGGATTCCCAAGATTCTGTTTGCTTTTTTGACTGCCGCTGCACATTGAGTGGATGATTTCAGAGACGATCCCTTTCTTAAGTGGTAACAGCTAATTTAGACCCCCATCATTGTATATGTACAGTTAGGATTATGTTTTCCAATGTGCATTATTTTACATTTATCAAGATTAAAAAAAAAAAAAAAAAAAAAGCAAATTTCATCTGCTATTTTGTTGCCCAGTCACCCAGTTTTGGGAGATTCTTTTGTAGCTCTTTGCAGTCTGCTTGGGACTTCATGATCTTGAGTAGTTTTGTATCATCTGCAAATTTTGCCACTTCACTATTTACCTCTTTTTCCAGATCATTATGAATATGTTAAATAGGACTGGGCCAAGTACAAATCCCTGGGGGACACGACTATTGACATCCCTCCATTCTGAAAACTGACCATTTATTCCTACCCTTTGTTTCCTACCTTTCATCCAGTTATCAATCCATGAGAGAACCTTCCCTTTTATCCCATGACTGCTTATTTTGCTTAAGAGTCTTTGGTGAGGCTCACGTGGTGAACGAAGACCAACCTACCCCGGAGCGGAGGGTGAAGACCAAAATAGTGGCCAAGTGGACTTTGATTGGATGACAAGGATAACCCTTGGAGCTTGAGATGCTGCAGGCCGCCCTTGACTATCTTCTGAAAGGCCTGCTCAGCCCAGATACCCCGGGCCGAGGCCCAGCATGTGAACCTCTTCCACTTGTCAAAGTAGAATGCTCTGCTGGAGGGCTTTCTGCTATCCAACAAGACCTGTTGGACCCAAGCCGAGCATTCCTGTTCTTACACATGTAGCCATGCAGAAGCCACACGGTCAAGTATGTCGCCACCAGGTTCGGAAGCAGAAGACTGCTATGGTTTTGGGACAGCAGGTGTGGCCAGAGAGGCAACTGCAATGGGGAAGCTACCAAAAGGTCTGTCAGTGCGTCAAACCAGTGCTGCCAAGGCCACAGAGGGGCTATCAGAATCACCTTCACCTTGTCCTGTTTGATCTTCATAAGGACCTTGTGGATTAGCGACACCAGTGGGAAGGCATACATCAGAGCACCCGACTATGGGAGCAGAAAGGTGCCCACCAGGGAGCCCCTGTCCAATCCCTGGGACAAGCAGAACACAAGGCATTTCCTGTTCTGACAGGATGCGAACAGGTCCACCTGGGGCGTCCCCTTTCTCCGGAAGAACACACTGACCACTTCCAGGTGGAGTGACTACTTGTGGTAAGTTGAGAAGGTCCTGCTGAGGCAATCTGCTAATATGTTCCTGGCCCCAGGTAGATGCGCGGCTACCAAATGGATGGCATGCCGCATAAAGAAGTCCCAAAGATGGAGAGCTTCTTGGCAAAGGGCCAACGACCTGACTCCACCCTGCCTGTTGATGTAATACATTGCTGTGGTATTGTCTGTTAGGTCCTGCATCACCTTGCTTTTCACATGGGGTAGGAAAGCCTGGCAGGCCAGGCAAGCCACTTTGAACTCCCTGATATTCATGTGGAGGGACAGATTGTCCCACGACCAGTGGCCTTGCATGCTGAGCTTACCCAGAAGGGCTTGGCTCCCTGACCAAGCCATCAGAAACCAGGGTCAGTGACAGGGATTGAGCCACAAAAGGAATTCCCTCCAACACCAATGCAGGGCTCAACTAACAATCCAGGGATGCCTGGATGTGAACCAGCACCCTGACTGCCCAGTCTAGATTGTGTCTTACTAATTAACTACTGTAAACAAACTATGTACAAGGCCTTAAGGCTTGAAGAACGAAGTAGAACAACTGCTAGCCCTTGCGAGATAATAGAAAGACACTCCAACTAACCATCATGGGCAGTAAAAAGGAACTGAGAGGAAGTAGGGCCTGCGGCACCTAATATACTGACACATGAGCATGGCATGCATGACCCTACAGATACTATTAAGGTAAAAATCTCCAACGTCCTGCTCATACGGGCGCACACGCCTAGAATGGAATCAACAAGCACTGGAAGAACGTTTTGCTTGTGGGGAGTTCTAGGTTTTCTTCCCCTGTGAAGGGCTTATGGAGCTGCTATCCCATGACAGACTTCCCCTGCAAGCAGACAGTGATGCCATTTTATTGGCAAAGTCAGGCCTAGGCCTCATAGAAGTACTCTGTTTTGCCTGGCTCCCGGAAAAGTAGCCAAAAGGTTGCCTGCACGGACGAGTCACAAACAGCATATATGCTTGTCTTCTCTTTTATTGTTCTTGGAGGCCAGATCCGTGAAAAGAAGAACAAAAAAAGAGTCAGACCCTCAAAAATAAGACTGCTAATACAGTAGGCAGTAAGCTGCAATAGCCAGCAAGAGAGCCCTGCCTCCTTCACTGCCCAGCTCACAGACTTTG
Source organism: Sternotherus odoratus (assembly GCA_032164245.1). NCBI lineage: Eukaryota > Metazoa > Chordata > Testudines > Kinosternidae > Sternotherus > Sternotherus odoratus. Next base: position 40,379,164 of record JAVMKO010000009.1, on the reverse strand, counting down.
AACTACAATATATAGTAACCTGGCCTTTCAGCATTCAAAACAGCACTGTAAAGCAAGAGACAAGCCATTCATGCAAAGTACATGCACAATGCAATATTACTACTATACCTTTTCCTTTTCAGTCCATGGGAAAAGGGTCAAGAAAGAGAAAAGTCAAAGAGAAATCAATACAACAGAAGAAAGGGAAGATAGCAGTAACAGACATCCTATCAAATAAGGTAAAGAAGGACCAGAGCCTCTATATTCTGCTGGTAGAGCTTGTTTTGTTAACTTTCAATGTTTTGTTTATTTAATAAATAGGAGAATAAGGTGAGAGGAAGGAAGAAGAGTGGTTGGTAATTAAAAAAAATTACATACATTGAATTACTACAGAAGTGTCTATGCCAAACTTTATCATGAAGTCAGGGTGAATAGAGCAATCAGAGAGGAAGTATAATGGAAAAGCAGCAATTTAAGAGAACATTGTATTTTTTATCTTATGACCATGTATTATGGAACACAGTAAATGACTGTGGATTAAAAAAATCCCTCCTAATTTTTGAAAGTTTGTTTAAAGTTGCCAGGTAGGATTCTCTCACATGATTTAGGAGCATGAGCACCATTGACTTTCACTGGGACTTGTGCCTTTAACTCTTTTAGGCAATTGTGAAAAGACCTTTCCCTTCCCCCATGGTAAAGAGCCACCCAGAAGGAAGAGTAAAAATACACCAATGCTTCCGTCACTGAATTTTGCTAGTGAGCTCATAAAAGATTCAACCCTCTATACACCCACAGTATTTTCTGTATGGTTATGTTCACTGCAGGGCTAATTGGGGCTCTTACCTGGGACATCGTAAACCCCCTCAATGCCACACACAAACCCTTCACACCCAAATTTGGTGGCGCTTTGAATCCAAACTAGCTTATTTATCTAGGGTGTGTTTTTTTGTTTGTTTTTTAAATCAAGCTACTCAAAGATTTCAGTAAGAGTCTGTAGGACATTGTGCAAGACACTGAGCAAACAATACAGGGAATGAGCACACAGCTGGGAGCCAGGATTCAAAAGTTCAGAATAGAACTCTTTCTCTGACTAATCTTACAACTTCACAAACATTTAAGTTAGGCCTCTCACCACCTCTCTGACATTGGTATATATCAATGACCCATCTACAGATGGTGTATGAAACGCAACAGGTAAGTAACTAGACTAAGATCACACAAAAGAAGCCTATGGCAGAGCTGACATTAGGCCCTAAATTCCTGTCTAGTAACGCCTAATCCACTCACCATGCTGTTTTAGACAAATTAACTCCTTTCAGCCTCAGACATGTAGTCTAGTATTCATATACATCTATTGTTTGAATACATTCAGTTTTCAAGAGATGTTGCAAAAATAAAAGAGTTTAAAGAAAAGAAACCACCATTAGAGGCGCACACACACACACAAAAAAATCAATGATACAAGGAGAAACACAGATGTGAACTGTTCAGAGGAAACAAATTAGAGGTAACTGACAGTAGAAAGAAGTATACTCTCTATAGAGCAGAGGTGGGCAAACTATGGCCTGTGGGATCCTCCCAATTGGCCCATGAGCTCCCGGCTGGGGAGGCTAGCTCCCCCCCCAGCATGTCACACAAGTTGTACAAACAATTATGATGATTTACATGCTGGAGGCTATGTGTGGACAGATCAGGAGTGATTTCTCTCACAGTGAAATAGTATGAAAGGTACCCCACGTTGGAGAATTGAGGGGACACAGTTCGTTTGTCTAGATCAGGGGTGGGCAAACTTTTTGGCCCAAGGGCAACACCGGTGCTCAAAATTGCACGGAGGGCCGAAGGCCCTGGCCCCTATCCGACACCCCCTCCCCCCCCCCCCCCACTTCCCACCCCCGGACTTCCCCCCTCAGAACCCAACCCATCCAACACCCCCCCCCTCCTTGACCCCTGATCCCCCCTCTGGAGCCCCCCAACTCTAACTACCCCCCCAGAACCCCATCCCCTATCTAGCCCCCCTGCTCTCTGTTCCCTGACTCCCCTCTCCCGATACCCCCCCACCCTAACCACCCCTCCACCTAAACCCATCCCACCTACCCTAACCACCCCCGCCGCCAACCTGCTTACCTACTGAGCCAGGCATTGGCCCCGTGGCTCGCAACGCTTCACGCGGGGCCCCATCCCTGTCCCCGGCTCAGGAGTGCGGGTCCTGCAGCTTGCCATGGTCGGCCCAGCATCCCAGACCAGGGTGCGGTGCTGGCCGCGGGCCAGCTGTCCCGGGCGGCGCGCCAGCCGCACTCTCAGGGTGGTGCACCTGGCCAGCCGTGGGCCCGCTGTAACCGGCTCTGGGCGGCGCCCCCGACCGGCCATAGGCGCGCTGTCCGGGACTCCGGGCACACCAGCCCCACTCTCTGGGCGGTGTGCCGGCCGGCCGTGGGTCCCCTGTCCCAGACGGCGCACCCGGCCAGCAGGCGGCCCCGCTTTCTGGGGCGCTCTCAGAGTGACCCGCCGAGGAGAGCAGGACCACTGGTCCCGCTCCCCCAGCAGGAGGTTGCAGGCCAGATAAAAACGGCTAGCGGGCCACAAGTGGCCCATGGGCTGTAGTTTGCCCACCCCTGCTCTAGATTGTAACCTGGGGAATGTCACATACATAAATTAGGGAATAGAAAGTAAGAGGGAGATATTCTGTATATAGTATTGGTAAGACTATTACTACAATATTGTATCCAGATCTGGAGTCCACATTCTAAAGAAATAATGAAAAACTGGAAAGGGCTCAGAGAGAATCTACAAGAATGAGTTAAGGCCTGGAAAACCTGCATAAAAAAGATTTAGGAAGTTCAGCCCACGTACTTTATCAAAGTGAATATTAAGTGGCAACTTGATCAGTCTATGTCACCTACCTAGGGAGAAGATTTCTAATGCTCAAGGTCTCGTTTAAACTAGCAAAGGTATAACAAGAAAAATGGCAGGAACCTGAAGTCAGTAAACTTCACACTGGAAACAAGCAGCACATCTAACCATGAGGATTATTAGCCACTAGAACATATTACCAAGAAATGTGGTAAATTGTCCACCATTTGGAGGCTAAAGACATCCAACTTGATTTCTAAAAGATATACTGTAACTCAAACAAGTTACTAGGCTCAATGTAGAAATCACATCATGAAATTCTGTGCCCTGGTTTATGCAATAGTCAGCTAAGAACAATTATGCTCATTTTCTGGCCTTAGAATCAATGAATAATTAACACTTTCATGTCATCTCTCACATTCTGGAGCCTGCCTCAAAGCACCCAAGAACATATTCATCTTAATGTTCCACTGACATTGAACAGCAAACCAGATAATAACATCTGTTTTAAAAACGCTTAGACGGTAAACTTTTTAATGTATTTAATATTAGAGTTTTGAACAGGTCAAAGTGTTTACGCATGATTTACAAGTCCGCAATTATGTGGATTTTGAATCATGGGAGAGGAAATGTTTTACTTAGAGAAGATATACCAACCATGCTGAAACTATGGTAAACAGAGGAGAAACCTTTGAAGAAGCCATAATGTAATATTAAATGTCTAAAGTCTACATTTTAAAAATTCATACAGTGGTTTGACAGACAACTTTCTCTCACTTTACCAAAGCAAGGCTACTGATGTGCCTTAAAGAGTTTGTAAATGATTGGATGTTTTTGAAGCAGTATTACATCTATATTGTTCCAAGATTTTATTTATAGATATTGCTTCTGTCTTTTCCTTTGTTCATTGAATGGGGGTGTTTGGAAACATTCTCCGTACTTATTGTCTCTTTTCTTCTTTACAGAGAAAGGAGGAACAAAGTAGTTTGCACATATATAGTGCTTTACAAGTTCAAAGCACTGTATCCTACTGATGTAAGCTGATCTTTACAATATCCCTGTAAGACAAGAAATTATGCTTAGCAGTACCTCCCAGGTATGATATGGGGATTGCACAGTTTTTCCCCCAAGATCAGCCAGGATGAGAACTCAGCAGTTCCTGGCTCCCAGTCCTACGCTCTAGTCACCACTAGTCTGCTAGTATCTCAGAACACCACATGCAAATTTTCACTGATATGGTTGGATATGATTGAGAAGATAGAGCAATGTGTGCTACCACTCCTGCTAGCTTCAAAAAGTATCACACTCAAAGTGAATCATGCAAATTTGGCTTTTTGATTAGAGTTTACATTTAAGTGAGCATATATCAAGTAGGACCAATTCTTGTTCAAGTTTGATTTTATTCTTAGCCCAGAATAATATTTAATAGCAGACTTCTCTCACCTTGAGTATCAGTCCAATAAGATTATAAATCAGCAATTGTAATAGCTAAGAAATATTACATTGTTAGACTCAACATGTCCTGCCAACATTTAAGTCAAGATGTGATCTGATAACAAGGAATCTATTCTTTGAAAAGTTAGGACAAATCCTAGCAAAAAGATGATAAGATCAGCATAAATTTGTCACCGTGTTTGTTTATACTGCCTTAATAGTCTGTTAAACTAAAATGAGGAATTTTCATTAAGTATAAGAGACTTCTATAATAACAATTGCCTAGAAGATAGGAAACATTCCAGAAGGCCTATAAGATTTCTGTTGAGTGAACTCTAGTCAACCTGACACAGCTTGTTATAAAGTTGAAGTTAAAAACATGCAATGATACAACGGAAACTTTTTTGATTAGTTTTTTTTTAAAAAAAACAATTTGAGTGTTGTCATGTTTATTATGCTGTATTTTGTATAGTTCTTTACTAAAATGAATTGTTTCATATTTTAATATTTAATTTACATATTAAATTCAGAATGGGATTTGAATGCTACAGAAGCACAAAAAGGGTATTTTTAACTTACCAAAAATTAATGCCAACCCATGGGAAGTCCCCACTGCTATCAGACTTGATGCTGCCTGAACAGAATACGGAGAAAAGTTACATTTTGAAATGTCAAACTGCCACAAGTCCATGATTTAAGCCTAGTCAGCAGTGAGAAAGATGCTGACTGAAGTTAATCAGCAAAGGGGAAACCATTTTAGAAAACTACAGACAACAGCGTACATTATAGCAAGCTTCCCAGAGACAAGTAAAAAATACATACAATCCAAAAGATCTATCAACCACCCATCAACACTGCTATTAAAAAAAAATTTACATTTCAATGACTGTCATTTACCTCATCATTCCTTAATTTGCTGTATTTTTCCCCACCCTGTTTCAAGTTCAGTATGTTCATCTACCATGGTGATGAAGAAAAACACAGACACGGTAGATTTCTTTTATGTGAGGTTAATATCACTCCTGTTGTCTGGCACAGGAATACATTCCCTGTTTTTCATACCCAAGGATTACAGTTTGAGTGCATCTTTGGCAATTCTCTGATCCCCATAAAGGGCCCAGTTCAACTGGCCGAGAAAAATTCCCAAAGACTTCAACAGGAAGTTGGATATGGTTTTAAGTGCCCCAAAGTCAAGAATATAGTTAAATGTTGTAAAGATATATCAGTCTTCTACTATAAAGCTTTGAAAACATTGCAGATTAAGAAAATGCTTGAAAACCAGGAACTTCTAAGTTCTGGTTTTATATACATGCATGTGCCCATACACAGACATTTTGGGTTTGTTCTAAGAAAGCATTATCTAAAAAGTTATACCTGGATTTTAGTGATTCTCCTTGTTCCTTAGACATTCTTAGAATTCTGCACATTAATTTTTCTCTTTGATTCACCCTACCCCTTTGAACTGTTACACTTATGATGTCTGAGATTCTCTAAGGAGACAGACAGCCTAAATATAGCATTTCTTAAAAACTGATTTCCCTTATTCCTCAGCCATGGGCAACCTTAATTATGATGTTTCCTAGCTGAAGTGTTTGACTCCACAATTTTAATAGTGTTTTTAACCAACGCATGGTGGGTGGGTTGTTTTTTTTTTAATTGAGTTGTTATAAGATGGTTATGATCACACTGCCTTCCAGTATGTTATACAGTTTACTAAGTGTGAGGTAGTATCTATAATTGGACCAACCTCTTTTGGTGAATGGGAGACACTTTGGAGCTCACAACAAGAAAAGCTCTATGCAAGGCTTCCCTCTCTCACCAATAGAAGTTGGTCCAATAAAAGATGTTATCTGACCCACCTTGTCTCTCCAATATCCTGGGACCAACATGGCTACAAAAACATAGAATGCAGTTTATGGTATGACACTTCGTTGATGTTGGAGGACCTTGGTCAGATACCATGAATTATTATTTTTAAGGTTGTCACAGAGGTTGCAGAAGTCATGGAATCTGTGACTTCCGTGACATTGGGAGACCCTGAGCTGCCCAGCTGCTGCAAGCAGTCAGGGCCCCTTGGCAGCTCCCAAAGGGATATCTGCTCAGAACCCCTGGGAGCCCCCGCTGCAGCTCCCCAGCTGCCATCACTCGTAGGGACCCCCCCACCATCTCCTATCCACGATGGGTGGATCCTACCCAGCTCCCAGACACTGGGTAATGGGGTTCCTGGAGCTCCCAGTCACTGCAGCTGGGGAGGAGGGTCCCTCATTTCATCAGGGATGTTTTTAGTAAAATAAGAACATAAGAACATAAGAATGGCCATACTGGGTCAGACCAAAGGTCCATCTAGCCCAGCATCCTGTCTACCGACAGTGGCCAATGCCAGGTGCCCCGGAGTGAGTGAACCTAACAGGTATGATCGAGCGATCTCTCTCCTGCCATCCATCACCCCCCTCTGACAGACAGAGGCTAGGGACACCATTCATTACCCATCCCGGCTAATAGCCATTTATGGACTTAGCCTCCATGAATTTATCCAGCTCTCTTTTAAACCCTGTTATAGTCCTAGCCTTCACAGCCTCCTCAGGTAAGGAGTTCCACAGGTTGACTGTGCGCTGTGTGAAGAAGAACTTCCTTTTATTTGTTTTAAACCTGCTGCACGCCAATTTCATTGAGTGGCCCCTAGTTCTTCTATTTTGGGAACAAGTAAATAACTTTTCCTTATTTACTTCCTCCACACCACTCATAATTTTATATACCTCTATCATATCCCCCCTTAGTCTCCTCTTTTCCAAGCTAAAAAGTCCTAGCCTCTTTAATCTCTCTTCATATGGGACCCGTTCCAAACCCCTAATCATTTTAGTTGCCCTTCTCTGAACCTTTTCTAGTGCCAGTATATCCTTTTTGAGATGAGGAGACCACATTTGTACGCAGTATTCAAGATGTGGGCGCACCATGGATTTGTATAAGGGCAATAAGATATTCTCCGACTTATTCTCTATCCCTTTTTTAATGATTCCTAACATCCTGTTTGCTTTTTTGACTGCCGCTGCACACTGCGTGGATGCCTTCAGAGAACTATCCACAATGACTCCCAGGTCTTTTTCCTGATTGGTTGTAGCTAAATTAGCCCCCATCATATTGTATGTATAGTTGGGGTTATTTTTTCCAATGTGCATTACTTTACATTTATCCACATTAAATTTCATTTGCCAGGGACAGGTCACAACTTCTGTGATGTTATTTTTTTTTATTGTCCATGACCTGTCCCTGACTTACTAAAAATATCCATGACAAAAGTCGTAGCCCTGATTATTTATTTCTATCTAAGAAATGACTGGTAAGGAGAGAATGTCAAGGGAAACTTGATATTGACACTTGCCAAGCTTTTACCTCACATACAATGGGAAAATGTTAGTGCCCAAGTTCACATATACACTACAGGTTTCACTCAATGGGGTGAATAAGCCACCCCCCCATGAGCAACATAAGTTACACAGACCTAAGCACTGGTGTGAATAGCGCTATGTTGGTGGGAGAGTGCTCTCCCATCAGGTTAGAGCAGGAGTGGCCAAACTACGGCCCATGGGCTGGATAACTGGCCCCCAAGTTCCAACTGGGGAGGTTGCTCCAGCCCCTCCCCTGGTGGGGGTCACGTCCACCTCCTCGCTGGTCTCAAACTCCACCTCTGAGACTCCGCGTGCTGTGCTGCCTAATGCACCTGCGCTGCGGGCCACCGCATGAGGTCAATGCGCAGGGCATGCTCCCTCCCCACCTGACAGGGGAGCACAAGTCTCGCTGCGGAACTGGCTCTTCTCCCCACCCCTTGGGGCTGGCTCCTCCCCTCCCCCGGGTCGGTGTTGGATAAGGGGCACAGGGTCTTGGGGAGTGGTCAGGGGATTGAGGCATCGGATAGGGCATGGGGGTCCAAGCGGGCCTGTCAGGGGACGGGGCAGTCAGGGGACAAGGAGCACGGGGGTTGGATAGGGGGTGGAGTCCTAGGAGGTGATTAGGGGACGGGGGGGCCTCTGGAAGGGGCAGTCAGGGGACAAGGAGCAGAGGGCTTAGATAGGGAGTAGGGTCTTACGGGGGTAGTTAGGGTCAGGGGTCTCTGGAGGGGGTAGTAAGGGGACAAGCAGCAGGAGGTTTGGATGGGTCGGGGTCAGATAGTGGGTGGGGCCAGGCTGTTTGAGGAGGCACAGCCTTCCCTACCTGGCCCTCCAAACAATTTTGAACCCCCAATGTGGCGCTCGGGCCAAAAAGTTTGCCTACCCTGGCTTAGAGTGTCTGCACTAACAGCAGCACTACTGTAAGCTTGTAGTGTAGTCATAACGTAAGTACCATGCCTTGATCATGGTCTGAAAAAAGGCAGAAAGTTGTGGGATACGTGATCAACAGAAGCTTCCCAAATGACATTGCCCTCGACATGACAATAGTGGGGGTGAGGGCAGAGGGTAGAACTCCACTGCTGTAAGTGAGGTGTCTCAGGCTACTCTTTTTGCCGTGCATGCTTAAAATTCTGAGTGTGAATCAATGCCAGCTCCTGGGAGAAGGCAAAAGATGAAAATGTCAAAGTTTCAATACCAGACTATGGAGTATGAGGGATGTAACACACATGTAACAGGAAGATTTACTATACTGCATTTTACAATTCTTTCAGTACTTACTATCGCAGTAGGTAAACCAGCATCCACTTTGTCCTACAGTGACAGAAAAGTCATTATTAATAAAGTAAAAGAAGGCAGGGCTCCTTCCCTGTGTACATTTCTGTTCAGCCAGTACAGCTGCACTTTTGAAGGATCGCTCTGTGCTGCTTCTCATACACACAGTGTATAGCAACACCAACACTACAATGAGGAAGACACTATGTCAGCAGCATGGTGTGACCCTCCCTGTGGAGCTGTCCCACAGAAGGCAAGAGAGAAGCTGTGGGAATAGCTATGGAACCCCATGATTCTATGGGAAATTAAAGCTCCCCAAAGGGTGGGGGGTGGGGAATCAAGATACACAATTATCTTTAGCCTGCCACACGGAAAAATATTCACTTTCAGTTAGGACTGCTTAACTGCATTTCTTATTAATGCAATTTAATAGAAGTAAAGAAATCACCAGCTGCAGGGATCAGTCAGACCATAATCTGTTTTGGTATCATCACCCATTTAACGACGCAAACTAGTGCTGAAAGAATCAACTTTTTTTTGGCAGAAAACACAGCAAATACATTTCAGGGCAGTAAGGAAAGCTTATTTGGTTAGCACAACAGCTAGCTTTCCTACTGTTTAGTTAATCAGAGATTTCAAAGAAAGTTACCCCTTCCACTTCAGTAGTTCATAATTTTTTTTCCTAATGAAAAAGGTGATATTTTCAGTTTTGTGTCATTAATATGGTCATGAAAGAGTTCCCTCCTTAATGTGTCTTTATTTAAGAACACTTTAGCCAGTTACTTTTCTTTATAACTAGATGTAGTGACTAGACTGGACTTGAACACATGGTTTATAGTTCACTGAACTTTTTCTTTGAGATTCAATCTTTAATAGCCATTTCCTTTGATACTCACTTTCCTTCCAGAGGCTGTGGATGAGCACTGCAAGAAAAGAGCTATCCTGACTCAATTCAATGCACACTCCTTTGCCTCTTCATTAAGCTCAGAGGTACAGAATATTATTGGAAGGTTAGAGGGCACAGTGTAAAACTGATGAAGTAGAACTCCACATATGAAGTTCTTACCAATTTATATTCTCATTCCTGTTCATTGTAATTCGATCCATGATTTTGCTGAAGCAATAAGACACTTACCGCAGCAGATACTATTTGGGCAGAAATTCCTTTAAGAAGAGAAAGACGGACAACCGATCCATGAAGAGAGAAAGAATCAGGGAGTTTTTTCTTTCTAAGAAGAGTGAAAACCTTGTTAGTCCAAAATAAATCCCAGCATCTAAGTTTTTCCTATAAAGTTATTAAAGGTTGTAATCACCTCATCCACCACACACAATCCAAACCATGCAATGAGAGAGGCAGGAACATATTTTCACAATTGATATGTAATAAGGTTTGGAGCCCTCCCTTGAATTGTACCTACTTTGTCAGACAGATTCCACAAGCACTTGTATGTCAAGTGAGAAATCCATTCAACTTTCTGATGCACACAAGCACAAAACCAAAGGGAAAGAGACCATTAATACAAAACCTCCCTTGTTAAAAAGTTAGTGTCTGCTTTGTCTTTTTGTTAACCCTTTAATTTAACCAATTTCAAGCTTTTAAGAATTCTATCCATTTCAAACATCAGAGGGGTAGCCGTGTTTGTCGCTTTTACAGATCCAGACTATGAGTCTATAAGGTGCCACAGGACTCTGTCATTTCTCCATTTCAAATGGATTGCCCCGCCAAACACTGAAGCACCAGAACTATCAATAAAAGGTTGCAAATGATTATTTTTACACTTCATATTTGAAAATGGCTGAAATGTTTGTGCTCATTTTTATTGAATAGTGATCACCCTTGGGCAGAGATTAGATGTGGAAAGTTTCAGAAATTACAAGGAGCTGAAGATGGCCCATTAAGATTGCCTGGCTGTTCCTATTCTAACTACCCGGATCAGCTAGTGATTAATATATCAGGTATCGATTTATCATGTCTCATCTAGATGCGATGAATCGATCCCCAAGCACTCTCCCCATCGACTCCGGAACTCCACCGCCACAAGAGGCGGAAGCAGTCAACCTGCCGCCGTGAGAACGCAACTATTTGCATAGCTGAAGTTACGTAACTGTAGCGAGTGGAAGATTATTGTGACAGTAATCGGTAGGGGGCGCAGTTACGCTTCTAAGTCGCCTTCAGGGAACGGTATAATTAAGGTTATCAGTATGGGAATGGCCTTGTGTTCCTGTTATCTTGTGTGTATGTGTCTGAGAAGAGTTTCTCAGCTGTGTGAACTGTTTACTTGGTCTGTGTGAATTTCAGCTTGTGTGAAATTAAATAGGTAAACTGAGGAAGGATTGCAAAACAAGTGCAGGACAGCGTGTAATCTACAGGTGCTTGCTGCTTGCTATTCATAAGATATGTTTATGTATGAGATGTAAGAGTACGAGTATTTCTGTGCTGTCACACCCTTGTGTGTCGGGCTTCTTCCCTGGGCATTGCTTCAATATGCCAGGTCCCCCGTTCTGCGGTCGCACTGACCGGGGTCCCCAGCGCCAGTGGACCGGGACCTTCAATAAACTCACCACTTTTCATCTAGCCAGTCTGTGAGCCTCGTTTCTACGGGACTCCCTAGGGTACCCTGCAACAGTATCTTAGGTCAACCCTCCCCTCCCAGTGTAGACCTGGCCACAGATTTTAAAACCTAATTGAACTCTTAGATTGAACAGTTTCATTTGATTTGAAAGTTAATGTTTTAAACCAGCCAAGAACAGTAAAACCGGAAACTTATTTTTCCCCATAAATTCAAGCATATTTTATTAGTGTACTGTAAATACAGTTTATACATTAATAAAGCCCTATTGACGCATGTCCTCACTGTGATGCTATAAAGTAACTATAAATTCCTACAGATGCACAGATTTTAAAAAATGGCCTCTGTGAGAGTTCCTGGGTGCTCAGCACTTTTGAGTGAGACCATTCATTTAGGACCTCACATGTGGACTTTATTAAGTTTTTAATATGGCCTACGCTATTGTCAAAGTCCAGGTACCCTGAAGTCAGGGTTAGCAAGGCTTTTTGGTTTCTACAGTACTTCTGTACAGCAGACTGAAAAATAATACTTCAGCACGCAAAGCAAACTAAATTTGATAAAAACTTGTTTTAACCTGTGAAAATTGTCTTATTTGACTTGACATTCAAATCATATCATTTTTTCCATCAATAGTCACTGCACTGTGTAATTTTTCAGGGGACAGCTGGAACTTTTGGCCCCAGACAAGGAACCAGGAGTGGTTTGGAATTGTGGAGCTACAACATCTGATACAAATAATCAGCCGTTAAATTGGTTAAAATAATCAACAATACAATGTTGCCCTCTAAACTGTGATTAAGTTAACACTCCACTGAAGAAGGGACCAGTTCACATACTCTCAAAGAACACTGTTTCCGGTACAGACAAATCAATCAATTACATTGTTCACATTTGGAAAGTTTTCTTTACAACCACAATACATAATTTTTTAAACTTAACATAAGCCATGAAAGTCTAGATTCCTGGTACACAGTTCTGCAAGTTTATAAGCTGCAGAGGGCTGTGAAAAGAGCCATGATGCAAAATGTCTCTCTGTCCATCTAGTTGATCCCTTAGGAAAAAGTAGCCTATGGCAGAATTCTTTTTTTTTTGTCCACATCATACATTTTTAACACCTGCACTGGGGTTTGATCCTATCAGAGTTCACACAGAAATATATTGAGCGATTTTCCTCTTAATGGATGGTTTTTTTCCCAATAAAATAACAAAGGTTAAGTTTTTATTGAGAAAACTGGTTCTTTTCTATGAAAAATATTTAATCACAGAAGGTTGGGCGGTTCTTTGCTTGGGATTGTTCTAAATGTCTTTTGACTAGTAGACCACATTTCTAATTTACAATTCAATACCTACTAGCTTGTCCCATTGGATCTCATACTAATCCCATGGATTGAGTAGACTTGAGTGTCAGTCAGAAAATATAGTTGTGTAGTGTTCAGTGAAATATGATAACTTAGTTCCAATATCCATGACACACATCTAAATCTCAAAGATGGTGTCAGAAAGAACTGCCCAATTTATCAGTTACCTTTTCAAGTGTGTCCTGTCCCCACTATCTGAGCTTGCCAAGGAAGATGTGTCGTAGGAGTGAGTGTCAATATTATCAATATTTAAAAGAGAGGGATCCTCAAGAACGAAAGACTCCTCTTCATCATCAGTCTGAAAGAAAAGCAACAATTTGGTAAACATGACAGGCAAAACAGATTGGAGATGACTCACCTCTAATGGAGTTCTCAGGCTGTTGGTGCCAAGATCATGCTTCCTTCCACTGAACATTCAGACATTAGAACATATAGAGAGCCACAGTGCTTTATAAGCAAGCATCCAGAAGGATGCCCATTAGAAAGAGTAACCAGTTTTTCTTAGAGTGCCTGTATTACTAATAGAGATCCCCACTGCTAGAGTCTCACAGGGACTGACCCTCAGAAGATGTGGGGGCCAGCGTTTAGATGTACAGTCAATGTTCAAAGTGGAAATAAGAAGCCAATTCCTAAAGATAAATAATTAAAGACTGGAAGAGATTATTAAGGGGTGTGGTAAATTCTTAACCACTTGTAGTCTTGAATATCAAGAATGGGCACTTCTTTTTAAAAGACATGCAAAAGCTATAGGGTTTCATCCATGGACCACTGGGTGAAATTCTCTGGCTTGGGTCATTAGCAGATTAGATTAAAGCAGAACACTAAACCAAACTAAGCCACTGATTTGGAGGATAAATCTAGGGAGCCGTATGTCAAAGTAAGGCCAGAGGCACTACAGAGATCCACTGTAAAAACAAAATTACCTAAAACTAAGTCACAGAATATGGCTTGACTCTAGCCCTTCAGGAAACAAGATGTGGCTCCATTTTTTAATATTTGAAGGTGGGAGAGGGATTTTCATATATATATATATATATATATATATATATATATATATATATATATATATATATATATATATATATATATATATATATATATGAAAATCCCTCTCCCACCTTCAAATATATATACACCATTCCCAAAGTTATATATACACCATTCCCAAAGTTATTTGTGTGGGAATATACATACATATACATATTATACACACACTGAAAAACATACCCAAAAAATGCACTAATATAAATGAACCTGTCCTACTCACCCAATTAACTGCTGCAATATGCACTGAAGTACAATACATGCCACCATGAACACACACTATACATATACACAGGAGGGCAAACACACAATATTTTGGTGCCTAGATATAACAATACTACAAGAGTAGTCTCCGATGTGCATCAAAATGACAACACAATATTGTATCAATCTGTATTTATCCATTTATAACATTTACCTACATTCCTAGTGTTCTGTGGCTATGTATTTATTCTCAAGTGTGCCCAATTGTGTATCTACCTACCTGTAAGTATTTTTAAAAAACAGATCTTAGAAATACAAGATGTCATCATTGGAGTAGAAAACACAAAATCTAAAGTGTATCACACTGTTCAGAGTAATTACTACACTGTATTTTACAAACTGCTGAAAGACAAAATATTCAATTTAATCATCATTCAGAGAGAATGTATTCATATGAACAATTCTGTCTGTTTCCATATTTTGGAACACTAACGAATATGACTGGATTTCTTAACTCTTAAAAAGGTACTCACCTCATTTAATATGCTTTCCAGTGTTGGAGGGGTATCAACCTGAGGAATATCAAACTCTTTGTCATCTATCTAAATAAAAAAGAAAAGAAAAAACAGATTGAGTTTAGCCTCTTTATTCCACTTTCCAAACATATTTTTGCATAAACTCTGAATGTACTTCATTTAGCAACTTTCTGAAGATAGACTGAAGTATGATCTACAGTATATAACCTCAGCATTACAAACTGGTCAGTCAATCACATGCTTCATTTGGAACCGGAAGCGCACAATCAACAGGCACCAAGAAAAGCGGCAGAGCCAGCACTCATGGCAGGGACACTGCAGTGAGCCCCCCTGACCTTCCATCTTCCTCCCCCCATGCCAGCTGCTTCCAGGGACTGCATGGAGCTGCCCACTCCTAGCTCATTTTCAAATGAGAAAATTGAGGCACAGAATGGCACAGTAACCTTCAAAAGTTCACAAAACTAGTTATTAGCTCAGCTGGGAAGACAACTTGAACCCCTGACCTCCTGTTCAGTGCACTAGCCATTAATCCACCAGATCAGGATACAGTATTTGCATTTCAGTAACACAAGACATGTGAAGAGACAACAGTAGTGTTGGGCAGCAAAATCCCTACTTCACCTTTAGTGGTCCCTTGAAATGTGTGTTAGCCACTCATGCTCAGTGAGACGGTCCCATTTGTATCTAGCGGTGACACTGAGTTCCTTGCCAGGACTTGAAGACGCCTCTGTAGGTTTGAAAGCTCCGGCCTTTCCCCAACAGAAGATGGTCCAGTCAAAGATATTACCTCGCCCGCTCCCTCTCCCAAGTATCCTGGGTCCAGCATTGACATTGCCAACCCCAAAGCACGGAGTACCCAGACGCGCACAAAGTCAGTACAACACCTGGGACGAGTCGGTGGCTTAGACCCAAACCTTTCACGGGCGCGAACGTGACACGAGCCGCAGCCGTGAGGGGAGGTAAATACACAGCCTGAGCGGGGACTCCTGCCCCGCCCAGGCAGGTCTCGCCCAGGCTTCGCCTCGCGCGGGGCGTTATCGCGGGGGGAGGGGACCCCGTCTCACCAGGTCACTTCTGGACTCCAGCTCCCTGTCCAGCTCCCCGACGCTCAGCTTCGGCAGGGCGGCCTCTTGCCCCAGCAGCGTCCCCAGCGCCTCGGCGGCGCCCGGGAGGGAGGCGCCCTGCTCCGCACCGCGGCTCTCGGGCTCCATCTCCAGTTCGCCCGGCACCTCCACCTCGCCCAGCCAAGGACCGGCCGCTAGGAACCGGGCTCGTTCCCCGGGCGCGCCCCAGGCGGCACCTGTTTCCCAAGAGGGCGCTGGCTAAGGCCGGCCCGCAGCCGGCAGAGCGGGGAGCTGAGCCGGGCAGGTTGCTGCGCCCGAGGCGAGAGGACGGGGGCGAAGAGGCGCCGGGATGGAGGATGCACCGACCCCGGCAGCAACCACGGCCAGGCTGCGGCGACCCCGCCGCCGGCACCAACCCAGCGGTGTGGGAAAACAGTGCGCATGCGCGTCCCCGCCTCCTCTGTGAGCAAAGAGCAGCAGGGTCAGTGCGCCTCTCCCCGCCCCCCCTAGGGTCACGCTCCGCCCCCAAGGCGCCGCGCCCCGCCCCGCCCCGCCCCCGCCCCAGCCCCCGCTCCCTAGAGCTGCGACTCGCCGGTCTCCTGCCGCCTCACCACCCTGCGGGACTCGAGTCGCGCGCCTGTCCTGTCCCGCCCACACAGTGCCTGGGGGGTGCGGGAGCCCTCTGCGCAGAAACGGGAGGGGGGGCACCACCCAGCGCCGAGCCAAGGGAGGGGGCGGGACTCTACACAGGCTTGGGGGGGTCAGACACTGTGAAGAGCTCATTGTGGGGGCAGGATACTGAACAACTGAGCCTTGCTCTCCTGCTGGCCTAACGGGCTATCCAGCCTGCTTGGCTGAGGAAGTGCATTAGGTCTGTTCTTAACCCTAGCAGTAGCTTGCTGGAGCCTATTATAACATACCTCCCTTTGCTCCCCTGGCCTGCTGTAGCCTAGACCCTGCCCTGTTCCTGATCTTGTTCCAGGTCTCTCTCAGCCTCTGAACCAGATAACCCAGTTCTGAGCTTCCAATTCCTGAATGTCTCACCCTTGGATCTGGTAGTTGGTTCTGACCCTTAGCTTCAATTCCTGATTCAGACACTCCCTTGGTTCTGACATTCAGACTCTAACTCTGGTGCTGACCTTGCTCCATGCACTTGGTCTGGCTGCTGCTGCTTTGCCCACTTAAGTCAAACCACCCATGACCCAGTCTCCTGGCAGTTTGAGCAGACCAAAGGAAACAAAAGAAACAAAACAAAGGAAAACAAAATCTGACACAGGGTCTAGGCTGGCAGCTAGTATGGATCTGTCCCTGGCCAATATTCCCCTGCTGGAGATAGTGAGTATCTTACAGATCCTGCCAATGTAGTTGGCTGCACGGCAAGCACAAAATGTGCTCCACAATGGACTGGTATATTTGGCTCATCTTTCCACTAGCCAGAAAGTCCCTTGCTTGACAAGTTTAACGGCCAGAAGCACGTTGTTCTGGGAATGGGTAGTATCCACAACCCAGGAGAGTGGTTGATCAGACACAGTGCTCTGGGAATGGAAGGTGCCCACACTCCAGGTCAGTGTTTGGTCAGACAAACAGTGCAATCAGAATGAGCAGTGCTCACTCCCTGCAGCCTAGGCTAGTCAGACACATGGCACACTGGAAATGGGCAGTGCCCCCACCTTGGAGCAGAGATTGGTCAGACACACAAGTTCTGTAATTCTGCTCAGGACACCCAGAACTGTAAGCCACTGTGTTATCCCTCTGATTTAGCAAGTGTTAGCTTTGCTGGAGATTAGACTATGTGTCAGCTCTCCACCACACAAGTCTGTCCACCTCCCCAGAAAACCTCTTGAGTCTCTGGCAGTCTAACTCTTGCATTGCAGGTAACAGTGAACCCCAGTTCCCCAGAGATGTCTCAGTGTCCAGTCCCTCTCAATGTACAGTTACAGAAAGTATTAAGTTTGCTGCCTCCAGAAGGACAGAGCACCATTCTGGACACATATCACTTTAACAAAACAGCACTAACGTTATTTATTGTGAAACTAATAATAAGTTTATTAACAAAGAACAGAAATTGATACAGCTGAGATCTGGGAGTCATCTGGTTACAAATCAAACCAAACCCACTTTCTAGTGACTACATCTTTATCCTAGCAAGTTACAATCTCTGTTCTCACTTACTTAAAGCTTCCAGTATCTCTAGCCCTTCTGGCCATGGGACTTAACACTGACAGACTCAGAGTTCTCTAAGTCCCCTACATGATGAATAACCAAGGGGTTCTTTCCCCTTCTTTTTAAGGAGCAATGAACCTTTGAAATATATTCTTTTACATTTATACCCCGATAGAGTTTTTCTCCCCTGACTGTGTGAAGATGTCATGCTGTCCTTACCCTCTTATGAACTAGCTCTTTCTGTTGGTTTGGTCACTTTGTTTATTTTTGACATGTACTTTCACTGTCCCTGACTTTCAGAAGGCCTTTGCTCCCCGTGGGCAACCAGTGTTCTGGTCTTTCTTGAAATCCTGCCTCCAATTCAAAAAGGGGACAGGGTTGCATTGGGTGCTGCTAAAGTGGCACCTGTCTCCATTCAAAGTAATGTCAGAAAGCTTCTTTGGTGCAAACATCTAGGAGAGAGATCACATCCTCATCCTCTGTGTACCACATGTAGCTGTAGCTCTTTATTTGCTGCCCTGTACTAGACCCTAGGCCCGGTGCCACTTACTGATGGTTATTCACAAAGAATAACCGGAGATTTGTTAGATGAAGGGAAATCAAGAACTGAAGTAAAGTCCACGAGAGAGCACAGAGCTGTATTTGCCCAGAACACAAATAGCAACATGTAGGGTGCCCTGATTTTGATTTTTGTTCCCAGTGCTTTTGTGCCACAATAAAAGCATCCACACAAAGACTTACATAGAAATAACTAAAGGTGTGAATTAAAACCCAATAAGTTATTTTGATGGAAATGAGTGAAGAGAAACCTTACAGTTTGTCTAGACTGGAGCTGGATTGCTAATTAACCTGAGTTAACAAACAGGATTGTAAATGCTAATATAGACACTCCACAAATGTGTGTTTGCACCAGCAGGTACTGGTCCATAATTGGGACACCTGGTGCTACTGTAGTACAGATAGCATCATCATAAACCCAAGTGGTTTATTCTTGGATTCAGCCTTGGGCAAAGCAGGGAAGCCACTCAGAGTGAAAAGCTTTGGTTTTGTTTTTTAAAGAATTCTCTAGGCGAGGCCCTTTGGGTTGCCCTGTCACAGTTAGTAAAGACAAAGGGCCAGATCCTGAGCTGCGTAACAATCCTTTGCATAGTGTTTCTGTTGGAGATTAGGGAAGTAACATCTCTTGG
Organism: Sternotherus odoratus; assembly: GCA_032164245.1. Classification (NCBI taxonomy): domain Eukaryota; kingdom Metazoa; phylum Chordata; order Testudines; family Kinosternidae; genus Sternotherus; species Sternotherus odoratus. The sequence goes on along the minus strand of JAVMKO010000009.1, from coordinate 40,360,117 downwards.
ACCCAGGGGTGAAAGTAACTTAAAGACTAAAACACTACACTGGAGTCCTGAGATGGTGGCAGGGCCTCAACCGGAAGGGGGCAGTGCCTCAACCAGAAGAAGCGGGGCCTTTAAATCCCCAGGGCCCTTTAAATTGACAGCCTGGGGAGCTGTTGCCTGCTGGCATGGTCAGCTGTGAACCAGCTCTTGTCAGTGCGCTGTACCAGACCATACGGGCTTACTTTCACTTCTGCCTGGACCTCCACTGGTGTTTTGAACAGGGAGTACACTTTGTCAGAGAACTGTTGACTCCACCCAACCACGTAGTGCAGTTGTGTGGAGAGAGAGCTGCAGTGGGTAACACTATGCTGCTTAGAGGGAATCAAGACTAAAAAAGCCTCTGAGGAACTCTAAGGCCTGGTCCCCACTAGGGCTTAACGTCGACTTTAACAAGCTAAAGTCGATTTAAGCCTGTACCCATCCTCACATGCATGCCCTTAAAGTCGATTTAAGGAGACCTTAAAATCAACTTCTGTACTCCTCCCTAACGAGAGGAGTAGCTGAAATCGACCTCTCTCTGGGTCGATTGTGATCTAGTGAGGATGCATGTGACTTTAAGCCTCCGACCTTCTGAGCAGCTCCGCGGACCCCCCCGCCCGCCCGAGCAGCCCCGCGCTGGACCCCCGCCCGAGCAGCCCCGCGCCGGCTCCCCCCGCCCGAGCAGCTCCGCGGATCCCCCCGCCCGCCCGAGCAGCCCCACGCCGGACCCCCCCACCCGCCCGAGCAGCTCCGCGGACCCCCCCGCCCGCCCGAGCAGCCCCACGCCGGACCCCCCCACCCAAGCGGGGGGGGGGGAGCTGGCGCAGGGCTGCTCGAGGGGGGGTCCACGGACCTGCTCGGGCGGGCACGGGGGCCACGGAGCTGCTCGGACTGGGGCTGGTCCCCTGGGGAGCGTGCCTGGCTGCCCCGAAAGGTGGTGCCAGCTGGTGACTCCCGGCACTGTGCGATACCTACCCACAGTGCAATGCTGGCTATGTCGACCCCTGCAAAAGTTTAAGGACAGACACTGTCAACCTGCTGTCCTTTGTGGGGATGCACTAAGTCGATTTTCTAAAGTCTACTTTAGAAAATCGACTTAAGGGCAATCAACCTACTGCTGTAGTGAAGACATACCCTAAGAATCAGAGAGGTAGCCGTGTTAGTCTGGAATAGCAGAAGCGACAAAGAGTTCTGTGGCACCTTAAAGACTAACTAAAGTATTAAAGCATAAGCTTTCGTGGGTTAATACCCACTTCGTTGGATGCAAGCAAGGAACTTTAGAGACCTGCATAGTCTCTCTGCACTGGGCTCCCCTGGCAAGAGGAAATCATGCTGGCACCACTGCCTCACAGGCCTTCCAGAGCTCTTGCACAGGCTGTAGGATCTGACCCAACATGTAGGGTACCAAAGAAAGAACAGAGCCAGAAGTATCAGATACTGAATTTCTTCATTAATGACAGTTCATAAACATGTTAGTTGTGTGTAAATATCTTCAGAGGGAAGAGCAAAAGCAACACAATATGTAGACGCAGCGTGTATAAAAGGCGTCTCTAAAATTCCTCCTCCGCTTCAATAGGACAATTGGAAAAGCAATCCCAGAAGATCAAGGGAACATTAATCTACCAAGGAGAAAAAATAATAATAATGTACAAAAGAAAACATTTAAACAACTTATAGCAACTTCAAAATTATCTGTACAACCGAACTTTGCATCAATTAACAAGGTGCAGTAGAATGAAAGTGCTCTCACTGCTCTGTGCAGATGAAATTCAATCTTGAGAAATGCAAAGTAATGCACACTGGAGAGTAAATGACCTGTTCCCACTTATGGAAAAGACATGGGCATCACTCTGGACAGTTTGATGAAGACCTCTGCTTAATGCCAAGCAGCAGTCAAAACATGTTAAATGCTCAAGAAATGGAAAACAATACAGAGAATATTTTAGTGTCATGATATAGCTCACTGGTACACCCTCACTTGGATACTGTGTACCATTGAGGTCATCCATTTGAACAAGGATATAGCAGAAACAGGGGGCAAAATGGAAAGACTGTTAGTTAAGAAAGGAGACAAATAGGAGGGGCTATGATAGAGACGAAGAAAGTAGAGACGGTGGCTTTGTTCATCCTCTCTTGTTAGAGAACAGGAGGATAGTCAATGAAACCGAGACAGCAAATTTTAATACTGACACAAGGAAATGGCTTTACATGGTGCATAGCTAGCATGTGGAACTCATTGATGCTGTATGTTCTTGTGGCCTGGAACTGGGTAGAATTCAAGAGAGGATTCATAGAGCTAACAGGAACACCTACAGTTACATTTGATATTATTTATTAAAATGTTAAGTGGGATCTCAAACTGCCATGCAACTGGGCACGCGCTGCCTGGCCGTGTGTTAGGAAGACACTTCCTCTAGAAGGAGCCTAGTCCATAACCGCCAACAAGGGCAGTGGTATGAAAACTTTTCCAATTGCACCTCCCTCCAGCCCCTAACCCCCATTACTGTGCAGACAAGGGTTCCTCAGCAGTGGAGCCTAGACTGAAGATGGAGCTGGGGGGCAGAACTGGGGATGGGTGAGGAGCTGGGGACAGAGAGGGAATGAGGACAGAGCAGTCTGGGGTGTGAAGCTGGAGGTGGAGCAGGGGGTGGAGTGGGGTAGGGGGAAGATCTGGCCTGAAAACGGCCCAGGACTGAGGGCTGAACGAGGTGGTGCAGGGGCGGGAGGCGGAATGGGGCTGGAAGCACTGTGCTCCCTCATTGTGGCAGGATTTCTTACCCAGCTCATCTTCCTATTCTTCTTCCTGAATTATGGTGGCATATTCTCCTTCCTTGGAGAGGGCTTCATCCTTGATCTAGCAGTGAGAACACATGAATGAGCAGTGATTGCAGGATTCACACCACACTTAGTGACCTATCACACTCCATACATGTGCCAATCATAAACGCCCCAATGTGCCACAACAGAAAGCTGGACTGGATCCATTTGCTTCTTGCTGTTTTCAAGGTAAGACTGTTCAGCAACGACCAGCCTCAGTCATTGGGCTGTGCAGCAGGGTTCTCCATAGGTGCAAAGTATGCAACTAAGGAACTAGCTGCCCAAACCTCCGTTTGTTCCTGAATCATGAGAGAAGGAAGCGCTGCCAATAAAAGCCAGTAGGAGACAAGAAGCAAAATCTGGATCACACAAGCACACAAAAGCCAAACTTCCTGGGAAAGAGGTACAATAAACCCAAGGAACGTAGCCTCCTGAGAAATACACCTCCCACTCTACATATCTCATATGAGGCCATCTTCTGAGTAGCAGAGTTACAGGTAGAGTTATTTCTCATTCATTAACAATATTATCTATTCAACAGTCTTGCTCTTGGGAAATAAACAGCTATGGGGATGTGCCAAAATAAAGGGAGTACTAATAAGCAAGTGGTGAGCACCTGGGGTAGTGCTGGAGCTTGCTAGGTCTACAGTGACCCTGACACAATCCCTCAAAGGGGATTGGCTCAGGCCTCTCCTTTGAGGATCTCTTATGACAACTCCTGTATGGGATCAGCGCACAAGGTCTCAACACTAGATTTCTTTACTGTATTTACCATGTTCTTCTGCCTACACTGTTTGTACTTCCAGCAGACACTGCAGTTTTCCCTACATGCTGGCTACTATCCGTTTTTACAGTCATGTCCACAACCTCCCACACAGTTGTCTGGGCTGTTTATTTGGGGCAAGATTTTGGTGTCCTTTCTTACACTGACTGATTTTATCTTGTTTTCCTCTCCTGCCCATCCTTAATCCTCCACTATGTGATATCTGCATATATGTTTTTTTGGCTCTCTTCCTGGAATTTTGCTGATTTGTACATCTTTTTCTAAAGCTCACAGTCTCTCAGCAAACCCTCTTCCCATCTCTGCAGTCATCATCCCAGAGCCCCCACTTCTTGTGTGACCCAGCATTTAGGCAACTCTACTTGGGTCCTTAGGACTTCAGTGGTCTGGAATCTTGGTGACTTGGCCCTATAGACAGGTCACATGATAGTTCCACACCTTTTGGGCTATCAATGTCCCAAACAAGTAGTGTCCAACACAATACTGGTACTCAACACATCTTCAGTCTCTTCTTCCAAAGCAACATTTTCCCAAGCTTCCCCTGGAGTCATGCTTCTTTTTCAAGGTTCACCACAGGAGTTAATGCTACTCCAGCAGCTTTCTCACAGTTCTCCCTCTGCCAGGCCCTGCCCACTGATTATCATAGATTATCATTGGGGGATGGGGGGATAGCTCAGTGGTTTGAGCATTGGCCTGCTAAACCCAGGGTTGTGAGTTCAATCCTTGAGGGGGCCATTTAGGGATCTGGGGCAAAAAAATCTGTCAGGGGACAGTACTCAATCCTGCTAGTGTAGGCAGGCGGATCCTGCTAGTGTAGGCAGGGGACTGGACTCGATGACCTTCAAGGTCTTTCCAGTTCTAGGAGATTGGTATATCTCCATTTATTTAAATCATAGAATATCAGGGTTGGAAGGGGCCTCAGGAGGTCATTTAGTCCAACCACCTGCTCAAAGCAGGACCAACCCCAACTAAATCATCCCAGCCAAGACTTTGTCAAGCCTGACCTTAAAAACCTCTAAGGAAGGAGATTCCACCACCTCCCTAGGTAACCCATTCCAGTGCTTCACCACCCTCCTAGTGAAAAAGTTTTTCCTAATATCCAACCTAAACCTCTCCTTATGCAATTTGAGATCATTACTCCTTGTTCTGTCATCTGCTACCACTCAGAACAATCTAGATCCATCCTCTTTGGAACCCCCTTTCAGGTAGTTGAAAGCAGCTATCAAATCCCCCCTCATCCTTCTGTTTTGCAGATGAAACAATCCCAGTTCCTTCAGCCTCTCCTTGTAACTCATGTGCTCCAGCCCACTAATATTTTTTGTTGCCCTCTGCTGGACTCTTTCCAATTTTTCCACATTCTTCTTGTAGTGTGGGACCCAAAACTGAACACAATACTCCAGATGAGGCCTCACCAATGCTGAAGAGAGGGGAATAATCACGTCCCTCAATCTGCCGGAAATGGCCCTACTTTTACAACCCAAAATGCCATTAGCCTTCTTGGCAACAAGGACACAAGTTGACTCATATCCAGCTTCTCGTCCACTGTAACCCATAGGTCCTTTTCTGCAGAATTGCTGCCTAGCCATTCGGTCCCTAGTCTGTAGCAGTGCATGGAATTCTTCCTCATCAGATTTCTTTTGGCCCAATCCTCTCATTTGTCTAGGTCCCTTTGTATCCTATCCCTACCCTCCAGCATATCTACCATGCCTCCAAGTTTAGTGTCATCTGAAAACTTGCTGAGGGTGCAGTCCTCGCCATCCTCCAGATCACTAATGAAGATACTGAACAAAACCGGCCTGAGGACCAACCTTTGGGGCACTCCACTTGATACCGGCTAGGGTGACCAGATCGCAAGAGCGAAATATCAGGACACCTTGGGCAAGTGGGGGGGGGGGGAGAGGGGGGGGAGGAAGGGGCAGGGGCAAGCGGGGGGGGGGAAGGAAAGGGGGGGGCAATTGGGGGGGAGGAAGGGGCGGAGCAACAGGGGGTGGCGGTGCAAGGATATTTTGTGCCCTAGGCAAAATTTTTCCCTAGTACTCCCCTCCCCTGTTCCCGGACCATTGCTTATTATACATTTTTAAAATGAATATTGCATGTAATGTAGCATGGGGCAGAGGGTTGGGGTGTGGTGGGGCTCTGTCTGGGGCTGGAGATGAGGGGGTTTGGGGTGCTGGAGGGACTCAGGGCTTGGGTAGAGGGTTGGGGTGCAGTGGGGGGACATGCTCTGTCTGGGGGTGTGGGCTCTGGGGTAGGGCTGGGGATGAGTTTGGGACGGGTGCAGGCAGGCTGCTCTGGGACTGGGGCCAGAAAGGAGGACTCCCCCAGCCCTTTCCCTGCCAACAGCAGCAAGCTCTGGGGCAGGGCCCCTCCTTTCCTGCCCCCCCCCCCCAACAGCAAACTTGCTCACCCTCCTCACTGGCAGCAGAAAATGGCGGGCACTAGGACCCTGCGGTGGCAGTTGCTGAAGGGAGGAGAAGGGACACAGCGGCTCCTGGCTGCCCTGCTGTACTCCGGGGCCATGGAAAGTGCAAGGGGAGGCTGGGGGACCGTTGGGGGAGGCGTGGGGAAGGGGGGTGGCCAGAGCCAGGTTGCGAGGGGGGGCTCTTTGTATCCCCCCCACCCTCCCTCTCTCTGCCGGCCAGCACTGGCCGCAAGCCGGCTGCAGCAGCAACTCTCCTCCCTGCCCCTACAGCTTGTGCTGCTCTCTGCCTGGCCCTGGGGCAGTGGGGACGAGCCGTGTGCTCCTGCCTGCGCCGGGCTCTTCTGAAGGTCCCAAAATCGGGACAATAGAGGCGTCAGTCGGGACGCGGGACAACTGCCTAAAAATCGGGACTGTCCCGATAAAATCGGGACATCTGGTCACCCTAATACCGGCTGCCAACTAGACATGGCGCCATTGATCACTACCCATTGAGCCCGACGAGCTAGTCAGCTTTCTATCCATCTTATAGTCCATTCATCCAGCCCATACTTCTTTAACATACTAGCAAGCATAATGTGGGAGACTGTATCAAAAGCTTTGCTAAAGTCAAGGAAGAACACATCCTCTGCTTTCCTCTCATCCACAGAGCCAGCTATCTTGTCATAGAAGGCAATTAGGTTCGTCAGGCATGACTTGTCCTTGGTTTATCTCCAGACCACTCCTGAGTTTCTTGTTCCCCAAACCTCTAAACTCCTTACTTTAAACTCTTCCTTGGGCCTGACACACCCTCCAGGTATAATCAGGTGGGGCTAACAGAGCTAGTTAACCCCTTTTTGGCCAGAGTGGGGTTTATACACACCATCACAGATGTGCAAATAGGTAAAGAAAAGCCCATCATGACCGTGTCTGAAACATCAGCCTCATTCTGTGTGTTGGAGCCCAACTCCAGAGATGGTTTCTGGAGGGTGAGAGAACTGGTGGATGTTGGAGGGGGTGTGCTCAGTATATCTTTGGGCAAAGTAGATAATGCTTGTGTGTGCTCTCTACCAGAGAAAGCTTTCTGAGGAGGAAGGGAATCTTTCTTGTTACAACATGCCTGCATGGATTTATATATTGAGAGCCCTGATTACCACCACACGTTCTGCTCCTCGTTCTAAAACCTTCCTTTCTGCCTCCAGCTGGTCCAGGATAGTTTTCTGTAACAGTGGTGCATTGGCTCCTCTTACAACAGCAACTAATTCTCCTCCCTGAAAGGTATTACAAGGCAATCAATCAGATGATATGCTTACTGATGACTATTTTTATTAGTCCCACTAAAGCAACTGAAATTCTAAACTCCCTTTTTATTTTGAGGACAGTATTAATTATAGCAGAATCCAGGTTTAATTTAGTTACTGGCAAAGAATACCTTCACCAAAACTGAATGGGAAGTGGTAGATGAAATAGTTATTTAGAAGCATGAGCATTGATTTATTTATTTTAGAAGAGAAAGGCTGAATCAGGAAAAAGCCACTCATTACTTGATGCACGGATATCCATGGAGAAACTACCTAGAACGCATCAGCTGCTTGGAGTAGGACTGGGTGGGCAAACTTTTTGGCCTGAGGACCACATCGGGGTTGCAAAACTGTATGGAGGGCCGGGTAGGGAAGGCTGTGCCTCCCCCAAACAGCCTGGCCTCCGACGTCTATCCAACCCCCTCCCAGTTCTCGCCCTCTGACTACCCTCTTCTGAATCCCTGACCCATCCAACCCCCTCCTTATCCCCTGACTGCCCCATCCCAAGACCCCCTGACCCCAACCGCCCCCCCAGGACTCCACCCCCTATCCACCCCTGCTCCCTGTCCCCTGACTTCCTCAACCCTAATCCACATCCCCGCCCCCCTGACAGACTCCCCAGGACTCCCACGCTAATCCACCCCCAGTTTCCCATCCCCTGACCACCACTCCCAAACCTCCACCCCATCCAACCACCCACTGCTCTCTGTCCCCTGACTGCCCCTGGAACTCCCTGCTTCTTATCCAGTCCCCCACCCCGGACCCCTTACCATGCCACTCAGAGCATCATGTCTGGCAGCCACATGGCCCGGCTGGAGCCAGACACACTGCCCTGGAGGAGCATGTAACCCTGCTGCCTAGAGCACTGTACACGCAGCAGTGTGGCTGCGGGGGAGGGGGGACAGCAGGGGAGGGGCTGAGGGCTAGCCACCTCAGCCAGGAGCTCAGAGGCTGGATAGGACAGTCCCATGGGCCGGATGTGACCTGCAGGCCATAGTTTGCCCATCTCTGCTCTCAGGGTAGGGGATATAGTCAAGTTTTCTTGTCTAGGTGGGGGATGCATTGCTTCCAACCTGATCCCTTTCTATTTGCACAGTCAAATGAGGGGGAAGGGTATGCAAGCTGGCCCTGGCCAGAACAAAAGGAAATGATGCAACAACCCTAATAAGCGTAAGGGCCCTGCAAGACTTTCCTTGAATTTACAACAGCACAGGTAACCCAGTGGTCAGACTCAACCATGAAGCCATTACATATCTGTGCCATGAGCTGAGAGGTGGCATGAAGGAGTCTTGCTACAGTGGAGAGGAATTAGGTAGTATCCCTTTAAATAGCTCCTGAGTCCTCTAGTGGTGTTGTGTGTTCTATGTTTAGAAAGCTGCTCCAGCAACATGTTGTATATAGGCAGTAAACATGCTGATTTGGACTACAACATGCCCAGCAGGTTCCATCATGTTAGGTTTGTTGAGTAAAGAGCAAAACAACATTTTCCCTGGGCTTTCTGTTCCTGGGTCCTTCCATAAGACCATGGGGCACACTGCTAGCATACCTGGGTGGATAAAAATCTATTAAAAATGGCTTTTCCATTAAATTAAAAGCAGATTTTTTTAAATAAAAAAATTAAAATTGAAATGACAACTAATGTTAAGGCCTAAACTTCTTATACGGTAGTAAAATAATTTAAATGAAATACAAAACACAATAATAAGCAGTATATGTTTGCTGCCAAATTTTAAATAAAATAGGTAGGGTTCTTGCCATCTGTGAATGATCTAAAGAGGAGGGAAGCAGATTGTTCTCTGGGAGCAGCTTGAACCAATTAACATAGTAATGGACAGAAGACCATGAGTAACAAGACAAGGTGAAGCAGGTGCTCCAAGTTACTCTCTCACTAGGCACAGACAAGGGGACACCTGAGGAGATTTAAAGACAAGGCCCTGGTTTTCAACTATGTTAGGTTTTTATAAGTGGCCTGTGGGGCTCATTACACAGGCTATGGAGCCCAGGATTCAGATGGAGAATTAGACCATCCTCACCTATACAGTACAGTATATCTTAATGTCTCTCTTGTTTGGTTACGTAGTACTGAAATAACAATTGTTTTAATTGTTATTTTACAACTTAGTGTAAAGACTATATTTTTGTAATTGGCTTATTTACAGCTGCTCTGGAAAGCAACTTAGGACAGAGTGTTCAAAAGATAATAGCTGATTGGATATGATTATATTGTGTCCAGCTGGTGGGCACATTATAGACACCTAGACAGACACAAAGAAAATAAAATGACTATTATGCATGGCAGCATTTGGGATAGATAAAAGAGGTTGCATTCAAGACAGGATTTTGGCACCAAACTGTTCGGCAAAGTGAATGAAAGAGATGGAATATGTATCCAGAAGCTAAACAAGGCATCTCTGGAAGAAAGTGATTGCTTTAACTGGAAAGGTTTATTATTGTGTCCAATTTTAAAATATTTTAACTTACTGCATAAAACAGAAAGGTAGGTTCACATTTTCCTCTGTAGTTCTCTAGAGCATCAATGGAATCTACTTCAGCCTAAATAAAATATAAAACAAATAATTTGATTATATTAACATTTTACATTGTAGAAAAGTAAACATTTAAAAATAAGTTTTGAGAAATATTTTTGCCCTATTAGTGTGAGGGTCTGGAAAAGCTTATAAAATAGGTTTTTAGATATACATATTGCTTATATTAAGATCTTATTTTAAATGTCACTACCAATTTGTTCACTGCGCAAACATCATCCTTCTTTAATAAAGATGCTAAGTACCACTTTTAAAATTATCCCCTTCATTATATATATCCAGCCACTGAATTAGCTTACTTGCATTTTTAAATAACTTTTAAATGTTTTAATGACTGAAAGGAAGGCACAAGAGGGATTACTGGCATATCTACTTTTTGATCCCACTCCCTGTCTAACCCCAAGGGAAACACCATCACCCTCCCCAATAGCAATCATATTCTGAGAGCTATTCAGCCAGCTGAGCTATTTAATATGCACCATATTGATTCTGTTTAGTGCTAGGTTGTTAATCAGAATATTGTGCTGTACTGAGTCAAATGTTTACAGAAGTCTTAAGTATATTTTATCACCACAGTCAAACTTGTTGTCAAAGAACAATACCAAATGTGATTGATTAGGCATGAATAAGACCATGTTGATTAGCATTACTTATACTTCTAAATATGATAAAATGCATAAAACCAAAATCCCATTAGTCAGAATTACAGATGAATTGAGATTAATTCTCCATTTCTTTATGCATGATAAGAAAAAAGTGTTTGTGCAAGTGTAAGGTTTGAATCAGAGAGGTAGCCGTGTTAGTCTGGAATAGCAGAGGTAACAAAGTCCTGTGGCACCTTAAAGACTAACTATAAAGTTTTGAAGCATAAGTGGGTATTAGCCCATGAAAGCTTATGCTTCAAAACTTTATAGTTAGTCTTTAAGGTGCCACAGGACTTTGTTACCTCTGTAAGGTTTGAGATTCTGACCTATTCATGTCCTTGCTCTTAAGTGCCTGAGTTTGTAAGTGATATGACAGGCATGTACTTTGTTGTCATTTAGCAACCTTAACTAGCTTCTAAAAGGAAGATTTTATATTTGGAATGTAATTAGAGAGTCCGTTGGAATGCATACCCACAAGGGGCTGAGTTAAGGTTGTACAGACATCCTTAACTTGAGTATTTCTCAACTTATGAGTGCTTCATTTTGCAAATGTAGTGTTCCTACAGCATAGCTGTATGTCTGTAAGAGGGAAGACCGGGCAACAATGTTATAATGAGTACTGTTTCTTAATTTATATTAAAATGTAGTCTGTCCCATTGTTCAAACTGGGATACATATTTTCCTCACTGGTGATATTGTTGTTTCTCACTTTAGGCTCAGATTTGAGATGTTCAGTATTGTATTAGAATTCCATTATACATTTATAAAGAAAATGTTTGGGTTGTTGTTTTTTTTAAAAAAAATCTTTCTCTTTGGAGAAGGAATAAGAACAGAACAGTAATAGTCCTGGCCCTGCAATTTGTATCCATGTAAGCTTCCCCATCCTTCCATAACTAGCCCCAGGAAGTCAGTGGCATTACACATATGCGTAAACACTCCTTTCTTATGCACACATTTGGTGCCTACTGCAAGGACAAGTGGTTTCAACATTCCTTGTCTGTTGATTACATCTCAAGCAGACACTACTCTGAATTACATCTTACCATGGCAAAATGCAGGAGGTCATCACCAAGCTCATTCCTTATTTTTCTGAAAAGGTTCACGACTGTTCTGCATGGACCACACCAACTTTGATACACATCAACAACTACATAAAGGAAAAGCTGTGTCGGGGTTATGCAATGACAGGATGGGAACAGTTCAGAAATACTGAAGCTGAGCATATACAAATAACTTGGTCAGCGCAGCTTTTCACTCCATTTTGATTGCACTAATTTCAGATTATTCTGGGTCACTTGTGCAGTGAAAGGGGAAAATTTCCAAATGCAGATGGCCAGGAAGCAAAATCCCAAAATTCACTTTCAGTCTAGAAGTGTGGGTCAGGTGGTCCACACCCAGATACATTCTTAGAAAAGGCTGCTGGTTGTAGGCTCACATATTGTCTCTTCATAAAACAAAAAAAGAAACACAGGAAAGCAGGGAAGAGTAATGGCATGGGAAGAACAAGCATGGTACCTAAAACGATACTGACAAGCCAGATTACAGCCATGAGTTGGTAAACTGATGAAAGTTGAGCTGACAGGCAAACTTTAATTATTTGGTTTGTTCCTGTTTCTTAAAAAAGGTTTTGCAAAAGGATGTGTATGCCAAAGAGCTCAAAAACAGCTCTTGGACCACATTAAAGTTGAAATAGCAGGCTCTCAGAAATTCAGGAAATCAACCTTAACTCTCCTGCCTTGCTTTTATCTTTTATAAAAGGTCCTGGCTGGAATCAATAGAAATAATTTAGTGAGACAAGGTAGGTGAGATAATAGTTTGTATTGGACCAATTTCTGGTTCAATAAAATAAATTACCTCACCTGCCTTATCTAATATCCCGGGACCAAGACAGTCAAAACCTCACTAGAAATAATTTGTCCATTTAAATAAGATAAAACCAGCATCCTTCCCTATAATTAGCACTTCTGATAATAGAAGGCAGCACCTGCTCTGGACATTATTCACTGTTACAGGGTGGGCTGACCCTTTGGGGTCTGGAGCTCAGCTGCATCTGTTGTCGGCATAGCTATCCCCCAGCTCAGGGAAATGGGTGAAATCATCATATAACAAGGTGAGCATGTGGTTAAGAGCAATCCTGATGGGAAAATGAGAGCACTTGTGGCTCAGTCAGAGAGGGACTCCAAGGAGAACAGCGGTGGGAATTAGAGGTCTATAGAAGAGCATGATGATATACGGAAGAGCTGGGAGTAAGGGGGTGGTTGAGGCTACAAAGGGGCACAAACCCAAGTTGTTTAGAAGGCAGGGTGGGTACCTATAGTAGAAAGGAGGTGTGGATTCCCCCTATGCTGTCACCCTGTAAAGGGGTGCAGTAACTCCTGCTAGTAAGGGGAGGTCTGAACAGCTGTTTATACTGACATCTAACAAGGGGCTGCTGTGACCCCTACCATCCAGGGGACGACTGAAAGGCTGAGCAGAGCCCAGGGGCAGGGCAGAGGTGAGAAAGAAGACAGACCCTCAGAAAGGAAGGGATGTGATCAGCTGATGACTGGGGTGGAAGACTCTTGAGTGTTGTGTTTGCCTGGACTTTGGTATTCTGAAAGGGGCAGACTTTTTGGAGCATGGCCTGGAGCTAAATCATCTCAGCAACCAATCCATGCTGCAAGTGAGGGGAACCTGAGACAGCAGATGGGCCTGGAGCCAGACTGGATAGGTCCCTGTTACACTCCCAAATATATACACCTGCTTATTGAATCTCAGTGGAGGCAGATGGGTGTTTTTTCCCCTTTGACATTCAGACTCTGCGCTGTCCTGCTCCAGCATTGCATTCCAGCTGAAGGGGTGCAATTCCCATGCTGGAATGACATCAGGTAGGCTGGTAAAACTAAGGCCTGCTCTAGAAAAGAAAGTTGCATTGGCTTAATGAAAGATATGATTTTAAATTAAATTAGTTAAGCCAGTGCAAAAGGGTATGTATGTGTAACACGAACAGATCCCAGTCAGCAGGCAGGGTCGAATGTGGTACATTTGAAACAGTGCATCAGCCTCTACCGCATTCGCTAAAAGCCAACTGCCTGTTTGCTAAGGCTGTAAAGCACACTCATTCTTCTTTCTGTCCCTAAGTGATCTCAGTGCCACTAGATGGGACAGAACACCACACGCAGGAGGTGTGTGGATTACATATGCACTCACTGAGGGTGTGTCCAAGTGGTGACCTATGGACTGGATCCAGCCTGCAAAACAATACCATCTGGACCCCAAATGTGTCTGTCTCCCAGCAGACCTGCTCTACAAAATAGCATCCTATGTGCAAGGCCACTGAGGATGCAACTTTGTAGAGCAAAACAGCATCCTCCTGCAGCATGACCTCGCATACAATGTATGTGTGAGGTCATGCCAAATGGAGGACTCCATTTTGTAGAGCATATAATTCTGTATGTGGCCACAGAGGTGCCCCCAAACTAGCATCCATCCCACAGGACTGAAAAAGGTAGGACCACCATCTTATGTCAATTAGTAACAGATTTAAGTTAATCTGAGCAAGCCTCATAAAACCAAAATGAGTGTCTATCCAGCCTTTTGCACCAATTTCACTAAAATTGTTTTTAAAAAAATATTAAGTTATTGATTTAATGATTTAACTGGTGCCACTTTTGCAAGCTACAGACTCAGATAAGGAATGAACATATACATCCTTTGGGCTAGCCATTACTCAGGCTAATTCTGAGGAGGTTAGGCACCTACATGTGATACTGGTTCAAAGCTGAAGCACTAAAATCTCAGTCATTGGAGGCTTAAGTTGATGACCATGTTGACAGGAATCTTTGCAGAAATGTTTGTATTGCTGCTAGTTTGGGTGAAGCTGTTCCAAACAGCAGGAGCATGTAACCTCTGCCCTCTGTCTCTCTAACTAGAGAAAGCGAGGAATACTTGTAGCACCTTAGAGACTAACTAGTTTATTTCAGCATAAGCTTTCGTGAGTGTAGTGGGGTGACCGCCCGCTCCCCCCCTGAAAAGGGGTTGGGGTAGTCCCAGGAAGGGGGCTTGTAGCATCCCAGGATAGGGGCTGTGGCTGTGAGCCTGCAAGTTCCCAGGCTGGGTGGGAAGCAGTCTCAGCTGGGTGGCCACGCCCCAAACATTCCAGACTGTATAAAAGCCTGGAAGGCAGGAGCCAAGCAGTCAGTCTCCCTCTGTAAGCAGAGGGGGAGACAGGGCCTGGCTGCAGGGAGCCATAAACAGAGTACCCGGACTGGGACAGGGCGAGGGCAAGGCAGCTGGGAGCCAGGGAGCGATTAAGCTCTAGAGAGGGGGCTCCAGGCTGCTGAGCCTAGGGAAGGCCCGACCCACGGGGTACTGGGGTTGCGAGTACTATAGCTCACTTCATCGGATGCATAGAATGGAACAGAAGTAAAATGCATTTATACACAGAAAGAAAAAGAGAAATAATAATAATTAAAAAAAAATTGTACATTAGCATACCAATTCTAAGAGGGCTCTTAAATGTAGATGGTCAATTCCTGGGGCAGGGTTCTCCCTGACAAGCTGAAAGGGGTACAGATAGTTGTTAGATTAACCTGAGCAAGAGAAATTTCAGATGGAGTATCATGACGGATCCTCAAAAATGATGTCTAGGAGATTGTGAAGCAGAATCTCAAGCAAAGTGGTAAAGTCATTTCAGGCAAGACAGACAACTGAATATCTACAGCGGATACCAATGTTCCATTGGCAAGGGGACCAGGATGATCTAAAGACATCTCAACCATGTTCACTCTGTTTGTTTCCCACCCCCCCTGCCTTACAAGGAAAGTGGCACACCTTAATTTCAATACTCTGCTGGTCCTGGGTGCAGGGGATGTTTTTTTTTTTTTTTTAATTAAATGCAAGTGATCCGAAATGTTTGCTGAATCCTTACCTATAAGTCCTTTGAAACCCAGCATTTCCTCCCAAAGCTCCTGGCTATTGACAGTAACCTGAGTTAAAATTAAAATATATACATTGTGAGTGTGAAGAGTAATAGATAGCAATATGTGATAACTGTTTGTTTTACCACAAAACAGTTTCACAAACCATGATACAGGAACAGCTGGAAGAAAGGTTCTGACTACAATACTCAGTATCAAAGGGTCTCTTACAATACCCAAGGGGATGTTAATATCAAGACTCACAGTTCTGGGGTACCCAACCCCCCCAGCGGGACTCTGGGTGTGTGGTGGGAGGGAAAGAACACAGCGTCTCATCTCCTCCCTTCAAGCAGATATATGTGGGTGCTGGCAGATGTACCAGGGTGGGGGTATTCTTGCCATCACTGCCTTTCTGACAGGGGAAGAGGGTACTTGTACTGCTCCTAAAGCAGGGGTGGGGAACCTTTTTTCTGCGAAGGGCCATTTGGACCGTTATAATGTCATTCGCGGGCTGGTCGCCCCCCCTCCTCCCCAGGAAGCCCAGGCTGGCAATGGGAGTTGAGATCCCAGCTGCCAAGGGGCCAGCGGGGGAAACCCTAAAGCAGTGGCAGGCGGAGTGCTTAGCCCTGCACTGCTTTGGGGTTTTCCCCCGCTGGCCCCTTGCCAGCTGGGGTCCTGCTGCCTGCCCCAGTCAGCTCCCACTGTCAGCCTGGGTGTAGGGGGTGACCTTCCTTTACCCCCACCCAGCCTCCCCCCATCTAGCCACCTTTCCTCCCCCACCCCTGCCCGGCCCGGCCCATCCCACGGAACCTAACCTCCTCCCCCCTCCCAACCCAGCTTCCTGACCCGCCCAGCCCAGCCTCCCCCCCACCAAACCTCCTTCCCTCCCGCACCCACCCCATCCAGCCTAGTCTCCCACCCCCCCTCCCCGCCCGGCCTCCCCCCCCCCACCGCCCCCTTGCCTGCCCCTCAGCCCAGCCTCCCCCCCATACCCCCTTGACCATCAGCTCCCCGCGGCTCCTCCTTACCCCGCCCGGTTAGTGGTGGCCACGCGGCGCCGGCGGCTCCCCCAGGCGCTTCCCGCGCCCTTCGCCGAGCGCGGAGCCGCCTCCGCATGGCAGCCCGCACGTGTCCCTGGCCGGCGGCTCCCCCAGCGCTTCCTGGCCTCTTCATCGAGCGCGGAGCCGCCCCGGGCCACCAGGCGGGGGCGGCTCCGCATTCAGCGAAGGAGCCGGGAAGCGCCTGGGGGAGCCGCCCCCGCGCGTCCCTGGCCGGCAGCTCCCCCAGGCGCTTCCGGCCTCTTCGCCGAATGCGGAGCTGCCCCGCGCCGCCGGGGGGGGGTGGCTCCGCGTTTGGCGAAGGGGCCGGGAAGCGCCTGGGGGAGCCGCCCCCGCCTGGCTGCCCGCGCGTGTCCCTGGCCGGCAGCTCCCCCAGGCGCTTCCGGCCTCTTCGCCGAGCGTGGAGCCGCCCCGCGCCGCCAGGCGGGGGCGGCTCCGTGTTCGGCAAAGGGGCCGGGAAGCGCCTGGGGGAGCCGCCAGCCAGGGACGCGCGCGGACCAGATGGAAGGCTTTGGCGGGCCGTATAAGGCCGGCGGGCCGGAGGTTCCCCACCCCTGTCCTAAAGGAATCAGGTCCCTGTCTCTGAGAGGGGAGCAGGACCCCAGGAACTGTCTCTTCAAGAGGGAAGGTCATTGGGCAGGGGCCTGCCATGCCAGATTTTAAGGCAGAGCTAGTGGACAATCTACCCTCCCACCGAGACCTGTCCAGCCCCCTCTTCCTATTCCTGGTCACACAGCACCCTGCGGCAATGATAGCTGTTCATTATGTGGAAAGTCACATGCTTACAATTGTCCTTTAACACAGCAGCAGCTGAAAATATGGCCAAACGAGCACCATGTGATCACCCAGCTATCTGCAGACCATGTGGACAATTCAAGAACTCCAGGGCTAGAAAAGAGCACATGGGCATGTGTGTCTGGTAGGCACCAGTGCAAATTTCCCCATGGCGAAGTATGAAGTCAGCATTAAGGATCTGTGTTATAGTGTAATTGCAAGGAATGTAATGTGTATTGTTTCTGTACATGCTGTATGGTACTTATTTATAGAAAGGCAGGCTCAGACAGTGAATGTGGTGAAGGTAATGTGTGGTGGTAATATGTTGAAGGAGGATACTCTACCTTCTTGGCTTTGGGTGGATGTTCCTTTTAGACAACCCTAAATGGGTGTTGCTTGTTTGTTTCTTTGATGTTCTTGGTTCGTGAGAATTTCCTTGTTTTTTGAAGCTATGTATAGGAATTCAGTAGAAATGACACAGAAATTTCCTTTCCTTTCCTCCAATTATAGGTGGAGCTGGAAATTTTTCCATGCCAGGTAGGTCTGCCTCATACTCTTTTTCTTTCATTTGTTCATTCGTTCTTTCTTATTCCACAAATGAGATGAGGAAAAATTTTTTTTGCCCTGTTACAAAATTTATATAGTTGTTTTGTTGAGATGATCTAGTGTATCCATGCTTTGCAGCAAGAGCTTGAAATTTAGCAGGGATGTACCTTTTGCTTTCTTGGTTTAAAAATCAAAAAAAGCCCAAATTTGGCCAGTTTGAAAAATCTCAGTTTGCACATGCTCACTGAAAACCTTTTAGTGTGACAACTGAATGCTCTGAAGATTCCATCTGTAGAGAGCATGCTCCAGTCTAAGGCCGCAGGGGCTGAACAGGCCTTTCCTTTCTATTGCTATGGGCCAATGAGGCATCAGGCACAGAAACCGAAAGCAAGAAGATTCTCTCCAGTTCTTTCAGTGCCTCACAGAGTAGGCTACTAGCCTATTTGAAGATGCAACAATCCACCTCAACCCGAAGAACATAAGAACGGCCATATTGGGTCAGGCCAAAGGTCCATCAAGCCCAGTATCCTGTCCTCTGAGAGTGGCCAATGGCAGGTGCCCCAAAGGGAATGAACAGACAGGTAATCATCAAGTGTTCCATGCCCTGTCCCCCAATCCCAGCTTCTGGCAAACAGAAACTAGGGACAACATTCCTGCCCATCCTAGCTAATAGCCCTTGATGGACCTATCTTCCATGAATCTATCTAGCTCCCTTTTGAACCCTGTTATAGTCTTGGCCTTCACAACACCCTCTGGCAAGAAGTTCCAGAGGTTGACAATGCGTTGCATGAAAAAATACTGTCTTGTGTTTGTTTTAAACCTGCTACCTATTAAATTCATTTGGCGGCCTCCTGGTTCTTGTATTATGACAAGGAGTAAATAACACTTCCTTATTTATTTTCTCATGATTTTATAGACCTCTATCATATCCCTCCTTAGTCACCTCTTTTCCAAGCTGAAAAGTCCCAATCTTATTAATCTCTTCTCATATGGAAGCTGTTCTATACCCCTAATCATTTTTGTTGCCCTTTTCTGAACCTTTTCGAATTCCAATACATCTTTTTTGAGATGGGGAGACCAGGTCTGCATGCAGTATTCAAGGTATGGGCGGACCATAGATTTATCTAGAGGTAATATATTTTCTGTCATATTATCTCTCCCTTTCTTGATGATTCCCAACATTCTGCTTGCTTTTTTGACTGCCACTGCACATTGAATGGATGATTTCAGAGAACTATCCACAATGCTTCCAAGATCTCTTTTTTGAGTGGTAATAACTAATTTAGACGCCATCATTAGATCTGTATAGTTAGGATTATGTTTTACAATGTGCATTACTTTGCATTTATCAACATTAACTTTCTTTTGACATTTTGTTGCCCAGTCACCCAGTTTTGTGCGATCCTTTTGTAGCTCTTTGCAGTCTGCCTGGAACTTAATTTAAGAAGCCAATATGTAATACAGCCAATCTGTCCAACTACTGTTCTTGTCTCTAATCTTCTCCTTAAGTCAAAATAGTGGAAAAAGTACTAGCAACTGCCCTCCAACACCACATGCTGACTGCTGATAGCCTGGATTACACACACTCTGATTTCAGACCAGAGTGTAGAACAGAGAAAGATCTTGTGGCACTAAAATAACTTCCTTATAGTTATTAACCCAGATTTTGAGGTTGGGGGGGGGGGGATCATTTACTCTAAACTCCTGCATGACACAGGCCAGAATTTCACCCATAAATTCCTGCATCAAACTCAGTAATTATGGTTGTACTAAAGAAGAGTTAGAAAGACAGATGACCTCAATCTAAAGTCTCTAGATGATAGAGAATGCACCTCGTTCTTGGTAATATGTTCCAGTGGGTAGCTAGCCACAGTGTTAAAAAAATTGTGCCTTATTTCCAATTTGAGTTTTCCTACCTTCAACTTCTACCTATTGGATCTTCTTATGCTTTTGTCTGTGTGAGTCAAGACCTGTCTAGTACCAGAAATCTCCTCCCCCTATATGTATTTATTGATTATGAGCAAGCCACCTCTTATCTTTTTCTTCCATCAGTTCAGTAGACTGAGCTCCTTCAGTCTCTCAGTGTCAGGTAGATTTTCCAGACCTAGCATCTTTCTTGTAGCTCTTCTTTCAACCTTCTCAAATTTTCCAACATATTTTCTAAAGTGTGGACACCAAAACTATATGCAATATTCCAGCAATAGTCTCATTTATGCCATGTGCAGAGGTAATACCACCTCCCTACTCCTATTCAATATTCTTTGAAAGACTAAGCTGGAGGAGTAGAAGTTTCTCAGTTTTCTTAGGGAAGTCAAATTCTAGCTGAGTGTCATCACTGGAATGAATCCTTTCTGCACCCCTTACAGGAGTGGCTCTTCTTCAAAGTTCTCCTACTGCTTTGGGCTCTCATCACAGGAAGACTTTCTAGACCGATTCCCTACACAATTATTTTTACATGGTGATGACACTGAAGAAATCAGAATTTAACATAGAATAGGACTTCAAAGCATCTTTTTGGAAGAGCAGCTGTGAATGTTGTTCAGAGGTCCGGGTGGCAGAGGCTGAGTTATCACAACCCCTTATTGTAAATGACCCTGCTGCATCCTTTAAAAACACCTACTTCAGGGGCTGCTCTGATTTGTTGCAGCCTCCCCACCTCTCCCACAAGGAAGACTTGCCTCTGCTAGGACCCTGCACCATCGCTTTCCAAGCAGAAGCTGGAGTAACTCAGGCCAAATCTACCCCACAGTATTGACAGCAAATATAAAAAGTGCCATATCATCAGTTCTGAAATGCATTTGCAGCATGGACCTCTATTACTGACCTGCAGTATTATCTCCTTCTTCTTACTGGCCATTATTCTGCAAGAAGAATGAAAGTAACTGAAACAACAGTATAGAGCAATTGCTGTTTGCAGTTCAGGGCCACCTCAAAGCATAATCAATGATCTAGTACAAAGGAGGGAGTCCTCTTTCTACAACTGAAATTCATGAGCTGGCCAGCCCGCTGTTGTAGGGAAAGGTTCAGCCAGCCGGGTTTCACACTGTTCAGCAATGCCTCTTCCCCACCACTAGATACTAGTGTTGGCGGGCTCCTCTGGAAGGATTCTTATGGCCAGAAGAGACTAGGGTGACCAGACGTCCCGATTTTATCGGGACAGTCCCGATTTTTGCCCATTCGTCCCGGGTCCCGACCACACTTTGGTCGGGACGCAATTTGTCCCGATTTCAGAACTTTACAGATGAGCCCTGCCTGCACAGAGGTCATGCAGGCAGCACGGCCCCGCCCACTGCCCCAGAGCTCATCTGTAAAGTCCCAAAATCGGGACAAAGAATGCTAGGAGCTAGCTGCCGGCAGAGAGCCCAGCCTAGAGTCCCCTCCTCCCCCCCCCCCCTCCACTTCCGGCCAGCAGAGACAGGCGGGGCCCGGGGAACATGCAGGGCGGGCAGAGTGGATCCTCCCTGCATGCAACCAGTGCCCGCAGGGGGGGGGGAGCCCCCCCTCGGCACCTCCCATGGCAGAGACAGCACAGCATTCAGGGGTAGGTGGGCAGGCCACTGCAAGGGCCAGGAGAGCTCTCTCTGCCCTGGCTCCTGGAGAAGCATGCTGCAGGGGAGGGGGGGGGGCAGAGAGCCCACTGCCCCCTCCACCCCCAGCCCCCACAGAGAGAGAGCAGCCTCCAGCCACTGCGGCCCACTCCTGCTCCCCCCCCCCCCCGCTTGGGCCCCGCCCCCTCTCCCCCCTCGGACCCCACTCCCCCCCCCGCTCGTGGAGTGTGTCCTGATATTTCACCCTTCCCATCTGGTCACCCTAGAAGAGACCATTGTGATCACACGTGTTTATTAACTCTTTAATTGTTCTAATAGCTCATCTCAGAACCCTCTCCAATTTATCAACATCCTTCTTGAACTGTGGACACCAGAACTATTCCTAATAGAGAAGTAAAATATCCTCTCGCAACTCCTACTTGAGATTCCCCTGTTTATGCATCTAAGTATCATATTAGCTGTTTTGACCACAGCGTCGCACTGGGAGCTCATGTTCAGCTGATTAGCCACCATGACCCCCACATTTTTTTCATAGTCACTGTTTCTCAGGAGAGTGCCCATCCTGTCATTTTGGCTTACGTTCTTTGTTCCTAGACATGTACATTTAGCCACATTAAAATGCATATTGTTTGCCTGTGCCCAGGTTAAGCAATCCATAGATTCGTAGATTCCAAGGCCAGAAGGGACCATTGTGATCATCTAGTCTGGCCTCCTGTAGGACAAAGATCAGAAAGCTTCACCAAAATAATCCCTAAAGCAGATCCACCAAATCGTTCTAGTGGTTAGTTACTCCCACTGTTGAAAATTTATGCCTTATTTCCAGCCTGAATGTGTCTATCTTAAACTTCCAGCCACTGGATCGTGTTATAGATCAGTCTGTATCAATGACTTGTCCTCTTAATTATTTACCACTCCTCCAATCTTTTTGTTGCCTGAAAACTTTATCAATGATGATTTTGTGTTATTTTTTCAGGACAGTGATACAAATGTTAAATAGCATAGGACCAAGAACCAATCCCAGTGGATCCCATTAGAAACACACTCATTCTATGATTCCCTGTTTATAATCACATTTTAGCAATGAGCAAGTGTAGGGAAGTGGGGCTTGGGCAGTCTCAGACTCCAGTCCCCCTTCCTGGGGTTGTGAAGTAATTTTTGTTGTCAGAAGAGGGTCACCATGCAATGAAGTTTGAGAACTCCTGCCCTATGGTCACTGGAATAAAATCCTAGCTCTGCAAGTCCTGTGTGGCTACTGAAAATGACTGGGCTGGTTCCCCCTGCTCATCAACATAAAGACAAGCACATTCAACTTCTGGGATCACCTCAATCAAATGCTCCATTCTGCACAAATAAAAGAGAGTATTAAACTAAATCTAAATGAAAATTTCTATCTCCACACACCATTGCTCCCTGCTCAACAGCTCCCACCTCCAACCAGCAGAGGAGCTCAAGATGTCAGCTCAGCCCCTGCCATGCCAATCTTTGAGGCACTGGAAAGAACAGATCAAATCAGCAACAAAGGGGATTGGGACAGTTCCCTTTACAGAACTCTCACCAGCAGAGATCTCGCTGGCGTGACCTTGTGCAAAATGACAGCCAACTCTCACACTCAGGTACAGAATCAGTGGCCACATACTGGAGGTGAGACTGGGAAGTCCAAAGCAGAGAACAGCAACTTTGCAGCCCAGGGGACAGAACAGAGCTTGAGACAGAGAAAAATGTTCTTCTCCAATGTCCCAAATACCACCAACTGTATGAAAAATATTTCCTCAAACCATCAGGAATCACCCAGGCTGCCTCATCAGCAAGTGAGGAGGAAAAACTGCGCCTGGCTCTGGGAGAAAGGAGAGAGATGGTACCAAGTGACGGAGCACCCTGCTCCCAGATCAAGACCAGAGAGTACTGACAAAAGAACACAGCTCAGACCTCACATGCAGCGTGTGACCTCATCCTGAGGGATCACCCCACCTATGGTGGAGCCCTGAATGACTTGTTTTTACATTGGGGCAGCACTTGTCCCACTCAGCTGACCAGTAAGGTCTCATTGAACTGACCTGAGCTGGTGTTGGCACAGAGTGCAATCAACAGGGGTGTGCGGTGACCATTGGGGTGATTGTGTCTGGGTGGGAAGGAAGGAAAGGCTCCTCGCTTGTCACGTCCTTGCTCCCAAGTTTTGCTACTCAACAAATCATAGTTAGTTCTTAACAAAGTGGGACGCGGGGTGGCGAGGGCACAGGGCCCCATATCCTAATGTGTATGTGTGTGGGAGGGGACGTTGATGAGGGTACATGCCTCCCCATCCTATCTAATGCAGGGGGCGGGGGGGGCACAAGGGCCTCCCACATCCTAGCTAACACACTCTGTGTGTGTGTGTGACCATGCCTTGGAAAGGCCAGGGGACATCAGTCTGGGACTGGGGTGGAGCAGGGGGAGCAAGGACTGGGGACCACAAAAGGAGAGAGGACCAGGACTTTCAGGGGTGGGGGACTCTACGAAGCAGGAGGGCTGGTGTAGTGGGGCTGAGGAGGAGAGTCAAGGGGGCTTCAGGGATACCAGGCTGGGGGTCTGGGGTTACCTGTCCTGGGGACGGACTCTGTGGAGCAGGGGGAGCTGGGAGTACAAGGGCTGGGGGACCAGGTTACTGGGGGCTCTAGGGGCTGGGGTACCAGGGCCAAGATGATTCTAGGAGATGGGCCAGGGATATGGGAGCTGGAGACTCCAGAGGGTGTGGGTTTCTAGTGGGCTCTAGGGGGAAGGGTACCAGGGCTGGGAGTTCTAGGAGGTAGGGGGGTTCTAGGAAGTGGACATCCAGGGCGGGAATACCAGGTCTGGGAGCTCTAGGAGGTGGGGGGGGGGTAGGTCTGGGAGGGCTCTAGGGAGAAGGTGAGGGGGGCAAGTTACCAGAGGGCTCTACAGGGTGGAGGGACCAGGTCAGGGCTGCTCTAGGAGGTGGGGGTAGGTAGGTTACTAGGGAGTAAGGGGATCAGGAGGACCTGAGATGGGGTGGGGGCGGGGGGGGGGGCAGCCCTAGAGGGTATGCGGGCTGGGTCACTAGGAGGTGCAGGGGCCAAGCCAGGAATGCTGAGGAGGGCTCCAGGAGACATGGGGGGACAGATTACCAGGGAGATCTAGGGGGCAAGGGACTGAGCTGGGGATAGGTTACCACAAGGCTCTAGTCTAGGGGGTGGCAGGCCAGGGTACCCAGGGTGGGAGGGCTCTAGGGAGCAGGGGACCAGGTTACCAGGGAACTCTAGGGGGCAGAGGGTCTGGGTCGCCGAGCCAGGAATACTGGAAAAGAGAGCTCTAGATGGCAGGGTACTGAGCTGAGGGAGGGGGACTTTATGGGGTGGGGATGGGTTACCAGGAGTACCTAGATTGTGGGGATGCAGGGCACCAGGTTACTAGAAGGGGCAGGGGGCTGAGCCAGGGATACTGGGGAGGGGGCCTCTAGGGGACAGGAGAAGGGCTCTAGGGGTTGGGTGGAGGCTACCAGGGGTTTCTAACTTCTAGGGGACAGGAGGTACCACACCTGGAGTTGGAGGCTCAAGGTCAGGAGGCTGAGCCGGCGGATACTAGGGAGTGAGGCTCTAGGGGTCGGGGGAACCGGGTTACGAGGGGGGGGGGCCCTAGTAGACGGCGGACCGGGTTACCAGGGAACTCTAGGGGGCGGGGGAGACGGGTTTCTAGGGGGCTGAGCCGGGGGATAGCGGGGAGGGAGGGTCTAGTGGTGGGAGGGGCGGGTTACCAGGGGGACTCTGGGTTACGGGGACTCTGAGGAGAGGGGGACCGGAAGTACCTGGCGTTGGGCTGGGGGGCCGAGCTGTGGCACTGGAGGGGCGCTCTAGGGCAGCCCAGGTCCATGGAGCCGAACAAGGGACCCTGCTCCCGTCCCCTCCCCCGCCGGTACCTGCAGCAGCACACACCCGCGGCGCCTCCGACACCGCCTTTCCCGGCAACGGTCTCCCTGGAGACCGAGCCAACGCACAAGTGACTCCGGAGACCCGCCCCTTCCCACAGCCCGTCCCACCAACTTCTCCCTAACAGCCCATACACATCCCACCTTGCGGACCCATACACCCCCACGGCTGTACACCACACCCCCAACTTCTCCCTAACAGCCCATACACATCGCACCTCGCGGACCCATACACCTCCACAGCTGTACACCACACCCATAACTTCTCCCTAACAGCCCATACACATCCCACCTCGCGGACCCATACACCCCCACAGCTGTACACCACACCCGCAACTTCTCCCTAACAGCCCATACACATCCCACCTCGCGGACCCATACACCCCACGGCTGTACACCACACCCGCAACTTCTCCCTAACAGCCCATACACATCCCACCTCGCGGACCCATACACCTCCACAGCTGTACACCACACCCGCAACTTCTCCCTAACAGCCCATACACATCCCACCTCGCGGACCCACACACCCCCACGGCTGTACACCACACCCGCAACTTCTCCCTAACAGCCCATACACATCCCACCTCGCGGACCCATACACCCCCACAGCTGTACACCACACCCCAAACTTCTCCCTAACAGCCCATACACATCCCACCTCGCGGACCCATACACCCCCACGGCTGTACACCACACCCGCAACTTCTCCCTAACAGCCCATACACATCCCACCTCGCGGACCGATACACCCCCACAGCTGTACACCACACCCCAAACTTCTCCCTAACAGCCCATACACATCCCACCTCGCGGACCCATACACCCCCACGGCTGTACACCACACCCCCAACTTCTCCCTAACAGCCCATACACATCCCACCTCGCGGACCCATACACCCCCACGGCTGTACACCACACCCCCAACTTCTCCCTAACAGCCCATACACATCCCACCTCGCGGACCCATACACCCCCACGGCTGTACACCACACTCGCAACTTCTCCCTAACAGCCCATACACATCCCACCTCGCGGACCCATACACCCCCACGGCTGTACACCACACCCCCAACTTCTCCCTAACAGCCCATACACATCCCACCTCGTGGACCCATACACCCCCACGGCTGTACACCACATCCCCAACTTCTCCCTAACAGCCCATACACATCCCACCTCGCGGACCCATACACCCCCACGGCTGCACACCACACCCCCAACTTCTCCTACATATTTATTCCCCCCCATACCGCTCCATACACACATACCGCCACCTTCCCCTACATACCCCCAACCCCACATGCCTCTTGCCCCATGCACCCCCATGTCCCATCTCACCCCTGTGCGGAATTAATTTTATGTGCACCAATATGGAGGTGATGGGGGGGGCAGAGGTTCAGAGTGTGAGTTGGGGCTCAGGGCTGGAGCAGAGATTGAGGTGCGGGGATGTGCGCGTGAGGGCTCTGGCTGGAGTGTAGGCTCCGGTGGAACTGAGGGGTTTGGGATTCAGGCTGCCCAGGGCCACGTCAGGGAGAGAGGATTCTCCAGGGGGTAGGGAGAGGTGGCTGGCCCTGCGGGTGTGTGATAGAGACAACTCCAAGGAGGGGAGGGGAAGGAGGGAGAGAGAGAGAGAGAGAAAAAGAAAGAGGGGGAAAAAAAAACACCTGGCCCCACTGCACCACCACTCCGGGACTGGGATGTGTAGGGCTGCAGCAACTCTCCAAGTTCCCCCATCAACACCCCTCACCTCATCCCATGCCCAAGTGCAGTATGCACACCTGCACAGCCCTTTGTGGCCTTCTGCACACCCGTGCACCTTACAGGGAACGTTACTCACCCAACCTTGTGTCTCTAATATCCTGGGACTGACCTGGCTACAAAACTGCATACTGTATTTATAATGAACGGCATATGGGTTAGCTCTGATTGGACAGATGTGTCAACCTACATTGTTTCTGTTCCCTGACAGGTATAGTGTAACAATCAGATTTGGATACAAACACTCAATTTAAAAGTTCAAAATTTTATTTCTGCAAATATTCTCTAATATATGCTTAAAATTAATGGAGACTTGCAAACAATCCTGCTAATGACTGTTTGCAAGGACCCCACTCCTCCATCTCCACCTGTCTCTTGACACCTGTTCCACCCACAGCCACTCTAACTTCAGTGGCACTTCACACAGGTGCAATGACCAGCCCCGTGGATGGAGCTGAAAGATCAGGACATAAAATATTTGTAGAAAACAAAAAAGGCCCACAAATCAAATCAAATAATGTCCATGATTTACTGAGTGCTCACCTGGCTTAATTAATCATATAAATACAGGATTGGAATCAAGGATGACTGTGAAGGAGGAGACCCAGAAGAAAAGTGTGATGCAATATTAAAGTCAGAAGAAAACCCACAATGAAACAAATCCTGCTTGTCTTACTCTTGCAAGGAATCCCTTTTCTTATTAGGATGCCTTACCTGAGTAAAGCTAGTAGGGTTTGGCTAACTTGTACACAGAGTTATTTTCTGTTGTCCTCTGTGTGTTGTATAAATCTCTAACTAAAATCAGAAAAAGAGTCCTGTTGCACCTTAAAGACTAACAGAAGTATTGAAGCATAAGCTTTCGTGGGCTAATATCCACTTTGTCAAATGGGTATTAGCCCATGAAAACTTATGCTTCAATACTTTTGTTAGTCTTTAAGGTGCCACAGGACTCAGTCTGGATTTGCGACAGTGACAAACACGGCTACCTCTAATTCTTAAAATCTGAAAGTTTGTAGAGTAGAAAGCATTGAGTCAAGATTTTAAATACATATTTTCTTCATAAATTTCAGTAGAAGCAAAGTATTCTGGTAAAGTACTTTTTATTTATTTACAGTATTTATGTTTTCTATTTGTACATACCTACAGCAACAGCAAAAATTATTCACAAAAGCTTAACTGAGTGTAAAAATGTTATTTCATTGGACATTTGACCTATTAGCTTGATATTATGGAAAATGTTGCCGTTTTCCCCCCATGCAGTATCCAGATTGTCCGAGCATCATTTTTAAGTTTTCTGGTACATTTAGGGCCACATTTTTAAAAAAAGTTTCTAAACACACACCTAAATTTGTACATTTTTGTGTATAATTTTAGCCACCCAAACTTTTTAACGCAAATTCAGATTTGCAGATGTGAGTAGGGAGGCATGCAAAAACTGCACGCAAAATACCAGGAGTGTAAATTTAGAGTTCAAGCTCACGCTATTTTGAAAATTTAGCCCCCACATGTATATAAAGTTTAACCAGGGAAGTGTTTTCTCAGTGCTACCAAAACTATGGTTCATTTTACTTTTTAAATAAGACTTATTTCTGAGATACTAGATATTTATCAGGTTCTCACATATTCATACTTGCCTCTCTGTGCAGACCCATTACCAAGAGACTTATAGCAATAATAAGAAATGGCCACACACTTATTGCCATGTCCACATTGGAAAAAAGTGTTAGGTGCTTACTTTTATATGATTTTCAGAGTGGGAAAACAATTACATTAAACTTATATAAAACTGTATTTTCTTTTGCAATCATATGGTAACAGTTCTCCAATTCATAACATTCAAACTCTGGGCCAAAGTGTGATTGCCTTTCGCTCACACGAGTAGTTTCCTTTAAATTAATAGGACTACTCGGAAAAGTAAGGCAATTAAAATCTGACACTGCTTAGAAATAAAGGATAAAGGTTTGAGATTACATTTGTGAAAATTGATTAGTGGAGTTAAAATCCTTTCCTCTTGACCTGAAGCTCAAACTGCAAAAAAGAGTTTTTTAAGGTAGATCTGAATTCTTCAGTTTGCCCTTTAGTGCTAAGTAGACATATGGTGTGGGGATTTTGACTCTATTCATGCCATTTCCTAAACTGAAAACCAGGAAGCAAATGGTAAATGTAGTGCAGGAGGAAAGTAGTAACCCTGAATTGCAGTCTGGGGGAGCTTCTTGCTGCACTCACTTCTTTCTCCGCACATTTAACTCCTGAAGCTGAATTCAGTAATAATGTAGGGTTTGATTTTCAGCATAGTCTTAAATGGTTCTCCCTTTCTGTGCCCACAATTGAGTGGATGTAAATTACTGCAGACACAATAATTCACCACAGTTTAATTACAGGCACAATTTCAGCCATTTAGTTGCCCAAGTATCTGACTGCAATGAGAAGGTAAATGCTATTTCTACAAATAACTAAAACCACAATTTTAGGTGCCCACACATTGTAGGCACAGAGCCAAAGGCCAGGTTTTGATAATCTGATCCTTTAAATGCAGTGAAGTCTGGGCTATTATCCATGTATACGAAATTCCTGGATATGTCTGTACATATATTGCTATTACTACAGCAATGTCACTGGGAGATAATTTTCTAATAATGTGTCCATTCTCCTGCAATCTAATCTATTCAGCTAATATTATGGAGAAGTATTTAATAAAGCAGTGAACTGAATCTGGAGGTAAAGGTATGACCAAACAAGTCCCTTAAGCCATAACTTGCCAGGTCTTCTTCGTATCTTGAAAGGACAAGTCTTGCAACATGCTACCTGTTTGATGTATCTTGGTGTCACAGTCGGCTGGTGTTCCTTATCACTGAGACAAGCCAATATTTCAGCAATAATCTCAGCAAGTTCTTGGATTTCACAGCAATAGGCTCATTCCCCCAAGCCAATGATGATATTCCCCCTATTTCTTTTTGGCAGAAGATTAACACAACAGTTATACAACAAGTGAGAGTCCACCCTTGTCTTCTAAAAATGTAAAGAAACCCCAAACAATCCTCATTCTACTGAGCTGAAAGTGACATCAGTACCTGTTGACTGTGGCAGTAAAATGCTGTCTCTTAGATTTTTTAATAGCACAGAATGTGCTGGCTGTTATTTGAGTCTACTGTATTCCTCGATTTCTCTCTTCAAAAAGGAAGTATAATATAAGTTAAGCTTAGGTTCAGAAATGCATATGTTTTACTTAAAAACATTCTTCTGTTCAAAATTCAAAATAAACTTTATGGGATACAGTGTGTTTTTTTAAATAACATTTCATTCAAACTGTATATAATTCATTAAAGTATTCATACAGCAAACAATGGTTAACCCTTGAAAATGTGTAGAAAAAGATTTTCACACAAAAAAAAGGAAAACAAAATTCTGAGGTATCACACTCACACATACACCCAAACACACACACACAGGCTGCAGCAAAAGCAGAAAATTGTAGGCCCAAAAGAAAATGATGATTGATTGTTCTATTAGAGTGTCCAGGTAGCTCAGGAAAAAACACAAAAACAAACTCCCTCCCCCCAAAGTCCTCTGAGTAAAGAACTACCTCAAGAAAGTTCAAGTGCATTGGAGACCTGATCACCTAAACTGTTTCTGCAAAGCAGCTCCCTGCACCTGAGAGAAATGCAGCCCAAGGTGACTTGTGCAAATATAAGGAATCAGTTGAGGCTATTTCCTGTTAGTCCTTAAACACACGAGGGGTGTCCAAAGATTCACTTAGTCTTTGATCATGCAAGATACTGCTGGAGTGCTGTCTTCGCCCTGAAATCACAAATATTCCATTAACCACTGAATCTGACTTCAAAAAATAAACACCCACTGGAGATTCATGGTTAACATTTATGGCATATGACATTCTGTGCACAAGGCTAGTGTGTGAGGTGGGAACTGTTAGTGTGGCAATAAAAGGCTAAACTATTAATACGTCAAGATGGTAAAGCCCGCGGTTTCTCAGAAAAGTAGAGTTTAATGCCATTTCTGCTGTTTTCTTCAGATAGGAGGAAAACTCATGTTACATGAGCAATGAGTAGTGCCAAACACTCATTAAACCAGATCTAATCCACTAGTCTGGAATGCACCCCAGAATGTGATAACATGGAAGGAGTGCATAAACCCATTTTTCAGAGTCACTGCTTTTCAGGATACAATGGCCTATTCTGTAGGTATGGGATGCATTCCTTGTTCCTAGAGGTATAACTTTGAGCTTGGCTGTATTTAAATGGCCCCTTGAAATATGTAATTATGCTAAACAATCTATTGCACCTTGTGTTTAGCTGTGACACTCCTGGATCTGAAGAAGACCTCTGTGTAAGGTTAAAAGCTTGTCTCTCTTACCCAACAGAAGTTGGTCCAATAAAATACATTACCTCACCCATCTTGTCTCTCTAATATCCTGGGACTGACATGGCTACAACACTGCATACTACTAAAGTTACACATTAAATCTGCAACAGTGAATAAATTATATTCAAGATTTAAAAAATTAGCTGAGGATCCTGAAACCTCCTTAATTTTTAGTAAAACATGGAATACTGGAAAAGTTCCAGAGGCTTGGAAAAGTGCTAATGTTGTGTCAATGTGTACTGCTATTTTTGAGGGAGAAAAAGTATGAATGGAAAACCATCTTGGTGTCTGTCCTGCCTTAGAACTCGTCATACATCCTACTTAGCAAGCATTCTTCAAATAAGATGAATATCACATTTTGTTCATATGTGGCAGGACTCATCAATGTAAAGGGAAAGTCAGACACAAATGTACAAAAAGGTAAATGTCTCATGGATTTTTATGTACTCCAAATGCTTTCAAAACAAGATGCATTTTTTTTTTTAAAAGCACAGAATTTCCTCTGATCTCTATTTTGGAGGTTCTTTCGTACTTACTTGTCACAAAGATTTGGATCTGATGACTGACTCAGTTTGTGTAGGATATCTACTATTCCAATATCTCGTAGTTTATCTTGGCGATCTTGTGAACCTAAACAAATAAATCACATTATAGGGGATAACATCAAACAAGTGATTAAAAATGATAAAAAAGAATTAGAGACAGGTATGTGCCATAAGGGGATATAATGTGTGGATGCAAATAAATTGCTGTGTTAAGAAGCCCTGTAAGTCTACTTAACCTATGGCTAACTCTGTCTTTTCCTTTTGGAAGAAGCTACTAAAATGTTTTCCCTTCAACTTTTTCACATGAGTAAATGAGAGAAAATTAAACAGGCCAGACCTTAAGAGATTTTATTATAAAGTAAGGAGTTTGACTTTGATTGGCTTCTTCCTTTCCAACGGTCTCTGATACAGGGTGTATTTAGCTGAAAACTTGTTACAGAGTCAAACTTCTAGGACTCAGTGTACAACACAAACTAATGCAGGAAATCAGAATGCTGGAAATACAGCATGAAGTTTTACATGCTGAAGTGAGACTTGTTCCTGATGCTCCACATTCTCGAATTACTCAGCAGGAGAGTGGGAAATCAAATTACAAAAATAAGACTCCTTGTTGAGGAACACCAAGAAGATTTGGAGAATGTAACTACCAATCTAAGAGTCATTCTCCCCCAACCCCATCTCTACTTCACACCGCACCCTCCCTAGCACTGCTCCCATCTCCTGCTCCGCAACTCCATGGCTTCCAACTCCTGATACATAGGGTATGTCTGTACTACAATGTAAACCCGATCTTAGACTCAGGCTCAAGCCCAAATCCCCTTCCTGTTTAACACATAAATCTGTCTGATCCGGACCCAAACCGAGGACCTCACAGGGGTGAAGGGTTTGAGCCCAGGCCCTGCAATTACTTGGGTTCAAATGCCATCATTTTGCAATGGGGAAACAGATCAGGCCTGGGCCTCCCAGACTCAGGTCTTGAGAGTCCACCAATGCTATTCCACACTCCCACAGGATGGTTACTCTGTGCTTCTTATCCCAGTACTGGCCAATCAACTCCCAAGAAATGGAAGCCATCCCTCCGGGTCAAGTACAGCTGCTCAGCATTGAACCCTTCCATTTTATTCCACCTGCTGAGCTGAAAGCAGAGCAAATCTTCTCCTGAGTTTGTAATGGCCACTGACACAAAAGTTCTTTGCCAAGTGTGCTGCTATGTGGTCATGGGAGCATAGTCTGATTTTGGTTAATCGCTGTTGTGAGGTGAGCAAACAGTTTGACTTCAGCAAGAATTCCAGGAATGACCACAAGTACCAGGAAATAGAAAAGAAGCTGGCAGTGCTGGGGATTTGATTGACCACATAACTAGTGCAGGGAGTGGAGGTTTAGGATGGATATTGGGGAAAAAAATTTCACTAGGAGGGTGGTGAAGCAATAGAATGGGTTACCTAGGGAGATGGTGGAATCTCCTTCCTTGGAGGTTTTTAAAGTTAGGCTTGACAAAGCCCTGTCTGGGATGATTTAGTTGGGGATTGGTCCTACTTTGAGCAGAGCGTTGGACTAGATGATCTCCTGAGGTCCCTTCCAACCCTGAAATTCTATTATTTTATAAGTGGATAAAGCGACTCAAAAATGACCACTGTAAGCCAGGCATGAGAACTGCACCTCTGGAAACTTGCGGTCATCCTGCCCCTTTTACAAAGAGCTTGAGTGGGTGCTGGATACTGTGCCAAGCACTGAGCCACAAACACTTCATGACAGCCTGGTAAGCTTGGATGGTGACCACCTCACTCCCAAAACCAGTATAGGACTGGAGTGGATCCATCATGTACCAAATGAGGCTACTGAAGTGACAAAACTGGGACAGTCCCTGAGGAAGCTTTGCAGCACATTTTAGGTCCCTACTTAGAGGAGCTATTTGATGCCCTCCTGGTGGAGCAGCCTGCCACACAACTGGCAGCAGAAACAAGAGACATTAGCCTCTCAGCTTGGTTAGTTTCTGGCTCCATGTTTGTTGTTGTTACTATAGGGATGGGAGGATTTCCGGTTTACTACCCAGTGCAAAATTTATTACAAACTGCAGGAAGATGTGTGTATCCACTAACGGTGGATTTCATTACCATTACAGCACCACATCATATAATGTATATTTCAAATAATAAAGGGGTAACCTGTAAGTTGTATCCAAACACTGTTTCTCAATAGATTCATCTACTAAGCAATACAGTACTATAAATTCACAGATTCTTGGCCCCCCACCCTCCACTGCATAAGCAGCTGTGTCATTCATAAGTACAATGCATGCCAATCAATTCTCACCCCACCCCACTTCATTAAGCGATAATGGCAATTCTTCATTTACTGCAAACCTTGTACAATCACATTCAAACTCATATTCTTCATCTTCCACTGGGTTATGCAAGTCCACAAAGCATCCCTGATGTGTGTTGACCTTCAGGTACCATTAAGCTGTGTCACAGCGACCAGCTGGGATCTTAGTCTCATTGCCCTCCCTCTCCCACCCTCCCTACTGTCTGTCATAATCGCCTGCTGCATCTTGCATCTAGACCTTAAGCTTACTGGGCCTTGGACTGTATTTCAATGTGTTTGTATAGAGCATACAAAGTCAAGACTGAGTCCCATTGTACTACTACCTAACATTTGCCATTTTCTTCCTTGAAAGGATTTTGTTTTGACAATACTTTCTGTCCAAGACAATACATACAAGTATGAGAGTCTCTTACCTTCTTCTTCATTCCATATGAGATTAGATATGCAAAACATGGCGGCAAGCTGAAGTTTAGCATTCGAATGACTCTGAATATAGAAACAGAATTTTTGGAGTTTCAGAAGCTAAATATCACAAAACTTTTTCGATGTACATTTTCTAACATTCACTTAAGGACTGAGGTAAAAAATCATGGGCAATTCCCCATCCATGATCTGCTATTTAGGGCAGTCAGGTACTGTGTTCTTTGAACTAAGTAACTTTGTCCTTCATTTTAAAACAGATTCTACCTTCGCCATACTGCAGCCATTGTTACACTCACTACTACACTAACCATGAAGCCAAGAGGCTCTTGCTGATGCCACTCTCGCACCTGGCATCAGGTCCAGTCCAGCCTATACATCATTAGGAAGATTGTACCAGCAACACTGCTCCTGAGCATAACTGTATTCTCCTTAGACTTGCTTTCTAGTTCCAGATTCTCACTCTCAGGCAGCTAGGATGAGCCTGTTAACAGCTGGGGCTTCCTTAGGACTGCTGTTTCTGTTATGTCTTGAGATATCAGCAAGTTCTTTTCACCATAGTTATAAAAATATTTGTTTTGATTCTGCCTTTGGCTGTTGTCCAAGAGGCACCAAATGGAAGGACAACTATGCACAGACTGTGTGCCCTCATTCCTATAGCAACTAGTCTGGTCTTTAATAGGTGTTGGGGGTTCATTTCTGTTTAGATTTCTCTGCTGAACTGGTTGTGTAACAAAGTGTTGGTCCTGGTGCTCAGACACACATCCCTTCACTCTGTTCCAAGGCTCAGTTGCCCCTTTAATGACAGGGGTCATGTGACTGTAGGTTGAGAGGGCCCTTCCATGTGCGAAACTGAGCAGGCTGGAGAAGGGGGAAGACACCAAACTCTTTTGAGCTGAGCTCCCCATTTGAGTTACAATTTTTGTCGCATCCCCTCCCCCAACTCGAACAAGTCTGGAAGCCCACTAAGGTGAGTCGGGGGTGCAGGTGGTTGGCCCGAGCCATGTGGCATTGCTACTACCCCTCAAGCCAAATGTTTCTCACACCTCAGTTTGAAAACTTCTAGAAGCTGTTGCTAAATGAAAGGCAGAAATGAGATGCTAACTAGAAGGGTACAGATCAGTGTTAATGCCACACAGGCAGGTTAACAAATACTAGAGTCCATGCTTGTCTCAGCGAAAGACCATGCAATGGAGCAAATATTTGAGAGGCCAAACAAGCCTGAATCTGTTTCTTCAGGCAATACCTCAAGGCACTTCTCATCAGGGCTGTTGAAGGCTAGTCTTGCTAGGGGTGACGTGGGGAAAGGGTGGATTTGATTTAAATCACTAGTCGATTTAATCATGAATTTCTACATAAAAATGTATTATTGAAGGTTGTCATAACCTACATATTCTTCACAACTCCAAGAAAGATGTAGGTTCATTTTTAGAAGGTACACACTATACATTTTTTAAGTGATTTATTTTGAAAACTTTTCAGATTAGTTTTACAGCTATATCAGAAAATGAATGATTGTTTGGTTATTTCATTTACCAAAGTTAGGTACCAAAAGCAGATATTTATGAAGTCACTGGGAGGTGAACTATCTCCAATTCAACAGGTTAATCACTAATATTTGGAGTATTTTCCTGCCATGCTGTATTAGGAGGAGAACACCACCAGACAGACATCTAAATAGTTTTATTTAACTAAAACAACAATGTTATGTATTCTGGATTTTTTTCTTCAACAGCAAACATAATATTTTAACAAAACAAGCATATGAATTTTTAAATTTAATTAAGAATCAGAGAGGTAGCCGTGTTAGTCTGGAATAGCAGAGGTAACAAAGTCCGGTGGCACCTTAAAGACTAACTATAAAGTTTTGAAGCATAAGCTTTCGTGGGCTAATACTCACTTCGTCGGATGCAAGCAGTGGAAGTGTCCAGAGGCAGGTATAGAAAAGTAGGCAAGAACCAGGTGGGAGGTAAAAAGGTTAGTCCAATTAGGCTGAACCAGCTTGTTATCTCTGATCAGGGAGGGTGGGTTATTCTTCTAGCATTTGAATGGGGGGGGGGTGAACATGGAGAGAGGAGAAGCTATTTTTGTAATTAGCAAGCCATTGTAGGTCTTTGTTCAATCCGAGATTGTTTGTGCAAATGAATTGTAGCTCTGCAGTTTCCCTTTGCATTCTGGACTTGAAGTTTTTTTGCTGCAGTATGGTGACTTTTAAATCTGTAATTGTGTGTCCAGGCAGGCTGAAGTGTTCTCCTACAGGTTTTTGTATATTGCCATTCCTAATATCTGATTTTTGTGCATTTATCCTTTTCCGTAGGGACTGTCCAGTTTGGCCGATGTACATAGCAGAGGGACACTGGTGGCATATAATGGCATATATGACATTGGTTGATGTGCAGGTGAATGAACCAGTGATGGTATGGTTGATCTGGTTAGGTCCTGTGATGGTGTTGATGGTGTAGATATGTGGGCAGAGTTGGCATCGAGGTTTGTTGCATGGATTGGTTCCTGAGTTGGAGTTATTGTGGTGCAGTGTGCTGTTGCTGGTGAGAATTTGTTTAAGGTTGGCAGGTTGTCTGTGTGCCAGGACTGGCCTTCCTCCCAAGGCCTGTGAAAGTGAGGGATTATTGTCCAGGATGGGTTGTAGGTCACTGATGATGCATTGCAGAGGTTTTAACTGAGGACTGTAGGTGATGGCCAGTGGTGTTCTGTTTTCTTTCTTGGGCTTGTCTTGCAGCAGCAGGCTTCTGGGTACACGTCTGGCTCTGTTGATCTGTGTCCTTATTTCCTTGTGCGGGTATTGTAGTTTTGAGAAAGCTTGGTGAAGATCTCGTAGGTGTTGGTCTCTGTCTGAGGGGTTGGAGCAAATCCGATTGTACCTCAGTGCTTGGCTATAGACGATGGATCGTGTGGTATGTCCGGGATGGAAGCTGGTGGCATGAAGGTAGGCATAGCTGTCGGTAGGTTTTCGGTATAGGGTGGTGTCGATGTGGCCGTCATTAATTTGCACTGTGGTGTCTAGGAAGTGGACTTCCTGTGTGGACTGGTCCAGACTGAGGTGGATGTTGGGGTGGAAGCTGATGAAGTCATGGTGGAATTCTTCCAGTTTCTTTCCCATGGGTCCGGATGATGAAGATGTCATCAATGTAGCGTAGATAGAGAAGGGGTGTGAGTGGACGAGAGTTGAGGATGCGTTGTTCCAGGTCAGCCATAAAGATGTTGGCATACTGTGGGGCCATGCGGGTGCCCATAGCAGTGCCGCTGGTCTGGAGGTATATATTGTCACCAAATTTGAAATAGTTGTGTGTGAGGATAGAGTCACAGAGCTCAGCAA
This sequence comes from Sternotherus odoratus, assembly GCA_032164245.1. Classification (NCBI taxonomy): domain Eukaryota; kingdom Metazoa; phylum Chordata; order Testudines; family Kinosternidae; genus Sternotherus; species Sternotherus odoratus. The sequence goes on along the minus strand of JAVMKO010000009.1, from coordinate 40,322,107 downwards.
CCACCTGTGCTGTGGCATCATCAGGGATACTATTCCGGACAGCTTGTATTCCATCTTTGTGTGGGATGTTTGTGTAGAGAGCCTCTACATCCTTGGTGGCTAGGATGGTGTTTTCTCGAAGGTCACCAATGCATTGTAATTTCCTCAGGAAATTTAATTAAACATTCAAGTTTTTTAAAATCAGGTTTGTTTTAGTTAGAACTGTTTTTAACTAAAATAGTTAAATGAAATATTGAAAAAAAACCAACCAAAAATTAAATTGACTATGTCAGCCAGGTCAACACAAAAACCTTAAAATATTGGCATCTGCAGCTAACTCAGTAGTCTTCACCTTCATTTTCCTGTCTGTTTATAATCTGGAACAGAAAATAAGGTTTCCTGCTTTTTCAGGTCCCAAACGATTTCTCAATTTGGAATGAATTAACCCAAAGGGAGAAAATATTCTTTCTACATGGGCAGAAGAAGCTACTGCTGTTAAAAGAGAGATTATCACTTCAACAGTTTCTGAATCCAAGTGTTTAAGTGACTTCCAGTTCACTGGTGTGACTTTCTTTAAAACATCATCAGCAAAAATATATTTCTTGAATGATTCACCTGTAGCTATGAAGTTTATTATAGATGGCATTGTAGAGAGATGATTGCTGGATATCCATGTCGTAGCCGACTCCTCTTCTTAAGCAGTTAAGATTTGGTGCCGAGTATTGAGACTATTTGCAAGAAAATGAGCTGGAGATCGTGCTTGTCACATTCTTTTTTCAATGCTTGTAATTTAACTCTGTCATTGCATATTTCTCTCTAAGATCTCATTCAGTTTCTTCCAAATTTCAACAACGCTAGCAATAAAACAGCTATTTCCTTGCATTTTGTTCAAGGCTACAGAACTAGGCTTCAGGGTACTCAGCATGTGTTCAACATTTCTCTTAATCACAACGTTGAGAACTTTGGCTGTGACAGTGCCACCTATTTTTTCACAATTTTGTTCACAAACCGTCATCAGGTTAGGCAGTTCTTGATACAGTGTTCAAAACAGTCCACTACTGAGTTCCATCACACAACTTGTGGGAGAGCATTTTTGCTGTTAACAAGCAAGTTATCTCTGGAGTCACAAATCCATTGTCTGAGAACTGCAAAACTAAGCATCTCTGATGGTATCTTCTAGACTGAGCACTGAGTCCCATTGGGTATTTAGAAAGAATAACCTAAATCTATTCAGAAGCCCCTGGAATCCCATATGATTGGGTCCCTAATCCATGAACTACCGGAACTCATTTACAAAACTTTTTAAAAACATTACATGAATATATTATCTCATACTATAGAATTAGAATTTATAATCCCTATTCCATGATCTTTGAGCTATAATGTATCTTTAGATAGTTTTTTTCCCCAAAAAAAGCATTTAATCAAAAAAATGTGATTTAAATAAAAATCCATTTTTTTAAAATCATTGATTTGTATCCACCCAACATGGGGAAATGGGGCATTTGGGTTACTGATTTGTGCTGCTGGTTATTTGGTATTACTGTGTTTTGGGTTTGAGTTTTTTTTTTTTTAATTTACCCAATTCATGTAAATGTCAGAAGTCCCAGGATGCAAAGATGGGGCTTCCTGTTTTGTTCAATTTACATTAAATAGGCTGGAAAGTCCTGGGAGCCGAAAAAATTTTCTGCCTAAGGAAAGGGGGAAGCCAAACAGCACTATGTATAGGTTAGCCTGCTACTAGGATGCACCTTCCTTTTCCTGCAGCTGCCTGAGATCTGGAGGATTGGAGTTTGTGTCCCCAAGCTCCCCCACCCCAAAGGGAGCATTTATCAAAATTTCTATCAGATACACCTAATTAAGGTGGAAACACCTCCCCTTCCATTACTATCTGGTGCTCCATGTGTACCTTCATATACTGTAAGGCTGCTGTGGGAGCCTTAATTTTTGGATTTCCCTTTTGACTGACTCGCCAGCCTTAATTTTAAATTGATGTACTGTTTGAACTGAACACACGTTCTCTGTACAGATGGATACACACTAAGTGTTTGATACTGAATACTAGTAATTTGTTTACTAGTATAAGCCATGTTAGGGTACCCACTTTCAACTCCTTCAAAGAGGAGAGAGCAGACCCTTCAAAGAAATTCCCCATACCATGTAATACTTAATTTTCTGCAAGATGTCATCATTGGTCATAATAAGTTCTTTTGCTGTCGTTCCATCTGCTATGTTGGCAAGTATACACAATGTCTGAAAAAGAGAGAAAGTTGTCATTTACAGTACATTTATGAATCATAGCTTTCCTGACAGTTCCAACCTTTTATGGTGAACACTTCTTTATCAGAATCTGGAGTTTCCAGATTGTTACACTGAGGACCAAGTATTCTGTTGGTTCGGTGCCATTGACTCCAATGGTGGTATGCCAGCAGAGAATTTACCCCATAGTTCTTGACTAAACCACACTAACTGAACAATCATAGTCATTGGGAATAGCAATTTTAGACTTGATCATGAGGGAGGAACCTGTAACAAATTTGAGATGGAAGGAAATTTGGGTGAAAGTGATCATGAAATGATAGATTTAATGATTCTAAGGAAAGGAAGGAGTGAGAGCAGCAGAATAAGGACAATAGACTTCAAAAAAGCAGACCAAAACCCAGAGAACTGATAGGTAAGGGCCAATGGGAAGGAAGTTGAGGAAAAACAGAATTCAGGAGTGCTGGCAGATTCTTAAGCAGACAATAGCAAAGGCACACCTATATACTATCCCTACATATGCAAAGGAAAGAGAGGAAGAATAATAAGAGGCCAATATGGCTCCATAAGGAGCTTTTTAGTCACATGAAAATCAAAAGGGAATCTTACTAAAAGTGGATGAATTGCTATGGAGGAGTGCAAAAGAATAGCAGAAATATGTAGGGACAAAAATAAGAAAATCTACAGCACAAAATGCTGGGGACCTAGGGACAAAAGGCAAGAAGAGGTACTATAAATACATTAGGATCAAGAGAAAGATGAAGGAAAGTGTAGATCTGTAACTTATTTGGGAAGGGGAGCTAATAATTGAGGATATCAAAAGGCTGAGGTGTTTAATGCCTATTTTGCTTCAGTCAGCAGCTATTTTAGAATCATAAATTTAATCTTGTGCTTTGTTTATTAAGAAACTACTTTCTCTATAGGGTTTCTTTTGCTCCTGTTATTAGTAAAAGCCTTTCTGGCTTTGGCTTGTTCTGAGCCTACTGGGAATTTAGAAACGTCTGAATTTGGCTGCCTATATGATTACCCTTCTTGCAACCACCATCAACCACACATGAAAGATAAAAGCAGCCACTGGGGAGCATCAAAGCTGCCTCTCTCCTTCCTTCAGTCTCTAGCTCTCCTCCTCGTGGACTCTGCATGATCCCTGGAGTATGGTCATTGACAGAGACATTGTTTTACAGGTAAGTTCTCTCCTCTCCCTTCCACACTATCCTGGCAAACTCTCAGCCACATTCTCACCTATCTCCCCAAGCAAAAGCTCCTTTTCCCCTCTTACCTGCTGCTGCATCCAGCATGTACCCGTCCCATCTCTACCTTGCAGTGCCTCGAGCTCTCCCTCAGCTAGTCCACCACCTTTCCCCTGCATTCTCTCATTATCCTCCTTCCTGCCTCTTTGCATTCCCCCTCCCTTCTCATTCTCCTCATGCTGCTTTCCCCCAAGATCACCACCTTTAAGGAAACATTCTGTACTCTCTGTTGTGATAAATGAATTTACAAATTTACACTGTGAGCTCAACTGTAAAAAGTGATTCAAAGTTCATATAAAGCATCACAATAACCTACAACACTAAATGTTGATGGGAAAAATTGCAAAAGGGAGACAAACTCTGAATTAGCTCAAACAGAAAGGCCCATGGTTAGGACCATGCCTGGTAACCAAGAAAAATATGAGACGGAAAATCAATGATCCAAAATTGGTGTGCCAGAAACTAGGCCTAATTGGATGACAAAATAATGAGGGGATAGGCTATTCCATCCATCAATCCCTTTTTGGGTCCTTAAAGAAACTTTTGGGAGAAAATGTGACTACTGGGCAAGCTTCACAATCATGGCTTCCTCCTCCCCCCACATCTTCTGGGACCATGGACCTTCCTTGTCCTAATTCTGAGAGGTAATGACCAGAACAGAAAGAGGCACTGCCACCTCCATCAGCTCCAGTTAAATCCCAAACACAGCTGGTATGTGAGACAGTCTCTCTTCCTCTCCTCCCCTTCCCCGCATGTGTCCTTTTCCTCCCCCACTTTATTTCTTCTCTTTCCTAACCATCCTTTTTCCTTCTGTCTAATAAGAGTCTGATTTAGCTGGCCGCACATATTTTTCAACACTGCTATAAGCCTGTGAAGTGAAAGAGGCAACTAAATGCAAAGTCCTGAATGGTCTGATGCTGTCAGAAATATGCCAGATCTTAGAGTGGCTGATAAGACTGTGCTGTGTCTGTTTCTCCAACAGTGAGGCTGCAAAGGAGAGTCAACATCAGAGAGAAAAGCTATATTTTCTATCTTTGCTGTTCTTTTCTCTTCCCCCTTTGTGTGTCTGTATCTTGTTCTGTCTACTAGGAAATGTGACTGGACTTCAACAATAGTTTCAGCCCATCTCAATTAACTTCTCTTTTCCCCCAAAAGGTCAGTTATCCCCATCTAAGAGACTGTCAAACAAAGGGGTTTTTCCTTCTAAAGACTCTCTGCAGCTAAAGGGAACCAGGGATGTTGTTAAAATCACAGCCTTATTTAATACTTCACATTTCAAACTCTTCAACCGTTTTTCATTCTTTTCTGTATCTTTAATGAAAGGTTTAAATGATTATTAATAGACTGTTTGCCTTAGTACTAAGTGGGCTAAGGGCTCTGTATACCAAACCACAAACCTGGTTTAATACTCAACAGTGACTGGGTCATGTTAACACCTTGTTAACAGCCCATATAGTCCATCTAAATAAGCAGAACAGTGCATCACTGCTTCCCCTTGGTAATCCCAGCTTGCCCCATCACCTGCTAGCTCTTTCCTTGACTCCCACTGGAAACAGACAATTTGAACTTTCCACAAATGTCTTCTCAGAAGACAAGAGTCCCCTGGTCTGAGGAATGGACCGGTGGGGTGACCTGGCCCATTACTGCCACAGAACCATGACTGGTAGAGCATTTGGTGCCCTGTGGCATTAGTGGGCAGGTCATCCAACAAACCAGCAGATTGTGTGAGAGAGAGAGAGAGAGAGAGAGAGAGAGAGAGAAACTCCATGTTTTCACTCTTCCTTTAGTCCTACTGATACCTTCTTCCCTTTCTCCTGGCCCTACATGGTGGGAAATGTTGACTCTCCCATTTCTCACATCCCTGCTGCTCCACTGCACACAGTCCTGATCTTTGCCAAATGTATATAATTCAGTATCCTGGAGTGTAAAACTATTCTGAACTCACTTCAAATACCCACCATAACACTCAGAGCCACGCTAAGCTTAAGCTTCCAGAAGTGAAGAGAAATGAACAGTCTGGTCATTAGCACAGCTGTTACTTTCATAGGACTTAATTTGACAGACATCATGGTAAAATATTCAAGGAAACTTATTTATAATCCCAAAAAGGGAAGACCTGTTAGAAATACACCTATGATGAATGCCAACAGTTTAAACCTTTCTCAACACTTTTACCCAGCTAAGAGAACACACAAAACAGTAAAGGATACCTGCTCCTTGACCTCGATATTGTGCTCCCCTTCCAAAATAAGAGTCACTGCTTGCATGATTTGTTTTCCATGGGTGCTCATTATCTGGTCTATATGCTGCCAAAGCAATTATAAATACACAATTAGTATACATTTTCTAGAGAAAAAGGACAAAAACAGGGACTTTTAGTGTGAGTGGAATTATCATCAGCATTTCTAGGTGCCAGTACCTAGAATACTTTATGCAAGGTATTACAAATATGAGAACCCACTGCAGCAGAAAATAGGAGTTATTTTCCTTTTCATTACTTTAGCCAACCTTTGTCAAAGAGAGCAGAATAAAGAACTATATGTTACTGAGGGCATAATCTGAAGACTGAAGGATCTTGGAGTCATAAATTGACAACCTGATGAACATCAGAACTCAGTGTGATGCTGTGGCTAAATGGGTCGACACGATCTTTCCATATTTAAAAGAGGGGACACCAGGTAGGTGTAGTGATATTACTTTACTATTAGTCAGGATGGTCAGGGATGGTGTCCCTAGTCTGTTTGTCAGAAACTGGGAATGACCAACAGGGGATGGATCACATGATGATTACCTGTTCTGTTCATTCCCTCTGGGGCACCTGGCATTGGCCACTGTTGGAAGGTAGGATACTGGGCTATATGGACCTTTGGTCTGGCCCTGTATAGCCGTTCTTATGTTCTGTATACAGTACTGGTGAGACACGTACTGGAATACTGTGTCAAGTTCTGGGGTTTACACTTCAAAACTGAAATTCTGAAAGGGTTCAGACAAAAGCCACAAAAAAAAAACAAAACTGTCTCTCCACAAGAAATTTAAGCAGCTCAATCTATTTTGCTTGATGAAGCAAAGTTTTAGAGGTGACTTCACCATTGTCTATCGCCATTCATGCTTGGAGGAGATGATACTCATTTAGCAGAAAAAGGCATAACAATCAGTGGCTGGAAATGGAAGTCAGCAAAGTTCAAACTCACTGTAAAATGCAAATTTTTAAGTGAGGATAATTAAGCACTGGAACAGGTTACCGAAGATATGGTAAATTCTCATCACATGGAGTCAAAGCCAAGTTTATATATATATATTTTTTAAACACAAAAATACTGCAGTTTAGTGACAAGTTATTGGGTTCAAGGATGAAATTCTGTGGAACGTGGTATGGCAAAAGCTCAGAGTAAAGAATTATAATGGTGCTTTTTTGCCTTAAAAAAAATCTATGAAAAAATATAGTTACTCAGAAATAGCTGGGGCCATAATTTGGGCTGCAAAACCACGTTAACTGATGTTTCAGACAGTTTGATTGGGCTAATTTGCTAATTTAGTTTGGGCTAATTGATTGGGTTAATTGATCAGGGCAATTAGAAAACAAATATTTTTACTTGTAGATTGAGCTAATTGATATGAAAATTGAAAATCGATGATTATGGAACCCAAGGCGCATTACAGTGTTACTTTTCATGATAGGGCACACTTAACAGGTGACTATGTTCCTACATAGAAGTCCACCTTGCCAAATATTTATTGCATTTTCTCTATTCTTCACTAGATGGGCCTCTTGCTTGTCCTCCATTCATCTCAAGCACTTTACTTCTTGCCATAAAACAGCTTACGTGCTTAAATCTGATGATATCTTATTCTATGCTATAAAAAGGATATATGAACTGTGTGAATGCACAATCCAATTGATCAAAATCAAAGACTGAAGAAGTGTTTTAAAATGACAGACACACAAATGAAATAGCTCAGACACTTGGGTCTCGTCTATACAGCACTGGCTGTGCGCACAATAGAGCGCTCGATTGTGTTGTGCTCTAATTGCCCTGTATAGTCTATGCTGGCACAAGGTACACAGTTCACCTTGGTACCAAGATATCTTTTAGTTTGTGCCAGCAGGGTCTACATGGAGCAGTTAGAGCACAGCATGTTGGAGTGCTTCCCAAATCACACGCTTCTAGTGTGCACTCCCAGCACTGTGTAGACAAGCCATAAGTAAGGAGAAACATAGGTATCCTTAAGATATCTGCATCCCCATAAGCACTCTAAGTTCATTTCAAACCACAAACCACTCCCCCTGCTAACTAGACTTTTAACAGTTTACAAAAATGTGTTGTCTGTCAAAAGCCTTTCTAAACAGAATCAAACACCCAACAAATAAGTATTGGTATGTATCTGCTGACATAACTAGTGATAAAGCTCAAGCTAGATATGCAGAATTCTCTCTTTATTAAGGATTTTCATTTCATTGTGGTTTTTTTATGACCATTAGTGGTTATGGGTTCAGATACTTCAATGATGCACAATGGAGGCCTCACAGTTTCAACAGTAATATTCAAAAATGAACTTAAAGAGAAAAGAGATTTGCTTTTCAGACCTACTAGATCACTTGAAAGAGTACTATGCATTATGGATTTACAATGTATCATCTATGAATGCTATGTTAGCATTAGGAAGGGAACTTTTCTGGAAGATCTGTTTGTGGTTTTACTTACTGGGCGAGTAGACAGTAGATTTCTGAGCAGTCCCAAAGTTTTCATTAGCACGTTTACATCTGAATCAGAGAGTAACTGGAATAATTGTTCTGTACTCAAACCTTGTAAGATGTCTGCTTTTATCTTTTGTTCTGCTTGAAATGCCATGTTCTGAAGGACAGATACATACAGAAAAACTGAGCCATAAACCTCATATTAGCATTTCTCCTTCACTTAATTTTGTCTGAGTGTGCTTTCCATTTTGTCTACAGAAGAATTACTACCATCTGCTGCGCATATGTTCTTGATAAAGTAACCCTGCAAGCACATGAATGAAAGATTACTCACCTTGTTGTACCTGGAGTTCTTTGAAATGCATTGTCCCTATGTGTAGTGCACTTCAGGTGATTCACAGAGTCTTTTCAAGGAGGCAGGCCAATGCCACAACAAACTGAAGAACCACCTTGCCCAGGGAAACATCTGAGGCAGACACCTGTACCCAGCGTAGAATGTCTCACAAAGGTGTGTGCAGAGACCTTTGTACATTGCTCAGCAGATGTCAATGAGAGACGCATCCCTGAAGCAGGCTACTGAGGCTGCTTGGGCTCTCACAGAATGTGTTCTCACACTGCCCATAAGAGGGACACCATTCATCTCATAGCAAAGAATGATGTATCCCAGGAGATCCCTTTTGATAGCCTCTGTGTGGAAATGGCCTCTCCTTTCATCAGTTCCATAAATGATACAAAAAGTCTAGGAGATTTCCAAAATTTCATTCTCTGTAGGCAGACCGCAAGGTCCTTATGCATATCTAAGGAGAGACACATCACCTCTTTCCGCCTGGTGTGTGATTTAGCGTAGAACACAGTTGATGGATAATTTGGCTGATGTGAAAGTCTGATATCTTAGGGAGGAACTTCTGGTAGAGTCTCATGGGAGCCTTATCCTTGTGGAAAACTGTACTGGGATGTAGAGATCTGCCAAGAGTGGCCCTAGCTCCCAACCCCTTCTAGCTGACATAACGGAGACAATAAATGCTACCTTCATGGAAAGATGGAGTAGAGAGCAAAATCCCAAAGGCTCAAACAGCACTTTAGAGATGAAAAACCAGGTTAAAATCCCAGGCTGGTACCAGTTTTGCCACTGGAGGGAAGACTCTAACCAAGCCTCTCAGGAACAGAAGCAGAACTAGGTGAGAGAACACCAAGTAATTGTGTACAGGTGGGTGAAATGCACTAATGGCCAACGTCCCATGTATTTTAAGGATAATTGGCTAGCCTAGTACATCTCGGATTCCTAACCACGAAGGGGAAATTCCTCATCAGTCACACCAGAATATAAATCTTTTCCACTTTACTGTGTTGCATTTCCCAGTAGAGTCCTTCCTATTGCTGCTGAATATGACCTGGACATCTGCCAACCAGGCCATTCCTAGGTCTGATGTCCATCCCTCAAAATGCCCTCAAGTGCTGGTTGAGTTAGAGTGGTAAGTCCTCCCCTGGTGTTGAGTCAAATTTTTTTGCCTCAGCAGGAGGTGGAGAGAATGCTGGCTTGACAGTTGCAATAACTAGAACTGATGGATCCAGCTCATCACTATGACAACGATCTCACCTTGTCCTGTCTGATTTTCCTCAATACCCTGGATAACAATTTTTTTTTGTCAAAACACAAACAGATCTGTGACTGGGAGACCCCACAGCCAAAACACCTCCCAGAGAGATAGATCATGCAGCTCTAACTCATGATCTGTGGAGAAGTGTCTGCTCAGAATCTGCCATGGTGCTTCAGACTCATGGCATATGAATGACCGTCAGGGTAATCTTCAATTCCAGAGGGCGATGGCCTCCATACAGTGCTGTGAGGAGCTTGCTCCTCTCTACTTGTTGATGTAATAAACTATTTCTATGTTGTCTGATAACATCTGGACTGAATGGCTGCAAATGCGAGGCAGGAATTGTTCACACGCCAGCCTGACAGCTCTCAGCTCCAACACGTTGATGTGCAGCACAGACTCCTGAGAAGACCACTTCCCTTGCACTACCTGCCCTTCCAAGTGGGCTTCTCAAACTATAGGGGAAGTGTTCACAGTCATAGTCATTCTTGGGAGCAGGGAACTGAACAGACTGCTACACACACCCCTTTCTGCTCTATTCTGACTTGCCCAAGAATGTTACGATGTTTTGTGGAACTGTGACCAGCAAATGTTTACCCGGTGTGTATGCAGTCCATACTTATGCTTACAAGCATCTGAGATGAACCTTTGCAAATGGGATTGGATAAGTGCTTGCAGCCATATGACCCAACAGATCATCCAAATCTGCTGTGAGTGTTCATCGATGGCGAGGAACAGTCATCTGCTATGCATGCTCTGGCCAACACCATGTCCAGCCTTGCTCTGATGAATTTTATCATGTGTGTCAGTTCCAGAGTCGACTTCTCTGGGTTCACCCTTAGACCTAGCCTTTTAAACAGGTCCAGAAACATGTTGGTTGCTTCTTGCATTTCCTGGTAAGATCAACCCTTAAGAAGCCAATCATCCAACAGGCATACACTGCCACCCCCAATGATGAAAGGGAGTTGGCACCATGACAGGGTGAAAACCCTCAGCACTGCTGAGACTGTAAAGTGGAGCATTGGTAGTGTTGCGGATTTCCTAAATTTCCTAAATCTAGTGAGCGATAATTAAAGACAAAAATTACCCTTCTGACCCTCAGTTAGTGGACAAATCCTAAGGTTCAAGATGGGTCTCCATGCCCTGACTTTTGGGGGGACGATGAAGTACCTCAAGTAGAACCTCTTTCCTTTTGCTGCTGGAGGCACTGGTTCTACCACCCACTCCTGAGAGGGATCCCAGAATGAAGGTGGTGAGGCAGAGGTGGGGTTTCCAAGGGAAGAAAACTGGATGGTGCATCCTGAAGAGGCAACCTCTCTTACCAATCAGTCTATCGTGATATTTCTCCAGGCAAATAGATATTGGATAGTTGCTTTCCAAAAGGGGAGGAGGGGAAAACCAAGGGAATTGTTTAGATGGACGAGTTGTTGGTGCACACTCTCAAAGGTTCTGATGAAATGCCAGTTTCAGAGTTCAAGTTAGTTGGGAGGCAAAGGACAAGTGTCTTTGGGCACACTTCCTATACGTTCTCTGATGCTTACAGGTTACCTCAGAAATGCTGCTGATGGAAAACCCAGGCGGGACTGTCTCTGTTGAAACTGTAGCTTGCTGGATTTCTGTTTAATCACAGCTATATACATGTCAAGCGATTGGAGCATGACTTCACAGTCTTAATGAGCAGAGGGACTCATCCCTCTTTGTACTGAACAGCATTGCACTTGAATGGAAGGTCTTTTGTACTTTCTTCGGGATCCCTGAAGAAGAGAGCCATGACAAGCACCTCATTACCATCACCAAGGATCTACCTCCATGTCCACTATATCTACGGCCACCAAGCTTTCCTTTATTAATGAGGGCCTAAAACCCTCCCTAGTGTCCTTAGGCATTTTCTTGACTACGTCTGTCAGCTCGTTCTAAAAACCAAAATCATATTTGGCTGTCAATGCTTGATAGTTTGAAATTCAAAATTGGAGGCACCTGGCTTGTCTCTGTCTACTATGCTCTATGCTCATTGGATGCTAACACTACCAGTGAGTTGGGTGAGAGAAAAGGTACTCTGACCTGATTGGATACTGATGGAATGGTGGCAGGTGTCTGCCAACCTGTCTTGGTGGATTCAAGGATGGCTTCAGTGATTTGAAAAGGTCTTCTACTTTGTCCCGAGGTTTGCAGGCTGTTGAGCAGCCTGCACGGAACTTCCTGGACCTCATCATGGGAAATCTGTAGCATCTCTGCCATCCTTTCCAGCAAGTCCTGGAAGTGTATGGTTGAAAAGCTGGAACCACAGCCTGGCTGGGAGAAGAGGAGGACAGGGTCACTGGCATGGTGTTCTCCTGTTCCTGTTGTTCCTCTCCACTAGGTTGTGCCTCCTGGGGAGGCTGAGAGAGGTCTTCTTCCCTGGGAGCTTTACGCCTCTGTGGGTCCTGTGTCACAGAGTGGGTAAATCAGGCAATAATCTTGAGTGTTTTCTGGGCCTCAATACTGACACTGTGCAGGGATCCAGGCTGATTGCTACCAATATGTAGAAAGGGAGGGCACTCCCTCATATGGAAGTATTGAGATACCCTGGAGACTCCTTATGCTCTGTCTAAACTGAACCCTCAGCAACTAGTCCAGAGATGGGTGTCCCTCCTTCTTCTTCCAACTCCAACCCCTAATCCAACAAGAGAGCTCTTGGTATCAGAGGATTCAGTGATGACCTGTCTCTATTGATCAATGGTAGCAGTGATAGTTTAGGTCAGTGGTTTTCCACCTGTGGTTTGTGACCCCTGGAGGTCCGCAGACTCTCCCTGAAAGGTTATTGTAACCATAGAACAGTGGTTTTCAACTTGGGTTCTGCAGACTATGTCTAAGATTTCCAGAAGGGCCTGCACTTCCATTTGAAATTTTTTTAGGAGTCTGCAAATGAAAAAAGATTGAAACCGCTGTTCTTGCTCAAACCAGGCTTGAAGATTCATAGTCTCCAAAGCCAGAAGGGACCATTGTGATCATCTAGTCTGACCTTTGGTATAACACACATCACTGAACTTTCCCAAAATAATTCCTAGAGTATGTCTTTTAGAAAATAACCAATCTTGGTTTAAAACATTGCCAGTGATGGCACTTGGTAACTTTTTCCAATGGTTAATTACTTTCACTGTTAAAAAATTATGCTTTACTTCCAGTCTGAATTGTCTAGCTTCAGCTTCCAGCCATTGGATTGTGTTATACCGTTCTCTGTTAGATTTAAAAGCTCATTTTCAAATATTTGTTCCTTATGTAGGTAGAGACTGATCAAGTCACCCCTTAATCTTCTCTTTGTTAAGTCAAATAGATTGCACTCCTTGAGTCTATCACTGTTAGGCATGGTTTCTAATTCTTTAATAATTCTCATGGCTTTTCTCTCAACCCTCCTTGATTTATCAACATTTTTTTCAAATTGTGGACACCAGAACTGGACACAATTTTCTACCAGCAGTTGCATCAGTGCCAAATATAGGTGGTAAAATAACCTTGTTATTTCTACTCAAGATTCTCCTGTTTATACATCCAAGGATTATATTAGCCCATTTGGCCCCAGAATTGCATTGGAAACTCATGTTCAGCTGATTATACACCAAATCTTGTTCAGAGTCAGATGAGGATGGTGAGGGGGACCACAGCAATATTGGTACTGGTTAATGTCGTGGAAGTGGTGTGGCAGTCCAGAGTATCAGTGACTCTTGTTCCATAAGTACTATTAGACCACCTGTTGCCGAGAAGCAGGCTGGAATAGTTTCCGTAACTCAGACCACTGGTGCCGAAGGTGCTGGATCTGACAGTGCCAATGTAGACAGGTGCTGGCACTGAAGTACCACTTTTGTTACAGGAGTGTGGTGCCCTTTGATGATGTCCTGTGTTGATCCTTCTCAGAAGCAGACACCTGGGTGCAGGACACAAGTTGTCTCCTGACTTGGTACAGGACAGGGACTTCTGTCCCCTCTTAGAGGGCTTGGATGTGGAACGTCCCCTCTTATCTTTATGGGAGTATTTGTATCTCCCTTCTGCCCGGTCTCGAAGCTGATGGGAGAAAGGAGGCAGAGGCCCTGGAACTGGCCTGAGCCGAACTCAAGAGGCTACTCATACCTTCTTCAGACTGATGTACAAGAGAGTCTCCCTGGTCAGAGGCTGTCCCCAGTCTCATGGACCTCTCCATGAGGAATGCTTGGAATCTGAAGTCCCCAGACTGCTTTGTCTTATATGGGAACAACCAGCAGATACTGCACCTGGGCAGGACACGTCTTCGGCAGGCAATACAGACAAGTATTGTGATAGTTACATACATACAGAAGGGTTTATGGGGATTTTTGTCATACTCCTCCTACTACTACTGGAAGACGGGGGAAAGGGAGAGAGGTAGTTGTGTACAGGAACCATCCTCACCCCAGGGGAATGGGGAGTTGTCCCAAATTTTAAGGACTGATCCCCAAATATTTATCCTAATGACTATTTATAGACAGAAGCGGAAGAAGTTGGCACGTACATTGAAGCTCCATGCCAGACCGTGAGAGATAAGAAGGAACTAAGATGTAGAACATGAGGACAGTGGGGGTACATGTGTGTACCAAACAGACAAGAAAGTTCTGGTCCCATGGGAAGCATGTGAAATCACTGAAGTACACCATACATAGGAACAAGCACTTGAATTACAGATTATGAAGGACATTTTTGGATCTCCACATCCCTGACAAAGTCCCAAAGGCTCACCCATTTACCCTTGTTTTAAATCCTTACCTGTACTCAACTATAGCCTACCTTTGAACCAGTTATGCTGCTCAGTTAGCTAATGACTGACATTCAGAAGTGAAATTAATTAAGGTTTGAATTTATTTTTGCTTTGATCTCTTGATTTTACCCTCTTTGCATAATGCCACGGATTTACACGTCATTTATTAAACAGCGGTTCTCAAATTTACCTGAACCGCGACCCTTTTTTCTTCAGCTGCCTGGCGGTGCGACCCTTGTATGTCCGCCGAAAAGCCGCCAAATGAATTACTTCAGCATTCCACAACTATTTTCGGCGGACATGCTGAGCGCTCCCGAAATAGCTCGGCATGACCGCCGAAAAGCCGCTGAATGCGGAAGTAATTCATTCGGCGGCTTTTAAGCGGCGCCGGGAGCTTGCGACCCCCCCTGGGAATGCTCGGCGACCTCTGGTTTGAGAAACCCTGATTTATTATATGTTGGAAATTACTACACTGTGAAGCTTGCATGAATAGTTTGTTATGGATATAACTATAGGGTCAAGAACACATATATAAAGACATATCAGCAAGATCATTTTTTGTTTACTGGCTTATAAAAAGTAGAAAGCTGACTGCAAAGAGTTACAAAAGGATTTCAGTAAACTGGTAGACATGGGGCAAAAATGGGATTGGTCCTACTTTGAGCAGGGAGTTGGACTAGGTGATCTTCTGAGGTCCCTTCCAACTCTGATATTCTATTATTCTAACAAAATGGCACCTGAAATGCAATGTTGATAAGTGCAAGTAATGCACATTGGAACAAATAATCCCGACTGTACATACAAAATGATGGGATCTAAATTAGCTCTTGCCATGCAAGAAAGATCTTGAAGTCACCATGAATAGTTCACCCAATTGCCAGACGCTAGAACTGGATGACAGGGGATGGATCACTCCAAATTGCTGTTTTGTACATTCACTCTGAAGCATCTGGCACTGACTACTGTCAGAAGACAGGACACTGGTCTAGATAGACCATTGGTCTGGCCCTGTATGGCCATTCTTATGTTCTTAATATACTTTCAGGGACAGATCACTATTTTCTTGTATAGTCACAGACTGAACCTTTGCAACGTTGTTTTTATTAACTGGTATGACCTTCTTCATGGCCAAAAGTAAGCTCTGAATCTCCCTTTAATAATAATAATAATAATAAATGGAGATATACCTATCTCCTAGAACTGGAAAGGTCATCAAGTCCAGCCCCCTGCTTACACTAGCAGGACCAAGTACTGTCCCCTGACAGATTTTTTGCCCCAGTTCCCTAAATGGTCCTCTCAAGGATTGAACTCACAACCCTGGGTTTAGCAGGCCAATGCGCAAACCACTGAGCTATCCCTCCTTACTTGAAGTGTGCTTTGGTGGTTGGCTAGTTGTATGTGATGTTTGTATAAACAATGTTTCATTGGGGTGAGTACTTACCATTAAAGCCCAAATGCCATTCACTCGCAAAGCAAGATTTTCACTCTGGGTTAAACTACATAGAAGTTCTATGGCTCCTGATTCTAAAATAGGCTGTAATGAACAGAAAAAACATACACCTTTAGATCATAGTGAAATCACTGGACTTGCATGTAAAACAATGATTGATCAAACGTGGTACTGAACACTGTGTTTATTTCGAGGTGGATCTTAGTTATTTATTGAGGAACTGTAAACATAACTATAATGAAATGTGTATGTACACCCACCCTTTTCAGACAACCTTCTGTCTCAATAGACTGCTAGCAGTGAAGCACCTTTAATAAAAGACTACCTTCATTAAGCAACTGATTTTTGATTCCTTGAGCAGGCACACAAGACAGGTTTCCACTGTCTTTAATTGCACTTAAACAGGCTGTATTTGCTCTTCACATTCACTAATGAAGACACATTGAGATGTAATGAATTCAACACACATGCAAACAACAGAACAACAACAAAGTGTAGTAAGGCTAACTCTTAAGACTTCTGGTGACAACCTGAGACAAACTCAAATGCTTGTGATATTATCAGACAATGAGGTTACAGGACAAATACCAACAGATGGATTGTCAAAGCCCCAAATTATTAAATGAAACAAATACAGTCATAGGATGAAAAAAAGCTTGAGACTGTGAATCCCACAAAAGTCAGGAAACTCAGGGTTAAGGTTGCCATGGGAACAACAGGCCAAATTCTGCCCTCAGTTACGTAAATCTATTATAACATCACCAAAATCAACGGAATTACTCCAGACTGGGAGACAGTCACTCTGTGCACAAGGTCTGCAAAAGCGCTCTGCACCATTTATGTTTTAAATAAGGCCTTAAAAAAAAAAAAAAAAAAAAAAAAAGAAAGGTTACACAGGGATGAATTTCACTGAATTTACATCAGTATATGTGAAAGCAGAATTTGGCCCTTAATTCTATTTGCTTGCTCATGTGCTTTATACTAGGGTCTTTCATTACAGGTTGGCAGAACCTGTGGCATGATTTGGTAAATGTTAATTTACAAATATGAATTAACCATTACAAGTTGAAAGATGAAAAATTTGGGGTGACATGGTTTATTCTGAAACTATATGGAATAAATATTAATAAAATGTCATATTCTTGTAAAACTTAACTGTAAATTTTATCACCTGATTGAGATTCGCTTTTTTGTAATAAACACTGTCTCCACAGTGGCATTAATACTTGTCTCAATATTGAAAAAGTACTATTATAATAGTGTGTGAAAAGTATGCGGATACTCCTTGGCAACTGAAATAAGGATTTGAATCAAGATGCTAAATACTCGGGCAGCCAATCTGTTATATTTGGCAAAATGCTGATGGAAGTCTGCAGGAGCTGGGACTCACAGGGTCCCTGACTGGATAGCTGCTGTGAAGCCTGGGCTCCTGTGGAGCCTGGCAGTTGGTTCCCAGCCCGGCCGCCTCCCTGGGCTGTCCTCTTCCCTGGAGAAAGGGTGGGCAGGCTGCCAGCTGGGAAGATATTCCATAGAAAATTCCAGGATTTTTCTGTTCTGTGACAGAACAAAAAAACCTCAAAATCTCTGAATTTTTCATGCACCAAAAAATCTTGCTCCAGCTCGACTCAACTAAATACAGACAAAATTATTTTTGCTACTGTAGTTGGTATTTAATGTACAAATCTAAAGTACTGCAAATAAAAAAGAAAATATAGAGTATATTAAATAAAATAAAACCTTTCATAGCTATCTGAAGGAATTTCAAAATAGCCTCTCCTTTTATTTTGGAAAATCATGTCTAAGTAAAGACACATTTGCATAAACAGCTTGCACATTTTTTCATCTCCATCAAAGGGGGAGGGATAGCTCAGTGGTTTGAGCATTGGCCTGCTTAACCCAGGGTTGTGAGTTCAATCCTTGAAGGGGCCATTTAGGGATATGGGGCAAAAATCTGTTGGATGATTTAATTGGGGATTGGTCCTGCTTTAAGCAGGGAGTTGAACTAGATCTCCAGAGGTCCCTTCCAACCCTGATATTCTATGATATAAGGGCTTGTCATTACCAGATCTGATCACATTTAGATGTTATGAGGAGTGGCGTTACCTGACACCACAGTACCCCTGGGCTGATTGGTCACTGTAGATAAGGCTATAAGCACAGTGCTCAGCATCATGTCAACGGGCTATTTGTCATTGTCTATACTGACCAGTCAGTTGTGGTCAGCTTTTTTTTAGCTAATTCAGTTCCTCATGATGAAGTCTAAACATGACGAGATCTCTTGGGGAAGAGAAGCCCATATAAATGGACCTATTAGCAGCCAGAGTGCAACAGACTCTGTCTGATCCCCTAGCCACGACAGAGGCAAGTAATGTGCAATGAGGTCACAAAGAAAGCTAAGCTGTGATAAAGTTATGGCATATCATTACTAAGCATACTGATGAGCATTTTTTCAATTGCTTATAAAAATCTTTATTTTTAACCATTTTCCAGCCTAATTAAACAAAAGCACTAGCTCTCAATAAGGACTATCTATGGCCATGCCAAGTTTCAAGATGCTAATTAGTTGCTTTTTTTGTAACTATGTTTAAAAATGTGTAGATAAAATTATTTTATAACATGAGAAGTGTTTTTTCCACTTTCTCATCATAGAGCCGATGAAGGGATTTTCCTCAAACTTAAAAAAAATGTCACCTATGAGCTTAGATCAAATACTGAACATTATAGCCCAAACGATGAATGTTTTGCCCACTATAATACAGAAATGCATACATCAGAGTAAAATGAATACATTATAGAATGAAATGCTTAAAGAATATACTAATCATACTCTACACTTTGTGGGCGGCAATATGTATATTCTACGCTGTGTGCAACATATACGGATATGCATGAAGCACATACACTGCATGGTGAAATGCACACTGTACTTCATATAAGCCAATGCACTATACACTATACAATGCAATTAATGAAAAAGAAATTTCCAGAGCATTCACTTTTGCTCAGCCTGGTGAAATAAAATTCCTGCAGTTATGGCCCATTTCTGCTCACAGTGACACCAACAGGTGTTTTGCCATTGTGTTTAATGAAAGCATGATTGGCTTTCAAGTCTGTGAACTCAAATTGCTGAAGGTAAAACACATGCCTTACCTCTCAGCAGTCAAACTTATCTTCTGGAGAAGACTGAAGTCCACTTTTAATTATGACCCATGGGCTGAGAGATAAATCTAGAACTATGTACTTCTCTCATGCCACAGATGTGGGAGAGAGATTTGCACAGAGATCAAGGAGAGCCTCTGGCATTTATGTAGTAATAGATTTTAGTTATGATTATAACTTACTATGTATTCAGTCCCTCATTGTCATATTCAGCATCACTCAGTGGGGATATCTGCTCCTCTTTGGGACACCATTATTCCTGCCCTTTGTTTCTATTTCTTCCCCAACATCTCTTTCTCTATTTTCTCCCTTTTTTTGTATGCCTTCTATTTTCATCCCTTGCATGTACTCCCACTTCCCCACTCGTCACCCACATCTGCACTTTATCAGCAATTAACTAGATAATTTTTTTTTTTAAAGAAAGATTCCAGAGCTTGTGAAAACTGCTGGCTTGACAGCCCTGGAGATTGAAGTTATCGGATTTATCTTTAGAGCAGGGAACAAGGCAGATTTATAAATGAAATGTGTTTTAGACTCTTCCTTTAATAAGCTCAGTAAAATTAGAGCTCATACAGCATACCCATGTCCAACTACATTAGATGGGATCACCTATTCTGTTGTATCACTGCATAATTAACAGGTTTTTTTACATTGACACCGTATCAATGATAAAATTCCATCATCCAAACATTACAACTACTTTATACAAAGAGTCCTGTGGCACCTTAAAGATTGACTAAAGTATTAGAGCATAAGCTTTCGTGGGCTAATACCCACTTCATCCGATGCATGCAATTCCAGACTAACACGGCTACCTCTCTGATTCTTAACTACTGTATAATCACCTTATAGTGATTAAAAAACATCTTTGCTTACTCAAAAGTCATTGCTGTAGCACACAGTTCTAACATAATAGACAAGCAATAAGAGGAAATGATAGGTGAATACCAACCTCTTTGCTTGGGGAGAATTCAAGGAGAAGGTTGCATAGTGTGGAAGATGCTACTACTAGGACTTCATCTGGAGCATTCTGTAAAACCTGGGGGGCATGAGGAGAAGAATGGGAGTTCCATTAATTGTTATGAAGAAGACTAAGATCACTTTTAAACAAAGTTATGCCTATGCTTAGAGTCACCAGATGAGCCAGTGCCCAAGTACTGCAATGAAGGATTATACTGTGATTTGGGAATTCACCTCCAGAGTCATCCTGTTGAAGTAGAGCAGTTTTTAAACAAAAAGACCTTCAGGCATTGTAATCTGCATGGCACTGATACCTATGTGAAGGTTGTCTGGAGCAGTTAATAGTCTTCTCCACCACTTGTGTGTCCTGCTCTTACCTGGACCATAATAGTTGTTCCTCTGTGGAGCAAATAATTTTGAAAGTCACATTCTTCCTTTTCAGTGCCACTGAAGATCGGGCACACCAAAGGGAAGCAATCTACACTATGAATGGTGCACAAAATGCATCTCTTCAATGCACTGAGCAGCCCAGGAGAGAATGAGTCATTGGAGATGCATGTTCTCTCTTGCGTAATGGCAACTCTGAACAGACTCCTACAAATGCATTCTTGACCGGAGACTGTGCAAGCAGTGTCTGCAGGTCCACACGAGGGAATATAAGTAAGCATGAACTTGCTGCCGGTCATTTCCTTCTCACCCAGGAAGCCAAAGATTCCACAGCAGAGGGAAAGAAGGGTATGGGATAGAGCACTTATAGGGACAAAACATCTCAAAAACCTCAAGTTACCGTCACATTGTCTGATCAGTCCATCAACCCTCACAGAAAGTGCCAAACACAATATGTCCTCCTCATTGTTCTATCTAGTCATTCCTTCAGCCACCTACTGGCCAGGCTGTTAGTGTCACCAGACACCTGACTGGCATAAGCACATTGCAGCCCAGAACCTATAAACTCAAGTCATCCGCCAGCCTCAGACTCCCAAGTAGCTGGGATTACAGTCTCCAGTCAAGAGCGCACAAATGCACGCACATCCTACAGGGAAGTTCCTATAAAGATATATACCAGGGGTGGCCAATCTGAGCCTGAGAAGGAGCCAGAACTTACCAATCTACATTGCCAAAGAGCCACAGTAATACATCAGCAGCCCTGCATCAGCTCCCTCTCCCAGCACCTCCCGTCCACTGGCAGCCCCACCGATCAGCACCTCCCCCTCCTGATCAGCTTGTTTCATGGTGTGCAGGAGGCTCCTGGAGGGGAAGGGGAGGAACGAGGGCATGGCAGGCTCAGAGGCGGGAGAGGGAAGGGGTGTAATGGGGGTAAGGCCCATGGCAGAGCCAGGGGTTGAGCAGTGAAAACCCCCTGGTACATTGGAAAGTTAGCACCTGTAGCTCCAGCCCCCGAGTCTGTGCCTATACAAGGAGCCACATATTAACTTCTGAAGAGACTGCATGTGGCTCTGGAGCCACAGATTGGCAACCCTGATATATACTCAAAGGAGAATGAGTGGTTTTAATTACGATTTACTGAGTCAAGAGTTTAAGGCCAGAAGGAACCACCAGGTTATGTATGCTGACCTCTTGTATATCACAGGGTACTAAACACCCCCTTATCCATGCCCACACCATGCCAACAACCAGAATTAGACCAAAATATTACAAGCCCCTGAGAAACTAAAGTATTGTGTGCCACTGGCAGAGAAGAGGAGAGATCAAGATGCACCAACCTCTCTGTCTGTGATCTGTTACTGCTTACAGATATTGGCAGTACAGGACACTTAATTTAAGAAGAAGGGGACAGTACAGTCCAATGTCCACCCTTCTGTTATGGCAGGGAACAGACCCCACTTGCTATTGAAAGATCCCTGTTCAATGCATCAGAGAATGGAAAACAAATTAAAAAAAATCATTTTTTAAATCCTTTTCACCTTGTGGATAATTACAGTAAAACCTCCATTTAACGGACTAATTCGGGCGAGGGGGTGTCCATTAAATCAAAAAGTCCGTTATTTAATAATAATTTAAAAAAATGAGCTGTCGGAGCAGCAGCCTGCCCACCACAGGGTCGGGGCAACAGCTCCACAGCCCACCTGCTGCCGGGACCCGGGTGGCAGCCGGGAGCCGGCAGCCAGCCCGCCAGAAATGGATCAGGAATGCATCAGACTTGCTCAGAAATTTTGCCCGTTGCATCCGAAGTCCGTTAAATCGAGGTCCGTTAAATCGAGGGTTTACTGTACTTCCTAAGCCCTAATTGTGTGTGTGGTGTAGTCCTATGCATGAGCAAAAACTAGTATGTGTCTCAAATCCCATTTTCACTAAAGATACTGGCAACTTTCCTTTGTTCTTGAATCCGAGTAAATTAGATTCTGCCAGAAAATTTCTAACCGTTTCCCTCCAAGAAAAAAATTATTCCATGTTTTTAACCTGACCATTATTATTGTTACAGTAGCTTGTTTTCTCTCCTGTTGCTGCTGTCATCAATGAACTTGTGATCCCTTTTTATACACAACTTTAAAAACATTTTTTTTTTTTGCACAACAGCATTGCATTGTTGACTCGTGTTGAGGTTGTGATCTACCACAACTCCCAGATCCTTCTCAGCAGCGCTGCTGCAAAACCAGTTATTCCCCATTCTGTGTTTGCATGCTTGGTTTTTGTTCCCTAAATGTAGCACCTTACATTGTCTTTGCTGAATTCATTTTGTTGTTGATAGCCCAGTACTCCAATTTATCAAGATCCCTTTGAATTTTAGCTCTATATTCCAAAGTGTTGGCAAGTCCCCCTAGCTTTGTGTCATCTACAAATTTGATCAGTATGCTCTCTATTCCTAGAACCAGGTAATTACTAAAGATGTTAAACACCACCAGACCCAGAACGGATCCTTCTCTAGTGACAGGTAGAAGGTTGGCTCAAATTGTGGAAACTAGAGGTCAATATGGCCAAGAAGGTCAGAATTCATAAAGAAAAGGTGGTTGTCCTATGAGGATCCCAGGTTCTTGAGATGCCCAAGGCAGATAAATCCTGTCTGCAAGAAACCTCACTGTGTCTATGGGTGTACAAGAGAGACCCCAACTATAGGCTTGGAGGATAAGGCCCTACAAAGAAAAAGTCTTGAGTCTGAGACTCCCTGCAAACTCCACTGATGGCAGTGAGGCCAAACCCAAAAACTAAGACCCAAGACTGCCCAGGCATCCAGGACTAATGAAAACGTGAGGGGTAATGGGCAAAGAAGTTCAACTTTTCTCCACAAAGTCAACCACCCCAAGTCCGGGCCAAATGTCATCCACAATTAAACCAACACACTCTGATTTGGTGGCACAGTCAGCAGCATGAAAAAAGATTCTAAAGACGAGCACTCACTGCTGAAGCATCAACCAGACTTGTTGAGAGTGATCTCTTGGGGTATGTCTTCACTATAGGTCTAGGTCGATTTCCCTTAATTCGATTTTCTAAACTCGAGTTTAGAAAATCGAATCAGTGTGTCCCCACCAGGACAGCAGGTCGACAGTGGTTGACACTGTCTGTCCTTGAACTTTTGCAGGGGGTCGACATAGCCCACAGTGCAATGCGTGCTGGACCCCCCCCCTGCCCAAGCAGCCCCACGGACCCCCCCGACCGAACAGCCCCCCCCTCGCCGTACCCACCCGCCCGAGGGGGGGTGGGGGAGCCAGCGCGGCTGCTTGGGCTATCGGCTCAGCTGCCTGGTGAAATTGACCAGACAGCTGAGCCGATCCCTCAAGCAGCCCCGCGCGGGCTTCCCCCCCCCCTCAGCAGCCCCGCGGACCCCCCCGCCCGAACAGCCCCCCCAACAGCCCCCCCGTCCAAACAGCCCCCTGCCCAAACAGCCCCCCGCTGGACCCCCCCCCGCCCGAGGGGGGGGGGGGGAGCCGGCGCGGGGCTATCGGCTCAGCTGCCTGGTGAAATTGACCAGACAGCTGAGCCGATCCCTCAAGCAGCCCCGCGCGGGCTTCCCCCCCCCCCCCCTCAGCAGCCCCGCGGACCCCCCCCGCCCGAACAGCCCCCCCCCCGAACAGCCCCCCCCTCTCGGGGCTGCTCGGAGGTCGGAGGCTTAACTTCTGATGCCTCTTCACTAGCCCACAGTCGAGCTTGTAATGTCGAATTTAGCCTTACTTCTCTCGTTAGGCAGGAGTTCCGAAATCGATCTTGAGGGCCCTTTAAATCGACTTTAAGGGCATGTATGTGAAGACAGGTACACCTTTAATTCGACCTAACGTCGTTAAGGTCGAATTAAAGTGGTAGTGAAGACATGCCCTTGGTCCAGAAATCCTTTCTGATCTGACACACTTGTGCTGTTTCACTTGTGAACAAAAGCCAGGGTAGGTCTCAGAATGGAGTACTCTTGCTGCCTTTTACAAAGGCCTGTACTCTCCAAGCTCTCATGTACCTTGTTGCCAGAGTTCCTGGCTCTTCTTGGTTCTGTGCCACTTCCACTCTCTCTGAAGATGTGTTGAAGCAAAGGTTGCTGACATACTTGCCTGGCTTATATCATGAAACAGGGGCGCTTATATCCTTTACACATTTTTATTTGGTCTAACTTAGCTGTGGATCCTGTTAAACTCAGGATTTGCAATGAGTTCCACAGGATATTTTTCCTTTTATCAGTTTAAAATTTGCTGCCTTTTAATTTCATTGAGTGTTTACTTGTTCTAATATAAAAAATCATAAAGAGGCATTTTTGACTGACTTTTTTACATTATTCATCATCTTATATACCTCCACCATGTCATCCCTAATTCATCAACTCTCTAAGATATGTGGCCTTAATCTTTCTATTTGTCTACTCAGTTTTGTTGCCCTTCTCAGTACCTTTCCTATTTCTGCTGTATGATTTTTGAGGTCAAGCGCCTAGAACTGAACACACTGTCTAGTATGGTTATACCACTGATTTACACAACATTATAATATTTTCATTATTAGTAGTAGTACTATTACAGAAGCGCTGTACTCTAACCATTTCTTCAAGTAACATATCTTATTTGCTTTTTTGACCACAGCTTTACACTGAACCAGGGCCGGCGACAGGGGGGTACAACGGGTACAGCTGTACCGGGCCCCGGACTTAAGGGGGGCCCCCCTTAAATCCGGGGCGGGCCCGGTACGCTGCTGTACCCCCTTGTCGCCGGCCGGGGGGGCCCCCCCCCGCGGGCGGTGGGAGACCGGCGGGAGGGGCCCCCCGCGGGCGGCGGGAGACCTGGGGGGGGGGGCACGGCAGGAGACCGGCCGGGGGCGCACGATCTGCGTACGGGGCCCCCAAATTCCTGTCGCCGGCCCTGCACTGAACAGATTTTCATGGAGGTGTCACCTATTCAATATAACAACATTGGCTTCTATGCAATACGCTTAGCCACCCAGCATACTTGAGGGCAAAGGGGGAACTGCAGAAACAGGAAACACTCTGCATAGAGTGCCTCACAGCTTCTTCATTCTCTTGCTCACCTGTACCAGCACATGTGCTCTTTTGTTTTATGTTTAACTAGGCAAATCACAGGAACAAAATCGCTTAGCCTTGCAGAGTTTCTGATCAGTTTGCCCATTCTCCTTCAGAAGCTGCCATTTCCCCATAGATAGAGCAGTATGTGCAGTACAATTAGTCTTCTTCTGTCCTTTTCCACTAATTCAACACAACACATTCTTCACAACACTCAGTCTTCAATAAACTGCAGTGCATATGACAATGCAATATGTGCTATTTTTCCTTCTAGTTTACGTGTAGGCAGCCTGATTTTAAAATCATAAGCCATGCTTCCCCTCTCCTCCATGGGGCTGGCGCAGGGGGTTGTGTCACAGGCAGCAGCGCACTGCACTGCCCCAAAAGGAACACCGAGAGGTTTTGCATTAGGCTGAATAGGAATGCTCTACCCACATCATGGCCCTGCCTCTTCCAGCACCCAGCTCCCTGGGAAAGTATTGCAGGTGGAATGTAGAATTAATATCCCCTCCCCATGGCTGCAGTTTCAACCTCAGTTGCTAGTTATAGGCTGAACAGGGAAGCAGAGGGGAGCCCTTTCCTATGTTGCTGAATAAAGACTAGGGGCAATCTGGCTCTCGGTGCTGCTCTTATTTTGTAATAGATTGTGTTGCATTTCAAAAGAGAAAGTGCAGGCAATGACACTTTGTTGTTACTGGGCTTTTGTTGATTTGTGACCCTCCAGAGAAGATCACATACATCAGATATCAAGGTGATACCTACTAAGATTCTACAAAAACACATTGTAACTGATGAACAGATCACATCAACTTCCAAGGGTGTGATTCTTGCTATTTTTCGTCTCACCTTCATTAAAGGTTTCCATACAGTGTGATCCTGGAAACTTGTCCGTAACTGCTGCACAGACCGGGACAAACTGTGCAAACATCTACAAAGAAAAAAGAAATGAGGTCTGTGAAATACTTTCACTGTTTCTCTCCAGATATAGCTAGGAATTTGATGATAATTAGTCAAAACACCAAGAAATATTTTACTATCATCTTTGATGAATTTTTGGAAACTTGAAACTGATTTAGGTTAGTTTTAGTGTTTTACGGATAGCACAATTTCTAGCAAATCAAGGACCAAAAAAAAGCAGAGTTAAACACGCTGAAATTATTTCACTTAGGAAAGCTCATACCTGACTGCAGATAGCCGCACCTTGATACTAGACTCAGACAAGCCATTCACAATTCGGTCCATCATATTTTCAGTCTCAATGATCTGGAGAAAAAGGTTAATGGTGCATAAATAACAATGTGGTCAACTTTTGTATTACTTGTAAATGTTACTGTTTTGCTGTGGCTTATCTACAATATTCTACATTTTGCATCTGCAAAGAAAATTTACCTTAGAAACAACCACCCTTATTTTCCCTTATGGAACCACTGAACTCACCTATTAGACAATAGCATCTACTCTCTTTGCCTGACTGTGGTTTCTTCTGATTCTTTCTTGGTGATTAATAAGGCCATTGATCGAAAAACTGAGAGATTCTGTAACGCTGTGCAGACTGTGGGCAGTAGAACTTACTGGTGTGCAATGCCCAAGAATAGAGTGAAGCTCTTGAATCCTTGAGGGTACGAAGGGACTTGTCCATTTTCTGGTTGAAAAGATGGAATTCATTGAAAGGGAAGCCTTCAATGATGTTTTGTACCTCCTTGGAAAACTAGAGGAATGGAGCCATGATTCCCTACTCATGATGATGCTAGTGGCCACTGAACATAATGAAGTATCTGCTGCATCTACTACTAATTGGAGCGAAATCTTTGCTACAAGCATTCCCTCCTCAATTATTGCCTGAAAGCAGGCCCAGTCCTGTTGTGGCAGTTTCTTGACAAAGTCCTCCAATTTGCTATAATTCAGGAAATCATACTTGGCAAGTAATGCCGGATAATTCGAAATCCTGAATCGAAGGCTAGCCGAAGAGAAGACTTTGTGGCCTAAAAGGTTCAGTCGTTTGCCCTCCCTGTCAGATGGGTGGAGCATGGATGCTGTTGCCTAGCCCATTCCGTCACTGCCTGGACCACAAGTGAATTGGAAAGTGGGTATGAGAACAGAAATTTAGACTCCTTGGCTACTACATAGTATCATTTTTTCTGCCCCCTTTGGGGTAAGTGTATATATGGCCAGTGTATGTCAAACTGTGCGAGCTGGCTCGAGAATGGCATTGTTGATTGGAAGAGCAACCCTGGATGGCTCTGATGAGTGAAGTATATCCAGCAGCTTATGCTCAGTGTCTTGGATTTCCTCCAGAGGAATGTGAAGCTCACCTGCCACTCTATGTAAGAGAGCCTGGAATTGGTGGCAGTCATCAGAAGACTTGGGGGGGTGGGGGTGGAGGGTGGGGGAGAATGTCAAAGCTACTGCTGCATCAGAAGAGGACAACAGGAATCTTAACTGTTCCACCAATACCACCAGAGCTGGACTGAGTGGCTCATCTCCCATTACTGGTTCCGAGCTCAAAAGCTAAAAGATGGTGAAATAGGTGAAGCCTCCCTAATGGAACAGGCAGGTTTCAATGGCAGGTATTGGGGCCAGGATCCCCATAGGGCCAGCATGATAGTTCTGGAAGGTGCTGAGGAGGGCGCCAGGGCACAGGAAACCAGTGGCTCTGTGGCTGTGGGAGTTGAGGACACTGCCACGATGTGGAAGGCCTCCATTGGTACTCAGTGTTGGGAAGGGATGGATGGTCTTTCACCCTCATCCGACTCCTCCAAAGACGAAAACTCAATTCCATCGGCTGCACTGTCAGAGCCGGTGGAAGTGTGTATGTCCTGGAGCGAGAGGGGAAGAGTGCCTCAGATACTTCGTATCTGGTGCCAGAGATCCCCCTGAAAGTACATTGCCCAGAAAGGGTGAGGACCTTGGCTTTCCCAGAACAAACACTTCCTGGGGCTGTCCCCATGACTAGAATTCTTAGATTGCCTGGGAGGGGAGACCTGGAGTGTGGGGTCACTGCCAAGGGGCAGCACCCCAAGGCAAAGGGGCACCAGAGTCCGGGAGGGACACAGGGCCAGAGGCAGGCGAGACACTGGCCACTAGGAGGTGCTCTGAGGGCTGGAGAGCTAATTCCCAAGACTACCAGCAGGAGGCACCACAGCAGTGAGTCCTTTGCATCGCTACAAGACGTTTCCATAAATAAGCATTTATAGTATTATATTTTGTCATAGTGTTTGTTGCTTCACAGTGTGAAATCAAATTTTTCTGGAACTCATGCAAAAGAAGGGCACCATAAGACATTATTTATCAATCCAACATGTTCACACTAGAACAAAAACCAAACCTGCACTCTATTCATTCTTCACTTATGCTTTTATTCTCTCTGCTTTATCTCAATCAGTGATAATGCACTTCACCACAAATTCCAGGCTGATGTCACTCCCTGCATGACGGCTGTCAACACCAAAGGATGACCCCTCTCCCAGACTCACCTTCTTCCGAATGTCTTCATCATTTGCTCCAAGTGAAGCATACAGCTTGAAGGCAGCCTGGCGCAGTTCGTGAGCATGCTTTAAATCATGGTCAAGCTATTGAAAGAAATAAATCAAAGTCAGACACTTTATGAGAGATCATTTAAACTTGCACATGGTATTTTCTTAATTATTATAAGTTAGTGCCGGTTTACTTGGGTTTTGATTACATTACGCACCAAAATGGCAGGATCACCACTGAAACTGCAGATTAACTGTATGGGTTTATGTCCCACTAAATTCAACGTGAGTGCTTTGCTGAATTGTAGCCTATTACAGATAAACAGTAATAACCAACCAACATATGTATGCAACCTCTCAAAATACAGAATGAGATAAGTTACGTTTTCCCAGACAAAATGAGTCACTTACACCTCGATAAGCCAGACAAAAATGTTTTCCTTTCACCATGCCCACCCCATAGAAAGTTACATGGTCAGATTTGGGGGAAACAACTATATTTATTAGGTTCCAGATATCAGAGGGGTAGCTGTGTTAGTCTATATCCACAAAAACAATGAGGAGTCCAGTGGCAACTTAAAAACTAACAGATTTATTTGGGCATAAACTTTTGTGGGTAAAAAACCCACTTCTTCAGATGCATGGAGTGAAAATTACGGAAACCGGCATAAATATATATTTGAACAAGAAGAGAAGGGAGTTACCTTACCTTACAGTCACCTCCTCATCAATTACTGGGTGTGGAGCACATCCAGTCTGATTGAATTGGCCTTCAACAATGGTTCTCCACTTGTAAAGTAGATCACTCCCTTCTCTTCATGTGCCAATATATATTTATGCCTATTTCTGTAATTTTCACTCCATGCATCTGAAGTGGGTTTTTTACCCACGAAAGCTTATGCCCAAATAAATCCATTAGTTTTTAAGGTGCCATAGGACCTAGATAGCAGTCCCAATACAAATGAATGGTATCAAGAGACTAGAACTACTCTTAGAACTTTGACCGAAAGGCTCCAACAGATGAAAACATGGTATCTATTTAATTCAACATGAAAAACATTGTCAAGGGAATGATAAGGTTGCAGGATAAAGCACTCAGAAGTCAGGAAATGCCAAAGTAAAGTTTTCTGAGTAAGCTTAACTCTGCCCCAGTGCAGCCAATAATATACTTCTTAAATAGGACAATCAATTTGTCCTGCAGAGCCTTGCCTCATTCCATCTACAATTTACAAGATATCATCCATTTCACAAGATACACTCACCACATGGCTAAGTTAGGCATACATGTGCAATGCTGTTGATCTTTGCTCTGGACATTCATAAAAATGCGGTTTTAGACTTCTTTGATTCTCTAGCCCAGGGTTTCTCAAGCCCAGGGAGCTCCCGGCGCCGCTTAAAAGCCGCCAAATGAATTACTTCCGCATTCGGCGGCTTTTCAGTGGACATGCCGAGCTATTTCAGGAGCGCTCGGCATGTCCGCCGAAAATAGCTGCCGAATGCGGAAGTAATTCATTCAGCGGCTTTTCGGCGGACATACAAGGGTCCGCCACAGCAGCCGACGAATGAAAAAGGGCGCGGTTCTCAGAAGTTTGAGAACCACTGCTCTAGCCAATGTCTAATGCTTCCCAACCAGTTACTTAATCTCTTCTTTGTCTTATTTGTTCCATTTAAAATTTGGCTAACAATTCTTTGTACTTGTGGTATTTTTTCATCTGTGGTTCTCAGAGCAATTTGTAATCATCGGTAAGCAGGAGCAGCCCCACATTATAAGAGCTTGAGGAGTAAATCTGCCAGCTGTACTTTCCTGGGCTATTCCAGTGCCAAATAGGATTAGAGGGCCTCTGTCTTTCTGGAGTACATTCCAAATCAGTGTAAGATGGGGTGGTGGAAGCCCAAGAACACTTTCCATCCCTGGGACCATTATTCCTTTCTTATGTTCTCCCTTCCCCAGTGAGAGGAGGGGAGTTAGAGAGAGTAAGCAAGGCTGGGAGACTGAGTCTGCAACTCCATGCTCCCATTGCAAAGAAGGCTAAAGAACTATCTAGATCTAGAAGGTGGTGGAGTAGGTGATTTTGCAGACTGCTTGGCTAACAGGCCTTTGCCAGCTCACTGCTCCTACAGTGTTATCTGCCTGGAACGTTCCCTCCTCAAGAAAAAAAAGGTCTTGTACCTAAAGAGCCAAAAACACTGAGGGCCTGATCCAACTCCCACTGATTTCAAGAGGTGTAGCATAAGGCATTAATACAGCAGTGTAACAACTGAAAGACAATTTTAATTAAAGTTCTGAGTACTTAAGACAAATTTTCAGCTTTAAAAGCTCTTTCATGTACTCTGAGAAGTTCTGAACTGACAGAAAAAAACACTTACCCTCTTGATATCAGTGATTGCACTGACTGAGCTGGGATACTTGAAGTAGTCAGAAAGCATTGCAATAAGATGGTCTGTAATACTGGCGATTCTCTGGAGCTCAACATCTGTTTCAATTAGATAGGCAAGTGTTTCGGCTCCTTCTACTCGTTCCTCCAGCAATCTCTCCTTACTACACATCCGAACCAAACTTGGCAGTGTCTGGAAGGTACAGAATTCAACTTTAGTTTGAGAGAAGTTAATTTGTAAGTCTTTATAGATTCCATTTCAGATTGACGTCTATAGCAATTCTCCTCACCAAAGTTTCTTAAAGAAAAAAGGTTCAAATGGTTGTGGGAATATACACACAAATAAGTTCAACTTATTTAATTATAGGCTCTTCTTAGCACTCATCACCGCACTATAGGGTTCTCTCTCACCATCTTTTTTGGTCATAATTCTCTTTGCAAATGTCATGTCCAGAAAGGACCCACAACCAAAATGTTCTATATGGAAGTTCAAATGACCACTTAATAGTCTTTACTTGCAAAGCTTTATTTGTGCTGTAGAAAAGAACCCTGTGATTTATCCCCAGAACTCATCAGCACTGCTTCTAGGTACCAAGGTAAAAATAAGCACATCAAGCACTTTGATCCTAACATTCCCATTTCAGTATTGCCACAAGCAGCAGCTTCTGGCAATAGGAATACCATCTTAGCTTTGTTTTCAGTAGTGATAAAGAGTCCTGTGGCACCTTAAAGACTAATTAAAGTACTGAAGCATAAGCTTTCGTGGGCTAATACCCACTTCGTCGGATGCCGACAAAGTGGGTATTAGCCCACGAAAGCTTATGCTTCAATACTTTAGTTAGTCTTTAAGGTACCACAGGACTCTTTGTCACTTCTGCAATTCCAGACTAAGGGCATGGTTACACTTACAGGATTATAGCGCTTTTGGTTATAGGTGTCCCTGTATACAGCAATAGGTATTGCGATAGAGCGTGTCCACACTTAGACCCGCCAGCACTAAAGCATGGCCACATTTGCGGCACTTCAGGCGGCATTAGGAGGAGCACATTAGGACAGGTATCCCACAGAGCACCTCTTCCCGATCTGGCGCAATGCCTTGTGGGAAGGGGGACGTCACTTGCGGGGCATTCTGCATCCTGTTCCAACTCCCCGTGATGTTTTATGTCATATCTCAGCAATCCCTGTGTTTCTGTCCACCTCAGGCGCCATCTTTCAACGGTTTCAGCAAGGCACACTCCGTCGTCCATTTTCGTGTGTTGTAATGGATCTCGAACTGCTGAGGAACATGATGGCGACACTCTCAGCGCAGCGGAGTTAATACTTGACATGCAAGATGACAGTGATGGGTCTGAAGACGAGATCGAGCCGACGAACGCATTTGACACGAAACTGCTTGTCCCATTAACGGACATGCTCACGACCGTGGAACGCCGCTTCTGGGCACGGGAAACGAGCACTGACTGGTGGGATCACATCGTCGTGCAAGTGTGGGACGATGAGCAGTGGCTGCAAAACTTTTGCATGAGAAAAGCCACTTTCATGGGACTGTGTGCTGAACTCACCCCCACCCTGCGTCACAAGGACACCAGATTGAGAGCTGCCCTCCCAGTGGATGGCTATTGCAATCTGGAAGCTGGCCACCTCAGAGAGCTACCGATTAGTGGCCAACCACTTTGCGGTGGGAAAGTCGACCGTTGGAGTCGTGTTGATGGAAGTGTGCAGGGCCATTAATCGCCTCCTGCTACGAAAAATCGTGACTCTTGGTAACGTGCATGACATCGTTGCTGGCTTTGAACAAATGGGTTTCCCTAACTGTGGAGGGGCAATAGATGGGACCCATATACCTATTCTGGCTTCCGACCACCTGCAGACGAGTACATTAACCAAAAGGGGTACTTTTCCATGGTTCTCCAGGCGCTTGTCGATCAGTGGGAGTTTTACTGACATTAACGCAGGCTGGTCGGGAAAGGTGCATGACGCACACATCTTCCGCAACACCGGTCTGTTCAAGAAGCTGCAAGAAGGCACTTTTTTTTTTTTTCCAGACCAGAGGATCCCCGTGGGGGAAGTCGAAATGCTCATTGGGATTCTTGGCGACCCCGCTTACCCTTTAATGCTCTGGCTCATGAAACCCTACACAGGGAGCCTGGACAGCAGCCAGGAAAGGTTCAACTACAGGCTGAGCCGCTGTTGAATGACTGTGGAGTGTGCTTTCGGGCATCTCAAAACGCGCTGGCGCCGTCTTTATGGGAAGCTAGACTTGGCTGAGGGAAGTATCTCCGCGGTTATTTCCACATGCTGTGCCCTACATAATCTTTGGGAGTGGAAGGGCGAAGGCTTCACTCAGGCATGGTCCTCGGAGGTTCAACACCTGTAGGCCACGTATGCACAGCCAGAGAGCAGGGCTCTTAGAGGGGCCCTGCACGAGGCTGCAAGGATCAGGGATGCCTTGAGGGAGCATTTTGAGGCTGAAAGCCAGTTCTAATGGGAATTGCAGAGGGAGGGAGCA
Source organism: Sternotherus odoratus (assembly GCA_032164245.1). Lineage (NCBI taxonomy): Eukaryota > Metazoa > Chordata > Testudines > Kinosternidae > Sternotherus > Sternotherus odoratus. The sequence goes on along the minus strand of JAVMKO010000009.1, from coordinate 40,288,209 downwards.
TACTTTTAATAGGATAAGGCATTTGGTTTTCTGCAGCCATTAGTAATTTGTGTGCACTGAATAAAGAAACCCATTTATTAAAAAGAATTCATTGATTGAACAACTATTTCAGTTTCTGAAAGAAAAGGTTATGAAGAATGTGTGAGGGAGGAGGTGTGTGTGCAATTGGGGTGGGATGGGGTCAGTCAGAGATTGGAGTATGTCCGGATCTCATACCCTCCAATGCCCTCCGAGTTGCTGTGTTCTCCGAGCCCCATTTCTGGAGGGCGATAATGCATGTTATTAGGGGTTGAGTGCAGTAGATAAGCGTCCTAGGTTTGGGGGTTGGTTGGTGAAGATGGGGGTTGGATGCAGCTGTGGGTGGTAATAAACAGGCAGCTGTTCATAGTGGCCCGGAGGAGACAGAGGGCCAGAAGGGATAATGGGGGCGGTGAGAACGGTGCTTCTCCTCCTGAATGGCGGCGATCCGCTGCATAGTCTCTACTTGCAGCTGCATTAATGTAAACAGCTTTTCAGAGCTTTCCTGCTGGTAACTCGCTCTGCTGGCGAGCCTTCTCCCTCAACTTGTTCTCTTTCTCCTTCCGCTTGCTCTCATTCTCCAGCCACTGCTGTGCAATTTGATTCTCCATTACAGCCTATTGCATTACTTGCTGTACAAGATCCTCTTTGCTCTTTCGTGGCCTCTTCCTCAGCCGCCTCAGCCTCTCAGCTGGTGATAAGACTGATGCCATAGTCAAGGTTGAACCTAGACAGGGAAAGAGAGTGAAAAGTTTAAACAGACAGTGCGATGATTCCCCCCGCATTCCCCATTTCTCTGTCCCGTTTGCCTGTCCTACACAGAGCACACAGACAACAACGGAACCCCTGTCATGGTGAGTTATCTCCGGTGCAGGGGGAATGATTGTTTCCCTGCCGTGCTGTCCTATGGCTTGGAAGGAGCGCAGGGCATTTGCGGGAACTGTACTCTGAGCACTGTCCCAACATTCTCTGTAGGTGTTCGTGCTGGAAGATATCTCGCTGCTGCGGGTGATGGAGGAAGAAAGGGAGGGCATTCTAATGAGATGCGGCTTCTGCCCAGGGCCATATGCAGCTTGCCTCTGTGTAGCTATGCTCCCCACACCCCTCGTAGAACAGTGGCAGGGACTAGTGACCGTGGCCGGGACAGGGATCACGCTGGCTCTCCTGAGAAACCTGCGCAGGCACATTGCAAGAGCTCTTATTGAGACCTTTGAAGAAATCACTGATGACGATTACCGCGATGTGATACACTATATCAGTGCACTATTCCACATGTAGGCAAGCATGCAAGCATCCCTTTCCACCCTCGCCCAAGCTGCCTGCCTTCCCAATAGAAAAGTAGCTATACCTGCGCAATCCGCTGCTGCTGCCTTGCTCCCCACAACCATCGGATGCTCTGGCTGCCCTCCGGGCTTGAGAAGAGTTCCTGGCTGCATGTCTCCTGGGACTCCTCCGTGCCCTGGGTCGCTGCCGCGGCCGCTGCTGCCTCCTCCTCTCCGGCCTCCTCTTCCCCCCCCTTCACTGGTGGGCTGGGAAGTGTCCTCAGTGTTTGATGGAGTGCACGTTGGATCACCACCAAGTATCTCATCCAGCTCCTTGTAGAATCTGCAAGTCACAGGGGCTGCCCCAGAGCGGCTGTTTGCCTCTCAGGCTTTGCGATAGGCATTCCTAAGCTCCTTTACTTTTACCCGGCACTGCAGAGTGTCCCACTCATGGCCTCTTTCCATCATGGCCCGTGATATCTGGCCATATGTATCATAATTCCTGCGGCTAGACCGCAGCTGAGACTGGACAGCCTCTTCCCCACAACAACTGAGGAGGTCCAGCACCTCGCTATTGCTCCACGGTGGAGATCGCCTATTGCAAGGAGGCATGGCACGTGGAGTCCTGGCAAAGCAGAATGGTCACCTGCAACGATTCCCTGAGGAGCACTCCACGCCTGGCTGGAGCAAACAGGAAGAGGATTTTCAAATTTCCCTGGAAATTTAAAGGGTGGGTCTGATGTGTGGTCACCTGAGGACGTGACAAAAGAGTTTGAAAGTGATGACCAGAGTGGCTCGAACAGGAATTATGGGCCAGGCTAGAGGCTCATTAATGCGCAATGGGTGTCCACATTCGCGCCGTAGCGCTACAGCCCTTATTCCCCGTGTGGAGGTGGATTACCAGTAGCGCTATAAACTCGGACTTATAGTGCAATACATGCCTTGCCAGTGTGGACGGGTAGTGAGTTATAGCGCTCCTAGAGGCTTTATAGCGCTATAAAGTGCCAGTGTAACCAAGGCCTAACACGGCTACCTCTCTGATTCTAAGACATGAGAGTTTGTTTAAAATTTCTTTAAGGCTCTTCCACATCTCAATCCTGAAGAAAGTGTGTTTGCTTAAAACTGGCATAGGATTTCCTACCTCTCTTTCTTGAAGAAGGAAGAAAACAGAGACTGAGGTCTGTTTCTGCCCTAGGAAGAGTGGTCTTTTTTGGATTTATGGTTTCTCTTTCCTGAAGAACAGAAGGAAACTCAGACCTTCATTTTTAAGGATTGTTTTTTAAACGAGTGCTTTCAGACTTTGGTCTGCTTTGAATCTGGAAGAAGGTAACTTTGGGTCTGGAGAATATTAGCTCAATAACCCGCCTCTTCAAGTCCTTAGCTCCCTACCCTGTGGTAAAATGGAGTTAGTAACAGCATTTTGAACTTTAATAACAGGATTTAGCCACATGTTCCATTAATTTTCATTTACATGCAAAGGGATAGGAAAGAGGTTGGATTATGGCATGAATTCAAAACTGGAGGAATACAGCATTTTTCAGTTTTCTATAGAACTGAAGTGATTGGCTTTTTATTCCTTAAAATTGGACAGTCCTCATGAAGCGGAAAAGGGTAGGAGCAGAATTTAGGATTAGTTATAGAGGTCCCCTGTAAACCTTCAAACTGCCACTAAGTCACAGCAGCTACAGATATGTTTGAAATAGAGGGAGGTGACCTCTGATTATTAGGGAAAGATTTGCCCAGACTGACTGGATCTCCCTTTCTGGTGAAACTAAAAACAGGATGAGAAAGCAGGCTGTTGGAACTCAGACCTGCTTTGGAATTCAAAGGCCTAATTTCCTATGGGTCTGAAAACCCAATAGACCTGGTCATGAACCTGATACCTTGGAATGTGGAAAAGTTTTATCTGTTTTGCTAATTGAGCTAAATCAGTACTCACAAACAAGTGAAGATCTTACAAAGTTACAAAATAATCTCCAAGCACCATCCTGCCTCTTTTGGCCAGTGAACAAAATCTGTCACTTATCTTCAGAACCAGATTTGTAAAGAAGGAAACATTACTCCATCTGGAATAACTGTAATGGCCCAGGAGGGGCTGATTATTACTCACTCTCACGGCTAAGGTAGCAGAGGAATACAATTTCCTCCTAAGCAGAGGCATCTTCCTTAGCTATCAAAATGGGTAGATGAAAAACGCTACTGAATTTTGCCATTTCAGAATCTGCTGCCACAACCAATAAAGCAGAAACTGGGCAATAAAGAAAAATTCAACCCACTTTTGAAAACCTAATAAGAGTCTGGACTTTTTGTTACTGAAACTGTAATTGGGATAGATCATACCCCTCTCCAGCAGACTCCCAAAGTACCTTGGCTCAAAGAAGGTCAAGTAGTTTGTGGTTGGAATTTACTCTGCACTGAGATAAAAGGGATGCTACAAGCCTGAGTCATGCAGGTTACCAACTCCTGCAGAAAAGGAGGAAGAGATGAGATGATTAATTTGAACAAATGGGCAAAGAGGACAGGGATCTACAATGCTGCTTCCTACCCCCTCCTCCGGTTCACGGCATTTTGGTGAGGAATTAACTCAGGCACCATATGCCTTTCCATTTCCTGAACTCTTGGCTCTAAGGATTTCATAGGCCTCAAGGACACATCTGAACAAAGAGATTGCTGAAAGCTCCTCTGGCACAGACTGATGCTTTGAGACATTAGCACTGGAGCACAATTAAGTGAGACAGAGGAGACAAGTACTTTTTGCTTTAGTCATCACAGTGATGTAAGTATAGCTGTCAGTTGTATTGTGGATTCCTGGTACTCTGAGGCTTGTGGAGAACAATCAGCTGTCCCCTCATGGGAGGGAATGGACCCTGGGATCACACATACAAACCCCTCAGGGCCAAGGACAACCTCCTCTTCTGTGAAAAGACTTCAAATATGAGACCTGAAGTGTTTGGGAGAGGATCATGTTTTGCTGCTGACAACTCTGATGAGAGTTCGTTCTACTCTTTGGCTGCTAAGGCCTTATCCACAGCAGGAGTTTCCTCCCACTCCCGCTAGAGGCAAGAAGGTCATACTGTGAATGCTTAACCACACATCTAGATTGTGTATTTCTTAAACCTGAACTGTCTCCCATCATCTGGAATGATGGATACAGAAATCTCACTGGACAGACAGCTCTTAAACCTACCAAATTCTATTACTATTCAAACAATTAACATACTGAAAAAGGGAACGCACTGATTCTTTGATTTCATTGTTTAGCATATAATGGGGAAGTGAGGAATACTTAAGAGGGCACATTCTTTGTATCCCTCAGCTCTAGAATGTTCAGATCTCTAGTTGATACATGAATGTTCTAGATGTCAGTGCTAGCCATGGTTCTAACCAGAAAGTTGTGTAATCCCTACAGGGGTGCTCTAAAATGGCAATTTCCTGACAGAAGGCTGGATATACAAATCAGGCCTAACACACCATAATAACAGTCTCAAAAAAATTCACTTGCCAGCCACCATATAAGAAACAACGATGAATATAAAAATGTCCACACAGATCCTTAAGAAAAATATTTTATGAAACTATTATTAGCAGAGATGCTTTTTTAGATTAAAAGATTTAAACTGAAGCAAGCACAGAGAGTGCCATCTGTTGAATACTGTCTCTTAAAACAATAAATCATGAATGACAGGTTTTCACTTGCATTCAGATGGCAGCCTGATGAAGTAGTTTTGCATCACACTTCTTTCCTGGATTCAGACTTACTGTAACTAGCTTAATAAACAGAATTAAAATGTCATCACTATTAATTTATAATGAACGTATTGCTACATAGGGAGATTTTTCAAAGGCATAAATGGGAGTTAAGCACCTAATTTTTAAAGGAAGCTGGACAACTGCACTTTTGTCTTTGAAAGTCTTGCCCATAGAAGCAATAGTGCTTTTGTAACACTTTATTACAGATGTACGCAAATAAAATACTGAAACACATAATGTGATAAAACTCTGGTTTAACTGCTGCTTAAATGTCAAATTATGTAACCAGCTTACCTTTAAAACAATGCAGTTATCATCTGTCTGGATTGCTCCTGCTCTGCACATGTAAGTAAGGCTGTAACAAGAGAGCAGAATATAAACTCACTTACGTACAGCTTTTATAAACATTAAAAAGTTATTGTAAAAAGAATGGCTGTGACAATGAAATAAAACTACTTGACTTTGTTATAACTCCCATTCTAACACATAAAATTTTACTGGGCTCAGACACCATTCCATATACCGTATTTTTCGGCGTATAAGACGCCTTTTTAACCCCCCAAAATACTTTCAATATTAGGGGGGGCGTCTTATACGCCGAATATCGGCCGGACCAAAAAAAAAAAAAAAAAAGCGCTGCTTTTTTCGCGCCGCTCTCCCAGCAGCCCGCCCGCGCAGCGGGGACGGGAGAGCGGCGCGAAAAAAGCGGCACTTTTTTTTTTTTTTTTTGGGGTCCGAAAACGCGGGGGCGTCTTATACGCCGGAGCGTCCTATGGGACGAAAAATACGGTAACACTTGAATAATACAATTTATTTTTCTACATGCTGTTTTAAAGACTTAGCTGTCAAACCCTGAAATGACTAGCAATCATAAAATGGGTTAGGTTTTTCTCTTGCTACCACCACCATACGTTTGGAATAATTTTATCAAAATCAGTGAGAACAGAATTTGGACCTACGTTTAAAAGAATGAAGTATAAAATGTACCGCAGAAGCAGGTTATTGCCCTGCTTCAGGAAAGTATCCCTATTAGGCCACCAGTTAAGCATGTGCTTAAATCCCACTGAAGTAAATAGGACTTAAATCCATTCCTATTCATGATAGCATGTGTTACTACTTTAATGACTCTGGTTACGTGTGCGTAAAATCATAGAATATCAGAGTTGGAAGGGACCACTGGAGGTCATCTAGTCCAATCCCCTGCTCAAAGCAGGACCAGCACCAACTAAATCATCCCAGACAGGGCTTTGTCAAGCCAGGCCTTAAAAAACCTCTAAGGAAGGAGATTCCACCACCTCCCTAGGTAACCCATTCCAGTGCTTCACCACCCTCCTAGTGAAAAAGTTTTTTCCTAATATCCAACCTAAACCTCCCCGACCGCAACTTGAGACCATTACTGTTTGTTCTGTCATCTGGTACCACTGAGAATAGTCTAGATCCATTCTCTTTGGAACCCCCCTCTCTTCTGCAGACTAAATAATCCCCGTTCCCTCAGCCTCTCCTCAAGTCATGTGCTCCAGCCCCCTAACCATTTTTGTTAGGCAAATGGCAGAGTATAGGTTGTTATGGAGACTTACATTTTGAATGTCCTAACTTTTGCACATTTAAATGTTCAGCCCTAACACTGTAGTCAAGCAGCATTTTGTAGGTAGTCTTTTTTTAAATAAAAAAAGAGGCAAACAAATGAATTTATTTGTGTTGTCAAAATCAACTGAGCAAAATGGTGCCTGAAGAAAGTGTCCCCTCCTTCCAGATACCAGGGTGGTTACTAAACACCCTATGTTCTTTGAAAAGTACTCCCTGAGATTGTGGCACTGGGGAAGCGGTACAGGAAAGAATGGTAGCTGGGTTAAGGAAATACTGGCTAGATGGAGGGTGACAAGAAAGGTATCATGGAATTGTGGGTTGAGGGAAATTGGGTGAGGTTGTTACAGGCTTGATGGAGAAGGATCAGAGGTACTCAAGGCAATAGGCAATTTTTCAGGCTTTACAGTATTGCAGGGAAAGTGAGATTTGAAAGACACACCAAGATATTTTCCTTGGTGGGACGGAGGTTGTCTCAGGCTTCTTGGAGGATCCCCTAGTGTATCAAAAGAAAGATGCATTGGGAGCTATTATGTCTTTTCCTACATTTCTAATGATACTGGAGGGGTCTCAGGAAATGACATTCATAAATACATTTTAAGTTTAAATAATCATGTACAAGTTTAAGGCCTTGTCTACATTACCGCTGGATCGACGGGTAGAGATCGATCTACTGGGGATCGATTTATCGCGTCTCGTCAGGACACGATAAACCGATCCCCAAAGGCACTCCCATTGACTCCGGAACTCCAGCTCACCAAAAGGCGCAAGGCAGAGTTGACGGGGGAGCCTGCTGTCGACCGCTGCCGCCGTGAGGATGGCGACCCTCCCCGCTACTGTAGATCAGGCCTTAGAAATTTGATAAAATTGGAACAAAAATAAAATGACTTACATGTCAAAACTAAAGTTAAAAAGGAAAAAACCCTCAGTCTATTAAGGTCTGTATTAATTACACAGGAGTAAGTAGGGACGGTGGCTAGGAAGTCATAGATATCCAAGCACTTACTGTCACGGTATATGGCACCACTTACATGCAGGGCCAGCGACAGGGGGGTACAACGGGTACAGCTGTACCGGGCCCTGGACTTCAGGGGGCCCCCCTGAAGTCTGGGGCGGGTACGCAGCTGTACCCCCTTGTCGCGGGGCCTGTGAGCAAGGCGCGGCTCCGGGCAGCCGCTGCAGCGCTCACCAGCCCCCTCCCCCGGCACCCAGCAGCCTCCCCCCGCCTCCCTTTGCTTCTCCTGGCCGGGCCCGCGGGAGGTGGGAACCCGGCGGGGGGGAGACCGGCGGGGGGGGGGGAACTGGCGGGGGGGGGGGGGCCCGTACGATCTGCCGTACGGGGCCCCAAAATTCCTGTCACCGGCCCTGCTTACATGTACATAATTAAAAACAAGTACTTCTAAAAAGATAACAGATTCGATCTTGCCTTAAGCCACCCATCAACAAATGATACACTAAAAACCTGCAAACCTGCACAAAAAAAAACCGCAACAAAGAAAAGGCTAAATTAAAGAGGTCACATTACAACTCTCCCTTAAAAGTGAGCAGACAGGATCTCACAGTCAGCAGCGGTGGGCCCCATGGCAGGGATATTTCATGGAGCTTGATATTACCAATCTCACAAAACCAACAGGCAAGTACTGCACGTTTGTAATTTTTACGATTGGTTAGAAGGAGACAGTCTGTCTCTCAAATAGCTATGCCTTTGGCCCAGGTTGGACTTGTCTATACACGAAAGTTGCACCATTTTAACTTAAATCGGTTTTAGTTACATTAATGTAAACTCTTGTACGGACATATTTATTTTGATTTAAGAGAGTCTCATTTCAGTTTAGCTTAAAGCAATTCCTACTCAATTTAGCACTTGTCTGCGTAATAGCTTAACATAGTGTGATTTTTAAAACATCTAGTTAAACTAGTGCAAAATACTGTACAAACGTACTTATTTCACTTTAAACTAGCCTTACTATGCTTTAGTGCAAGAAAGGCAGTCAGTCTGAGTAACCAAAGGTACAGAAAGATTTTCAAAGGGTAAAAATCTATTGAAGGTACATTACGATAGAATAGTAGGACTGGAAGGGACCTTGAGAGGTCATTTAGTCCAGTCCCTTGCACTCGTGGGAGGACTAATTATAAAAATTGAAGAATATTGTCAAGAATCAGAGAGGTAGCCATGTTAGTCTGGAATAGCAGAGGTAACAAAGGGTATGTCTTCACTACAGCAGTAGGTCGATTTCCCTTAAGTCGATTTTCTAAAGCAGACTGCATAAAGTCGACTTAGTGCGTCCCCACAAAGCACAGCAGGTCGACACTGTCTGTCCTTACAACTTTTGCAAGGGTCGACATAGCGAGCATTGCACTGTGGGTAGATATCCCACCGTGCTGGGAGTCCCCAGCAGGCACCACCTTTCGGGGCAGCCGGGCACGCGCTCCCCCCCCCCCCCCCCCGAGCAGCTCCGCGCCGGCTCCCCCCCCCCCCCGAGCAGCTCCGCGCCGGCTCCCTCCCCCTCCCCCCCCAAGCAGCTCCGCGGACCCCTGGTCTGCCGGACTGGGGGGGTCTGCGGACCTGCTTGGGTGGGTATGGGGGTCCGCGGACCTGCTTGGGCAGGCGGGGGGGAGCCGGCGCGGAGCTGCTCCGGCGGGCACAGGGGTCCGCGGACCTGCTCGGGCTGGGGGGGGGGGGGAGCCGGCGCGGAGCTAGCTGCTCGGGCGGTCACGGGGGGGGGAGGGGCTGCTCAGGCGGGCACGGGGGGGCCGCGGAGCTGCTTGGACTGGTGGCTGGTCCCCTGGGGAACAAACGGGCATTGTGGAAGGTCGGAGGCTTAATGTCACATGCGTCCTCACTAATTGACAATCGACCCCGAGAGGTCGATTTCAGCGCTACTCCTCTCGTTAGGGAGGAGTACAGAAGTCTATTTTGAGGTCCCTTTAAATAGACTTTAATGGCATGCATGTGAGGACGGGTACATGTTTATATCGACTTAACGTCACTAAAGTCGACGTTAAGCCCTAGTGGGGACCAGCCCAAAGAGTCCTGTGGCACCTTAAAGACTAACTAAAGTATTGAAGCATAAGCTTTCATGGGCTAATACCCACTTCGTCGGATGCAAGAATATTGTCAGTTAGTGCTGATACCTGGGAAACCAGCAACCATTTTAGATCCAGAAAAATCTTGGTGTCATTTATATTACAGCAGAGCCCATAAGTTCCAGTCAGGCCCTCATTGTGCTAGACTTGTAGAAGTATGCTGAAAACCACTATGACAACAGGCATTATACATGTTAAACTGAGAATACAGACAAAGCTCCTGCCATTTTCTTAAGATGCTTCCTTGTGTCTGTTAGCACAACTCCATCTGGCCCAGCTAGAGCCTAAGGAAACCAGCCCATTTTTTTCCAGGTCCTGATCGTGGCCAGGTATTTAGATAGCAAGAAAAGGGCCAATCCAGATTTGATTAAAAAGATGCAGATGTATCATTTTTAAATGGAGAAAATTGCAAGCCATAACAGTTCACTATCTCCTCTTATCATGTAAACAATGAACAGAAGGGGAAGCTAGAAAGGACTCCTTTGTGTCTCTCCATGCAAGTTCCTTCTAAAGGCTACATCTACCACTGGAATCAAGGATGTGATTCCCAGCACGTACAGACATACTCATGCTAGCTCTCTTCAAGCTAGCATGCTATAGAAAGCACTGTAACCAGGGTAGCACAGGCAGTGACAAGTGACAGCACAAGCTAGCCACCCCAAGTACAAACCATATGGGTACATGTTCAGGGAAGCTTCCCTGTGCGGCCGCTTGCCACTGCCCATGCTAACTCTCCTACCCTACTATTCTTAGCCTGCTAGTTCCATGGAGAACTAGTGTCGGCATGACTTGGGAATCTTTCCCCCCACTCCAAGTGGAGATATAGCCTAAGAGAAACTGCCACTCTCAACCAACCAACCATACTGGGGGCAGCTGATAAATCTAATATCACCATCATGGACACTTGTTCTCTGACCCTTGCCTAAAGGAGATCAACCAATGAGATTCACACAGGCTTTTTTGCCATGCAGAGGCATAAAATAGTAGGATAGGGACGCAGGAAGTGGAAGAATCTAAATGCTATGGGAGATGAATCAGCACTAACTTCTCAATGATTTCCCCCCAAAATGGGACATTACAGATAGAATGACCAGACAGCAAATGTGAAAAATCAGGATAGGAGTTGGGGGGTAATAAGAGTCTATATAAAAAAAGACCCTGGTTACAGACAACATAATAAGTGAAGCTGTTAACGACTTTTAAAGCCAAATGACAGCATATATAAGGACTGACAGCTAACAACCATTAACAATCATCAATAATGGATGCAGATGCTCCACACAGAATTTCACCAGTTGTGAGACCATAGGTCCCTCTTCCAGACAGTTAAACACATAACCCAGTGTGCTGAGAACTCCCACCCACTTGCAAAACTATGTGGAGAGGTTAACCTGTTCACTCTTGCTCTGACACTCAATCCAAAGAACCAGACACACTATCTTGGATCGAAAAACCCAAACATTCCTAGCTCGAGTATTAAACCCACATGCTCAAAGGGGCTGAGGGTCCCCACCAGCAAGGTCCAGAGATATCTGTTGATAAGCCCAGTCCCCAATGCTGGCAAGTGGGAGGCGGTACAGGAAGTTTTAATGGGGTGCTGTGCCTGGTTCTTGTTTGTGGGGACAAGCTAGGAGTGTTTGAGAAATGTGAAGCTCCATAACCCTTAGCTATGAGAAAGAAGAAAAAGTCACTTGCTGATTCTTCTCTTCCTTCCTGAACCTTCTGGCTGTTGTAAGGGCAGAGGATATTTGCTACTCTACCCCTTCTCCTAGATCCCACTGACTGCTGAGTGAGGTGTGCCAGCTCTACCCTAGTCCCATACCCCCTAGACTACTGCAAGGATAGTAGGCAGTAGGATTCCACCCCTCTACTAACCCTGAATGGTTTTAGTTCCTCTTCCCACAAACATCAGCTGTTGCTCCTAACTTTCCCACATTGCAGAAACATCCAACAGTCAGTGGCACAAAAGCTGTTGAACAACAATAGTGAAACTGCCTACAGTCATTTTAAATGCCAGTATGTTGTTTTTTTACCTCTAGAATAAGAACACTACCAGCAGGGATACTGGAAGTTTCTGTAGCACTGTCTACAGTAGGGAAGTTTTGCAGAAGTTTCCCACCATCATCATCACTGGTTCACATCCACCAGTATTAGCAATGTTGGGAACCTCAGCAGAAACCAGCTTCTGGATGCCTGGTGTTTAAAGCACTTTGTCATCTAATCTGTTCATAGCCAGTTTAAGCAACACTGGCATCAGCAGGCTTCTGGTTAACACTTGGGCTATCACTGTTGACAACACTACAGAACTGGTGTTAAACAGTGATGCAACACATTTTCAATATTTACTTAGAGTAGAAAATACCTGTGTAGAATGATTTTCATTCAGTTCACACTGGGAAAAATGTCTGCAAAACTGAAAACATAAGGACTACAAAACTTTTTTTAAAAGTGCTTAGAACTTGAATATACCACATAGGCCATAAATACATTATCTGGGCTGGATCCAGCCCTGGGCGAGGGTTTTACCACAAAATTGAGCAAGCTACATGCTGCTGCTAAGAGCCTGCTGGTGTCACATATCAATGCTTTCTTGGATGTTTGTGTCCCCCACACCTTCCTCAAGAGCTTCTGGAACTAGAACAAATATATATTTTAGGCTGAACTGGTTTCCTTATAGAAAGCTTTTGTCTTTATGGGCCTGTCTACACTACGGATTGTTTACTAATATGAAGCCAGGTTACATTGCACAGTTTGCTCCTGGTTATACACAATATGGTTTAAACATGGCCCCTGTACCATGACAGACTGCAACTAAACTGTCATTCTTCCCTTTGCTGCATACACAGAAATTCCCTGATACTGTTACCACACAAACTACTCCTATTACTTCCCAAGTCTTCACCTGGAGAACATCCCAATGTGCATTTCACCACCTGCTACAGAAAGCACTAAGTATTCTCAGCACTCTATTCTCTGTACACCAGCAATGCTTATTACATAACTAGAAAGTTGTGGACCCAATCAAAATGACCAATACTTAAGGTTGCTAGCTATACCTAAATAACGCACTATCCCCAGTCTGTTGGATTGCTGATCTCTTTCACCAGCTACCTACCCCAAAATCAAGAATATTCAAGTGCACACCTAGTCTTAATGCTAAACTTGCTAGTGATCCTGGTTAATCTCAGCTCATCTAAACTAAATCAGTAGGTGTACCAGCAGAGAGTTTGAGATTCACCAAATCTGAGAACCCTATGCAGTAAGAAAGTCAAGGTAAGAAACGTCCAGTATCACTAACACAAGATGATAGCTGGGTAGTCCAGCAAAAGGATGAACCATCTGCTCAGTGATAATGAGTTAGATGGCATTAGAGGCACCAGAATGACATTTAGCCCATGCTACATAGTCAAGAGCTGTGTGTTGAAACAGCCGACAACAACAGGGAGCCAAGGAGAAGAAAAAATGATTGTATCAGATAAGTGCTGGAATAGAACAGGGGTGGTAACAGTTAATCATAGAACTATGAAACAATGGCAAAGTTGTCAAACTAGCTGTGGGCTGAAGTTTTAAATTGCTCAAAGTGGATGAAAGGTGGCAGGGCTTCATTGTAACCTAGAGAAGAATGTTACCTAAAGAATTATGTAAACTAATAGCGTCTGCAGTAAAAAATGCCCATTGGAGGTTTTCTAGGGTCCTTGTGAGGCTGAAGATGTTTTAGCAATGGAGGAAGATATCTACGATTTTAAGATTAAAAGATTAGACATATGAAAAATACAAGTAGCCACATTATGAACAACATTTATAAATTCATCTTTCAGAACACAAGCCAACCACTGCTTGAAGATCATGAAGTATCTTCCCACATGGGGATATCAGTACTTTGCACCTTCTTTTAAAGCTTGTAGCATTAACCAATGTCAAAGAGCGAATAAGAGATTAAATCAACCATAGGTTTGATCCAATATGGCAATTCCTATGTTCCTATAAAACATTTTATCTCCAGGATTGGTAAAAGTCAAAGATGATATAAAAAATTGCCAAATTGGCATAGTTGTTTCCATAGAACTAAGAGTCCTTCTGCTTATACAATTGTATATTTTATACTGACCAGGACTGCATACTCCCAATATATATAATCAAATAAAAAAAGCGGCATCTTCTAAAATTGGTTTTTTATACTTGTATTAAAAGTATGGTAATAGAGGGGCCTGGTGGTATATGATGGAAAGTTGGAGGGGATGGGATCTAAGATACTACAGAGAATTCTTTCCTGGGTGTCTGGCTGGTGAGTCTTGCCCACATGCTCAGGGTTCAGCTGATCACCATATTTGGGGTCAGGAAGGAATTTTCCTCCAGGGCAAATTGGCAGAGGCCCTGGAGGTTTTTCGCCTTCCTTTGCAGAAGGGGGCATGGGTCACTTGCTGGAGGATTCTCTGTACTTTGAAGTCCTTAAACCAAGATTTGAGGACTTCAATAGCTCAGATATAGGTGAGGTATATTGTAGGAATGGGTGGGTAAAATTCTGTGGCCTGAGTTGTGCAGGAGGTCAGACTAGATGATCATAATGGTCGCTTCTGACCTTAAAGTCTATGAGTCTATGAGTTATATTTATTAAATAAAAATTATTTTAATCAATCTTTAGATTATTCATCTCTCATGCTCTTGCGATACTGAAAAAACATCTAGTTGATACTCAGTTGCTCAAGCTTCGGCGAGACAAGGTGGATATGGTAACATCTTTTATTGGACCAACTTCTGGAGACAAGCCTGAACAATTTAGTGTTTTATTGAAATATAGGAATTTTAGTAGAATTTAGTACATGTATTTTTATATATATATATATATATATATATATATATATATATATATATATATATATATATATATATATATATATATATATATATATATATATATATATATATATATATATATATATTAATAGAATATATAAGACAATTGTTTGGAAAAGTTTCATTTTCTTCCTACAAGAGGTATACTGTATTTTTTAGGTACACTTGTTCCTTGGAAAATTCAAAACGTGTCTCTGGTGTTTAAATTTAAGAAAAGATAACCTTCCACAGGAAACTGTCAGCATCTGAGAATAACAGCAGAAGTTAACATTTATTGCTATAGTGATTGCAGGAGAGTGCTGGCCACTTTTAAAAACAGTCAGTCTATGACAATGGTCTTCAAAGTATTTGATCTGTCTTTATGAGACAACAGTGGTTTTCAGATTCAGGCTAAAGGGGAGGTAAGGTTTCCCCTGAAATTATCTCAAAATATAATTTATCACTAAGAATTACTGATATAGAACAAATCTTGAGGTTAATGACATTTCAAAAAAAAATAATTTCCCAGCATGTGTCCACATTCCATGGTGTTTTCTACATAGCAAATTTACAGCATCTGGTTGAGTTATCTCTAAGGGTGACTGATCCCCGAGTGTAGTACAAGCTGCAGCGTTCTGACAATCACACAGAGCCCTCAGGTAAGAAGAGGATGGAATAGGAAACAAGGGGAAAAAATAAAACCAACAGGAGAGGGCAAGTCACGGGGAGAACCACTCATGGGATGGAAAACCTTGCTGATTAATATATGGGAGGACAGAGACAGCAAGCAGGGGATAGAGCAGCCTGTTCATTTAACACAAGCATTACTCCCTACAGATATCACACCCTAAAGATGTACACACCCTATGCTCAGATCTCTCCCATCCCCCGAGACACTTGAATGCTGTGCTTTACAGAGCTCCTCCTCTTTCCAGAGATGCCTGCTTTCTTAACTGATTTGAGGTATATCCATTTCCTTCTCTCAAATGCCTTTAATGAAGGCAAAATACTGAAATAGGTGGGTAAAACTGTTATAATTCTGAACAAATATTTCACCCTCAGTACTGGAAAGTAGATTGGGTATCTCCAGAATAAACACAGTACCTGAAAATGTAATACGACAACATAACAGGAGGAAACAAATTACTTAAGATGGTTACAGGCAAGGCCCCATATATTACACCATTCCACAACAACAAAATTCAGTTCTTGCCATGGAATTATACTCTAACTCAGCTTTAAAAAAAAAAATGTTTATAGTCCTTGTGGATATGTAGATTAACTTGAAAACACACACACACACACACACACACACACACACACTCAAACTGTAATTTTGAGAAGTATAGTGGCATCTCAATAAAGGCCACATTGAGTCCACAAATCTACAACTTTGGAATCTGGCATTTTTCCAAGATGCCACAGAATTCAGTATTCCTGTCATAGAATTTGCTGTGTACAGTTGCCTGGAATTTTGCTTTTTCGTCCCTTGCCCTGCCAGGACCAGCCTGCTGCTCCCTTTGCTTTTCAACTTTTCTCGCAAGGTAGAGTTAACTGGATTCCAGTCTATGATCCCTGCACTGTTCCATGGAACCAGGCAGCTGGGGCTCAGGAAGCCAGTCCTGGAGTCTAGCTGCCAGCATGTAGGATAACAAGCTGAGATACCTGAAGATCAGTGCAGAAGCCGAGGCTAGGGGAGCCAAGATGATGAATTGCTGGAGCTGATCACCCACTGGGACACACATGATGTGTTGTAATAACTGGGGCCTAACAGACTTATCCTAATTGTAGGTTGAATTATTGGGAAGGAGGTAAAAGTTTGCAAAATGTTACAATCATCTATAACAATATTTGCTGATGCACAAAGGGAAGGAAAAAAGCCTGGACTAGCCCATACAAAAAGATCTACTAAAGCAACCCAAGGAATACATTGAGATTGTGTCTAGTAAACAAAAAGCAAATGGAATTAGAAGTGAACGGACCAAAACTGATGTCAGAAACTAGGCTTCATTGGAAGAAAAGTAATGTGTTGTCCTGCCTACCACTCTTTTTGGGATCCTCAAAAAAAAGACACTTTGGCCATGAGTGGGAGAGGAAGGGCAGGGGGGAGAATCAAATACGAAAATGGGGCTTGGCTAAGTTTTTGATTACATTTGTTTTACATACCCATTCAATTTCAATATCAAAATGCTGTATATCTTATTTTTATTCTTTTTCTCTTGTTTATCCTAATCAATACATTTCCAAATTTTGGCACACATTTTCTAATGTGTTTGGCACAGACTAAACAGGCTGAGGTCTCTGTACTCTAAACCCCAAACTGTTTAGTGTTGTACAGCAACAGGACACATTAACACATCTGATTCTCTGGGCCCACTTATTCGATAGAAATTGACACAACAAAGGGAAGAAGGTTCTCCCAAGAGGAACGTTCCAGGGAGTGGAGCTTGTCTGCCTGAAGAGCACTGTGAAAAAACGCACCCACCAAAACAATCATTGTCAAACACAGACATTTTCCAACTATGAAACACAGTTGTGTGGGACATGTAGGGAGGAGGGATTGGAAGGACAGGCTATGGAAGCAGAATTCATTAATATTGATAAACAATTTAACAGTTACTGGTATGAAAATTGATTCAATTGAGCTGCAGAGTGCACAGGGCCACGATCATGGGAATGGCAGTAAGGGAAGGTGAAGAGGCTGAAACTAGAGAGGAAAATCTTATGTCAACAAGTAAAATTAAATAGCAAAGGAATAATTTCCAAGGAGTCTCCACCAACACAAGCACTCTTCCAAAGTAAATGTTCCTTCAGACTGCAAACCCTTCAAGGAAGGGATTAACTCTTATCTAGATCTGTACAATGTCCAACACAATGAAGCCCCTAAACCTGCATGTGAACCTTTGGGTACTAGTATAATATAAATACTGATTATTTAATAACAACACTTTAAAAGCGTACAAGAGTTTATCTTGCATAAGTGCAAGGGGATGGACTACAGACTAACATTTAACCCAATTCTATCACTTAGGATGACAAGATGATTCATAAGAGTTGCAGTTTTAAGCATTAGTTACATTGCAGTCCCTCTCCCCCTAGCTCCTGTTGAGGATTACCATTTGGCTGATGTGAGCTGCATTTCAATAGGCTTGTCCCTTTGTAACATCTTCACAAAAATCTGTGGTAATAATTCTCCATCAACCAAAACTGCAAACAATGAAAAAGAGGATTCAGGAAATAATTCAAATTCAGTTAATTTGTAAAATGAACAACATATTAGCCACTGAAGCTTTCAGCTTACCATTTACAAGTGTCATTGATACCTGGGGGTTTTCAAAGGCTAGAACTGAGAAGCATTTCAATGCTTGCATTCGAACCTGTACAAAAACATAGGATTTACATTTCTTTATGTTTCACAAATATTAACCCAAAATAAGTCACACTATTTTAAGCTAACTAGGCTTTTGGAAATTCTGGCTGATGAAGAAATCTAGATATGGCTGAGAAGTCAGTGGAAGTGTCTGGGGACATGGCTTGAATCTTCTGAGATAGATCTGATATTATCTCCGCATGTTGTATTTTGCACATTTGTGAGATCCAAGGGGAAGTGATTAGTGATGGGTGGGAACAGGAGGAGCAGAGGCCATCTGCCAACACTGCGCAAACCTTGGCAAGACTTGTTGCCAATGGCATACATGACAGAGTCAATGATACTCTCTGAATACTTTGAGGAGGAGCTTCAGAAGCATCCAAAGGAGTTAGGAGCATAAATCTGACTAAAAGTTCATAGGACTTGTACTCTTAAATCCCTTCCAGATTTTTGAGAGCAGTGCATCTCTAAATTGAATTTATCTACACTATTAAAATCAATTAAAGCTATCTAATCTGCTGTGATTAGATCAGGGCTATTGATTAATCACAAGTAACTAATGCACTTAACTTAAAAAAATTAAGCACAATTTTAAAAAAATCACAATTAATCACACTGTTAAACAATAGAAAACCAACTGAAATTTATTAAGTATTTTTGGTTTTCTACATTTTCAAATATATTTATTTCTATTAGACCACAGAATACAAATTGTACAGTGCTCACTTTATATTATTTTTGTTAAAAATATTTGCACTGTAAAAATAATAAACAAAACAGTATTTTTCAATTCACCTCATACAAGTACTATAGTGCAATCTCTTTATCATGAAAGCATAACTTACAAATGTAGATTTGTTACATAAATGCACACAAAAATAAAACAATGTAAAACTTCAGAGCCTAAAGTCCACTCAGTCCTACTTCTTATTCAGCCAATCATTCAGACAAACAAGTTTGGTTACAATTTGTAGGAGATAATGCTGTCCGCTTCTTGTTTACAGTGTCACCTGAAAGTGAGAACAAGCATTCACATGGCACTTTTTTAGCTGATTTTGCAAGGTATATGTGTGCCAGATATGCTAAACATTCATATGCCCCTTTATGCTTCAGCCATCATTCCAGAAGGCATGCTTTCATGCTAATGATGCTCATTAAACAAATAACGTGTAATTAAATTTGTGACTGAACTGCTTGGGGGAGAACTGTACATCTCCTGTTCTGTTTAACCCAAATTCTGCCATATATTTCACGTTATAGCAGTCTCGGATGATAACCCAGCCCATGTTTGTTTTAAGAACACCTTCACTGCAGATTTGACAAAACGCAAAGAAGGTACCGGTGTGAGATTTCTAAAGATAGCTGGAGCACTCGACCCAAGATTTAAGAATCTGAAATGCCTTCCAAAATCTGATCAGCACGGGGTGTGGAGCATGCTTTCAGAAGACTGAAAAGATCAACACTCTGAGGCAGAAACTACAGAACCCAAACCACCAAAAAAGAAAAACAACCTTCTGCTGGTAGCATCTGACTCAGATGAACATGTTGGTCTACTCTGCTTTGGATCATTATCGAGCAGAGCCCATCATTCACACGGATGCATATACTCTGGAATGGTGGTTGAAGCATGAAGGCACATGCGAATCTTTAGCACATCTGGCACAGAAATATCTTGTAATGCCAACTACAATAGACCCACGCAAACTCCTGTTCTCACTTTCAGGTGACATTGTAAACAAGAAACAGGCAGCATGATCTCCTGCTAATTGTTTGTATATCTGAGCAATTGGCTGAATAAGAAGGTGGACTGAGTGGACTTTAGCTCTAAAGTTTTACACTGGTTTATTTCTGAATGCAGTTAGTTCTACATTTGTAAGTTCAACTTTCACGATAAAGTGATTGCACTACAGTACTTGTATTAGGTGAATTGAAAAATACTATTTCTATTGTTTTTTACAGTGAAAATATTTGTAATCAAAATAAATATAAAGTGAGCACTGTACACTTTGTATTCTGTATTGTAATTGAAATCAATATAATTGAAAATGTAGAAAACATCCCAAATATTTAAATAAATGATATTCTATCATTAACAGTGCAATTAATCACAATTTTTTAAATTGCTTGACAGTCCTCGATTATGTATCGTTATCTGCACTACTGCCTTTGCTATTATACAATGACATTAAACACGATATTGTGCAAGTGTACACTGGGTAGGCTTTCATGTTGCTTTTGGTATTTGCTTTTGCTACTCTTCCTGTAAAGCAGGGGTCTCCAAACTTTTCAGCCCAAGGGCCGCATTAACTATCAAATAGCAGTTCGGGGGCCGACAACACACTCGAGGTCCAAATAAAAAAGAATCAAAACATGGATGTTGTTTTTCATTATTTATTTAATATTATTTTATTCAGTTATTATTTAATAACACATTGATACACTACACATGAACACCTGTTCACTACACATGAACACTACACCTGAACACTACACATGAACACCTGAACACTACACCTGAACACTACACATGAACACTACACATGAACACCTGTTCACTACACATCAACCCCCCAACTGACCCACCCAGCCAGGTCTCTCCCCCCAAAACCTCCTTTCCTCCAACCCCCAACTGACCCACCCAGCCAGGTCTCTCCCCCCAAAACCTCCTTTCCTCCAACCCCCCCCCAAATGACCCACCCAGGTCTCTCCCCCCAAAACCTCCTTTCCTCCAACCCCCAACTGACCCACCCAGCCAGGTCTCTCCCCCCAAAACCTCCTTTCCTCCAACCCCCCCCCCAACTGACCCACTCAACCCGGTCTCTTCCCCCCCCCCCAACTGACCCGCTCAACCCGGTCTCTCCCCACAGACCGTTTCACCGCCTGGCAGTGGGTGGCTCCTTGTTTCGCCGCCTGTAACTGGGTGGCGGTGCGGCGCGTCCCGGTCCCAGCTCTGAGCCGTCCCTGGCCGGCGGCGGCAGCGGAGCGCGCGGCGCGTCCCGGCCGGCGGCGGCAGCGGAGCGCGCGGCGCGTCCCGGCCGGCGGCGGCAGCGGAGCGCGCGGCGCGTCCCGGCCGGCGGCGGCAGCGGAGCGCGCGGCGCGTCCCGGCCGGCGGCGGCAGCGGAGCGCGCGGCGCGTCCCGGCCGGCGGCGGCAGCGGAGCGCGCGGCGCGTCCCGGCCGGCGGCGGCAGCGGAGCGCGCGGCGCGTCCCGGCCCCATGGCTGGTTCCCGACCGATCTCCACGGGCCGGATGAGAGGGCCTCGCGGGCCGTAGTTTGGAGACCCCTGCTGTAAAGTATCAGAGGGGTAGCCGTGTTAGTCTGGATCTGCAAAAGCGACAGAGAGTCTTGTAGCACCTTATAGACTAACAGATTTTAGGGATCATGAGCTTTCATAGGCTAAGACCCACTTCATCAGATGAATGTTGTGGAAATCTCCAAAGGCAGGCATAAATATGCAGTCAAGAAAGCAAGGTAAATTCAATCAGGGGTGGTGGTGAAGCCCACTTCCAGCAAGTGATCTGGAGGTGTGAACGCCCAGAGAGAAGAAACTGCTTTTGTAATTGGTGAGCCATTCACAGCTAATATTAAGTCCAGACCTAATGGTGTCGAATTTTCAGGATGGGCAGGACAGTCCCATGGGCCAGATGTGGTTCACAGGTTGTAGTGGTGGATAGAAGTAAACAGTAGGGTAAAACCTTCCGCCACAGTATTGAGGGCCCAGCAGTCTGAAGTTATAGCCATTCATGCTATAGGAGGAAAAAAGAAAGGCAGGTGGAGAACAGTGGGATAGATGGATCTTCTTATAGGGGGCTCTTATGGGGGGTTGACTCCCTCGGCCCCGAGATTGCTGAACCACTTACGGGCTGGACCTGGAACGTACAGTCCAAGTTTTCAGGGTAGTGCAGGAGTCCTTAAGGCCAGTTTACTGTCCACCTGTTCTGCAAACAGGGTCTAGCCATCGAAGGGGAGGTCCTGCATCAACTGCTGACAGACCCGAGAGTAGGAGCCAGGATGGAGATGGCCGAGGCCATGGTGTGAGCCACGGCGTCTGCTGCGTCCGAGGCTGCTTGTAGGGCTGTTCTTGCTGCAGCTGTGCCCTCTTCGAGGATCGCCCGAAATTCCTTCTTGGAATTGTGAGATCTCCCCCTCGCAGACATGTTAGGCTTCTTTGCTGGGAATGGGGATTGGTGACAGCTAGTAGACAGCACCGATGCTGTGGTGCTCAGGGCTCAGTCGGATCTCTGCTCCGGTGCCGGGGTCCGTGTAGATTCTATTAGGAGTGCCCTGAGACAGATGTGTCTCTCTTTTTTCATTCTGGGTTTGAATGACTTACAGATGCGACACTTGCCGCTTCTGTGTCCTTTTCCTAGACACCTTAAACAGGTAACATGCGGGTCACTGATGAGCATGGAGAGCTTACAATGATTGCATGGTTTAAAGCCTGGGGATCGGGGGGCATGCCCCATCCCTAAGTTGAGTTCTGTCCTAGCCCAACTACACTAACTCCACGCTTAACATTGTAGTTATGTTCCTGAAAAATGCTACTTAAGCGAGACGATGTTAAGTGAATCCAATTTCCCCATTAGAATTAATGTAAATGGGAGGATAGGTTCCAAAGAATTTTTTTTCACCCGACAAAAGACTATTGTGTGTGTGTGTGTATATATGTGTGTGTATATATAAATAAACACACAGTATACGTTTTAAACAATTTCATACTGTACACAAGGGTTAACACATTGTTAATGTAGCCTAACACTCTACAAAGCAGCATGAATGGAGGGAGGAGCAACAGTATGGCAGAGAAAGATAGAGACACACTGTATGTGAGTGTGAGAGAGAGAGGAAGAGACAGAGGAAGAGAGTGGGGGGAGGGGAGCAGACACATTGCTCCTTTAAGTAGGCTGAACTCACTCTAAGTACACTTTTTTAAAATAGATCAGCCTTTTTAAGTAGATCAGCAAGTTAAGATAGCAGCTGCTGCCAGCAAGCTCCCTCTGTCCAGAGCCCTGTCATGACCCACTCCCACTCTGTGAAGATAGGAGTGGGGGGAAAGAGACACCCTGACATTAGCACCCCTCCCCCACCTTCCCAGCACAGCAAGCAGGACGCTCTAGGGAGCAGCTGCAAGGCAGAGGGCAGGAGCAGCACATGGCAGCGAGGGGAGGGACAGCTGAACTGCCTGGCAATTGATAACCTGCTGGGTGGCTGCCACACAAGGAACCTAGGGGAGCTGATAGGAGGGCTTCTGGTCCACCCTGGCTCCAAGCCTCCACCACTAGGTCCAATGGGGTGCTCTTTCTGTAGGCAGTGGGCAAAGCAGGCAGCCACACAATGTTATAATGGCGCACTGTGCAACTTTAAACGAGGATGTTCTCTAATTGATCAGCAATGTAACAACAAAACAACGTTAATTGGAACGATGTTAAGTGAGGAGTTAATGTAATGAGAACTAATACTAAGGGTAAATACTAAATTATATACAACTACTTTACAAAGAAACGCTCGTGAGACACGCTGAACTAAGAAAAAGCTAGCTGAGCCAGCAGGAGTTCCAGCACCATCATTGGTGGCAAGAAGAAACTGAGGATGGGGAGAGCTGGCAGTGCCCCTTATACCGCGCCATGGGGGTACCACTCCACAGGGCACCAGAGCCTTTCCCCTACGGATACTGCTAAAGGAAAAACTTCTGGTACACACACCTAATCTAGAATGAACATGCCCAAGCACTCAAAGAAGAATACTTAGTTCTGTCATGACTGCAGGGGACTGTACTAGAAGACCTCTCAAGGTCTATTGCAGTCCCACAATTCTATGATTCTACAATGGGTCAGACCAATGGTCCATCTAGTCCAGTATTCTGTCTTCTGACTGTGGGCAATGCCAGGTGCTTCAGAGGGAATTAATAGGACAGGCAATCAAGTGATTCATCCCGTCATCCACTCCGACCTTCTGGAAAACAGAGGCTAAGGACCCTTGGAGCATGCTGTTGCATCTCTGCCACTCCTGGCTAAAGCCATTGATGGACTTATCCATGAACTTATCTAGTTCTTTTTTGAAACCAGTTATAATTTTGGCCTTTACAACATTCCCTGCCAACAAGTTCCACAAGGTGACTGACTATATGCTATGTGAAGAAGTATTTATTTTTGTTTGTTTTAAATCTGCTGCCTACTAATTTAATTTGGTGACCCCTAGTTCTTGTGTTATGAGAAAGAGCGAATAATACTTCCATATTTACTTTCTCCACACCAGTCATGATTTTAGACCTCTATCAGATTCCCCTTTAGTCATCTCTTTTCCAAGTTGAAAAGTACCAGTCTTATTAATCTCTCCTCTTACAGAAGCTGTTCCATAACCCTAATAATTTTTGTTGCCCTTCTGTGTACCTTTTCCAATTCCTAAATATCTTTTCTGAGAGGGGGCGACCAGATCTGCAAGCAGTATTCAAGGGATGTACACAGAGGGATTATGATATTTTCTGTTTTATTATCTATCCCTCTCCTAATTGTTTTTTGACTGTCGCTGCACATTGAGAAGATGTTTTCAAGGAACTATCCACAATTATTCCAAGATCTCTGAGTGACAACAGCTAATTTAAACCCCATCACTACGTATGTATAGCTGGGATTATGTTTTCCAATATGCATTACTTTGCATTTATCAACACTGAATTTCATCTTCCATTTTCTTGCCCAGTCAATCAATTTGTATATGATTAATATGAACCTCTATTATGGTGTTTTTAAAAAGTTTCTGTGAAGCTTACGGAAATTTCACTTTGGGGACTACCTATTAATTTCTGCTTAACTAGCTTCTTCACTTTGTATAATTCCCCTTTCTGAAATCAAATGCTACTGTGGTAGGTAGGCTTCTTTGGTGTTTTACGCCCCACAAGGATGTTAAATTTAATTACTTTATTGTCCCTATTACCAAGTAGTTCAGCTATAGTCACCTCTTGGACCAGCTCCTGTACTCACTCCACTTAGGACTAAATCAAGAATTCTCTCTCCCTTTGTGGGTTCCAGGACTAGTTGCTCCAAGAAGCATCACTTAAGGTATCAAGAAACTTTATCTCTGCATCCCATAGAGTCAATATGGGGATAGTTAAAACCCCCCATTATTACTGAGTTTTTTACAGTCTCTCTAATCTCCCTAAGCATTTCACAGTCATCATCACCATCCTTGGTCAGGTGGTTGGTAGTATGTCCCTAGTACTATAATCTTATTATTCAAGCATGGAATTTTATCCAGAGAAATTATATTTTCTACTGTTTAGTTCATTTAAGATTTTTACTACATTTGATTCTCTGCTTTCCTTCACATATATAGTGCTATTCCCCCACCAGCATAACCTATTATGTCATTCCTATATATATTCTTCTCCGGTATTACCGTGTCTCATTGATTATCATTCCACCAAGTTTCTGTGATGCATATTATATCAATAGCCTCATTTAATACAAGCCACTCAAATCATCAATCTTAGTATATAGATTTCTAGCATTTGGACATAAGCACTTATAACATTTGTCACTATCAACTGTCTGCCATTATGTGATGTAAATGAATGGGACTCATTTGACTGTTTCTCCCCTAAGGAATGTCTCTGTCTAAACCATGTGTTTTTCATAACTGTTGGCTTTCCCCTAGCCCTAAGTTAAAAAACTTCTTTATTACCTTTTTATTTCTACATGCCAGCAATCTGTTTCTGTTTTGGTTTAGGCAGAGCCATCCTTCCTGTATAGGCGCCTCCTTTTCCAAAAGGTTCCCCAGTTCCTAATAAATCTAAACTCCTCCCTTCACCATTATCTCATGCATGCATTTAGACCCTGCAGTTCTGCCCATCTAACTAGCCACATGTGTGGAAATGGAAGCATTTCAGAGAATGCTATCATGGAAATCCTGGATTTCAATCTCTTACCTAGCAGCCTAAATTTGGCCCCCAGGACCTCTCTCCTACTTTCCCAATGTCATTGATACCTATATGTATTACGACCACTGGTTCCTCCTGAGCACTATACATAAGCCTGTATAGATGTCTTGAGACATCTGCAACCTTCACCCCCAGTAGGCATTCACCATGAGGTTATTTCAGTCATCACAAACCCTTTTATTTATATTTCTAATGATCGAATCACTCATTACTATTAGAGGTAACAAAGTCCTGTGGCACCTTAAAGACTATCTATAAAGTTTTGAAGCATAAGCTTTTGTGGGCTAATACCCACTTCGTCGGATGCAGCCGACGAAGTGGGTATTAGCCCACAAAAGCTTATGCTTCAAAACTTTATAGATAGTCTTTAAGGTGCCACAGGACTTTGTTACCTCTGCTACTCCAGACTAACACAGCTACCTCTCTGATTCTTGACATCATTACTATTACTTCATCATCAAATCCCCCATTACCATTACAATGGGATAGAGGCTTCAGTGACAATTAAAAGGACTCAGGGAATATTACTGACTACTAATTGAATGTGAGCTTCTCAATGCTGTGGGCAAAATGGCTAATGTGATTCTCGTATGTACAAATAGGGGAGAATATTGAATATGTAGAGGGAAGTGATATTACCTAGAGTATACAGTACTAGTGAGACTACCACTGGAATACTCTGTCCAGTTCTGGTGTCCACACTTCAAAAAGGATGTTGAAAAATTTTAAAGGGTTCAGAGTAAAACTAAAGAATGATTCATGGTCTGGAAAGCCTGCCTTACAATAATAAACGAAAGTAGCTCAACTACTTAGTTTATTGAAGATTAAGAGACTACTTGACTATGTTCCATAATTGCCTACACAGGAAAAAGATACTTGATAGAGGTCTCTGACTGCTAAAAGTAAAGGTATAAAAAGATCCAGTGGCTGGAAATTGAAGTCATCATAGTTCAGGCTGGAAATAAGATGTTAATTTTTAAACACTAAACCCTGATCTACACTGGGGAGGCGGGGGGCGACCTAAGATACGCAACTTCAGCTATGAGAATAGCATAGCTGAAGTCAACGCATCTTAAGTCGACTTACATCATGTCCTTATGGCGCGGGGTCAACTGCTGCTGCTCCCCCCGTTGACTCTGCTTCTGCCTCTCATCTTGGTGGATTACAGGAGTCGAAGGCAAAGCGGTAGGGGATCGATTTATCACGTCTACACTAGACGCGATAAATCGATCCCTGATAGATCGATCACTACCCACCCATCCGGCGGGTAGTGAAGATGTACCCTCAAATAACTAATCATTGGAACAGATTACCAAGAGATGTGGCAAATTCTACATTACTAGGAATCTTTAAATCAAGACTGGATCTCTCTCTAAAAGGCTACAAGTTATTGTGATAGATGCAGGAAGTCACTGGGTGAAATTGTATGGCCCTTTATACAGATCTAATTGGATGATTATAAAGATCTCTTCGACCTTGGTCATACCTATGGACCTGTGAATAGAAAGATACAGTCTCACCCCAAAAGATAACAAATATAGCCTTAGTTATATTTAACTGTAGTAACTGGGAAAATCAGTGAGGTAACTATTTACTTTCATAGATTTCATTCTGAAAGTTTATATAGGGTGACATTGTTCAAAGTTAATTATTTGTGTAAGATGTTCCTTGTCAAAAAACCGTTCACAATTTCTTAGCCTCCGCAAGGTCACAGCAATGACTTTAATCCACAATTGTGTTTTCCACAAGCAAAAACCAACAGATACAGTTTAAACTATGTATTTACCTATGTGTTCGCCCCGATGGACCAAATTCTCAAAGCCTTACACAGAACAAGTATGCATCTGTGTGTGCACTCAGACATGCAGTTTTGAGTAAAACTGTGGAACTTTGCTCAACCTCTCTCCTTGAATCAGGCTTTGCAAATTTAGTTTCAGACTGCCAGCAAATAGCCATTAGAGGTAAGAACTCTAACACTGCTACCAAATCCAATTCACAGAGTGTGATGTTATCCCAGAAATACCACTTCATGATAACACTGTACAATCAAGTCAGCATTCTTCATTGGTACTTGACCCATCCAGGATGGATTTCAGACACAAAAGCATATGGTAGAGCCCAGACTCCAAAGGATTCGGTGGAATAAAAACCACTCACAGGCCCTTTCAACCACATAATCAAGTTTTCAAAACATATTTGGCTTATTTCTATCCAGGTCAGCTCACCTATGCGCCCCTTTTTACCAGCTCTTTCCTTTAACACATCTTCATTTTCTCACTTTCTTTTGTTTGGCTAAACAGCTGCTTGCCTCTAAGTCAAGTTCTATTTCAATTACTGGTATTTTAACTTTATAGAGCACCGAGATATACTGTGGCAGGTTTCTGTACATCTCTATACACCACACAAAAACAAAGATGATGGGCACCCAAAAATGTGTATTGCATACTTTTATGTGTGTGTGTGTACATATATGTGCATACATATAACTTCAATAATTACATTAATACAGATTGCTTTTATAACTGATGTGAAATCAAAATCTCAAGCAGTTTTAATGCCTTACTTTGTAGGAAGCGGAACTTAACAGGTGAGCAATATTCTGAACTGCTCCATGGTTAAACAAGATTGTCTGATGATCTGGACCCTATAAAGGAAAAAAAGGAGTATTTATTCTTTTTAAAAAAACAAATGCGGAAGAGGCTTCCTGTTAACTAACTTCAGTAAGTACTAAAATGCAGGTTTTCCTTCCATTCTTTACTTTGTACACTGGAAATGTGCTAGTTTCTTCACTGTCTGAAGCTAACTTTCTGTTACATCTATTGAGCCTGACCTACTTATTGATAGTCATTTGCATTCTCATTCTTGGAAGGAAATATCAAAACTTGAGAGATTAGGAGGAGAGTGAGTAAAGTTGTTTCATTTCAATTGATCAAGGATGAGTTCTACAATAACTGACAGTGGGGATTTTATTTTTCATAGCTGATGTAGGGCTAGTGGCAAAATACTGTTTCAGTCTTTGAAATATCGTATAAGATTCTCAATCATTTGCAACACCTCTTCTATTGCTAATACATGCATTTTCAGCAATAACAACCCCAGAAAGGAGTAACCAATTCTAAAACTGTTCCTATATCAGAATGTGCATCAACTGACAGTGTGGCAAGAGTAGTGTCTCACTCCTACACTAGTAACTCTTACACATGAAATCTAGATAAAAACTTTTTTTTATAATACTATTTCAAATATATTAACTGTAAAGACAGTTCATCAACCTTAAGTACTTAAAGTGCTAGTAAAAATAAGTGTCTGAGGTGTTAAACATTTTTCAGTTTTCAAAAACTCAGTTTGAAATAAACTCAAGTCCAAATACTGACCCCATGTCTTCTCTACAGTACAAAAGTCTCAAGATCTGTAGTCTGGCCAGGCTCAATGGAGGCAGAGAAATGGAACCCTCAGGGGACCTCCCACCATCAACAGTCTCAGTGAATCCTAGGCGATCAGTGAGCCCTTCCTCCCCTGGAAGTTAAGTGCATGACTATACTCCCACTGCCTCTTCCCAAGACAACCCACCTTTGATGGCAGGATGAGGGGATGATGGGCCTCTTGGAGCCTGAGGATGTCTGGAGGAACAAGGCACAACCCTGACAGACTCCTCCCGGCTCCCATTTCAGGAGATAGCTTTGTTCCCCATTCCTGGCTTACCCTATATAGTCCGTGGCTGCTTGACAGGAGCAGCTATGCCTTCAAGGCTATGTTTAGCTTTTGCATGGGAAGAGAAGGGCAGGAACCGCAGTCATCACACAGGCTCCCTACCCCTTTTAATAGCTCCATGTATCCATTCCTGTGGAACAACTCTATGGTCCCTTACACTCCAATCTGATCATCCTCTACACTGGTCAGGCCGGAGTACAATAACTATATAGGGGAGTAAAGGGACTAGTATTGCCTTTACAAATGTGTAAAAGTCAGGTTTTGGCCCACAGAATTAACTTTCTAAAGAGAGTCAGTAGCCGTGACAACATGCTTCACCACAAACTACATAATTCCTACCAATAAACTTCAGTACCCTACACTCTAGAATAAAATACATATTCCCAATATCTGCTCTGGAGCTCCCACATTAGTATGTTGTCTTCTCTGTGCACAGCTTCTGTAGCCATCTAATTGGTTTAAAGCCACAAAGGTGGAAAACACCAAATTTGATCTGCAAAACACTGCCTGATTTTCTTGATTGATTTGCAACCTAAATGCTAATGGTCTTCCTGCCAGAATGAAAATTTCAGGATTCTGTTTCATACTTAAATCAATTTGGCACACACATGAACTACACACTTCTGTGCAACTGACAATGGTAGAGACATTTCATTTTTAATGAATCCTTAAAAACTTGAAAATTGAAAAGTGATTTCTTTTTAAAGGTATAATGAAAAATATTTTTAGTATTTCCTTTATAATTATCCCTTTCCAGAAAAACATGAAAATTACTTTTACATATAACATATCTGATGCTTTATGATGCTTCAGCTGCTACCACTGACAACTTCCTATTAAAAAAATGTGATTAAAATACCTTTTTTGCTTGTAGAAAAACACTTACATTGGCACACAGAAGTGGCTGAGGCGATGATTTAAAGCCGCAGCTATGCCAGTGTCGAAGCTGAAGAAGAGATTTTAAAGACACGGGGGAGGGGGAAGGGGAGAGAAATGAATGAAATTGAAGTCACGAATTGCTTTGATTTAACTTGTTTTTGTAACCTGATAAATATATCACTTATCTAGTTCCCATGTGCCAGATTTTCAAAGAGAATCAGCTAATTTGTTATGTGTAAATACCACCATGAATACATAAATGAATTATTTGTGTGCACTCATGGCTATTTAGCTGCAGAACTAGACATGCATGCAAAAAATATTCCGTTTGGACATGCACTTAAAGTGTTTCCTTGGACAAATCAGGTATGCTTTATATATGCATACATATCTTTGAAAATCTGACTATGTATTAATAGCCCACAATTAAGAACTCCACTGTCAAGTTTATTCAACAATAAATAGTAAGTTGTTTCAAATCTAGACGTGTGAAGACTTGATTATACACGATATAACTCATTTTTAATTTCAGATATCTCAGAAACTGAGTCAATAATGAAGGGTAATTGCTGTTGTTACTCTGAGTACAATGGTGGAGTTCTAGGACCTATCTTAATGATACTGTGTCTGTCCTCCAAAGATTCAAGGTATTTCAGTTTTAAATCTTCTGTGGATGTAGCATTTGGGGAACAGAAATAACAGCTCTTGATTACATGTCATTCATTACTAACAGATCATAAAACGTTGATTTCCAACAAAATAGCATGACCTATTACAGATGATGATCAAAAGAACCATGTAACAAACAATTTATGACAACGAACATCAAAAAGACTTTAAAATATCTTTGAATGCAACAGACTCTTGTGCAGAAGTTCAGTACAAGGCCTACAAACTAGCTACGGCCCACTTACATCCTTAGAATAAGGCTTAAGAGGGATTTAGCTAGTTCATAAGCCTTGTGCTGTACTGCTGCCTGGGGAGAATATCATTTATCCTGCATAGCTGATCAAGGTGTTATTTAAATAGTAATAGCAATTGCATTCAAATGAAATTTCCAGTGCTAATTTTCCAAATTTTGGTCTCATTCCATCATGCATCAAAAATAATAGACCTTTGACAATTAAAGTAGTAATAAAGCTTCTTCACTTATGCCATCTTCCCTGAAAACAGATTAACTGTGACAGAGAGAACCTTAATCCCAAATGCCCTTCCAAGGTAAGTTTCAACATGCATTTTACAATGCTTTGTGCATTATTGTAGCTTGGTTTTCAATTAACTTGATTTTGTTTATTTTATAGGCAGATGATGTCCAAGATGTGTATGTAAAGAACAGGCCTCCCACTTGCCCCAAGAACCAGCATTCTCCTTCATGTCCGTCCAAAATCTCTTCAGTTTCGGCATTCTGTCAGTCATTGCCACTCAATTTATTAATTTTTTTAGCTCAAGACTCAGTGAAAATAGTAAAAGATATGCCGCAAACTAAAGGAAGTATGAAACTATACTAACAACATCGAGTAAGGATTTTCTATCTAAGGAAAATGTCTGGTGTCGTCACTGAAATTTTGAGGTGGAAAAGATAGAAAAAAGTTGATAGGCAAAGAAGCCTCCCATGACCTGAGCTGACCTTCTGCCCAGGAATAAGGAAGCAGTGGGGAACCCTTCACAGGAACACTGGTTCTTAAAGGGAATGTGGTGTCAGTTATCTTCACAAATGCTAGACCACCTGCCTAGAAAGTAAACAAAAGAAAAAAATACATTGAAGTACAAATAACCCTTTAAAATACATGTTGAAGCTTACCTAAAACCAGTATTCATAGTGATGTGTTTTCCCCAGAGAAACCAATGAGAAAGATTCTCTCCAGCACAAAATCTGTTTAAGGGAAGATAGTAGCTTTCATTAAATAAGCTCAGAACTATCCACTGCCACAGGCATATTGAACTTTCATGGGTGTTTTCAAGATTTACACATTTTTTGGTGTAAAATGTGAAGTTTTCAAAATATTCATGGTAAACTAAATGTCCCAATTTTTTCAGTTTGGTGAAAATAGCATACTGCTTTTAGAAGAGTTATTTTACTTTTTTCTTTATTAGTGAATGGGGTTTGGTTTAGTTAATTAAATATTTATGATACAGAACAGTTGCCAAGTGTTACAAAACAGGCAAGGTGTTCATTTTGCCAGGGAGAGCTAGGCAGAATTAATTCTTTTCACAGTAGAGGTAGATACTCAAGGGTAAGAGATCCAAGTTCCATATACCTGATTTGGTTGTGTAGTGCTGCTGAGCTACTACTTTCATTTATATGCAAGCTTGTGTTCTATACAATCAATCCTGTGCTAACACTTCTATAAAAATGTGCTAACAATTGCTGTAATAAAGAACATTCCCAAGAACATTCTAAAGAACACATTTCCAAACTATATCTTCTTACTCAGTTTTCAATTAGAATTTTTTTCTTGTTAAAGACATACATACTGGAAACAGCTAATATTTTAAAGTTTTCATCTTATAAGTAACTCTGAGTAACTGACTAAACTGGATAATCCTTGGTTTAATCAAACTAATGCAAGATTAGCAGGATTTAAGGTAATGTTGAAATAAGATTCCACATAAAAGATACCGGTAGATGGGTAGAAATAATAGGAATCTGGAGTGTTTCTTTCACCATCTTAACCACAAACTTTACATGAATTTGTATATTTCGCTCTAGTGTTATGTGTTGTAACAATTTTCCTCTAGATGTCTGATACTTTTGCTAAAAAAAAAAGTCTCAAGAGCGGAGATTTGAATTAGATCATTACTGTCACTTCAGTTTCAGTTCTCCATTTAATTAAATAAAAAATTGGAATTCCATGAGTACATACATACACTCACTACATATGAACTAATGAGGAAGAGTACAATTTTAATAGGAGAACACTTGTCACAGTCTATAATCTCTCAAAATACAAAGTATCATGGGTACAAAATGGCTGCCTTGAGAGGCCAGAAGCAGTCTTAGCTAGAGTTCATTCAATAAATTCGCAAAGCAGAGCAACAAGAAAAACTGAAATCCTCAAATATAGTCATGCTGACAATGCAGTTTTGTTTCATTCCATTTTTGTTTTTATTTTTTGGTTAATACACTCTATTCCCAATAAACCCAAAGTTCTTATTATTTGCATACTTTGCTTTATCCAAGAGCAGTATCTACCTATAATCCCAGAAACACTATCAGCAAATAGTGGAAAGGGCGGGCGGATTCAGTCTTTATTGTCCTACTGTTCTAGCCATAGAAGTCAATATTATCTTACACAGTTTCTAAATGGCAGAAACAAAAGAATCCGCATAGAGAATATTTATTCTCTTTCCTTACTTTGCAGCAATGTGAGAAGATCTGACATATGTATTCTTGTGTATATCGAGACCTACTAAGCAGTGCCATGAGGTGGGGGATAACTGTAGCATCCTAGAAACAAGTCAGAAAAGAAAACAGCATTAAAACTAGAAATTTCAGCACCATTAGTAAACCATTTGTAACTAACAAGCTGCATCCTAAGCTTTTCAATAGTAGGTATCCAAGCCTAAAACGGGACCTGCTGAGAAGCACAAGGAAAAAGGACTAGGCCATAAAAGGTCTATGGGGGTGATTTTCAACAAAAATGACAGCTTGGTGCCCAATTCCCATCCAAATTCAATGTTCCTAACTCCCAGATATGTGTCACTGAAAATCTCTGCATTACCTACTTAGTAAGAAGTCTTGGAACAAAGGAAAAGAGGAATTCCACTCATAACTAACTGTCACTGACAGAAATCACTGAATAAAAAGCTCTGTGCATTTTTGAGACAAAAATCCCCCAGTGGCACTCTTTCTGGAACAATAATTTACTTACCTTCTAACCGGTTATCTCTTAATTCTGAAAGGGTGGAAATGGAGGGAGTGTAGGAAGTGAGGTACCAGTATAGACAATGGATTTTTTTCATCCTCCCACCAGCAGTTGGAGACAAGACACCAAAATAATTTAGTGATACTGGCCTCCCATCTGAACAATCCAATTCAAGAATTTCCTTTAATACTGACATAGCACACGCACGCACACTCATAACTCAAAACAAAGAGTAATTAGAAGAGAAATCAGAGAAAGAAGGGAGACCACCTCGCTACCTGTTCCTCATTGGTCAGTTGTGTTAAGTATCCAATCCTATTGGATCCTATTAGGAATCCAATCTTATCCTAATAAGTGAGAAATACCTAAATATTGTTATAAATCAATGAAAGCTTTAAGATATCTAACAGATATATTTTAGCAGAAGCCAGCTACAAGTGGGGATGCCACTAGAAGCAGTGGAAGATTAGCAGTTTTTGTGAACTCTGGAAGCCAGGCCAGCCTCAACTGAAACAAAGCGTTTGGTTGTTTAAAAAGAGGAGACTAAATATCGGAAATCCCCTTTAACTTGGTTATGCTGTTTGTAAAATGTGACTGTTCATGCATACATATCCCATTGTTTAATTGTGATATGCATTCTCCTGCAGTTGCTAAGAGAGGATAATGGTCTACTAATCGTTGGCAGCTATTACTTAATCATTTAGCTCAAATACTAGAGGCAGATCCGGATTAACCAATGTGCACACAATGCACTTGTACAGGGTCCTCATCGCAGGGGGTCCCCCCCCAACCAAAAATCCAAAGTACCTGAGTGGTACTGAAACCCTGTGTACCAGGTTGCAATGCCACTCATTGAAATATGGCCTAACTACCCCATTCCCCGTCACAATGGCTGGGCAGCTGGGTCCAACCCAAGTGACTGGTGCTGTGATGTGGTGCTTGGGCCCCACCTCACTATCATAAATACCAAACCATCAGAAGGCTTTCTGCACCCCACACCGAAAGTTCAATGTGCCCACACAGTGGAGAACCTCTTTTTGGGAAGAGTAGGAGGTTGTAGGGGACAGCACACTAAAGTTTTGCCTACAGCAGCGTTTGTCCTGTATACCACATGCTCTGCCTAGTTCAAAGAAGGTGTAGGGGCTTACCAGTTCCCATGGTGCACAAGGCCTCAAAATTCTTTAATCTGTGCCTGGCTAGAAGACTGTGATGCAGTGCTGGAAGTCTAGGGTTAAAAGCCTAATGATGATCGTAGGGGGAGGCAGCACAGTTGAACATAAAATAACTTTTCTCTCTTTTTAAAGATGCCAAAAATAATAATATTTTAAATGTTACTGTTAAAGAATGCTACCAAGATTGCAAACCAAAGCATCTGAAGTTAGGAAATGCCAGAGTCAAGGTCGCTCCTTTTGCATATGCACGACAATCTTTAGTTACATGATTTTTTTCCCCATAAGACAGTTGCCTTCATTCAGTGCACAGGATGGACAGTGCTCAGGAAGTGAGGTAACTGTTTATTATTTCTTTTTATCCTCATTGTTTGATCCCAAGCCTTACTTACTGCTCACCATCCAAATCTTGTACTAAATATGGAATTATTCATTTCCACACTGGCACATCCGCAGTGCTCATCACTGTAACATCTGATGCTAACAATTTTCTTTGCAAAAGCCTTATGCAATAGAGAAGAATTTCAGAAATAGGAAACCAAGGTATAGGAAGATTAAGTCAAAATATGAAGAACTAGACACTGGGACTGAGTCTCAGCCTTCTTTCCAGTCAAGGCCAAGAGCAGCCAATGATCAGCCACTGACTTATTGCCTGATTTTTCAGAGCACTTACTATTTTTATAGCACTTTGTAAATTCAAAGAATGGGACATAAATTAACCAATTGCCGCAACAATCCTGTGAAGTGACTGGAGAACTATTACTCCATTTTACAGAAGGAAAGTTTAAACAGATTAGAATTCAGGACCTCCCAATTCCAAGCCTTGTGCTCATTCCTCTAGCACTGCTTTAATACCAGAGATGCTTGGCAGTCACAACTCCCACTGAATTCAGATGCATATGAGAGTGCTCAGCACTTCTAAAAATCAGGCCCAAGGTATCTCACATTAGGAACCCAAAAACTGAGGGACATCCAAGTAGTTAACATCTGAGAAACATCTGGTTTAAATGATTTGACTAAGATCACATAAAAATTCTCTGGGAGAGGCAGGGATAGGGCCCAGTTCTCCAGGGTGGCATTGCCTTTCCCTCCTTTCTGTTCCTGTAGTCCCTACCTGGCAGAGACCCAGTCTGGTGTTTCTCACTGGTTAAACACTCCCTGTTCCAGAGATCCTTCAGGAGTTTAATTACAGAACAATTTATGCCTCAGAAAGTATCTGTGGTGTTTACTTTCCCTGGGACCTTAGGGTCCGCTGAGACTCTTCCATGTACAAGAATGACAAACTGCTGGGCCTTCAGACCCAGCTGTCACAAGTCCCTGTATAGCACCTCCCCTCCCAGAAGAGTGTAGATGTTGTGGGGTTTCATAGATCAAAATTCAGTCTTTGATGTAGCTGGGAACTGATCCATTCACTGCTTTGAAAAATAGGATCAAACTTGACTGGGAACCAATGGAGGGACACAAACAGAAACCTGATGTGCTTGTAACTGCCTGAGCCATGGGGAAAGTGGAAAATCGGATTCTATACCAGCTGGAGCTGGTGCATCATCTTCATATTCAGCTTTGGATACAACAAGTTATGGCAACCCCACCTAGAGATGACACATGCATGGATCATTATGAGCAGCTACTCTTCCAAGAACAACCAAAGGCGTTTCCTAACAAGTTGGGGTGAAAGAAGGCATTTTTGGAGACTAATGTGACTTGGTCATCAAAGCTTAGCAAGGAGTCAGAAAGAGCCTGAGGTGTCTTGAATGGAGAATGTATGAATTTGATTGAAGGCAGGGACAAGGTGTTGGCCAGTTTTTCAAAGAGTTCCCCTTTGCAACTAGTGCCACTTAGATCTTGTCTGGGTTCATCTTGAGCCAACTGGTCTTAATCCAAGAGCTGACGTCCTGTAGGCATTCAGATTAATTAACAGTGGTGATGGCTGTATCAGTTGAGAATGAGATATAGAACTGACTGTCACTGGCATCCTATTTGCAGTCAAAAATCACAGTCTCTCACTATCTTTGAAAAAGATCTCATGCAAATAGAGCAGCAGGGATGGCATGGATCCCTGCAAGTGAGGGCCTTCAGAGAGGAAGAGCAGAGGGGAAGGATAGCTCAGTGATTTGAGCACTGGTCTGCTAAA
Organism: Sternotherus odoratus; assembly: GCA_032164245.1. Classification (NCBI taxonomy): domain Eukaryota; kingdom Metazoa; phylum Chordata; order Testudines; family Kinosternidae; genus Sternotherus; species Sternotherus odoratus. The sequence goes on along the minus strand of JAVMKO010000009.1, from coordinate 40,250,611 downwards.
CCCAGTGTTGTGAGGTCAATCCTTGAGGGGGCCATTCAGGGATATGAGGCAAAAATCTGTTGGATGATTTAATTGGGGATTCGCCCTGCTTTGAGCAAGGGGTTGAACTAGATGATCTCCTGAGGTCCCTTCCAACCCTGATATTCTATGATCACCACTTCAGTTCTGCTGGAGAGGAATGATTGTAGTCCTGGGCCATCTACTCCTATATAATGTGTTAGCAATACTAATACTTTGCGGTGCACTGTGTCACAAGGCTGCAAAGAGGTCCAAAAGTATGAGTGTGCAGATTCTGCCTGCAACCAAGACCACAAGGAGGTGGTCTTCTAGTACAATCACTGTGCTCTGCCCTGGCCCCAATTCTGATTATGAAGGTTGTTGGTTAATGTAGCTAGTGCCTATTTTGCTTCAGTCTTCACTACAAAGGTTAATGGCAACCAGATGCTTAACACAATTAATATTAATGGGGGGGGAGGGGAATGAATGACAAAATAGAGAAAAACACAGGTTAAAGAATATTTAAGTAAGTTAGATTAATTCAAGTCAGCAGGACATGACAAGGTTCATTTTATGGTACTAAAAGAGGTACCTGAAAGCAATCTCAGAATCATTAGCTATTATCTTTGAAAACTTCTGCAGGATGGGTGAGGTCCCAGAGGTCTGGAGAAGGGAAAACACAGTACCTATCTTTAAGAAGGGAAACAAACAGGACCTGAAGAATTATAGACTAGTCAACCTAACTTCGATACCTGGAAAGATACTGTAACAAATTATTAAACAATCAACTTGTAAGCACCTAAGGGATTACAGGGTTGATAGGTAATAGCCAATATTGATTTGTGAAGACCAAATCATGCCAACAAATCTAATTTCCTTCTTTGGCAAGGTTATTGGCTTGGTGAATAAGGGAAAGCAGTAGACCTGATGTATGTTGATTTTAATATAGCTTTTGATCCAGTTCCATATGGAACTTTCATAATGGTCATAATGGTAATTTCATAATGGTCAAGTACTTTTCACAATGGTCCCATAATGGTCCCTATTGTATTCCACTGAGGATGATTAACAAGCAATAGCTAAGTTGGAAGAGGGTGTGAGGATGAGGATGAAATGGTTGTGCAGAGAATGGAATTTGTAGGTGTGGGGTACTTCAGGAAGAAAACAGATAAGTGACTGGATTGATTGATGTGAAACAGATTACCTTTGGTAAGAATTTGGGATGCAGGCTCAGTGAAACTATGGTGGAAAATTGTGAAAGGCAGGTCTGCCATCATAGCTCTGAGTTTGCCGACCCTTCTCATGAAAGTGATACCGACAAGGAAGGAGACTTTCATGGAAAGAAGGGACATACAGCACAATGTTAACAGTTCAGATGGTTGCTTTGTTTCATTAGCATAGATAGAACTAGGTTCAGGTCCAATTGGGGTATGATGGGCTGGGGTGGGAAGGTTCTGATGAGACCCTTCCAAAACCTAGCAGTTAGCAGGTATGAAAAGACAGAGTGACCTTGCACAGGAATGTGCTAATAACCACCAAATGGACTTTCAGATGGAAGACCCAATGCCATCAAGTATAGAACACAGTCCAGGAAGAGGGGCTTCCCTGCCAGTTCCGGTGAAATTCCATTTTGTTGGATCAAGGAGGCAGAGCACTTCCACTTGCTCCAGTAACAAGGTCTGGTGTAATCCTCCCTGCTGCTGGAGAGGATGTCTTGCACAGATGAAGAACAGGTCTGTTCTAAAGCAGATGCCCATCCAAATATCAAATCCAAATACTCTCAGGTGGAGCAGCACCTGTGGATTGGGATGCCTGATCTCCCTGTTGCACTGTGTCAGCTAACAGGGAAAGGTGGGGATAGGAATTAGTAGACAGGTTTACATGAAAAGGAGATGGAGAAACCAGAACTGTTTGGACCAGCCGGGGGCAATCAGAATGACCTTTGCTCCATCTCATCAGATCTTGTGCAGTACCCGAGGAATAGTAAAGGAGGGAAAGCAAAGTTGATTTGGTTTAACCAGAACAGGGGAACATTGCCCTGAGAGTGGTGGCCGAGACCTCACTTGGAGCACTATGTGGTGCATTTACTGTTTACATGTGAGGCAAGGAGGTCTCAGATCAGAATCCCACATTGGGTGAAGAGGTCACTACCAAACCATGAAGTTCCCACTCGTGGTCGATCATAAAATGTCTACTGAGCAAGTCCGCAAGCACAAAAGGGTCTGGTGAGTGATGCATCAATTCCACAGAATGACTGTTTCTGTGTACGGAGCTTTCAATCTTGTGACCCCCCGTTTGCTGCTGTAAAAAGCAGTGTCCATATTGTCTGCCACGTGTCGATTATAATTGTCTTTTCCGGGGAGGAGACGAAGGGAATCCCTATGCATACGTGATGTGGGTTTGTCTGAAGGGATGAGAGCAGGGACTCGCAGCATGAGGTCTATGGCGGGATGTTTGGGTAAACTGTGTGGAGTCACATCTGGAGGCAGCAGAGATGGAGTGGAGTGAAGATGGTCACATATGTATAAAAAACCATGTGGCCAAGGAGGCAAGTCCTGGCCCGTACATAAGGACTGTTTTTGATGTGAGTTATGCTTTCCCTCATTGCCTGGAACCTGTCCCTCGGTAGGTAAGCCCGTGTTGTGACTGAATTGACCGTGTTTAGCATATAAATACCTATCATCACTTTCAGGTGACATTGTAAATAAGAAGCAGGCAGCATTATCTCCTGTAAATGTAAACAAATTTGTTTATCTTAGCAATTGGCTGAACAAGAATTAGGACTGAGTGGACTTGAAGTCTCTAAAGTTTTACACTGTTTTGTTTTTGAACACAGTAAAAAAATTCTACATTTGAAAATTGTGCTTTCACGGTAAGGAGATTGCACTATACTTGTACTTGTATAAGGTGAACTGAAAAATACTAATTCTTCTGGGGGTTTTTAGTGCAAATATTTGTAGTCAAGTATAAAGTGAGCACTGTACACTTTGTATTCTGTGTTGTAACTGAAATCAATATATTTGAAAATGTAGAAAACATCCAAAATATTTAAATAAATGGTATTCTATTATTGCTTAACAGTGAAATTAAAACTGCAATTAATCACTCTCATGATTAATCACAATTAATTGTTTTGTTTGATGGCCCAAGTTTTTTTGATCACAATATCAGGCTGTACCAACAGAAAGACCTTACAGAAGTCTATTATATCAGCACTATTACCTTCATCAGTCAAACTTCTAATCTCATTAATAAAACATACCAAGTTCCTGCCACTAAGAAGCCTAATATCCACACATGTGGAATCTCCAGTACTCTCTGCAGGGTCAGAAGGGTCTACAGTGGGCAGAGTGTCCTGCTGCCATAGGCAACATTTTTAGTCAGTTGCTGATTGAATTAACAAGGTGTTGGATTGCAAAAGACAACTATGCAATGAAAGGCAGTGAGGAATGTTTTTGTATGGTTTACCTAGTACTCATCCACCTTCCATTGGAGTCTTGCCACTGACATCACTCTATGTGATGGAAGAAGGATTTCACTGTTGTCACTAACTGGTTATGCCTGCCTGTTACTTTCAGGAGATGTTTCATGGCATCACATATGGGGAGTAAATTTTATCAAAACCATCATGAAATGTATGTATACTGTATAGAAAACCCATCATACTGAAGAAACAAGAAAACTATCTGGTGATTATTTCCTACAATGTTTGGAATGTGCCTGCAATAAAAATAAAAATGTGATGCATTAACTGAGAAAATATGTAAGGCCTGATCTACTCTGGGGAGGGGGAGTCCTAGGGCCTGGTCTACACTGAAGCTGACGTACTTAGATCTACTTACCATGTCTCTTCACTGCGGTAAATCGACTGCTGACACTCCCCCGTTGACTTCGCCTGTGCCTCTCGCTCCGGTGGAGTACTGAAGTAGACGGAAGAGCGCTCGGCGGTCGATTTACTGAGTCTTCACTAGACCCTGCTGGATTGATCACTCCAGAGGTAAGTGTAGACATGCCCAGAGTCTCATCATCAGTGATGTTAAACCAAACAGCACATCCATATGGATGCTGGCAGTGCTTCTGGCAAGATTAGAGCTGCAATACTTGTTCGGATGTAAAAGAGGCGGTCTCAGTGCTTCTGAAAATTCAGTTAACGGTCATGCCTTTCATCACTCCTTTATTCCCAGCTCCCACCTGAAGACTTCAAGCACTCTTGCAGAAGCCTTGTGACAATGCAATGGATCTCCGAGTGTCTAAACACATTTTAGCCACCCCTCCTGCAAAGTTAGCAGTGCAAGCACTGAAAAATTTTGGCCTGAATGTTTTTTAGCCCAAGTCTGGTTTCTGATTGCTTAGATGCGGAGTGTTGCATGTACACTGCGTGGTCTTACGGTGTGGGTCAACACTGAAAAGTGTCTCTAAAAATGACATTGAAGGGGGTCCATGTTCATTTTCTCTCAAATGCCATATTGAATTCACTCAGTGTACAAACAAGAGGTTTTTTCCCCCCTTTAACTGAAAGCCCTGCTAATTTAGCCTGACACGTGAGACTCAAGAGAGATTATTGGTGGTGATGATGCAAGAGCCAGACAAAGATTATGCCAGACAAATTCTGCCCTTTCTAATAAACTAAAGCCAGGTCTACACTGAGGGGAGGGTCGACCTAAGATAAGCAACTTCAGCTACGCAAATAGTATAGCTGAAGTCGATGTATCTTAGGTCGACTTACTTTGGCATCCTCATGGCAGCGAGTCGACCGCTGCCACATCGACTCTGCTTCCGCCTCTCGCGGCGGTGGAGTTCCGGAGTCAACGAGGAGAGCACTAGGGGATCAATTTATTGCATCTACACTAGACCAATCCGGCAGGTAATGTAGATGTGGCCTAAGGAAGTGACAATAGGTTAACTATAAGAAGAAAATATCTTGACAGTGAAGCTCTTCCAAGCTAAATGACAGAAGCTACCTGAATCCTCTCATGGATTGAAAACTGGTTAAAAGACAGGGAACAAAGGGTAGGGATAAATGGAACTTTTTCAGACTGGAGAGGGGTAACTAGTGGTGTTCCTCAAGGGTCAGTCCTGGGGCCGATCCTATTCAACTTATTTATAAATGATTTGGAGGAAGGGGTAAACAGTGATGTGGCAAAGTTTGCAGATGATACTAAACTGCTCAAAGTAGTAAGGACCAAAGCAGACTGTGAAGAACTTCAAAAAGATCTCACTAAACTAAGTGATTGGGCAACAAAATGGCAAATGAAATTTAACGTGGATAAATGTAAAGTAATGCACATTGGAAAAAATAACCCCAACTATACATACAATATGATGGGGGCTAATTTAGCTACAACCAATCAGGAAAAAGACCTGGGAGTCATTGTGGATAGTTCTCTGAAGGCATCCACGCAGTGTGCAGCGGCAGTCAAAAAAGCAAACAGGATGTTAGGAATCATTAAAAAAGGGATAGAGAATAAGTCAGAGAATATCTTATTGCCCTTATACAAATCCATGGTGCGCCCACATCTTGAATACTGCGTACAAATGTGGTCTCCTCATCTCAAAAAGGATATACTGGCACTAGAAAAGGTTCAGAGAAGGGCAACTAAAATGATTAGGGGTTTGGAACGGGTCCCATATGAAGAGAGATTAAGGAGGCTAGGACTTTTTAGCTTGGAAAAGAGGAGACTAAGGGGGGATATGACAGAGGTATATAAAATTATGAGTGGTGTGGAGGAAGTAGATAAGGAAAAGTTATTTACTTGTTCCCAAAATAGAAGAACTAGGGGCCACTCAATGAAATTGGCGTGCAGCAGGTTTAAAACAAATAAAAGGAAGTTCTTCTTCACACAGCGCACAGTCAACCTGTGAAACTCCTTACCTGAGGAGGCTGTGAAGGCTAGGACTATAACAGGGTTTAAAAGAGAGCTGGATAAATTCATGGAGGCTAAGTCCATAAATGGCTATTAGCCGGGATGGGTAATGAATGGTGTCCCTAGCCTCTGTCTGTCAGAGGGGGGTGATGGATGGCAGGAGAGAGATCGCTCGATCATACCTGTTAGGTTCACTCACTCCGGGGCACCTGGCATTGGCCACTGTCGGTAGACAGGATGCTGGGCTAGATGGACCTTTGGTCTGACCCAGTATGGCCGTTCTTATGTTCTTATGTTTAAATATTTAAAGCTGAATAATGCATTAAAAATTTAGATTAGAAGAAAATGCTGTATTGCCTGCATGATATATTAGACCTTCGTAGATATTTTCCAGTTCTAACTATTACGATTCTGTGATACCATGGGATTTTTCCCCTTCTTAAATGATACTTGAATTAAACCAAACCATCTGTATTCTCACATCTTCTATACGCAATAGTCCACAAAACCAGAATTTTCAGTTAATTAGTGTACAAGTGGCAACAGTAATCAAGATCTCCTGTTGCCAAAAAAAATAATGTTCTCGGGGTCAGGATATCTAGACTCCTGATGCCTATGAGTGAAATATTAATAGTGTTAGTAGCACCATACCCAAATATTATCACAAACAGATAACATCAGCACACACATAATACAGGCTTCCTTGCAGGAACAGAAGTTATAAACAAGAGCAAAGATGCATTGCATAAAACTTACTGTGTACAATAGTTCCTCTGGAGTAACTGGACTGGTGAAAATGGTACGAAGACATCGGAGGCAAGCTTCAATAAACTTCAGTTCTGGTGATAGCAATCCTGTGAATATACATATAGGTTCATTCTGTTTGCTTATTTAAAACACAAGTGTTATAGAAATAAATAGTTACCAACGTATATTGCATTAAATGAAAGCCAAAATACCTTGCAATAAGGCTGGGATAATATGACAGTCTAGTAGAGATTTGACATTGTTTTCTGTACCCATCGCAAGGCTTCCTAGCACTACTGCACATTCAGTTCTCAGTTCCGTGCTCGATGTTTCTTGCTGAAGCAAATACAGCAACCTGTAAATGGAATTACAGAATAATTCCAGGTATCCCAATACCCTTTACCCAAATATTCTAGTTATCCAAATCCCAGCATGCCCCCCCCCCCCCTCCAATGTAGCCTATGTTAATCACCTGCTAATAAATTATCAGTCAACCTGCTATGCTGGTACTAATCAGTGGCTTAGGGCTTGGCTCCACTGGCACTTTATACGGCAATAAAGCTTCCCAGAGCACTCTACCTTACTTCCCGTCCACACTGGCAAGGCACATAGAGCACTCTGACTCCCTGGCTAGAGTGCTTCTGGTACTCCACCTTCTCGAGAGGATTAACAGCTGTTATGTATTGGGTGAGACGCTTCAGTGTCAGTGTGGACAAGGAATTGTGGTACTGCACTGTGAATGACCTCCGGAAACACCCCATAATCCCCTTAAGTCAAGTGTCCTCTTTTCCCTTTGTTGTGAAATCACTGCAGGAATGCAGAAGTGCCTTTTTAGAGCTCCGTTTCAGACAGCCGCTGCTTATCTGCAACAGGGCAAAGCAAACATTTACTGAGCGAGTGAGAGGCAGGGGGGATAGGAGAGATCTGAACTTACAAGGTAATGTTGAAGCCACTTGAACACTGGGATAGCTGTCCATAATGTACCACTCCCAATGCTGCTGCAAATGCCGCAAATGTGGCCATACCAATGCGTTTACAGCTATCAGTGTGGACAGACTGGAGTGCTTTCTCTAGTGCACTCTCCAAAGGCTGATTAAACCCAGCTGCAAGTGTATCCTGAATCTTTTTTGTTTTCAGAATTGTTACAGACATACTTACTTACAGGTATTTTGAAATAAATGACCAAAAATAATTGAAACTGGTGTGATTATATTGTGTTATTTTGACAACTAAAATATTCTGTGCAGAATTTTAAAATATTCTGCGCAGGATTTTTAATTTTTTGTTGCAGAATTCTTCCAGGAGTAATAACTCTAATGCATTGAGAAGACCTGATATTCAAAGGGATGTATTTGCTTCTACTCTTCCAGTGGACAGGTGGAAGATACTCTCCCCTATATCATACAATAGATTACTTAGTGTTCTGAAAGGTTTAAACTAAAGTTCCACTCAGAAAAGTGACTTAAAGGGTTAATGTGGGGTTTCACATTTCTCAATAATTTCCATTCCAAGTTTGCTCAGCTTACAAATAAGAGATTCCCCCCTCCCTCTCAAATGGCAGCAAATTCAACCTGGTATCTGAAAGAGGAGCTGGATATTCTCTCTCTCATGTATCATCAATAATAAATATTTCAGAGCCTAGATTATGCCCTCATTTACACTGGTACAATCCCATTAGTCTTCAGCTGTAATGCAGAAGTCCAGGATGAGTTTGCTTTTTAGGTAAGATTTAGAGTTGTAGAGATGGTAGAGAAGGAATAAATGAAAACATAATGAACATGTTATCCTATAATACCGTTTTTAAATAATCATTTTTCAGAGAAGAACAATTTAGTACACTCCGGTGGAGAATCAAACATGAATATTACTATTCAGAGGACAGAACTTGTATGCAGGAGACTTACTGCTGATGGGCCACAGATAGTTTTAATGCGCTTATCTACCAGACCAATAAAGAGAACGAAATTGTCAAACCCTCCCTCAGTTTCTCCATAAGACTAGCATGATTTGTTTTTGTGGAGACCAACAGTACAAATCTTAGGTTAGCAAAGTGAACTGTAATGGATCAAGAGGCAAAAACATGGGACTGTCTAAGAACATTAGAGCAAAGGTGAACATGTTTTTGGGGCACAGGTTTATAGAAAGGAACGAAGCCAATAAAGAGATCCAATTCAAACAACATGAAACCCCACTCTCCTTGGAAGCTGATTATAGTTTACCTATTACAATGCTGCTTGAAAAGGTTACATTCAGTAAAAGCATTTGATTCATTCATTCACTTACATAGCTATGTATTTCTTTAACTTTGTATTCTTGAAATCCCTCTAATCTTATCTATGCCAAGGTCTGACTGACATCACAAAGGTTCATGCACAATAGTTGGCCCAAGTAGCACTATGATCACTAGAACTGTGGATGGCAGCAGGAGGCTGGAAAGCTTTTCCATATCTCCTCTAAAAAATTATAAAGTGCTGAGCACTTCCTCTCACTTAACAGCTTCAGAATCTCATGCTTTTGAGATCATATTAGCATCTTTCCTTCTCTCCCCTATTTCAGAAACTTCCACCTTTCCCTTAAGAACCAACAGGATACTAAACAAACATTCTACCATCTCACAGAAAAGTAACCATTTGAGGTGGAATCATCAAAGAGTTAAAACTCAAGTTTATCTCAAACCTGTCTTTGCAAAGACCCCTTTAAAGACTGAAAAATAACTTTATTCAATTTGAAAGGAAAGCAGTTACTATGGGCTGCAGTGGATTTTTTGGAAAGTGTGGCTTTTTGGGGGGTATTTTTAAAGATTTTATGATTAAATGCTGAAAATGTTTCACCCTCACTGATTTTTAACTGTGATTAAAAATACTAGTCTTTGTTTAAGCCTGAAAATAGTTTTCCTTCTCCTTTACTTCAACCCACAAAGTTCTCGAATAGCAGAGATTTTCCACTGACGATTGCATGCTGGCTTTACTTGGTTATTTGCAGTAGGCTTCAGCAGTGCTGTTTCTTAAGATCTTGTGTGGTTTTTTTGTGACTTCCAAAACAATAACATTCAATTCTACACTAGTGAACTCCAGCTCATCATCAAAAACTGGGGCTGAAAATACATGCAGAGCAGAAAAGTTTCAGCAGCCACAGATGAAGAATGCTGTGTGCAGGCACTAATAGAGCAGACATCTAGGAGAATTCACTGAAGATGCTGATGTCCTTATTCACTTAATCTTCGATCTGCAATATCCCTGGCAAGTCCATCACCGTAAGTAAGAAAGAAAGAAAGGCAAGAAGCCCAAAAGCAAACTCTTGCAATGTAATCTCCCCTGGCTACCATTCCTGAGTCCATGCTTGCACTTTGGACTCAATTGTTTCAATTTTCTACTTAGTTTCTCGAGCTCTTTCCACAAATGGGCATGTAGAATCTGATTTTCTCAGGTTTATCTCTGCACCTCCATGGTCAGTATACTGATGACCACCTCTTCCTCATATTCCAATGGTGGTGTTCAGGAAATCAAACACCTCTACATAGGATGGTAGCTTAAGCCTTTCCAGGTCAAGGATGGCATTTGTGATGTATTCCAGGAACATCCATGCCTGAAAAACAAGTGAATAAGGACAATTATTGACACATAGTAGTTTCTAGAGAGCTGACAGAGATTCAGCAGAAGAATTCCGCAAAATGCTACACAGAATGAGGACACAAAAATACAAGACAACACAACTCCTGTACAAGGTACAGGTTAGTTGATGGACAGGACAACTCAGCAAGGAAGACAAATAACTCATATTTTCCTTCTCTTTTACAACCTGCAATGAGGATTCCTGGACCTGACTAAATCCACCCAACACTTGAAAGACTGAATGAGACTGTTTTAATCTGTATACAAACTAAAACTGCTACAATGTTCTGGTCTCAAAATAGATAACATCAAGAAATTAGCTAAAGCAATGAGACTACATGAGGAAATATACACTGTAACTGTACTAAGGCCAATATCCAGGTCTTACCCTCAGACTTCCATTCCCTGTGTTCATGATACATTTTGTCCTCTTCCAGCACTCCCAGATTTCCTGGACTGGGTTTCCAACAATGTCCCTGATTTTGTTCTACACTCTCAGCTACATTTTCATTTTACTTTGCTTTCTTTTGACTTTATCATCCCATCTCAAAGTCATCACAACATCTCCAATGCTCTTGAAAGAGAAGGAAATCTAGGAAGAGAAATGGTTAAACTTAGTTGTTAATAAATGGTGGAACGTTTGTAGTATTCCATCATGCTCCAGAAGCAAGCATGTGGAACACAACACAGAGAATAGTGGTTCAAATTACAGTACCTCCTATCTTGAGAACCTTTACTTCAAATGACTGCCTGTCATCTCTGGGACATTTCTGGTGAAGTATTACTTTGGCACCTTTCTCAACATCACCCTTCCGATGTCTTGTTTCAATAAATTCCATGATTACGCTGTCTTCACTAAGGAACTGAAGAGCCTTCATTTTTCATTGGATGATTTGTCACTGCTCCATCTTGCCATGCTGAAATTAGTTCATAATGGAATGCCATCTGGTACTGCCGAGAAACTGACTTTGTCCCCCACTTGTGAGTCAAGCAGCCTTTTAACACTGTTGGAACGACTGGGAGTAGCAAGGCTTGACCACTAATTGGTGGCTCTTGGCTCAAAAACTGTTTAAAAGATTACTTAAATAGAGCTGCTTACCAAACTTCATGAAAAGATGAGGAATTTTATCAGTTGTAACTTGGTCAAGATTAGTTGAAAGTTTAGCATTATTCTCTAGGAGATGTTACACAGAGGAACACACTACTTGCTTGGATGGGCAAATTTCTTGTTCCAGTCCTTTGAGATCCAAATTTCTTGTTCCAGTCCTTTGAGATATTTGTCACTGGACCTTCATGCAATGTTTAAGAGATGTCCAAGGAAATGCATATGGTGAATACAGAGAAATGGTACTATATAAAGTCAGTTTGCATCTAGTTTTTTCCTTTATCTTAAAATGATATTCAAAAAGACATGTGTTTTCAAAGAAGACCGTGAGCTTCACCTAAGATCAATGAACACACAGAGAAAGTTTGAGGTGGGCATAACCCCCAGACATGTGAACTGAATTGATCAAAAGAACGCCTAGTGCTACAAAAGACACCGTGATGTCAAATGTAATAAAATAAAGCACAAAGTACTGAAAGTATGAAAAAGTATGATGTACAAATACAATAACTTAAAAACTGTAACAGAATGAATATTCTTTTAATACACATTGTCCTTTGCTTCAGGAGGTCAGTAAGTACTAACAGTTGTAACAAACACCACCCTAGAATGGCTTGAAAGGAACATGAAGTTCAATGACAATTTTCATGGACGAGACAACAGCCAAAATCACTACCATCATCTGATTTAACAAATCCTCTTCAATTCTGACATCAGCATGTGAAGCCACTTGTTGCAGGGTACCCTCTCGAATCCTGTAGAAACGAGGCTCTCATACAGTGGCTAGATGGAAAGTGGTGAGTTTATTGGAAGGTAGTGACATCACAACGCCTGGGGGCCCCGGCTGTAGGCTGTCACTGATGAGGGACCTGGCACACCCAAGCGATGCCCAGGGAGGAGCCCAACACCCAAGGGTGTGTCAACACAGAAATACTCATGCTCATTTACATCTCATACATAAACATATCTCAAATAGCAAGCAGCAAGCAAGATTAGTTGATTACACGCTGTTCAGCCCTTGTTGATTATATGCTGTCCTGCCTCAGTTTACCTATTTAGTTTCACACGCACTCGTTCTCACACAGACGGGGTAAACAACTTCCCAGCTGAGAAACTGTTCTCAGACACACATGAGATAACAGAAACACAAGGCCATTCTCAGGCTGATAACCTTATTATGCCGTCCCCTGAAGTCGACTCAGAAGCGTAACTGCGCCCCCTACCAATTGCCGTCACAATAATCTTCCGCTCACTACACCACTGTCATGTTTAGAGAGTCACATCTGGATGCAATTTTAAGAGCGGGAAAGGCCACACAGTTATTTTTGAAAGTATTATATGAACTTCCTGATGCCATATAAGCCCCATTAAGAATTGAAACCTGTGCACTTAACTCGTCCTCTACTATATTCAGATATCACTAATCAGCACTACTTTTTAAAACAGCAAATAAGGTCTGTAGGGGGCCATAAAACTTCCAGCAGATACAGATTTTTCCAAGCTGAGGAAAAATATTCTCTCTCTCTCACAATGGTAGACAGTCATGGAACAATATTTCTGTATAAGTGTGAGAGATATTTCTCCCCCCACACTAAACTCTAGGGTAAAAATGTGGGGGTCTCTCATGCAAGACAATCAACCCCCAAGCTTATCTACCAGCTTAGGTTAAATCTTTTCCCCAAAAACCCAAACTTCTCCAGTTGGGGCTTGAAACCCGCTGCCACCATTAATGTGATTATTCCAAAACCATGGAGTGGGGCACATTAAAACCCCTGAGAGTAACACCCCCTCCCTCCTTGCCACCTGGGAGTGATAAAGAACACAGACTCTGCTCCACCCCCCTCCTCCTTGCTACCTAGGAGAGGTTCAAGTACACAGACCCTTACTAGCCGTAAACTGTGCCCAATCCAAAGCTAGGGCAACTCCAAGGGAAATAACCAAACCCTTCTTATAACAAAAAAAAGTTTAATAAAGAAAAGAGAAAAAAACATACAACTTTATCCAGACTTCACAGATACTCAATTTTCTAGCCTTAACCCCTCCCTTGAGATTTCTCTCCCTGATGAGGTTAGAGACACCATAGATCAATTACAAGCTTATACAATTACAATTTCACTTACTGTCAAGCTGACTTAGAAACTTATTCAAAGATGAATAGGAAGGTGATTCAATTCTCCAGAGCTGGAGAGAAGATGGAGAGAGACTGATAGCCCAGGAAGAAGTGAAACTAACTTCTTTGTCTTCAGGAATGCTAGCTTTGACGTCACCCCCTCTCCTGTTCAAGTTAACCCCTTACAGGCAAAAAGTCTAAGGCACTTCACACTTATGACAAAGAGTTATACTAACAAATCCAATTACATCTTCTACAGGGTTTTTACAGACAATTACCCAAAAGCATAACACTGTCAGAGAATTCACTGGATCACAGGGAATTAACTGAATGGCACCAACTGAACCTTTGACACACAAAATAAAAGCCTGTGAAGAAAAAGGGATTTTTAGTGTGATCAAGTATTTTTTAGAGAAAAACCCTACCTGCAAAGATATGCAATACACAGACGATCTTCAGAATGTTCCCAGAATGGTTGAAAGGTCAGGAGCAGCTAACAGAACGTAGCCAGACATATGCTAATGTTTTTTATAGGTAATGACACTAATTTCCTGGGTTCTGCTCCCCCAAAAAACCTACCTCGTATATTAAGAATAAAAAGAAATTTCCTAAATCATACCGTTCTCCTATTTATATATGTGATTGTTACATTTTGCTCTTGTTTTTCCTCAATAGTGAGGTAGATTAGACTTTTTTTCAGGTTTTGTCTTCTAGTTGTTAAAGCAATAAATATAAATTCAAAATCTATTGTGTGGGAGAAAAGTTGCACATAATGTGACTAATTCAATAGCAAAAGACATGTTATCTAGCAGAGGTTCTCATCACTGCAGTCCCATAACTGTATATTAGTGGCTATAATTCTGCAAAAAATTTGTCAAGTTAAAAAACATTTAAGGCCAGAAGGGACCATTAGTTCACCTAGTCTGACCTTCCAACAGAGGCCAAAGAATTAATGAGGTTGCAAATTGGAAGTTCTTCAAGTTGGCTCTTAGTCACGTCTCTGGCTACTCAGACACTTAGTGGTGCCTTGCTGCAGAACAGTCTTCTAGCAATGTAAGCCAACTCACTCTCGCATTCCCCACTCCTCCCCTACGTTTCACTAACTTTTTGAGGGCAAGACTATAGAGGGGGTGGAGCACCCTTACCACCTCAGTTGCTTCCACCACAAAGCCAGATACACCGAACAAAGACCCGGAGAGAGGAAGGCAGGTGGAAAGTGTATGTATGCAGAGCCATCTTGAAGAACCTCAGTGACAAGAAACCTTCACTTCTTTGAGTGGCTCTGTATATTTCCACTTACAGGATACCTGCTAAACAGTGCTGAAAACTGACCTGAAGGCAGGAACAGAGTCCTAATTGAAAAAAGGATGCAGCACCACTTTACCAAAATCAGCATCTGTCTGTGAGGCTAGGTCCAAAACACAGTGCATTAGTGAAAGTGTGACTGCAGTCCAAGTTGCAGCTCTGCAAATTTCAGCAATTGCTACATGCCTAAGACAAGCAAAGGAAGTAGCCACAAGCTCTACTGGAATATGGTTGCACCAAAGCAAGTACAGGAACTTGTGCTAGCATGTAACATTCAGCAATATGTTATTTAATCCATCAAAATGCAGTCTGGGAAGAATTTTTAGTAAAAAGACACAGTGTTGACAATTTACAAAAACTCTCAAGTTCTATCAGTCTGCCATCCAGATCATGTAAACCAGATTCCCCCTTATTAAAGTGAGGGAAGAAAACTGACAA
Organism: Sternotherus odoratus; assembly: GCA_032164245.1. NCBI lineage: Eukaryota > Metazoa > Chordata > Testudines > Kinosternidae > Sternotherus > Sternotherus odoratus. The sequence continues at coordinate 40,235,434 of JAVMKO010000009.1, read as the reverse complement.
ATTCACTGTCTGCTTTATGTGAAAACCAGTCACATAAGATAGGTAAGAACCTGGAATCAGAACCTGAGAACTACCTTCTCTTTACAAAAAGAAGTGAAAGAGGGATCAACCACAAAAACATTCAATTCATTCACTCTCCTGAGTGACAATGCTGAGAATGAAATCCATCTTGATAAATGGTAGAACACTCAACCAGTTCAATAAGCAATTTTACCCACCTGGCCATCACCAAATTCAGATCCAGGAAGGGACAGGATCTCTAATAGGGGAATACATATTTGATAAACATTTGACCAAACAATGAACAAACAGCGATCTTCCATCAGTTAAAGTATAATATACGGAGATAGCTGCCAAATGAACTTTTAATGAAGAGTTAGATAATATACTTAAAGGCTGAAAAGTTGAGTATCCCAGAGCACAAGGAATGGAAGAAGATACAGGAGAATCAGGTTTTCCCTTCATCCATACTTGAAATCTGGTCCACTTTAAATGGTAACAGCTTCTAGTGGACTCTTTTCTGGAAATAATTAGTACATCATGCAAAGGGGAAGAACACAACTACTCAAGATCAGACAAACCTAACATCCTATCACCCACTCCATCAAGTAAAGAGACTTTGGGTCCAAGTGAAAGATCTTTCCCTCCTCCTGAGACAAGAAGTCTGGAGATAGAGGAAGATCCATAAAGATTCTATCGGATAGTTGCAGGAGACCAGTAATCTGCTGTTGAAATGGCCAAGCCGGGACAATGAGAATCATCCTGTCCTTGTGTAGCTCCTGGATGAATGGAAAGGTGGAAAAGGCATACATCCAGCCCTTTCCTCACTGTAGAACAAAAGTATCTGATATAGAGTCCTACCCCACACTGGAACAGAAGAGAATATTTTTTGTTGGACCTCACTGCAAAGGTCAACTCCATCTGGAGAATATGGTCTAAATCAATTAATTTTTTAGGGACCATTTGTGCATCTGAGAGCTGTCTCTGCTGAGACAGTCTCCAACTATACTGTTTTCCCTGTCAGATGCAGGGCCAAAGGATAATCATCATGAACGATATACCAGTCCCATAGATTTATAGCCTGTGCACACAGGAAAGTGGAGTGATCACCCCGTACCTATGCTTGTTGATGTAACAGACAATATATTGGCAGTGTGTCACTACCTGCACCTCTCTCCCTTGTAGGAGAGGAAGAAATAACTTGAGAGCTAACCAAACTTCTCTCATTCCAACACACCGATATGTAGGGCTGTCTCCTGTTAAGACCACTGTCTTTGAACTGTCAACTGGTTCAGAAGGGCTCCCCAACCCTTGCTTGATGCATCTGACGTCACCATTGGCAATAAGTCTGGAGGACTGAACTGCACACATCTCTAAATAAATTTGTTCCAACTGACCACCGTTTTAGGGATGCTATGATGATCTGCAGTATGGTGATAAACATACGGAGGCTGTCCTAACTTGGTATGTAGACCCAAGATACCTAGTGCCGCATATTTCTCATGCTTAGTCGAGCAAATGGAGTCACGGTTAAGTAGTATCTGCCATAAAACCCAAAAAGGGTTTTACTCTGAGCAGCACACTATTGAATTTTAAATAGAAACAGCTCATTTTGAGAAATCTGTCCTCTGATAGAAAAGCTCTCCCTTTCACAAAGTACAGTATGGAGCCTATAAAGGGAATCCCTCCGAGTAGGGCAGAGAATTGACTTTGGGCAGTTCAGAAGGTGTCAGAGATCTGAAAAGAGACTGGCTGTAAAAAGACTATGGCTTAACAACTTCTCACAGACAGCAGGAGTTAGTAAGCAATCACCCAAATAAGGGAAAACAAAAAAATACCCTGATTTCTCAAATGAGAGGCTTCCACAAAGAGTCATTTTGTAAAAACTCTGGGCACAAAAGAGAGACCAAATGGAAGCATCTTGTACTGGATATGCCATCGGGTCACTACAAACAGAGGTACTTGAGATGGAGGTAGGTTCTTTAGACTTAGACATCACTCTGAAAAGCCTCTTAGTAGGATGGCTTTGGAAGGATGTTGGCTGCTGGTATTGTCTCTAAGCTGATTAAAAGTAAGACCAAGACTGGGAGGGCGGGGGGGGGAGGGCTGTCTCTGGTATCAGAAAGCAGAGTCTCCTAGCAGATGAAAATCAAACCCAAAACAGTGGCTATTCATTTCATTTCCTTTAATAGTTACAGTAACTTGCCTGTCTTCACACTGAAAAGACCCTCCCCTTCAAAGAGAACTTAATTTTCCATGTCTAGAGCTAGGGAGGAAGAACAAACCAGGCATGCCTCCCAATGCTCAGAGCAGATACCAACATTCTGGCAGGAGTCCGAAGTCTCAAGAGAGGCCCTATGGGACTTACATTTTGGCCTTCCATTAATACAGGATTCACCAATCTTTTTTGGTCAGGTAAATCTTGTAAAAACAATGTACCGTATTTTTCGCCCTATAAGACGCACTTTTTCTTCCCCAAAACGGGGGGGGAAAAAGTTGGTGCGTCTTATAGGGCGAATGCAAAAAAAAAAAAAAAAAAAAAAAAAAAAAGCGCCTCGCTCTCCCGTCCCCGCCGCGCGGGCGGGCTGCCGGGAGCGTCCCGGTTCCCCCCTCCCCGCCGCGGGCGCGCTCCCGGCAGCCCGCCCGCGGCGGGGAGGAGGGAACCGGGACGCTCCCGGCAGCCCGCCCGCGCGGCGGGGACAGGAGAGCGAGGCGCTTTTTTTTTTTTTTTTTTTTTTTTTTGGGTCCGGCGGGGAGGGGGGAACCCCGGCAGCCCGCCCGCGGCGGGGAGGGGGGAACCTCGGCAGCCCGCCCGCGCGGCGGGGACGGGAGAGCGAGGCGCTTTTTATTTTTTTTTATTTTTTTTCCCCGGATTTTTTATTAAAAAATGAGGGGGCGTCTTATAGGAACGGAGCGTCCTATAAGACGAAAAATACGGTAATCTTTTCCCATAAATGGAATTGGTAGCTGCCTGACTGCCTGATAATTTGCCATGCAATGCTGAGGGATGATGAAGAGAACACATTCCTCTCCAACGATGCAAGCCTCTTCCCATTTTTATCAGTTAGGATGGAGTATGATTGTTCAGATAGTTCCCACTCTTTATTCAGGCCTAATTTGATGGTGTCAAGTTTGCAAATTAATTCCAGTTCTGCCGTTTCTCATTGAAGTCTGTTTTTGAAGGGTTTTTGTTGAAGAATGGCGACTTATAAGTCTGTTTTTGAGTGTCCAGGGAGATTGAAGTACTTCTCCTACTGGTTTTTGAGTGTTACAAATCTTGATATCTGATTTGTGTCCATTTATTTTACTGATACAGACTAGCACATCTACCCGTCTGAAACTTGTCACCAGGAAAAATAGTGGATCCAGAGGTAACTATGGAGCTCTTTGAGGAGACCTTGTAGGGGTCCTAGGAGGAGGAAGGATTGGGTGGTCTGGGGAAAAACCAGAAGCTTCTGGCCTCTTCTTAACATGATGAAAAAGATGGTCTTGGAATCGTGGAAACATGTCTCCTGGGGTTCACACCTGGATCTGATGAATGAACCAGAACTGCAAGGTGAACTCGATCAGCCACATTGACACAGCTTTCAGGAACAGAGGATGTTGCCAAGATCACCAACAGATTCAAAGAGGTGGACAATATTGGATCCAACGTTATACACAAATCATTTCTCATTACTGGAGATGGGGTAGAAAGGATCACCACTGCAGAAATATAGCAGCCTTGTCCGAATCAGACATATCCAATAGTTCTGATGCATGGGAACCAGCAGCACTAACAGCAGTTGTTTTGTCTCTAACTTTGCCTCTTTCTTTGGAGCTACAAACAGATGGAACTTAAGGTGCTGAGGGCCCAGATTCTGACACGCTGATCAATTTCATCTTCCTGAATCTTGTCCTGCAGCTAGCAGATACAGCACCAGTGTGGGTGGCCAAACTGTCTCAGAACCTCTCTTCTGGCTCCAGGGCAGTCAGATCCAGCCACCTGGCTCTCAGTTCAGATACTTGTAGCTTCAGTGGCTTCACTGAGGGAGCCGCAGGAACCGACTCTGGACTTTCAGCTTCTTGGAATCCTTCAGTAATGTGGCACTGGTAGCTATGGGGCAGAGACTGGCCTCTCAGATCTAAAATGAAAGACCTGACTGGATCCAGAAGCTATAGTCTCAAGAGCTTCCTTCTGAAGAGCTGAAAAATAGACATCCTTTCCTATCTGTGAGTAAAATTCCAGCAAATCGAACATCCAATAGGCATTTCCACCACTCCCAGGCAATTGATGCACTCCACATGGTCACTAGATGCCAGGAAGACAGCTGGCCAGGAAGCACACTTCTCGAAGTGTATCTTCCTCTGTTTCTTTGGTTCCTACATAACCCAGTATCAGGAAAACACTACGTATACTGAACAAGCTAACACTATTTCTAAGAAGAAAAACTAACTTTGAAGACAGCAGAGCAAACCACATATGCAGAGGCATATAGCTGGAAAGAACTGAAGTAGTGAGGGTACTTTGCCCCCTACATAGTCTCTCCCTCAGAAAGTTGATGATGCTAGGGAGAAGGTTGGGGCTGCGGAGGAGAGAGCATGAATGCTCTAGTTTACACTGTTAGAAGAAGATTCTGCCGTAAGGCACCACAACGTGTCACAGTACGCAGAAGTGGGAATATGCAGAGTCACTCAAAGAAGAATACCCAGTTACTCCTCTAGGAAGCCTAATAACTTGTGTTTGAGTACAATGTATCTTCTTGAAAGGCATCCAGTCTTGATCTGGATATCTCCGGGGATGGAGAAATCACCGCTTCCAGGGAGTCTGCTCCGATCATTAAATCGCCCTCACTTAAAAATGTGTGCTTTGTTTGTCATTTAAATGTCTAGTTTTAACATCCAGCTATTTGTTCTTGTTATGTCTTTCTCCACTAAATTAAAATGCCGTTTAGTATCTGGTATTTTCTCACTGTGAATATACTTACAATCTGTCATCAAGTCACTTCTCAATCTTCTTTATGATAAACTAAACAAATAAAATCTTTAAGTCAAGTCTTTCACAAACCATTTTTCCAGCTCTCAAATCATTTTTGTAGCTCTTTTCTGAATTCTCTCCAATTTATCAACACCCTTTTTGAAATATGGACATCAGAACTAGACTTTGTATTCTAGTACCGGTCACAGTGCCATGTAGAGAGGTAAAAATCACTTTTCTACTAATTCTCTACTCCATTCTTTGTTCGTCCAAGGATAGCAGTCGTCCTTTTTACCACACCATCCCACTGGGAGCTCATATTGTCCATATGACCTCTATATCCTCTTGAGTCACTGCTTTCTAAGATAGTCCCCCACTGTGTATGAATGGCCTACATTTCTTATCTGGCATTTGGCTCTATTTTATTTAAATGGATCCCGCATACTCCGTGATCTAAATAGTTCTGTATGACAGCTGTGTCTTCATCTTTCTTGACCAGTCTGCCAATGTTGTGTCATTTGCAAATCTGATGAGATCATTGATTAGCATGTTGAATAGCCTAGAACCAAGCCGATGCAGCAACCCCACTAGCAACACCTCCATTTGATGATGATGATTCTCCAATGACAACTACTTTCTGAGAGGTCATTTGGCCATTCCTTAACTCACAGTATGTCATGTGGTTAAGTCAACTGTATTACAAAAGTCTAAGCATATTCTATCTATGTAACTACCTTTACCAACCAAACCTTTAATGTCAAACAAACATGACTTTTCTCATAAAACCTATTTACCATAAAACAATATAAATTCATGTTAATTATATTCCCATTTTTCGATTATTTACTGATGTGGGATTCATTTTTCCATTATTTTCCAAGGGACTGATGTTAGGCTAACTGGCTTATAATTATTCAGGTCATCCCAGTTGTTCTTTTTGAATACTGGCACAACATTAGCACTTCCGGAATCTCCCCAATATTCCAATATCTATCTCCCCTAGACTGAAGTGCCCAATGATAGCTTTTCTTTCCATGTATTAAAGATAAACACTAGAGGGGCAAATCATCCTGTTCTCTAATTTCATTCAGTGGTCAGTAACACCCCTGGTCTTCGAAGTTTTTCCTGGTCTCTCCTAGTTTCTGCTGTTCTGAGGTATAGATAATGCTAAAGCATATAATGATATCTTTAATGTAGAGCACCACCATCTTTTATCCACTCTATCCTTTCTAAACAAGTTTTAACCAGCTACTCTAAGATTCTAATCAGGCAAATTGATCCCACAGCTTTCAGTAATGCTAATTATATCAAGTTTCTTCTCATTCTATTCCGCATAGGTCTTACACCACATATCATCAGAATGTTTCAGTAAAGCATTAAGCAATGTGACTAACATCTGTCATGTTGTGTACAGTGGAGTGTCTTGTTTTGGTAGGTTATAAGGGGAAGGAGTGCTTTTGTGTTAATATACATGTTGCTATCTATTATTATAACAGAAAGCATGGTCAATAATGGGTCTTGCAATTGGAAAATGCATGTTGCATCAATAAGAATTTCCAATAATGTATTTATTTATTATTACCAGTGTAGGTATTATAGGTAAACCATTAAAAATTCTTTTCACCTTCTTTGACTCTTTGGTTCTATATGTTCACAATGTCTTTATTCAGATGTTTGCATGTACGTGAATCACATCTGCTCCCAGCACCTTCCCCTTGTGATCATTTAACATCCACCTGGCTGCGCCAACTAGTCTCCTACCAAGATTATGCCCCCATCTGTGAGATTTAGGCCTTCAATTTCATATCAATTGCATAGGCAATGGTACACCTACAAGATTTTCTGCTTTTTCTCACTCATAGGACTAGAAGAATCTCTGAGAATAACACTTGGACTTGCCTCTTCTTCGGCTTCCTCCTTGAGTTTTCAATCATCTGTGTAGTTGCACATGATGCCCTATCATTGTTCCCAGTATATATTACCAGTGGAGATTTGCCAGCCAATTTCAGAATACTCTTTTTCTGCAGTGAAGGGACATTGTACAGCTATCCTTGTGTGTCTTGCTGAATTCTTTCCATGTTTATTAATATGGAGTTGCTTATGACAACTGCCCTTCGGATATAATGAAATACAACATTTGCCTTATATGGTCAGTTTCTGAGGGTCTTTCATACAGTAACAAATTGACAATTTATTGTTAATTAAAAACAAAACAAGAACTGGCGGGGAGCTCAGGAACAGGCACAATATCTGAAGCTACTTTTAAATGTATTTTAAAACTGAGCAGATTTCAAGTCATGATGTCCCTTTAAAATGCACTGTTTGCTCAGTCCCCATCTGAAGGGATGCCAACTAACTGCACTTAACACATACACACACAATGCCACCCCTCTCCATCCTAACCCACCTCCACCACCTGCTCCTCCCATCTCCCTCCCCCCAACATACCTCTCCTGTAAGTGGGGGAAAAGGGAAAGAGTCTGCTGCTCTAGCCACGTTTCTCCAATTCTGCAAACTTTCAGAGTTGTCTGGGCAGGTTGAAGGGACCTGACAGAGATGGAACTGAGCCAGCTGGAGGGCAAACACCATAACTGCAGCCTCTTGCCTGAGAGGGGGCCAGCACAGCCTCTAGAGCAGTGGTCGCCAACCTTTCGGACCTCACGGACCACTAAACTCACAATTTTGAATCCCGCGGACCACTAACATGATTTTTTTTTAAAAGGTACAAACATCTATAAAATAATGATCATAAAAGTTCCATTTTATTAATATGAAATGCACTTGTTTAATTATAACAAAATTATTAAAGCTTGTTTAATTATAACAAAATTATTAGTGTGATATTTGTTGCTGCTCGTTTGAAATAAGTTTATGGATTCTTGGCTCCAATGACGTCACTGCAATACAGAGAGCCGTTTGTATTTCAAGCCAACAGCAGTACTTGTTTTTGATTGTCGTAACAGATGAGAATGTCTTTTCACACAGATAGGTTGTTGCAAATGGAATCAAAATTTGATGGCTTTTTCACTCAGCACTGGGTACTCACTTTTTACGGAGGGCCAAAAATGATGTCTTGATGAGGACGAGTGGAATTTAGCTTTGAGACTGTCGTTGGATGATAGATCGATTAGGCTTTCTTTTTCTTTCATGCTCAAATTGCTATCTTCAGTTTTCGCCGAAAATGGATCCATTACCCAGATATTGCCATGTCTGGGGTCCTCTTCCTTTGGGTAATAACGGCCAAAAGATTCTGTGAGCGACCGTAAGTGCTATCGAACAATGGTTATTACCTGTCTGTTGACATCCTCCTCTTTCATATACTCATCAAGATTTGGGAACATTTGCAGATCTTCTTTAGCCAACCGCATTTGCCACAGCAATTTTTTCTTTTGAAATGCATTGAAAAAATATCTGCCAGGTATGCAAGCTTGGCTAGCCAATCATCGTCGGACAAGAGATCTTGGAATTTCGAATTATTTTGCTGCTGGAAGAATAACTTGACTTCTTGGCGCAGGTCGAACAATCGGGTTAGTATTTTGCCCCTCAACAGCCATCTCACCTCAGCATGAAGAAGAAGATGAGTATATTGACAGCTCATTTCTTCACAAAGTGCCTCAAATATTCGAGAATTGAGCGCTTTGTGCCGAATTTCATTTACAATTTTAATTACATCAGAGAGTACTTCGTGCAGTTCTGGAGACATTCTTTTCGCCACAAGTTGCTCACGATGTATAATACAGTGAGTAAACAAAATGTCTGGGTGTCCAACATCTTTCACTTTTGTAACCACTCCTAAACGATGCCCGGTCATGCTTGCGGCACCGTCTGTGCATATCCCAACACATTTCTTCCATTCAATACCGTGTCTCAGGAAATAACCATTAAGTGCATCGAAAATCTCAGAGCCGGTTGTTCTGCCTGGCAAGTTGAGCAAACAGAGGAGTTCTTCCTTTAGCTCTCCTTGACACTCAAACCTCACAAAACAAAGGAGAACTGCCTTGTTAGTTATGTCTGTTGATTCGTCGAGTTGAATTGAATAAAACGTTGAATTTTTCACCATTTCAATCACTTGATTTTCAATATCTTCGGCCATGTCTTCAATTCTGTGCTTCACAGTGTTAGCGGACATAGGAATTACTGTCAGTTTCTGGACAGCCTGTTTCCCCAAAACCTCTTCACAGGCTTGTAACAAGCAAGGCTTAATTAATTCTTCTCCAATCGTATACGGCTTTCTACTTTTCGCGATTTGAAGTGCTATCAAATAAGAAGCCTTTACTAGGGACTTATCTTCCTAAAAATTGCAAATAATGTCCAAATTTCTCCAGGGACCACCAAAATTTTCTCGCGGACCACCAGTGGTCCATGGACCACTGGTTGGCGACCGCTGCTCTAGAGACAGGTGGTTCCAGCTGTGGCTTCCTATAGCACCAGTCAGCAAAACAAACGATCAACAATAGCACAGTTACCGGAGGAAGTCTATTGAGTACTGCTGCCCAACCATCATCACATTCTCATCCACTTCGCATTCTGCAGCCTCCCATCCCCAATTTGGAATAGTCAAGACATTATGTTATCCACGTGCCCCCGCCTCCCATGCCCTCCTTAGAGTTGAAAGCTTAGAGCAGGGGCTCGTGAGAAACAGATACTCGGTACTTTCCAAGTGGTTTATTAATTATTATTATTTATTATTATTATTATTATTATAAGATTCACCTATGCTTATCATAGCAATCAAACGATCTCCCATTTTTCCTAGGGACCAAAACCACAATTGCTCTTCTCTGTTCAGCTGCCAAGACCTCCACCTTGTCAGTCGAAACATCTTTGATAAAACAAGTTAAACAAATGAGGCGAGCGTAAAATAAAACTTAAATATATCAAAGGTACAGAAAGATTATAATATGGTATTTATTTTTACATTTAACTAGCTGAATTTTGGGGGGGAAGGAGTGGGTGTATTTTGTTTAAATGAAGATGACACAGAATCCAGACATCTTGCAGCAATATTTAGGACCAGGTTACCGCAAAATCCACGAGGCCTTGGTCCTTCTTAAGGTCCTCCCCAAGTTTAGGACACATTAGCCAAATTTAAATATAAATGGCTCCTTCTACCATTGTTTGTATGTCTTCTTACACAGCGCTAAAAACTTAATTCCAAAGGAAACAGTTAATAAGGTTTAGGTTATGAACATTTAAGTTCAAAAGCACCTTGAAGTGGGAAGTTGTTGGCTGCATTCGGGAAGATGCACGATAGACTGGTCAGAAACAGTTGCAGGGAGAATCAATGCCCTCAAATTGAAAAATGAGATCAAAGTTGGTATAGTTTCAGAAAACTGTACAGCTCATTTTTTCCAAAAAAATGGAAATCAATACAATACTATACTAATCAGTTGCGAAATCAAAGTCTAGAAACATGAAGGTTGGACACCTAATCACAACACTGCATCCCTATTCAGATGCCTTACAATATAACCTCGCTTTATAACATGTTTTATATTATCAAATATGTAACAAAATCAGAATTTCTTGAACCTTTGTACACAAACATACCATATTCTGATCAATTACCTAGAAATCAAATAACGAAGAGGATCAGAGAATATGCCCACTTCTCTGAAGAAATAGCTAACAGAAAACCTAATATTAGTGGTATACAGAGGCTTACTTTAGTTTACCCCTTTAAAATGTGAACAGTCTAAAATATTGCATTAATTCTGCTGCCACATTTAAGATCTACATAGCACAAGGCACCTAAATCTAATTTCTTCTGACAGAAATATTTTATCAGTTATGTCTGTAACAAATACCAAGTATCAGCATATAAAATTTGTAACACCCCCAAAACTAAATTCCATTTCATTAGGAAAAACACATGACTACATCTCAAACATTTACATCAACAAAAATCCCACAACCATGTCTAAAATAAGCAATAATACAGCAATAAGAACAAAAACTAACATTCCAAACCATCCTTGAACATAACATCGTCCCCAAGCAACTTCTCCCACAAGCAGAGCTCTGGCAAATGCCAGCATCTAAGATTCCACTGAGAACATCCTATTTTAATTCAAATCTAGATGATAAATGAAGCACTTTAGCTGATGTTAGTTATCAGGATAGTAAGCAGAGGAAAAGATAGTCCCTTTGGCAGCCAAGACCAGACAACACAGATCATAATCAGCATCCTGATTATGTAGCAAATAGGAAGCTAGTTGGGCACAAAGCATATCTTTAGAAACACATCCAGTCTTGATTTAAGGACTTTCAGTGATGAAGAATTAACCACATTCCTCAGTAAGCTGTTCAGTGGTTAATTACCATCACTTTTAGAAGTGTGCATCTTATTTCCAGTTGGATTTTAGCTGATTTTAACCTCCAATCATTAGCCCCTCTGAACCCTCTCTAATTTTCCTTCATTCTTTCTGAAATATGACTGCTACAATGGAACACAGTGTTCTTCTAATGCTCTCACCAAAGGTAATATCACCTTCCTACTCCAATTTGATATTCCCGTTTATATGCTCAAGAACCATATCAGCCTTTTTAGCCATAGCATCATATTGAAAGATACTGAAAATATGACCTAAACTTTTTACTCCTGGGGGAATTCTGTGACAAAAAAATAAAAATTCTACATCAAAAAATTAAAAGCTTTGCATGCAATATTTTAAAATTCTGCTAATTTTGTCAAAATAACACTACATCTTGTTTTTCTGCCCACTTTCCCTCCCCCCAGAGCCCAGACAGGGGGCCAGACACCCACACTGCCTCCCCACAGACCCCACCTGCAGGGGTTCCCCCCAGCCAATACTCCCAAACCCCTTCCTCCCCAGAGCCAACCGTGCCCCCCCAGCCCAGATACCCACCCCCCCTACTGGCCAGCTATGGGCCCCCCTTGGCCAGATGAGCCCATGGATACAGAGGGAGAATCAGCCTAATGCATGGTCGCACACTTTCATGGAGTTTCCTGTGCACCACCCTCTCCTTCCCTCAGGGCATGCTGGGATCTGCAGGAACCCTCTAGCTCCCTTTTCCTTCTCCAAGTAGTGTCTTCAATGTGAAAACTAGGCTCCAACGAATGCAGTGGCCCCTAGTAGCAGCTAGCAGCACTGCCACCCATTTCTGTTTGGGAAGGGAAATTCTGCACACACATTGATTTCTGTAAAATTCTTCACTGCGCAGTGGCGCAGAATTCCCCAGGAGGAACTTTTTTCCTACATGCATGACCTTACATTTGGTGGTATTAACATGCATTTTTGATTGTGCCCAGTTTAGAGTGATTTCCATCACTTGGTATCAATGACCTGTCCTCACTGATACCACCCTACCAATCTCATTCTTCTACAGCAATTATATATTTTCTTCCAAATCACTGATAAAAATAGTCAATAACATTGTGCCAAGAACCAAAACCTGTGGCCGCCCCCCTAGAAAAACACCTCCGTTATATGGTGGTACCTTATTAACTACATTTTTAAATCAATCCGCTTTTAATCCATTTAATGCTCACACTGATTTCATACAGTGCTCATTTTTAAAGTAGAGTACCATGCAGCACTAAGTCAAATGCATGTCAGAAGTCCAAGTCAGTTATCATTATCAATCAAATTTATAATCTAAAACAATACCAAGTTCATTTGACAAGACGTATTTTCCAGAACATCAAGTTGTCTGACATTATTATCGTACTATTCTTTATTCAGGCCATTCACTTATGTGGCCCAGGAACAATGTCTCGTAAACAAATCTAATTACCCAGGTCATCCCATTTACCTTTTAAAAAAAATATTAGCACAACTTCCCTAGTGTTTCAAGATTTATTAAAAGTTATCAGTGGGTCACAGAGCTCTTTGACCAATTGTTTAAAAACTCTTGGGTGCAAGTCATCCATACCTGCTTATTTTAAAAATGTTTAACTTTAGCAGATGCAGTTTTACACCCTCCCCAGTCACTGCTTAAATTTAAAATACTTCACCATCATTATATACGAAAATGTCATCTAGCTTCTTTCCACACACAAAACAGAGGTATCAGTTCAACATTTCTGCCTTGGCTACATCACTGATGACAATTTTACCATCTTCATCTAATAACTGATCTAAGTCACTGTTTGGGATTCCTGATAAATTTAAAAAAATACCTTTTTATTGTCATTAATTCTACTGGCCAGGGATTTTTTTTCATGGTTACTTTCAGATTCCCTTATTTGTCTGAATTTAACTTGTAATTTATATACATTGCTACCAACTTTTCCACTTGATATTTTATATCACTAATCTAGCCATCCACTAAGCACTTCCAGTAATTGCAGTCACAAAAAAATTTGTTCCTGGTTTCATTGTAAGCCAATAGAAAACAGCTGAAGAGGCTGGAAAGATGCTACACTTGAACCAAATACTTGTTTCTGCATCAAGCCGAAGTATGATTTGCTACACGAGGGTTTGTTTTGATTAAGTTCATTGTGAAATACACATTCTATCACTACAGACCTATAAAGGAATGAAAATAGCTTTCTACAAGGAGCTATATATCCGGAAAAGCAGATGGCTTGATGGTTAAAAGCTATGTTGTGCATACTTGTGTCTTAGTATCTGTTGTGGATTTTGTAATTTCAAACGCAATTAATGGTGTAGGGCACACAGTTTTTCCTCCTCATTCAATATCTATGCAAAGATGTCTAACTGATTGACAACTTGTGCATTTCCAAGATGTGCATTAAACAGAAGTTACTAGGTCACTGTGTGGAGTCAAAGCATTGAAATTACATGAATGTTGGTTAGTGAACCTTAGTGAATCTTCTTATAACAGGGATTCTCTGTCAACTTCAAAAATTAGTTCTGCTTTTCCTGCAGCTTTGTCTCTGAATATCCAGAAACATTTATTTCTTCAAAGTGGCTATCCTGAAGATACACTGCAATATATTTTAAATGAGTGACAGGCAAATGTAATTGTCTTAAGTGCTTTGACCTTACTAGCAATCCAGCATACAAGATGTATGTATGTGTGTGTATATATATACGCATATATATACACACACACACCTCTAAAATAGTTCAAAACTGCCTCCAAGTCATCGGCAACTTTTGGGACTTACATTCTAATCTTTACAGAGAGGATAATTTGAGATCCAGAATAGCCCGCATGACATTGAGCATCCTATATTCACTGTTGAACTATCTAAACTGAGGTTCCTCACTTATTTGAGCTGTCTTACTTCCCAAAACTCCTAAAGCAGTCTTTATTTCCTGTGTCTTGTCATCAGCTATTCCAGATTTCAAGTTTATCGGTCAAAGAATACAAGGGTTCCAATGATCAAGGTCTGATATATTCAAGCTATTGATCAACTATAGTTCTGCTACCAAGTGAGTAATAAAACTAGCTTTCTTTATGTATTTCTAAAATATTTCCCAAAGAGATATTCCAATTGCCTTTCTAAAGTATTTCACTCCAGGGATGTTAATATAACTTCAGCTAAGATTCAGGTCAGTTACCTGCAAGCTGAGAAGTAATTCAAAACAAGTCATCTTTAACATCAGCATTCCTTGTTTGACAAAAAAGCCAAGTTTTGGATCTCCTCATGTTGCATTTTACAGAGCAATCTAGCAATAGGAATTATTTATGGCCAAAGACACATTTTCCACTGCCATGCATTTCACATGAGTAGTAGAGTATCTTCCATGAATTCTGGAAATTGTGTTGATAGCCAAGTTAAAAAAAAATAAATAAGGTATCACACTCAATATTATTTTCTATAGCAACTTTTGACTGGACTAAATCTGCAGTTTTGCAGGATTTCCCTTTACATCACACATCACCATGATATGAGTTTCTCTAGAAGAGCAAATCCATCGAACATCTAAAAGCCAATTAAGCTAAAGGCTAAAAGTCCATCAAATGAATAAAAAAATGATTTTTAATGTTTGATTAAAGGTTCTGGCTGAATAAATTTGAGAATGTAACTAACTTCTCTGTCTTAGGTTTGGGATGATGGAATGATAGTTGTCAGAGTGTGCAGTAGTTCAGATTAGAGTGTGAACTATTCAATGAGGCATTAGCTCTAAAGTTTAGTGACTTACAAAAAAATATATTTTTTTTTAAACTTTCCCTGCTGATTATACTAGCCGAATCAAATTATTGTGCTTACCTATTCTTGGAGAGTGGCATAGGGCAGGGCATTTAGATGCTGCTAAACTGCTGGAATGGGGAAAATGGGTATTGGAATGGACATGAACACCACATCACGAAGAACACCAGTTATGAAAGGTAACCATCTTTTCATCTTCAAGTGATTGTTCATGTGCATTCTTGCATTTGGTAAGAAGGGAAAGTCCATCAGTTTTTGGAGAGCCTTTTCATCAGTGTAAACTCCTGGGGAATCTGGAAGACTAGCATCATCCCACAAACTTACGGCCCTGCCAGGGAAGAGCAGATAGGTCCTATTAACGCAAGCTACTCTTTCATGAGCCACCAGAACCTGCCTCAGGAGGAGGGATCGGGACCTGAGTTGAGACCAAGAGTGGGCTGCACAATGACAGCACAATTGATGCACTCTGTTCTTCCACATATTCCCCCTCCTGTTACCTTGCTGCAAGTTAAGGCTCAATGACAGCCAAGCCCTGTGGAGGGGAAGGGAAGAGTCACAAAATGACAATTTCTCATTGGCTACCAGAGAAGCACAAAAGAAGTATCCCATTAATTTGCACTAGTGGAACAACGAAGCATTAACACTTGCTGAAGCAATAAATTGGTGATACTGTGAAATTCTCTCTCTGTTTTTGTTATTCTCTGAACTGGATAAGGGACAGAAGCAAAGTTTATCTTTGTGTTTATTATAATATTGCTTTAGAATGGTACCTTTAATGTAAAATTGCAAAATTCTGCTAGCCTTCTCACAGAGTGATTTGCTACAGCATGGGAGTAAAATAGAATCACTTTGATCTATCATCAATGTTGTAAAAGTTGGAAATTAGATTTTGTACTTAGGCTGGTAGCTTTTCATAACAATATGCCAAGGTTGCTTTAAGGAATTCCTCAACATTCCAAATGATAAACATATTTACTCAATCACCTGTTCAGTAATACATGAAGTTAGATGTTCCAAGCCTCTAAAAGTCACATTAGGGAAAGTAATAGTCAACTACATCTTTCAAAATCAGGTCTAAAGCAGTGCCTGTGATGTAGAGAGCTTCATCCGCAACCTATTGTGAATTAGTGAAAACAAGAGTAGCAGAGAACATACCTTGGAACTGCTCCCAAAACAATCAAGTTCGCTTTTTGTTTGTTGTTTCCAATTACAGCATTTTTCATATCTCTGTAAATCCAGAAAGAAAAACAAATCCTGGTAAATTATGCTGAGGCACTAAGTAAATTTTATAGAATTGAGCCCTGTTTCCACAGACTCATCGAAGTCTTTCAGATCTCCATTCTGCACCTACCAGGCTGAACACTGCTTCAGAACACAGTACTTTCCAACATCTTTGGCCACAAAACCCAGCTCTGCAGGTTTCCACTATGTCCCAACTCATTCATATGAGCAAAACCCCACACATTTAATGTTAGAATCACATGTGGAAGCGAGTCATGACTGATGAAGTCAGGTGGACCACTTGATCATGCCCCCCCACTTCATCCGGCATCTAAAATAAGTCAACTGTGGGGAAATCATTAAACTTTGGTAATGTGATATCATAAGCACTGTTCTGATGGGAGCAGGGAAAAATCACATCTTACCAAAGGGCAGAGGAAGGAGGAGAGGAATGATAGTCCAGTGATTAGGGTGCAAGCCTGGGACGCTGGAGACAAGGGTTCAACTCCCTGCTCCACCACAGGATTCCTGTGTAACCTGGGTGGGAGCAATAATATTTTTTGTAGGACCAACTTCTGTTGGTGAAAAAGACAAGTTTGAAGATCTCAGGTATTCCAGCAACAGAAGGTGGTCCAATAAAAGATATCATCTCACTCACCTTGCCTCTCTCATATCCTTGGATGAACATGGCCACACCACCACTGCAAACAACAGCCTCTACATCTCAGGCTCCCCAGCTGTAGAATGGAAACAACAGCACTTTCCTACCTCACAGGGATTTTATGAGAATAAATACATTAAGAGACTGTAAGGTGCTCAGATCGTACGGGATTAGAGTACCTAGGATAAGAAGGCAAGACTACTCCAAACAAGAGGCCGCTATGTTCTACATCCCAGCCAAGCTCCTGTTGAAATGTTTCGTTTGCAATACAATATGGTGCAGAAAGTTACTGTTGTATACTAAAAACCACAACGCACCCACTTAGATTTTTTATATTAGTTGCTTTTATTATACACATGATTCTTAATGAGTTTCAGGGAAGACCAGCAGTCTGTTACATTACCAGCTTCCAGACAACTCAATAGAACAAATTGCTTAACTTCTCTGAAAAAACTGTATCAAGATGTAATTGATCTTAGACATGCAGAAAGCATAAAAATAATACATCTTTGACTATTAAAAAACCCTTCTAACTAGCAGAAAGGCAAGATACGCAAGACCTCTAAGTTCAGTTCATGAATTTCACAACTCCAAACCTTTCAGTAGTCAGATTAAGTAAAACTGTACCCCAGTTTTTTTCAAATGGTTTCTCATCTTCAGTGTTCATTATTAGAGAAATGCTCTCATTAGAGAAAGCGGTGGCCGGCCTGCTTCCTACAGCTCCCATTGGCCGGGAACAGCGAACCACAGCCAGTGGGAACTGCAAGTGGCCGAACCTATGGCCACTCAGGTAAACAAAACATCTTGCGGCCAGCCAGGGGCTTACCCTGGCCAAGCCACAGAACAAGTTTGGGAACCCCTGCTCTATTCAAAGCAACGTTCAGACTGCCATTAAAGCCCTCTATTTTCACTCACTCACTAAGTTTTTTTAATAAATTCTCCCTTTACAGCCAAAACGTTTCCATGTTGGACGTTTTGGGGAATTTAGATAAAGGCAAAACAACTGAAGTGCCTTTAAACCTGCCCCTCCCCCCCCCCCAAAAAAACACATTAAAATAAACTTTAGAAGAGAGAGTGTGTTTGTTCATTCGTGTTCGTAACTGAAGGCTAATCACCATGCCAACCAAGAAAGAATTAGACCTTGGTTACACTGGCACTTTGTATCGCTATATAGCCTCCAGGAGCGCTATAACTCTGTACCCGAACACACTGGCAAGGCACATATTGCGCTATAATTCCGAGCTTATAGTGCTACTGGTAAACCTCCCCCGCACGGGGAATAAGGGCTGTTGCACTACCGCTGTAGCGCAACAGCACGAATGTGAACGCCCATTGCGCGTTAATTAGCCTCCAGCCTGGCCCATAATTCCCGTTTAAGCCACTCTGGTCATCAGTTTAAACTCTTCTGTCGTGTCCTCAGGTGACCACACGTCAGACCCGCCCTTTAAATTCCCAGGGAAATTTGAAAATCCCCTTCCTGTTTGCTCTCCAGCCAGGCGTGGAGTGCTCCTCAGCTAACCATTTTGCTTCGCCAGGACTCCACGTGCCATGCCTCCTCGCAATAAGTGATCTCCACCGTGGTTCGATCATAAGTTGCTGGACCTCATCAGTTGTTGGGGGGAAGAGGCTGTTCAGTCTCAGCTGCGGTCTAGCCGGCAGAATTACGATACGTATGGCCTGATATCACGGGCCATGAAGGACAGAGGGCATGAGCGGGACACTCTGCAGTGCCGGGCAAAAGTAAAGGAGCTTAGGATTACCTATCGCAAAGCACGCGATGCAAACAGCCGCTCTGGGGCAGCCCCTGTGTTTTGCAAGTACTACAAGGAGCTGGATGCGATACTTGGTAGTGATCCAATGTGCACTCCACCGACCACCCAGGACACTTCTTCCCAGACCGCCACTGAAGGGGGGGGGGGGGGAGGGGGGAAAGAGGGAAAAAGGAGGCCGGAGAGGAGCAGGATGGCGAGGAGGAGGACGTAGAGGAGCACGACCTAGAGGAGCAGGAGGCGGAGGAGGCGGTGGCCGCGGCAGCGACCCAGGGCACGGAGGAGTCACAGGAGACATGCAGCCAGGAACTCTTCTCAAGCCCAGAGTGCAGCCAGAGCCAGCCACATAGTCCGGCGGTTGCGGGGGGCAGGGCAGCAGCACCGGTTTGCGCAGGTACAGCTACTTTTCTATTGGGAAGGGAGGCAGCTTGGGAGAGAGTGGAAAGGGAAGCTTGCATGCTTGGCTACATGTGGAATAGTGCGTTTATGTACTCTATCACCTCGCGGTAATCCTGATCAGTGATTTCTACAAAGGTCTCAATAAGAGCTCTTGCAATGTGCCTGCGCAGGTTTCTTGGGAGACTCAGCGTGTTCGCTGTCCCAGCCACGGTCACCAGTCCACGCCACTCTTCTAAGAGGGGTGGGGGGAGCATCGCTGCACAGATGCAAGCCGCGTATGGCCCTGGGCAGAAGCCACATCTCATTAAAATGCCCGCCCTTTCTTGCTCCGTCACCCGCAGCAGCGAGATATCTTCCAGCACGAAAACCTACACAGAATGTTGGGAGATTGCTCATCAGAGTGCAGTTCCCACAAATGCCCTCCGCTCCTGCAAAACAATAGTACAGAAAGGCAGGGAAACAGTGCTTGTCCCCACCACTCACCATGCCCGGGGCTCCGTGGGTACCCTCTGTGTGAGATACAGCTTTTGTCGGACAGGGAAACTGCACAGACATTCATGGAATGCGTGGGACTCCCTAATACTGTCTGTTGCAAACAATGGGATCTTGTGTTTTAACTGTGAACTTGTAAATTTCACTAGGTTTGTCCTTGACATCAACGTCACCAGTCTTATCTGTGGCTCAGAAACTAAAGAGGATTCGAAACAGACCAAGGAAGAGCAAGGAAGAGCTTTTGAAGCAAGTTATGGAACAGGCATCAATGGACAACCGCGTTGAGAGCAACCGGAGGGAGGAGGAGAGGAAGCAGAGGGAAGAACGGAGGGAGGAACAGATGCAGTTGAAGGACATGGCTCGCGAACAGCGCACTGACAAGCTGCTTAGAATATTAGAGCTGCAAGTAGAGACTCTGCAGCGGATTGCTGCTGTTCAGGAGCAGCAGCCCCGTGCTTGCCACCCCCATTGTGACTTGTCCCCTAACCCTTCCGGCCCTCTGTCCCCTTCAGGCCACTATCAACAGCTGCCTGGTTATTACCACCCACAGCTGCCTCCAACCCCCCTCTCTTCACCAACCAACCCACAGACCCAGCACCCTTATCCACTGCACCCAACCCCTAACAACCACCATAATCACCCTCCGCAAATGGGGTTGGGGGAACACAGCAACTCAAAGAGCATTGGAGATTATGAGGCCAGGACATACGCCAATCTCTGACTGACCCCTTCCCACCCCAATGGCACCCTCCTCCTCCCTCACACATTTTACTGTTTTTCAACTTTTATTTCAAATTCTGAGAAAAATGTTTAATAAATGAATTCTTTTTAATAAATGGGTTTCTGTATTCGGTGCACATATGTATCTAATAGGTACAGAAAAGCAAATGCCTTATCCTATTAACAGAATGCTCCATCCATCCCTCCCTCCAAACCCTCCCTCCCTCCACAATTCCCATTACAACTGGCTTTCAGCCTCAAAATGCTCCCTCAAGGCTTCCCTGATCCTTGTACCCTCGCGCTGGGCCCCTCTAAGAGCCCTGCTCTCTGGCTGTGCATACGTGGCCTCCAGCTGTTGAACCTCCAAGGTCCATGCCATAGGGAAGCCTTCGCCCTTCCGCTCACAGAGATTATGTAGGGCACAGCACACGGAAATAACCGCGGATATACTTCCCTCTGCCAAGTCTAGCTTCCCATAAAGACATCTCCAGCGGGCCTTGAGACGCCCAAAAGCACACTCCACAGTCATTCAACAGCGGCTCAGCCTGTAGTTGAACCTCTCCTGGCTGCTGTTCGGGCTCCCCGTGTAGGGTTTCATGAACCAGGGCATTAGAGGGTAAGCGGGGTCGCCAAGAATCACAATGGGTATTTCCACTTCCCCCACGGGGACCCTCTGGTCTGGGAAAAAAGTGCCTTCTTGCAGCTTCCTGAACAGGCCAGTGTTGCAGAAGATACGTGCGTCATGCACCTTTCCGGACCAGCCTGCGTTAATGTCAGTAAAACTCCCACTGATCGACAAGCGCCTGGAGAACCATGGAAAAGTACCCCTTTTGGTTAATGTACTCGTCTGCAGGTGGTCGGAAGCCAGAATAGGTATATGGGTCCCATCTATTGCCCCTCCACAGTTAGGGAAACCCATTTGTTCAAAGCCAGCAACGATGTCATGCACGTTACCAAGAGTCACGATTTTTCGTAGCAGGAGGCGATTAATGGCCCTGCACACTTCCATCAACACGACTCCAACGGTCGACTTTCCCACCGCAAAGTGGTTGGCCACTAATCGGTAGCTCTCTGAGGTGGCCAGCTTCCAGATTGCAATAGCCATCCACTGGGAGGGCAGCTCTCAATCTGGTGTCCTTGCGACGCAGGGTGGGGGTGAGTTCAGCACACAGTCCCATGAAAGTGGCTTTTCTCATGCAAATGTTTTGCAGCCACTGCTCATCGTCCCACACTTGCAAGACGATGCGATCCCACCAGTCAGTGCTTGTTTCCCGTGCCCAGAAGCGGCGTTCCACGGTCGTGAGCATGTCCGTTAAAGCGATGATCAGTTTAGTGTCCAATATATTCCTCTGATCGATCTCGTCTTCTTCACTAGACTCATCACTACTGTCATGGTCCATTTCAAGAATGAACTCCGCTGCGCAGAGAGTTGTGCTGGCGACACTCGCCAGCATGCTCCTCAGCAGTTCGCGATCCATTACGGCACAGGAAAACGGACGATGGAGCACACATGCCTTGCTGAAACCGTTGAAAGATGGCGCCCGAGGTGGACAAGAACTGGTAGCTACTGTTGTCTAACACTTTTCCATTACAAAATCCTGTTTCACACACACACACCTGCCTTGGTTGACATTTCAGAAAGCATCAGCAAAAGTTGTTCAGTAACATAAGAAAGGCCGTACTGGGTCAGACAAACGGTCCATCTAGCCCAGTATCCTGTCTACCAATGCCAGGTGCCCCAGAGTGAGTGAACCTAACAGATAATGATCAAGTGATCTCTCTCCTTCGTCCATCACCCCCCTCTGACAAACAGAGGCTAGGGACACCATTTCTTACTCCTCCTGGCTAACAGCCATTAATGGACTTAACCTCCATGAATTTATCCAGTTCTCTTTTAAACCCTGTTATAGTCCTAGCCTTCACAGCCTCCTCAGGCAAGGAGTTCCACAGGTTGACTGTGTCCTGTGTGAAGAAGAACTTCCTTTTATTTGTTTTAAACCTGCTGCCCACTAATTTCATTGTTAACAAAGAGTCCTGTGGCACCTTAAAGACTAACTAAAGTATTGAAGCATAAGCTTTTGTGGGCTAATACCCACTTTGTCGGATGCAAGTAGACGAAGTGGGTATTAGCCCTCAAAGACTCCTTGCATCCGACGAAGTGGGTATTAGCCCACGAAAGCTTATGCTTCAATACTTTAGTCTTTAAGGTGCCACAGGACTCTGTTACCTCTGCTATTCCAGACTAACACGGCTACCTCTCTGATTCTTAATTTCATTGGGTGGCCCCTAGTTCTTATATTATGGGAACAAGTAAATAACTTTTCCTTATTCACTTTCTCCTTACTACTCATAATTTTATATATCTCTATCATATCCCCCCTTAGTCTCCTTTTTTCTAAGCTAAGAAGTCCTAACCTCTTTAATCTCTCCTCATATGGGACCCATTCCAAACCCCTAATCGTTTTAGTTGCCCTTCTCTGAACCTTTTCTAATGCCAATATATCCTTTTTGAGATGAGGAGACCACATTTGTACACAGTATTCAAGATGTGGGCGCACCATGGATTTGTATAAGGGCAATAAGATATTCTCTGTCTTATTCTCTATCCCTTTTTTAATGATTCCTAACATACTGTTTGCTTTTTTGACTGCCACTACACACTGCATGGACGTCTTTAGAGAACTATCCACGATGACTCCAAGATATTTTTCCTGATTAGTTGTAGCTAAATTAGCCCCCATCATATTGTATGTATAGTTGGGGTTATTTTTTCCAATGTGCATTACTTTACATTTATCCACATTAAATTTCATTTGCCATTTTGTTGCCCAATCACTTAGTTTTGTGAGATCTTTTTGAAGTTCTTCACAGTCTGCTGGGGTCTTAACTATTTTGAGCAGTTTAGTATCATCTGCAAACTTTGACACCTCACTGTTTACCCCTTTTTCCAAATCATTTATGAGTAAGTTGAATAGGATTGGTCCTAGGACTGACCCTTGGGGAACACCACTAGTTACCCCTCTCCATTCAGAAAATTTACCATTTATTCCTACTCTTTGTTCCCTGTCTTTTAACCAGTTCTCAGTCATGAAAGGATCTTCCCTCTTATCCCATGGCAACTTAATTTATGTAAGAGTCTTTGGTGAGGGACCTTGTCCAAGGCTTTCTGGAAATCTAAGTACACTACGTCCACTGGATCCCCCTTGTCCACATGTTTGTTGACCCCTTCAAAGAACTCTAACAGATTAGTAAGACACGATTTCCCTTTACAGAAACCATGTTGACTTTTGCTCAACAATTTATGTTCTTCTATGTGCCTGACAATTTTATTCTTTACTATTGTTTCAACTAATCTGCCTGGTACAGATGTTAGACTTACTAGTCTGTAATTGCCGGGATCACCTCTAGAGCCCTCTTTAAATACTGGCCTTACATTAGCTATCTTCCAGTCATTAGGCACAGAAGACGATTTAAAGGACAGGTTACAAACCCTAGTTATCCAAGAATATCCAAGAATGAAGGGAAATACACATTTTACCAGTGCTAAAAAAAAGTTTCCCAAGTTTAATTCAGAAACATTAGCACCTACAGGGTTTGGAACACTGACTTGAAATTTGGTGGGGTTAGCATTAGTCCCTGGCTTTTGCTTTCCCTGTGAAAAATCCACCCAAACTTGACCAAGTTATATGCAGATGCTCAGAGCTTCGTTAGAGGCTGGCAGCTCTGTTCTCCAAAGAAGCTGCCTGCAATGAGCATGCTCCACTAGGGTGACCAGACAGCAGTTGTGAAAAATCAGGACAGAGGCTGAAGAGGGCCGGAAGAAGTAATAGGCATTTATACAAGACAAAGCCCCAAATACAGTAGACTCTCGAATATCCAGGATTGGGTTAACCAGGATGTGGATTAACCAGGATGTAAAAAAAATATACAGTAAACCCTCGATTTAACGGACTTCGGATGCAACGGACAAAATTTCTGAGCAAGTCTGATTCATTCCTGATCCATTTCTGGCGGGCTGGCTCCCGGCTGCCGCCCGGGTCCAGGCAGCGGGTGGGCTGGCTGCCGGCTCCCGGCTGCCGCCTGGGTCCAGGCAGCGGGCGGGCTGGCTCCCGGCTGCCACCCGGGTCCCACCAGCTGGGACCCGGGCGGGCTGGCTGACGGTTCCCAGCTGCCGCCCGGGTCCCGGCAGCGGGCGGGCTGCAGAGCTGTCGCCCCGACCCTGTGGCGGGTGGGCTGCTACTCCGACAGCTCATTTTTTTTTATTATTAAATAACAGACTTTTTGATTTAACAGACACCCCCTCACCCGAATTAGTCCGTTAAATGGAGGGTTTACTGTATATATAAGTAACTCGCAGGGCCGGCTCTGGCTTTGCCACCGCCACAAGCACACACAAAAAACCCCACCAGGGCTCAGGGCAGCCAGTGAACCAACACCCCTCCCCTCAGCGCAGGATGGCTAGTGAACCAACCCCTCCCCTCCCCATATTTCCTATGGATGGTGATTATCCAGGATTTTATTAACCAGGATTAATTTTTTCCCTATCATCCTGGATAATCGAGAGTCTACTGTATTGGGACTGTCCCTATAAAATCGAGACATCTGGTCACCCTATGCTCCACCCACATACAGCTCCTATGTCCCTCGTAGACACACAAATCTCACTGAAGTGGCTGCTGCAAGTGCTCAGCATATCTTCTTCATAAATTCCAAAGCCAAAGAGAACTACTGTGAACATGTAATTTGACCTTCTGTGTAACAGACCATAGAACTTCCCCAAAATAATTCTTAGAGAATATATTTTTAGAAAAAGACCCAATCTTGATTTAAGAATTACCAGTTACAGAGAATCCACCATAACCCTTGATAAATTGTTCCACTGATTAACTACTCAGTGTTATTTTACACCTCATTTCAAGCCTGAATTTGTCTAGCTTCAACTTTCAGCCACTGGGTCGTGTTATACATTTCTCTGCTATACTGAAGAGTCTATTAGCAAATATTTGTTATCTATCTACCCTGTTTCCCCGAAAGTAAGACAACCCCCGAAAATAAGACATACTTCCAGTTTTGCCTCTCGCTGTAATATAATGTAATGTAATTTTGGGAGCAAAAATTAATATAAGACACTGTCTTATTTTCGGGGAAACACGGTAGACAATTATAGACTGTAATCTAGTCACCCCTTATGCTCTTTGTTCAACTACATACATTGAGCTCCTTCAGTCTGTCACTATAAGGCATGCTTTCTAACCCTTTCATTATTCTTGAGGCTCTTCTCTGAATTTAATTTATAACATTCTTCCAGAATTGTGGAAACCAGAACTGGACGCAGTATTGCAGCAGCTGTCACACCAGTGCCAAATACAGAGGTAATATAATCTCTCTACTCCTACTCGAGATTCCCCTGTTTATGCATCCAAGGATTGCATTGGCTCATTTGGCACAGTGTCCTACTGGCAGTGCCCCAGGTTCAGCTTGTTTATCCATCAATATCCCCAATCCATTTCAGAGTCACTGTTTTCCAGGATAGAGTCCCCCATTCTCTAAGTGTACCCTACATTCTTTGTTCCTAGATGTATACATTTACATTTAACCATATGAAAAAGCATATTGTTTGCTTGCATCTGCTTACCAAGCAATCCAGACCACCCCTTATCAATGATGTATCCTCTTTATTATTAATCACTCCCCCATTTGTTGTGTCACCTGCAAACTATCAGTGAATTTTATGTTTTCTTCCAGGTCACTAAAAAACGTTAAACAGCACTGGGTCAAAAACCATGGGAACCCAGTAAAAACACACCGACTCCACCATGATTCTGTTTACAATTATAATTAGAGACCTATCAGTTAGCCAGTTTTAAATTCACTTGACATGTGCCATGTTAATTAAAAAAAAAAAAGTAGAATATCAAAATTACCATGTTGTGTGGTACCAAGTCAAATGCCTCGCAGAAGTCTACACTACAAAATTAAGTCAAGTGGACATATAGCCACCACAGTAATTACAGCAGCTTTTCATGTCCACAGTGATCCTTTCTGTTGGCAGTGCGAGTCTTCACCAGGAGCTCTTCCACC
The DNA here is from genome assembly GCA_032164245.1 of Sternotherus odoratus. NCBI lineage: Eukaryota > Metazoa > Chordata > Testudines > Kinosternidae > Sternotherus > Sternotherus odoratus. The sequence goes on along the minus strand of JAVMKO010000009.1, from coordinate 40,209,047 downwards.
AACTGAAGTGAGACATTGTGGGGCACTAACAGTCCCATGTGGTGCTCACAGCTCAGAGCACCACCCCACTTCTGGGGCTGCCAGTCTGGAGCCCTGCTGTTGCCTCCCAGTGAGGGATTTGAGGGAGGGAGGGAGGGAGGGGAAGGAGAGCCCAACAGCCTCCCAGTGAGGGACTTGTGGAGGGGGGCAGAGAAGAACCCAATACTGATAGCCTCCTGTGAGGGATTGGGGGAAGGGGGACAGCCAACAAGCAATGTAATTACACCCTAACTGCATGGAACTAAGCATTACACTTCTCGTGGAGGTGGAGTTATTAGGCTGATATAGTGGACGACTTACAACAACGGGAACACCGTTGAAGTGTAGACACCTACAGAGTTAGGTCAACCTAAGCTGTTTTACATTGATTTACTTCTGGAGCAGAGACCAGCTCTAAGTATATTACATCAACATGTTACCCTTTTCAATCAAATTTATAATCTCATCAAAAAGAGATATCAACTTAGTTTAACAAGATCTATTGTCCATAAACCCACGATGATTGTCATTAATTAGATTACCCTCCTTTAAGTCTTACATTAACAGCTCCATTATCTTGTTTGGGGTTGATGTCAGATGACAGGCCTATATTACACAGGTCATCCCATTTACTCTTTTAAAATATTGGCATATTAGCTTTCTTCCAATCTTCTGGAACTTCTCCAGTGTTCCAAGACCTTTCGAAAATGAATATCAATGCTCAAGCAAGATCTTCAGACATCTCTTTTTTAAAAACTTCTTGGATACTAGTTACCTGTATCTACTGATTTAAAAATGTAAAAAGTACTGGCTGCCTCCACCACCCGGAGGCTACTGCTCTAATTTCAAGGCAATCTCTTCCTTGAAGCTTCTCCCTCACACATTGCTGCCAAGGCCCACAGCAACAGGCTCAGAAGAAATGGCTTTTTGGAGCAACCAGTTCAGGGGAGAATTATCCCCTGCTGCACCCCACAGCACTAGTGCCCAAAAGGTGGGGAAAGTAAGAGGTGAGATCCCAGGTCTCCAAAGGGGATGGGTGGGTGAAAAAGGAGTACATACAAGTACTATGGGGAGGAGTGTGGTGACAAAGAGGCAGGATGCAGTGTGCAGAATACAGGATTGAGACAATAAAAGTTTATAAAAGGGGTGGGCGTGTGGGGAGGACTGCCTACAGTAGGAACAAAGAGCTAATTTGGCAAAAAGGGAGGAAATAAAATGCATTTATTTAAATGGTCTTTAATGCAATATTTAACTTCAGTAACTGAAGAGCACATTCTGCAGTTAGACTAGATTGCAAGATTCCCTTCTCACCAGTGAATTTTACTCCCAGCTCACCACAGAATGAGTCTGATGCCTCTGATCTAGGGAAATGTTTTCGATGATTAGTTATCTGAAGACGCTGACTGCAATTTTTGCTCCTTTTTAGACAGTTTTTCCTTGGAGACTTATGGCAAAACTTGGCTAGAGAATTAGACGATCTTAGGAAGGAATCATCATTGAAACTGTGGACCTTGGCCTTCTCAAAAAGCAAGCGTGGGGGAAAGGAGACTGGAGATGGAGTCTGATTTTTCCACACTTAGTGAGGACAAAGAATCTGTAACATTTACACTGCATGAAGTGTGTCTTCATCCAAGTCAGAGATGCTGTTTAAACATAGAATAACTTGAGGCTTAAGAGCCAGATGGGAGCCTGAGGTGTTTCCAGTTCTATAAGAGTAGACTGACCCAAGAGGCAGTGTTGTACTGTGTTTGTGGACTTTCATAGTAGTAATCCACAGAAGGGCCAGGCATTAGCACCAAGACACACTCTGGGACACATGGAAAAACAAGCAGTCCACAGGCAGTATGAGACATCCCATCCCTGATCTGTTTCCTGGCCCTATGAATACCCGATCTTTCACATCTTCTAGTAAACCCAGTTAACATCAGCCAGAAAAAGTTGAAAGGCAAGGAGACAGCCTGTCACAGAAAGTCAGTCCTGGGCAGCTCAAGGCCTTTGTTACAGTGCTGCTGTGTAAAAGTGGAGGGACGAAGAATTTGTGGACCCAAGTGGAGACAGGAAACAACCTTATAGCATCAAGCAACAAACCCTGAAAGATTTCCTTCAAAATCTTTCTGTCAACACCTTCTCCCTACTACTACTGATGCTAGGCTAGAGGAAGAGGAAAAATAGTTTCTGCCTGAGCAAGTTGAGAGAGGCTTCCGTTTGCTGAGGCTAAGTCAAAAGGTCAATACAATGTTCTAGACATATTAGCAAGGGAAGATTGTAAAAGCAGGGGGTGGATACATCTGCTGTGATGATGGAATAAGGACAGAATTCTGATCAGACCTGAAAGAAGGGCACCTGCTGCTCTTCTGGTGATTGAGGCTGCACTACCAACAGTATGCATTACAAAGAGATAATATGCAAAAATGTGATTGTGTGTTTGTATTCAATCCATGTAATGATTTCCAAAATAAATTAATGTAGAAATTTTAAGAGTACCACTTTTTTTCCATTCAACCTAGACTACTAATGACAGAACCTCAAACTCAAGTTCATAGTACTTACATGACACCTTGCAGGACTTTCTGGGGATCAGGATCAAATAATCTGTCAACATAATGGCGACTGCTTGCAGTTACTTCCTATGGAGAAAAAGACAATTTATACTTTGTTAATTCATGCAATGACAAATTTCAAATTAACAGCAACGTCCAATGAGACAAAACCCTTCAAAACTTACCACACAAGATAGTGATAGAACAGCACAATCGCAATCAAATGCATAATATTTACAACCACATAACTTCTAAGTTAGAAGTTAACATTGTGTGTGAGTGCAAAATTTTGAATGGGATGTGCATATTTTGGTATTCATACATTGGGAATGAAAGAGTTGTACAGGCATTGTGGGGGTATTTGGGCATTCTAATGTTTGTGTTTGAGGCATAGGAGTCATGCTTGGTCTAGATGTCAGGGTTGCCTTAATTTGTAATTTAACCACTTCTTTGCGGTTGAATGGAAAGGCAATAGTTGCAGAACATTATTGCTTAGTTAACTTTTTTTTGTAGAAATGTATTATAACCCCCCATAGTACAAAAGTTCATAAAACAGTTAAAGTTGCTCAAGAGGAAGATCTGCTTACGTACACCCTAAAAACAAGGGAGTGCTCAGTTAAGGTATCCTCCTTCAATAGACCTTACCCTCACAAATCACATTCACCACTTTCATTGACAGAGTCTGCCTTTCTGTAAATAAGTCCGACACACTCCAACGCATACAGTAATAATACACACTGCATTCCTCACAATTTAAAATTCTGATCCCAGAAACAACATATGTATCTGCTAAATATGCATCAGTGATTAGTTATTTTCCCTTAAGATGTCCAAGGTTGGAAGTGCATGCAAGTGATTAGCATCCCAAATCAATGGTGGGAGACAGGAAGAAGGGAGGGAAAGCTTCCCCACTCCAAGCTCACGATGACATACAAGAAAGTGCTTCCTTCATCTCAGCAAACTGTTCTCAACTTCCCAGAAAATGAATTTTCAAAGGTGGAGAGCACCCACAGATTCCATTGACTTTAACGGAATTTGCTGGTACTCAGCACTCCTGAAAGTCTGATGACTTATTTAAGCTTTCCTAAACTAACATGTAGATCTAACTACAGGCATCCAGTTTGGAAGAATGGATGCCAGCCTGGAAAAATTGTATTATTTGCTCGTTGAGTCTATTCTATTTTTGGGCTTCTCACATTCCTACCCAATGACTTCCATGAGGAATGAAAAGAAACTAAGTTCAGTCATGCTTTTTGAGTGCGGAAATATGTGCCCCGTGGTCTTAATTTACACCTATGTATCCAGCTGGATTTCAAGGATGTCCACTATCTTCCTTCCTACGGTCTCATGACTATCTGGGAGAAGTGAGAAGAACCTAAAGGCCCCCTGCTTCATTATGCCACCTATATTCTAAAGGAATGTTTGGCTATCTGTCCCAAGGATGAAGCTTTTGTGAGTGGAACGGGCTCAATAGTGGACTTTCACCACCACCAGAAATATATCCAAAGCAAACCCTGTGTATAGATGTAAAATGAAGACCTCCCTATAAAGTACTGATTCTAATCTAGACTGTTCTTTAGCCTATTGACTAGTTCTAACCCTACCAAACAAAGGTTAACTTGTTCACTCACTGCTGTGATGAACAGCTCATCACCATTATCCATAAAAATAAGCCTCTCAAACCTCCCCAGCTTTTTCATAGTTTTGTTACCAGAATTTATTTGCTCTTTGTTTCAAATATAAAAAACAAGTAGCTACTGTTATAACCTGGGCTCTATTCTATTGCCTTCACACTGCTTAAAAGCTTAATAATCAAAATTAAAGACACAGAGACTTCAGCTTTTAAAGTACCCATTTCAGACTAGGAAGTAGGATTTGGGTTAACAATGTTGTCATTTTCAGATGCATTCAGAAATAAACACTGTTACCCAGAGGTGAAGGGGCAATGTAATCCTTTATTTTATCATTTAAATAAACACACTGCCAATTATAACAAAAATTAAAGAAATGCAACAACTCTTTCCTTTTTTTTCCTAATCACAATCTCCCACTTTTTCTCAGAGCAATGGTCGGTGGCACTAGAGTGCAGCCACCATGGGTATTCTGTCTATTACCTCCTCCCTTACAGGCCAACAGGAAGAGGAAATGCTTTCACGCTAGGACTCCTGGGTTTTTCCATTCTAAGGGCTTGTCTTCACTACCTGCTGGATCAGCGGGTAGCAATCGATCTGTTAGCGATCGATTTCTCGCATCTGGTGAAGTCCAGTCGCGACTCTGGAACTCCAGCTTGCCGAGAGGCATGAGGACGGCAGGTAAGTCGGCTGGAGATACGCAGAATGAAGTTGTGTATCTGCAGTCGATCTCCCCACTCCCCCCCCCCCTTCCCCCATAGTGAAGACCAGCCCTGAAACTCCAGAGTTGTAGAGTGAGGGCAACATGTTGTCTACACCAACATGTCGGCATAGCAGCAGTGGATGAGCCTCTTCACAAGACAGCTGCACCATGCCATCAGAAGAGCACTTAGACGAGTTACAAAGAGCAGCCTTCAGTGACCAAGACAAAATTACTACTTGCCAGTGTCGAGTGGGCAAGAGACTTTTAAAAGCCCTGAACAGACAGAAGTTTTCATAGGCAAGGACCCTGCACCCCTATATATGGTGCAAAGTTTATAGTGAAAGTGCGTAGACTCAACACCAGTACAGGTAGATGAAGGTAAAATGACTACTTTCTGAAATAAAGGAAGTAATACTACCACATCTGTATCAGGAAAAAAACCAACAAGAATTGAATATATTGCAAGAAAAAGAACCAGAGAATCCTGAATATTTTACATCCGAGACACTCATTTTTTTAAATTAGAGTATCCACACAAAGTGACAGAGTCTTGTAGCACCTTATAGACCAGGGGTGGGGAACCTCCGGCCTCCGGGCCGTATACGGCCCGCCAAAGCCTTCCGTCCGGCCCGCGGCCGCCGGCCAGGGACGGCTCTGCGCTGGGGCCTGGAAGCGCCGCGCGGGCCGCCGCCGCCAGCCGGGGGCGGCTCCGAGCTGGGGCCGGGACGCACCGCGTGCTCCGCTGCCGCCGCCGGCCAGGGACGGCTCCGAGCTGGGGCCGGGACGCACCGCGTGCTCCGCTGCCGCCGCTGGCCGGGTACAGCTCAGAGCTGGGGCCGAGACGCGCCGCACCGCCACCCACTGCCAGGCGGCGAAATGGTCGGGGGGGAGAGACCGGGTTGAGCGGGTCAGTTGGGGGGGGGGGGGGGAAGAGACCGGGCTGGGTGGGTCAGTTGGGTGGCAGGGAAGGAGGTTTGGGGGGGGGGGGGAGACCGGGCTGGGTGGGTCAGTTGGGGGGTGGGTGGCAGGGAAGGAGGTTTGGGGGGGGGGGGGAGAGAGACCGGGCTGGGTGGGTCATTTGGAGGTGGGTGGGAGGGAAGGAGGTTTTGGGGGGGGAGAGACCGGGCTGGGTGGGTCAGTTGGGGGGTGGGTGGCAGGGAAGGAGGTTTGGGGGGGAGAGACCGGGCTGGGTGGGTCAGTTGGGGGGGGTGGGAGGGAAGGAGGCTTGGGGGGAGAGACCGGGCTGGGTGGGTCATTTGCGGGGGTTCGAGGAAAAGAGGTTTGGGGGGGAGAGACCGGGCTGGGTGGGTCATTTGGGGGGGGTGAGAGGGAAGGAGGTTTGGGGGGGAGAGACTGGGCTGGGCGGGTCAGGCAGGCGGCAGGACCCTGGCTGGCAAGGGGCCAGTGGGGGAAAACCCCAAAGCAGTGCAGGGCTAAGGACTCCACCTGCCACTGCTGTGGGATTTCCCCTGCTGGCCCCTTGGGGGTCTCAGCTCCCGTTGCCAGCCTGGGCTTCGGGGGGGGAGGGGGAGGGAGTGGCCCGCGGACGACTTTATAAGGGTCAAAATGGCCCTTGGTGGAAAAAACGTTCCCCACCCCTGTTATAGACTAACAGATTTTAAGGATCATGAGCTAAGACCCACTTAGTACACAAATACTGTTTTGGTTCTTACATCTTTTCCCACATCTAGCTATAGGGCATCTATTAGCTACCTAATAAAATGCAGATACATATACAAAAGATCACTAAACTCTACGTTTTCTGTCTTCATATAGGCACCATTTTCGTTTCTTTATTGCTTTTTCCCCCCCAACAGACACATTCACTCCCTCTTTCATGCTATTTTCCAATTTGTCTAGTTTTATCTATTTCCTCTATCCTTCCTCACCTCTTCCGCATGTCCCATATGTGCTTCCCCACCCACTTTCATCTCTTTTCCCTTCAGTGCGTCCCTCCTGGATCTTCCCCAGCTCCACAAGGGGGTGCCTTATCTTGCTTGGGGCCCGCCGTCCACGGTAGTAGACGAAGAGCTAGGAGGGACGAGAAAGCGAACCGAGGTGGCTCTCTGTGGTTCTCCCGAGTCTCTCCCCCCAGGCGCCGGGGGTCACACTCACACCAGGGGGCAGCTTCCTCTCTCTGCACTGACAGACACAGGCCACGATGGCAGGCAAGGCAGGCTCCTGCCCGCGGCCCCAACACGGCAAGTCTGGGGGTGCGTCCCCGCCTGACATCACCTAACGCTGCTCGCCTGGGACACATCCACGCTGACCTCGGTGAAGAAGCCAGGGCCGCCCGGGGGGAAGGGCAGGAGGCAGCCAGACCCCCGGGCGCCCGCGCCCCCACTCGGGCTCCCCCGCACGACACCGCACAGGACAAGCCGCCAAGAGGGCTCCCGGGCCCCGCGGGGGAAGGGCCGGGCACTCACCGAGAGGACGCTCATGCGGAGCGGCGTCTCCAGCACACACGCCATCTTGGGGGCGCGCGCGGCAACGACGGCACCCAACCCCGCGCGAGGCGGCCAGCGCTACCGCCGCCGAGCCCGGCCCATCGCCGTGGGTGGGGGAGGGGGCGGTGCTAGCGCCCAGCCGGGCCACAGGACCTGCTCTAACGAATCGGCTAACACCAAATCCAAACTCTGCCTGAGGCCCAAACGAATGCGCATGCGCCCGCTGAGGCCTTTGGCGCCCTAAAGAGCATGGTGGGGGCATAGGCGGAATTTTTGCTTCTGACGGGTGGAGTTAGTGCGCATGTGCCAGTAGCACCACAGAGCTCCTTAAGGTGCCACCTGATTCCTTGTTGTTTTTATGGCTACAGACTAACACGGCTACCTCCAGCGATCTGGCAGGGAGGTGAGTAGGAAATGGGGGGCGCACAGGGAAACAGCGCGAAAAGGGGAACACAGGTTGGCTAGGGGAAGTGAGGGGTGGAGGAGGGAGCACAGGGAAGGTGGGAGGGGATGGGAGATCAGTAAGGTGGGGAGGAGGGAGCATAGGAATGTGGGGTGGGGATGGGAGTGCAGGAAAGTAGTGCAGAGAGATGAGTGGGATGAGAGAGGGAACCTACAGGTGAGTGAGCAGAGTGGTGAGGATGGAGAGTGCAGGGAGGTGGGGATGGAAGGAGAGGGAGCATAAGGAGGTGGGGGCACATGCATAGTTCTAGCAAAAAACTAAAAATACTGTATTAGATTCTGTGTACTATAGAAAACTAAATTAATTTAAAGGATTCTTATCCATTAACACAATTAGAAAATATCCTTGACACTGGAACATGTTCATTCTGGTTTTCTACACTGGATCTTTGCAATAGAAATAGATTCAAGTGACAGGGGAAAGACCACTTTTACTACAGGACAATGGCTAGGGCAAATTAATGGCTTTTGGCTTATGTAATTCCCTTACTAGCTTTGGGAGTCTTATGTAAAGAGCATTCTATGGAATGACACTCACAGCCTATCTATAATAGCCAGAAGAGATCTTGGTGACCTCTTAACACTTTTGAGCAGGAATTGATGCAGTTACAAATGGTCTGTGATAAGTGTGTATGCCAATCTGAAACTGAAACCAAAGAAATACAAGCAGATCCAAAGCAGCCTGTCTTGGAACACATTGTGCATTTCCACCAACAATAAGAAAATTAGTCTGACTCCCTGAGAAGTTCATTGATGGGTTTGCCAATAGAGCTTAAACCATTGCATAGCTTGGGTGAAGAGAGAAACCATCACCATACTGTGATGTGGCTTTCAGAGTTAATGACACTTGTGACCATTTGCTCTCAGCCTATCTACAATTAAAAACCCCTTTATAGTAGACACATATGCTCATGTTTAGGAATGGAGGCAGTATTAGCACATGACAAAGGACTTCAAAGGGTAGTGGCTTATTAACATTCCTTATGTTGGACATAAGCTAAGGACCCCAGGAAACCTCTGTAGGGAGTTCTAGAAAAACTATGTAGAAACACTATAGTCTGCAGCGCATACAGCAAAAGGGGAACATTCTAAGATATCTAGTATCAGAGGGGTAGCCGTGTTAGTCTGGATCTGCAAAAGCATCAAGGATCTTAGGGATCATAAGCTTTTCTGGGTTAAGAACCACTTCATTCATCTAATGAAGTGGGTCTTAGCTGACGAAAGCTTATGATCCCTAAGATCTGTTAGTCTATAACAGGGGTGGGCAAACTACAGCCTGGTGGCCAGATCCGGCCCCCGGGCTCCTCCAAACGGGCCCTCAAGGTCCGGCTGGGGAGGCTGTTCTGGCTCCTCTCTCACTGTCTCCCTCCCTCGTGGCCTCAGAGGGCTGCGTTAGCAGCATGGTTGGGCGGGTTTGCATGACAGCGCATCGAGCTCCCATCCAGACATGCTGCACGCTCCAGGAGCTCAGCAGCCACGTGTCTGGTTAGCTAAAGGGGAAGAGGGTCAGGGGATGGAGAATGGGGGGGGCGGGGGGAGGGAGGTTGGATGACACGTAGGAGTCCCAGGGGGCCTGATATGTAGATAGGTGTCAGGGTAGTCAGGGAACAGAGAGTGTGATCGGGGACAAGGGTGGGGTTGGATGGGTTGGGGGGGGGATGAGAGGGGGCAGTTAGGGGGCCGGAAGTGAGTGGGGGTTGGAGATGGGGTGGGGCCAGGTTGTTTGGGGAGGCACCGCCTTCCCTCCCTGGCCCTCCATACAATTTTGAACTCCGATGTGGCCCTCGGGCCTAAAAGTTTGCCCACCCCTGGTCTATAAGGTGCTATAAGACTTTGTCACTCTAAGATATAACATACTCCATAGCAAGACTGATTGCTCAGTGTTTTAGAATCAGCTCCCCATTTTGTGTTGGCCATTGTCTGGTGTACAGTTTCAGGACTTCACTTCCTTTTTCAACTTCTTGAAGTGTTCTTTGAATGTCAACAGTTGGTCTGTGTGACTCAAAGGTACACTGGATGTACCTAGTGTTCAAGGCTTGTATCATTCCATGATATCTGGAGTTTTTGCTTGGCCTGAATGTGGTTTAGGTGGAAGGTGCACACTTGTACCTGTGGGTACTGTACACCAATACATTGGAGCCATGCACACAAAATTGATAATGAGTTTGATCCTATAAAATCAGGACAGCAACCTTGAAACTGACTTCCATCTAGTCTTTTTATTGCTTTGAAGAGATTTCACCACTGTTTGTGGGACAGGCTACTTTCATTTGTGAAGCACTCATGCTACAGCAATGAGTGCCCAGAAGAAATACTGTATTGAGAGTAAAGGTTGAATGGTGTGCAAGCAATAGAGCCACACACGTTGAATGATGAGGATAAAATGAGTATAGGATATATCTGCTCACAAAGCAAAATCCATTCTGTTCCCTGAAAGAGGCAGGGGTCTTATGGATAAACACAACATGCAAGATTATAATGCATATGAACAAAGGGGCCCAGTTTAAGTTTCAGGCCCAGCTTTTGAGAATCCTTGACTTTACAGCCTTAACACTGAGATTCTGAAGCAGACATGTGCAGCACTTAAGATGCTTTTACTGGATGTCCCGTGAACCTCTCTTTTCCTACTCCTAGGGCTGGTCTCCACTGGGGGGAGGGGAGGACGGGGACAATCGACTGAAGATACACAACTTCAGCTACATTAAGTCGGCGTATCTTCCGCTGACTTACCTGCCATCCTCATGGCGGCAGTAGTCAGCAGCGCACTCCCCCGTCGACTCCAGCTTGCACCAAGCTGGAGTTACAGCGGTCAACGGGGGCACCGCAGGCAATCGATTTCTCGTCTCTTACTGAGACACGACAAAAATCGATCACCAAAAGAGCAATTGCTACCCACCGATCCGACGGGTAGTGAAGACATACCCCTAGTGTCCTCCCTCCTCAACACCACATCCCAGTCCTACGCTCTCCCTTGGCTCCACATCCCAGTCTCCTTGCTTACTTCACTGCTCAGGCCCACTTCCTCATCTGTTTGCATGCTAACCAAACTACTTCCTCCTCCGATAGTCTGGGCCCTAGAAGACTGAGCACCGCACACAAAAGAGAGACATTCATGCTCTCAGTTCTAGTACCTGGCAGCAGAGTGACCCCCTGCAGTGAGAGCAGTGGCAGGGAAAGTCCTCACCCCTGCTGCACTGGGATGGAGCTCAGTGTAGACTGAATCCTTGGAGAACTTAGCTGCCAAACCAAGAAGTTTGAGTAGGTGCAAAACAACAGTTTTCAGAGATACATAACTGATAAATTTTCATGGGGACAGTGAAAGGCATATCACTAACAGTAATGTAACCCCCTCAAATTTTAGCACCCAATGATGGAGGCACAGTTTCAACAAAACAAATTTAAACATGCAGAGCCTCTGCCTCCCCCCTCCCAAAAAAAAAAATATAGGCCTAGAAGAGATTGAAACATCTACCCCATCCATCCCCCTAGCACTGAGGAAGGACCACATAAAACTAGGTCATCCCTGACAGATGTTTGTCTGAACTGTTCTTAAAAGCGGCCAGTGATGGCAATTCCGTAGCTTCTTTAAGTACAGGAACAGGTTACTTAAGGAAGCTGTGAAATTTTTCTCTTTCTTTCTTATATTCAAGGCAAAGTTTAACTAACCTGAAACTCCCTTGTTTCAAACTAAGCCGATTATTTCTTCTCACCCTGGGTAGACATGAGAGAACTAAAGATCACTATTCTCTTCGACAACCTCTTACATATTTGAAGATTGTGTCCCTCAGCCTTCTCTTCTCTAAAAGAAACATGCCTACTTCTTTCATCTATCTCCTGATCTCATTCTGAGATTAGGAAAGAGTTTTTTTGCTTAAAGTTTCCAAGTAAGAGCTGGCATGGAAAATTTTAGCCCAAATAGAGTTTGACAAAAAGTTATAAGCAACTGCAAACAGGATCTTAATGGAACATGTTAGGTAATATTTACGTCATGCATCACTACCTATTGTAAGTGTATAAACTTTCAGCCCTCTCCCCTGAAAGCACCAAACAACAGCTTACCCATAAAGTCAGGAGATTCAAATTCAGAGTTACTGAAGCAATAATTCAGATACAAACATCTATGAGGTTATTGCTAGATATTTTAGCTTCCATTAGTATTTTAATTTTTGGGAGAGAAACACATGAGAACTGATATTGAAAACTGGTGCACTCGCCTTCAATGTATTCGTGTAACCACCTCAGTCATAATTTAGGTTTACAATGCGAGATTTCTTTTCTGTATATATCAGAACTAAAATATAAAACCCATATTAGACAATTTATATAAAACATTCATATTTTTCAAGATATTAACTGCCAAGATTTTCCACTGCAGAAATAATAACCCCAGAGAAATAAAAATCATGATCATCTTCTCTTACTGCTCTTTTTATATTGGGAATACTGCTTTTAACCACACTGCAGACAATTGCTGCATTAGCTATTCTGTATTAAGTGTTACCTTTAGCTGCAAGAAAGCATTAAAGGCAATGCAAAGATCCTCTCCCTCCAAACCTAACTATAATTTAAAGAAATTCTCCCTCGGTTAACTAAGAATTACAGCTATTTATTGTATGGAGGCAAAGCAGAATGTAAATAAAATGAGTTAATTATCAAAAACTGAAGCAGAACCAAATTATATACAAACTTTAAATATTTCTACAATACACTTAGTTGAAAAGGACTGAGCAAGAATACTACTAAACAGGTATTCTGCTCCATTAGAAGTTTATATGTAGCATAAAATGGTACTGATCCCTTCAAATGCTGAATTAAAAGCTCTCACCATTGTCCCCAACACACCAAAAAGTTAGCTAATTACAGCAATTAATAAAATCTCTGTGCCATTTTCGTTATTCTTTATCTTCATCTTCTGTGGCATAGATAGCCTGATTCCGTCTTTTAATTTTCTTCATGGCACTGTTTCCATTCTCATTTTTACCAATACGCTTTAAAACTCTATCATTTAAGCTGTTCTCTTCAGTTTCCTCACTTACACCAGATTTCTCCAGGTCTTCATTGGTGGAGTCCATAGCATCATCAGAGGATACAATCATGGAATCTGGCATGATCCTGGTGTCAGAAAAGCTTGCTGAAAAGTCAGGAGGGTGATCAGGTGAAGGATCCACAGAACAGATACTTTGACCTTCATCACCATCCTCTTCATCCAGCATTATTTCATCTGGGTTAACAGACAAAGACAGTCCAGAATTATCTGTATAATATTCACTGGGGTCCTCTGCTGACTCAGTACTGTCCATTTCCTCCTCCTCCTCATATTCTCCCCGAACTGAGCCCTCTGCTTTCACTTGCTGAATCCTGACATTAATATCGGTCAGGCCAAACTGGGCACAAAACTCAGTGGTCTGTGGATTGATTATATGAACTGGTTCCATATTTTTCTGTGGTTTGTTGGGGTCATAACAAGCAGCTGTCACACTGAAGTTACAAGGAATTTTGAGGTTATGTTTCAGCTCTTCCAATATCTCTTTGAGGGCTCCTTCTGTTGCACTGTAATCCCACCTACAGGAATAAAAAACAATGTCAGAGTCTGTTGAACTCAGTTAGCTAAGACATTTCTCTTCCTGTTCCTATTTGAAGTTCTCTTTATAGACATATCTCCTTTTTTGGTAAACTGAACAGATTGAGCTCTTTTGAGTATCATTGTAAGGCATTTTCTCCATCCCTCAAACTATTTTTGTGTCTCTTCTCTGCACCCTCTCTAATTCATCATTATCCTTTTAAGATTATGGAGTCCAGTACTGATCTCACAAATACCATATACAGAAGCAAAGTCCTTCCTTGATTTGCATAAGAATTTAAGATTACCTAAAATATTTGGAACACTCAAACTGATGTGATTATTGGAACTTTTACATTTGAGTGAAATATTATCTACATTTTAGGCTAGAAATAGCCACATAAGGACTACAGATTCAACTTCCCTGAAACCCTTCCACCTTTTTAACTGCAAGCCTCAGTTGATATGAGATGCTATTATAAGAAGATAATTATTTCTACCCTGTTAACAATGATGCACAATTGCGTTATACTGGAAAAGTCAGAATGCCCAACCAAATATTATGGCTGACAAAAATAAAATTACTACTGAGGATAGAATAATGTATGCTAAACTAACCCAAATAGATGTTTTAAACAGGACTCCCGTTCTTCAGTTATTCTGAATGGAGGATTTATTCTTTAAACCAAAAGCTCAGTTTTCTTATGTAGGCATATGCAAAATGAACACAAATACTGATGGACTGTCTGAGGAATAGAAGTTTCCACTCAACACATGTATGCACACATGTAGTGCCAGTGATATGTGGGCATATCAGCGAACAGTGTTGTGACAAAACAGAGCACACATTAAGAATATGGTTCTTAACCCCTCACTCTAGCAAATTAAAACACATTAATCAAACCACAGCAGCAGTCATCTTAGAGCTCCTGCAAGCTGATCAAATCTTGGGCCTGAATACCAGTCTCATGAGATTTCAGGCAGCAATACTACAGTGTTCAGCAGCTCATTAGGTACAATTGTAATAGGCAGACTGTTTTTGAAAGCAGTAGACAATCGGGAGATTCAGTGTCATTTTCTTACAGGGAACTTGAACCTGGTACTGTGAATGGTCTTATGACCTCCTATTAGAAACCCTAGGAAGGATTTCACAGAATCACAGAAATGTAGGGCTGGAAGGTGTGACATTCTGTATCTTGGTGGATCATCCTGTAGCCCCCCACTATCCTTAATTTATACACAATTGTGATCTTGCATATAAAGAAGTCCATGTGAGGTAACAGAGGAAAGGTTATGATATGCTGAAAGTCATTTTTTAATTTAAATTTGTACATCATTAATGCATATGAAGTTATGAGAAAGTGTTGTATGGCTGTCACTAAAATATGCTATGGGTTTGGGACGCACCCAGATACTAGCTCCGCAGAGACTATGACAAGGGAGGTAACCAATGCCCAGTGGGTGGATGCTAAATAGACATCATCGGCCATTGTCCAGCAAAGGAGTTCCAATTTAATGACTCACTTGCACAAGGCCATGCCAGGGGAGTTGCTCAACCTTGCCTGGAGATTCAGCAATGCCCACCAGACATCCTTGGACTTGTGTTCTCCAAGCACATGGACTGAGGGTATAAAACAGAACACAGTGGCCACATGCTTGGCCTTTTTTCCTTCCCCCCACTTCTGCTGCAAACAAAGACACTCAGAAGACCAAAGATGCCAACAGATAGGACTGGCCCACGTTTAAGGGACAAACCTGTATATTGAGGACTGCAATATCCAGCGGGGTGAGAAAAACTGCTTAATCTAGAGTCGGACGTTGCCCAGTCTAATAGGGTTAAGAGTTTAGACTGCGTGCTTATATTTTATTTTGGTAACTAACTGACTTTTTGCCTATCTTTTGTAGTCAATAAATTTGTTTAAGTGTTTACCTTTACCAGTGAGTTTGCCAGAAGCGTTTGGTAAGGATGTTTACTCAGGTATACAAAGGCTGGTGTATATCCATTTTCCATTGATGAAGTGGTGAACCAATTAATAAATCTACACTGTTCATGCTGAGCAGTGCAAGACAGTATATTTGAGGTACGAGGCTAGAAGCTGAGGGGGTTGGGCTAGTGCCTTTCTCTGTGTGATTCCTGAGTGGCTCTGTGAGCACTCATGCAATCTAGCGGAGTGTGGGGCGCCACATGATGTAGTGCTGAGTGATCACAGCTCCTAAAGGGGTTGCTGCTTGTCACTAGCAAGGCACTGAGACAGACAGCCTAGGCTAGAGAGAGTTAAGAGGACACAGTGGTCCCACAGTCCCAGGCTGCACCCTGGGGATCCCATCACAGAAGGGACCTTGAGAGATCATCTAGTTTAGCCACCCATACTGAGATAGGATAAAATATACCCAGACCCTTCCTGACAGGTGTCTGTCCCTCCTGTTCTTAAAATCCTCCAAGGATGGGGATTCCACAGCCTCCCTATTTCAGAACTTAACTAGCCTTATAAAGTCTTTCCCAATATCTAACCTAAATCTCTTCTGATCCAGCATTAGCCAATTACTACTTCTACCTTCAGCAAACATGGAGAACAACAGCTCACCATGCTCTTTATAGCAGCACTTAATACATTTGATGACTGACCAGGTTCCCTTATCAGTAGTGTTCTTTCAAGACTAAACATGTCCAGATTATTTAAAAAACAAAAACAAAAAAAACCCCACCTTTCCTTAGATTGTATTTTCTAAAATTTATCATTTTTTTTCTCTCCTCTAGACTCTCTCCAATTTGTCCACATTTTTCCTATAGAGTGGTCCCAAAGTGGGACACAGTACTCCAGCTGAGGACTCAGCAGTGCAGAGAAGAATTGAACAATTACTTCCCATGTCTTACATATGAAACTCCTGTTGCTGTATCCCGGAGTGATCTTTGCCTTTTTGCACCTACATCACATCACTGAATTACTCAATTTGTGATCCTGCAACTTCTATTTTTTGAGTCCAGTTTCTAGTAGTAGCGTGCTGTTTAAGAGTAGGAAAGTTGCAAGCTAACATATGACATTGCAAGATAAAGATCATGCTTGGGTCCAGAATGTAGGACCAACAAACCAGTCTTCCACCAGGAAAATCACTTTTGCCTCATTTGACCCCAAAATTCCTAAAGAGGGAAGGCTACAAAACCTGGATGCCCACAGTACACTAAGATTTATTGTTTATGAAGTCTGAGACATTTGATCCTGCATCATGGCTTAAAGATCAAATGGCCTCTAGACTTAGTCTGTAGCTAGATTAGGACACTGATCAGCGACTTACTATTGCAGCAAGAAAGTTAAGTTTACTCTCACTCTACAGTGTGGGGAAAAAGGAGGGACCTGCGTGTGTGGCAGGCAGGCAGGCAAGTGAAATCTTTTTTAATGGATATTTGCAAGGCTGTCTTCTGCTTGCACTTTTGCCAAAGATTATAGAACAGGTTCACGGTTTGCCGACTCTGGAAAAGGGTGGTGGAGGCAGAAGTCAAGTGATGATCCCTCGTATACTAAATAACTGCTTTGGGTGGTCTCAACATCAGGACTTATTAAAGAAAGTTTCACCTTTTTAACATTTTTCATTCTAAGGCTCCCTGAAGATTTGGATGCACATTGCACCAGCGAATCAGTTGAAGCTTTTTGCAGTATGTTCAAATTGCTACTGCTAAATGTATCAGTTAAAGGCTGTTGAATACTGTCAGTTGATGGTCTTTGGTACTGCTTTAACTGTATTCAACTGAAAACTAAGAAATAGCTAGAGGGTATTTGAGATGGCTGAGTGCGTTGACCACTCCCAGGAAAATCACCCCATGCTCCGAGGCCAAGCATCACAGCTCACAACAGAGAACAAACTTTGCACAGGCAATCCAGCCAAATCCATTATGAAAATGTGGCTCCGTGGGCCCATCTGGGATAGCATGCCAGAGATAACTGGATGGCACAAGAGATGGGGGCCTGGCTGCAGGACGAGACTAATACACCATGGGTATGCATTGCAGCTGTACACTCTGACCCAGGCCCCCCAAGATATTACCTCACCTCTCTCTAATAGCCAAAATCTCTCTTTTCAAAAGTATATGCATATTTTCAACACAAATAAAGCTTAAACCTAATTTTACTTACTTTGCATGGAGGCCATTGTTTTCAGGCATGTTCCATGTGTTTGAAGTCACATTAATAAGCTTGTCAGTAGCCTTGAGAACAGCAAGCCATTCAATGTCATATTCCAGAGCATCAGATGCATTGGGGTCATGGTCTATATCTATTACCTTAAAAAACCAATATTGACAAATGAGGTATTTTATTCAACCTGACAGAAAGATAGAATGATGTCTTCAAGCATTATCTTTAGCAATCAGTTCTTAATTAAAAGTTCAGTATACCTGCCAAATAAGGCAGAGGTTCTGTGAAAAAAGTAGTATGTGATCATGTAATTAGAGATTATCATAATGCATATGCACAAGGGGGCTGAATTAAGGCTGCACAGGCAACATGAAATCTAGCATTTCCTAGCTTTTGACTTTATTTTTAAAGTTAAAAGTTGAAAACAGTTTGTGGGCAATATATTCAAGAATCTGCCCAGGTGGGTGCATCTGAGATACAGACTAATAAGCAGAAGTTTCTTTTTGGTCTATTCATTTCCACCAATCCCAAACTGGTTTGTTTAACTCTTCCCTGCTTCCTTCCTTCCTTTTTTCTGAGGGAAGGAGCAGCTGCATCTCCAAAGAACTGCATTTATAGAACCATCCAACCTAATGTTATTAATGTTTGGCAAAATATGATCAGAGCTGCTTTTCTCTTCCAGTCCAAGAGGATAATTCATAGGGTGAGGAACATCCCGTTTTATAGGATTCTGAAAGAGATCATGGGCCTTTTGAAGATAGCCTTAAACACACAGAAATGATCTCTAGTGTTGTATTAGTCACTGATTTTTCTCTATACTAGTACTAGTCATTAACAGTCTTCCTTACAATTACCTGTAGGATTGACCTTGGGCAATGGTCTTGATTTTTGGTTGTAAAGCAATGCCACCCTAATGGACATTGATGGCAATAAGGCTACCTAGTTTCCTCCTAGTACGTGGCCTGATTTGAGTCAGCTACTGTACTGAGCAGTCTGTGTGGCCTCCTGCCACAAAAGGTAAAGCTCACTAGCTGGAGAGATGGAATGATCTAGTTCAGGGTTTCTTAAACTGGGGGTCACGACCCCCCGGGGGGTCGCCGAGTGCTCCCCAGGGGGTCGCGAGCTCATGCCGGCACCGGCACCCCACCACTGGGGCCACAGCCAGCAGCCAGCCCGCGGCAGGGACTGGGGCCGCAGCCGGCAGCCAGCCCGCGGCAGGGACTGGGGCCGCAGCCGGCAGCCAGCCCGCGGCAGGGACTGGGGCCGCAGCCGGCAGCCAGCCCGCGGCAGGGACTGGGGCCGCAGCCGGCAGCCAGCCCGCGGCAGGGACTGGGGCCGCAGCCGGCAGCCAGCCCGCGGCAGGGACTGGGGCCGCAGCCGGCAGCCAGCCCGCGGCAGGGACTGGGGCCGCAGCCGGCAGCCAGGTCCGCACCTGTATTTCTGCATTCGGCGGCGGTGTTATATTATTTTTTAGCCACCGAATGCGGAAGTATTGAATTCAGCGGCTTTTCGGCAGACATGGTGGGGTCGCGCTGCCCCGACGGAGCAGAAAAAGGGGTTGCAGTCTCAACAAGTTTGAGAACCGCTGATCTAGTGCATGTATAGGCAACCTATGGCACACATGCCAAAGGCGGCACACGAGCTGATTTTCAGTGGCACTCACACTGCCCGGATCCTGGCCACCAGTCGAGGGGCTCTGCATTTTAAATTTAATTTTAAATGAAGCTTCTTAAACATTTTAAAAACCTTATTTATTTTTACATACAACAATAAGTTTAGTTCTATATTATAGACTTATAGAAAGAGACCTTCTAAAAAAGGTTAAAATGTATCACTGGCATGCAAAACCTTAAATTAGACTGAATCAATGAAGACTCGACACACCACTTCTGAAAGGTTGCAGACCCCTGAAGTGGACTAACAGCCAGGAACCCCAGTGTTCTACCTCCCATCTCTGAACCAGATGAGGTCTCTGGTTTTAGTCAAGTCCAAAACTACAAAAAAGCACTCTTGTAGACAGCTGAAAACCCACTTGGCCCTTGTCATAAGTGTGCAGTGTTGCCTTGCCTGGGTGGGGCTATGTTATCTGAGAAGGCAGTGTCGTCAGAGCAGTCTGGCTAGACCCAGAGAGACCAGGAAGTAAAAGTTAGTTCAATTTGGGCTTTGAATTGACTCAGACCCCTTTGATCCAACTATGGATCATCCACCTCGTCCTTTCTTAAGATGTCTTCCTAACTAGCTAAAACTAAGTAAAAATTGTATCCTGCATAAAAGCTTTGCATTTGACCTTGGTGCCTCTTTCTGTGTATTTAGCAAAGAAAGGGTGAGAAGTTTGTTATGCAAGAAGAGTGAGGTTAAAGAATTCTGTACCTGTGTAGTGTCTTAATTGTATGCTGTATTCTATTGTCTTTATTAAATCTTTTTAGTTATAAAAAGGTTTGGTTCTTCTCATAAAGGAATCCTAGCTTTGGATGGGACAGCTCAGGGTGAGTGAGGGCTGTGTCTAAGTCTCTCTCTGCTTTCAAGCTGGAAAGGGAAGGGGGAAGAGGATTGTGTCTCTGAGGTTGAAGGGACGCTGGAGTGAAGTCTCGGTGTGGTTTTTTTCTCCCAGACAGAAGGGAGGGGTCGGGAGGCTTACTCTTGGGGGAAGTCAAGGTTCCCTACCCCATAGTCTTGGGGTGAATACTGAGTGGTGGCAGCGACACCCCAATTTCCCAGCTGGCAAAGTGGGGGTGTTGGGGAGAAAGATATAACTTAATCTGGGAGCAGCTTGAAGTTATTTGGTCTGTCTTAAAATAGTCCCTCGAGAGCACAGGGACTGGGGTACCCACTCTTTACAGCCCTGTTTGTAGGAAGCCAAGTCCAAGTAGGCAGTCCGGTGAAAAGAATTAATCTATTGCTTCTAATGCAGAGTGTCTGGTGATGCATTTGTCAGGGAACACTTCCTTCAGTACCAACTTAATTCTCCTGACCCTGACATACCTCAATCATTAGCCCGTTTCCTGCTGCTATTACCCCAGTAAAATAGGTTGATATAACAGCATTTGCATAGCAACTGCTGAAGCTTCTGCCAAAGATGGAATAACTGTATCCTCTTGATTAAAGCATCTCACCATGCTGAAGAAAGGGGACATGTCCATGAACCAGTGGCAGATTCAGGGCTGCAGGTGCAGCAGGCTGTCAAACATACAGCTAAGGGTTGCATAAAATCCCTCCTTTACCTGTAAAGGTTAAGAAGCTCAAATAACCTGGTTGGCACCTGACCAAAAGGACCAATAAGAAAAGATGCTTTCAAATCTGGGGGAGGGGAGGTTTTGTTGGTGCTCTCTGTTCCCTCTGACTAGAGAGAAAGAGGGATCGAACAGGCAACTCAGCTCCTGAAATGATACATCTGAAATTATAGGTAGCAACAATAAAATGGGTTATATTATTTTTTGTTTTACATTGTGAATTTTCCCTATGCTAAGAGGGAGGTTTACTCCTGTTTTTGTAACTTTGAAGTTGAGCCTAAAGGGGAATCCTCTGTTTAAATCTTTTAATTACCCTGTAAAATTACCTTCCATCCTGATTTTACAGAGGTGCTTCTTTTATTTTTTTCTTTATAATAAAGTTCTTTTAAGAACCTGATGGGTTTTTAGGACACTAAAAACCCAAGGGTCTGGTCTGTGCTCACTTTGCTAACCTATTGGTTAGTATATTATTCTCAAGCCTCCCCAGGAAAGGGGGTGAAAGGACTTGGGGGGGATATTTGGGGGCAAATAGAAACTCCAAGTGGTCCTTTCCTTGAATCTTTGTCTAAATTTCTTGGTGGTGGCAGCAATACCATCCAAGGACAAGGAGGGATTTGTGCCTTGGGGAAGTTTTTAACCTAAGCTGGTAGAAATAAGCTTGGGGGGGGGGGGGGGGAAGGTGTCTTTCATGCACACATCTGTATCCCAGAGTTCAGAGTGGGAAGGGAACCCTGAAACAAGCCTGGGTCAGGTAAGCCACTTTCCACCTTCCCTAGAAACAAGCATGGGATTCAGCCCCCACTGCAAGTTCAGGAGGTGGCTGAGATCCACCACTTTCAGACATTTGGCAGCTTGAGTTGTTTTTTGGTTTGTCTCTTTCCCAAAATGGGGCTAAGTTTCCCAAAGGGGCAGGATGAGATGGATTAGGATACTCTGGCTGAGCAGGGACTGAGGAAAACTGACTGGCAGTGGTACACAGAAGAGGAGTTCTTATGTGAAGGAGAAACTGGGAAGAAATTGTACTGTACTTCTGGCAAGTTAATTTTGTTGAATGTCTGTATTAGTTGGTCTTGTATTTTGGGGCAGGGACTATTTTCTTTTCCATATATACAGTGCCCAGCGCAATGAACGCCCAATGCCAGGCAGGGCCTTTAGGCCCCTAGTGCAATACAAATTCTAAAAAGTCCACTGTAGATAGTAGGAAAGTCCTCTTTTGTATACTGTGAGATATTGAATTCAATAAGCTGTCTGGATTGGATTGTGTTCTAGGATTTCTCTGGAGTTTCATACCCTATAATTGTCCTCAAGGGGTTGTGCACTGGATCACCAGCTACTTTTCCACTGTACCCTGGTTAGATTCTCATCCCACAATCTCTTGATCACAGTATCATGAAATAAGGAAGAAAAAAAGCCTGCCTAGGGGCTCTCCCTCTCCAGGACAGACTCAGAAAGTTCACTTTCCTCAAATGGGGGATCTTGTCTTTTTTTTGTTTTTATTTCCCTTAGGTTTACATTTCAGGCATTTTACAGGAGCTTTCAGTTACTTAGTTACTGCCTCCAAAGACAGAAGAATATATGTGGCTAGATAGAGGCACCAGGATACAGCCCATAGTGAGGCATGATGCATTGTTGCACCTTCCTAGGAAAGGGGTATTGTGACTTAATACATCACAATTCCTTCCACAACCTCCACTTGCTTCAAGAAGAGGGGCTGGGGAGAGAAGTAATTTAATTCTGATCTATACCAGCAGCAAGTTACCACTCCACACACTTCACTGGTCAGCACATTGAGGGCGCAGAGCAAAAGCTCCACATATTCCCCACCCTCATGCTCTACAGTAGTAATAAGCAAATACAAAGTGCCCCTCATTCCTGTATCCTGCTACGAAGTCCTGGCAGTTTGTACAGGGGCATATGGAGGAATTCTTATGACCTCCTATATGTGTCTGCAGCCCAAGAAAGGATCCTCTTAAATTTCCACTAGCCCATTAAGTCCTCATCTGTACATGAGCAGCAACTGAGAGATTTAATTCTCTGGGGATGGAAGATTCATTCTTCAGCATCCTGCTGAACTGTGCACTCCCCACCCCAGATATATAAAGTACTAAATGGTAGTAGATGACCACTTACTTACCTGCAGGAAGTCTCTGTGTGGCAGACATTTATCTAGAGCCAAAAATTTTGTTGCATTTGGCAGCTGTCCTTCAATGTTTGTCTAGGAAACATGAATGAAACCCTTACTGGCAATGCTAAAGATTCTCTGAAATATGACCTTTCTAATAACCAAATTCAAGACTCCAGAGCAGAATTTAAAGTTTTAACAGTTTCTATTAAACAGAATATTCTAAAGTTCCTAGAGATAAAAAGGGAGGACTGTGGTACAAAGCTCTTGAGATGAAGTCAGAGGAAACTGGAGTAGATTATAGCAACAACACTGGTGGAGGAGGGGAGGAGAGGAGACACGAGTCTCCTTCAGCTGAAGCAATCTGGTATAATCAAGCACACAGGCCTTGTCTACACTATGGACTAAACTGCCAGCTGTATCCATCGCAGCAGCAGTCATCAATTTAACAGATCTAGTAAAGACACAATAAGTCGATGGGAGAGCATTCTCCCGTCAACTTAATTAATCCACTTTAATGAGAGACAGAAGCTATGTCAATAGGAGAGCATCTCCTGTCAACACAGTGTTAAGTCAATATAAATTATGTCAACTTAGTTATGTAATTTAGGGCAGATCTACACTACCCACCGGATCAGTGGGTAACAATCGCTCTCTCAAGGGTCAATTTATCACATCTAGTCTAGACACGATGAATTGATCTCCAAGAGCTCTCCCTATCGACTCTGGAACTCTAACGCCACGAGAGGCGGAAGCAGAGTCGATGGGGGAACAGCAGCGGTCAAGTCGACGCCATGAGGACACCAAGGTAAGTCGACCTAAGATATGTCAACTTCAGCTATGGAAATAACATAGCTGAAGTTGCATATCTTAGGTCAATCCCCCCCCATTGTAGGCCTTGGTTAAGATTGACTTACACTGCTAGTGTAGACTAGGCTACAGACTCAGATCCTCAGAAAGGGCTATTCTCATAAGGGAGAGAAAGAGATTTGCCAAGACAGGAAACTCTAGAGACAAGAGCTGTCAACTGTTTGTGATTTTTATACTGTTTGGAATTTACCAACTGTTAAGAAGCACAAAGAGAATGTAGCCAATGACTCTCCTAGTTTGCATTACTCTGGTTGACAAGAAACTAGCAAATAAACCAACAGGTTTAAACCTAGCCGGTTTTCTCGCTTTGGGCTACTCATGAACTCTCCCTGTCTCCTCTGACCCTTGCCATCTCTCAGGAACCCACAAGGATAACTGGTTATTTGAGATGGGTATCTTCCCTGAATTGCTCTCTACCCACCTCTTTCACAAAATGAAAATCCATATATTTTAAAAATTAAATATAATTTTCTAGTTCAGCAACATCAGCTACTTAACAAGTTAAGTGACCATCAGGACAGAGTAATTTGAAAAAAGACTGGGTTAAAACTACAAAACAAAGTAATAGTTTTACAAATAGCTTCAAAAGTATCATAACTTATTCTGTTTATAACACATTCTCATTCTTTATGAGTTAAGACTCTTTAGATTATGTTAAGCCTTTGATTATTAAGGTGAATTGATAGTGAATATAGATAGGAGCACTTTCCATAAGCTGTATAAAAATACATTTATAAAAAGAAAAAGCAAATAAGTTTTTACAAGAGAAAAATGCTTGTGTGAATCTGGCTACTGGCATCAGAAACCTGAGATACACACTATATGCTTTTGTTTATGTTACCTGGTGTTGCATTAAAGCTGCAAATTTTACATGAAGATGTGCTGAGAACCAATATGTGGGCTGAAAGTACTGCAGAAGCTCTGAAGCAGCAGGACTTCCCAATGTATTGTTTTCCACTTCTTGGCGGAAGAAAGATTTCATTTTAAGAAGCTGTTTCTTGTTTCCATAGTGATATATACTTCTTGGCCAATCATGAGACATAAATATATCCATAGGAAGCTTTAGCTATAATGCAAAAAATAAATACAGGAAAACAACAGCACGTGAATACTAATGAAGGGGGAGTATACTTGATTCTGTTTGTCTGACCAGAGCAGATTTTGACTGAGTCTTACTTTCTAAACACTTGAGTTATATCACTGGATGCAATCTTTCAGAGTGCCATTGAGTTTGATCGTGCGTTCTTTAAACTCTATGGTTTGTGTGACATTTGCTTATTTTCCTTGGGACAGGTAAGACAGCGTTTAGTCACAGTAACATTTTGATATTTCCCCTCAGAGACAAATGTCAAACAGTTATATGGACACAAGAATTTCTAAAATTATAGCCATATAATAAGTGCTATTTACAAAGCAAATTCACACAATAGCAAAAGTTGGAAAAAAGTATCACTATGCTTGAATAATAGTTATTACAAACATAAGTTAGTTGTATTCTATTAGCATACATTATCTTCTCTGAGCTGGCAAGCTACTTAAGCATGGGTGAGTTTCCCTGCGTTACTCTCAAACCCCATTTATGCTATTTTTCTTGAAATATTTTAGCTATCCCCTGCCTATAGGCACTTCAATAGCTTTTTTTAATTATATCATAAATTTTTCCATCTCCAAACCTGTGGTTTTTCTAGCACCATGCTCAGAGATTTTCATAGTGCAGCAGTGAAACTGAAGGAGGTCAGTTTCATTCTTCTGCAACTAGGCAAAGCTCTGAGCTGCAGCAGAAGCAGTCTCTCATTCACTCTGGCTACATCTATGTTACAGTCTATGTTGGCATAACTACATTTGTATAGTCCCCTAGTGCTGAAAGGAGGAGTTCTGTCAGTATAGTAACATGACCTCCTAGGGCATTAATTATGCCGACAGAAACCCTCTTCTGTCGGCATAACTGTATACACTGGGGCTTTTACCAGCATAGCTATATAGCTTGGGTTGTGTTTTGGTTTGATTGTGGGTTTGTTTGTTTTTTAAAACACCTCTGATCAACATAGCCATGCTGGTATATGTTTTAAATATAGACCAGGCCTCCGAGTGGCTATAGGAGGATTAGATTAGGAGGCCAAGTATCAGAGGGGTAGCCGTGTTAATCTGGATCTCCGAAAACAAGGAGTCCGGTGGCACTTTAAAGATTAACAGATGTATTTGGGCATAAGCTTTTGTGGGAGGCATGCATCTGTAGAAGTGGGATTTTGTAAGGTGCCACCAGATTCCTAGGTTAGGAGGGACCATCCTCCATCAGAGCCACCAGCAGTTTCTGAATGGAAACAGAGGAAAAGTATTACTTTTACCTTCCAGGAGTCAGAGATAGTCTTTTGGGGTCTCCCCCAGTGTTGGAAAATCAAAAAATGCAAAGTTATAGTGACACTCTCCACAGCATCTTAGCTGTCTCTGACGCGATGGCCATAGGAATTGAGAACAACAGTACCTTACCTTCCCTAACCAAGAATGCCATTCTCTGTACAACTCCAGTGCAACAATCCTATTCACACAGTCCAACAAACTCATTATGCACCATGCAGTGTAACTGTTCTGGGGAATATTTGCTGCTGGTTTGCTGAGATACCACTTCACAAAAAGGCCAAAGGAGGGACAGTACTGCAATCTCATTCAGTGACTCCTCAGGGTAGGGAGCAAAGGAAGCAGCATTAAGGTTACATGGGAAATGTCATCTTAACTCTGCATTTTCTTCAGGGAAGTTGTCTGCTCCCTATACTCTATGGATAGGAAACTGAAATCTTGTCTTAGTCAGGAAGAAACTTCCAGGGTTTGCAGGGAAGAGAAGCTACAGAGTCCAGTGCTGATGAAGCTCTGTAGCTTTAACAGAGGCTACTCCCATTTGAGGAGCAATGGCAGCCTGGAAAATCAGATATGGCACTTGAAAGGTCACCCTGCCCAAGAATACAGGTATAATTGTGCTGGAGTGAGAGAGACTAAAGAGACCCACGAAGGCCCTCCTTCCACCCACCCCCAGACATCTTTGTTTCTGCCACATCCTCACACACCACAGGGAAGTTGAGGCAGGTATCCCTGCTCCCCCTTCCAGGCCTCCTCCCCAAAACACACTTACTGAATTAAATACTCAGGAAATTTCATTAAAAGTTTTGTTTGCAAGGATTACATCTGATTGAGTCCCCTCCTCCCATACAAAGGGCCAACCTATGCCACACCTTTAAATTATACCTCAATCCCAACACAGTACATCTCTGCTAACAATGCCAGGCTCTGCACCACTACAATAAACATCCTTCAGCTTCCAACTGAAACCCACTAGGCTCCCTCAGATGCTAAAATAAAACCTTGGGAAAGCTGGAAGCTATAGCTAATACACAACACACTGCAAACTTAACCTGTGCACATAAATCCCCTTGAATATTTGCTAATATCACTGAGGATATAATTAAGGACACCTGTGTGATATGTTTCTGTATCAACTGAAGAAGGCAGTCTTGCAACAATGCAGAAACTAGTGACAAGGCCTGTAGAATTACCTTTCTATGGTGAATAGCAGAAGCAAACTTTGATTGTATCTGTTTCCATAGATGACGTAAATTCACATCACCAACATGCTCATCTCTAGATTAGTCTAGTCTCATGCAATATTATCTACCCTCTTTAAAAAAAGCTTCTCTCTTCACCTGTTTGAGTTTGAAGACTTCAATACTCCTCACATGGTACGCACTTCTTACGGTCTGCTGATTGTATGGAGGACACTCAAAATGACCTGAAACATACCAAGAAAAATTTGTCACCCAAGAGATTGGGTTCCTAGAAGGAGCAAGGGGAATCAAATTGCAAGGAGTGAGCCTAGCTTGTGGTGTTCAGAGCATAAGTCGGGAATAAAGCCTTCAGACTTTACCGCTCTGAAATTCAAGTGGAGTCAGTCCCCTGACACTTCTGTAAAGACACCAACCTACATAATCAGTTGTAGAAGTAAAAGAAACAGACAGACACTATTAATTAAAGAATGCTGCCAAAGGAGTGTTAGGATGATTGCTACAAAGGCTTATTGCATGCATCCGACGAAGTGGGTATTAGCCCACGAAAGCTTATGCTCCAACATGTTTGTTAGTCTATAAGGTGCCACAGGACTTTTGTTGCTTTTGCAGATCCAGACTAACACGGCCACCCCTCTGATTACAAAGGTTCGTACATCCACAGGGAGCTCTCTCTCATCATGCTTGGCAACTGATTGCCAAAGTACTATGACCAAGCATAGGTGCTCCAGATGCAAGACATCTTTACTGGTGTATATGGCTGTTTTCAGCTTGAAGAATTGATACCATGTCTGCGCACAGACACATGGACTCCATAGTGGAAATCTGTTTACAGGCAACTTTGGAGAACCTGTAAATTCCCCAACACACACACACACTATAAATAGAACATGTAATAAAAACAGTATGGAATCTTAATTGCAAGATGTTTCTGAATGCATATGTTAATGTAAAGTCTAAGTTACACAAAATATTACCTTTTTTGTAATCATGAGATTTGAAAATGCCAGAAATTCCACCAATTCTTACACCACGATATTTTACTACTCCTGCATAACCTAGAATGACACAAGATTAAAATAAAATTCTCTGCATATCAGGAAAACAGGGAGCTTTCAGGAATCGTAATCTATAGTTTGTTCAACTTGAACACAATGTGCATTAGGTACAAAATAATTGATTCAGGTAAAATAACTCATCCAGAACCATGGTTCAAATGAGTTACATTTTAGAAAATGTTCACTTGCCTTTGCACTACTTCCAATCCCAGACAAAACCTATTATTGTAGAATGCAATTTTTCTATTTCTAACCTGCCCAAAACAATTGAAGTCATTCATACAGCAGCCCACATATTTTCATGATTCTTTACAAATAAAATGAATACTAAGTCTTACAATTTAAAACTGACAAGAATAATAGCACAAGGCAAAGTCAGTCATCTGAGCATAACTGAAGGTGAAAAGCAAGGATTGATTGAAGATGTGAATTTTAAAGGGAAAAATCAAAGGATAAGTAGTATTTGGCAGAAGCAAACATGGAGAATTTCAGTATCACAGAGCATGAAAGATGATAAAAATTAACAAGATGAAAAGAAGGGAGCAGTAAAGGGAAATATTTCAGAAGCGAGATGAGATTTAGGAGGGGGGGGGGGGATTATAAGAATGGCCATACTTAGACTATCAAGCCCAGCATCTTGTCTTCCAACAGTAGGGTTGCTTTCTGTGACCATCTTGGTCAATAGCCATTGGTGGACCTATTCTCCATTCTCTTTTGAACCCCTTTACAGGTTTGGCTTCACAACATTTCCTGGCAAAAAGGGTTCCCTCCCTCCCCTTTATAATAAACCTTTAGTTTTAGACACTGAAGGATTGGCTGGCAGCATAGTATTTAGGGTAAGATCCAAACCTATACTGACCTGGTAATGTGGCTGACCCTTTGGGGTCAGAAGAATATTTTGTATATGTGAGCAGGTTGTTTTTTTTTAAAACATATATATTTTCCCACAGTACTGGACCTAGGTGCAGACTGGGAGCCAGAGAACTGACATGCAGTAAAGAGGGCGGAATGGTTTCTTTTTTGCTTCTCGATAATCAGTGTGGGGAATCAGAAGCACAGTTTGTGACTGATTGGGGAGGTTAATTCTACGTAAAAGAATAAATGGACACAATTCAGACATCAAGAACTACAACATTCAAAAATCAGTCAGAAAACACTTCAGTCTCCCTGGACACTCAGTAACAGACTTAAAAGTGGTAACTCTTCAACAAAAAATCTTCAAAAACAGACTCCAACAAGAAACTGCACAACTGGAATTAATTTGCAAACTGGACACCATCAAATTAGGCCTGAATAAAGACCGGGAATGGATGGGTCACTATAAAAACTAATTCACCCATACTAATTTCCCTCTACTATTACTCACACTTTCTTGTCAACTGTTTGACATGGGCCACCCTCATTACTTTGGCCTCATTACCACTACAAAAGTGATTTTTTTCCCCTCCCTTGGCATTTCTACTGTTGAGAATAGCCTATTAATTTCATTGGGTAACAGATTCTTCTGTTATGCAAAGGTGTAAATAATACTTCCTTATATACTTGTGCCATATCATTCATGATTTAATAGACCTTTATTGCATCATCCCCCTTGGCTGTCTTTTTTTTAAAAAAATGCAGAATACAGTCTCGTAGATAAAAACAAAGAACCTACACTTAATCCAGAGAGCAATAAAGCCAATTTAGTGATAGGAGCAGGAGAGAAAAGTCATTAGCAGTGGTGTGTACAATTGACTGGAATGGAAATAGACTGGAACAGAAACAGGACAGTAGTCCAGGGTCCAGACGAAAGTGGGTTACAATAATTTTGACCAAGGCACAGGGAAAGGTGTTTGGGGTAGTGGGGATAATAAAGAAGCTAGTTTGGGCAATATCAGAGAGGAAACCACCAACAAGAAACAAAATAAGAAAAAAAGGTCAGAGAATACTCAGGTGGTGGTCCTGGGAAATAGGAAAGATAAGAAGAGATGAGAGAATGTAGCATAGGTAAAGAGATTAAGAAGAAAGATTAAATTCAGTTGCAGAGTTTGGTATGATGGTATCCCACCAACTTGTTAGATCGCCATGCAAGCATCTCCATCTTCGTCTGTACAGGACAGCACTGAAGTCCACCTGCTTACCATCTTCTTTGATACAATCCATCCATTTGCAGGTCATTCAACAGGAAATTTCAGAGCCAATTTAAAATTAAAGATTGGATAGAAAGAGTGAAGTGGAGGATAAAGAGAAAAACTGGTGAATCCTAAGCATAATTTAAAACACTGGCCCTTGGAGAATACAGAAAAAAAACAAAAACAGAACCCAGAAGTACTGAAGTCATTAAAAACGAAGACTCAAATTCAGGAGATCACCCAGCCAAAAACATTTTACTATCTTCTGCTACTCTTCAACTGAGCATCTGAAGCAAAATTGTATCCTCCTGAGGTTCTCTCAATAATATATAGACAGTACTTCAAAAACAAAATCCAAAACAGTAATGTGTGTCTCAACATAGTCAGAAATCTATTGTCCAGGATCAGGGATCAACAACCCATCCTGGACAATAATCCCTCACTTTCACAGGCCTTGGGAGGAAGGCCAGTCCTGGCACACAGACAACCTTAAACAGATTCTCACCAGCAACAGCACACCGCGCCATAACTCCTCCAACTCAGGAACCAATCCATGCAACAAACCTCTATGCCAACTCTGTCCACATATCTACACCAGCAACACCATCACAGGACCTAACCAGATCAGGCACACCATCACTGGTTCATTCACCTGCACATCTACCAATGTAACATATGCCATTATATGTCACCAATGTCCCTCTGCTATGTACATCGGCCAAACTGGACAGTCCCTATGAAAAAGGATAAATGGACACAAATCAGGAATGGCAATATACAAAGACCTGTAGGAGAACACTTCAGCCTGCCTGGACACACAATTACAGATTTAAAAGTCTCCATATTGCAGCAAAAAAAACTTCAAGACCAGACTGCAAAGAGAAACTGCAGAGCTATAATTCATTTGCAAATTTGACACAATCAATCTGGGATTGAACAAATATCTTGAATGGCTTGCTAATTACAAAAACAGCTTCTCCTCTCTCAGAGTTCACACCTCTAATCAGCTGCTAGAGGAATACCTCACCCTCCCTGATTTGAGATAACAAGCTGGTTCAGGCTGATTGGACTAACCTTGTTACCTCCTACCTGGTTCTTGCCTACTTATCTATACCTCCCCCTGGACACTTCCACTGCTTGCATCCGACAAAGTGGGTATTAGCCCACGAAAGCTTATGCTTCAATACTTTAGTTAGTCTTTAAGGTGCCACAGGACACTCTCTTACCTCTGCTATTCCAGAGTAACATGGCTAGCTCTCTGATTCAAGACCATATTTATATTTTAAATCTGTACAAAGAATTAAAATATTCCATACCAAGGTAATATATGTTTGGTGCCACCCATCCTCCATATGGCAGTTCCTGCAAGTGATTTGACGCTTCATGATTACCCCCGATAAAGACTGTGAGAACAGGAGCCTTCTTCTCTCCCGAATAATACCTATTTCGGAAACAGAAAAACATCATCTTAACAATATACAAGTGATATTTCAAGATGTTTACATGCTTAAGCAGCAGAAGAGATTGGGCCTACACAAGTCTACACACAAAAATATTAGATTTTTAAGTTTTTTAAATGATAGATTATTTGACCATCCCAAACTAGCAGTCAATGTGTAGCCTTCAGAAAGCATCAGCCACACAACTGGTTTCGTTCAAACACAGACCCAGTTTATTCTGTTTAACAGGCCACAAGGTTTCCACAGAAACCTTGAAAACAAAATTAGTCTGGAATTGCAGAAGTGACAAAGAGTCCTGTGGCACCTTAAAGACTAACTAAAATATTGAAGCATAAGCTTTCGTGGGGTAGTACCCACTTCGTCGGGCATCCGACTAAATGGGTATTAGCCCACGAACGCTTATGCTTCAATACTTTAGTTAGTTTTAAGGTGCCACGGGACTCTTTATCACTACTGAAATCAATGCTACTGGTATTTATTTGTACATAAACACGACAATGGTCAGTTGCAGGCTGCGTTTCGGTTCAGGGGGACTCCGCCTTCTCCAGATCTCTGCAGAATCCCGCAGGGACGCGGAGTGGGTAGAGACGCTGAGGAGAAGGGGGGAGGCCTAGGCCTAGGTTCGCGTTCAGGGCGACTCGAGCTCGTTACCCAGCGAGTCTGAGTAGAAGGCGCAGCCTCTCCCGTCACGCCGGCAGCGCAGGGATCTGACGCGCCGGTGGACGGTGACGAGAAGTTCCCGGCACCGCACCCAGCAGCCCTCTGCTCCCCACGGCAGCGGAAAGCGGGCGCCGGGCCCGACGCTCACCGGTAGAAGGTCTGCATGTGGCGGTACTTGGCCGACACAGCCATGCAGCGTAGGTCCGCCTCGTTGCGCACGGCCTGGAAGTCACCGCAGCACAGCAGCAGGTCGATACGCACGTTGTGGCGCCGCTGCAGCAGCTCCAGCGTCTCGTAGAGCTTGTCCAGCTCGCCATGGCAGCAGCCAGCCACCGCCACCTTCATCCCGCGGCGCGTGCTTAATGCGTCACCAGCCCCCAGCTCTCGCCGGACCACGGTCGAGCGCGTCCGCACATCAGCCGCTGCCCGCCTACAGCTGAGCTACGGCCCGCGCGCCTGGACTGCGCGCTCGCGGGCCACAATCGAAGCGTGCACGCGCGTCTGTGCGTGGGCGTGCGCGTGCCGCCCTGCGCTTGATGCAAAATCCGGGCTTTGTGCGTGCCCGCTACGTGCATGCTGAGTGCGCGAGCTGCGTGCAGGTGCCTTTGGGTTTGGGCGTGTGCACGCACGTGAATGGCCAGTGTGTGTACGTGTTCGTTGTGTGTACATGTGTGTGATGGCGCCCCACAAAGGGGTTATGCTGTGAGTGTGTTGAGAATAGTGCTGGGCCCTGGCAGTACCTGAATAACAGTCTCTGACCTTTTTACAACGCCGGCAGCCATATGTCTATTGTCCTCTTTATCAGCATTCCTGGAGCAGTTGTAACACTGGTTTTAACTGGATACAACCAGGGATGACCTGGTTGATCGTGTGCACATATCATGGACAGTTAAGTGCATGGCAGGGGTCACATATACACTTGTTTACTCCTCCCTGTAAATACTACTGTGTTTCACAAATAAAACTGCCGTATGCCTCCGAAGCTATTCAGCCAGAGGCGGGTGCGTGCCCTTTGATCAAAGAATTGGGTGTTGGTGTGTTTATTACTTGGTCTCTGACAGTTTAGAGCCCTAATCCAACTGCGCACTACTCAGGTGTGGAAAGGTGAGTAGGTCCAGCTATTTTTTACCTAACAATTGTAACACAGGGATTAGGGTTACCACATTTGAACATTCAAAAGAGGACACTTCAGGGGTGGGGGCATTTGTATGGATGTCAAAGGGAGGGATGTGGAGATCCTGTTCCAAGGGGGAAAAAATGTTTGATCTCAGATCTTTCTAGCAGTAATACCAGTACCAAGTATACAGGTAAAATAACCTCTCTATTCCTACTTCAGATGCCCTTGTTTATTTATTCAAGGATTGCAATAGACTTTTTTTGACCACAGCATCACACTGGGAACTCATGTTTAGATTGAGACAGAGTCCTGTGGCACCTTAAAGACTAACGAAAGTAATGTTTAGATTATCTACCATGACATCCACATTTTTTTCAGTCACTGCTTCCCGGAATAGAGTTCATCTTGTAAGTGTGGCCTGCATTCTTTGTTCCTAGATGTATATATTTACCCATATTAAAATGCCCATTGGTTGCTCGCACCTAGATTACCAAGCGATCGAGATTGCTCTGTAGGAGTGACCTGTCGTCATCATTATTTATCAAGGAAGTAGGATTGGATTTTAACACTTCTAGTCTGTGACACTCCCCTGCTGTTATCCGGACTTGTGATCTGCTAGGTCACTCCAATCCTTGACTGGGAGCCAGCCATACCCAGCTCTGCTGTGAGAACCCCCACTCCCAGGTTGTTCACGCACAGCCTCTAGCATATGAGCTGATCCCAACTATGCGAGTGGGCATTTTGGCCAGCTGTTGCTTGGATTGTGCAATTGAATTAAACTAGCCACTATCTCCGGTCCCAGGCATAACCCTGGGAACCTCTGTTTTGCAGTGTCCAGTTATGCCTACTGGACGCTGTAAGCTTATATGAGTTCATCAATTTAACAAAGAAATTGATATGTACCAGGCTTGTTATTCCAAGGAGAGTCCCTGACACACTTCAAACCAAACACACTGCTTCAGGTAGAATAAACCAAAAAAAATATTAACTACAAAAGATAGAAATTGTAAGTGATTATAAGTCAAAACACAACACATCCAATTTGGTCAAATGAAGTAAAAGCAAAACACATTCTAAGTTGATCTTAACATTTTCAGTGCTCTTACAAACTTAGATGCTTCTCATCAGACTGGTTGGTTGTCCTTCAGCCAAGCTCTCTCCTTTGATCATCGCGTCATCGCGTCAGTTGCTTGGTGGTGGTGACTGTAGATGGATGTGGAAGCAGGGCCAGCGACAGGGGGGTACTACGGGTACAGCTGTACCGGGCCCCGGACTTTAGGGGGCCCCCGGTACACATCTGTACCCGTTGTCGTCCCCCCTTGTCGCCGGGCCTGGAGAGCGGGGAAGGGGCGGGGAGGCGGCGCGGTTCTCCTCCGGAGCGGACGAGCGCACCTGGCCCCGGCAGGAGCAGTGAGCCCGGCTGGCGGCAGCGGCGCAGTCCGGGGGAGAAAGGGCGGGGGGAGAGGGTGAACAGCAAGGGCGGCTCACGCCGCTCCCGGGCTCTCGCTCCCGCTGCCGCCAGCTGTCAGCTGGGGGGGAGCGCCGGCTGGGCTGGGAGGGGGGGGACCGGCCACTGTCAGCTGGGGGGGGAGCTCCGGCTGGGCTGGGGGGGGGGCAGCTGGGCTGGGGGCCCCCAGCTGCTGTTGGCTGGGCTGGGGGGGCCCCGGCTGGGCTTTGGGGGCCCCCAAACTATCAGAGTAGGGGGCCTCCAAATTTCTGTTGCCGGCCCTGGGTGGAAGAGAGTGTTCTTTCTTCCCTCTTGGCTTTGTTCCCCCCCCCCCCCCCTTCAGAGTCAGGTGAGCATTACCTCATTGTAGTCCAGAACTGACCCAGGGAAGAAGAGTGACTCACTTGAGAGTCCAACAGATCCTTTGCTATTGTATAGGCCAGTGTCTTGTTTCTGTGAGGCTGGGCTGGGTTTGTCCCATACATGCCCTGATGAAGTATGAAGTGTCCTTTTGTGTTGTTTTAAACCATGAGGACACATTTGCAGCCTCTTAACTATAAACATGAAATAACAACCTATAACATTACTATAACAATGCTCAGTACATCATGAGCCTTCCAAAGACACCCAACATGACAAACTTTGCACTGGATACCACACAATTGTATTAAACGAGCCGGTACTGAGAGCGTGCGGCATCAGTCGGCGCTACGCCCGGCTCATGAGACAGCTCATGGTGTCCGATACCATCAGGTGGTCCAGAGACATATACACGGAACACGTCACGGGACATCGCCAGTACCAGGTCGAGTAGCCGAGACCGACGACCAGGGAAACAACCCCCCCCCCCACTCACTGACAAACAGAGGGACGCACCCCACCCACGTACTTATTGCCTGCACCACCACTGACTCGGACTTTCACTACACCCCATAGGTGGCGTACCCGAACACACCTATAGACTGACGCTTTAAAAAACTCCCACACCCCAATCTGGATCTATGCTGGGTATGTGATATGCATGTGCCTTGTAAAACCTGTACCTACTACCTACAATTGCCCATAACTCCAGCCTGACTCCGATGTCCAGTACCTTACCTCTCAATCTGTGTATGTTTTCATGTTGAACATTAGCTTTAATAAAAATGTTAAGGATGAACATGGGGGTGCAAGATGTTTCCCTGAAGTACAGAGCATCACACAGTCCACTTAACTAACTCTGGACAATTATCATTTTTAATACCATGTAAAAGACTGACGGATAGGGGGCTTTCCCTATAAAATACTCTCTACAGCTAAAGGGAATAAGGAATATTAAAATAAAACCCTTATCTATACTTTATATTTCAGATGCTTTGTTTTTAATTCTTTTTCTGTGTCTTCAAAAAGGTTGAAAAAAATCCAGTGCTTGTTACCATGGGACTAAGCCGGCCAAGGGCACTGTACTCAAAACCCCACAGCAACAGCATGTTTGACTCAGTGACAGGATCACTCTGGGCTCATTTAGTCCATCAAAATTAACATAAAGAGAGGAGTGGCAGGCAAGCCTAACTTATTTTACACTGGATGGGAGCTCATTTATTCTCTTTGTGTTTTATTTAATTTCAAGCTTCCATTTTGGACAATATGCATAGAGTAACTATGCTTATGAAGTGGATTGTACAGAATGTGGTTTGCATGTCACTTCATAAAACCTTTTGAGCTTTTTCCACTTTTTTATTATATAACTGTGGTAGGTTTTTTGAGTTAGGGAAAACTGTTAAACCTTAATTTGCCACCACTCACCCTATAATCACTGAGCTGAGCACTTTATTCCGCTGTAGTTGCAAATATTACATAAAAGTTTCTCTTTCAGTATTAAGAATTGTGACCATATTCCACTGTATTTTTAAGTTTACGATGGTGAGATTGGATTACTCTGTGGTCTTTGGCAAGGCTGACCCTAGACCAAATGGCATCCCAGGAAGAAGTGTCTTCGGCACCTCCGCACTCTCTCCCTCCACACCATTTGTTAAACTTTTGAATACCTTATTTTTTTATTGCAGTTGTAGCTCATTTTATATTATATGTTAAGCATGACAAAAGAAGTAACAGTATTTCTTTTATATTGTTGCATAGATGGGATTCAATAAATATCTCTGGTGCCTAATTAAATATGTCCTTTATTAGTTGCTGTTTACACTCCAAGTCTTAAAACACAAGTACACTTTCACAATTGCATAATAAAAGAAGGGTCACAACATTGCAGCAGGGTTCTTATATCACTTCACTTAGTTCTTATGCTCACTGACCGATTGGCAATGCACTACCCCTTATACACATGTGAGGGCATGGTTGACAACATTCTAAGAGATGTGAGGAAAATGTAGTTCTCAGAAAGTCTGGAAGATTCTATGAAATTCTACAAAGGTCCAGAAGATTAATTTTTCACTAACCTAATAAACTCACATATGGAATACCTGAAACATGTTACTTCAAAACATTCTATTTTCCCATCTGTCGCTAACAAAAAGAATGTCCTGAGCCTGGCGTGCCCCAAGCTCAGCACCACAGATAGTTGCTAGGGTCACCTCCCCTAAATCCGGCCCTGGTCAATGGGCTTCATCCAAAGCCCCCATAGACAGCCACACCCACCAGGACCTCCTTTGTAGGGTGGCGCAAAACATGGGCTTGCAGGCCGAGGAGGTGGTGGAGTTAGAGGTCCCGGTGATCAACATCCTGGCCTTGGAACGTCCATTGAGGGTGGCTCTACCCCTCATCAAGACCATACAGGCCAATGCTAAGACCATTTGGCAGACCCTGACCTCCATCCCTCCAACCACAAAGGGCGTGGAGAGGAAGTATTTCATCCCATCTAAGGGGTATGAATACCTCTTCATGCACCCACAGCCTTGCTCATTGGTGGTGGCTGCAGTAAATGAGAAGGAAAGGCAGGGACAACAAGCCCCGGCACCTAAGTCCAAGGACATCAAGCACCTGGACTTATTTGGGCACAAAGGGGTGTGTGCGTGTGAGTGCGTATGTATGTACATGTAAGTACTCAGGATTGCCAACCAGCAGGCAATTCTGAGTAGGTACAGCTTCAACCCCTAGAACTCGATGCTCAAGTTTAAGGAGCTGGTGCCAATTGTGTTCAGGGAGGAGTTTGGAGCTATAGTGGAGGAGGGCAAGGTCTTGACACGGATCTCCTTACAGGCCTCACTTTAGGCTGTGGACTCGGTACCATGCACCTTGTCCTCTGGTATCGCCATGAGGCGTAGGTCATGGCTGCAGGTCTCGGGACTTCCACCCTAGGTTCAACAGGCCATGCAGGACCTGCCTTTTGATGGGGAAGCTTTGTTTGTGGAACAGACTGACTCTAGGCTTCATAGCTTGAAGGACTCAAGGGCTACCATGAACTCCTTGGGTATGCTCACCCCGGCAACCCAATGTAAACATTTCAAGCCTCGGCACTCCTATCTTCCTCGGCTGAGGCAGGACTTTTATAGGAGAAGGGGTAGGAATGGCAGAAGAAAACCTTCCAACTCCTGCCACCGCCCCTCCCCCTCCTCTCCACACTCCCCCGGCAGGGCCAGAGCTCAAATAAACCACCATCAGTTTCCAAGCAGGCCTTTTGAAAGGGCATCTGAGGACAGTGCATCAGCCTCACTTCTGGATCCTTCCCTGTCTTCTTTGAATTGTCTGTCCCACTTCTACCATGCTTGGTCCCAAATAACTTTGGACCGCTGGGTCCTCTGTATTGTGGAAATGGGATATTCTCTCAGTTCTATTCCTGCCCTCCCTTCCACCCACCCCATCCCTCTTCAGGGACCCCTCTCACAAGCAACTGCTTATCCAGGAGGTGCAGGCACTCCTCATCATGGGAGCAGTGGAGGAGTAAAGGGGCAAGAGATTCTGCAGTTCAGCAGAAGAGGACCTGGGGATTACAGTGGATGAGAAGCAGGATATGAATCAGCGGTGTGTCCTTTTTGCCAAGAAGGTTAACACCATCTTGGGCTTTATTACTAGGAGCATTGCCAGCAGATCAAGGAAAGTAATTATTTCCCTCTATTCGGCACTGGTAAGGCCACATCTGAAGTATTGCATCCAGTTTGGGGCCCCCACTACAGAAAGCATGTGGACAAATTGGAGCAAGTCCAGTGGAGGGCAATGAAAATGATCAGGGGACTGGGGCATATGATGTATGAGTAGAGGCTCAGGGAACTGGGCTTGTTTAGTCTGAAGAAGAGAAGAATGAGCTGGGATTTGATAGCAACCTTAAAGTACCTGAAGAGGGGTTCCAAAGAAGATGGAGCTAGACTGTGGTGGCAGATGACAGAACAGGGAGCAATGGTCTCAAGTTGCAGTGGGGAAGGTCTAGGAGACTTAGAGATCTGTGGGGTACTGCCAGAGGGCAGCACCCCAGGAAAAGGGGCATCGGGGTCCAGGAGGAACATGGGGACAGTGGCAAGCGGGACACTGGCCTGCAGAGGGTGCTTTGGAGGCTGGAGGCGCCGCAGGGGTTAGTCGCTACTTCGCTACAGCTTGTTGCCAAGAAGGCTAACGGCATTTTGGGCTGTATAAATAGAGGCATTGCCAGCAGATTGAGGGACACGATCATTCCCCTCTATTTGACATTGGTGAGGCCTCAACTGCAGTACTGTGTCCAGTTTTGGGCCCCATACTACAAGAAGGATGTGGAAAAATTGGAAAGAGTCCAGCGAAGGGCAACAAAAATGATTAGGGGGCTGGAGCTCATGACTTATGAGGAGAGGCTGAGAGAACTGGGATTGTTTAGTCTACAGAAGAGAAGAATGAGGGGGGATTTGATAGCTGCTTTCAACTACCTGACAAGGGGTTCCAAAGATGATGGATCTAGACTGTTCTCAGTGGTAGCAGATGATAGAACAAGGAGTAATGGTCTCAAGTTGCAGTGGGGGAGGTTTAGGCTGGATATTAGGAAAAACATTTTCCCTAGGAGGGTGTTGAAGCACTGGAATGGTTAGCAAGGGAGGTGGTGGAATCTCTTTCCTAGAGGTTTTTAAGGTCAGGCTTGACAAAGCCCTGGATGGGATGATTTAATTGTGGCTTGGTCCTGCTTTGAGCAGGGGGTTGGACTAGATGACCTCCTGAGGTTCCTTCCAACCCTGATATTCTATGATTCGGTGAACTGATACCTGAATGTTTGGGATTGGGACTATCTTGCTGTATTAGCTCCTGGTTGTTCTTAAACTTAAAATATGGCTTTAATTGGTGTGTGTGTGTATGTATATACACACACTATATATAAAAAATCATAATTTTCTTTCCTATAGGAATTAGATAGGAATTAGCTGATACAATGTTCCTAAATTATCTGAAACCTCCCCCCCCAAAAAAAAAATCTAGAGTTTTCAGGTGCTTAAGTAGCCCCTAGAATCACAGTTAAAGTTGTCTAACCCCCCAAAATCTGAAATGGTGCTGCTGGTGAACCAGGAATGGCCAAAGGGCTGTGAGCTCTAAGAAGATGCAGCTTCTAGGTGACAGCATGAAGCCTGCATTGAGCTGCAGGCCAAGCACCAGGCGCCATGAGCTGCAGAAGTGAGGTTGGCAATACACCATATACCATGCCACCCTTACTTCTGTGCTACTGGTGGTGGTGGTGTTGACTTCAGGGCTGGGGAACCCTGACAGTGCTTAATTTGTGCTGGGGCTGAGGCCCGGCACCTGGCTGAGGCCTGGCACCAGGCTGTTTCAATATAAATTAAGCACTGGGTGGGAGGCGAAAAAACAAGCTCACCCAGGGTGCCATTTTCCCTAAGGCCAGTCTTATCTGTTGGTGCTGGGCTACCTGTAGTTGCGGGTTAGCCAGCATCCATTTCAGCAATTTTTCAATTTCTACAGTTCAACCAACATGCCTCTGATCTTATTAACATGACATGGGCATTGCCAGGATTCTCCACCATGGCTCAGGGGGTTTGGTGTCTATGGCTAGCTGCATTGCCTAGCAGTGGAAGCCCCTGACCAGGGGTAGGGGAAGTCAGACTCTCCCTGCTCCACTAAGCCCCTGACCCCAAGGCTGAATAAGTAGTAGTTCAAAATGTGCAGCCTACCGGGCAGGTGCAACCTACACCTGCTCCCTGAGCTACTTCCTACCCCAGCTTCAGTTCTTCCATTGGTGCCACTGGTTTGCTTCCAAGGGTCCCCCCTGGGGTCTTCCTAGGCTGCATTCTGGAGGATTTTCCTCTTGCTGTCACAGCTCAATGTTGCCATCATCCACAGGTTATGGGCCTATGGCGGTTTGGGAGCTGGGCCTGAGCCCAACAGCGTGGGGCCTTAGCAACCTCCCAGCAGGAACCTGCATCACACAACCACTCTTCTACTCCATCCAACCTGACTGAGCTGCTCCCTTTTGTGCTCAGCCTCAACTGAGAACATACCCAGCACAGGTGGCTGGGTTGTGCCTTCTGGCCTAGAACTGCTCCTTAACCCTCACTTCACCAGTGTGGGGCTTGTACACCCCATCACAGGGAGGGGTGGAGGAGGGAGGGTGCACGGATGTCAAGGCACAGGGCAGCAGAGGGGATGGGTGAGTCAGGCAGCAGAGAAGGTGGGTGTGGGTGTCAGGGTGCAGGACAGGTGGGATGTTGAGGCACAGGGGAGTAGAGTGTGCAGGGGTGAGGGAGTTGGGTGGGAGTCTCAAGGCACAGGGGGGAGCAGAGGTGGTGGGGTACAGGAGTCAAGGTGCAGGGATGGTGGGGGAGTCAGGGAGCAAGGTAGAAGCAGTGGGGGTGTTTAGGCACAAGGGGGAAGCAGAGGTGGTGAGGGAGTCAGGGACCAGTCCCTCAATTCCGGAAGAGGGGCGATTTGGTGAGAACCAGCGTTTTGTGTAGCATGCACTCACTGCCCCTTTTGTAGCTGTTCCTTTTCATGCTTACCCCTTCCTTTGGGAGTTTTAAAATATTTGTACAGTGTAACATCTCAGTGAAATGCGGGGCGGCCCTCAGCCTTGCCCTTCTCTCCTCCCTCCACAGGCCCTTCTCAGGCCCCCGATGCCTCCCCTGCACCCCACTCGCATGTCTCCTGCCCCCCCTTCCACCGCCTGTCCCTCTCCTTCCCCCTTTTCCTCCAACATCCTTTCCTGCCCGGCGGCCAGTCAGGTGTTGCTCTAAAGCGTTTGGTCTCTGCAGCTGGCAAGGCGTGTGCGCCAGCGGGAGTGCCCGGGGAGGAGGCGGGGAGGCCGGGTGCCTAAGCGGTTCTGGGAGGCGCGAGCCAGACAGGGCGAAGGAGAGGAGAAGCGGCGGAGGGGGGCGAAGGTACCCGATGAGGCCGGAGGCGCGGCCGAGCTGAGCGGTTTGGGCCGACGTGAGGCCCGGCTGTAGTTGCAGCAGCGGACTCCTCCTGCTGCCCCCCCCCGGGGGCCCGGCCGGGGGCAGGGCTCGGGCAGAGGCGGACCCCTGCGGCGCACTGGGGTAAGTGACACGCGGGGAGGGGCGGCCCGCGCAGGGCTGAGTCTGTCCCGACCGCTCGCCGCAGCCGCGTTGGCCCCCGGGTCTCTCTTGGTGTGCGGCCCCCTGGCCTCCCGCTGCTCCGCTTCGCCTGGCGCCACGGCCCGCAGGCGCTGCCCGCTCCCCCGAGCCGCGCCTCTGCCGGGCTCGGCGCGAAGTTGCGGGCGGCGCCCCCTCCCCCCCGGCCGTGCCGTGCGGTGCGGAAGAGACGGGGAAGGGACCGAGCGGGAGCCGAGGAGCCGCACTGGGCAGGGTGCTGCCCGGCGGGTAGGTGTCGCGCTGCCCCGCCCCGGGCCCAGCGGCGCTTCCTCTCGGCCGGGACAGAACTGGCGTGGGCCCCGCTCCTCGCCGGTGTGCGCAGCCCCACGGCGGTTACCGGCGAGCGGGCTGAGCGGAGAGCGCAGGGTTGCCTGACCCCTAACCGCACGGTATCCGCGCGATGTGACACGGCCCCGCCGGGCGCTGCTTACTTTGGCCGGAGACAGCCTCGCTACAGGCTCAGTGGAGCCCGCCCAGGCGCTGGGGTTTTAGTAAGTCATTGATTTCTAGCCTTGCTGACTGAACGCACCGTTCCCAGGAGCCTGAGGGCTAAACCCAGAGTGCACATTTATGTCTTTTAAAAATAGAAGAGTAAATGCTCACCTAGTGCGTCTTTGTAACTGAATCTGCCTGCCCACATCAATGCCCAGTGTGGGGATATTGAGTTAATGACATTTTGCAAGTGGTCAGCTTTGCTCTGGCCCAGCAGTTGTAAGGAGAACCTGGCCATGGGCCTCTCCTGCCCTGCACTCCTGTCCTGAGCACCCAGATGAAAAAATTAAACGGTAAACACTTTATTGGCTAGAGCTGGAGCAATACATCTGCTCTGCAGCTCAGCTGGAATATAGCTCTTTGTGTGCAGGCTCTGCAACTGGAGTGTGGAAGGAGGGGGAAGTGCTCCTATGCTGGTCACACTTGCATGTTAAAGTGCCTGTTTACAATAGATTTCACCTCTTTCTGCACTTTAAGAACCCACATGCAATTAACATAATAGCAAACAGTGTCTTTGTCACCAGACTTGAAACATGAAAATCTTTTACAAGTGGTGGAGACTGCCTTCTGCATTATGTTCTTATGAGTCACAGGTTCCTAGCACTGTCTTAATTAGAGATCAGTCTGTACTGCTGATTCAATGTTTAGTTTTCAAACGATTCTCTACTTCGGATGGCATGCACGTCTGATGTTAAAACTCATGTGCCCAGTTAAAAATTTGCCCGGCGTGGGATATGATGCGCCTGACATGCCCTTGGGGAGCAA
This sequence comes from Sternotherus odoratus, assembly GCA_032164245.1. Taxonomy (NCBI): domain Eukaryota; kingdom Metazoa; phylum Chordata; order Testudines; family Kinosternidae; genus Sternotherus; species Sternotherus odoratus. The sequence continues at coordinate 40,165,168 of JAVMKO010000009.1, read as the reverse complement.
AATTCCTATTTCAGTAAGACTAGGATTTTACCAGTGTTTCAAAAGTGACAGGTTCTGATTCCGATAACCGTATGTCTTCTGATGGTGTCACAGAGTCTTAACCCTACAGCTGGCTGGTGTGTCTGTATTAGGTCACTAAATGAACAGGTAAGAGGTGTCTTCTGTTGCTTGTGTCCCTCTCAGCTGTGGGTATTACTATTTGCTGGGTTGTGGCATCGCCATGGATTAGAGCTGTTCTCGCCACCATGCCCATTCCTGGGCTGCAGGCTACACAGTATTGCCTCATGTACGGCAAAGTTAGAGGTGGAATTTTGACTGAGGCAAAAATTTTGTGAAACGAACAGTGACTTAGTTGTGTGATTGGTTCTCTCATCCATTTTGTTAGATTGCAGATGTCAGACTGGAGTGAATTGCAGTTCCTACAATGCTACAGTTGTGCATTTGTCGGCTTACAAATGGAATATTATCACTTGTTAGTTCTTTAGGGATCCCATATCTTGCTAACACAGCTCTTAGTTTGAAAATCAGTGCAGTAACCATATGCTTCTGGCATACATAAGACTTCTGGATACACTGATAAATAATGTACTAGGAGCAAATATAAATATCTACAGCTATTTTGTGCCAAGGTAGATCAGCATTTTGGTGAGCTTGATTCTTTCTAATTGCTTTCACTCATTCCTGACACTGTCAGTATTCTTCTCCAAGTTGTTTTGTGTTTTGAAACATGTTTGGTCAATACACAATATTTCTAAATTGAATATCCTGATATAAATTATGTGGACACTTCTACATGTATTGCCTCATGTCTCTAAGAATGATTGTCCAATCTCCTGCCAATGATAGTTTCCGTCCGGAGGAACTATGTCTTTCAGCTGAATCAATGGTGGTACAAGTGGGAGCTCTAGTGTAGACAAGGCTCTATCTGGAAGCTAGTCTACTCAAAATGTTGGTTAAAACAAGTCAACCACAAGAATCTTCTCTATCTATGGCCTCCCCCAGTTCTACCACTGATCCAGCTGAACTGGTGAGAATATGTTTCTAAATTTTGGCAGCATAGCTGAAGCCATGTTATAGGCTAATCCTTTAGATCAAATCCTGCTTATGGGCATCTCCTCTTCCAGCCTCCTGCTCCACGTTCCACAGCTTCTCAATTGCAACTATAGGACATATGAAGGGAAAAATGGCTTAATATAATAGGTGCAGCTGTTTATTTCTGTACTCTTGTTTTGTATTGTTTTTAAACCTGTGCTGTTTAGAATCTCCCCTGTTGCCTACTCTAAATTTTCCAGGTCATTTTAGTTTGGTTTTGTCTTGTGTATTTTTATTTTAATGCTAGAAGTCTAAATAGTAAGATAGGTGAACCAGAGTGCCTGGCATTAAATGAGGATATTCATATAGTAGGCATCGCAGAAATATGGTGGAATGATAATCAATAAGACACAGTATTACCAGGATACAAAATGTACATGTTTACGGAGTAGGTTGCGTGTGTGTGGGAGTGGTACTATTTGTAAAAGAAAGCACAGTCAAATGAAGAAAAAGTCTTAAATGAATCAAAATGCATCCTAGAATCTCAATGGATAGAAATTTCATCCTTGAAAAATAAGAGTACAGTAAACCCTCGATTTAACGGACCCCGATTTAACGGACTTCGGATGCAACGGACAAAATTTCCGATGCATCCGAAATCCGTTATTGGGGGCTGCCGGCTCCCGCCCCAGGGAGCCGGCTGGGTTGACAGCTCCCGCCCGGTTCCGGGGAGCCGGGCGGGGGGAGGGGGTGGAGTGGGCTGACTCACGGCTCCATATAACGGACTAATTCGGGCGGGGGGGGTGTCCGTTGTCACCCGAAAGTCCGTTATTTAATAATTTTAAAAAATTATTAAATAACGAACTTTCGGTTTTAATGGACACCCCCTCGCCCGAATTAGTCCGTTATATCGAGGTTTCACTGTATAGCAGTAGGAATGTACTACTGACCACCTAAACAGGATGATGATGGTGATTATGAAATGTTCAGAGAAATTAGAGAGGCTACAAAGGTGAAAAATGCAATAATAATGGGGGATTTCAGCTATCCCCATATTGACTGAGTACCTGTCACATCAGGAAGGGATGCAGAGATGAAATTTCTAGACACCATGAATGACAGCTTCTAGGAGCAGCTAGTCCTGGAACCCACAAAGGGAGAGGCAATTTTGAATTTAGTCATAAGTGGCATGCATAGATACTACAATGTAATTAAATTTAATATAATTGTAGGAGGGAAAATACCAAGGAAACCCACCACAGTAGCATTTAACTTCAAAAAGGGGAACTACTCAAAAATGAGGAATCTAGTTACCTGAAAATTAAAAGGAACAGTGACAAGAGTGAAATCCCTGCAAGTTGCATGGAATTTATTTGAAAACACTATAATAGAGGCTCAAACTAAATGAATATCCCAAAGAAGGGGGAAAAAAATTGTAGATGGAAAGAGGAACAAAAACAATGCCATCATGGCTTACCAGCAGAGTAGATGGGGCAGTTAGAGGCAAAAAGACATCCTTTAAAAATGGGAAGTCAAAGCCTAGTGAGGAAAATAGGAGCATAAACACAAGTGTAAAAGTGTAACAACACAAGCCGCGAAAGACTGTGATGAGCAGCTAGCTAAAGACACAAAATTTAACAGCAAAAAGCCTTTAAATACATCAGAAGTAGGAAACCTATTAAACCAGGAGTGGGCAAACTACGGGCCAGATCTGGCCTGCAAGCCATTTTGAGCTGTCCCTCAAGGTCCCGCCGGGGAGCGGGGTCCAGGGCTTGCCCTGCTCTGGTGTTCCAGCCAAGCAGCAAGGTCGGGAGCCATTCCATGTGGCTTCTGAAAGCAACAACATGGCTCTGCTCCGGTGCTCCAGCCTGGGTGCAGGGTTGGGGGCTGCTCCACATGGCTCCTGGAAGCTGTGGCATGCCCCCTCTCCAGCACTCCAGCCATGGAGCAGGGTTGGGGGCCGCTCCACGCAGCTCCCGGAAGCCATGGCATGGCCCCCCTTTGGTTCTCCAATGGGAGCTGCAGAGGCAGTGCCTGCGGACGGGGTAGTGTGCAGAGCTACCTGGCCATGCCGCCATGTAGGAGCCAGAGAAGGGACATGCCGCTGGTTCTGGGAGCCACTTGAGGTAAGTGCCACCCAAAGCCTGCACCCGTGAGCTTCTCTCCACACCCAAACCCCAGACCTGATCCCTCCTCTGAACCCCTCAATCCCAGCCTGAAGCACCCTCCTACACCTCAAACTCCTCATCCTCAGCCCCATCCCAGAGCCCTCATCCCCCCACTCCTGCATCTTAGCCCCCTCCCACCTCCATAACTCCTAATTTCTTGTCCACACCCCCACCCAGAGCCATTACCCCTCTCCCACATCCCAACCATAATTTTCTGAGCATTCATGGCCCACCATACAATTTCCATACCCAGATGTGGCCCTTGGGCCAAAACGTTTTCCCACTCCTGTGTTAAACAGACAGTGGGTCCAGTGGACCTTCAAGTTGCTAAAGGAGCACTTGAGGAAGACAAAGCCATTGCAGAGAAGCATGAATTCTTCACTGCAGAGGATGTGAGATGAGTGAGATTTCTACACCAAATCCATTCCTTTTAGGTGACAAATCTGAGGAAGTGAGGCATCAATAGAAGAGATTTTGGAACAAATTGCTAATATAACAGTAGTAAGTCACCAGGACCAGATAATATTCACTTGAGTTGTTTCAGAACTCAAATATGAAGTGGAATTGCTAACTGTAGTAGTTAGTAATGTAACCTATCAGTTATATCAGCCTCTATACCAGGTGACCAATGTAATGCTGATTTTTTTTTAAAAAAAAAGGCTCTAGAGGTGATCCTGGCAATTACAGGTTGGTAAGACTAACTTCAGTACCAGGCAAATTGGTTGAAACGATATAAAGAATAGAATTATCAGACAGAGATAATTGTGATATCTTGAGGAAGAGTCAACATGTTTTTTGTAAAGGGAAATCATGACTCACCAGTTTATTAGAATTTTTTGAGGGGGTCAACAAATGTGGACATGGGTGATCCAGTGGATACAGTATACTTGGGCTTTCAGAAAGCCTTTCACGTGGACCCGGCCAAAGGCTCTAAGCAGTCCTGCGATAAGAGGGAAGATCCTCTCATGGATCAGTGACTGATTAAAAAATAGGAAACAAAGGGTAGGAATAAATGGTCAGTTTTCACAATGGAGAGAGGCAAATAGGGGGTCCCTCCCAGGGACTTATACTGAGACCTGTGTTGTTCAACATATTTGTAAATGATCTTGAAAAAAGGGGTAAACAGTGAGGTAGCAAAATTTGCAGATGATATAAAATTACTCAAGGTAGGTAAGTCCAAAGCTGCCTGCAAAGAGTTGCAAAGGGATCTCACTGAATTGGGTGAATGGCAGCAAAATGTTACAGTTAGAAACTCAGTGTTGATAAGTGCAGAGTGATGTACGTGGGAAGACATCCCAACTATACATAAAATCGGATGGGGTCTAAATGAGCTGTTACCATTCAAGAAAGAGATCTTGGAATCATTGTGGATAGTTCTTTGAAAACATCTGTTCAATGTACAGCAGCTTTGAAAGAAAGCTAACAATGTTAGGAACCATTAGGAAAGACAGAAAAGATCATAATGCCACTATATAAATCAATGGTACACCCACACCTAGAATAATGCATGCAGTTCTGGCTGCCCCATCAGAAAAAAGATATATTAGAATTGGAAAAAGGAAAAGAAAAGGGCAGCAAAAATGATTAGGAGCATGGAACAGCTTCTGTATGAGGAGAAAGTAAAAAGACTGTTCAGCTTAGAAAAAAGATGACAAGATGGAGGTCTATAAAATCATGAATGATGTGTTATGTGAAGGTGTAAATAATACTTCCCTATTCATTTTTCTCCACAAGAACTAAGGGCCACCTGATGAAATTAATAGGCAGCAGGTTTTAAACAAACATAAGGATGCATTTCTTCATGTGACGCATAGTCAGCCTGTGGAACTTTTTGCCAGGGGATGTTGTTAAAGCCAATAGTATAACTCAGTTCAAAAAAGAACTAAATAACTTAATGAAGGATAGGTCCCATCAATGGCTATTAACCAAGGTGTTCAAGGATGCTAACCCGTGCTCTGAGTGTCCCTGAACTTTTGACTTCCGGAAGCTGGAACTAGATGACGGGATGGATCACTCAATAATTGCACTGTTCTATTCGTTCCCTTTGAAGCACCTGGGACTGGCCACTGTTGCAAGACAAGATACTGGGCTAGATGGATAATTGGTCTGACCCAGTATGGCCATTCACATGTTCTTATGTGTGTATTATGCTGCTATAAGTAAATGTGCAGAGTAGACATACCTGAGACAGAGACAAAGAGCCATTAGGTTGCAGGGATGACTGGGATGAAGAACCCAGGAAGTGGTAGCAAGAGACAGGACAGGGAAAAGCTGAAGAAAACTGAGGCAAAAGAGTCTGCTCACTGGAGAACACTTCCTTCCAGAGCCTAATTGGAATCCAAGATTCCTGAGTTTCAAATTTCTCTGCTGTCAGCAAATATCTATGAAACCCATTTGCAAAGTGGGTGTTTCATCTCCTTTTTCTTCTCATACACCTAGAGCAGTGGTTCTCAACCAGGAGTCTGGAGCTGTTTTGGGGGGTCACAAGCAGGTATCGGGGGAGGGGGGGGAGAGGTATCCACCAAGCATGGCTGACATTAGACTCGCTAGGGCCTAGGTTGAAGCTGAAGCTTGAGCAGCTTAGCTTTGTGGTGCCCCCTGTGGTGTGGGGCTCCAGGCAATTGCCCTCCTTGCTACCCCCTAAAGCCGGTGCTTGCTTTTATATGCAGAAAAACAGTTGTGGCACAGCTGGGTTGTGGAGTTTTTATAGCATGTTGGGGGTTACTGGGGGGTGCTTAGAAAGAAAAAGGTTGAGAACCCCTGTCCTAGAGGTCAACTTACTACTGCTATCAGTTACTCTCCCGTGGCAGATGTCTGTGTGGTGGATCTAAATGTTCCAATGCTGCTGATGAATAATGTTGGTGTCAGTATGGTTTCACATGGTGAACTTTTGGTTTATTTAATTTGCTTTAAAAAATACCTAGGAAATTACACACATAAAACTGCATTAATAGAACATTAAGGTTACAAATAAAACACAACATTAGGAAATGCCAGAATTAAGGTTGTCTGTGGAACCTTTAATTCAGCCCTTTTGTGCGTATGGATTATGATACAGTATTTAATTACATGATCATATATTACTTTTTCCACAGGACCCCAGATTTAGTGCACAGGACGGACTTGCTCTGGGGATGAATTGTGGTTGTGTAATGAATGAGACTTTTGTCTGTAGGCTCCACATCTCATTTGTTGCAGAAGTTGGAAGGTCTGTAGTGAAGGAGGCAGCGAATTGCTGGAAGAGAATTGCTGGTCTCAGGGTTAAAACAGTTGAATGCTGCTCTGTAGAACTAGTTTCTCTCCCTGCCTCTGCCACTGAAGTCAATGGGAGCTGTGCTCTGAACACATAAAGTACTACACAATATCAAGTACTCTGAAAAATCAAGTCCTAAGTGTCTCAGATTGGGCAATGAAAATCAATGGATACTTTTGACCTTAATCTCTCTGTGGCTCAGTTCCCCATCTGCTCAATGGTGATATTATACCCCTTCACCTCACAGCAGTGTTGTGAAAATAAATTCATTAATGTTTGTGAAGCTCTTGGATACTCAAGTGAAGAGTGCAATAGAAAGGCCCATGAGGAAATTATTAATTCTGTCTTCAGGGCAGGGTTTGAATAATAGAAGTAAGGCCTGGAGCCAATTTTAACAATAAGGCTAAAACAAAATATTGAATAGCTGCTAATTCATCTGGGAGGAGTGGCAGATATGCTGGAGGGTAGGGATAGGATACAGAGGGACTGTCACGGGGCGGCACAGGCTTCCTTCCCCTTGCCCCAGTGCCCCGTGCTTAGGCTGGTCAAAGATAGGCTTGTAGACACCCCTCTGGTGCTTCACCCGTGCTCTTTTATTTACAGTGCCTTCAAAGTCCCCACGTCCCCAACATCAGGCCCCTCACAGACCTCTCCCCAGGTCCTCTGGCCCCTCGAGGCTTGTATCCCCCAGCAGAGACAGAGCTAGGTCTCCCCTGTCTTCCTGCCTGGCTAGCCCCCCCTGACTGCCCCTGAGTCAGGGCTTTTCTACTCCTTTCTGCTCCCTGTCCCAGCTGTGCTCAATCTTTCCAGCCAGGGGCGGTGAGCTAGCCTTCATTAAGGCTTCCAGCTGGGCTTCTTGCAGGCTGCTCCCTGCATCGGCCCCTGGCCCTGCTATCCCCAAGCAAGGCTTAGCTTGCAGGGGCAGGGCATTCTCAGGGTTTTTACCCTTGCCCTGCCACAGGGACCTAGACAAATTAGAGGATTGGGCCAAAAGATGATGAGGTTCAACAGGGACAAGTGCAAAGTCCTGCACTTAGGATAGAAGAACCCCATGCACTGCCACAGACTAGGGACTGAATGACTAGGCAGCAGTTCTGCAGAAAAGGACCAAGGGGTTATAGTGAACGAGAAGCTGGGCAAGAAAAATGATTAGGGGGCTGGAGCTCATGACTTATTAAAAGAGGCTGTGGGTACTGGGATTGTTTAGAGAGAAGAGAAGAATGAGGGGGGATTTGATAGCTGCTTTCAACTACCTGAAAGGGGGTTCCAAAGAGGATGGATCTAGACTGTTCTCAATGGTAGCAGATGACAGAACAAGGAGTAATGGTCTCAAGTTGCAGTGGAGGAGGTTTAGGTTGGATATTATGAAAAACATTTTCACTAGGAGGGTGGTGAAGCACTGGAATGGGTTACCTAGGGAGGTGGTGGAATCTCCTTCCTTAGAAGTTTTTAGGGTCAGACTTGACAAAGTCCTGGCTGGGATGATTTAGTTGGGATTGGTCCTGCTTTGAGCAGGGGGTTGGACTAGATGACTTCCTGAGTTCCCTTCCAACCCTGATATTCTGTGATTCTATCATTCAGTGAGCAGTGTTCAATGAAACATTAGGATCACCTCAGTTTTTTAGGTCCATGTTTTCTCTCCCAGGTCCTCATCATTTCTAGTACTCAGTACTTTATGATCAAGTATGTTCAGTAGAAAAGAAGCATAAGATAAATACATGAGGCTTTTTAAAGGAGGACTGGAAAAATCTTTTGCACGGATCATATTTGCCTGGTGTGATTCCAGTGTGATTCAGCCAAAATCACAAATTGTAAAAATGCCAGACTTTTCTGAGCACTAGAACACGCTGCACCTTTTGGAATAATTTATTACATTTCAACAGCTGTAACTCTGCAGAGGACAAGATGGAACTAGCAAAAAGATGAATGAACTCATGGAAGGCAGGACTAGTAAGAATGAATTCTCATCCTCATGTCACTTGTTATTTATATATTAGAGAAGATGAGTTATCAAGTATGGAGCATCACCTCTAGCTTTAGTTGGACCTACAGATCATTTTCCTACCTGTCTTCACTTAACACTTGCATCACTGTCCTGTCACTATACATATGGACAGAGGTGAAAGTAAGCCACTACGCCCCGGTGTGCCCAGCTTTTCCAGGCTGCAATTTAAAGGGATTGGGGCTTACAGCAGTGGCTGGAGCCCCAGGCCATTTAAATTGCTGCCAGAGCCCCACTGTTGGAGCCCTGGAGCAGCAGCAGTGGGGCTCTGGGGGCTGTTTAAAGGGTTGGGGCTCCTACTGCCTCTGCCACCCCATCCTTTAAATAGCCGCTGGAGCACTGCGGCTACCTGGGCTATTTAAAGGGCCAGGGTGCTAGATGCAAGGGAGCCCCGGATCCCTTAAATTGAGCCCGGGGGGGGGGGGGATGGGACTCTGCAGACTATTTAAAGGAACGGGACTCCCCTGCCTCTGCCACCCCGGTTCTTTAAATAGCCGTGGCTTTCTGAAGCAGCGGCTATTTAAAGGACTGAAGTGGCAGTGGCAACGGGAGCCCCAGGCCCTTTAAATAGCCCCAGAACCCTTTAAATAAGACCCCATCTACCCCAGGGCTCTGGGAGCTATTTAAAGGGCCTGGGGCTCCCGTTGCTGCTGCCACTTCAGTCCTTTAAATAGCTGCAGCTTCAGAAAATACGGCTATTTAAAGAACCGGGGCAGCAGAGGCAGGGGAGCCCGGCCCTTTAAATAGCTCACGGAGCCGCCCCTCCCTCTGGGGGCTATTTAAGGGGCCTGGGGCTCCCCTTTAAATAGTCATCAGAGCCCTGGGGTAGTGACAGGTCTCCCCTGCTATTTAAAGGGCCCAGAACCCCCTGGTGCAGGCTGCTACCTGCTGGAGGGGGGAAGAGGAGGGACTTACCGATATAGGGCGGGCTGGGGCTGGCTCTGACATCCAGCCCTGCCCCTTCCACCTGAGGCCCCACCCCTTCCGGGGAAGAGTCAGCCCCCAGAGTGTAAGTGACTATAGTTACTTTCACCCCTGCATATGGAAGAGAAAAACTACTGGGGGAGGGTTTGTGAGAAAGTTCTTTGGGATACTCTCTATACTTAATGTCCTCATTTTCCGTAAAAAGTTTGTGTGATTTTTGGGTTCCTTTCAGCCTCCTACTGTAGAAGTGGAGTCCAGCTGCTTCTTCCATACATTCTTACAGTCACTTTTTATTGGTTTATATTTTCAAGGTTAGTGCCACAAGGCAATCAGCTAGAAACCTACTTTTATAAAAAACTATAAGGTTAAGTTTCTCCTTTATCATGCTAAGTGTTCCACATCAGTGAGGCCCAAAGGCTGGCTCTACAGAGCACATTTCAGGTATTCTGGTACTAACAGACCTTATATATTGTAGTTCACATGGTGCTTGCCTTCAACAGAAAATTAGGAAGTGTTAGGACATCACCTTGAGGAACTGTATTAACTAACATGGTGCTAAATGTGTCTTTGCTGTAAGTGTAGAAATAGACTGGTTGTGTTTAACACTGTGTCAGCTAATTGTGGGTAAACCTACTAGAACCAGGGTCTATCCATGATCAGTTGACATGCTGTTAAACATTACTTGTTCCAATCTACACTGGCTGCAAAGCCATGTTTTAACACCATGTTATTTAACAGGACCCTTCCAGGTCATGCCTAACCTGAGAACTGCTCTAACTTGTGCTTCTGCTACAATGGCCTCCTGTGGGTCACTGTGAGCACTTGGGGTCTTGCAGAGGCTATGCCCCTTTGAATATTCCCTTTGTGCTTAGGGATATTCCATGAGGGAGAGTTTACTCTGGGTCTGACTCCTTTGTGTCAGCCTCATTAGCACATGGGGGCATAGTGCAACAATGAATTTGTCCCCTTCTGTTTAGCCATACAAAAGATAGAATGAGGAGTACTTGTGGCACCTTAGAGACTAACAAATTTATTTGGGCATAAGCTCTGTGTGTGTGTGTGTGTGTGTGTGTATACATAGAACATGAAAAGGTGAAGATGGTTGCCATACCAACTTTAAATGGCTAATCAATTAAGGTGAACTATTAGGAGAAGAAAAAAAAACTTTTGTAGTGATAATCAGCATGGCCTGTTTCAAACAGTTGACAAGAAGGTGTGACTAACAGTAGGGGGAAAATTAGTAGCATGGGGAAATAGTTTTAGTTTGTTTAATGACCCATCCACACCCAGTCTTTATTCAAGCCTAATTTAATGGTATCAAGTTTGCAAATTAATTCCAGTTCAGCAGTTTCTCGGAGTCTGTTTTTAAAGTTTTTGTTGTTGCAGAATTGCCACTTTTAAGTCTGTTACTGAGTGACCAGAGAGGTTGAAACGTTCTTCTACTGGTTTTTGAGTGTTCTGATTCCTGATATCAGATTTGTGTCCATTTATTCATTTGTGTAGAGACTGTCTGGTTAGAACTAGTAGCTGAATCTTTGGAGAATATCACTGCGGAGGACCTGGTTAAACACAACATTTGGTGGCACCTTACATGCTATAAGAAGTGTATCCTGTGGCAAATTACTCCCACGATATTGATGTGTCCTGCGCTTTTTCTTCTTGTGGGGGAATTCAGGGAGCCTTTTTCTTGCCTCTGAACAGGGTATTAACTGTCCCACAAGTATCCTAGAGGGGTGAAGGGGAGAGGGAGGGACCCGGGCCCGCCCTCTACTCCGGGTCCCAGCCCAGGGGCCCTGAGGATAGCGGTAAACCACTGGGATTAGCTACTCCTTCCCCTGGACTACTTCCCTCTCCTACTCTTCAGCTTGGGGGGGGGGGCCTTCCTGCCCTCTCTCTACACAAGCCAGGTGTTCCTTTACTTAAGGTCTGGGTCTTTCTTAGCTCACCACAGCACTTCTCCAAACTGTTCTCTGCTCCAACGCCTCCAAACTGTTCTCTGCTCCAACGCCTCCAAACTGTTCTCTGCTCCAACGCCTCCAAACTGTTCTCTGCTCCAACGCCTCCAAACTCCTTCCAAACACCCACACCTGTCTGCCTGAGGCAGGGGTTTTTATTAAGGCCTTAATAGACAGCAGGTGCTCCTAATTAACCTGCTGCCTGCTTCCCTAGTCTACAGGGAGCCACGCCCTAATGAACCTGGAGCTGATATATCTCCCCTCAAACACTCTGCCACAGCTCCCTGGCCTTCCTCTATCACAACCCATAAACTGAATTTGGCCGAGGGAGAGAAAGTACATTGAGCATCATGAAAAAAAAGATGCCAAGAAAATTGCCAACTGTTGTTGCGATTCACATTATACTAGGTCCTATGGCATGTGTTTCAAGAACACCTACTTCTTTTGAGGTAAACCTGAAGGCATCCATTAAGCACAGTTTCAACATGTGAGACAGGTGAGAAACTGTATGAATCAGTAATAGTTAGTGAGACTGTTGCATGGAAAATAAAGTGAGTGCATTGACCCAAGAGACGCCCATGCATACAATGTTGAGCTGTACATGGAGTGCTACAACAAGAATGCATTTAATGTATTTCATCAAAAGGTAAAAGCAACAGAAACAAATACTGATTGTGCTACTGCAAACTCTGTGACTCAATTGGACTTCATTGTCTTGCAGAGCCTCTAATGGTGGCAATGGCTGATCCAGAGGCTAAAGTACGAGAAATATGTGCTTTGAATGAGACTGAAGAGGAACAAATGCTTAGCAGAAAGGCTTTTAAAGCACTGACTGAGATCAATTGTGTGGTGTAGTTTTCTATCTGCGAGCACAGCATGTCAAGTTCTCACTATTATGCACAGTCACAGGGGCTAGCAGGAAAGTCAGGACAGGTAGCAAAGCACTGGGAAAGAGTACTAGAGTTTAAGGAAGTTATATTCTGCATTCTTAAAATATAGGAATACACTTCACAGGACTTTTTTAGGATCGCCTGTTCAGAGATTTTGTGAGCAAAAGAGAAAAACTTTACTATCCACAGCTAAAAAGCTTCTTATGGTAAAGATAATTAATTGTGAAGTAGCCACAAAACATTTCTAACTCCGAACAGAAGATAAACCTTAACAGTTACTACCTTTGCAAGTTGGAGCAAATATTAGAGTCCAAATCGTGAATGGCAAACTGCCAAGGTAACACTATAAACCATCACAAAGTGCTGTACAGCGTAACCACTCCCAAAGATCAGCTCTACAAGAGGAATAGAGGACATCTAAGCAAAACCAAGGAGGATGTTCCGGAGGCTATGTGTTTGAAGATATTAAGATTTCTCCTGTCAGTGCTCTTGTCGAATAAAGTAATCCATCCACCAGTAACTGATGGCAAAAAGAACCCAGAGCAGAAAACACAGGTTCCAGGTGACTTATCTACTAAATGAATAAACAGGCTCCTAAGGAGGTGACTGCTTTGAGAAGAAGTGGCTGTGTGATCGGAAACCCCTTTGTGTGGTACACAGAGCGTGGTTATCTATTCTAAAAGATGCTAACAAACCTCTCATCTCACTGAGTGGCTCAGGTTGCCTACCCTGAGTTCCATCCTCAGTGTCTCCAGTTGTGCATGTTACAGCTAATATAAAAGTAGAAGATGAATATCTATCCTTTGCTTTATTTCACAAATTATTACACCTGAGATTGAAGACGGTGAATGTTTTACAGGACAACATTTTCCTACGTCTTGTCTTTTTATATCCTAGAAAATGGAGCGAGATCAATAAGAATCCCTCTCTCCTTAAGACCATACATGAGCTTTTCCATTCTAAGAATCTCCCACTCTGCTGAAACATGAGATGTTATTGAAGGCTCCTTGTTTTCCCCAAATTATAGTAGGGTCCATGTTGGTTATATTAGAAAGTGTGAGAGCAGCTTTGAGTTTTAGAGTTACTAGATCTTTTTTATGTGGGAAACAGTTGTGTGTGTTATGATTTGTAGATGGACACTATTGGTAGGACCCTGAATATTCTGTGACCATAGAATTTATTTCTGAATCCATCCTTACCATAAAATCAAGTATTTCCAAAGAAGGAGATCGTGTAAAAAGAGGCTACATTGTTTTCCTGAGTCTGCAGCCAACTTTAACTAATAGCGCTGAGAATTTCCCTCTGTTCACATGGAGATGGCATTAACTCTGAAACCTTGTGTTGATAGTCAACATGATTTCATTGCTGATTATTTTTGCAGAAATATCAAACTAATGTGCCTATTCTACATCCCAAATACCTCTCATGACTTCCCTGGTGCCATAAACCTCAGTTGTCCCCTAGTCAGATGCCAATATCTTCAATTTCTTTCTGACAGCTTCTACACTGCAGCTATACATTTCTGAGTACAAAATTCTGTATCACTGTGAAAATGTAGGGGTGCTATAAATACAATGCATTTACTATCAAAATTAATAGCAGAAGGAATACAGTAGCTTACTGTGTTCTATATTTTCATATGTCCTTCATTAAAAATGCTAAGGTTTAATGGATTGGATTCGGGTCTAGAATTTCTTGTGTGCTGCACCAGAACATACCAAAACAGTGGGTCTTGCTGCAGATGTGGATCAGGCTTGCTGGAGGGTGTGGTGTCCTGACTGTTAATTGATACAATGTTTTATATGTAGTCATTTTCCAAAAAGAAAGGGACTGGAATTAATGGAAACAGAATCCTGTAATGTGATGGCACCCTGTAATCTTGGTCCCATGTCATGTGACGTAGAGTACTCAGTTAAGTACAGTATCAGCATGCCAGCATTATACACAGAAACTCCCCTCCCCTCCCCCTCCCCCCAAAAGCCACCAAACTGATATTGGATTGTTTGTTATAGAATTACCCAGGAGATGTTGAAGATTAGGCTCCTCTTCTCCATTTAGTCTATTTATTCTGAAAGGCGGGACTTTGCTGGTCAGCGTTACAAATAGCTGGATGCTAAGATATGACTCTTCCCTCTGTCCTTCCTTGTCTGAGTGGAATGAAGAGTTTGACACCTTACTGCAAAGATGTCACCATGAAAAAACATACTGTATGGCTCACTTAAAGACTAATTCAAAATGAAATTTCAAACAGATTATCCTGTGAGCCAGCCAGGTTCCAGGTGCCAAAGCCTAGAGTATGTCTATACTGTAGTTGGAAGCAAGCCTCCCAACCTGGGAAGACATGTTCATGTTAGCTGAGCTTGAACTACCATTCGAAAAATAGCAGTGTGGTCATTCCAGCTTCGGCTGGAGCTTGACCTCGGTTGTCTAGGGCAGGGGTAGGCAACCTATGGCACGGGTGCCAAAGGTGGCATGCGAGCTGATTTTCAGTGGCACTCACACTGCCTGGGTCCTGGCCACTGGTCTGGGGGGCTCTGCATTTTAATTTAATTTTAAATGAAGCTTCTTAAACATTTAAAAATCTTTATTTACTTTACATACAACAATAGTTTAGTTATATATTATAGACTTATAGAAAGAGACCTTCTAATAATGTTAAAATGTATTACTGGCACGCGAAACCTTAAATTAGAGTGAATAAATGAAGACTCGGTACACCGCTTGTGAAGGGTTGCCGACACCTGGTCTAGGGGGTCAGGTAGGCTTGAAAACATGTACTGGAACATCCATATTGCTATTTCTAGTGCACCAGTTGAAGACCACTAGTGTGAATCTGTGTACCAGGGCTGGGAGAATGACTCTAGCCTGCGACATATCCTAAGAGAATCACAAATTGCTGAAGATGTCACCACTCACCCATCAGACTCTCATATTCTTTGCTCTTCCCTGGAGGTATTCCCAGCATCAACATGGACAACCCTCTTTATGAACATTACAGAAGCTCTGCACTTCTCTGACATCCATTAAATTCTATTTCCTCAGTCTTGAAGACAGACACTTTCAGGCAAGAATGCTCACATAAAAATGTATTATTCTCTCCTTTCTGAAGCTTGTTTAGAAGGAATTGCCTTGCAGACAGCTAGCTACCTTGTAGATAGCTCAAGGCTGCTGTAAAACATATTGCTTTATAAAGCCATTCATATTTCAAAATCTGATTCTCGCCTAACACTTAGTGCTATTTTGTGAGTCACAGCTACATTAAAAATGTGTACAATAATGTAGCATAGTCAGGGCTCGGGTGTTTTTACCACTATCTGACACAAGTGATTTAAAGTTCACTTTGAATTGTAGCAAATACCATTGCTAGCATTGGTGCAGTTGCCTCCTTGCTGGAAGTATGAGTAGAATTTTTTTTAGTGTATACAAGTCCTTAGAGATGTCTTCTGTCCTACAATTCTAGAATATTCAACTAACAGTCATTATGCTAACAGATTGCCATTGTTCAGTTATTTCTCTCCAGCATAATCTTTATGTGAATAGAACTGCCAGTGTGTCTTACAGAATAACCTTTTATATCGTTGATATCCACAACTATTTTTTCTCTTCAAAAGTGATTCATGCCTTGTTGCAGATAGAAAAGATATAAAGCATTATTCTATAATCACACAAGAAGCGCTATTCATTCACATTTTATGCTGCAAAACTAACTCTTTATCTTCTGGGTCGGAGCTGATTTCATGGCAGCCGTTATCCAAAGTCTGTCTTAATACGTCTGAACTGTGGATTGTGCTGGGGCACAAATAGAACAAAACTTAAGGGTTAAAAGAGTGAAATAAGTATTTTTCTTCTGGGAGTGCTCAATCTTTCCAGTGTTACTATTCATATATAGTGTGTGTTAGTCACCAGCCTTTAATCACAAGAAAAGCCTGTTCAAGCTAAGTTTGAGACCAGATTCCCAGATCTGATAATAGGAAGACTCCCCTTTTAGGATTAGGATTTAATTAAAAACCATCTTGATTAGGATTTAAAGTGTGATGTTAGATCATGTTTGCTAGCTCAGTCTAACATTCTAAAACTGTAGTCACGACAAGGCAAGCTATAGTGTAGCACAGTGATTCCCAAGGCGGGAGATACATACCTCTGTGGGCATGCAGAAGTCTTCCAGAGGGTACATCAACTCATCTAGATATTTGTCTAGTTTTACAACAGGCTACGTAAAAAGCACTAGCAAAGTCAGTACAAACTAAAATTGCATACAAACAATAACATGTTTATACTGCTCTATATGCTATACACTGAAATGTTAAGTACAATATTTATATTCCAGTTGATTTATTTTATAATTATATAGTAAAAATGAGAAAGTAAACAATTTTTCAGTAAGACACTTGTAGGTTTATGTCTGATTTTGTAAGCAAGTAGTTTTTAAGTGAGGTGAAACTTGGGGGTACACGACAAATCAGACTCCTGAAAGAGGTACAGTAGTCTGGAAAGGTTGAAAGGCACTGGTGTAGCACATACTAAGCTAGCCAAGTTAAAGCCAAGGGGCGTAGCGAGGTGGGTGGTGGCAGCAGTGAGGAAAGGACTTTCTGCAGTAACTTTAAAGGTTAGTTATTTTTGTCATTGGTGAGAAGCCCCAAGTATTCCTTTACCTAACAATTCTTGAAGAGTCTAGCACATTTTCAGATGCAGTAAAATAAGTAAATAGTAAGAATTAGTAACTGGCAAGGCGCAGCATGTTAGTACAATTAAAAAGATGTCAGGAATTCTTTGATATGGCAGCAAAGGAGGCAATGTGATTTTGGGCTTTCTGAGCAGAGACGTCCTATCATTGAAGCAGGAGGTAAGAGTCCTCCTCTATCAGCTCTGATGAGTCTGTATCTGGAATGTGTTGATTCCTGAACATGTTAGTACCAGAAAGATATTGACAATTTGGAAAGAGTTCAGAGAAAAGCAACAAACAGGCCTATGGGGGATTGGCTTATATTGAAACAAAAAGAGCGTTGGCATAAATACGTCACTCAGGGGTGTGGAAAATCTCTCTCGGGGCAGTGGGGTATCTACTCTGATGGGAGAAGCTCTCCCATGGGCATAGGTAGGGTCTTTGCTGCAGAGCTGTAAGTGTAGCAAGTCCTCAGGATGGACGTAATTACCCTTTAGTACTCATGAGAAACCCAGTAAGGAAAGTAACTAAAATACTTCCCTGATGGATTATATTTTCTAAATGGACAACTACCATAATTCTCAATTACTGATTGATATATTTTTCTTTCCACAACCAACTCTCTGTACAACTTTTCATGGGTGATGTACCCAAATACTTGGATGCTAATATCTAAACTGTATTCCTAAATTTTTTCACCTAAATTTGGGTTATTGCTGATTATGTGCCATATGACTTTTAAAAACAAACTTTGTATTTGTTGATAATCTAAGCACTATACCAAAATGTACAGACATTCTTTTCTCAACATGTATATTATAATTTTAACATTAGCTTTAATAAAATAATTGGATGGGTGTAAACAGCGAGGGTGGGGAATAGCTATTTAGGTTGGTACAAGGCCATGATTTGGGACAAGAGGGGTAAAACTGAAAAGATAAAATTTAGGTTGAATATCAGGAAAAATGTGTTGACACTAAGCTATTTTGGAGTGTGGAATAGTATTTTTAGGGCAGTGGTGGAAACTCCATTGCTTGGGACATTTAAAATTAGATTGGAAGGGGCATGGTACCAAATGTGTTGCCAGAGAGGGAACACGCACTAGGAGAGTTAACTCAGGAGGCAGAACAGTCGAGAACACTAGTCACAATGGTGTCAGTTTTGAAACAGAAAAACTTCCAAAACAGACTCCAACAAGAACTGAGGAACTGGAATTAATTTTCAAATTGGACACAATAAACCAAGGGCTAAAATAGTACTTGTGAATGGTTCTCTCATTACACTAATTGATTGCATTTCCCTAGTTAGTTTACCTTCAATAGTGATTATTTCCTGCCAGACACAGAAATCCATTTCAAAAGGTATTTTTTTTCTCCTGCTGATAATGGCCCATCCAAATTAAACAGTCTCTTAGAATTGGTATGCTAATGTGCAACTTTTTTTTGGTTTTTTGCTTTCTGTGTGAATAAATGCATCTTACTTCTGTTCCATTCTATGCATCCGATGAAGTGGGCTATAGCCTACGAAAGCTTATGCTGAAATAAACTGGTTAGTCTCTAAGGTGCTACAAAGACTTCCTCGTCTTATTTACAAACACAGACTAACACAGCTGCTAATCTTACACCTATCATTGGATGGGCTCCGAAGAGATAGTTGTGGCTCCACTTCGATCCACAGAATTGCGCCAAAGCCTTTAGGCACTGGAACTGACTCAGCTCCTGGATTATCAGGGTAGCAGTTCCCTCTGTGCCTTTGTTTTTGCTTTGGGGCATGCATGTGTTTCTCTAGGTGGTTATCTCTGCCTAAGTCCCAGAATGATTCACAAAGCTGGGGGACATAGGCATTCATTTACCTAACTTGTGAGCGGGGCCCAAGTTGGTTGGGTTCTCAGAAGCCGTCTACTGGATCAGATCCCCTTCAGAATCTGGCTGCTAGAGGAGCTGGTGGTGATGCTAGTGCCCACTTTACAAGGTTTAGCCAGTGATTAGCGTACTCACCTGGGATGTGGGAAACCCTGGTTCAATTCCCCCTTCCTATGTGAGGGATACGAAGGATTTGAACAGGAGTGTCCCACCTCTCAGGCAAGACTCTAAGCACTGAACTATGGGATATTCTTAGGTGAGGCACCCTCAGTCTCTCCTGTTGAAGCTGTTCCGATGTGGATAAACAATTAAATAATAACTTGGGAAGGGGACTGGACCTAGAGTCTTCCCACATCCCAGATGTGTCCCCTAAACACTGGACTGCTGAGCCACTGTCAAGCCATTCTCTCTCACTCTGTTCTGGCCCAATAGCTAAGTATTTATCCACAGTGGAACAATAGCAGCAGGAGAGACTTAAGGGAGACACCACCCCCGAACAAGCTATCCCATAGCTGTGTGATTAGAGCGCTCTTCTGAGAGGTGTAGTGCTTTCCTTTGAAAAAAAATAAGTTGTAATTCTTAAAAAGATAACTGCTCACTGTGATCCAGCTTCAGTAAAACACTGAAACACACAGATCAATGGCACTGAGTCCCATGCTTAACATCCAGAGCTTTGCTGAATTGGGGAATTGTATTCTATGTAATTTGGAGTATTTCTTTTGGTGTAGAAAGTAAGTAATAAAATGAGGAAGACTTTGTAGCACCTTAGAGACTAACCAGTTTATTTCAGCAAATTAAATAAAAAAATTAATAATAAATAAATAAGTAAATAATGATTGCTCTCTATCTCAGGGCATCCTGAATCATTGCTGTGACTGATGGCACACCCCATACCTATGATCATCCCCCAAAGTGCCTCTCCCAAGCCCCAGGGTACTTGGGGGCCATTGCCAGCTGGCATAGGTTATAGCAGCCCAGGATGGATATAGAATTGGCACTGGAGCTGCGGCTGACTCCTTTGCAGACCTGCCTAGCTGTGCCTGCAGTTAGGTATAGGATAGACTGTTCAGCAGACGGGTACCTACATGTTACAGACACTGGCATTACAAGGTGGGTGGTTTGCAGATGTGGATTTCAAGTGTGTAATCATAGTGTTGTTTTACACAGTCCTGAGAATGAATACGAACAATGGCCTAACCACACATTCATAGAAGAGTAGAGCTGGAAGGGCCCTCAAGAGGTCATCTGGTTCATCCCCCTACACTGAACAGGACAGAATATATATAGGCAGCTTTTTGCACATCCCTGAGAGCTGTTTGTCTGAATTGTCTGAAAATGTTATTTCTAGTAATTTTATTAAGTGGTGTGAATTTTCTGATTGCAAATATTTAACAAACCGGGCATGCCTATCAAATGTTAATATTCAAAATAATTGGACAGATATGCTGGGTTTGGTTTTTTTAGGGGCAGGTGAATGTACTTTGTCTAAGTATTGAATAAATGGCAACAATATCTAATATCTCTTTGTCCTCTGTCTTTTTTGGCTGATTGGGGCTTTCATTTTTCCATAACAACCACTTTCCATATTTTTGAATCATTCTTCTAGAGTTGGACTATTTTTCTTTTTCCAAGGAGAGGCTATTGGGAGTCTTGCACCACTAGCAGACAAAAGATTAATGAGATATTTTCTATTGAGTGATCTTTTCCACTAGGAAGCCCTAGGATTATTACCAAAGGATCATTTGGTAATAGTTATTCCAATATTTTGTGATATTTGGCTACTAATTGCACTCCAGTGTTCTTTAATGACTGGATATGTTGATATATGCATAAAATTTGCTCTTTCACCACAATTTCTCCAACATTTATCACCATTCAGTCTATATATTTTAATCTGACTGGTGCAGTACCACTGAAGCCATAGTGTAAAGAAACTGTATTTTATTGTACTACAGACTGAAATTGCTGGTCTTGGTCCATATCAAATCCTTTGCTGGGGTAGCTTGTCTATCAAGGTTCTTTTTCCAGTGTCAAATAGGCCTAAGGAAAGGTGTCTGTAAATTTATATAAAATTAGTATTTTTTTTTTGTTTCTTATTTAACCAGACACCGTTGCTTCTATTAAAGTTAACTTTTCTAGACCGTTGAAAAACATAATCTCTGACTTTAAAGTATTGGTACCAGGGAGAGTAGGCCAGTTAAAGTCAGTTTTGATCTCTAAATAAGTTAGAAAAGTTTCTTTGCTGAATAGCTGGCCAGCCATGTGTATTCCATGGCTTTCCACTCTTTAAACCCTCTGGTTCATGATTTAGGTTGAGGTCTGGATTCTTTGCAAAAGTTGTCATTGGTGAGGAAAGTAACTTATTTTATTTTTAGTACTATACCAAAGGGACAGAGTAGCCTTCGCTAAAGAACATATATAAATTTCTGGCGGGTGTAATTTTTTTTTATTAATCCATGGTAGTTTAGCTGTGTTTTCACTGCCACAATTTTCAGTTTACTAAAGACCTAGTGTTGGGCTGGGTTAGGGCACTCCCAATCCACTACTGCTTTGAGCTGGCGGGTTGATAGAACCATAAAATATTTGGAACAGCTAGTCTACCCTGTTTAATGGGTCTTAATAAAGTACGTGCATCCACTCGTGGTCTTCTCTTATTCCGTATAAATTCTAACATCATCTGTATTCCTGCTAGGGGTTTATCTGGGATAATTACAGGAAGATTTTGAAACAAGAAAGATATCCTTGGAAAAATGTTCTTTATGACTGTGGCTATTCTTCCCAACCAACAAATTGCATACTTCCCTTGGCACTCTAGATCTTTTGACGTTTGCTGAAATAATTGTTTGGCATTTAAATAATACAGTTTTTCTAGGTTGTTTGAGATTGGATGC
Organism: Sternotherus odoratus; assembly: GCA_032164245.1. Taxonomy (NCBI): domain Eukaryota; kingdom Metazoa; phylum Chordata; order Testudines; family Kinosternidae; genus Sternotherus; species Sternotherus odoratus. Next base: position 40,143,528 of record JAVMKO010000009.1, on the reverse strand, counting down.
TGTAGGATTCATTGCCCATTAGTACCCAGTTGTTTTCTAAAGGAATACTTCTCAAGGGCTGACAAATTTATAGCTAGCCTCTGCCTACCCTGTTCCCTCCCCTCTCCTGCATTCCCCTTAGTTTCAATAAAAAAAAAAGAAAAACACCAACATAGCATATAAACCAGTTATAACAGTATAAGAATTGCCATACTGGGTCAGAGCAATGGTCCATCTAACCCAATATCCTGTCTCCAACAGTGATCAGAACCAGTGCTTCCAGGGAGTATGCAGAACAGGTAATTGGAGTGATCCACCCGTTTTCTTAGCTTCTGGCAGTCAGAGGTTTAAGATCACATCCCTGACCATAGAATCATAGAATATCAGGCTTGGAAGAGGTAATCTAGTCCAACCACCTGCTCAAAACAGGACCACTCCCCAACTAAATCATCCCAACCAGGGCTTTGTCAAGCCTGACCTTAAAAACCTCTAAGGAAGGAGGTTCCACCACCTCCCTAGGTAACCCATTCCAGTGTTTCACCACCCTCCTACTGAAAAAGTTTTTCCTAATATCCAACCTAAACCTCAACCACTGCAACTTGAGTCCATTACTCCTTGTTCTGTCATCTGGTACCACTGAAATCAGTCTAGATCCATCCTCTTTGGAACCCACTTTCAGGTAGCTGAAAGCAGGTATCAAATTCCCCATCATTCTTCTCTTCTGTAGACTAAACAATCCCAGTTCCCTCATCCATCTGACAAAGTGGGTATTCACCGAACAAAGCTTATGCTCTAACACATCTTTTAGTCTATAAGATGCCACAGGACTCGTTGTTGCTTTTGCAGATCCAGACTAACATTGCTACCCATCTGATACCAGTTCCTTCAGCCTCTCATAAGTCATGTGCTCCAGCCCCCTAATCATTTTTGTTGCCCTCTGCTGGACTCTTTCCAATTTTTCCACATCCTTCTTGTAGTGTGGGGTCCAAAACTGGACACAGTACTCCAGATGAGGCCTCACCAATGCCGAATAGCGCGGAATGATCACGTCCCTCGATCTGCTGGCAATGCCCCTACTTATACAACCCAAAATGCCATTAGCCTTCTTGGCAACAAGGACACACTGTTGGCTCATCCAGCTTCTTATCCACTGTAGCCCCTAGATTCTTTTCTGCAGAACTGCTGCCTAGCCATTCAGTCCCTAGTCTGTAGCAATAAATGGGATTCTTTCATCCTAAGTGCAGGACTCTGCACTTGCCTTTGTTGAACCTCATCAAATTTCTTTTGGCCCAGTCCTTTAATTTATCTAAATCCCTCTCTATCCTATCCCTGCCCTCCAGTGTATCTACCACTCCTCCCAGTTTAGTGTCATCTGCAAACTTGCTGAGGGTGCAGTCCACACCATACTTCAGATCATTAATGAAGATATTGAACAAAACTGGCCAGAGGACCGACCCTTGGGGCACTCCACTTGATACCAGCTGCCAGCTAGACATGGAGCCATTGATCCCTACCTGTTGAACTGGACGATCTAGCCGGTTTTCTATCCACCTTATAGTCTGTTCATCGCCCATATGCGTTTAAATTCCTGGCAAGAATACTGTGAGAAGACTGTATCAAAAGCTTTGCTAAAGTCAAAGAATAACATATCCACTGCTTTCTCCTCATCCACAGAGCCAGCTATCTCATCATGGAAGGTAATTAGATTAGTCAGGCAAGACTTGCCCTGGAATCCATGCTGACTGTTCCTGATCACTTTCCTCTCCTTTACTTACTTACTTACTTATGCCCGTCACCCCAGTCAGGGTATGGGCCACCAACCACAGATCTCCAGAGTCCTCTATCCTGGGCCATTCTCTCTAGCTGGTTCCACGTGTAGCCCATTTTTGTGGTGTCAGCCTGAAGGTTGCGTCGCCAGGTGTTTCTTGGACGGCCTCTTTTCCGCTTGCCTTGGGGGTTCCACCGCAGTGCCTGTCTGGTGATGTTGGTTGGCTGCTTGTGTAGTGTGTGTCCTATCCAGCCCCACCTTCTCCTTCTGATTTCTTCCTCTGCTGGGAGTTGACGGGTCCTCTCCAAGAGATGGATGTTGCTGAGGGTGTCTGGCCAGTGGATCTGGAGAATCCTTCTGAGGCAGCTGTTGATGAAGGTCTGGATCTTCCTGGTGATTGTTTTGGTTGTCCTCCAGGTTTCAGCTCCCTACAGTGGGACTGATTTCACGTTGGAGTTGAACAGTCAAATCTTTATTGCCAAAGACAGCTCTCTGGAGCTCCAGATGTTCCTGAGCTGTAAAAAGGCTGCTCTTGTCTTACCAATCCTTGCTTTGATGTCGGTGTCTGTGCCACCCTGCTGGTCGATGATGCTGCCTAGGTAGGTGGAGGACTGCACTTCTTCCAGGGGGCTTCCATTCAGTGTGACTGGGTCACTGCTAATGGAGTTGATCTTGAGGATCTTGGTCTTGTCCTTGTGGATGTTGAGGCCAACCTGTGATGACGTGGCTGCCACTACGTTGGTCTTCTCTTGCATCTGCTGTTTGCTGTGCGAAAGGAGTGCAAGGTCGTCTGCAACGTCCAGGTCATCGAGCTGGGTCCACAACGTCCACTGGATTCCGTTCCTGCGCTCGTAAGTGGATGTCTTCATAATCCAATCGATGATGAGAAAGAGAAGTGGTGACAACAAGCATCCTTGTCTGACTCCGGTTCGTACCTGGAAGCTGTTTGTGAGCTGCCCTCCATGGATCACTCTGCAGTGTACGCCGTCGTATGAGTTCTTGATCAGGTTGACCACCTTTGCTGGGATGCCGTGGTGCTGAAGGAGCTTCCAGAGGGTCTCTCGATCCACGCTATCGAACACTTTCTCATAGTCAACAAAGTTGATGTACAACGAGGAGTTCCACTCCATGGACTGCTCGACTATGATGCAGAGTGTTGCTATCTGGTCCATGCAAGATCTGTTCTGCCGGAAGCCTGCCTGCTTATCTCGTAGCTGTGGATCGACGGCATCCTTCATTCTCTCTAAGAGGACTCGGTTGAAGACCTTCCCTGGCACCGAAAGGAGTGTGATTCCTCTGTAGTTGGCACAGTTGCTGAGGTCTCCTTTCTTGGGGATTCACTTCTTCTTCCCATATCTTCTCAAAGAGGGGGTACAGCATTTCCACTGAAGCATCCAGGTCTGCTTTCAGGGCCTCTGCTGGGATATCGTCAGGTCCAGCCGCCTTCCTGTTCTTCATCATGGCTTTTCTGATCTCGTCTCTGGTTGTTTTGTCGCAATTGATTGGGAGGTCCTCGTTGGCTGGGTCGATGTCTGGTGGATTTGGTGGTGCTGGTCTGTTCAGGAGTTCCTCAAAGTGCTCCGCCCATCTGTTCATCTGTTGTTCTATTCCTGTTATAGACTTTCCCTGCTTGTCTTTGACGGGACGTTCTGGCTTGCTGAACTTTCCAGATAGTCGCTTGGTGGTGTCGTACAGCTGTTTCATGTTGCCGCTGTATGCTGCCTGCTCCGCTTCTGCTGCCAGTCCATCCACATAGTCTCTCTTATCCTTCCTAATATTCCTCTTCACTGCTCTGTGGGCTTCAGCATACTCTTTTTGAGCTTTGGCCTTTGCTGCTCTAGTCCTGCTGTTGTTGACTGCTGCCTTCTTCTTCTTTCTGTCTTCTATCTTAGTCAAGGTCTCTGCTGTGATCCACTCTTTCTGCTGGTGTTTCTTAATTCCAAGCACTTCCTGGCATGCTGACCTAAGTGTCTCTCTCACTTTCTGCCAGCTGTTGAGTACACTGTCTTCCTCTTCCTCAAACCGATCCTGTAGTACTGAAAACTTATTCTTCAGCATCAGCCCAAAATCTTCCTTGGTCTTGTGGTCCTTTCAGAAGGCTGACGTTGTACTTCGCTCTTCTGTCTGACACGTCTATCCAGTTCTTCTTCAGCTTCAGCTTCAATCTGGCCACCACTAAGTGATGGTCGGACCCCGCGTCTGCTCCTCTTCTAACTCTAACATCCTGCAGGGATCTTCTGAACTTCTTGCTAATGCAGACATGGTTGATCTGGTTTTCTGTCGTGCCTGCTGGTGATACCCAGGTACTCTTGTGGATCTGCTTGTGAGGAAAGATGCTGCCTCCTATGACCAGGTTGTTAAGTGCACACAGATCCACAATTCTCTCTCCATTCTCACTCATCTCTCCCAGCGCGTGGGTCCCCATGACTTGTTCGTATCCTGTGTGGTCAGGTCCAATTTTGGCATTGAAGTCTCCCATAAGGATGGTGATGTCTTTGTCTGGGAGAGTCTCTAATATTTTCTGAAGTCTGTTGTAAAAGTAGTCTTTGTCCTCCTCTTCACTGTCATTGGTTGGAGCGTAGCACTGAACAACATTCATCTTCATCCTCTTCATTTTAGTTCTGAAGGATGCTGTGATGATCCTGGGGCTATGTGCCTCCCAACCAATCAGTGCTCTCTGTGCCTGCTTGGACAACATGAAGCCTACTCCCTGTGTGTGGGGTGCGTCGCTCTCTTCATGTCTGGAATACAGCAACAGCTCTCCTGTCAACAGTCGTCTCTGTCCAGCTTGCGTCCATCTTGCCTCGCTAATGCCTAGTAGGGTCAGGTTGTTGCTCCTCCTCTCTGCTGCAACGTGCGCCGTCTTTCCTGACTCGTACATGGTCCTCACGTTCCATGTGCCGATGGTGATCCTCCTGGTTGCAAGAAGGAGGATCGGCTTAGTGGCTTCCTCGTGGCTTTCACCACCCAGCGTCATGCATCTTCGAGTTGAAGACCCTTCTTTTTCCAGGCTAAAAGTCTCTGTTATCTCTATTTCTGTTGTTGGTGTTTCTGTAGCAAGTTGATTTTTTACGGGGTGGAGTTGCTAGCCCAACCCTCCTCCTTTACCCTGACTTGGGACAGGCAGATGGCCCCAGAGGACTTCTCTGGTGGAGTTCCTCTCCTTTAAGTGCTTCAGAATTGATTCCTTGAGGACCTGCTCCATGATTTTTCCAGGAATTGAGGTAAGTGTGACTGGCCTGTAGTTCCCTGGATCCTCCTTCCCTTTTTAAAAGATGAGCACTACATTAGCCTTTTTCCAGTCATTCATGACTTCCCCCAATCACCATGAGTTTTCAAAGATAATGTTTAATCGCTCTGCAATCACATTCGCCAACTCCTTTAGCATCCTGCCCCATGGACTTGTGCTCGTCCAGCTTTTCTAAATAGTCCTGAACCACTTCTTTCTCCACAGAGGACTAGTCACATCCTTCCCATTCTGTGCTGTGCAATGCAGTAGTCTGGGAGCTGACCTTGTTCGTTAAGACAGAAGCAAAAAAAGCATTGAGTACATTAGCTTTTTCCACATCCTGTCACTAGGTTGCCTCCCTCATTCAGTAAGGGGCCCACACTTTCCTTGACTTTCTTCTTGTTGCTAACATACCTGAAGAAACCCTTCTTGTTACTTTTAACATCTCTTGCCAGCTGCACCTCCAAGTGTAATTTGGCCTTCCTGATTTCACTCCTGCATGCCTGAACAATATTTTTATACTCCTCCCTGATTTTGTCCAATCTTCTATTTCTTATAAGCTTCTCTTTTGTGTTTTATGATCAGCAAGGATTTAACTGTCGAGCCAAGCTGTCACCTGCCATATTTACTATTCTTTCTAGCTAATGTAACTCCATTTTTTTAAAAAGGCTCCAAAGGTGATCCTGGCAATTACAGGCCAGTCGGCCTTCAGTACCAGGCAAACTGGGAGAAACTATAATAAAGGGAAATCATGCCTCACCAGTCTATTATAATTCTTTGAGTGGATCAGCAAACATGGATAAGGGTGAAACAGCTGATATAATACCCTTTGATTTTCAGAACGCCTTTGACAGGGTCCCACATCAAAGGCTCTTAGGCAAAGTAAGCAATCATGGGACAAGAAGGAGGGTCCTCTCATGGATCAGTACATAAAAGATAGGAAGCAAAGGTCTGGAATAAATGGTCAGTTCTCACAGTGGAAAATGGTAAACAGCAAGTCCCCAAAGGATCAATAATGGGTCCTATGCTGTGTTAGGGACTGGGATGTAGATAGTCATGTCTAGTGGGCAGAGCAGGCCTACAGATTGGGGAATGAAGCCAAGGACCAACACCAGAGTCAACTGCCAATTACCAGAGCCAGGGGGCAAGCCAGAGTCAAAATTGGGACTGAAGCTGAGGATCTGAGCCAAGGCCAAATGCCAGAGCCAAGGGTCAAGAGAAGCTGGGGTGAGAAGCTGGGGTCGGAGCCAGGATTGGTCACTGATGATGCGAGGCGTAAGGGCAGGAGCAGAGACAAGGATCAAACACAGTGGGAACAGGAATGAAGGCGGGGGGAAGGTAGGAGCAGAGCAGGAACCAGGGTCAGGAGGAAGGCACAAGCAGGGTCCAATGCAGCCATAACAAGAAACCACCTTTTTGCTCAGACAAACGTCCTATTCCTTCGCCTGGCTTAAATAGTGTAGTTGGACCAATGGGTGGAGCTGGGTGATTCTCCAGTCAGAGCTCCCATGAGCGGTGCCTGCGCGTGGGCTGTAGCCCTAGTAGTTTCTTAGCCCAAACAATTTTTGTAGCCATTGGGTAGAGGCCAGGATGTGGCAGTTCTTTGGGGACTGCTAAACCGTGGGTTCAAGACCCAGGACATCACGTGCTGTTTAACATATTCATAAATGATCTGAAAAAAGTGGTAAAGTTGAGGTTGCAAAATTTCCTGATGATACAAATTTACTGAAGATAGTTAAATCCAAAGCTGACTGTGAAGAATTACAAAAGGATCTCACAAAACTGTATTCCTGAGGAACAAAATGGCAGATTAAATTCAGTATTGATAAGTGTAAAGTAATGCAGAGTGGGGAAAAATAATCCCAACTATACATATAAAACAATGGGATTTAAATTAGCTGTTTCCACTCAAGAAAGAGATCTTGGAGTCACAATGGATAGTTCTCTGAAAACATCCACTCAACCTGCAGCACCATCAAAAAACAAACAATGTTAGGGAACTAATAGGAAAGGGATAGCAAATGACACAGAGAATATCATAATGCCCCTATATAAATCCATGGTACACCCACACCTTGAATAGTGCGTACAGTTCTGGTCACACCAGCTCTGAAAAGATTCATTAGAATTGGAAAAGGTACAAAGAAGGGCAACAAAAATTATTAGGAGTATGGTACAGCTTCCATATGAGGAGAGAGTAAAAAAGAGTGGGACTGTTCGCCTGGACTAAGGAGGGATATGATAGAGAGCTATAAAATCATGAATGGTGTGGAGAAAGTGAATAGGGAAGTGTGTTTACCCTTTCACATTATATAAGAACTAGGGGTCACCCAATGAAATTAATAGGCAGCAGATTTTAAATGAACATAAGGAAGTACTACGTCACACAATGCAGTCAGCCTGCCTGAAGCTGGGCCTGGACAACAGGGGATGGATCACTCATTAACTGCCCTGTTCTATTAATTTCTTCTGAAAAATCTGGCACTGGCCACTGTTGGAAGACAGGAGAATGGGGTATTGATCTATCTCAGCATGGCCATGCTTATGTAACATTCGGTTAGCCTTTTTGACCTCTGCTGTGCATTGAATTGAAGTTTTCAGAGAATTATCCATAGTGACTCCAAGATTGTTCTTGTGTGGTAACAGTTAATTTGGAACCCATCATTAGATGTGTGTAATTGGGACAATTTTTTTCCAATGTGCATCACTTTGCGCTCCTCAATTTCATCTGCCATTTTGTCACCCAGTCATGTAGTTTCTTGAGGTCCCCCCTGTAACTCTTTACAGTCACCTTTGGACCTATCTTGAGTAATTTTGCATCATCTGCATACATTGCCACTTTCCTGTTCACTTCCTTTCCCTGATCATTAATGAATGAACATGTTTAACAGCACCTGTCCTAGAACTGAGTCTTGTGGGACTCTTGTTTACTTCTCTACATTGGGCAAATTGACTGTTTATTCCTACCCTTTGTTTCCTGTCTGCATGCATCCAACGAAGTGGATATTAGCCCACTAAATCTTATGCTTCAGTACTTTTGTTAGTCTTTAAGGTGCCATCGGACTCTTTCGCTTCTATCTTTTAACTATTTACTGATCCATGAGAGGACCTTTTATGTTAGCACATGACTGCTTAGTTTCCTTAAGAGCCTTTGGTCCCCAAATGACGAATATGATTTGCTGAACCCCAACCCGGATACTCTTCCTGTGAAGACTTTGACTGCTTCTCTTGCAGTCCAGAGGTGGTGCATTGGCTACCTATGGGATCTTAACTCTCATCCTTTGGGACAGATTACCATCTGATCACTTGAGTTACATGGGGAGGATTTATACACATATCCTAATGGCTCCTCCCCATCCTTTATAACATTAACATAGTTACTATTTAGCTGTTAATTCTTGGTGACCTGCAAGAAGTCCCTTCTGGTTAATCTTTAGGTTACTCCTCAGGTATCAGAGTTCTCTTTTTAAGCTTCAATTTTGCCATTGCTAGTTCAGTCTCTAGTGTGATTTGTTTTTTCTTTTCCTTCACTGTCTGCAAAGACTTTTTCAGAAGCTTATTCTCAGTTACTACCTCTGGAGTAATATCCTCTGGTATGGCTGAGGTTTGATTTCTGACAGGAGTGTATTTTTTTTTCTCAATTTAAGTCTCTTACTACATAATACTAATTTTGGAAGCTGAATTAGAGTTTAAATGGCAATGCCCATCTGAAGCAGAAATCTGCTGTCCTGAGGGCTGCTGTAATTTCCCCCAACTCTCTCCTCTTTTTTAAGGTTAGGGCAGAAAGTTAATGGAATAGAATTGCAGCTTGTGGCCTTTGAGTATGAGCTTTGAATGTTCTTGGGGTTTTTTCATAGTGATATTTTTCTGCTGATAATCATGGAATTTCAGAATAAGATCTCTGAGTCTATCACAATGCCCAGTGGAGGAACAGCACCCTGTGTGCTCTCTTCACATTCACCTCTCCCAGAGAGCTCAGATTTAACAACTCCACAACTAAAGTTTTTCCTCCTTCAGCATTTTCAGGCAGCCCCTTAATTCTGAGATTGTTCTGTTTGCTCTGTTTTCCATGTCATCCAATTTAAGCTTAATCTCTCACTCTCTAGTCCAGACATAGACAAACTTTTTGGCCTGAGAGCCACATCGGGGAATATAAATTGTATGGTGGGCCATGAATAGTCACAAAATTGAGGGCTCTGGTTGGGGGTGCAGGCTCTGGGGTAAGGCTGGGGATGAGGAGTTTGGGGTGTAGGAGGGTGCTCTGGGCTGGGACTGAGGGGTTTGAAGGGTGGGAGGGGGATCAGGTCTGGGGCAGAGGTGTGGTCTCTGGGGTAGGGCTGGGGATGAGGTTTGGGGTACAGGAGGATGCTCTAGGTTGGGATCAAGGAGTTTGGAGAGCGGGAGTGGGATCAGGGCTAGGGCAGGGGGTTGGGACATGGGGAGAGGGGCAGGGGTACTGGCTCCAAGTGGCGCTTACACTGCTTCCAGGAGCCGCTTGAGGTATGTCCCCTCTTCGACTCCTACGCGGAGGCGCAATTACCAACCCTGCACCCTGGTGAGAATGGGGCCGAGCTGCATGGTGCAGCTTCCAACCCAGCACCCCAGTTAGAGCCTTAAGAGGGCTCTCCAGATTGTGAACCACAAACACTCTTCTAAATAAGGGATCTTTTCAGATTATTTTTTTTGGGGGGGAGGGGGAAGAATCCATTCTCTTCAGCTCTGATTTTGGGGGTGGGAGGATTGGGGGAGATTAGTATGTTTAGGGGTCAATGGAGGCAGATAACTTTGCCTCAGAGCTCAGACAGCGATGTTATTGCAGCCCCCTTCTGGTCTTCATTGGACTTTAATTATGTGATCCCAGTGTGCAATCTGGGCAGTGTGCAGTGTTGGTCTTCCTCACCCCTGCTAACACCTGTCCTCATTCCCAGAAATGGTCAAAACATTTTTGCTCAATTTAAGAAAAAAAATTGCCCTAAAGAAATAAATTTTGGAATGTTACAAGAAGCTGAGAAAGAGCCTTTAGAATGGAAATGCCTGGGCAGCCTTGTTTTAAACATAGGCAGGCACTTCAACTGCATTACCATGTTTGATCCACTGATTCTCATGGTGCCATTGCCCAATATAAAGTCATGTACTGGGAATTAGATCTGGTGTCTTATGTTTGATACAGTATTAGTTAAGGTTACATATTCTCTCTAGTAATTATATTGACTCTTGTATTTGTTTTTATTGCAGGTGTCTCTCTTACCAGTTGGCAGAAACAGATTATTCCAGCTTGCTGTGGATTCCTCCTTGTTATGTTGCAGCTGATTAGTATCTGCCTTTTTTCAGCACAGAGCATCCCTGTCTGATACCCAGGCCTGAAGAAGGAGAAAAAATACAAGGGAAAAAATAGTTGTTTTGTTATTTCTTTAGCCTGGGAGCTGGTGTGTGTTCTATAATGTTTCTTACTGAACTGTCCTGGACTATGAGAAGGGAAGCAATGGATGCTGTTTTTGTGGTCAGCAAAGTAATCTCTGCTTGGAATACAATTTTAAGCAATATTATATAATCAAATCACACTAGGTTAAACCTTATACGTGTTGTAGTGACAGTTGCAACTTTACTTCAGATACTGCCCCAGACCTCGCCAGGATTATAGACTTTACAGGTCAGAGTTTTCCCTGTAGTTAAAAATTATTTTCTTAATCAATGAGATGAGACTGAAATAGGAATGTTTTCATTAAACTCAACGTCTGTTTGAAGAGGCAGTTGGACCTTCTGAGTTTGTGGTGAATTTCAGAGCCTTGCTAACAAGGAGAATTCATGCTATGGCAGCAACCTATCAGCTTGTAGTCACTACTGTGAACTGTTACAGCAGTGTCGTGATAGACTGTCACTTTCAGCACACTGTGCATTACTGCACTGGGTCCTGTCAGGTGTTCAAGCAAGGAGTTGCATGCATAGTGGCCCACCACAGTATTTGTGCAGAGCTACTTCGAATCCCTGCATCTAATGTCAGAGGTGCAGATCTAGACCAGAGACTTCTGACTCCTGAAAATGTTCTAACTTTGACTGGGAATGAAGACTCTCAGCAGATTCTCCCAAGTAATCCAAGGCTCAAAAAGGGTTCTTCAGTGCAAGCCACCTGCAGTCTAAAAGATATCACCGGAGAAGCTATAAATCTTGCCAGTGGTAAAATGAAGGAATTCTCCTTTGAAAGGCTCAAAAGCTCTTCCAGCCATGTGAGCCACAGAAAGGGAAGGAAAGTGAAGTCAGAATCATTCAACCGACGGTCACTTGATTTTGATCTGATTTATGGACATTTCAACAATGATGAGAACTGCCCTCCCTTTGGCTTGCTGCAGACTCCCTCAACTGGGGAGAAATGGCAGGACAGCTGCAGTTCCTCAGAGGGAAATGGAAATACTGCCGCTTCCCTCTCCACCCAGGCCTTCTCTGAAGAGAGCTTTATCACCCAGATTTTGGAAAAGCACAAGCTGGACAGCTCTTCTGGTGGAGATATTAAAGTGTGTTTGGACATTCTGCTCAAATGCTCTGAGGACCTGAAAAAATGTACAGATATCATCAAGCATTGCATCAAAAAGAAATCTTCAGACGATATCAGTGGGGGAAATGATAATGACTCCCTGGCCAGCTCTGAGATGATCTATAGGAATTTGATGACTAGGTTTTCTTCCTACCTGAAAAAACTTCCTGTTGACCTAAAGCAGCCCAGTCACGTGGAACTTGGTGACTTGGCAGAACTGGTTAGTAGTTTGCATGGATTGCAGCAGGCTCCCTTTTCCCCAATATTTGGCAATGAGCAACCTCCTAGGTATGAGGATATTGTACATTTGCCATCCGCCATAACAAGACCCTCTCTTACTGTAGAACTGCAAGATGGCCAGCATGAGACTGGCACAACTAGCACCCCAAAACCTATCCAAACTAACGCTGGGGGCTTTACCTCCGACTCCTTGCACAGCGGCACCCAGCAGAACAACTCAAGAACTGTGAAAAATGCTTCTACTGTACCTCCGTTACTACCCGTAAGCCCTTCCAATTGTGTGTCTTCCACAGAAATGCTATATATTGAAGAGGAGTCAGATGGGGAGATAGCACTAGGCAAGGGAAAGAAGGCAGAACATAAAGGTAGCTGGGAGAATTTAGAGAGCATCCAACAGAAAACTGGAAGCCCAGATCTTACTGTAGTCCTGAAAGAGGCACCTGCCAAAGTTCATGCTGAAGCTGTTGCCCAGACCTCTGAGAAAATCACCTTTATAGAACCAGTCTCAGATTCTCTTATCAATGATTCCAAGGCTAGCACTTTTTCAGGAGAACACAGAGATTCAAGGAAAAACAACCAGAATGAGATAGATAAGCTGCTGTTGGACTTAGAGCACTTTTCACAGAAAATGGAGAGTGCGCTGAAGGAGCCTACCATGAAGGAGAATGATCCTGGATGTCTGAAGGGCTTTGGCCAAGAGGGTGGAAAGGTCCTACCGTTAGCTCTTGAAACCAAAAATCAAGTCTGTTTATTCCCTGACAAAAACTCTACTTCCCCTTTGTCAAAGACTGTGGAAATCAATGGCCACAAAATGGAGGAAGATGACAAAGCCCTTCTACTACGTATCCTGGAAAGTATTGAGGATTTTGCCCAGGAACTGGTGGAATGCCACATGGGCAAAGGAAGTTTATCCAAAGAGAAGGAAATGATGCAAATTCTTCAGGAAACCTTAACCACTCCCTCTCAGTCCTTCCCAGCTGTACAGAGAAGTTGTATGGGTGCTACTACCAAAGACACTGTCCCCACATTGATTCAGCAGGCCCCAGAGGTGATCAAGGTAAGACATCAAAGCCTATGGTTGAATAATGAGTGAAAGGGACACTGGAAACTATGAACAACATATGAGTGTTGAGTGAATGTGTGTACTAATGTGAAAGGACATATCTGATTTGCTGAATACTATGTGAACGTGGATTGAACAGTGAATTTAAAAAAAATAAATGCATCACAGTTTTAATCTGAGATCATCTCTTCCTCATTGCAGGAAGAGACTTTTTCTTTGATGGTAGTTCTGGGGTTGGTTCTTCTTGCAGTGTCCTGTAAGTGGGCCCTTTTTACTCAGAGGGAAAGGAAACTTTGTTGATAAACAAATTACCCATGGAAACAAGAATTGAGCACCTACAAAACCTTGCCCTGGGCCTGGATGAGCTAGAGTAGCCTCCCTTATCAGTCCTGAGTGCTGGTGTACTCCCTGCCTCAATGCAAAGCCCACAGGCCTGCCTTACCCAGCTTTTCTCCATTCCCCTGGAGCAGGAGAGCCAGCACCAGCACCACCACCCCGGAAAAGGGGGCAGAAGCTGGAGAGTTTCTTTTACTCTCTCTTCTGAGCACAAGGAGCCAGCGTGGAGTCTGGCATTTTTGCAGTGGGGGTTCGGGAGCAGAGAACCCAACACACTGGCAGCCAGTTTCCCTGTGCTGTGCTGTTAAGCCAAGTGTGGATCTGCCCAGGAGATGGTAATGGCTCAGAACCTGCTGGGAGGGAAGAAGGGGCCTCAGTTGCCTGAACAAGCTGTGTGGCCTTGTATTTGCATTAGGGGTTGAATTTTCAAAAGCGCTCAGGGCCAGATTTCCAAGTGCTCAGGATACATAGGCGGCGCCAGACTTTCCAGAGTCCAGGTCCCATTTAAGCACCTAAGTATGGGGGAGGTTTCTAACAGTACTCAGTGCCCAGTAGTGCCAATGGGGCCTTATGAAGAGTTTTTTGTTCTGTTTTTTTAAAAGAGCTCTGCACCCAAATTGACCCCCAAGGCTCTGTGCTTTTTTTTTTTTAATTATTATTATTTATTTGTGCATGTAGTTACCTGCTGTGGTGTTGACAGGAGGGAAGCTCTTCTGGCTCAGACTGTGAGTCCTGACATCTTTTTTAGATCTCAGACCCTATGTCTGGTTTTTTGTATTTCTTCAGGCAGCTCTGCTAATAGCAGGCTACAAGCAGAACCTTATCTGGTATCACTAGCAAGGGAGAGAGACTCCTTCCTGCAAGAGAAAGAATCAGTCAGGGCCCAAATTCTCTGAAGTAGATGTTGGTCTTACTCTCGTCTGACCCATATTTATTTATTTACAAAGACAGGCCAATGGAGAGTCTAGTTGCTCTTCAATTATGAATTTCAAACAAAACCCTGTTTGATCTTTATTACTCCTTACTGATGTATAAAGATAGCAACAACTTTTTTTTTCATTTGAAGGAAAAATTTCTGGCACTTTTTTTGTTTTTGTTTTTTCCAGCCTGAGGAATTTGTGTCCCGGACTTCCCTCTTTTCATGGGGGATCGTGGCTATCTTTGGAAAGCTGGAACATGGTCTAAAACCTGAACCACTGTTCTCTCAGTTCCCAGTCAGAGTGAACATGTAACCACCTCATTTGAGCCTGGGAGAGCTGAAGAATTAGTTTCACCCTTCAGGGATGTCACCTTTCTATTTTCCAAAGATTTCTGAAGTTCCCCCACGGGAAAAAAAGGGATGTCAGGACTTGGTATTACAGAAACAGAAAGCACAGTGCTAAACATGGATGCTGTCTTTGTACATCATGAAGAAAGTAGTAAACAACACAATTTTGTGGTTCTTGCTTTGCAGTTGTCCTATCATAACATGGTGATATTTTAACTAACTATGGGGAGGCAGTAAATGTTGCAACCAGTTTCCACAATAAAACTCCTCCTCCCCCACGTGACTTTGGTTTGGAAAATTTTGTTTAGCTGACAATTGCCAGGTTTCATCTGAAGACAAAGAAGACCGTTTCAGGAAAGCCCTTGTTGTACTAAGTGAGGCAACTATAAAATGTGGATAACCATGTTTACTCACTTTTCTAAAGTGCTTTGAGATCTTCAGATGAAAAAGCACTAAGTGACTGCAAAGCTAAGGACCACATCTTTCAGATGGGGTGACTGGCACAGCAAGGGTTAGTGAATTGGCTGGGAGGCACTGTGGCTATGGAGCCAAGCACTTCATTAGGTTTTGTCTATGGAGCCAAGCACTTTTTACCCATAATCTGCGTTAAAACAGGGTGTGCCCAGTTTAGTGACGGTATCTCTGGAACATATGTATCTCTTCAGCTATCCATTGAACAAAGCTTGGACTCCATGGGAACCCTTATTTATTTGCTTAGCACTATTCCCTCCTTTTATCGAATAATCTAGAAACCAATCCACCGCCCTTACATAAGACTTTAAAAACTGCCTTCACTTACCTACACAAATTTAAAACTGAAAGATGTAAACAATGAACAAAAAACCCTCAAGTGCTGAGAAATTCCAAAAACGCCAATCGCTTTGTACCAGACCCTCAGCTGGTGTGAACTTGTGTAGCTGCATTGAATTCTATGCTGGTATATGCCAGTTGAAGAGCTGGTCATTTGTTTAAGTATTTAAAAACAAGGAAATGAACAGTTAAGGACTTCATCACTCTTACACTGTGTATGTAACAAACACACACTATGCTTATTATAGGCAGGGCTGGCCTGGTACCACTCAGTCTTATTCAGTTTTCCCAGCACTTCCCATTATAAAGCCCTGTTTTCAATTTGACTTATTACTTTGTCAAATGTTAACTGTTTTGGCTGAAATGTTCTGTGCGGGATGTCTGCCTTAAGCTGAATGTTTTTGGAACGTTTTTGGAAAGTTTCAGCTCAAATGTTTTGCAATGTTAAAAAAATTCTGACATTTTCTTTGCAAACCTCTTGTGCCCCTATGCTCAGGAGTAGGCACCTGAAAGTTGGCAAGGGACTGTATTTGTGTCAGGGATGTGCCTTTTGCTATCCCAGTGAAAATTCACCAAAATGTGGCTAAGTTGTAAGAATACAACTTTGAAAAATCTCAGTTTGCATATGCTCAGTAGAGACTTGTTTGATTTAGTAGTTAAATCTCTGAAAATTCCATCCTCACTGAGCACGGCTTGTATAGGTGTGCATGTGCCATCGCCACTGAACATGCTCCAACCCCAGGCTACAGGGGCAAAGTAGGACTTTCCCTGTAATTGCTTCTCCAGGCCAGGATGGGTCCAGACACCAGAACTGGGTTTTGGAGCAGGAAGGCATTCTCCTGGGCTCTCAAAGACACCCCTGCTGGGCCCAGGTAGTGTGGAGGAGCAGCTGCCTGAGTTGAATGGAGAGGGGACAGGAACAAGACCTGGGGAGGCTGAGTGGGAGGATGCGTGAAATAGATTGGGACAAGAAGCTGGGTGGGGATGACTGAGATTGGAGGCTGATGGAGGGGGAGAGAGGGACACTAGGACTGGAAATTCATGGGGATCCTGGAACTGGCTAGGCATGGAGACTGGAACGGGGGGAAATCAGATGTGGATGTGGAGAATACTGAAATTGGATGAGGATCTGAGAGGGAGACAGGACTAGCTAGGCTAGGTGACAGAACCAGTGAAGTGAGGGTAAGGAGGTGGAGAGGAGGAAAAGAGATATCCGATAAAGAGCTGGAGAAGGGTAGGAGAACTAGGATTGTCGGTGTAAAGAGACTGGGACAGAGTGCGAATAGCAGATGGGTGTGTGTGTGTGTGCATTGGGATTGAATAAGAAGCTTGGAGAGGGAGATTGAAACTGGGAGCCAGTGGAAATGGGGAATGTCAAGGCAGGGGTTGACTGTAGAATGGGACAGGAGATAGAGATTGTGGTGTGAGGGCTAGACTGGGAAAGGCTGGACAAAGAAACTGGGACTGGGATGAGAAACCCAAGAAGTGGAGAGTGGAACTGGTTCAATGAGGAGAATAGGACTGGGATGAGGAATTTACAGATAGCCATCCACAACACAGTAGTGCTCATTTTCAGGCACTTATTGAAAAAGAAAAGTTTGTGGTCAGAACTGCTCTCCAATCTGCAGTAGATGCAGCAGATGGGAAATAGGGAAGAGAGAGGACTGGGCCAGGGAGAAGAAGTTGTAGATGATAGGGCAGAAGAGTCTCTGCCCACTAGAGAACACTCCCCTCTAGAGCATGAAATGGAACCCAACATGTCTGAGTCTCATCTTTCCTCTGCTATTACAAATATCTGTGAAGCCCACTGGCAAAGTGTTCTTGGCCTCTCTAGTGCTGATCCACATAGAAGGTAGTAAACTACTACTGCTATCAATTACTCCATTAGTTCTGTGCGGGGGGATCTAATGGTTGCAACTCTGCTGATGTCCCATGTGGGTGTTAATATGATGTCACATGATAGAATTTCTGTTTTTTTCAATTTGCTTTCTTTAAAACCTACAAAATTACAGAATGTTAAAAGATCATTAAGGTTGCAAAGTCAAGCACTCAACAATTCGGTTATACTAGATTTTTCTTCAAATGATGATCACTCTTGTATTCCATTGAGGGAATACATGAGTTTACACCATGCTCTCAGAGTTGGAGAATTTGAAAGTAGTGTCTGTTGACCCACACATGTGCCCTGTGTCATCTCATGCTCAGGACTGAGGTGAGAAAGGACAGGGAGGACTGACTGCATCTCCAGTTTCTTTTCCACTGCCACATGGTCTGGGTCAGAACTTTCAATGTCCTCAATGCTGATGTACTTCTAAAAAAGATAGTTGTCCAAAGTTTTATGAGTTTTATAGTAGATTTACTAGTTTTATTTTTATCTTAGTTCTGATAGTTAATAGTTTTAGTGCTTGTTTTTAGATAGACTTTGGGGTTTTCACCCCTCCTCCCCAGTACCTACATGCAGGTAGGTACTGGACTATGCGAGGACTCCAGGCTTCAGAGTCTGAGCCTCCTCACTGTGATTCTTCTTGGTTAGCAACAGCCAATAATGCTGCCTCTGCTACCTGGGGGAAGCCCACAGTGTGCCCATGCCTAGTATTTGACCGTCCTTCCCCAGCTGCAAGACCAGGCACTTCACCTCCGAAAGCATTTCATGGAGCTCTCCATGAGACCACACTCTCACTCAGGCCAGGGAACTCCCCTGTACATTGGCCTGATTTAGTGAAGAGCGCGCCTCCCACATCTGTCTCCGGTGCTAGCCGAACCATCCCCACAGACCCCATGGTGGTGTTTAGTCAGGAGGTAAGGAAGCACACCCATAAGCATAGGGATAAGCAGTGCTTAATTTGTAATGAAAGAGGTGCCAGAGCTCAAGCAATTAGGTTGCCAGGGTTTAAGCAGTTTTTTTACTTTCATAACTGAGGTGGCAAGCCCATGGCCTGTCAAGCCTAGAGGTGCTGGGCTCAGCCCTGGCATGCCCTGGGACAAATTAAGCACCGGGACTAAGCCTTCCTTCAAATCAAAGAAGATGGATTCTTCTTCCACCCACAAGAGGACGGAGTATGCTCTAAGTCTGATAGGCATGAGAAAAGACCCATAAGCCATGGGATCCAGTGATTCCAGGCATTGATACATTGGTACCACCATCTTTGGCACCCCACAAAACATGGGACCCTTCCATACCCTGAAAGACCCCAGGGTCCGTACCAGTACCTGGGAAAGAAAGAGTGCCTCTCACACCGGGGTGGTCCAGAACAGTGGCTGAGCCTCAGGATGTATTTGCCTTCCAGATTCAGAGTGACCCCCTCCATAGGGTCCCTCCACTTCTAGAGAGATCATATCTCCAAGGCTTCTGATATGGGATCCCTCACCCCCTACATGGATAAGCTATACTCTTCCATGAGCCCCGACGGTACCGCCGGTGGAACCAGAATTCACCTTCTCCTCTTCCAATAAACTGGAAGAGCCACCTTTATCAAACCATTCATATCCACCATCACAGGGACCATCACATCCCTGGCAATATCTACCTCTCAGTAACCACTGAGCCATTGGTACCCCATTCTGTGGGGACTCCCACAACCTCCATCAGATCCAGCTTATTGGCCATATTACACAATATTACCCCTTGGAATCTGCCCGGGCCATGAGGGACCCATCACCTGCCTCTCCCTTGAGGGTACCCACAAGTAGGCCTGTAGGTCCAGTGGTGGAGGAAAAACCTTTTAGCCTGGTCCCAGCAGTTCCACTAGAACTGGCAATATTCCCTTCCTCATCTCCAGATGAGGAGGTGACTATAGCATCCCCTCCTCCACTGAATGATTTCAGACAGTTTCAGGAGCTGTTATGGAAAGTTGCCCGGAAACCCCAAATTTCTCCAGAAGAAATCTAAGACTGCCAACACGAGCTGCTGGATATCCTCCACACCTTGGGGCCAGCGCGAATTGTGTTACAAATTAATATAGCCATTCTGGAGCCTATTAGGACACTAAATAAGACAAGGAAGACTGTGTAGCACCTTAGAGACTAACCAGTTTATTTCAGCATAAGCTTTCGTGGGCTATAGCTCACTTCATCGGATGCATAGAATGGAACAGAAGTAAGATGCATTTATACACACAGAAAGCACAAAAAAAAAAAAAGTTGTACATAGCATACCAATTCTAAGAGGCTGTTTAATACGGATGGGTCATTATCAGCGGGAGACAAAAATACCTTTTGAAATGGATTTCTGTGTCTGGCAGTAGATAACACCTATTGAAGGTAAATTAACTAGGGAAATGCAATCAATTAGTGTAATGAGAGAACCATTCGCAAGTTCTGTTTAGTCCTTGGTTTATTGTGTCCAATTTGAAAATTAATTCCAGTTCCTCAGTTTCTCATTGGAGTCTGTTCTGGAAGTTTTTCTGTTTCAAAACTGACACCATCAAGTCTTTAATGGAATGGCCAGGAAGATTGAAGTGTTCTCTTACTGGTTTTTAAATTTGATTCCTGATGTCAGATTTGTGTCCATTTATTCTTTTGCGTAGAGACTGGCCGGTTTTGCCAATGTACGTACCAGAGGGGCATTGCTGGCACATGATGGTATATATCACATTGGTCGATGTGCAGGTGAATGAGCCTCTGATGGTGTGACTGATGTGATTAGCTCCTATGATGGTGTCAGTTGAATGGATATGAGGACAGAATTGGCATCGGGCTTTGTTACAAGGATAGGTACCTGAGTTAGTGTTTCTGTTGTGTGGTGTGCGGTTGCTGGTGAGTATTTGTTTCAGGTTGGGGGGCTGTCTGTAAGCAAGGACTGGTCTGTCTCCCAAGATTTGTGAAAGTGAGGGATCATCTTTCAGGATAGGTTGTAGGTCTTTGATGATGCGTTGGAGAGGCTTAAGTTGGGGGTTGAAGGTGACAGCTAATGGTGTTCTGTTTTTGTCTTTGTTGAGCCTGTCCTGTAGCAGGTGGCTTCTGGATACTCTTCTTCCTCTGTCAATCTGTTTTTTCACTTCCCCAGGTGGGTATTGTAATTTTAAGAATGCTTGGTAGAGATCTTGTAGGTGTTTGTCTCTATCTGAGGGATTGGAGCAAATGCGGTTGTATCTTAGAGCGTGGCTGTAGACAATGGATCGAGTGGTGTGTCCTGGATGGAAGCTGGAGGCATGTAGTGGTGTAGGTGTAGCGGTCAGTAGGTTTCCGGTATAGGGTGGTGTGTGTGCCCCCATCATTTATTAGCACATTTGTGTCTAGGAAATGGACTGCTTGTGTGGATTGGTCCAGGCTAAGGGTGATGGTTGGATGGAAATTGTTGAAATCATGGTGGAATTCCTCAAGGGCTTTTTTTCCATGGGTCCAGAAGATGAAGATGTCATCAATATACCACAAGTAGAGTAGGGGCATTAGGGGACGAGAGTTAAGGAAGCGTTGTTCTAAGTCTGCCATAAAAATGTTGGCACACTGGGGGGCCATGCGGGTACCCATAGCAGTTCCGCTGACTTGAAGGTATATATTGTGACAGATCGCCTTCTCACCCCTCTTCAAACACAGGCAGGAAACTCTTCTTTGGCTCCAAACAGTGCTCTTTATTTCACAGTGCAAGGCCCCACCGCCAATATACACAGCTTTATACACAGCTCTATAGCTTACAGCTCTAACACAGCTCTACAGCTTACAGATCTGCAGAACTCTATATAGTTCAGCTCTGTCAGGCCTCTAGCCTCAGCTCTTTCAGCTCTGTACCTTTCTCTATCTTTCTCTCTCACTCCTCCACACTACCATACCACCACCACACTGGGCTTCCTGCCTGGCAGGCTTATATCCTGCTGAGGAGGCTGCCAGGTGCAGCTCATCCAGCCTGAGCCTTCTGCAGCCCAGGTGGCTAATTAGGCTTTCTGCAAGGGAGGTTTGCAGAGGGCTTTTCTCCCTCTTAAAGGGGCGGCAGGCTGGGTCAAGCCCACCCTGCCACAATATTGTCTCCAAATGTGAAATAATTGTGGGTGAGGACAAAGTCACAAAGTTCAGCCACCAGGTTTGCCATGGCAGTGTCAGGGATACTGTTCTTGATAGCTTGTAGTCCATCTTTGTGGGGAATGTTCGTGTAGAGGGCTTCTACATCCATAGTGGCCAGGATGGTGTTTTCTGGAAGATCACTGATGGATTGTAGTTTCCTCAGGAAATCAGTGGTGTCTCGAAGATAGCTGGGAGTGCTGGTAGCATAGGGCCTGAGGAGAGAGTCCACATATCCAGACAATCCTGCTGTTAGGGTGCCAATGCATGAGACAATGGGGCGTCCAGGATTTCAGGTTTGTGGATCTTGGGTAGTAAATAGAATGTCCCTGGTCGGGGTTCTAGGCATGTGTCTGTATAGATCTGTTCTTGTGCTTTTTCAGGGAGTTTCTTGAGCAGATTGTGTAGTTTTTTTTGGTAATTCTCAGTGGGATCAGAGGATAATGGCCTGTACAATGTGGAATTAGAGAGCTGTCTAGCAGCCTCTTGTTCATATTCCAACTTATTCATGATGACAGCAGCACCTCCTTTGTCAGCCTTTTTTATTATGATGTCAGAGTTGTTCCTGAGGCTGTGGATGGCATTGTATTCAGCACGGCTGAGGTTATGGGGCAAGTGATGCTGCTTTTGAACCATTTCAGCTCGTGCAAGTTGGCAGAAGCAATCTATGTAGAAGTCCAGTCTGCTGTTTCGACCTTCAGGTGGAGTCCATGCAGAATTAGTCTTTTTGCAGTGCTGGTAGGAAGGTTGCTGTGGGCTAGTCTGTTGTTCAGAGGCATGCTGGAAATATTCCTTGCGTCTGAGACGTCAAAAGTAAGATTCAAGGTCACCACAGAACTGTATCATGTTTGTGGGCCTGGAGGGGCAAAAGGAGAGGCCCCAAGATAGGACCGACTCTTCTGCCGGGCTGAGAGTATAGCTTGAAAGATTAACGATATTGTTGGGTGGGTGAAGGGAACCACTGCTGTGGCTCCTTGTGGCATGTAGCAGTTTAGATAGTTTAGTGTCCTTTTTCCTTTGTAGAGAAGCAAAGTGTGTGTTGTAAATGGCTTGTCTAATTTTTGTAAAGTCCATCCATGAAGAAGTTTGTGTGGAAGGTTGGTTTTTTATGAGTATCCAGGTTTGAGAGCTCATTCCTAATCTTTCCCTGTTTGCTGTATAGGATGTTTATCAGGTGGTTTCGTAGTTTCTTTGCGAGTGTGTTGTACAATCTCTCTGCATAGTCTGTGTGGCATGTAGATTGCAATGGATTTTTTACCTTTAGTCCTTTAGGTATGATGTCCATCTGTTTGCATTTCCGAGTTTTTTCATGAAGTTGATGGATTTTCACTCCATACGGCTAAATGCAGTGCCTTGTATCATGACAGGTTTAAGATTAGCAGCCGTGTTAGTCTGTATCCATAAATAAGACGAGGAAGACTTTGTAGCACCTTAGAGACTAACCGGTTTATTTCAGCATAAGCTTTCGTGGGCTATAGCCCACTTCATCGGATGCATAGAATGGAACAGAAGTAAGATGCATTTATACACACGGAAAGCAAACAACACAATAGTGCTCATTTTCAGGCACTTATTGAAAAAGGAAAGTTTCTGGTTAGAACTGCCCTCCAGTCTGCAGTAGACCTGTTCACTTCAGTGAAGATGATCAATGAATGCAAGACATACGGCTAAAGGGAAGACCTCAGTCACCACTTCCAGGGCGACACCCTCCTACTCTTTAACAGCCTCCGGTCGAGTAATTCCAATAATTATAAATCTCCCCAGCAATCCATAGGTGATAAATAAAATAAAATGCAGTTAGTTTTGGAAAATTAGAATGTAATACATTGTGGAGAAATAGCCCAAATCACTCACGCTCAAAGAAAAGAAACACCTGGCATTTGAAACCTCTAAGACTGCGACAGCCAGTGGCATTAGGGTGCTGTGGCAGTTCACTTGGGTTTGGAACCAGCAGAAGCTGCTGCCCATTTCATATGTATGGAATGCTTTGATCAGCCCCAGCCATCTAGGAATTGAGGTGCAGCTATATCTAGTGACAGCAGCTTCATTCATCCACCTTCATCAGGATTGGGCCTCCAGGTTTAGGTTGAGTGAATGTTTTACTGCATTCTGATGGGTGAATAAGAGATCTTACATTTAGCATCTCTCAACTCATCCTTTAAGCAGGACCACTTACAGTGAAGAGTTGCCTCAAAGGTTGGAAATGTATCTGTTGACCCAGAAAATTTGATGAGCAGGGTTTATTCTGGTGACTGATGTGGGCTTTGCCCTGTAGGTCAGCAAAGCTCATAGGGAATCTCTCTGCTGCACAGTTCTGTTAGTTCCTTTCTTGATACTGTAAGTAATGTGCTTGACATCTACCGTACTATATTGCCAAAGCTGGGAATTCAGATCTGGCAAACTGGGTCCCATTGTCAGTTACATTTTTCTGGAATGTAAAAACAAGAAAAGAAACCTCTTAGCTCTTCTATGACCTGTTCACCTGGGCATGAAAAGTAAATTTCTGCAATTCTAAAAAATAATCAGTGACTTCCAGATAGTTGGCCTTATTATGAGGCAAAATGAGGTGACTGCCGCAGGTGCCAGACTGGGGGGACGCCACTAGGATCCAGAGTGTAGAAAATTGTGTTGGCTGCTGGTGCATCTGTAATCTCTCTGCTCTAGATGCACAGCAGTGGTGGAGTGCTGTGCTGGAGGAAGGAGGGCACAAGAGACCTTTCAAAGTTTAGGCCCAAACAAGGGCGCATGGGGGCATCATTTGAGCTCCTCGCCTCAGGAGACAAAATGTTGTGGTCCGGCCCTGGGTCCAGATCCTTAACTAGGGTAAGTTCCCATATTTCCATAGGTTACAGTAAAATCATTGAAGCAATGCCAATGTACACCAGCCAAAGATCTGGTACAACATCAGTTTGTCATCCCCAAATGCTCATTTAAACCATTTGTTTGAATAAGATCCTAAGAGAATGCTGTACAGATTCGTGACCACCAAAGCCTCTAAGTGGGACAAATTACTCCTAGATTTGTTGTTTGCAGTCCAAGAGTTCCTACACCCATCTACTGGATTTTCCTTTTAAATTATTGTATGGGATAAAAACCTTGTGAGCTTCTGGAGCCCTACAGAGGTCCCAGTGAGAGTAAGGGACCAACACAGGGAATGTGGGCCAATATGTCCTTAATTTGGTGGATGACTGGATATTGTAGGTATATTTGCTTGTAAAATTATTTTCAAAAGCAGGATTATAATAAAAACAGGTACATCAGCTGTTGTGTGTTATCAAACACAGAAAGTAAGCTCCTGGCAAAATAGTTGGGACCATCTAAACCCAATGGGGATAGTAGACTGTGGAAGTGGATTAGCTAGGAAATAAAAACCAGAGAACTGATGTTTGCTCATCCTATGGAGCAGGAACTGGATGTAGGTCCCCATTGCCAGGCACATGATTCAGTACTATTCTAAATTATACTGTTCAGAGAATCAAGCCAGCACCCAGATGTCATAAGCCAGAATCATCTGTGAGAGTCTCTTCAAAGTAACATAGTTAGACATTGGCTGCTCCTCATGCCAGAGACAGCGAAGTGAGAGCTGTGGAAAAAGTAAATAAAAAGGATGACTCATTAAGGTTGCTTTATAAAATCATTTTTGTAATAGCTGTTCCAAAATGCCTGAGTTAATTACCTAAGGTCACCCTATCATACTTCTTTTAGATGGAGAGAAACAAGGTGATTTGCTTTTTCCAAATAAGGAATAGAAGTTAAGCTTTTCTAAAAATAATAATCTACAATTTGAATTTGAATTAGTCTTGCTCCACTGCTTCATCAGCTCACAAGGCAGAGGCATCATAAACCTCTTAACACCACATCCACATTGGTCTGTGCTTAGAGCATATGTTTTTAGCCCAGCAGGGGCTGACTGATGCAGGTTTATACATCACATTTCATATTTGAAGCTCTTAAAATAAGAACGATTGGGGAAAGTGATATATTTAGCTACTTTTGCAGTGTGTCTAACTTTAGCACTGTTGGTAGTAGTGGTGGGTACCTCCTTTCCCACAATACCCCTGGCCTATTACAAGCCAAGGACAGATTGTCTGTCATGTAGGCAGGAGGGGAATAGATTCTGTTGTAGATCATGTTTCTCGATAAAGTATTGCAAGAAGGCATCAGGAGATACTGGTAGTGCTGAGGGATATTTAAATGTCAGTAAAAATGTGGCGGGGGGGCTTTGGCTTCAGGATTCAGATACTATGCTAGGACGCTTTCCCTGTGAGGAAAGAGAAGAGTTAGTATGTTTCTACATGAAATCAGTTGCAATCCCTTGCCTATGAAAAGCAAAAATAAGAAAGTGATCCATTGGGGCTGACGTGATCTCCTGCAAAGACTCTGTACCACAGCTGGAAAGCGAAAAGCTTGCTCAGGAACTTAACAAAATGATGATCAAGGAAACCTCTCTGCGCAGAGACCCAGACTTAAGAGGAGAGCTTGCTTTCCTTGCAAGGGGCTGTGATTTTGTTCTTCCATCTCGGATCAAGAAGAGGCAGAAGTCATTCCAACAGGCCCAGGTTTGAAGTCTTGGGTTTCTTTTTGTATTACTTTGTGTCTTTTTATTGGATCAGGGAATGCGACTGTGTTCCCTCTAGGCTTCTCTATTTGCAGAAAGTTATTTGCAGCCAGATACCAACAGGTTTATAAATAGACCATCCAGGCTTAGAGTGCAGAGTTAAAATGTCTTATTCATAAACAAGGGGAAACAGCTTTTTTTTTTTTTTAGGACAAGGACCACAACTTCACAGGTATAGGGAGAAATAGATAAAGAGAATGAAAACTTTGTTGCTCTGTTTTTAAGAGAAGCACCATTGGTGGGTGGCTGTCCCATCTGTCACCTCTGAGTGCCTAGATGGTTATTATTTTGCTTTACATGCCATGCTCAGTGACCCAAACCACTGCTCTGTTGTTGAGGATTTGTGCTGCTCTATTCAAAATCTGCTCTGAAGCCAGCATAGCTGGTCTTAGGAGGATCACACCAGCAGTGTGTGTTCCTCTGCGCCACCTCCAAAGCTGGCTTGTGACTTTTATACTCTGCATCTACATGGATTGCCAGGGACTTCAGTGATTCAACTTTATTGATAGGGTCAGGAGCAAACATGTGTTTGGACTGATTCTTCATCCCTGAAATCTGTTCTGTTGGTTGATTAACCAATGACCATGTTATAGCAGCATGGACCGTATTTGTACTTAAACATCTACCCTGAAGCTTTGGGTTGAGAACATGAACAAGAAAATGAAGTGGATCAAGTGCTTGCTTCATCTGTTTCTTCACTGCCTGTAATGTAAGCTTGTCCTTAAATATTTCTCTGTGGTGTCTCCTGAAGAACCTTCCAAATGTCTCAACAGCATTAACAATATTGCAGCCATCCATTTGCACTTCGTCCAAGCCAATGGAAATATTCAGTCTGTTCGTCAAAATTTCTCTTCATCTCTATATTTACTACATGGGCAGTGACAACACTATCTGTTTTGTCACAGTTATCCATGCAAATTACCATCCAGTTATGCTAGTTCTTAACAAACTACTCAAAACAATTAGCTTCTGAATGCCATTAGGCATCTTGAGGTAGAATAAGCTATGATCTGGTTTGCTCTCTTAAGTGCAACTTATGAAGAGTGGTTATTATGGAAGTATTTTACAATTTCAATAATATTTTCCTTTATTCCTGGAGTATCTGTCTTTAGCTAAAAGATGCATCCAGTGACCACTCCAGCCATGTGTAAAAAATTATAGATTTATTTCATTATCACTTTGTGTCAAAATCTTCCTCACGTTAGGCATAGTTATAGATCCATTTGTCACTAAGCTGTTTGTATGACACTTGAATTTGCATTTATAATTTGTTATAGATTGTAGTGCTCCTTCTGTCAATTACTGAGCAGTGTGGGCATAGCCTGATATGTAATTGGGGAATCATCCTCTAATGGGGATGTTTTTTTGTGGGGGATCCCGTGCAGGGGTCTGCTCTGGGCCAAGTGCTATTCAATATCTTTATCAATGATCGGTAAGAATACCAAATCATTGCTGATCAAGTTTGCAGATAATACACAAAGTGATGGGGTGGTAAATAAGGACAAGTCAGTTCTACAGAGCAATTTAGATTGCATGATAAGCCTTGAACAACATTCATTTTCAAACAGCTAAATGCAGAGTTATAGGATTAGAAAGCCAGAATTTAGGTCATGCTTTTATAGTGAGGGACAATGACTGAAATGGATTTAGCAGTCATGATGGGTAACTAACTGGACATCAGCTTCCAGTCTAATGTGGTGGGTAAATGAGTAAATGCAGTCCTTGGATGTATCAGCAGGAGAATATCAAGTTGAAGCATAGATGTGTTTACCATTGTATATGGCCTTAGTCAGACCATTCCTGAAATACTGTGTCCATTCCTAGTGTCCTCACTTCAATAAAGATGCTGAGGTGTCTCACTTCAAAGATGTTGAAAAGTTGTAGAAGGTTTGGAGAAGAGCTGCAAATGATTCAAACCTGCCTGACAGTGAGAGATTAAAGATGCCCAATCGGTTTATTCAAGAGATGGCTAAGAGGTGACTAGGTCATGGTCTACAAGTCCTTACATAGAAGAAGATTTCTGATAGCAGAAAGCTCTTTAATTTTGCAGATAGAGCCAGAACAAAATCCAAGATTCCAAAGCTGGAAGATGAAGTTAGACAAATTCAGCCTAGAAATAAGGGTCATATTTTTAGCAGGGTAATTAAGCACTGGAAATAACTTTCCTAGGGATGTGGTGGATTCTCTGTTACTGGAAATATTTAAATTGAGATTATACATCTCTTTCTAAGGACTATGCTCTTGATCAACCAGAATGTACGGGTTTGATGCAGAGAAACCTTGGTGAAGTTGTTTGAGCTGTGCTATGCAGGAGGTGAGATCTCTTCTGGCCTCAGAATCTAAGGATCTATATGTAATTTGTTTCTGTCCTAAAATCCTTCCTGACTTTAGGAGAATAGCAGATTACAGATTTAATTTTATGTTGCAAATACAAAATGTGGCATTTTTATGTGTCATGATACCTGTGACTGATGAAATAACCTAGCTTGGTGTCTCTTGTTTCATTAGTTATCTGGTTACTAGGCCTGTGGCCTGGGGAACTGGTCTATGGCTTCACCGGCGAGTCGGATGCCATGTTACCACAGTAGCAGTGGGATTAAGGAAGGTTGAGAGTTATATATCCCATGGTCAGAAGGGACCAATGTGATCATCTAGTATAATGCAGGCCAAAGAACTTCCCTGAAATAATTCCTATGGCATATCTTTTAGAAAAACATCCAATCTTGATTTTAAAATTATCCATGGTGGAGAATCCCCTATCCTCCTTTGTAAATTGTTCCAATGATTAATTACTATCACTACTTAAAATTTACATTTTATTTCTAGTGTGAATGTCTAGCTTCAACTTCCAGCCATTGGATCATGTTATTCCTTTCTCTGCTAGATTTAAGAGCCAATTATCAAATATTTGTTCCTCGTGTATGTACTTGTAGACTGTAATCTTATATAGACTGAACCGCTTCTCTTTGTTAAAATAAATAGATTGAGCTCTTTGAGTCGATCATCAAAAGACATGTTTTCTAATCCTTTAGTCATTCTCTTGACTCTTTTCTGAACCCTCTCCAATTTTTATCCTCCTTCTTGAATTGTGGACACACTGTTTACAGCTGTGGTAGCATCAGTTCCAAATGCAGAGGTAAAATTAACCCCTCTACTCCTACTTGAGATTCCCCTGTTTATACATCCAAGGATCCCATTAGCCCTTTTGGATCTGGATCTGGAAGTTAATGTTCCACTGATTATCCACTATGACTTCCAAATCTTTCTTGGCATTACTGCTTCCTAGGATAGAGTCCTCCATCGTGTAAGTATGGCCTATATTCCTTGTTCTTACACATTTAGCTGTATTAAAATGCATATTGTTTGCTTGTGCCCATCTGTAGCGAGTCCGTCACTCACCCGGCGGCGCCCCCTTCTGGCCTTCTCTGGAATCAGCTCTTTTGCCTCCGGAGCGCCCTCGGCCAGCCGACGTCCGCTCTTACACCCTTGGTCCGTGTCCCTCCTGGACCACGGTGCCCTCTACCTGAGGGTGCTGCACCCCTGCAGAACCCCCCCTCAAGTCTAGGGGTCCCCTTCCCGGGGAACCCTCCACCCACTATCCCCTCAGACCTGGCCACTGCTAGTCACCACTGCCTCTACTCACTGAGGCCGACTGCAGTCTCTCAGCCGTTCATCACAGGCCACAGGGGTTTGGCTTTCTGCTTCCTCACAGCCCAGGTTTGCCTCCTTGCCCCCCCAGTGCCCCGTGGGTCAGGGCCGCCCTGGCTCAACAGCCTGGGCCCCTCTCTCTAGAGCTTCCCAGCTCCCAGGTGCCTTGCCCCAGCCCTGCCCCCAATTCGGGTACCTTGTTTGCAGCTAGCAGCAGCAGGCCAGTCTCTCTCTCTCTAGTTACAGAGGGAGACTTCCTCTCTCTGTCAGCCTCCCAGCCCTTATATCCTGGATGGGCAGTGTTTGGGGCGTGGCCACCCAGCTGAGCCAAACTCCCAATTAACCTGGGAATTAACAGGCCTTTGCCACAACCCCCCCATCCTGGGCTGTTACAAGCCCCTACCCGGGCTACCCCAGCCCCTCTTTAGGGGGGAGCGGGTTGCACCCCGCTACACCATCTTACCAAGTAATCCTATCCTTTTCATTATTTGCCACCCCCTCATTGTTGTTGTTATCCAGGTCATGTTGTCTTTATCCAGGTCATAGACAAAAATGGTAAGTAGTGTAGTGTAGTGCCAAGAACAAATCCTTGAGGGATCACACTAGAAACATATCCATTTGATAATGATTCCTCATTTACAATTACCTTTTAAAACCTATCAATTAGACAGCTTTTAATATGTGCTGTGTTCATTTAATATTGTTTTGTTTTTTTAATCAAAATGTTGTGCAGTACCGATTCAAGTGCCTTACAGAAGCCTTAAGCATATTACATCTACACTGTTCCCTTTATCAACCAAATTTGTAATCTCATCAAAAAAAAGAAATCAAATTAACTTGACAGGATCTATTTTCCATAAACCTGTGTTGATTGACATTAATTATATTATCCTTCTTTAATTCTTTATTAATAGAGTCCCGTATCAGCTTCTCCATTATCTTGCCAGGTGTCTGTGTAATACTGACAGGTCTGTAGCTATGTATGTGATCCCATTTATGCTTTTAAAAATATTGGCACAATGTTCGCTTTCTTGCAGTCCTCTGGAACTTTCCTAGAGTTCAAAGAGCTATTAAAAAACAACATTAATAGTCCAGAAAGCTCCTTAAAAGCACTTGGATGCAAATTATCCAGACTTGCTAATTTAAAAAAAATCTAACTTTAGTAACTGCAGTTTAACAACCTCTTGAGATACTAGTGGAATGGAAAGCTTATCATATGATATAGCTGTCATTTTCCCCCTGCACGCACACACACTATAGAACAGAAATGATGTATTGAACACTTCTGCCTTTTCTGCATTGTTATTAATAGTTCTACTATTTAATGGACCAATATCATTGTCAGGATTCATTTTATTTCTAATATCCTTAAATAACTCCTTATTGACCTTAACTCTGCTTGCCATAGATTTATCCTTATGTCCCTTGGCTTCCCTTATCAATTTTCTACAATTCCTAGGCTTCTGAATTATATTAATTGCTATCAACTTGCCCTTTCTTCCATTTTTTATATTTAATTTTTTTATAGCTGACAGTTTGGCTTTCTTCCTCCATTGTGGGATTGTGGCATTTTGGGATCAAATGTAAGGTATTCTTAAACAATTCCCAATTATCATTCATATTTTTCTGATTAAATACTTCCTGCTAGCTGATTTGGCTCATAGTTATCAGCCTTTTGAAATTGCCTCTTTTCAAAGCACTGTGACAATGTGGCTTCCACCTTTATGGCCTAGAGGTCTGGAGTCGGCTAACCCCGGTTACCAAGTAGGCACACCTGAAAGGGATCAGATGATTCCCCTATAGAAGAGCAGCTGGGAGCTCCAAAGGGAGAAAGGAGGAGGA
Source organism: Sternotherus odoratus (assembly GCA_032164245.1). Lineage (NCBI taxonomy): Eukaryota > Metazoa > Chordata > Testudines > Kinosternidae > Sternotherus > Sternotherus odoratus. The sequence continues at coordinate 40,112,205 of JAVMKO010000009.1, read as the reverse complement.
ACTACAGGCAGGGAGGCCTAAAAGAGACTTTGAAGAAATAGAAAGAAGGAATTACAAAGCTCTCCATCTGGGAGAGACTCTGAGCAAGTCTGAGGTCTTACAGGTCTGCTGGTGGAGACTTTTTCTTTTGGGACTTTTAAAGTTTTGCCTGGGCTCTGAAGTAAACTGTTATTCAAACACTTTTCTAGAAGTCTCCCCTAAAGAGAGAGAGATTGATATAGAATAGAGTGTTTGGCTTCTCTTTGTGGGCTCGTAAAGTGAACTCGAGAGGGAAACTGAGGCAGACCAGTGCAGAGCGACCTCCGGCCACGAGGGGGTTCTCGGGAGATGGCTCCCGGACTACAAGTGTGTGTGTGTGTGTGTGTGTGTGTATTACTGATCTGGACTTTATTCTATTTGCACATTATAAACATAATCAAATCATGGTCACTTGTACCGAAGCTGCCAATCATTTTTAGTTCTGTGATCAGTTCCTCTTTATCTGTTAAGACTAGGTCTAATAAGAAATCTCCCCTGATTTTGAGTTAGGAAATTACCATCTATAATTTTTGAAATTCCAAGGATGTTTTAGTACTAGCAGCAAGAGACCTTCAGCATGTCACTCAGATTGAAGTCCCGTATGATCACACAGCTTTCCCCCCCCTATACATTGTAGATAGGTGTGTAAGAGCCTTTCATCCTGTTTCCTAGTGTGATTTGTGTTATGTAGCAGACACCAATTAATACCTCATGTTTTGAGGTTAGGACATTGATCCATAATCATTCAGGGCCATTTTCTTCTGAGTTATCAGAAACATGGGAACATGTAATGTCAGTTTTGGTGTAGAGAACTTCTCCCCATCCCTGTTTGCCCTCTTGATCCTTCCTAGATTATAACAATAGATTTTTAACATTCCAATTGTGCGAATCACCCCACCAGGTTTCAATAATATCAGCAAGGTCAAATTTGTGCTCATAAATGAGCAATTCCGATTCCTCTTGTTTATTACCAAGGAATTACACAGAGAGACAAGGAACCTAATTGGTATACAGGCAATTAAAGAATTTCTTCTCCTCATGTCCTTTGGTTCCTTGATTAATTTTTGTTTTCAGAATCTTGATTCTGAGCTAAATTAGTGCTCACATCTTCTGTCTTTATTCTTCCCCCTTTGTTATTGATTTAATGCCCTCCTGACTGTTCTAGACAGCTAGTTCCCAAGGAGATTCTGCTCACATGGAAAGCATCAAAACTATACTGCTTCCACTTCCCATAAAGGTAGAGTAATGTTTCCCAAAACCTTCCACCCTAAACCACTTATCTAGCCTGAGATTCACTTCCAGAATATTCTGCCTACTGTCTTCCTTTGCTTTCATGACAGGAAGATTGGTTGGACATTCTTCTTAAGGGCTGGTCCCCACTAGGGCTTAACGTTGACTTTAGCAAGCTAAAGTCGATTTAAGCCTGTACCCGTCCTCACATGCATGCCCTTAAAGTCGATTTAAAGAGACCTTAAAATCGACTTCTGTACTCCTCCCTAACGAGAGGAGTAGCTGAAATCGACCTCTCTCTGGGTCGATTGTGAAATAGTGAGGATGCATGTGACTTTAAGCCTCCGACCTTCTGAGCAGCCCCGCGCCGGCTCCCCCCCCCCCCCCGAGCAGCCCCGCGCCGGCTCCCCCCCCCCCCCGAGCAGCCCCGCGCCGGCTCCCCCTGCCCGAGCAGCCCCACGCCGGCTCCCCCTGCCCGAGCAGCCCCGCGCCGGCTCCCCCTGCCCGAGCAGCCCCGCGGACCCCCCCGCCCACCCGAGCAGCCCCGCGCTGGCTCCCCCCGCCCGAGCAGCCCCGCGCCGGACCCCCCGCCCGAGCAGGGGGGAGGGAGCCGGCGCGGGGCTGCTCGGCCAGGCACGGGGGTCCGCGGAGCTGCTCGGGTGGGCGGGGGGGTCCGGCCCGGGGCTGCTCGGGCGGGCAGGGGGGTCCGCGGACCTGCTCAGGTGGGCACGGGGGTCACGGAGCTGCTCGGACTGGGGCTGGTCCCCTGGGGAGCGTGCCTGGCTGCCCCGAAAAGTGGTGCCAGCTGGGGACTCCCGGCACTGTGGGATACCTACCCACAGTGCAATGCTGGCTATGTTGACCCCTGCAAAAGTTTAAGGACAGACACTGTCGACCTGCTGTCCTTTGTGGGGATGCACTAAGTCGATTTTCTAAAGTCTACTTTAGAAAATCGACTTAAGGGAAATTGACCTACTGCTGTAGTGAAGACATACCCTCAGCATGCTTCTAGATTCTCTGTTCCCTATGAGATATCCTGAAAGGTAGAGTCATTAATGCCAATATGAACCATCACCAATTGATCCTTGCCTGTTGATTTCCAAAGCCTATCCAATCTTGGAGTGACAGCTTGTGTCTTGGCATTGGGATGGCAGCACACTGTCCTGTTGTCCGCTTGTCCTTTGCAGAATGTTTTAGACTCTTCTGAGTCCTGAATCCCAAACAAGGATCATTTGCCTTCCTTAGACTTTTGGAGAACTCGGTATGGGCAAGCCTGTTTTTCATTTAGATTGAGCAGAGCTGCAATCTACACACATGTCCCATACATCTCTCTGTTCCATTGGACCAGCTGGATCTTGAGAGGTGTCTTCCACAATTTCCATGTTGGAGGCTTTGGTATTGATTGGAAAATTCTAGCTGTGTGCAATTCCTCCTGCACTACTTCTCTCTGACAGCCACAGCCTGTCCGTCCTCCTCTGTCTCCAGCTTTGTAGGACGTTGCCATGACCTCTTGTCCCTGGTTATAAACTGCCAGGTCTCCTCTCCGATTTCTTCTCTCTCTGACTTTTTGGTGGTCAGCTCCATCCATTCTTGAACCTGGGGGGAAATATTTCCTGAACCTGGCTGTCTAGGAAGCCTCAATGTCTCTGATTCTCAGGAGCATCTCTCCTTGACCCTCCAATCCAAGAATCTTTCCCTGAATCACAACCCCTAAACTTGTACTTTATGCAAAGAAGTCCCTTCTGCCTTCGGGCACAAAAGAAAAAATGGTGCATCCATCACAGATCACCCCCATTGTTCCATTGCTGGGCACCTTGAAATTGCACATAGACCTGAACCTGAAAGGAAAGCCTCTCTTGCTCCCTCTCCACACCCCCTCTGAAAATCCCGTTAGATGCCTCTGTTCATGGCTCTCAAGCTTCCCTGGCAAGTAACTTTTGCACCAAGTCTCCCTGCTTAGATAAGCTCAGCCCTACCCCTCGCTACCAGTGAGCCATTAACCACTCTTGAGACTTCAAACTCCATGGCTGATCAAACTCCAAAGTCTCTCAGCCATTTCTAAGGCACCACAGAGAGACATGTCTCAAGATTACATGAAAATCTCAGCTTTCATTTTTTAAAAAAAGGGTTCAGTTTTTAGCCCTCATGATTCTGGAAGAAGCTTGTAAAGGTGAAATAAATGTGTACGAAAGCTGAGAAAACAGATGGCAAAGAAGAGAACCCAATGTATATCATTTTAAAATCTCATTACTTTTAAGTATGGCTGTCAAGCAATTACAAAAATGAATTGCTGTTCAACAATAATAGAATACCATTTCTTGAAACAGTTTTTGAAATTTTCTATATTTTCAAATATATTGATTTCAATTACAACTCAGAATACAAAGTGTATAATGCTCACTTTATATTTATTTTTATTACAAATATTTGCACTGTAAAAACACAATAAATAGTATTTTTTCAATTAATCTAATACAGGTACTTTAGTGCAATCTATTTATCATGAAAGTTGAACTTACAGATGTAGAATTATGTATAAAAATTAACTGGATTAAAAAATAAAACAATGTAAAATGTTAGAGCCTACAAGTCCACTCAGTCCTATTTCTTGTCCAGCCAATTCCTCAGACAAACAAGTTTGTTTACATTTGCGGGAGATAGTTCTGCTCACTTCTTGTTTACAATATCACCTGAAAGTGAGAACAGGCTTTTGCATGGCATTGTTGTAGCCGGCATCCCAAGATATTTATGTGCCAGATGCACTTAAGATTCATATGTCCCTTCAAAAGCAACAAAGAGTCTTGTGGCACCTTATATAGACTAACAGATATACTGGAGCATAAGCTTTTGTGGGTGAATACCCACTTTGTCAGATGCATGAAGCATGTCCCTTCATGCTTCAACTATCATCCAAAGGATGATAACCGGTTCTGCTCGGTAAGCATCCAAAGCAGTGCGGACTGACATATGTTCATTTTCATCATCTGAGTCAGATGCCACCAGCAGGCTGATTTTGTTTTTAGTGGTTTGGGTTCTATAGTTTCTGCATTGGAGTGGTGTTCTTTTAAGACTTCTGAATTTCTCCACACCTCATCCCTCTGAGATTTTGGAAGGCAGATTCTCCCCCATGGTGTTCAGCCACAAATTTAATTAATGCATTCTTTTTTAAAAGAGCATCATCAGCACCTCTGGAATGGTGGCCAAAGCGGGGCATATGAATGTTTAGCATAACTGGCATGTAAATACCTTGAAATGCCAGCTACAAAAGTGCCATGCAAATACTCGTTCTCACTTTCAGGTGACATTGTAAGTAAGAACCAGGCAGCATTATCTCCCGTAAATGTAATCGTCTTGGTGATTGGCTGAACAAGAAGTAGTGGACTTGTAGACTCTGAAGTTTAACATTATTTTATTTTTTGAGTGCGGTTATATAACAATAAATCTACATTTGTAAGTTGCACTTTCACGATAAAGAGATTGCACTACAGTCCTTGTATGAGGTGAATATTTTCTTTTATTTGCCATTTTTACAGTAATAAATTTGTAATAAAAATGCTATAAAGTGAGCATACTCTGTTTTGTATTCTGTGTTTTAATTGAAATTAATATATTTGAAAATATAGAAAAATATCCAAAATATTTAATACATTTCATTGTATTCTGTTGTTTAACTGTGTGATTAAAACTGTGATTAATTGTGAACAATTTTTTAAATCATGATTAATTTTTTGAGTAATTGTATGAGTTAACTGCAATTAATTGACAGCCCTACTTTTAAGCCAATTTTCTTATTCACCACTTTTGAATACTTGGGGCTGGCGACACAGAGGTTGTGGAAGGCTTTGCTGTCTGTGCCAGTGAGCTTGTGTTGCACCCAATAGCTGGGGAGTGAGGAAACTGCTCAGAGGCCAGGACTGTTTGTGTGAGAGGGCAGAGTTGTTAGAGTTTTGTGCCACCAAGCCGTGTAAAGAAATTTTGTGAATGATGTGAGTCTGTGCCCATAATGGAGAGAAGAGAAGGGGCCACCACTGTGTGTTGTGATGGTCCAGGACCAGCGGGTTCTGGGTTGAGTCAAGACTCTTTTGGCTCCCTAGAGAAATCTTCTTCCTGATGGAGATGATGTCTTTGGACCGGTGGTTATGGGGCCTGGGGCCAGATAAAAAGCAGTATCACAAACCCCAAATGTTAAAAAGAGTCAGGCCCCTTTACACAAGTAATGGGCTTTGGGTTCTTTTTCTTACCCTTCTGGTTTCTGGGCCATTCTGGTCACGTGAATCATGTTTTTCTATATTTCTCTACAGCCATGAGGGCTAGAAATGTCACTTCTTTTTTTCAGTGAAAGTTGAAATTTGCACATAGTATCATGAGTCCAGGAGCTGGAACCATATTAAAATAAATAAGTAAAATACCTATTTATTTTCCTACTTACCGTACTTAAATGCTTTAAGTAAAATATCAGTTGTTGCGAGGTTCACAATAAAACCACAAGAGTTGGCAATGTCGGGATTGTCCCAGCCTCTGTTTCAGTTATTATTATTTGCACTAATGTAAGGCCCTGCTGAGATTTCCCATTGCACTGAGCACTGTACCGACATATAGTAAGAGACTGGTGCTTCCAGAAAAACTCACCCCCGATAGGAAGGAAAAACAGGGAATCAGGGGAACTAGAGACTCAGGGAGGGGAATGGCTTGCCTGAGGTCACCCAGGAGGTCAGTGCAGAGCTGGGAGTAGAACCCGGTGCATGGGTGTTAGAAGTAGGGCTGCTGCCACACCCCCTGGCTTGAAGTAGTTTCCATTGTATACAGGATTTACAATTTGGTTAAATGGCTCTCAGCACCCCCACTGTGCAAAATGTTCCAGCACCCCTGTCCAGGTGTCCTAGGTCCACATCTAAGGTCCTATTTACTAACCGCGCTGCCTCACCTTTGAAAACTGGTACTGAGTGAATTGGAAGTTACTGAAGGCTGGTGCAGATCTCCTGCTGCTTCTGTGTTGTGAGGGCAGAGAGGAGAATTGGAGAGGCTCAGGAATCTCTCGGGGCTAATCCAGTCCCATATAGAGCCTGTGTGTTACTATGCTGTGATTAGCAGTGTACATGTACACACACTCCCACTCTGCGATGAGAGGAAATCCTGGGGAGGGAAGAAGTCCTCTCTGCTTACAGGGGAAAAAGTGAAGAGAGAATTAGGAGATAAGAATTCCTCCCCCTCTGGCCCCCCGCCATTTCTGAGAGACTAGCTCTACGGAACCTTGTGGGACAGACAGAACAGTGTGCCAGCAAAGCGAATGGAAAATTGCAATCAGAGAGTCTCCAGCAATTGCATTGCTTTCACTTTTTAAAAACAATTCCCTGGCAAATTAAAGTGTTTTAAAATGTGTTAGAAAAAAGGCTCCATGTTCCTAGAAAATACCAAGTGCAGCAAAAATGAATGGCTACCTCATTAGCCATCGATAAATTTTGCTTCTATTTAATTACATTAAACAAGGTTCCTTCTTCATAAAAATTTTTCTTTTGAAATATTTGGAATAATTTTAGCAAACAGTAACCAAAACTATTTGAACATTTACTTACCAGCTCCTTTAAATATATCTTAAGTGAAACCTGAAGATTAAATAAATATGATTTCCTCCCTTCATACCTCCTGATACCTGGGTGTGGAGGAGGAGGAAGAGCCATAGGAGTCCAGCAGATGGATGGGACAGGAAGAGAGCCTGCCTACATCACTTCAGGGCACTGGGTTGGCTTCCAGAAGGAAGAGGTTCCCAAATTCTAACTAAGATGACTGACCTTGGGCAGCAGTAGTTGCCAGAGGGTGAGGAGGCATATTAACACACACGATCCCTGCCTGGGAGGGGATGATCGTCTGCTTCCTCCTCTCATTGAGTTCCATCTTCCCAGGGCCACCTGCCCTACTCTAGAACCTTACTGTCGGGAAAGGATTGAGCCCGCAGGCCTTATACTAAGGAGAGCAGTGTCCATGTGGGGTGTATCTTTACTTTCTGCTGTTTGGGGTTCTGAGCTTGGTGATGTTTCTTTTTAGGAACATTGACATGTCTTATAACAAATGTCTGTTAATACTAGAATTGTGAACAACAGTATAACTATGCTAGTATTTTTTCCTGTCACTGGGGTTCTTTTGGCTACATATTTTTAGCAATATGGATGTGTGATCTTTTATTTGCGGGCTACTATACAACTTATCCATGAAACAGATTTGCATTATGTTTTTTATGCATTCCTCAGAGGGCAGAGTTAAGGTTGTTTTGGTATCATCTTAGTGACTATAGTTCAGTAGGGCTGATTTGCTAGAGGATTTGACTGTAGCGTATCTTTGGGTAAGAATGTGGAAGAAGGTAATGGATGCACACAGCTTTATTCTATGTTTCTTGGGTTTTGTGATTTTGAATTTGGCATTGTTGTCTCTGGGCAACTGATTTATGCAGTGTTTTTTGTTTGAAGTTCCTTGTTTTTTAAAAATCTTTCAAATAAAGATATTGAAAAGACATAGGAAGCTTAAAATTTATTTTTTTAAAATATATGGCTATCCAATTAGCTTCCATGAGACTCTCTCTCATGTAATTGTTGCATGTGGTAACGACACTGTCCCTGGTAAAGTTGTCTGCTATTTCCCATTGTTCACAGGTGTCTCCCTTGAAAAATGGCCACTTTTGGTTTTGTAGTTAGGAGCCTAGACAAGAAACTGTTTGGTTTCAGGGGAATGTTGACTTCAAAGGTGGGCTCATAAGCCCTCTTTTTCTGCTGTGTTACTGTAAACTAATTGAGTAAGCTAGTTAATGGTTAATAACTTTGTCTTTTTCCAACAAAAATAAGGTATTATTTATCAATGTGTAGTTTGATGACTATTTTCTATTTCACATTTAAAGTGTTTAAAAAAGCCCCAGAACAAAGATCCCCCTGTCATGTCTTTCACCCCCCACCTTTTCCGTTTTAAATTCTAAATTTACAAGCTCATCAGTTAGTTATTCCAAAAGAACTTTAAGTTAGAATATGCACAGGCTTATAATTTTCATTACTTTTCTCCAAAAAATATTAAAGTGAACAGAACTAAAACATTACAGAGGTTTATTAAAGGAATGGACTAGTGTGCCTCCCTAACAGCTGTACGTTTATGATAGGAAGAATGGTGAATGGGATGAGATTGCATAGTGAATGGGGCAGGGGTCTGCAGGGAGAGAAAGGATGCTCTTGTGGACTGTGACACAAGACTACCAGCTTCTATCTCTGGTTCTACCACAGATTTCCTGTATGGTGTTAGGCAAATAACCTAGGCCCAGATTTAGGAAAGCACTTAAGCACATGCTTAAATCTTGTTCTTAGCTATCTGCTTAAATGCCTTTCCTACAAAGAAATACTCTTCTGAACTGGGACCTTAAACTAGACTTTTCAGATGTGAATACAAATTCTGAGTTCCTTGTCTCCCCTGGGTGCCCTCCTTGAGAACAATTCTCAAAAGTGCTGATGGCTTACAATTCCAATTGAAGTCCATGGCAGCTGCCAGTGCTCATTATCTCTGAAAAATTAGGTCTTGGGCACCTTAGTTTGGGCACCCAGTTACCGAAGGCTCCCAGAATATGAGACAATCTTGGCTTTAATCTCTTTGGGCCTCAGTTCTTCCTCTGGAAAAGGGGATAACAATGCTGCCCTGCCTCGTGTGGCTGTTGTGAGGATGAATTCAGGTCTTCAGGAACTGTAGCGATGAACCCAATAGAAATAAGCGTCTATTTCCATGAAGAAATAAACAAACAAAAAAGCCAACAACTCATTCAGTGCAAGAGTTGGCTGCTGTGCAGTTAACCAGGCATGGGGGCCACACACTGAATGATGATGAAAAGAAATATTGAAAAGGGGCTTTACTCCTGAACACCAGCCCTTGTGTAGACTGAGTGAGACACAGGGCCTGTGGAAAAAGTAATATGTGATTGAAATTTGTATCATAATGCACATATACCGAGGAACAGAGCTAAGGTTGTACAGACAGATTTAATCTGGCATTTCCGAGCTTTTGGATGTTTGACTTTGCAACCTTAATAGTCATTTTAACATGGGACTTTTGTATCACATTATACACACGTGCATTATTTAGTATTTTTGATACTTGTTAGTGTCTTGTGCATTTGGAACAGAAGGGTCCTGTTCCCACCCCACACTTTTATTTTTATTTGACTTTATGTTGTAGGGAAAGTATTTATTTCTTGCATTATCTTTTCAGGTTCAAAATAAACAAGAGAAGAAGTCTGGGACTCCATCCCCAACCCCTTTGAAGTCAGCAGTCAGCCCACGACCTCTTGTGACTGTGAATAAAGTCATTATCAATGCCCCTGTGTCCATAAACATTCCACGTTTCTACTTCCCCAAAGGGCTTCCAAGTGTCTGTGACAATCACGAGGAGACCATTGCCAGTATCGAAGCATCCTTTATAGAGTTTGAAGATGAGAAAGCAAACATTTATGAAATGGGGAAAATTGCCAAGGTAAATGTAGCCATTCACTGGGTCACTCACAGTTTGGGGGACAGTGAAACATTAATTAAATTTATAAACTATTTGCTCAATTCTAGTTGCAGTTTTATATTTTTCAGTGCACAATGAGCAAATGAACTTGCAGTTTGAATCACTTATTTTTGATTAAAGAAACAACAAATGAAGAATGAACACAATTAAAGTCTCCATGGGAGAAGGATGAAGTATGTCACCTCTGATACACACTGAGACAAATCTGACTCTCAAAATAGCAGCTTTCCTAGCCCATGGGCAGACCTCTTAGAAATTCAAAGGAGTTTAGCAGAGAACACAGTCACAATTGTTACATATAGCATGGTATAAGTAAATAATTTGTCCAGGGCATATAGAGCTAAATTCTGACCTCACTTATGTTGGTGCAACTACGGATTAACTGTTGGAATAAATGGGTTTAAACCAGGATTAGACTGGTGTGAGTTCAGGAACTGATCCTTTGCCTGTTTTTCTGCTCACTAATTGCCCATAAAGAGGTTCAGATTTTCTCAACTTTATTTGTAATTTGAAATTATTCACCAAACTTCTATAATTTTTAGCCTTTACATTTTTAATGACTGCTTCATTATGAGCATTCAGGATCTGAAACTAGGAATTCACACTGTTGGTTAGTTTTGATTGGAAACCTATCACAGACCCAGGTCCACAGATGCATTGATGCTAGTCTGTGCCACTAGGCCTGAGTGCTGGTGTACTTCAACTGCAGCCATTACCAGTTGCCTCATTTGAGATCAGCTCTCTGCCACTGTGATCCCGAGGTGGCATGAAGCAGGTCTACTCTCTGGCTATGATTACACTTCATGCGAGGGTTGTGATTCCCAGCATGTGTAGATGTACTTATACCAGCTCTCATCAAGCTAGCATGCTAAAGATAGTAGTATACCCAGGGTAGCATGCACAAGGGTGAGCAGCGGAACAGGCTCGTCATGCTGAGTACATCCCCAAGGGGTTCAGGCAGGCTTGTAGTAGGGGACACTGTTTGGTAACACCACCTCCAGCCCAACAGTCTCTCTTAGTGCATATTTAGTGCATAGTTAGCAGAAAAGGGCTATGGCCAGCTCAACCACATGTTGCACATATCCTTGGATGATCAGTTTGTATAAAGCAGACATAGGAGTTCAGCAGCTTTAGAGTTATAACAGTCTGCAAACGAGAGCCTGGATCTGGGGAACAGAACACCAGGTTCAGGAACAATTCGCCACGTTACCCTATTCTTCGTGTTTCAAGCATGTACTCTCCTCAGGCTGTTAATGCAATAGCAACCATAACATACATTCTCATTTATTCAGTGTACGTTGTTCATTGATGCTGTAGCTGGAACAGTGACCCTCCCTCCAGGAGGGACATTCTAGTTTCATGAGCAAAAATGTTGTGGAGGCGGAGACTGGCTTTGTAATAAGTATGACAGCAGCTGTCAGAACACACGCTCTGAAAAGATGCCCAGGAAACCATCAAGTGTAGGACAAAAAATTTTGATGGCTCACATTGTGTGTCATGCAAGGGCAGCTAAGGTGTCTGGGCCCTTGCCAGACTCAAAGCAGAAAAAGCAGCACCATGTGCAGAGGAGACCAGTGCCTCAATCAATGGTACATTGAGACATCCCTCGGTCAGCATGTTATCTGATGACATCAAGCTGTGACAAGGTCCACTGCTGCAATACACTAGCACTGATATGACTCTCGAGTCAGGGTTCTGAAGCAACTGCAATAGAACCAGCAGCCTTTATAAATAAAACAGCACAACATGAATCTCCGTCCTTTCTCACTGCATACCTAGCCCAGGCTCATGTACAGTGTACTGAAATCAGAGATGGTCACATCCAAAAGTCTTTAGTCAGCTGACTGGTGTTCTGGTAGGAAGAGGGACAACCACAGGAAGAAGTTAGGGGAGGATGTCATGGAAAGAACTTTGTTCAACATAAAAAAAGATAAACCTGTGAGAGAGGCTTTCAGTAGGAGGTGGGGTTGTATCTCAATTACTGCTTCCTAGCGTTTCCCCTTTCCAACCAGAATCACTTTGGTCCTGCCTGGATTCAGCTTGAGCCAGCTGCTCCTTATCCAAGAGCCGAGCTCTCGTAGGCATTCTGACCTCCTGGTGGTGGTTGCTTCAGTTGAGAATGAGATAGGTGAGTGTTATTGGCATGCTGTCGCCAGCGGAGCCCATGGTCTCCAAGTGGTCTCATGGAGATTTTGAGGAGAAGCAAACATAGTGTGACTCCACAAAGGCCTTCAGAGAGGAGGAGCAATTATCCATCTCACTGTCTGGAGAGGAATGATAGGGGCTGGAGCTACAACAGAGCCGGGCTATCTACTCCTGCTCTGTCACATAGGCGTCTCAGCAGTGCCTTGTGCTGCACTTGTCAAAGGCTGCAGGGAGGGCCAGAACTATGAGCAGGGTAATGCTTAATTTGTGCCAGGGCTGGGCCTGGAAGGTTACGGTCCCAGCTCCTCTGGACTTGGCAGGTCAGAACAGGGTTGTCAACTTTCTAATCATACAAACCCAACTAGTCTTGCCCCGCCCCTTCTCTGAGGGCCTGTCCCCACTCACTCCATCCCCCCTCTCTCCATCACTCGTTCTCCCCCATCCTCACTCACTTTCACCAGGATGGAGCAGAGGTTTGGGGTGCAAGAGGTGGTGAGGGCTCTGGATGGGGGTGTGGGCTCTGGGGTGGGGCCTAGGATGAGGGAGCTCTGGGCTGGGAGTCGAGGAGTTCATCATTCGGGAGAGAGCTCGGCTGGGGCGGGGGCGAAGACCCTGACTGGGGGTAAGAGGTTTGAGGGTCAGCAGGGGGCTCTGAGCTGAGGCAGAGTGGTTCATAATGTGGGAGGAGGCTCGTCTGGGGCAAGAGGCGGGGTGTGAGAGGAGGTTTGACTGTGGGCCCTGAGAGGGAGTTTGGGTGCCGGAGGGGGCTCAGGCATTGGGGCATGAGAGGGGCTTTGGAGTGTGGGCTCCAGCCAGGTGGCACTTACTTCTGGTGGTTCCTGGAAGCAGCTGGCCTGTCCGGCTCCTAGGTTTAGGGGATGCCATGCGGCTTTGCGTGCTGCCCCTGCCTGAAGGCACTGCCTTCGCAGCTCCCATTGGCCATTGTTCCTGGCTGATGGGAGCTGTGGAGTTGGCGCTCAGGCAGTGGGGGCAGTGAACGGAGACCCCCTACCTGCCCCAGCACCTAGGAGCTAGACATGCTGGCTGCTTCCAGGAGTCATGCAGAGCAAGGACAGGTAGAGAGCCGGCCTTTGCCCCACTGCCCCGCCGACTGGACTTTTAGTGGCCTATTAAAATCTCCAAGATTGCTTTCAATAGCCACCAGGAGATCGGTGCCAATTACACTAGACTCCTGGCCAATCCGGGAGGGTTGGGAACCCTAGTCAGAGCCCCGGCACCTCTGGGCCTGGCAGGTCGCAACCTGGCACCTCTGGGCTTGCTGCATCAGTTATGAACGTGAAAAAAATTGCTTGAGCTGCAGTGCCTCTTTCATTACAAATTAAACACTGGAGCAGGAGGATCTTTTCTGTGTCTATGGCTGTGAGGAGTTCGTCTTTTTAGTTCCAGTAGGGCAGTCTCTGTGCTGTGCTCTGGCCTGTACACAGATTGCAAGGTGTCTAGGAGGTTGGCTGATGTAACCAGCAGGCTCCAGTATGTAACTGCTTCCTCAGTTAAATTGTCCAGGAGTGGGAGGTTGGAGTCATGATGGTGGCAGAGGAGATCTGCAGGGTTGAGCATTGGCTTCTTGACTGGATTGACTGCTGCATTTTTCAATGAATTTGGCAGGTTCGATTCTCTGAAGCACTATGGAGATCGTAATGCACCGGTTTTCCTAGGCCAGCACTTGGAATTGCATCCAGAAGTAAAAGCCAGTGCAGATGATGATGTAAATTTCCAATGGGATATGTTCTAGGCACTGGAGACTGCCTCTCTCTATATGCACCATCAGGACAAATGGGATGCTCTTGCCTATATGTAACAACATAGGGAGGGCCAGGGAGCAGGGTGTTCTTGGTGGAGGCTGCCAAACTCTGTTGACTTCTTGTGCTGGCCTAATGAGGTGTAAGGCCCAACGGGTTCTATACTGTGGTGTGAGAGCCTAATTAGCTTGTTTGTTGACAGAATATGCAGTTCATAAATAAATAAGCCCTTTCTGTGACTGTATTAACATCCCAGCCTTCTCAGCTACCATGTATCTGTGTGTTTCATTTGCAGGTATGTGGCTGCCCTCTGTACTGGAAAGCCCCCATGTTCAATGCAGCAGGGGGAGAAAGGACGGGATTTGTATCTGTACATTCATTCGTAGCTATGTGGAGACAGTGAGTACAGCATATAAGAACGTTCTCGGAAAAGACCAGCCATCCAACTGCCTGCCCTAACACTTCTTCAGTCCTGCTTTCCTACTCACCCACCAGGCTCTTCAAACCCCTTCTTCTATCCAAATAAATCCGTATTTTAAAATCTACATTGGTTTTAGTTATCTTCCCCATAATTTACTGAATGTTTGTTTTCCCCACTGCTTTAATAGGGTCTGCATCCATTGACTATCAATAGCCCTTATCTGCAAATGTTGTATGTATGAGGTACAGTGACATGGATACTGAGTCAGTCTGGAGATAGTATCATTCCCTAGAACAGTGGGATGGACGGTAGCGTCCTTTAATGCTGTAAAATGTTTGGGAACCTCTGTTGGGGAGGCAATTCCACAGGATTGCTTTTGAATCTGGTCCATTTGGGAAGAGTGGAGGACAATGTTATGCAGTAGGAAATAGTGAAGATTGGAATAATATTCCACTATTCTGAAGTACTCACTTCTCTGGGTCACAGATGATATCATTTTATAGATCATATTTCCATTCAGTAAAGTACCACACCCTGCTAGCAATGTTTATAGTTAGAGCAGATTCCCATCTACAGCCTCCCTCTGCAACCTTCTCCACTTCCCACGCACACACTTGACAAAAGAAGCCATTGTTAGCCTCATTGGGGTGATTTGTATACTAGGGAATTTTGTCAGTAGAGTTTGACAGCATCTTCAAATACGGCAGTCTTGGAAAAAGATTAAACTATTGGGGGAGAGATTCTTTAATGGATGCTAAATGCAAAAAAAAAATTCTATGTTAAAAGATCAGAACTACATAAGAAATGGATATTTTTGACTTTAGTATGACTTTTGACACAGTCCCACATGACATTCTCATAAGCAGGGAAATGTGGTCTAGATGAAATTACTATAAGGTGGGTGCACTGCTCGTTGAAAGACCATACTCTCAGAGTAGTTATCAATGATTCACTGTCAAAGTGGGAGGTGTATCTAATGGGGTCCCACAGCTGTCAGTCCTTGAATAATGCAGT
This sequence comes from Sternotherus odoratus, assembly GCA_032164245.1. NCBI lineage: Eukaryota > Metazoa > Chordata > Testudines > Kinosternidae > Sternotherus > Sternotherus odoratus. Next base: position 40,097,085 of record JAVMKO010000009.1, on the reverse strand, counting down.
GGAGAGTATTCTTCTAATGATACTAATGATAATCATAAGGGTAGTTAAGCTCTGGAATAAGCTTCCAAGGGAGGTTGTGAAATCCCCATTATTGGATGTTTTTAGAAACAGGGATGATCCAGGTTTACTTGATCCTCCCTCAGCGCAGGGGGCTGAATTTGATGACTTCTCAAGGTCCCTTCCAGCCCTACTTTTCAACAATTCTATGAATATTGATTTCTAAGGACCAGTTCTGCCCCTCTTACAAACAAAGGGTGAAATTCTCCCTTTTACAGCTAGGGTGACCAGATGTCCTGATTTTATAGGGACAGTCCCGATATTTGGGTCTTTTTCTTATATAGGTTCCTATTACCCCCAACCCATCCCGATTTTTCACACTTGCTGTCTGGTCACCTAACAAAAATCCTATTGTGCCACGTACTTCCTTCTTAAACCCTCAAGTTAGGGCTTAAATGGGATTCAAGTGGTATATAGTCCTTGTAAAGCGGAAACCGCATATAGCCAAAACCCCATTGACTTCAATGGTGGGCAAAATTGCCTGTTCTAAAGAAAGTTTTTATATTTTTAATTTTCCCTTACTTTTTTTTCCCGGACAACCGGGTAAAGCGGAAATCATGCAGGTTAAATGTACGCAAAATGCGACATGCCTGTACAATAAATAAAATATATTTAATAGTGAGCCTATTACTGAATACTGATATCAACGGTTCAAAAAACTGGAAGGTTTAGAAAAGAGCTGCAAGAATGATATGTGGTCTGGAAAACCTGCCTTGTATAGAAAGAGATGAGGGAAACTCAGTTCTAGATTAGTTTATCCTAGAAAAGCATAAGAAGTGACTTGATCATGGTTTGTAAGTACCTACATGGAGAAAAGAATTCTGATTGTATCGAGTTCTCTAACCTAGCAGAGAAAAGAAGAATAAGATCCAATGGCTGGTAGCTGAAGCCAGACCAATTCAGATTAGAAATAATAATAATTAATTAACCCTTGGAACAACTGGGCTAAGTTTTCTACCTCTTTAAATATTTTAAGGTAAGCCTCAATGTCCCTTTCTAAGAGATCTGCTCTAGTTCAACCAGTAATTCTAGGCTTGATGCAGGAATCACTGGGTAAAATTCTCTGGTCTGTTACGCAAAAGGTCAGATGAGACAGTCCTAATGATTCCATCTGGCCTTAACACCTGTGGCTCCATGAAATGGGAATGCTGGTATAAGAAAAGATAGTGTAGGAAGAGTAAAGAGAACAAAACTATACATTTTTAGCAAATAAGCACAGAGATTACTTTCTTCAAGTCTCAGAATTTAAATAAACACTTAGTGTAAACATTTGACATACTGCACTGCATAGGCAGGCAAGTAACTGTAATGATGATTCCCTACACATGAACAGTAGAACAGAGTGATAAGAAGTACCATAACCAATGGCTTCAGAGGGCTTTTTCTTCTTCAAGGCAATAGTTGCTAGCTGACAGTGGTCACAGTTATGTGTGGCCTCTTTCCTTTTAACTGTCTCAGGGTGGACTCTTGTGATTCTTCCACTCTTTGGCTAGACCCTGAGCACAAGGCCTCATGTACCAATTACTTGTAACCCTGCAGGGCCGACTGGGGTCAGATGCCTTCACTTCTTCCCTTCTGGGTCCTGTGATATTGACCAACAGCCTCCTTCAAACAAAGGTGTTTTATTTGGCATTTGGAACAAACCATAAAACAGATTTTAAAAATAACTGCCAATTTACATTGTCTTATCTAACATTATGCTTGCCCAGTTAGATGCACTTTTCTATTCAGCTGCAGACACAGAACACAACCAATGTACGTTCTCCTAACCAGCCCAGATCCTGCTGTGTGTCTGTGTGACTCTGTCTGACCCAACCTGTTCAAACTGTCTTGAATGCTCCCCCAGAGTGTGGGCTGGTCCTATTAAGGTTACTAACTCTTGGGATCTCTCTTAGCAACTCTCCCATTTAAGTAGTTAAGTGACTGTTGGAAAGGGCCTACTCTCTCTTTCACTTGATGGGCAGGCTGGTGTGACTACCCAGACAGACCCTCTGGGTAAAATATGCATCCCCTTTTACGAGACAGTGACACTTTGGTGGTGATAGATCCAGACACCGCATTAGCTATCACCAAAGAGCACACCCTTATTTGTCACAATAATATTAGGGAGAAACAATATTCACCTCCTCCAAGAAACACTGGGCCATTGTTTCAAGGTGCCAAGGAAGAGAATAAGATGATGTCAGGTGTGCGTAACTTACATGGTCACAACTTTGCATAAATTTCATAACTTTGCATAACTTCTGGCTGAAATTTGGCACATTAAATAAGGAGCCTAACAGTGGCTTCTGACTGCTGTGTCTTATCAGAATGAATTAGTATGAATTAGTTTGAGTAATTTATAACCTTTTCTCTCTCTCTCTCATAGATTACTACAGAGCTGCCATGATGATGCAGCCAAATTTCTTTACCTTCTAGCAAAACCGAACTGCAACTACCTAGAGCAGGAGGATTTCATCCCATTACTTCAGGTACATAAACCTTGCTTAGCAGTACCTGGTTGGCTGAGCAGGGGGAAGGGTGTTGCTAATTTGGGCTATTTGTTTTGTAACTTCTTCAGTGTATGTAAAGGGCATGCAGAGCTTTGAATGGGTTTTAGTTGGGGTGGAGCTTTTTAGACTTAAATTTAAATAATCATGTAAGAGGGTACTCATTTTTGAAGGAACTGAGGAGTGGCAGCTCCTGCTGAAGTAATTGAAAATTGTGCCCATTTATGCAAAACTTTAACTTGACCTATGGTCACCAGTTGGGAAAACCATTTGGAATTAACAAGTAGCTAAACTGAATCCACCCAACTCCTCCATGTGGTTGTATCTGCAAATCTCAAAGCTCAAGACAGAGAACATACAAGGCACAGTGAGATCAATAGATAGGTATTAGACTAGAGTATAAAACCTTTGCACGTTAACAGTGTGGTTAACAATTATTTAATTTACCTGATAACACTTCTTCCAGACTACCAAGTGCAATCTATTATTAAAATATTTGCAAAGAATTATGAAACTAAAGCATTGTATATATCACCAGCCTATTGCATATTTATATTTCACTCTACAAACAGTTTTTCTTTGTATTAAACCTAAATTATCCTTGTTTTAATTTCATCCCATTGCTTTTTCTTTTATCCTTATGCACTATAAAAACAAACATCCCTCTCCATTCTTGGTGTCTAGTCCCTTCAGATATTTGTGGCCGTGTATCATAGAATCATAGGCCTGGAAGGGACCTCGAGAGGTCATCTAGTACAGTCCCCTGCTCTCATGGCAGGACTAAGTATTATCTAGACCATCCCTGTCAGGAGTTTGTCTCACCTGCTCTTAAAAGTCTCCGATGATGGAGATTCCACAACCTCCCTAGGCAATTTATTCATGTCCCTCCTTTGCTTGCCAAGCTCTGTATGTACGTAGCTCTTTTAATCTTCCTTTCATAAATTAGTCCCTCCAGCTCTTCTGATCATTGGCTCATGCCCTTCTCTGAGCTCTTTCTAGTGTTAATACATTTCTGATATTGTGGTGCCCACTGTTCATAACCATGGAGATGCCTTGAGGAGCAAGATTGGATCTCTGAGGTGGTGGTTGTCTTCCCACAAAAAAAAGCTGGTACCACTCTGGGGTGATGGATAAGAGTTTTGGGATGGATTTTTCTCACACTCCTTGATGACACTTTTCATATTTTCCCCACAGGACATTTTGCCTCTCCTGACTGACAGCAGCTCCATTTTGCAGCTGCCAGTGCAATCCAAAAGCTGCATAATCACTTTTGTGGATTCATAGATTCCAAGGCCAGAATGGGACCCCTGTGATCAGCTACTCTGACCTCCTATATAGCACAGGCCAGAGAAGAACCCCAAAATAATTATTTTTTTTAATGTTTCCTTGGCTGCCTATCATTCAGTTAGTGGCTATTCACCACCACTGGCCCTCAGAGCCTCCCCAGTATCTTCATATAAATACAGCACAGTGCTCCCCCCTTGCCACTGGAGATGCTTGTAGTGCTTATGCAGCGATCCTGATGGAGGTTTCTTACATTCATGATATGAGAAGGTCTTCTACAGTCAGGAACATGTCACAGCCATGCAGCTCTGGCTGAATTCCATACCACTAGGCCAGGATTTGGCATTAAAAATAACTATTCTGAGAGAAAGAGAAATTCCAAACTAGCCAAGTTAGTATGGAAAAGGTATGGACTGTAGCTATGCGTATTCTACGGATCACACAAGATTGTATCTTTGTGAAAGAAGATTTTAAAAAGAAGCTTTTCTCCTGTGGTTGAATATTGCTCTGGGAAGACACAAAGGGCTGTTTTTAAAGTCTTTCGGCAGAATCTTTATTTCTGATGTATCAGTATGACAAATATTAATATCTGCAAGGAATTAAAAGGGGATTTGGGGAGGAAAGAGTCACATGGTCCAAGTTAACATTTTTTTCTATCAGTAAAAATGAGTTTTCATCTGCTCACTAATTCTTCCTTTGTTTTTCTGTCTTTAAGTAAATCAAAATGGCCCAGCAGGTGCGTATTGCCTAGAAAATGCCTGTACTTTTACAAGGTTAATTTTAAAATATTGTAATTTTGCTTTTTAAATGCTGCAGTTGCCGTTTGGAAAGTGCCACAGAGCATCACATTGTAAACTCAGTCATTTTTAAATTCTAATTAAAAGGGGAAAAAACTCTTGTTCCAGTTTCACTTGTTTTTTTTTTTGGTTTTTTTTTTTGTCTTTCAGGATGTGGTTGAAACGCATCCTGGCCTGACATTCTTGAAGGATGCTCCAGAATTCCATTCCCGCTACATTACTACGGTAGGCCGACTCTGGGAGTCTCCACATAATCCAAACATTCCAAGTCCCTCTTGTTAAACAATCTGTCACTATTCACATAAGCAAGTGTTTTGACTTATTTGGAAAAGTGTGGGGTTTACCCAGGCTAATAATAATGAGCTATTTTATTGTATCATTTTTACATTTAATTGTGCTGCAAGTTGGATTTCTTGCCCTCTCTCCTGACAATAGACATCATGGTAGCCATGGAAATAAGTGTGTGATCCTTCAGCCACTAGATTTCCCATAATACAGATGGGTAGCTGATGTACAGCAGGGATGATCTTTAGAAAGACTCCTATTGATCTTTCTTAAGGCTCATGACAACGTCCTGGGGTGCCCTCCAGGATTTAATAGGTTGACTCTCCAGTCAGAGGGATGCAGGGTACTGTCATTCTGAATCCCTTGGGTGGTACTTCTATTCTCCAGAGTGTTGCTGGTGTTACCGTGGGACTGTCAGCTGTCCCAGGCTCCGCTGACCTGTGTTCTTTACAGTAATTTCGTTTCTTATTTTCATGTAACCCTTTCTGAGGAAAGGAACAAACAAGTCCCCTGTGAAAAGAAACAGTGTGACTTACCTGAAGCCCAAAGGATTACTGTAGGAATTTGTCCAAACCCAGTCTGCTCTCTTTGCCGTTTCTCCTGGGACCCTGCTCTGGAATAATGTTAGGGTCGTCTGAGATCAATCAATTATCAAAGGCATCTGTTGCCATGACAACCAAGGCACTAGTCACTCCCACACATATGCCAATGAACTAGAGGGCTTGTGTGCTGAGTGGTTGATTATCTCTAATATCTTTGTGTTACTGCTCAGGCAGCAGGCGGAGCAGCAAATGCATGTTGTGTGGAAAATTCAAACTATTCTGCAGCACGATGTGGAACTGCACAAAAAATGGCAGCTGTGACGGGTTAGGTGGGAGAGAGTCTGGGGAGCTGCTAGGATGCATGAGTGTGGGGGGTGCTGGTAGGTGTCTGTTGTGTGTAGATGTTTGGGTGTTGGGGGAGTACAAGGGTGTCTGAGGTAGATGGGGGTGAGTGCGGGTGCTGAAAGGAGGCTAGAATTGCTGGGAGGAGTCTGGGGGTGCTGTATGAGGTGGGTGCTGGGAGACTGAGGAGGGAGCTGGGAGCCTGTTCTATATGGGTTCTTATACCACACTCCTCACCGTAGAATATGAACATGTGCCAGTCGTGCATTAAGCAAAGTGTCTTAACATCTGTCATGTGTGGTTTGTTTTCTCTCTCTCACCCGCCCCTCAGGGAGAACTGTTGTGCAGAGAGGGTTTTGATTTGGTAGGATGGTGGTGGGTTTTTTTTGGTTATGTCTGTGCTGCTGGGTTTGTATTAGAGAAGGCAGGACAAAGGAGTGCTCCTTGCCCTTGGAGGAGCAGGTGGGGAGGTTTGGGATGGTCCTTACTCCCATGGGGAGTTCTTCCCACAGTATGGGACTGGACCCTGGGAAAGTCTGTCTCTGGCAGAGATGAGCTCTATCCATATGGCACAAAAGAGTGAGGAGTGGAGTTGTGGATTAGTCTACATCCCAGATCACTAGACACTTTTAGGTACCAAACCATGGAGCACTTTGAAGATAAGGACTGAGATCTGGAAATTGACTCTATTCTTTGGGAAGCTGATGTGGGGAGCAGAGAACAGTTTTGATGTGCTCCTGGTAGTCTGTGTTGTTGCGGAATCAGACCGTAACGGACCGTACTAGTTGGAATTTCCTCAGGGCTGAAGGCCTCCTGCCCGGGTATATCCCATTGCCATATGCCAAACAGGAGGTGATGACGGCATGAGTAACTGAGGCCAGCTCTTTGTCTGCCGGGATGGGATGCCAAACCTGAGCTAGTAGAAACCGTTACTTGTGGGTGCTGCTATGTGAGAGCTCAGCATCAGCAAGGGAACCAGGAGCACTCCTAGACCATGGGCTGTATTGACCAATTGGGGGTGTGACCCTTCAGCCAAAGGAGACTGCAAAGTCCTCCATGTATTTTCCTCTGCCCAGCGGCATCACTCTGCCTTACTCGGGCTCAGCTTCAGCCAGCTGTTGTCCTTCATGAGCTGATCTCATCCAGCCCAGGCTGATGGCAGTGATGGCCCGTGGTGATGAGCAGGTCGATCTGGCCCTGGAGCCTGTGTCATCTGACTCATTCTCCTAGCTGCAGACCTGGGCCCCAGCCCTCTTCTGAGCTCGCTGCTGCCCCTGGGATCCAGTGGGGGGAGCAGCACAGAGCTGGAGACCCATGGCTGTGTGCAGGGCAAGTGCCATAATGACCTCTGGTGGCCTGAAATAGCAGTTGTAGCCATTCTTGCAGCCCTGCTGGGTGCCCCTGGATTACAGGACTTTGTGTCTGATCTGCTATGGCAGTAGCTCTGTTTACATGACATCTCAGCTGGGCTGTGGGAAAGCACACAGGGCTGCCAAGTGCATGAATGTCAAGGGAGATACCAGATACTTGGCAGCCCTGAAGCCTGACACAGCCTTTCAGAGCTTGAGCAAATCTTTCCAACTAGACAGGCCTCTGCGTAAACCAGGCTTCCAGATGAACTTCAATTCCAGGCTGAATGAAGTCTCCGAAAGCTGGAGCAGTCCTCTCTCTAAGCCAAGCTACCATACCAGAGTAGGCTGACTTTCTTTCAAAGCTAGAGCATGCTGTCTAGCAACCTATAAGCAATCATTCTGTTATGGACCACTCTGTCACAGACATATCACTGAACAACTGGGCAGCTGAGTTCTGCCTCAGGATCAGGTACTGGATAGATCTAAGCTATTGTCCTATGCAAAGTGTGCTGCAGCAGTCTCATTTCTAGGTGTCAAAGCTATGGATGAGGATAGGAAGGTCCCTGTCTGAAAGCAGTGGTTGCAACCTGTCAACTCAGCGTAAATGAAAGAAAGCTGTCCAGGCTATTCCTGATCCCAGAATTCCAGAATGAGAGCTCTGACCACAATTACTATTGTGCACAGGTTGTAGACAGAGACAAGCCCTGCCCTGAAAGGCTGGCAGTCTAAAGACGTAAACAGATGAAGTTGGGGGTGGGCTACAGAATACAAGCTAATAGTGAGTAGGGTGAAGAATGGGCACTGTTGGCATTATAATTTTCTTCTTTATTTTTATTTATTTGGGGTCCAGCGAAAGGTGGGAACACCCCCCCACCCCCAATCAAAGGGGTAGATGTTGTCCATTCCAACTCAGTTTGTTGTTTTCCACACCCAACCAGTGTCACCTGAGTCTCATCTGGATTGAGTCTTATGGAGCTAGCCTTCATTCATGCTCCAGATTCATCCATACACTTGGTAAGGCAATCCATTAATCCTCCCCTGTTGCACCCTCCTCCTTGGTTTTCCTCTTGGTATCTCCACTTACTTCAGGGCTTAGGTCTCCTTCCCCCGGTGAACCTAGTTTAAAGCCCTCCTCACTAGGTTAGCCAGCCTACCTGCAAAGATGCTCTTCCGTCTCTTTGTCCAGATGTTGTCCAGAAGAGTCAGGAAGTTAGGGGCTCTTATTGCTGAGCTCCCTTTCTCCCACCCCAAGTTTTCCATAAGGACAAAGATTTCATCCCTAAGGTGGTGTCAGATTTTCACATTACCTGTGTTTTACCCTAACCCTCACTCTAGCAGGGCAGAGGTGTTTTGGCCTTCACTGGATGTGTGTAGGGCAAAAGTGTTTTGAAAGTCTCCTAGACTTTTTGTACCATTCACAAAACTTATGAAAGGAGAGATCATCTCCTCCCAGAGACTGCCGAAGTGGATCTTTTGGTATGTCCTACTTTGCTACAAGATGAATGTCTCTCTTGTGGGTAGTGTGAGAGCACACGCAATTAGAGCTCAAACCACTTTGATAATTTCCCTGAGGGTTGGTCTACAGTAGGAGGAGGGATCGACCGAAGATATGCAACTTCAGTTACGTGAATAACGTAGCTGAAGTCGGCGCATCTTCGGACAACTTACCTGCTGTCCTCACAGCAGCAGCGATTGGCACTGGGCTCCCCTGTCGAGCTGGAGTTCCGGAGTTGACAGGGGTGCCGTTGGCAATCGATTTAAGACGCGACAAACTGATCGCCAAAAGATCATCACTACCTGCCGATCAGGCAGGTAGTGAAGGCTTACCCTGAGTGTCATCCCTTTTACTGACACCTGAAGGGCAACAACTTGGAATTCCATTCACACCTGAATTAGACACGTTGTACTCTATGTATTCTTTAGGCAGGGAAGCTCTGCAGTCTCTTTGTATCTTTTTTTCTCCTGCTGATAATAGCTCACCTTAATTGATTAAGCCACTTAAAGTTGGTATGTCAACCTCCACCTTTTCATGTTCTCTCTCTCTCTCTCTCTGTGTGTGTGTGTCTCTCTCTCTATATATATATAACTCTGGTCCGTCGGCGGTGGGGAGGGGGCAGAGAGCTGAGCGAGAGCGGAGTCTGTTGGAGGGGGGTATTATGACATCATAACTATGTCACAGAGAACAGCAGCTGCCCAGCTGATGTGATTGGCCTTTAAATAATTTCACCCCTGGGGGGCGTCAGAGGTGAGATTTGAAAAAATTTCGACTCTTACCCTGATTAGGACCCTAAGGCCTCTAACTATACCAAATTTCAAGTCTCTAGCTCAAACGGTGTGGAAGGAGTAAGTGCACATACATACACGCATACACACACGCATACACCATTTGACTTTTATTTATATACTAGCATAAGTGCCCGGCGTTGCTCGGGTCAGTCGGAGGTGGGGAGGGGGCAGACAGTTGACACCCCCTGACCAACCCCAACACCCACCCTTCACCCACCCTGACACCTTCCCACCCCCCCGACCAACCCCAAGACCCCCCGGCTCACTTACCCCCCGACCAAACCCGACAACCCCACCTGACCCCCCAAAACAAACCCAACACCCCCACCTCACCCCCCGACCAAACCCGACACCCCCACCTCACCCCCTGAGCAAACCCGACACCCCCACCTCACCCCCCGACCGAACAGTGTATTTAATAATCTGTGTGCTACACAGTGCACCGTGAGCTGGGGGGGGGCGTCGGGTTTGGTCGGGGGGTCAGGTGGGGGTGTTGGGTTTGCTTGGGGGGGTCAGGTGGGGTTGTCGGGTTTGGTCGGGGGGTAAGTGAGCCGGGAGGTGTAGGGTTTGGTCTGGGGGGGTGGGAAGGTGTTGGGGTGGGTGAGGGGTGAGTGTTGCGGTTGGTCAGGGGGTGTTGCGGTTGGTGGGGGGTTGAGGTGGGGGTGTCAGGTTTGCTTGGGGGGATGAGGTAGGGGTGTCGGGTTCGGTCGGGGGTAAGTGAGCCGGGGGGGTGTCGGGTTTGGCCTGGGGGGGTGGGAAGGTGTCGTGGTGGGTGAGGGGTGAGGTGTGGGTGTTGGGGTTGGTCAGGGGGTGTTGTGGTTGGTGGGGGGTGAGGTGGGGGTGTCGGGTTTGCTTGGGGGGGTGAGGTGGGAGTGTCGGGTTCGGTCGTGGGGTAAGTGAGCCGGGGGGTGTCAGGTTTGGTCTGGGGGTGTTGCGATTGGTGTGGGGGGGTTAAGGTGGGGGTGTCAGGTTCGGTCGGGGGGTAAGTGAGCCAGGGGGTGTCGGGTTTGGTCTGGGGGGGTGGGAAGGTGTTGGGGTGGGTGAGGGGTGAGGGGTGGGTGTTGGGGTTGGTCAGGGGGTGTTGCGGTTGGTGGGGGGGTGAGGTGGCAGTGTCGGGTTTGGTCGGGGGGTAAGTGAGCCGGGGGTGTGTGTCGGGTTTGGTCTGGGCACCCACCCCAACACCTTCCCCCCCCCAGACCAAACCCAACACCCACACCACACCCCTCACCCCCCCGACACCTTCCCACCCCCCCAGACCAACCCCGACACCCCCCCGGCTCACCCCCCGACCAAACCCGACACCCCCACCTCACCCCCCCAAGCAAACCCAACACCCCCACCTCACCCCCCACCAACCGCAACACCCCCTGACCAACCCCAACACCCCCACCTCACCCCCCGACCGAACCCGACACCCCCACCTCACTTACCGTCCCACCAAACCCAACTCAGATCCGTCGCAGGGGGGAAGGGGGCCCAGAGCCGAGGGATTCCGGGGACCTTCGCAGGTGGGGGGGGGGCACAGAGCTGATGGAGTCCGGGGTTGAGGTGGGAGGGGCAGAGAACTGAGGGCTCTCCGGGGTTCCGTTGGGAGGGGGGAGGGGCAGAGAACGGAGGGATCTCCGGGGTTCCGTTGGGAGGGGGGAGGGGTAGAGAACGGAGGGATCTCTGGGGTTCTGTTGGGAGGGGGGGGCAGAGAACTGAGGGATCTCCGGGGTTCCGTTGGGAGGGGGGAGGGGCAGAGAACTGAGGGATCTCCGGGGTTCCGTTGGTAGGGGGAGGGGCAGAGAATGGAGGGATCTCCGAGGTTCCGTTGGGAGGGGGGAGGGGCAGAGAACTGAGGGATCTCCGGGGTTCCGTTGGAGGAGGGAGGGGTGAGCTGAGCGAGTGAGGTGTCTGTTGGAGGGGGGTATTATGACATCATCACCACCTAACCGCCCAGCCGATGTGATTGGCCCTGAAAGACTTTCACCCCTGGGGGGCGTCAGAGGTGAGATCCGAAAATTTTTCGACCCTTACCAGCATCTAGACCCCAAGACCCCTCACTGTACCAAATTTCAAGTCTCTGGCTCAAACGGTGCGGGAGGAGTTCGCAGTCATACGTACATACATACATACATACATACACACATACATACACCACTTGACTTTTATATATATAGATATATAATATATACCTACTGTATGTTCCACTCTATGCATCTGATGAAGTGGGTTTTAGCCCGTGAACGATTATGCCAAAATACATTTGTTAGTCTCTAAGGTGCCACAAGTACTCCTTGTTTTTTTGTGGATACAGACTAAAGTGGCTACTACTCTGAAATAATAATGAGGGCTTTCTACTGACTTCATATTGACTGGGTATACATCCCCTCAGGGAGGGATGAAGAGATAAAATTTCTAGACATCATAAATTACTGTGGCTTGGAGCAGCTAGTCCTGGAGCCTGCAAAGGGAGAGCCAGTTCTTGATTTAGTCCTAAGTGGAGCACAGGATTTGGATAACATAGATAAACACACAGATGCATAGGTACGGCCATACAGATAAACCTAGTATGCTGGGGAAGAGTCAGCGTTGCTTTTGTAAAGAGAAATCATGCCTCACCAACAGTTTTAACAGAAAAATTGAAGAGGATACAAAATTACTCAAAATAGTAAAGGTCAAAGCTGACTGTGAACAGATACAAAGGAATCTCACCAAACTTGGTGATTTAGCAACAAAATGGCAGATGAAGTTAAATATTGATAAGTGCATCGTAATGTACATTGGAAAAAATAATTCCAACCAGACATAAAAATGATGGGCTCTAAATGATCTGTTACCACTCAAGAAACAGACTTGGAAGTCATTGTGAATGACTCTGAAAACATCTGTTTAACGTGCAGCAGCAGTCAAAAAAGCTAGCAGAATGTTAGGACCATTAGGAAAAGGGATTGATAATAAGATAGAAAATATCATAATACCAGTATATAGGTCTATGGAACACCCTATCCTGAATACTGTGTGCAGTTCTGGTTTCCTCATCTCAAAAGAAGTATACAAGACTGGGAAAAGGTACAGCAATAGGCAACAAAAATTATTAGGGATAGGGAACAGCATCCATACAAGGAAAAATGTAAATGACTGGGACCATTGTGCTTAGAAAAGAGACAACTAAGGGGCAATATGATAGAGGTCTATAAAATCATGAATGGTGTGGAGAATGAGGAAGTGGTTTTAATCATTTATGTAACACAAATACTAGGGGTCACCTGATGAAATTAAAAGGCAGTAGGTTTAAAATAAATATAAGGAAGTATTTCTTCACACAAAGCAGTCAACCTATGGAACTCATTGCCGGGGGATGATGTGAAGGCCAAAAGAACAACTGGATTCAAAAAATAATTTGATAAGTTATTGAAGGATAAATCCATCAGTGGCAATTAGATGTTCAGTTTTGCAACTGAATGCCACAGGAGTCCCTAAACCTCCAACTGCCAGAAAATGGAACTGGATGACAGGGGATGGATTGGGGGGAGGGGAAGAGGAGGATATTTCAGTGGTTTGAGCCCTGGCATGCTAAACCCAGGGTTGTGAGTTCAATCCTTGAGGGGGCCATTTAGGGATCTGAGTCAAAAATCTGTTGGACAATTTAACTGGGGATTTAACCCTGCTTTGAGCAGGGTGTTAGACTAGATGATCTCCTGAGGTCCCTTCCAACCCTGATATTCTATGATTCTATGATCACTCCAAACTACCCTATTCTGTTCATTCCCTCAGAAGCATCTGGCACTGGTTGCTGTCAGAAGATAGGATAATGGGTCAGTCTGGTCCTTATGGCTTCTCACTTCAGAATGGCTTCTCTCTGAGCCTGTACATAAGGTCCAAATGTCTATTGTGTTATCATCTGATCCTTCTTTAGTCTCACCCTTTCTAGCCAACAAGTAATGATATAATTACCATTTAGGACGGTGGAGTGACTGTGCCTATGTGGACTTTAGCCCTTTCCTGCCCAGAATGGGGTTTTACCCCATCACACAGTGGGGACTGAATGACATATACACATGACCAATGGCCTATGCCAAATCCAGCCAGATAATCTGTCTCTGCTATGTCCATTGTTAACGTAAGATATGACGTACCCAGAATAATACTTTTCACTTGGGCACCCCTGCTTGCTCTGCATCAACAGTTTATTATCAAAAGGCCTGTCAGGAGCTTGTTTGTGATGATGAGCTTGAAGAGGTTGGGTGGTTGTTAGAAGGCCAGGAGAGGGGGTTCAGGAAAAAAATATTTCAATATGTAGTCACCATCAAGTACAGGTTGTGGTTGTTTGATGATGCTCCTTATGTGTTCCAGTGTTGGGGTGGGAGGTGACAAATAGGGATGCATGGTTAGAAGGGGTTTTATTTCTATATTAAAGCAGGTTCTCTGAGTAAGTGTCCTTGTTTGGAGGTTGTTTTGAGTGTATTAAGGTGTAAATCCTGGACTTTCTCTTTGGAGCATATTCTGTGGTATCTGAGTGCCTGGCTGCAAGTAACAGATTTCTTGGTGTATTTGAGGTGGTTACTGGATCTATGAAGATAGGTGTGATGATCTGTGGATTTCTTTTATATAGTTGTCTGTAGGGCAGGGGTGGGCAAACTTTCTGGCCAGAGGGCCACATCGGCATTACAAAATTGTATGGAAGGTTGGGTAGGGAAGGCTGTGCCACATCAAACAGCTTGACTTCACCTCCTATCTGGCCCCCTTCCACTTCCCACTCCCTGACTGCCCCCTTCAGAAACCCCAACCCATCCAACCCGCTCTGCTCCTTGTCCCCTGACTGCCCCCTCCAGAGACCCCCTACCCTAACTGCCCCCCAGGATCTCCCCACCCAACCCCCCCTTGCTCCCTGTCCCCTGACTTCCCCAATCCCTGTACATCCTCCCACCCTCTGACAGACCCCCGGGACTCCAACCTCCCTGCTCCCTGACCACTCCCTCCAGAGACCTCCCACCCCTAATCATCACCCCAGTATCTCACCCCCTATTCAACCCACCCTGCTCCCTGTCCCCTGACTGCCCCCTGGAATCCCCTGCCCCTTATCCAACCCCCTGGCTCCAGCCCCCTTACCATGCTGCTCAGAGCAGCAGCCAGAGCCAGACATGCTGCCACACAGCTCCGCCCGCCAGAGCGCTGCCCGTGCAGTGGTGTGGCTCTGGGGGAAGGGAGAGCATGTCTGGTTCTGCATGGAGCCAAACACACTGCTCCGCGGGAGCACACAGCCCTCCCTCCTCCCCTGCCCAGAGCGCGGGGCAAAGTTTGCCCACCCCTGCTGTAGGGTTTCATTGTTGAAGCTAATTGTGGTGTCCATAAAATTGATGCTAGTGTCAGAGTGTTCCAGAGAGTTGAATGGACAAGTGATGGTTTTTGAAGTTGTGGTGGTGATCTATGAGGAAGTTTAAGTTGTCTGTCCAGAAGTATCATCACTGTATCTCTCAACCATATCATTGGTTTCTTGGAGCATTTGTCCAGAAATTCTTTTTCATGGTGCCCATGAAGAAGATGGCATTTTGGGGAGCTGTCCTAGTGTTCAAGGCTGTTCCCATGGTTTGGACAAAGTGTTTCTTGTTGAATGTAAAATCATTATGGCTGAGGATGAAGTGGATGAGTTTGGTGATGCATTTGGGGTGGATATCAGAGGGTTGTCCATTGTCTTAAATCAAATCAAAACTGTAAATTAATTTTTTTTATTCATTGACTAAACCAAATGAATAAGTTCACTTCAGATTTACAAACTGGTGTACTTTAGGCAGTGCATGTCTTTAAGATAATTATTCATTTGCTTGCTTTTTATAGGTTATACAGAGAATATTCTACATGGTCAATAGATCCTGGTCTGGGAAAATCAATCTAATGGAGTTGAGGAAAAGCAACTTTTTGCAAGTAGGTCATTTTCTTGGCTTTATATAAGAAGAGTATATATTCTAAAATAGTTTTGTTCCTACCGCCCTTCCAAAGACTCCAGTTCTGGAGAGAAACTGAAGGAGATTAGTGAGGGCCTAGCCCAGGTTAGGATCCCTGTAACACATCTTCACTAATACTGCATTGAGGACAAAGATTTGGATCTTGCTTCTTTTTGAAAGGAAGAACCTCTAGTTCTTTCTATATTCCACACAGCAAAGTACTAGGTTGAAAACTAGTTTAGGCTTCTCAGGTGCACCTATCACCAACACAACCATGAAAGCTCCACTCTGCCTTCACCTTCTTCAGTGAGGGAGTCTGTGTTCAGAGGTTATAAATTGTTCCTGGGAACCCATTTATTCATTTGTCGAGTAATGTGCCTTTGAGAACTCTACTTCCAGTGTGCATGGCCTCCATTCACCTTTGGGAGCAGTGCCTGTTCAGTTCACATACGTGCCCTAGCTAAACTCCTGTCCTTTACCAAGCGTATATAAGGCAGCGACGGATGAACAGCTTTCAGTTCCTTCTGAACTGCCCTTGGCCTGAGACTGAGCATGACTTGCAGTACCTTAGTTTGATTTTAGGTCTTTTGTAAATATTATCATTGTTACAGTTTAATAGTTATAATATTTTGTAACTGATACATAGGTGGGGGTTCTCTATTGTGAGACTGCCTCATTCCCCACCCCATTTCTGAGGGGACTTCTCTCTGTAGAAGTTCTGTCTGTTTATTTTGTCAGGATATGCCAAGATCTCTTGGGTTTAATCTGTGCCTAACTTGTGGGTGCTATCCCCATTAGTGATGGCATCCTAGCTGCCTTCAGGACACACACCTCTTTTCCAGGTGTACACTCTGTGTTAACTTTGAGAGTGGGTCAAGAAAGAACAGGGAGATTGAACTCTGACTACTCCTCATGGAGTACTCCTTGCAGGCTTCATCAGACTCAGGCTATGACATCCCCCTGTGCACTGGGGCTCTGATATGCAGAGTGTGCCATCAACTTCAGCCACTGCAATTTGCTCGCCCATAAAGTCTTCTTACAAGGTACCTCTAAACCTTTGAAAAAGAGGAGCACTGAGCCCCCTCCTGAGTGATCGTGTTGATCTGTGGGCAGCTGATAGGGAGCAGTTCTCTAGGGCCTCCAGTTACACTCTCCAGGAGCATCAGAGAAGAAAACGTTCCAATCCTTCAGACCCTCCACTTCAGTCCTCTCCTCAGGAGGAATCCTCTGAGGAGAAGGGGACAAGAAGGTTGCTTAAGAAGCCTAGGTCTCAGACCAACAGCTATTTCTCCTCATCTGAGGAGGCTGTCATGCCTCTTCTCTGTGTATGCAGATGACTTCGAGCAATACCAGGAACTCATTAAAAGAATTGCTGATTCCCTCTAAATCTCTTTGGAAGAGATCCATGAGACCTAACAGAAACTAATAGACATTCTCCATACTACCTCCTCCATTGCTTAAAACAATTTTCTACTATATCCCCATCAGGGCAGATAAGAAGTGTTATGTTCCTGCTAAGAGTTCTGAGTTCATGTTCATGCACCCAGCCCCGAACTCACTAGTTGTGCTGTGAACGAGCGGAACAGGCAGCACAATGGCAATGATCAGTGACAACTACACTTGTTCAGCAGCAATAGTTATTCATCTACATCCATCTATTACAATTTAGAGTTACTATTTATGAAACATAATTACACCAATTTTGGGACGTGAAATGCCTTCCCTGGTGAAGCTGACACGATGGCTCACTCTTTATCTACAGCGATCGTTATGCACCATGCATTTTGATTGTGATCATCAAGGATCATCAGAGAAGTCCAGAGCACCACTGAAGATTTCCCATTCTATCATTTGAAGCTGTTCACCAAGTCAGCTGACAAGTCCTTACAGTCTTTAAAGGATTCAAGAGCTACCTTCTGCTCTGTCAGTACATACATCATGCAAATAAAAAATAAAAATAAAAAAATTCAGCAGGACACAGCTTTAATGACGAGAGACTGTAAAGAAATTAGAAGTTATGGAATGGATGAGATGGAGTCTGTTTGGGCCAAAATCACTTTAGGGAAGAAAGCTAGTGCTCAGGGTGCGCTACAGACCCCTACGATCCAATTTGGATGTGGATAGAAACCTCTTTAATGTTTTTAATGAAATAAATATTACTGGAGATTGAGTGATTACAGGAGATTTTAACTTCCCAAATATAGATTGGAGGACAAGTGTTGCTAATAATAGTAGGGCCTAGATTTTCTTGCATGGGAGAGCTGCCAGAGTTCTTCATCAAATAGTCGCTGAACCAACAAGAGGTGATGTCGTTATAGATTTGATATTGGTGAGTATTGAGGGCCGCATATAAGAACTGATTGTAAGGGACAACCATGGTTCAAGTGATTGTGAGCTAATTCAATATAAACAAAATGGCAGGCTAAACAAAAATAGATCTGCAAGTAGGGTCCTTGATTTCAAAAGGGCTAACTTTAAAATGTGGAGGAGGCTTGGAATTACTTTAAGTCAAAGTTGCAGAAATTATCTGAAGCCTGCGTCCCAAGCAAGGGGAAAAATTCATAGGTTGAAGACCAAGCTGGATGAGCAAACACCTCAGGTAATTAAGAGAAAGCAGAAAGCCTACAAGGAATGGAAGATGAGAGAGATCAGCAAGGAAAATTACCTCTTTCTGACCTGGAGGTCAGAAAGTGTAAGGATAAAGTGAGAACTGCCAAAAGCCACACAAAATTGGACCTTGCAAAGGGAATTAAAAACAATAGTAAAAGTTTCTGTAGCCTTATAAATAAAAAGAAAAGAAGGAAAGTGGGACCGCTAAACACTAAGGAAGGTGTGGAGATTAAAGATAATCTAGGCATGGCCCAACACCTAAACAAATATTTTGCCTCAGTTCTTAATAAGACTAGTGAACCGCTTAGGGGTAGTGTCAGGGTGGTTAATGGGAATGAGGATATGGAGGTAGAAATGACCACATCTGAGGTTGAAGTCAAACTCAAACAGTCTAATGGGATGAAATAAATGGGCCCAGATAATTTCCATCCAAGAATATTAAAGGAACCCGGCACATGATATTGCAAGCCCAATAGCAAGGATTTTTAATGAATCTGTAAACTTGGGGGTCATATCCTATGACAGGAGAATTGCTAATAAAGTTCCTATTTTTAAGAAAAGGGAAAAAAGTGAACTGAGAAACTACAAGCCTGTTAGTTTGACCTCAGTTGTATGCAAGGTCATGGAACAAATTTTGAAAGAGAAAGTAGTTAAGGACATAAAGGTTAACGATAAAATACAACATGGTTTTACAAAAGATACCGTATATACTCGAGTATAGGCCGACCCGAATATAAGCCGATGCACCTAATTTTAGCACAAAAACCGGTAAAAGTTATTGACTCGAGTATAAGCCGAGTCCCCCCTGCCGAGGTTCCCCCTGCCGAGGTTCTCCCTTCCCCGCCGCGGGCGGGCTGCCGAGGTTCCCCCTTCCCCGCCGCGGGCGGGCTGCCGAGGTTCCCCCCTGCCGAGTTCCCCCTGCCGAGGTTCCCCCTTCCCCGCCGCGGGCGGGCTGCCGAGGTTCCCTCCTCCCCGCCGGACCAAAAAAAAAATGTGCGCCCCGGTTCCTCCCCTCCCCGCCGGACAAAAAAAAAAAAAAAAAAAAAAAAGCCTCGCTCTCCCGTCCCCGCCGCGCGGGCGGGCTGCCGGGAGCGTCCCGGTTCCCCCCTCCCCGCCGCTGGCGGGCTCCCGGCAGGGACAGGACGGGTCGCGCCCGCAATGGCCGGGGCTCCCCCCGTGACAGGCCGCGGCACGGAGCCGCCGGGCCCAACCGCCCCGGGATCCTCCCGAGCCAGCCCTGCTACCGCGCAGCGGGGGCCGTTCCCCCCCCCCCCGAGCCCGCCGCCCGGGCCGGGCCCTGCACTCACCCCTCCCCGGGGGGGGGAACGGCCCCCGCTGCGCGGTAGCAGGGCTGGCTCGGGAGGATCCCGGGGCGGTTGGGCCCGGCGGCTCCGTGCCGCGGCCTGTCACGGGGGGGGCCCCGGCCATTGCCGGCGCGACCCGTCCTGTCCCTGCCGGGAGCCCGCCCGCGGCGGGGAGGGGGGAACCGGGACGCTCCTGGCAGCCCGCCCGCGCGGCGGGGACGGGAGAGCGAGGCTTTTTTTTTTTTTTTTTTTTTTTTTTTTTACCGGGGTGTCTCAAGTATAAGCCGAGGAGGCTTTTTTCAGCCCAAAAAGTGGGCTGAAAAACTCGGCTTATACTCGAGTATATACGGTAAATCATGCCAGACCAACTAATCTCCTTCTTTGAGATTTTTTAGACAAAGGAAATGCAATAGAGCTAATCTACCTGAATTTCAATAAGACATCGGTTGCAGGTCCACATGGGAAAGAATTAGTTAAATTGGAGAAGATGGGGATTAATATGAGATTTGAAAGGTGGATAAGGAACTGTTTAAAAGAGAGACTACAATGGGTCATACTGAAAGGTGAACTGTCAGGCTGGAGGGAGGTTACTAGTTGAGTTCCTCAGGGATCAGTATTGGGACCAATCTTATTTAACTTTTTTTCCCTTTTTTTTTTTTTTACTGATCTTGGCACAAAAAATGGGAGTGTGCTAATTAAATTTGTGGATGACACAAAATTGGGAAGTATTACCAATACGGATCAGGGCTGGAATATCATAACAAGATCTGGACGACCTTGTAAAGTAGAGTAATAGAAATGGATGAAATTTAATAGTACGAAGTGCGAGGTCATACATTTAGGGACTAACAACAAGAATGTTTGCTATAATCTGGGGACATATCAGTTGGAAGTAACAGAGGAGGAGAAAGACCTGGGTGTATTGATTGATCACATGATGACTATGAGCCACCAATGTGATCCAGCTGTGAAAAAAGCCAATGCAGTCCTAGGATACATCAGGCGAGGTATTTCCAGTAGAGACAGGGAAGTGTTAGTGCCATTATGCAAGGCACTGGTGAGATGTCATCCATAATGCTGTGTGCAGTTCTGGTCTCGCATGTTCAAGAAAGATGATTTCAAACTGGAACAGGTGCAGAGAAGCATTACTAGGATGATCCGAGGAATGGAAAACTTATCTTACGAGGGGAGTCTAACCAAAAGAAGGCTGAGAGGAAATATGATCACTCTCTATAAATACAGCAGAGGGATAACTATCAGGAAGGGAGAGGAGTTATTTAGGTTAAGCATTAATGTGGACAGAAGAACAAATTATTATAAACTGACCATCAACAAGTTTAGGCTTGAAATTAGGTGAATATTTCTAACCATCAAAGGAGTGAGACAGGAAAGGGATTGGGAAGTGTACTGTACCAGCATGACATTGCTCATTATTTTCTGGCAAGGGACGTGCCCCAGTTCCTACTGAGATTTGAGGTCTCATGGTGGCGAATGTCACTGAGTGTCTGAGGCTGATCAAAGGCAGCGTATGCAGACATTGGGGCCAATTCCAGATGGCTGTTTGGTTCCCCCTTTACCCAACCCTGCTTGTGTTCATTATTCCTGAACACCCATGAAAGTGGTGGTGTGTACAGGACTCTCTGGGGATGAGCATTGTTTATGCAGACATCCATGCCAGGAGATCCGTTTCTGAACAAGAGTGTCTGTCATTCACTGTGCCTCCTTGCTCATTCCCTGGGTAAATGTTGAATGTATTTGCATAACAGCTGGCAAATGGAAAAAGGGTAACATTTCAGAGGCGGATTAGTTCACACTGTGCCAGTGCCCTAGTACCGCTGAAGCATCTCCCTATATAGTCTAGAACAGTGGTTGGCAACCTTTCAGAAGTGGTGTGCCGAATCTTCATTTATTCACTCCAATTTAAAGTTTCACGTGCCAGTAATACATTTTGACATTTTTAGAAGGTCTTTTTCTATAAGTCTATAATATAGAACTAAACTATTGCTCTGTGTAAATAAGGTTTTTAAAATGCTTAAGAAGCTTCATTTAAAATTAAATTAAAATGCAGAGCCCCCTCAGACCAGTGGCCAAGACCTGGGCAGTGTGAGTGCCACTGAAAATCAGCTCGTGTGCTACCTTTGGCACCCGTGCCATTGGTTGCCTACCCCTGGTCTAGAATGAACTTACCATTCAACTCGTGCCATTTCAGACCCTTGCCCTTTTGGAGGAAGAGGATGACATAAACCAAATCACAGACTACTTCTCCTATGAGCACTTCTATGTCATCTACTGTAAATTCTGGGAGCTGGACACTGACCATGACCTCTATATCAGCCAGAAGGATCTGGCTAGATACAATGATCAAGGTGAGTTTGATTCCCCAGGCTGGGACATGTGCTGAGGATGGTGGTAACAGAAACCTGTAAAAGTTGCAGGGAAAGGTAAGCCTTGCCTTGCTGGGAAGTTATATTTTAAATTGCAAATTTGGTGCCACAGTGATGTAACGGGCCGTGCTGGATTTCACTTGGTGCTAGTTGACAGAGGCATTTTTAGGGCTGAGGGTAGGGGAGCTGCAATAGACAATAAGGGCTTCTACATAGTGAGGTCTGCAATGATGCTAAATCCCCTTGCAGCCATCGACTGGCTGCCTCCAGCTCAGCTGGCCTCTGAACACAGGTGGACAATGCAGCTCAGCAGAGGATGTACAGCTTAGAAAATAGCAAGGGGGACAAGAAGCTGGCTCTATACTTTGCTGTGGAGGCAAGAGACTCAAGTGATAGTTGAGAGTGAGGAGTTGGAAATGGCCCTGAAGAAGCTTTGTGCCTGGGAACAGGATCCCAAGAGCACATGGAGGTCTCTGGAGTGCAGGGAACTCAGCCATGTCCCAGCTGCAGGGGTGGGGGCAGTTGGCATGGGGGCTGCTACAGTTTCTTATGCAAGCTCAGGATCCGTCTCTTTAGCGGTTCTCCATAAACCCAACAACAGCACCAGCTGCAACCCACACATCTTCCATGTACCCAGCGGGAGCACTAGAACACAGGGGTAGTGTCTGGACAAAGCAACAGGTGCCCCATCTTGCCTCTCCACTTGTGGCAACAACACCAGCTTACAATTAGACCCAAAGGAAAGGCACCTGGAAGAGAGCTCGTCAGCATTACTTAACCTGAGGTCAAACACAAGATTCAGGAGCCAAGCACATAGTCTAGAGGTGGGAGGAGCCCTCTTCCCCAGGGATGTGGAGCCAGGAGTGGGCCTTAGTTCCCATGCCGAAGGCATCTCCCAATGGGAGGCTGTGTAGCCTATGGCTCCAGCAGAAGGAGCCAGTTTAAATATGTACATAACCCATCACCTCCAAATCCTGTCCAATCCTTTCTTTACCTCGTCACACATTCACATTTTAAATGCATTTAATCCTCAGCTTTTGCCCCTTCCAGTAGTGCACTAGCCACCCACCTCCCTTCTTCATTCAGCCAGTGACCTCTAGCCTCACTCCTTGGCTCCTCTTCCTAAGATGTCTCAAGTGCTAGCCCAGGTGCCTGTCTGGGGTCCAGGCCTACTCTGGGAAGGTGCATTGAGACATATTCTCTCTTGGCTGGAGGAGGGGACAGGTTGTTATGAGCCCTGTGGCTCCAGAGGAAGAATCCCATCTGGTTTTGTGACAGAGGGGTCTTGTCTGGCCTGCACTTCCCCTTCTTCACTACTACAGCTTCTCAGTGTGTAAGACTGTGAAGCCTGTGATTTAACCAGGACTGGTGGGAGTACTCCCTGCCTCCCCTGACTCATTAGGAACATGAGAATGGCCATTCCATCTTGCCCAATATCCTATCTTCTGACAGTGGCCAATGCCAGGTGCCCCAGAGGGAATGAACAGAACAGTAATCATCAAGTGGCTAGGGACACCATCCCTGCCCATCCTGACTAATAGCCATTGATGGCCTTATCCTCCATGAATTTACCTAGTTTCAAGATCTCTTTCTTGAGTGGTAACAGATAATGTAGACCCCATCATTTTATATGTATAGTTGGGATTATGTTTTCCAATGTGCATTTTTTGCATTTATCAGCATTGAATTTCATCTGTCATTTTATTGCCCAGTCACCCAGTTTAGTGAGCCCTTTTGTAGGTCTTCAGTCTACTTGGGACTTAACTATCTTGAGTAGTTTTGTATCATCTGCAAATTTTGCCACATCACTGTTTCCCCTTTTTTCCAGATCATATATGAATATATTGAATGGGACTAGCTCCAGTACAGACCCCTGGGGAACACCACTTGTTAACTCTCTCCATTCTGAAAACTGACCATTTATTTCTACCCTTTGTTTCCTATCTTTTAACCAGTTACTGATCCATGAGAGGACCTCCCCTCTTAGCCCATGATAGCATACTTTGCTTAAGAGCCTCTGGTGAAGGACTTTGTCAAAGGCTTTCTGAAAATCTAAGTACATTGTATATATATGTTTGGGGAGGCTGGGCACAAGTGCCGGAAGCTGCCTAGATTTGGGGAGAGGCATCAGTGCTTGGACCATGGCTCCTGCCCCCTGCTCCATCCCAAGACCTTGACCCAGCTCAGCCTCCTTCCTGAGAGTTCCCATCCACACTACACCTCCACTTCCCCAGAGGCCCTGCTCCCACTCAGCCTCTCTGCTTACTGAGGGTCCCCCCCCCCACACCTCAGGGCAGAGTGAGGGTACAGACATGGAGGAAGGGGCCAAGTGCTAACATGGGAAGAGTCATGGTCAGGGTGCTGGTGGGCCAGTGGGCCTCCAAAGAAAGGTGCGCCAACTCCAGCATTTCTTAGCCTTCCCAAAGCGCTTTTACCAGCTGCCGATGGGCTGTAGCCTGCACTCCTCTCTGCAACCAGCCTGCTTTTTCAGGCTCTGCCAGCATACGGCACTAGCCAATAGTAGCTGTTGAAGTCGGGCTGCCTAAGTGGTGCTAATCCTTCAGCAGTCTTCTGCATGGGGTGAAGCCACCCTGCGTGAATAAAGGATACTGCTGCCCCCAATGGACTGTGCTGGCATACTGTGAGAGCTGTAGGTGAGGGCCAGTTACTTAGGCAGTTACTTCACTTTGTGCTAGAAAGTGTTCTTCAGTAAGGGTACGTCTTCACTACCCACCAAATCGGCGGGTAGCCATCGATCTTCTGGCGATCGATTTCTCGCGTCTTATGAAGACGCGAGAAATCGCTCGCTCGCGGTGCCCCTGTCGATTCTGGAACTCCAGCTTGCTGGGAGGCGCAAGCTGGAGTCGACGGGGGAGCACACTGCCGACTGCCGCCGCCGTGGGGACGAGAGGTAAGTCGGCTGCAGATACGCAAACTTCAGCTACGTGATTCACATAGCTGAAGTTGCGTATCTGCCATCGATACCCCCCCTAGTGAGGACCAGCCCTAAGTGTTGTAAAAAATAATCACAGTAACCTGGTAAATCCTGACAGCGACTACAGTTAAATTGTGGCAGTACAGTGGGGAGAGAGCTAGTCCTTGGCAGGGCTGTCCTTTTTTTCAGCACATAATGAATTTGCTGGGGGAAAAATGTAGTTTTCGGTGACCCAATCCTATTTGCAAATTTATGTTGCATTCACTGAATTGTTTCAGTGAACTGACAAAATTGACATGTTTTAGAAATGGCTCAACTGCATAGTGTGTTTTGACCCAGCTCAGCCTTTTGATTCACTGAATATTTCCACCCAAAATGAACTATTTTTCCATTGCCAGCAAACCAAAACCACCAGTATTCTCCAAGCTCTCATTGGGGGGGGTGTGTGTGCAGGGTTTCAATGTTCCACCATAGCGGTAAAGATATTGAATTTCTTTTGTTGAGATAAACATGCTGAGCTGGCCTTCGTGCCCTCAGGCCACAATACTCACCCCACTCTGGCAGTCCTTGATCATGGGGGCAAGTCCCAGTGGCACTATTAGCACTAATAGGGCATGTTCCAAGGACTGATTGCTGGATAATCTGGAGCTGCCGCATTCTAGGGCAGGGGTCGGCATCCTTTCAGAAGTGGTGTGCCGAATCTTCATTTATTCACTCTAATTTATGGTTTCATGTGCCAGTAATACATTTTAACATTTTTAGAAGGTCTCTTTCTATAAGTCTATAATATAGAACGAAACTATTGTTGTATGTAAAGTAAATAAGGTTTTAAAATTGTTTAAGAAGCTTCATTTAAAATGAAATTAAAATGCAGAGCCCCTCAGACCGGTGACCAGGACAAGGCAGTGTGAGTGTCACTGAAAATCAGCTTGCGTGCCGCCTTCGGCACCTGTGCCATACGTTGCCTAGCCCTGTTCTAGGGGGACAGTAGTTTTGTTACCAGGCTAAGCACAGGAAGTGACAGAGAGTGAGAGACTTGGATGGTTAATTGCTACTGTTTGCGAGGCTATTAAAGTTTGGGTTGCACAAAAATGGTCACACAGGCCGTGTTCATTGCCCATCCTTTTAGCTGTGGGATAACCCCCACCCTCCTCTCACCTCTACCTCTGATATACCATGAGGCTAACTGTGCCTATGTATTGATGCTTCATTTACAGCTTTATCAACCAGGATTATTGAGAGGATCTTCAGTGGAGCAGTGGTGAGGTAAGGTATAGCACGCTGGCTGGAGAATTAAATGGAGACATGGACAAAAGCAAAAACTAGAACAGGAATCCTGTTGGCCTTAGGTAGAAATGCAAGGTATTCTCATACATTTCCCCATCCCATTGAGAGGGCAAGTTGCTAGTGTTTCTGTCACAGGCTAGGGCCAGTCTGAAAAGGAAGAGAGGGACCGGAGGGTGATTTAAAAAATAAATAAAACCCTGTCAAATTAGCACAGTTTCCAAACACATCGCTGTAGGCCACAGGAGAGGGGACAGGTGCATACACTTTATGTATGTGTGTGTGTGTGTCCTAGTCCTACACCAGTACCAGTGTCAGGCAGCTGGAGGGCACAATTGCAAAAGCTCCTTTAAAATTAAAGCTCCTAACAGTTTTGGAGGAAAGTACTTCAAAAGCAACTTCATCTTTGCAGTGACAGTAGGGCTATGAATTCAGTATCTGCTCTCAGGAGCATTTCTCTTCCCTGAGAGAGTGCAGGTATGGGAGGGGCTGACCAATACTAACCCACTCCTACTGGTCTAAAAGAACAAGCATGGGTGTTTTCCAGGTGTATGAAAATTCCCAACTCACTTCCCAGGTGTTTTGACTGTGTGTTCATGTTATAATTTAGAAGGTGCTTTGGGTCTTTCAGAGGCAACGAAGCGCAGAAGGAGGGACGGCTGAGCTATGCAGATTTTGTGTGGCTTCTCATTGCTGAGGAAGACAAAAGGAACCCTACAAGGTAGGACTTCTAGGAAGGGTGTGGAGAGGCACATGCAGAAAGCTCCTGGGATTACAGGAGACTGGGACTGGCTGGTTAGTGAAAAGGCCTGTGAACCAGGATGAGCCTGGCTTGCAATAGAGGTGAGACATTGATTTGCTGGATCACCTGCGCAGATAACTTGCCTTCACTAGTGGAAAACTGGATAAAAACAGACACTGCTTTTAAAGTGACCTTTTCTCTAGCCCAGGGATCAGCAACCTTGGCATGCGGTCCCCCCAAGGTAAGCATCCTTGGCGGCCCAGCTGGTTTGTTTACCTGTTGCATCTGCAGGTTCGGCCGATCATGGCTCCCACTGGCCGCGGTTCACCAGTCCAAAGGGGGGCTGCAGGAAGTGTCAGCCAGCACCTGCAGATGTGACAGGTAAATAAACCAGCTGGGCCTGCCAAGGGTGCTTACCTTGGGGGGCCACATGCCAAGGTTGCCAATCCCTGCTCTAGCCCCTATATTTTATTGGTGGTCACAAAACTTCCCATCACACTTCCACTCTGTCCCTTGTCCCATTTTTGTCTAAGGATCCATGCAGGGAGCAGGGCTGAGGAGATGGGAGAAGCTTTCATTTGTTTGCTCCATGCCATCATCACCATCATGTTGCTGTCTCATTGATTTTCCTGAGTAGAGGACCCTGACTTTCGGGGTTCTGAAGTGTGTTGATTTTTTTAGGGATGCTGCTTATCAGAGAGGTGTTTCCTGCAGTGACCTGTACACTGTTAGTAGAGGTCAGTGACTTGGGTGAGTGGGCAGGAGGTGGTAAGAAAGAGGGAGACTCAGTAGGATGCTGCTTGAACAGAACAGTTCCCCTGACTGCTGCCACTCCACTGCCCTCCTGTCAGATAGTTGCCTAGTACTGACTCAGTTATAGATCCAGTGAGGGTATGGAACATGCCTTTCAGAACTGGGATTACATACTGTGAACAGCTGGGGAGAGCATGACAAAAATTGCATTCCAGTGGTCCATTGATCCCATGCACTTAATTTGTGAACTAGCGGGTGTGGGGGAATACTACACAGCCTCTCCTTCCATTCACCTCTCTAGTGGCCTGCCACTCTCCCAGAATCACTTGAGTTGTTTAGGCCAGTGACTGGTGAGGGGGGTAAAAACTGGAGGCCCATCTGTCTTGCCATTAGCTAAAACCACAGCACTTATTTGAGAGCTTTGCCCTTTAGATAAAAGAGCACAGGCAACTATTTTAAATATCCCAGGCCTCCTTTAGCTCCTGCCAGGGGGTTCCCAGAGATAGTCAGTACCCAAGTGTATGGATAACTGCAGGCAATTAGCAGCCTGTTTGAACAACCCTACCTTTGACTAGGGAGCAGTGCTCATACCCCAGGACACAGCAAACACAGAACACTGGGCTTTTGCTGGGAAACATAGGCCCCAAGTACATTCATTAATACCAGTTACTGTGCTTCCCCTTCATTGTACAGGCACCAAACCTACTGAGTAAACTGACCCCTGTAGCGCTCAGGACAGAAACAGCAGAATCTGCCTCTAGCTGACTTATACAGTCATATACAGTATAACTTATACAGTTATACTTAACTGGTGCTTGGTTAGTGCTACCCAAACCCAAACCCCTAGAAGCTGCTCCAGCCCCCTCCTCATCATAAGTACTGAAAGCCTCTTGTAGACTAGGGAAATGCCTACCTCTGAGTAACTGAGGGTATTGTCAGACTCTGCTTTTTTTACTCTGCAGTTCTAGCTGTCAGTCATGGTGAATGTGGTACAGGACAGAGGACCTTGCACTGCTCCACTCTCTGTTGTATAGGATAATATCGCTAATTCTCTTTTTCCTTAGTGTCGAATACTGGTTCCGCTGCCTGGATTTGGATGGGGATGGCGTTCTGTCCATGTACGAACTGGAGTATTTTTACGAGGAACAGTGCGAGAGGATGGAAACGATGGGCATCGAGCCATTGCCATTCCATGACTTACTGTGCCAAATGCTCGACTTGGTGAAGCCAGATGGGGATGGTAAGAGCTGCTGTAAACTCCAGCCTGTTGGAGGTGTTTAGTGAGGCCAGGTTCCCACCTATGCTCACTCTGTTTTTATTTTAAGAGCTCATTTAGGTTCTCTCCCGCCTTCGTGGCCCATGTCTGTGTTAAGTGGCTGGACATGGGGGAGGAGAAGGTTGCTTGCACATCCCTGCACAAGCGGTAACAATCAAGCCCCAAGGGGTTTATGGTGACTAATTCTTGCTAGATTAACAGTGGTAACTGGCCTTCACTAGCTCCCTATCCTCTCTATTAACCCATTGTCAAATGGGTTAACTTGCTTTTGCTGACCCTCATGAATGACTTGTGCTACTGTAGGCCTGGGTGACAAGCAAAAACATACCCCAAGGGAAGGTTTAGGGACAGCACTGCAACCCAAGACCTGGTGTAAAGTCTTGAGTTCATAGGTTTTATGGCTTGAAGGAAACATGATCATCAACTATGACCTCCTGCATTGCATGGGCCGTGGCATGTCACCAGGCTCCTGGACCCTAGATCAGCTGCATGTTCTTTCTTTTAGAAAGAGATTTAATCTTCATTTAAAGATTTCAAGTGACGGAGAATCCTCCCCCCTCCCCATGCCAATTAAATGATGGTTTACCTGGTGGTTGTAATACATATGTCAAATATTGTTTAGATTCAGTCTTACTTAATGAGGGAGTGGAGGGTGAATTAAAAATGTCCGTCGTAGGTTAAGATGGGGATCAAAGTATAGCCTGTATTGGGAGGTTCACTGCAAAATTGCACCTTCAAATTACCTTTACAGTTGAAGTAGCTTCTGTTCAGGATTCCTTCAGCAGCTTGCCCTGCAATGGAGAGATCTGGATGAAGTAACCGTGACGATTGCCTCATTTTAATCAACACAATGAGAGGAACAAGGTGTCATGTTTTGGACCATGCCAAAGACAAGAACTTTGCATCAAACATCAGGGCAGAAGCCACATACACTGAGGGGACTGGATAACGTCCTTATGCAAGATGATTGCCCAGCAACACATTTCTAAAGCACTGATTAAAAGACACC
Organism: Sternotherus odoratus; assembly: GCA_032164245.1. NCBI lineage: Eukaryota > Metazoa > Chordata > Testudines > Kinosternidae > Sternotherus > Sternotherus odoratus. The sequence continues at coordinate 40,067,427 of JAVMKO010000009.1, read as the reverse complement.
AGAACTGTGCTTAGATTGAAAAAAGCAATGCTGGCCATTGTTTTTGGTTGGGATGAGTTTCATAAGTATTTGTATGAGCAAAAATGGGTGAAGGTAGAACCTGTAGGAAGCCCTAGGACAAAAACCAGACCGCAAAGCACCATCTGGACTTCTGCAGATTATCCTGGAATTGCAAAAGTCAGTAAATGAGAAATACAGTCCTGTTTATAGCAATAGCTTGTCAATAAATATGACTCGCATACTACCCATTACTGGCGCTATCTGGTAAGCCCCCCCAGGAAACTCAAAAATAGCCCAATTTTACAATAGTTGGAAGCAATAATTCTACTGAAGGAACTCCGATCCCTCTAATCATAAAACCATAGTAGGACCAATGAAATGACGTTGCTGCACATGCTGGCATGCTCTACAATGGCCAGTGTGTCATGCAGTATGAGGAGTGTAGTGCTAACCATTTATTACATAGCACCTGTCTGATATTGAGTAACGTAAGAACACAGTCCAAAATGTGCTCATTTAGATAGGGCTGAATGCAGTGTGAAATCTGCCTCTAGGAAGCAGAATGCAACACAACCCCTGGACGCCACATGAGATGCCTCCTCATCCTTGGGCTAAGCTAGACACAGAGCTATTTGCTTGTCTAATAAATGTGCATTGGCAGCCTGAAAAAAACAGCACATGCTAGTGGTATAATCCTAAATTAGAAAAGCCCTGTTCTTAATGGGACCCATCACTCATTAATTAAGAACGTGCTACTCAAATAATGTGTGTGCTTTCTGCAGGAAGGGTGACGCTGCGAGACCTGAAGCGCTGCAGAATGGCTCATGTATTCTACAACACCTTCTTTAACTTAGAAAAGTACCTGGACAATGAACAGCGGGATCCCTTTGCAATACAGAAGGTATAACACAGGGGCTCCAGACGTTGCTGCCCAAAACTATTTTTAGGGAGAGTGAAGTTTGGCTTGTTGTAGAGACAAGCAGCAGATATGGCAAGAGGCGGAAGGAGGCACTAAAACGGCATGCTGTAGGAAACAAGTGCTGTGTGGACATTGACAAGCACGATAGTGCGCAGGGGCTGGGGATGGCTCACAGGACCAACTCACATTCCCAGCCAGTAGTGTATCCCCTAAGCCGGGGTGGAGGAGGTGGCAAACTCTGGCCCCTGAGCTCCTACCAGGGAATGGAGTCAGGACAGGCTTGTGGAAGAGCCACCTCAAGTGAGTGGGGTGGAGACTAGCTCCTGGCCCCTCCCCTTCTGCTCCCCTCCCTTCCTCACAGTCACAGCGCCCCCCAGTGCCTGGGCAACGTGACTGCAACTCCGGCCGAGCGGCACAGCTATAGTGCCACCAGACCTGGTGCTCTAGAGTGGTGCAGTCGTGGGGGCCGAATGTGGGGGTGGTCAAGGGGCCTGGGCCCTGCTGTTGAGGATGGGCAGAGCAAGCCAGGGCCCTCCCCTCCACCTTCAGCATGCTTGGCCTGTCCCCAGCAGCTGAGCCCTGCCCGACTGCCAGGGAGAGCAGCCAAACAAACAAGGGAAACACTGGGAAAGGACTGAGCAACCCTGTCCCCCACCCCACAGGTAACCTGGGGCAGGGAGGGTTGGATAGGGAGTGGCGGGGCCCAAAGGAGCGGGCAGGGGCTGGGGAGTAGGGGTGTTTGGATGGGCAGAGCTTGCACCCCTTTCCCACTTCCAACCCCCTGCCCCAGCCCAGTGAAAGTGAGTGAAGGTTGGGGAGAACGAGCAAGAGAAAGGGGAGAATGGAGTGAGTGGGGCAGGGCTTTGGCGATGGGGCAGGATAGATCTTGGGTTGCCCTTACATTCAAAAGATGATCTTGGGATAAAAAGATTGGAGACCACTGATGTACATGTTTGTGTATAAGGGCCAGGTTCCAAGTGTTTGCCCTGCCAGTGCTGGGAGAGAATTGGTTTGCTGGGCTGACAGGAGAGCAGATAGCCCCTGCCCCTCACGGCATTCATTGACTCCATTGGCCACTTGTCTTTTGAGAATGCTCAGTATCAGCACCTTCTGAATGCTCTGCTATACTCAGCTTACATTTCCCCAAACTAAAAAAACCCAACCCTTTGATAGGCAGATTTTAGCAACATGCCTACAGTTCATTTTCAGATTTCTGCCGCAGGGTGGGTTTCAGTTTGCAGTGTCTTGGTGTAGATCTTTGGTAGACATTGTCAAGCGTAAGAAAAAATGTTTTTGAAGGGGAGAAAGGAGGGAGTCTTGTATCTTAGTAACCCATTGGTCAAATAACCCCAAATTTAGATCCATAAAAACTAGGTTTGTCAATTAATCACTGTTAGCTCAAGCAATTAACGTAAAACTAACAAACTAGATTTTAAAAATAGTCATGATTAAACTATTTTAATTGCACTGTTAAACAATAAGAGAATATCACTTTAAATTATAAATATTTTTGGATGTTTTTCTACATTTTCAAATATATTGATTTCAATTACAACAACAGAATACTAAGTGTGCAGGACTCACTTTATAGTACAACAGTGCCATGTGAACACCACCTCTCACTTTCAGGTGACACTGTAAATAAGAAGCAGGCAGCAATAGCTCCCATCAATGTAAATAAACTTGTTTGTCTTAGCGATTGCCTGAACAAGAAATAGAACTAAGTGGACTTGTAGGCTTTAAAGTTTTACATTCTTTTCTTTTTGAGTGTAATTACGTAATAAAAATATTAATTCTACATTGTAAATTGCACTCTTCCCATAAAGAGATTGCACTACAATACTTGTATGAGGTGAACTGAAAAATAGTATTTCTTCTGTTGCTTTTTCACAATGCAAATATTTGTAATAAAAATATAAAATGAGGACTGTACATATATTCTGTGTTGTAATTGAAAACAAAACATCCAAAAATATTTATAAATACACAATAATAGAATACCAATTTAAATGTAACAGTGCGATTAAAACTGATTATTCACAACTGGGCAGAGTTTAGGTCACTTAGAGTTGTCCTTTAACCAGAAAGGGGTTTCTAACCTTAACTATGATAGAGTGGTCCTTCCTCTAATCTAATGCAAGTGTCTATTTTGGGCACATCCTTATCAGTAAGAGAGTGAATTCCTTCCCATTTGTGGTGTCTCTTGTTGTGTGTTTGCACAGCACCTCACACAACATCTGAAGGCAGTACACACTCCGGAGGGAGAGGAATTGTACCATAGTGACCCAGGACTTTGTTACTTCTAGGCCCCACTGCTGCATTGCTATATGGGGCCAGCATTGTATGTTTCTTGAAAAGTTCGGCTGGGGTAAAAGGCATGGCCCAATTCATAAATGGAGAGCATACTGTCCCGTGCACCACGCTCTGCAAAAGCTGCACGCTTGGTAGTGGCTTCAATTCAAAGGGTGTCAACAGCTTTTAAGTCCTGGAATGATCTGAGAACCAGTTACAAGGCAGAGTTCCCTTGCTCTCAATCATAGAATATCAGGGTTGGAAAGGACCACAGGAGGTCATCTAGTCCAACCCCCTGCTCAAAGCAGGACCAACACCAACTAAATCATCCCAGCCAGAACTTTGTCAAGCCTGACCTTAAAAACCTCTAAGGAAGGAGATTCCACCACCACCTCCCTAGGTAACCCATTCCAATGCTTCACCACCCTCTAGTGAAAAAGTTTTTCCTAATATCCAACCTGAACTTCCCCAATTGCAACTTGAGACCATTACTCCTTGTTCTGTCATCTGGTACCACTGAGAACAGTCTAGATCCGTCCTCTTTGGAACCCCTTGTCAGGTAGTTGAAAGCGTCCCTCATTCTTCTCTTCTGCAGACTATGCAATCCCAGCTCCCTCAGCCTTTACTCATAAGTTATGTGCTCCAGCCCCCTAATCATTTTTGTTGCCGTCCGCTGAACTCTTTTCAGTTTTTCCTTATCCTTCTTGTAGTGTGAGGTCCAGAACTGGACACAGTATTCCAGATGAGGCCTCACCAATGCCAAATAGAGAGGAACGATCACATCCCTAGATCTGCTAGCAATGCCCTTACTTATACAGCCCAAAATGCGGTTAGCCTTCTTGGCAACAAGGGTACACTGTTGACTCATATCCAGCTTCTTGTCCATTGTAACCCCTAGGTCCTATTCTGCCGAATTGCTGCCTAGCCATTCAGTCCCTAGTCAGTAGCAGTTCATGGGATTCTTCCATCCTAAGTGCAGGACTCTGCACTTGTCCGTCTTGAACCTTATCAGATTTCTTTTGGCCGAATCCTCTAATTTGTCCAGGTCCCTCTGTATCCTATCCCTAACCTCCAGTATATCTACCACTCCTCCCACTTTTGTGTCCTCTGCAAACTTGCTGAGGGTGCAGTCCACACTATTAATGAAGATATTGAACAAAACCAGCCCCAGGACTGACCCTTACAGTATGTCCTGCGAGAGCAGTTCAGATTTGTAGTTATCCTTGCCTGACATTTTTGGAATGTCATTGTTCAAGATGGTTGGCAAAGTATTCCACCCATGTCAGAGTTTTAAAGCCAAAAACAAAACTGATTTGTTTACTCGGGTCTTTGTTTAAAGAATTTGACCAGTCCATAATTTAAACTGTTTTTCTTTGATTAAGAGACTAATCTTGGATTGAGTAGTTTTCCTTATGGCATTTTTAAACCCCAACAGTAAGTATTGTAGAAATGCACGTATCTGTGAATAGGTGAGAAGCTTTTGGAAACCAAGTTTGTAGATCAGTAATGACATTCCTTTTTAATTTGCATTTCTGATGTGTTTAGGATGTTGAAAATGATGGACCGGAGCCCTCGGACTGGGACAGATACGCTGCAGAGGAGTATGAGCTTCTTGTTGCTGAAGAATCTGGAAATGAGCAGTTACAAGAAGGGTAGGTGTTGACATTTGTGCAGCTTACATGCTGTAATTCCACACATTTTGTATATAGAAAAAACTGCCTTAAACTAGGCCACAGAGGGAGAGAACGGGTAGATACTTGCAGCAAATGCTAGAAGGTAAAAAAATGTAGATAATCTTCATTGTTTGTTTCAAAATAAGAGTATATATGTCGCCCTTCTGATGATCATCTCCCAAAAACACACAAGGGAAGGAGAAGAATCCAGGCTTTTGGAAGCTTGGAGAAGGGCAGGGAATGGACTGAATTTTTTCCATCCCCTTTATCCTTCTCCCAGAGAATGCAGGAGAAACTGGGGAATCCAGAAAGGAAGGCCAAAGTACTTAGCAGGCACTTTCCCTTGTTGTGTTTTAGAAGATTTGGATGTTCCCCTTGGAGATCTTACTCTTTTTCCTAAACTTTGCAGACAGTTCAGCCAAGCGTGAGATAGGACCAGTAACTGCAGTGAGGGCACATGGCGCAGGGTTGGTAGCCATAGGAGGCTGACAGGTGCATGTGACTCCCATGGGGTTCCTGTGCCGGCTGAATTACTAATGGGATGATCAGCATAGGAAGCGCTGAATGCCATCCTCTTAGTTACATGCCATCAAGCTTGACACAAAGGCACTATTCGGTGGTGCCATACATAGTGTGGAACAACATGTAGGCAGCCATGTGGCTGCTGCCAAAAGATCTCTGTTCTATGGTTTCCTCAGTGTCCAGTATTTCTTCTGGTACTGAAGGGATCCAAGAATTTAAACTACGTGGCACCCTGGTCTGTTTTAAAGAGGATGCAGAAACTTCAAGCAGAGCCTTCAAGGACCCAAAGGAATCTCCTTATGGGTAGGACTAGGAAGGTTTGATGGCACTCCCCCTGCTAACCATGATCCCGACCAGTCTGACCATAAAGTAGCTCTACCATAGCTCCTCCTTTTAGAACTAAGGGACTTTTCAGAGCCACTGAGCTCTAATACTAGGAGCTGGATTCTGAGGCTTCCAACTGTTTGAGAATGGGACATGATGGTGTGAGTGGTTGAATCATCTCAAATCTCAGCATTTTAGTGGGCTTCAAAGCATCATTTAAGCCAAGACTCTCCAGAGTCACGGGGGAGCGTCTGAGTGAGTCAAAGCCAGGGCCTCGGCCTCCTCCATAAGAAAGGTTGGCAGCCTGGCTTTACAGTCTTTCATGGCCAGATACATTTCCCCATATGTCAGGGGTCTCCAAACTTTGAGTCGAGGGCCATATTAGATTTTTGAAGGGCCTTCGTGGGCCGAAGCGACCGTGGAAAAAATTAACATATGCAAATATATGCAAATACAGTAGAGTCCTGCTATAACACGACTGATGCGATCCAAGAAATCCCATCGTGCTAAATGCGGGGTCGCGTTATAGAGGGTCCCCACTCCCCGGCAGGCAGGGGCTGCGGCTTCTCTCCCTGCTGCCCAGCAGGGGCTAGAAGCTGCGGCCCCGCACCTACCGGGGACAGGGAACTCTGGGGCTGCAGTCTGCAGCCCCGGAGTTCCCTGTAGAAGCAGCTATCTCTGCCAGGACCCCTCCCTGCTGATCTGAGACCAGGCTGAGTGTCTGCCGGGTGCTGTGTGTGCTCATCACAGCCAAGCTGCCCTACAGCCCCAGGAAAATTCAGCACCTTCACCTGGGTGGAAAGGTGGAAAAGAACTGGATACACAGAGAATCTGTTCAAGGAGCTCACGCTGGGACTTATCCTGCCTTAGCAAGCAATAGGAGTGGAAGTGGAAGGACAGAGATGCTGCTCAGTCAGAGACAGGATTTTTCACCATCTTGGACACCCCCACACAGCGTTCATCCGGCTTCATAGACTCTACCCCATGCCCTTAAGAGCACACTGTCCCCATTACAGATGGGGAAACTGATGCTCAGAGGGTGATTGCCCCCCCCCCCATACCAACAACTCCCAGGTTTTTATAGCACCTGTGAACCCATGGTCGCCTGAAGATACCAAACCACTGAAATACAGCCACTTCTGGGCTGGCATGGAAAGCACTTAACAGCCCACAGCAGCAACACCACAGACACAGCAGTGCACGTGGCAGAGACTGGGACAGTAGGGGAATTTGGCTTTGCACTCTGCATAGGTCCCAACAGCCAAGGCAGCCCAGGCTCTGACTAGGCAGGGACTGACTGTCTTCACCTGAGCTGTAGGGTGACCAGATGTCCCAATTTTATAGGGACAGTCCTGATTTTTGAGTCTTTTTCTTATATAGGTTCCTATTAGCCCCCCACCCCCTGTCCCGATTTTTCACACTTGCTATCTGGTCACCCTACCCCAGCTGAGACAGCCCGGGGTCCGGACTTCTGCACTGCAGCTCTGCCCTCCTGCTGCAGTTCCCCAGGGTTCCTCCTCCAGCGTCTCCTCCTTGGCCCAGGCTGCAGTCAGGGCAGCATGGACTCAGGAGTCCACCATCTCTCCCTCTACCTCCGCCTCCCCAATGGCCGAGGCAGCCCAGGCTCTGACCAGGCTGGGGACTGACTATCTTCACCCCAGCCAAGGCATAGGATCCGGATTTCTAGTTCTGCCCTGCCCTCCTGCAGCCCCAAGTTCCTACCGCAGCTCGCGGGGTTCCTACTCCAGCCTCTCCGGCCTGCTGGGGGCTTGCAGAGGCAGCATCAGCCTGGGCTCCCCCCCCCCCCCGCAGCAGCAGGGATCCCCGGAGCCCCCCTGAGGCAGCCCTGGGGCTCCGGGGATCCCTGCTGCTGCCGGGCTCGGAAGTTCTGCAGCCTCCTCCCCACCCCCTAAAATACCAGACATTTGTTAAAAAGTAACACCCCCACCGCCAATGAAGATCTAAAAAGCCGGACGTGTCCGGGGGAATCCGGCAGAATGGTAAGAAGTCTTTCCTTCTCAGCCCAGCGCCCGCTGCAACCCCCCGCGCCAGCCCCGCCAACCACCACTGTCGTGCCATCCTCAGCCCCCCCCTCCTTCCCCCACCGACCACCACGTGCCATTCCCCAGCTGATGACCGCCATTCTCCAGCCTCCCTCCCTCCCCCTGTGCCTGTCGACCACCGCGTGCCTTCCCCCCTCCCACCGCCCCCTCCATCATCCTCGGGCCTCCGCTTCCCCCTGCCATCCTCTGCCCCCCCCTCAGACACTCACCTCTTTACTCCTCCGGGAAGCAACTGGCCTGGTGGAACAGGGCTTCCCCCCATGCTTACTGGGCGTGACGCACCCCCTTGGCTCCTCCTCCTGTTGCTACAATAGAGTCACAGCCCCTGCCACACACCCCCTGCTTTGCTCTTTCAGACTCCAGCAGCTACTAGGCACCGGGAATCTGCTCCACGTGCATGCACAGCTGGCGGGCAGGAGAAATCAAGCTCCAGCCCACAGGCCGTAGTTTGGAGAGCCCTGCTGTATGTTAAAGGCAGAGGTGCCTGATGAGCACTATCAGTGCCAAGAGGAGCACTCCTGTTGAAATCAGAGTGGCAGCACTGAAAAAGTGACTCCATGAGAACAGAAGTGTTTGTAATTGAACAAAAATCCTAAAACTAAACTCTATTTCACAAACTAGATATCTTCACAGGAAGGAGGGTTCCTCACTGCTTCAGCAGAGAGAGGAGCTGGGGACTGCTAGAGCAGGTGAGATTATTCCTAACCCTGGCTCCAGGGTGAAAAGGACTGGAAGGTCAGGCACGTGTCCCAACTATTACCACTAAAAAATAAGATTCTCTGAGCACAGGCACAGAACTGACAGCAGTGCACTGTGTAGACACATACAGGCGAACCAGTCCCAATTTTTTGGTGCTGCAATTTAAAGGACATCGCTTGATTTTAACAAGAAAAACAGGTTCGTATTTAAATCTTCCCCAAACATCCCTCTGTGCTATTGTATCTTTATTTTAAAATTTTGATCTCTTGGTGGGTGGGATTGCAAAAATTAACAGTGTTAACTGTAAAAGTTTAAGTAATAGAACTGCAGATAGCAATTAAAATGCAGCATAAAAGTTCAAATACTTTTGTATCAGAAAACATTAGATTTTTACAATCGAAGTAAACATGTAGAAACATGTTTTGACGGTGGTATTGTACTCGCATTGCAGATCATTTGAAGAGGACTATGAAACAGACGAACTTTTAACTCCCCCTGAAACTGGAGACAAGTCGGACAAACTGGTTATCTCAGACCTTTCATCATAGAAAAATGGAAGACATGTAACTAGTATCTGTCAATATTTAAGTGGCGAGTGGTCAGTTCTTAGACATGTAGGGATTTTTTTAACAAGCCTTCCTTGAAGCAAAGTGCTTTATTTTATACACTGTAATTCAAGATCCTTTTTTTCTTCACATGTGTAACTGCAAGAAGGTAATTTCTATAAAAAGGCTTTTTGCAAATTGTTATTGTGCATGCTCATTAAATATGGTGACTGTACTTTGTTTCCTTCTTGTCTTGCCCTACAAATTCTATGAAGTCTCCATGTGCAATTATGGTCTAACATCTAATGCTTATACATAATAAAACTGCATGCAACTTGCACAGTAGTCATTACCAAATTAATTCAAGGCAGTCATTTCTGTATTAGTGATTCTGTACCCTTTAACTTTACCAGCTGACAAATTAACTCAGGTTAAATGAACAGCTAAAGACTTCCATCAAGCCTCATCTACTAGGTGCTCTCTTTTTTAAAAAGTGTCAAAATGTTCTGTTCATTCTGGAAATAGAAAATATCCCCAAACACAACACATAAATTAAGGTGCCCTCTTGTGCTTTATACTGTAAGCTCTTCAAACACTTATTTGTTAAGCATATTTTATTCATTGTACAGGGATATGTACAGCTACAGTACTACATAAGTCTTCAAACAAAAAAACTGTTAAAACAGAAGTCAGGTTTAGCACCTACCTTTGCACTCTCTCATGGATAGGAGGAACTCCCTGCAAATATCGACAACCCTACTGTACTGTCTTCCTCAAAACTCTGCTGTGATGCCTACAAACTCAACGATGATTAGGGATATGATATGCTATGGAGCGCTGTTTCTCATGCTGATGTAAATTATCTCCATTTCTTAGTGCTCCCCCCATCTGTTGTATCCACGTGTTATCTATAATCTTAGACTTATATTGTAAAATACAGACATGGCAAAATCTGTCACTGCCCTTAAAGTATTAGCTCAGTGAGGCCCAGGCCTTTGGGTACTACTGTAATGCCAAGATGAGTAATTTAGGTTAAAACATTGCAGGGCTGTGCTAATGATCCCCAAAGCATTAATTACATCCTGAAGAAATTCAGAGTTAAGGTTAACCTCAAAATATCCAAACATGTTAAGGTATGGAAATGTACAGTAGAGGTACCTAAACAACCTTAACTCTGCCCTCTGGCAAACCTATGCAATAATCATGAATTTATTAGTAACGTACCTGCTCATGGGACTGAGGCCACATCTCCCCTTACCAGAGATTACCATCATCTTCATTCATCGGCTCCTCTCTGCCTCCTGATAACATAGGGCCACCATATTTCCTGTGGACAATTTGTCTTCATTCCTACTGGGACAAACAGAAGACAGTGGCCATCTCTGCTAAGGACAGACTGTGGCCTCAGTCCCATTGGGAGCAATGGGGGATGGTGGCCACTGGAGAAGAGGAAAACTGCTTGAGAGCCCTGCTTAACTTGTAATGCAAGAGATGCCAGGGCTCAAGCAATTTTTTTTATTTTCAAAACTGACACAGGAAGCCCAGAGGTGCCAGGGCTGTGAACTGCCGGGCTTAGCCCTAGCACAAATTAAGCACTGCTTGAGAGTCTTTCCAGGTAAGAAGATTTGATATACTAATCTCTGCTGAAGAAAAATCTCAGTTATGCAGAATTATGGTTAAAAATTTACCCTTAATCCTGAATAGCGCTTTTCAAAAATTGACACTTTTACCAGATCTATTCAACAGGGCAACAGGAGGGAGAGGGGAATGAGGTTGTGTGTACACAGAGGAATGTTGGGAGGTAAGGAAGAACTGTGCAAAAGGATCGAGCAGGATGGAACACTAGGTGTGGGTAGGGCGAACATGTGAAGCACAGATGGGAGGAGAACACTGGGGTGTACCCTCTGGCTGCTTTGTGATGCTGAGATGGTACAAAGCTGCTGTCAACTAATGCCAGAATGCTCTGGGTGCTTTGAACTGGTCCACTGCAGCATGAAGCAGCCACAGTGTTCCAGTGAAGCCCTGGTAAGTTCAAATTTTAGAAAAGATTGAAGGTTGGTACTGCATAACTTCAAATCACTAGAAACTACTTGATGATCATTAAGTCGACATTTTACTCATGGGTATTTTTAATAAAAGTCATGGACAGGTCACAGGCAGTAAACAAAAATTCATGGCCCATGACCTGCCCGTGACTTTTACTATATACCCCTGACTAAATCTTGCAGGAGGGAGGACTGCACTGTGAACACTGGGGAAGGGAAGCCCAGGTGCTGGAGGGGATGTGGGAAGCAGCACATGACCCAGGACCCCTGCTGGTGCTGGGGGTGGGAAGAGGTTGGCAGGCTCCCTATCTCTCCCTCCCCAGCTGCAGCAGAGTTTGGGTATGAGAGGGGGTTGGAGCACAGGACAGGGTGAGGCGGACTCAGCAACACTTACCTGGAGGTTTCCCTGAAATTGGCAACATCCCCCTCACTCAGCTCCTAGGAGGAAGCATGGCCAGGCAGCTCTGCATGCTACCTCCGCCCAGAGTGCTGCCTTTGCAGCTCCCATTTGCTGGGAACTGCGGCCAATGGGAGCTGGGGTGGGCGGGGGGAGGAGGAGGGGTGTCAGTGCCTGCAAGCAGAGGCACTGAAAAAGTCAGGCAGGTCGCAGAATGCATGACTTCTGTGACCTCCATGATAAACTCTCAGCCTCAAAGATAATAAATGGAACCATTCTCTCGGTTTCTTTTTTTAACCATTTATGTAAGACTTTTTAAGGCAATTCCCAGACAAACAAATGCATTAAGATGGAGTTCAGGTTAAGTACATACTCTGCTAATTTAAAGTAAAAGCCTATAAAGGGATGTTATAATTACCCCCAAAATAAATGTAAACTGTGGAAATTTGGAGAACATTTAAATTTAAAAATAAATCCACACCTATTAACGAACGGAACTACACAGTAAAGGCACCCAAACAATCTTAACTCTGCCCTGTAAAATGAGGGGGAAACTATTTAAAAAAAAAACGGGTTACTTACCTGTAACTGTTGTTCTTCAAGATGTGTTGCTCATATCCATTCCAGTTAGGTGTGCATGCGTTGCGTGCACGATTGCCGGAAGATTTTTCCCCTAGCAACAGGCTGGGTCGGCTAGGGAGCCCCCTGGAGTGGCGCCGCATATATGCCCCAGCCGACCCTGACCCCCCCTCTTGCCGGCTAATCCGACAGTGGGGAAGGAGGGCGGGTTTGGAATGGATGTGAGCAACACGTCTCGAAGAACAACAGTTACAGGTAAGTAACCTCGTTTTCTTCGAGTGATTGCTCACATGCATTCCAGTTAGGTGACTACAAGCAATACCTAGGAGGCGGGGTCGGATTGACCCTCTGCTGAGCGTAGGACCGCTGAACCAAATGCCGCATCATCCCTGGTCTGCTGGACTATGGTGTAGTGGGCGGCGAAGGTGTGGACGGAGGACCAGGTGGCCGCCCTACAGATGTCCAGGATTGGAACTCTCTCCCGGAAGGCCGCAGAGGATGCTTGCGCTCTCGTGGAGTGTGCGGTTATCTGCTCGGCGGATCTGCCTGCCAGCTCGTAGCAGGTGTGGATGCATGCGATTATCCAGGAGGAGAGTCGCTGGGCGGAGATCGGTTGGCCTTTCATCCGATCCGCTACTGCAATAAAGAGTTGTCCGGAAGGAACGAGGCCACCGGGTGAATAGAGTGGGCTATGCAGAACTCCCAAAGGAGAACGGCTTCCTGGCAAAGGGGGCTCGAGCGCGCTCCGCCCTGTTTGTTGATGTAAAACTGGGCTGTGGTGTTGTCTGTTAACACCGCTACACAGTGTCACGCTAGCGTGCTCTTGAATGCCTGGCATGCTAGTCGAACCGCTCTCAGCTCCCTGACGTTTATGTGGAGGCGGAGATCGGCTTCTGACCAGCGACCCTGAGTTTTGAGTTCGCCGAGGTGGGCTCCCCAGCCTAGAGATGAGGCGTCCGTTACGAGGGACATGGATGGGCGGGGCGGAAGGAAGGGGACTCCCTGACAGACGAGGTCCTGATTTTCCCACCAGGCCAGAGCGTTGAGAGTAGCCCTCGGGATAGTAAGAAGGGTGTTGATGCTGTCCACATTCGGCCTGTAGACCGACGCAAGCCAGGCCTGGAGCGGGCGTAGACGCAGTCTGGCGTGCTTGGTGACATGCGTACATGCTGACGTGCCCCAGCAGGCTGAGGAACACCCGAGCCGTTGCCGTCGGGAAGGAGCGTAGGTCGCGGACCGCTGTCTGAATGGCGAGAAAGCGTGGCTGTGGGAGGGATGCCCTTGCAGCAGGTAGAGTCCAGGAGGTAGAGTCCAGGAGGGCCCCTATGAACTTGATTCTCTGGGTCGGCTCCAGAGTAGACTTCTCCTCGTTGAGGAGGATACCCAAGCGGTCGAATGTGCGTATTATCAGCTGCACGTGCACGCGCACTTGGTCACTGGAGGTGCCCCGTATCAGCCAGTCGTTCAGGTATGGGTAGAGATGTACCCCGTGGCGGCGTAGGAACGCTGCCACCACTACCATGCACTTGGTGAAGACTCTGGGTGCAGTAGACAGGCCGAAGGGTAGGACGGCAAATTGGTAATGCTGCCCTGCTACGAGAAAGCGGAGGTATTGTCTGTGGAAGGGCTTTATCGTGATGTGGAAGTAAGCGTCCTTCATATCGAGGGCAGCGAACCAGTCTCCAGTGAGGGAATGATAGTGCCCAAGGAGACCATGTGGAACTTGAACTTGGCCATGTGGCTGTTGAGCCCGCATACATCTAGGATGGGCCGTAGGCCCCCTTTCGCCTTGGGGATAAGGAAGTAACGGGAGTAGAACCCCTTTCCCTTGAACTCCTCTGGGACGGGCTCGATGGCTCCCAGCGAGAGGAGCGACCTCACCTCCTGTACAAGTTGCTCGTGAGAGGGGTCCCTGAAGAGGGACGGGGAGGGAGGGTGGGAGGGAGGGGTAGAGGAAAACTGGAGCGAATACTCCAGCTCCACCGTGCGGAGGACCCACTGGTCCGATGTAATGTCTGACCAGGCACGGAGGAATTGGGACAGACGATCGCAGAAAGGAGGATCCAGGTGTCCGACTGGTGCTCTGCCCCCGGGCGCACCTTCAAAAGTTAGGCTTTGGGCTTTGGGGGTTTTTTGGGGGCTGCTGCTTGCCCGCCTGCCTGGATGAGGAGCGCCTGCGGTTGCCACGCCCCCTGCGGTGAAAGGAGTCCTGGGGAGGACGAGGAGGGAGGTAGAACCGCCTAGGCAGGGGCCGGAAGGGCCTCCTCTGGGTAACCGGCGTGTGCATCCCCAGAGTCCTAAGAGTGACTCTAGAGTCCTTGAGGGTTTGCAGGCGCGAGTCCGTAGTCTGGGAGAAGAGGCCTGCACCCTCGAAAGGAAGATCTTGGATGGTATGCTGAACCTCCGTGGGGAGGTTGGACGCCTGCAGCCATGCAGTGCGTCTGAGGGTGATGCCAGAAGCCACCGTTCGAGCCGCGGAGTCGGCGGAGTCCAGGGCCACCTGGAGGGAGACCGTTGCTACCTTTTTCCCTTCTTGGATAAAGGCGCCGAACTCCTGTCTGGATTCTGGGGGAATGGAGCTCTCAAATTTCTGCATGGAGCCCCATGCATTGTACGTATGCCGACACAGGAGGGCCTGTTGGTTGGCCACCCTGAGCTGCAGGCCCCCTGATGAATAGATTTTTCTCCCAAAGAGGTCCAGCTTTTTGGTCTCCCACGACTTGGGGGCCGGGGCTTGCTGGCCGTGGCGCTCTTTATTATTTACAGAGTCTACCACTAGGGAGGTGGGTTGTGGATGGATGTAGAGGTATTCGTAGTCCCTCGCTGGGGCAAAATAACTCCGTTCCACCCCTTTCGTAGGGGGAATAGCGTCTGCCAAATGGTGGCCATGGACCTTTGTATTGTTCTAATGAAAGGTAAAGCCACCCTGGCCGGCCCGTCTCTAGAGAGAATGTCAGCGACCGGTCGTCGCATTCCACCACTTCCTCCATAGGGAGGTTCATGCCCCTGGCTACAGCCTTAAGTAGGGCCTGGTGGGCAGATAGGTCCATGGGTGGTGGGCTGGACGCTGAGGTGCCCGCTACGGCCTCGTCCGGGGATGAGGAGGACGAAACCCCCGGTTCCGCAGGGAATGCTGCCAAGTCGCTCTGGGGGATAGATGGCATGGCTACTGGCAACCCCACCGTGGCCACAGCTGTATCTTCTGCCCCCCCCGACAGGGGGGCGGCTGAGAGACGCCTCTGGCACCCTGGGCTCTGATGTAGAGAGTCCCGATGGTGCCCCCTGGGCCTGATGGGGTACGCCCAGGGTGTCCAGAGGGCCAGCTGGTGGGGTCCTGTGCCTGCAGGTCCTGACATGGCCAATGCTCCTGCAGTGCAACCTGCTGGCTGTCAACGGAGCGAGACGAGGCCGTGGCCGACCGAGAGGGCCTTGGGGGAGCCGAGCTGGTAAAGTGTTGTGGCGCCGAAGGGGAGCGGCGCCGAGAGCAGGACCGGCGGTACCCACGATGTCCGGGTGATCTGCTGGTCCCGTATGGAGAGCGGTGCGCTGAGCGGGAACGATGTCCACACGGTGACCGGCGCCAGGGAGAAGATCGGCGCCGAGAGTACGACTGGCGCCTAGATGGGGAACGGCACCGGGACTCTGACTGGCGTCGAGACTTCGATCGGTGACCGGACCTTGAACTGTGCCGAGATCTGGAGCGGCGTCTAGACCGGGATCGGCGCCGGGATCTTGATCGCCGTGATGTCGACCTATGCCGAGACTCCGACCGGCGCCAGGAACACGATCGGCAGGGGGAGCTGGAACGGCACCGAAGCTCTGAAGGAAGGACGGAGCTGGGTCTTACTGGTGCCGAGGGCGGTATCATAGCCGGCTTGCCCCTGGATTGCGCTGGCCTCTGGACCACCGGCGCGGGGTCCATGAGCGCAATCACCTCCCTCGCAGCAGCGAAAGTCTCCGGTGTGGAGGGCGCATGCTGCGGCACCGGCGCTCTGGGAGGCGAAGTTAAACGCACCGGACTCGACGGGGCCAGTGTAGGTGCTGGAGTCGACGGTGTCACCGCCGGGAGCTGCTGCCCGAGCCGCTCCCCCATAGGACGTGGCTCTAGGGCTGTTGAACTCGCAACGGAGGCCCCCGGTCGCCGCTTCCGGGCCGGGGAGTGCGAGCGGTGCCTGGGCTTTTCCTTCGGTGCCGGTAGTCTGGGCGCAGATGGCGGTACCGGGGCACTCTTCTGAGAGGCGCTCGGGGTGGGCTGCTTACCCGCCTCCGGTGCCAGAGCCAGGACCGCCTCCATCAGGATTTGCTGGAGACGAAAGTCCCTCTCCTTCTTAGTGCGAGGTCTGAATGCTTTACAGATCTTGCACTTGTCCGTTAAATGTGCCTCACCTAGGCACTTCAAACATGCTTCGTGTGGGTCGCCCACAGGCATAGGCTTCCCACAGCATATGCAAGGCTTGAATCCCGGAGCCTTGGGCATAAGGCCCCGGACGAGCAAGGGAGGAAAAACCTCCCCGCTCCTAACTAAACTATCAATCTAACTAACAACTATTAACTTTAAGATAAGAACTATTAACTAATTTACAACTATTTACACAAGAAAGGCTAGGAGAATGGAGATCGCTTAAGCAGAACTCCACAGTTCCAGCAACCGTCATGGGTGGTAAGAAGGAACTGAGGGGGGTCAGGGTCGGCTGGGGTATATATGCGGCACCATAACGGCGCCACTCCAGGGGGCTCACTAGCCGACCCAGCCTGTTGCTGGGGGAAAAATCTTCCGGCAACCGTGCACGCGGCGTTTGCACACCTAACTGGCATGCATATGAGCAAGCACTCGAAGAAGAATCTAATGTCCTTAAAACCCAGCAATTTGGGATCACAGACACTAACAAAAGGAGATAGCTGAAGGAGAAACTATGGAACTAAATCGCTGGGATGATTTAGTTGGAGATTGGTCCTGCTTTAAGTAGGGGGTTGGACTAGATGACCTCCAGAGGTCCCTTCCAACCCTAATATTCTATGATTCTGTGAACTTGGGAACTATGGAACTTGGGAAGGAGGGAGAGCAGTTATACAGGAGCTGCAGCAGCATTTCTGTGCTGCATTTCCCGCATTATAGCCACCAGACTGCGGAGCATGTCAGTTTGCTCCCCCATGAGTTTGAGCATAGCATCCTGCCTGCTCTCATCGCATGCATCCCTCCTCTCTGTGTTCATTGAACGCTTTCCGGGACTCGGTAATTGTTTTCCTCCACACATTCAGCTGGGCCCTATCAGTGCAGGACGACTTCATAAGCTCAGTGAACATGTCATCCCGAGTTCGTTTTTTTCCGCCTTCTAATCTGGACCGGCCTCTGGGATGGAACTGATGGGGGCTGCGTTGAAACTTTGGCGCCTGTGGGAGGAGAAAAAGGGAGAGTAAAATGGTAAAAGATACATTCTAGAGAACAAAGGGGACACACTTTCTCAGTGAAACAGGCAATTCTTAGTACACTACACATGTGCTTTCTGTACAAGGTCACATTTTGCCTCTTATACGGAGATGCCTGCCAGTTTGGTGTAAGGATGCATCACGTGCGGCTGGGCAACAGAATTCAGCTTGCAGGCAGCCATGGTAAAGCCTGGGACACGCGGCATTCTGCTTCTCCCACATTCAGTTCAATGCTTGTGGAATGCTACGCCCCCCTTTACCATAAAAAGAATGCACAGGGCTTTTTTTATTTAAAAGGAGGGCCTGGCCTACAGTCTCTCTGGGATGATCGCTTCACAAAGAACCCACCTCCCTTTAAGCACAACGTCGACACCCCTGCGTGAAAAGAGTCCCCATCCCCACCCCATCTGTAAAGTAAAAACGTACAGCCCAGCGCAGCTGGGTTTCCCCCACCCCTACCGTGTGGCTTTGATCAGGGATGAGCCTTTTAACCAAAACGCAAACAACCCAGCATGGCTGGGTATCCCCACCCCCCACCGATCAGACCTCGACCAAACGCGGACACCCCAGTGTGAATGGACACCTCGGACTGTTCCCTTACACAAATTTCCCTCTTTCAAACAGGGGCCCATGAATAATATCAGTCTCATTAGGGTTAGGCTAACAAAGACAGATAAAGAATGTTGCTTGCATGCCACCAAAACCCAGGAGCTTACCCTGCTCTGTCAAGCTATGATTCCAGACTACTTGCTACTGGCCTGGTGGGGTAAAGCATCCTAGCATGGAGGACGCAATAAGGCAGCCCTCCCCAGAATCCTGCAAAGGCTTTCAGAGTACCTCCATGAGAGCTTCATGGAGATGTCCCTGGCCTGGAGGATTCACACTCCATCCCCAGACAAGTTAACAGACGTTTCCAGTAGCTGTACTGGAGGCAACTGCATCACAAGTCTTCAGGGCACATGAATCAAACAACCTTGCTTTTAAACCCTGTATCATACTTAAATAGAACACTCACCAGAGTGCCCTTTGCAGCATCAAGGTCCGGGAGCCCACCTTGGGAAGGGGTGGAGTGTCTTAGCTCCAGTGTTAGGAACAGTTCCTGGCTACCGGAGAGAACGGATTTCCCACTTGCAGCCTGCTTGTTGATGTAAAGCATGCAGGACATCATCCATCATGATGCTGATCATCTTGTCCCTGATGAGAGGCAGGAAATAGAAGCAAGCATTCCTTATTGCCCTGAGCTCCAACAGGTTGATGTGGAGACTGGTTTCATGAGCTGTCCATCTGACCTGAACTGTCAGGGTGTTGAAGTGGGCTCTCCACCCTAAAAGGGATGTGGCGGTTTTTAGAGTCACTGATGGGGTAGGGTGACAGAAAGGGACACCCACACAGACATGGAATTGTTCCTTCCACAAATTTAGAGCTTTCTTTATGTGCAAGGGGACTGCCACCTACCTGTCCAAGGTGTCCCTGGTCAGAGAATAGGCAGTTTTCAACAAACCTTGGAAACAACCTTGCATGACTGGTCACAAAAGTGCAAGCTGCCATATGGCCAAGAAGTTGAAGACAGTTCTTCATTGTGGTCCAAGGGGTTCCCTGAATTGATCCTACCAGTCCTGATAGGGTCACCTCTTGGAAGAGAATTAGGGTCTTCTAGATTGATAACACTGTCTCAAAAGGAACAGCCAAACTGTGGGAAGACAAGAATAACTTCCTGCAGAAGGTAAGCCACCACTACGGCTAGAACCTTTGAAAACACCCTTTGGGCCAAGATAGGCCAAAGGAAAGCACTTGGTACTGGAAATGATCTTGGCCTACAGTGAACTAGGTATTTCCTGTGTGATGCATGTATAGTATTATAGAAATAGGAGTCAAGTAGATTGAGGGATGAATACCAATCCCTTTCCTCTAGTGAAGGAATTATTGTTGCTAGTCACCATCCTGAACTTCTGAGACTTCACAAATTTGTTCAGCTGTCTTAGATCTAAAAATCAGCCTCCAGCTTCCATCCTTCTTTGGCACTATGAGGTATTTTGAGTAGAACCCTGTCCCTGTAAGAAGGAACCAGTCCTGTTGCTCTTACAAGGAGAGAGTCCACCTCTTGTCTTAATAGAAGCTCACAAGAGGAGTCCCTGAAGAGAGACAAGGGCGGAAGGGAGGGGGTGACAAACTGGATTGTATAGTTCAATGTTATGAGGCCCATTGGTCTATAGTGACCTTCTCTCAAGCCTGGTGGAAATGGACAAGGCAGTCCCAAAAAGGGCAGGAGATGGGCTAAAGGATGCAACTGTAAAGTCAAGAGTGGGAGGATTCAAAGCCTCAACCAACCTATCAAAACTGCTGTTTAGAATATACCTGGGTGGTCATGGAGGGTGGTTGAGTGGCTCTCTTTCTCTCAAATCTGTTTCTCTTTGCAGGGGTTTCTGTATGTCTGTGGTACTCCAGAACTGAGCAAAGTGTGATTTCTGGGCAGCCTGTGACCTGCTGAAATGTTTCTTGTTCATAGGTATGTAAATGCCCAAGGAATGTAAGATAACCCGGGAGTCCTTCAGGGTGTGAAGGAAGTCATTCATGGTCTCTGAGAAAAGCTTAGACCAAAGGGAAAAGTTCCCTACGGTGTTCTGAATCTCTCTCTAAGAAACCGTGGAAGTTGAAGCCAAGATGCCCAGAGCACAGCTAACACCATGGAGATGGATCTGGAAGCAGTGTCTACAGCAGCTAGGGATGCCTGGAGAGATGTTCTGGCCAATAACTGACCCACTGCAACTATGAACTGGAATTGCTTCCTGCAGTTGTGTGGCTGCTGTTCCATAAAAGCCCTGAGCCTGTTGTAATTAGGGCTAGTCTACACTAGAAGAACTACATTGGTGCAGTCGTGCCACTGTTGTGCCTCTGGTGAAGATGCTCTATGCTGATGGGAGAAAGCTCTCCCATTGGCATAATCAATCCACCTCTATGAGAGGTGGTATCTATATCAGTGGGCACAGCACTGTTCACACCAGTGCTTAGGTCGGTGAAACATATGTTGCACGGGGAAGGGACGGGGGAGCTTATTCACAGACATAAGATATGGGGAACTAAGTGACTGCCTGATTGTGATCTGAAATTGCAGTTCTGAACTAGTAACATTTTCATCCAAAGACTTTCAAGTTGCTTTTGGTCCTTGTCATAGGGGGTAGTTCTCAAAATGTGCTGCCTACCCTGTTCATTCACGACTACAGAGTTAGGAAGGAGATAGGAAAATAAAAAGTCAGAATCCTTAATGAGCATGTAACAGTTATTTGCCCTTTTGCACATTAGTGGAACAGTGGCTGGCATCTACCATACTGTCTTAGCTGGATCCAGGAGAGCCTCATTAATAGGTAGCACCACTCTGGCATGATGCCGATTTCAAAATATTTAGCAGATCTTTGACCTCCTCCATAAAGAACTGTAGGATGTTCGATAGCCTTCTAATGAGGCCCTGAAACTGCTTGAAGTCATTGGCTATGCAAGGTGGTGAGAAATAACTGCGTCATCTGGTGATGATGAAATGCGAGTCCTGATGACTTCCTCAAGCCTCCCACTCTTGAAATGTCTCCTCCTGTCATGGATGGGTAGAGGGAGAATGTGAAACCCCAATCTCTTTGAGGGATGGTACTGGTGGTTAAATTGCTGTTGATAGACAGCCCACAGATCCCCATATGGCCACTGTGGGGTCCATAAGGAAGCAGGGGTGGCATACAAAGTTGGTGACCTGCAAGGTCCTCCCTGCACAAAGGCAGATTCCCAAAGCGGTATGTAGGAGAAAACCTCAGAAATCGAGGAGACTGATTGGCAGTCCTCTTCCTCCACATGGGGGCAGCCAATGAAATTGAAGGAGAGTCCTGTGACACAGAACGGCTACACAGAGACTGAGGTTTCAGTACCAAAACATGCTTGGTACCTGAAAATGAGGTCGTCATAGCTGGAGTCAATGGTACCAATGATGGTGGGCACACTGCAAGCATTGTAGATGTCAGTCTCTGATGTTTGCTCGGTACCAAGGGTACCTACTTGTACAGGTAACTTGAAAAGTATGCTGTTTTTAAAATCGCAGTATCTTAAATCCATGCAATCAAAAGTGAGCTTCAATAAAGAACACAAACTACTGTAAGAACTATACATTTAAACAATGCTTGCAATTTAATCTTATGTATTTTAAGCTGCTTTTTAGGTATAATTAGATGATGTTTGCGGGAATTAGAGATTTAACAGCAAAAGTTCTGAAACTCATCAAAGAGGTAGCATAGAGATAGCTTGTGCTGGCATGGTTTTACCTTTGCTGTTTTACTTTGCAAAATAATTTGGTTTATTTTTCAAATTAAAAGTAATTCATTCTACCAAGGTGTCATATCATGGGGATTATTGATTACATGTTCCCCTCGTGTTGCCCCAAAAAATCCTTTCCCTCAATGTCATTCAGATCACATTGCCCACATCTTTTAAACCTGCAACTCTTCCCATTACCCTGGTCATCAAGGTCAAACTTCTCATTTACATGTTCAGGGACCTTGCTCATTTGCAACATGATCTGTATCCATGACTCAGTCTGCCAGGGGATTGCCCCAGCTGACTGATCCACAAATGTCAAAATGTCATCAGCCTCAACACCAATGATTGAATTCTTGGGGGGAAAGTAGGGGTTGACCATAATGAATGGGGCCCTTAATGAATGTGGATGGCCCTGGAGCAGGACTGAGGAGTCAGAGTATCCCCTGGCAGACTCCTGTTCTAGCACCTTGGTGCTGCAAAGCCAAATTCAGCTGCAGTGAGACTGCCTTCTCTCTGCCCCTAACTGCCCTTTCTGCCCTGATGCCTCCCTACCCCTAAACTGCCCTTTTCCTTTACCAACTGCCACTTTCTCACCCTACACTCCAGCCCTTTCCCTGCCTGTCCTTACTGCATAATCCCCCACCTTCTGACCCTACCTCTAACATCCCCATCTCCCATCTCATTATCTACCACCTTCTGCCCTGCCTGCTCCCCACATGCAACTTCCACTTCTGCACCTCCCACAGCACCCCTTCTACCACGACTACCAGTTATCTGTCCAATTTCCCCCTTGTCGATACCAGGTCCCCTCTCCTCCCAGTTCAACTGGTCTACAACCTCCCCTCTGCCCCAGCTTGCCCAGTTTCTAACCCTTTTTCCTTCTATTCCCCTCGGCCCTTTTGCTGGAGGAATGGCAGGAACTGATCACTGTCAAGCAGTTGGCCAAGGCACCAGACAGCACCTATCATTCTTGCCGGGATGAAGGAGCTTCTCCAGAAGGAGCCTAGGATACATCAATGAAGTACCAAGTCTGGACAAGAGGACCAGCTGTGATTGTGGACTCTTCCTTTGCTGCACTCCAGCTCTCCCTACAATGGGGTGGAAGCTCCTGCTGCTTCTGTTCTCCCAGTAGCTCTTGCCGCTGCTGCTGGCCACAAAGAGAAAAGGGGGCTAAAATCTGAAATACAGACCCTGGACTTCAGAAAAGCAGACTTTGACTTCCTCAGGGAACTGATGGGCAAGGTCCCCAGGGAGAAAAACATGAGGGGGAAAGGAGTCCAGGAAAGCTGCCTGTATTTTAAAGAAACCATCACGATGTGTAGAAAGAATAGTAAATATGGCAGACAACCAGCTTGGCTTAATGGTGAAATCCTTACTGATCTTAAACACACAAAAAAAGAAGCTTACAAGAAGTGGAAGATTGGACAAATGATCAGAGAGGAGTATAAAAATATTGCTCAGGCATGCAGGAGTGAAATTAGGAAGGCCAAATCACACTTGGAGTTGCAGCTAGCAGGAGATATTAGGAGTAACAAGAAGGGTTTCTTCAAGTATGTTAGCAACAAGAAGAAAGTCAAGGAAAGTGTGGGCCCCTTGCTCAACAAGGGAGGCAACCTAGTGACAAGAGGATGTGGAGAAAGCTAATGTACTCAATGCTTTTTTTTTGCCTCTGTCTTCACAGACAAGGTCAGCTCCCAAACTACTGCACTGCACAGCACGGTATGGGGAGGAGGTGACCAGCCCTCTGTGGAGAAAGAAGTGGTTCAGGACTATTTAGAAGACCCTTTGTCGGATGCATGAGGGAACTTTTAGTCTACAGAAGAGAAGAATGATGGGGGATTTGATACCTGCTTTCAACTACCTGAAAGGGGGTTCCAAAGAGGATGGGTCTAGACTTATTTCAGTGGTACCAGATGACAGAACAAGGAGTAATGGTCTTAAGTTGCAGAGGGGGAGGTTTAGGTTGGATATTAGGAAAAACTTTTTCACTAGGAGGGTAGTGAAGCCCTGGAACGGGTTACCTAATCAGGTGGTGGAAACTCCTTCCTTAGAGGTTTTTAAGGTCAGACTAGACAAAACCCTGGCTGGGATGATTTAGTTGGGGATTGGTCCTGCTTTGAGCAGGGGGTTGGACTAGATGATCTCCTGAGGTCTCTTCCAACCCTGATATTCTATGATTCTATGATCACCCTCTCCCCTCCCACAAGCCTTTGAATAAATCAAAGCCTGGATAGTCCCTAAAAATGAGACTCAGCCCCGTCCTCCCCCTGCAATTCAAGCTCTGTTCAATATCTCCCTTAATTTCTTTCTCCTAATCCCACACATTCTTCCCCCACTCTGTCCCTCCAGCATGGAACATATTCCCAATATCCATTTATCAAGCCGCCATCCTTACCTCATTTTAATCCCTCTTTTAAAACTCACTTATGCCATATCAGCTACAAGGTGAAAAAACACTCAGAAGTTATTTACACAACAGAATTTCATGACATACAAATGGCCAAACTGCACCCATGCATATCAACTTATTACTTCATCTATCCTATTTGTTTCTTTCCCTATTGGTGACTGTCTACAATTAGATAAATGTAAGACCATTGGGACAGGAACCTTTTTTCTTTATGTTTCTTTAAACATACTTTTGAAGCATACATGTAGCATACTTTTGTTACGGTAAAAATAATAAATCTAAAGTCTAGCCAAACTAGATGTGCTTGCAACTTGGACATACCCTGTTTCCCCGAAAGTAAGACATCCCCCGAAAGACGTACTTCCAGTTTTGCCTCTCGCTGTAATATAATGTAATGTAATTTTGGGAGCAAAAATTAATATAAGACACTGTCTTATTTTCGGGGAAACACGGTATCTACTTATACATAAATAATAGTTCGGTGGATGGAAAATGTTTTAATGTGTCTATTCCTTGACAAAGGATTCCCACTCTTGTAGTCAGATGTTATGGATGTGAACACCATATTCATTTTGTACCATATGAACTGCACCTTTCCAAGAAAAATATTACACAACCCGGAAAAGGGCAGACAAGTTACTGATCCAATTTTTGAAAGCAAGTTTTTGATCATTCAATTTGTGCAGCATGCTCTCAGCTAAGAAGCAGCTTACATCAGAAGTATCTTTGAGGATAGAGATCCTTACCAGCTATATTTGTTGCTGATGCAGTTCTAAAATTAGAGAATTTGAAGAAAGTTTGCAAGAGTAATGCATTATTTCAGAAACCCCGAGGAGAGAGCACACACTTACCAAATGCAGGGTAGCCCCAAGTGGTCTTATTTACACTAGCACAGACTTCAAAGTTTCCCACTATTGCACCACTCCATGGAGGCATCACTTATAATAGCAATTGTGGTATTTACTAGTGTAGACAGGCAAAAACTAGCCAGTGTGAAGGTAAAGAACATTTAAGCTACTATTTAGGTTGCTTTAAATGGTCCTAGAAATACAGAACTAATGCAATTATTTCACTACGGTTCTCTTCTCCAAACTCAATCTTTTTCCACTGTTTAATTTACTCAACATACAGTGGAGGCAGAGAATGAAAAGAAACAAAGGCTAATTTTAAATTATGAAGAAACAAATAATTTTCTTCTGAAAACTAAAAAGCATTCAGACTTGCCACATTGATGCCCTCAGCAGTTACAAAATAGAATTAGAAAACTAACATTTATTCATCAATTTACATTTTAATACACATTTCAAGAACGTGGCAGCATAAAAGGAAACTTGATTTTAAAACAACCCGAATTTACCATTTAGCAATGTTACATTAATGATCCGGGGTCTCCTATCAATGGCTCCAAAATACACTTTACCTAAAATCGCCAACCACTGGAACCCCACTTAATGCAACAGTAAAAAATAAATAAATAAATCCAAACTACTCCTACATCGAGGAATGTGTACTGAAGTATATAGATTAGAGTACAAATAAATGTACTAACAACAATCTCAGCAAAACGTAACAGCTTTGCAGAAGTTTTTAGAAGCTACTACCCATGTTACTCAAACTCCACTAAAATCTGTTTGTCACTTGATTACTTTACTTACATGTAGTGGAATAATAACAGATTTACATGAGTAGGTCAAAGTCAAACCACCAAAGTAGAAAATGGCAGGATCCTCTTGGTCAACACACTAAATCACATACAAATTTAACTAAATGTTTTAATAGGACATCATTAAACCTCATGAGGGTTAAAAACAGAGAATTCCGGTACTTGGATTGGCAAATAAAGACAAGAATACTAAGAAGCATTTTCCACCATTTACTCTCGTTATCAAAAATATTTTTCAACTCTTCTTGCAAAACAAAAACAAAATAGTACAGACTGGACACATACATCACATTTTTCTTCCTATGGCTTTAACACCCCACCCTACCCAACCCCACAAAAAAGATGGGGGGGAAATACAAAACAAAACGAAAAAAAAAATATCTGACCACGTTCACAGAAAATGACACCATAGTACACTACAAAAACAAAAGGTGGTGTCATTTGATTTGTGTCCAAAAAGTTTTTGCTTATTTCTTAGACCAGTAACCATCATTGTACATGCTTTGTGCACAGTCAAAATATATCCAAAAGTATGTCATAATTCATTGGCAATTTCATTTAATTAATAAAAATATGGCTGCCAAAAATGGAATTTGATAAATTCTAGCACTGTTTCTTTTAGACATGCTGTTATAATAGTAACTGTCCTTTAAATCAGAAGGATAATGCTTTGGATACTAATCAAACCATCTTTTTGTGCTGTGCCATTTAAAGATGAGATAGCTCTGCATCATGAGGAAGTCTGACTTCTTTAGAATGGCATAAAAAAATCTTAAAACTGCTGTAATGTTGTGCAAAATGCAAAAAGCCTTCTTTGAACTATTTCCTTATTTTCAGGGATTAACTGGAAATCAACCAGCTCAGCAAAACTACTGTAGAAGAGTGAGTTGAACACTAGGTGGAATACGCTGTCTAGCATACTTTACCTAATGAATATGGAAAATAACTCAGTCCTGTTTAGGTATCAGTTCTCTTTCCTATTGAGGGGAAGTAACAATGGGACATATTCCTAGGGTAAATAGATCCCAAGTGCATCACAATACAAGGTTAACCTCATTTATAGCTTTAAGTGAAGAAAAGATAAACCAATGGTGGGTAAAGGCTGTATAAACCACAATGTACTGTGGGGGACCAATGGACAAAGATTTTAACCCAGCCCAGATTTATTTTTTATATTTGTAACCTAAGGTCAAATTCTTCTCAGGTACCACATGCAGCAACTCCCAGTGAAATCAATGGATTTACATATGTGGCCCTTCTTTGTTTATTAGTTTTTCCCCCTCTTACGATGAAGTGAACAGCAACATGCCAAAGATGAATGGAGTTAGTGCCACAGGGCATAAAATATACCGGGGTCACATCTACCTGCACTTTTAGAAAAAGTGAATGAAGCAATTACACTGAGACTTGAGCAGGTCTGGAGGGACAGCCACTTTACAACTGACTCCAGCTGATTGCACTGTTACTTCTTAGTCAATTCCAATGAGGGACAACTTCTCTTTCCATGAAATTACTGATTTGTAACTGTTACATGCTCATACCCAACACTCATAATCAAAGACTGCATTCCTCAGTTAATACTGTACTTTCAACAGGAATGGGTTATGATTTGCTAGCAACACTGACTCCCTATGGCAGTGTAATTGGCAGTTACTTTCACGCATCATAAACTAGCACAACTTTGATGGACTGACTAGATACCACTTCCTTACATTTATCGGAAGCTTTAATTGAGCACAAAGCATTAACTGGTACAATGAGGTTAATATGTTCCTTGCCAAAGGTCATCTTGTATTAAAACCATTTACATCAGCCTCTGATCTCAAACTATGAGGTGCTGTGAGATCTAAAGAGAGTTTCAGGGTAACTCCTCCATTATCTGCAAACTATTTCCCAGACACTAACACACATAACATAGCAATGAAAAACACTTGATACAAGTGATCTATAGGCAGGAGCTTCGGTAAGTTAAACAGAACCATAGCTGCCTTAAAACTGTAGCAGTTCCCCCACTAAGGGCAGGGAAAAGACGGGGAAAAAAAAAGATTTAACAGTCATATCTCATCTCTATAGCTTCATCCAAACTTTTATCATCATGTGTACTGGCAGCTAAAAATGTAGTTACTGGTGACCCTGTCACATTAATTACACTGGTGCTTGTGCTGGCACTGCGCACAATGCTTGTCACATTAATGCCCAAAGTAAGCCTAGTCTGTTCCAAGGCCTTTTCTGGCACTGCAAATGCTTCTAGCTTCTTCTCCCCATTAGCCATGTATGAGTTTTGGCAGCCACGGCATATACAGTCTAAGCAGGCTTTACGGTTAGAATAGCAAGGGCAGCGTTGGCCACGGCATGTAAGAACACTTGGATTTTGGGTGGCGCGACCACATTTACACCCTTTCTTTTCTTGTGGCTTTTTGTACGCAGTTTTTGTCGGACTTCCTGGCATAAGATTACTGCTAGCAACCTTTTCCTTTGCTTTGTCTTTTATTTTCAGTATTCCTGGTTTGGCTTTCGGGTGAGATTTCTTGGGGGCATGTTCTAAATTCTTTTTCATGCTTTTATTAGGCAGAAGTACAGTTTTACTTATTTTGGGAGTACTGCCTCCATTGGGTACAGCTGCTACAGGCTGCAAAGACATTTTATTTTCCTGTTTCACTGTTACTGGAGCTGATGCTCCCAACGTTGGGCCACAGATGATGCTGGAAATAGGCAGTGGCTGAACCTTTTCGCTGTCACTTTCTGATCGAGATCGCTTTCGGTTTAACTTAATTACCTTAGGTGTTGCTGCTGTACAAGAGATCCCATGAGGAGAAGCACCTGTGGACATGAAAACATTATGGCTAAGAGGTGGGGGAGAAAGCTGCAGGAAAGGACCATTGGATACGGTGGCTTCCAAACTGGGCTGCAAATCAGAACCACAGACTTCAGTGTTTGAAACAGTTTCTAAGCTTCGGAGAACTTCCTCAACACTAAGCAAAAGCGAGCCAGGTTTTATATCTTCGTTGAAACCGCAGATGTCAAGGCTTGGTGTACACAAGTCACTAGCAGAAACTGTGTCACACACAGGCTGAAGACTGCTAGAGATATCCTCAGTTTTTATGTACTCTCCAGTACTACACACATCAATTGTATTCGCATGTTCAGGGGAAGGAATATTTACTCCAAGTTTATCCACTGAAAGCCCATTACAATTGGGCAACCCATTGATAACAGAACCTCTAATATCAATGTTATGTGTGCTTTCAGGTATTGAAGAAAAACTAGCTTGAGGATCATTAGTATGTTCTGAGGTTGAAGGTAATGGAGAATGTGTCAAACATACAGGCATGGCTGCATCAGAAGCTTTTTCTGTGTCTTCATGGAGTGGTGATCCATCTTTGAGCAAAGCCAAAAGATCTGCAGAACAGTCAACTGCTTGTATTATGTCTCGTGCCAATGGAGTCTGTGTTATGTATTCACACAGTTTTTTGTAGCAGTTCACTAGAATGCTCAACTGTTTATTTTCCTCAAACTGTTCATAGTCTTTGCACCAACTACATGATGGTTTCATCATCATCTTCTTGCCTTTACAAGTTTTGCAGACATAATGCTGACATGTGGAGTTGGTGGGAGCAATAGGATCCTGTAGCAAATTTCCTAAGAGGAAAAAGAAAAGAAGGTTATTAGAGCAGATCAACTGGCATAGGCTTTCAGGGTAACATAAGAGGGATTTCCTATTTACAGCGGTATGAATTGCCTGTATAGTGTTCAGTGATGAATAAGGTCATGAGAAAAATTACAAGTGTCCAAACAGTATGAACTGTGAGATTTTAGACTCATTACAATTGCTGTACCCAGTTTTAAAACAATGTTGTGTTTAAAAGTTTTCTATATTGCAGAGAAAAATTTCAACATAATTTGATCTGCTGATGCCTGCTAATCCAGCCTTTAGAAAACAGTGTCAAGCAAAACAATATCAGCATTGCCCTTAAACACTACATTCATCTCAGTATGGTGACACTCTATGCAATGTCCCTAATCCACTAACCAAGAGAGCTCCAACTGTACAAAGTGGGAAGGGTTAAAACAGAAACTCAAAATTAGGGAAGTCCAAATGAAAACAGTACAGAGGGAAGTAGTACTGAGAGACAGATGAAAACATGAAGGCGGGTACAAGGAAAATAATTTGTTGTGGAAAAGTCAACATGGTTTTTGTAAAGGGAAATCATGCCTTACCAATCTACTAGAATTTTTTGAGGGGGTCAACTAGAATGTGGACAAGAGCGATTCACTCCATATAGTGTACTTAGATTTTCAGAAAGCTGTTGACAAGATCCATCACCAAAGGCTCTTAAACAAAGTAAGCTGTCATGGGATAAAAGGGAAGGTCCTCTTATGGATCAGAAACTGGTTAAAAGATAGGAAACAAAGGGTAGGAATAAAAAGTCAGTTTTCAGAATGGAGAGATGTAAAAAGTGGCATCTCCCAGGGTATCTTCCGGGACCAGTACAATTCAACATATTCATAAATGATCTGAAAAGAGGGATAAACTGTAAAGTAAGATACAAAACTACTCAAGAACTACAGCAGGAGCCAGCAACCTTTCAGAAGTGGTGTGCCAAGTTCACTGCAATTTAAGGTTTCGTATGCCAGTAATACATTTTAATGTTTTTAACACTCACCCAGGCTGGCAGGGGGCTGAGCAGGGCTGGTGACCGGGATCTCAGCTGGCAAGGGGCCAGCAGCGAGAACCCCAGACTAGCAGTGGGCTGAGTTACTCAGCCCACTGCCGGTCCTGCTCACCCCGTCGTCAGCAGTGGACTGAGTCGCTCAGCCCACTGCCGGCCCTGCTCAGCCCATCGTTGGCTGAGTGAATGGAACCCTAGGCCGGCAGTGGGCTGAGCATGGCCGGTGGCTGGGACTGCAGACCAGAAGCGGGCTGAGCAGCTCAGCCCACTGACAGTGCATCCGCCAGCTAGTGCCAGCCAGAGTCCCGTCTGCCAGCCCTACTCAGCCCGCTGCCAGCCTGGGGTTCCGTTCGCCCAGGCTGGCAGCGGGCTGAGTGGGGCTGGTGGCCAGGACCTGCAGTGTGCCATTAAAAATCGGCTTGAGTGCCACCTTTCGCACGCATGACGTAGGTTGCCAACCCCTGAACTAGAGGATCACCAAATGAAATTAAAAGGCAGTAGGTTTAAAACAAACAAAAGGAAGTATTTCTTCACACAACACATAGTCAACCTGTGGAACTCTTTGCCAGAGGATGTTGTGAAGGCCAAATCTGTAACAGGGTTAAAAAAAAGAACTAAATTCATGGAAGATGAATCACTGGCTATTATCCAGGATGGGCAGGGATGGTGTCCCTAGCCTCTGTTTGTCAGAAGCTGGGGATGGATCACTTGATGATTACCTGTTCTGTTCATTCCCTCTGGGGCACTTGCCATTGGTCACTGTCAAAAGACAGGATACTAAGTTAGATGGAATTTTTGTCTGATCCAGTATGGCTGTTCTCATGTTAAGTGTGATCTCTACAGGTACTCCTAGGCAAAGTTCTCTGGCTTTGGTGTGCTGGGTGCTCACACACAAATGGAATACATGTCTGCAATCACTCAAAGAACAAAAAAGAGTTCAGAGAAGAACCACAAGGACTCAGACTGGAAAATATTGCAGTCTGAATTTGTCTAGCTTCAAATTCCAGCCACTGGATCTTGTTATGTTTCTGTCTGCTAGATTATGGAGCCCTCTACTATTCAATATCTTCTCCCTGCGGAGGTACTTGAAGATACAATACAAGTTATTTATTGCCTTTCAACAGTTTCTCAGCATAACCTAGCTATATGGGGGATCCTACATTCATGGACAGTTTCCCTCCTAGCGGCTGTCCCTCAGTTTCTGGATGACTTCAGTTTCAAGTTTCCTTTTAAAAAGGATCCCCTCCCCCCATGTATTTTTTTTTTAAAACACTCTCCAGGCATGATAACTCATGATTATTCATGGTGGGGTAAATTCTAGTCAGGATGTCTCAATGTCTCCCCATTAACTCTAATGGTCCATCATTTTCTTTTCCTGAGCTGGACAATATATGGATACTTTAAGTTGGTGTGTCTCCCTATTTACCTGCTTCACCACTCTAAAGGCTGAAGCTGCCCAATAGATTATGAGCATAGTTTTCTATATAAATAAATACATAAATTAATAACAGTCTGTATACATCTCATAATGACCATCAAGTTTAAAACATCAAAAGCTTTCAGAAAAAGGACATACTCAACATAGTTTTATAGTACACCACCACAGTATGCAATCTTGCTCATTTTAAGGTGTTAAATTTATGATTTCCATTTGAGGTGTCTTCAGTCTGTCACAGATAATACTTCATGAACCCCAAGTACTGCATCTATACAAAGTCCATCTCAATTGGCCTCTGGACTTCTAAAGTGTTGTTACTGATCAGACAAACTACCCTATAGGGCAAAAAAAATACACTTATGCTGATAAGCTAGGCCTCTAAACAAGCTTTTTCGGAAAACATAGCAGCAATATCCACCAAAAATACACAAATCTGACCTAAATGTCCATGGTACCTCCACAAAATTACCAGAATTGAAAAATTTCTTTACCTTCAAACAATGTCAAAAAAGGTAGAGCATTCCTCTCCTCTTAAGGAGGCAATATGGTTCTTGTAAGTAACTTTTTATGAAATAACAAAACTTCCCTGCTGGGAGGGTGAACTCTGGGTAAAGAGAAGAGAACTGTGGCAACTGTGCCATCCAATTATGCTGGGATTCCTGGAAACCTCTTTAGCAGAAGATGGAAGTTTTTAATATAGTTCCTGTTGCCTCTTCTCTCAGTGAAAGAAAGGAGATACTGGTATTGCAACAACCTTCTATTCCCCATTCCTTGTTCCACCCTGGCTAAGCTAGTGAAGAAGGCTTTAAGCTAGATTCAATGGGGTCAGGAGACAAAAGCTCACAGGTAAGTCAAAAACACAGAGACATGGGTGAAGTGACTGAATCTGAAGGGAGCATGTGGCAATTATAGCAAAGACAAAGGAGAAACCAGAGGGAACAGTGTGGAAATCAAATAAGTACCGTAGATGTCTGGATACTAATGCAAGTAGTATGGGGAATAAATAGGAAGATCTATAAATACTAGTAAATAATCACAACTATGACATAGCTGGCATCACAGAGACATGGAGGGATAATACACATGACAAATATTACTACAGAGGTGAACATCTTGCTCAGGAAAGACAGGCGGGCCGGGGGAGGAGAAAGAGAGGTGGTGTGATGGGTTCCCCCTGGAAGAGACGCTGCCTTTGGTTACCAAGTGGTAGGAGCTGGCCTCAACCACACCCACCCCTGGAAGCATAGTTTTCCACTGCTGCAGAGGAATGAAAGACACTCCCATTTCTCCAGCACTTCCTGAGACTTCGCTCTTTACCTCTGGGTGTCCAGCATAAAATTTCTGCTTGACATCCTGAACTACATGGAAGAAATCACTCCCCAGCAACAAAGCAATCAGGTTATCATTTACCACAGCTTCCAAATCCTCAGTTTCTATGTGCACTTCAGCCAAAGGCACAAGGATTTTGTAACCTCTCACTAAAAAAGCTCTGCCATCTGCCCTGGCAGTATCTTTCCTGTATAACTTTCCTCCTAACCAAAGAAATTTCTGCCCGTGTTTTTCCCCCACAGGAGTTCTCTGCCATTAATCCTGAGCCTTTATGTGCTTGATGCCCCTGGCTGGACAGAGGCTACTTTTAACAAACCCTGTCTAAGTGTAATTGCCTGATGTGCCTCTGTATTCAGAGTAGCAGCATTTCCATGAGTTGCATGCAGCCTGTTCCCACAAGTGCTCAGCGGAATTACAGTGATAGCACTTCCGGACTCCTCTATTTTTACAGGAGATTTGGGATGAGGACTAGAGGAATGGATTTGGAGTGGTGAGCACCCAGGCTCCGCTCTATCCTCCTCCTTCCCGGGAGTAAAATGGAAACTCTGCTTCCCACCAGGTTTAAACTCCTGTCTGTGGTTTGTTTGCAATAGTTCAGGGGTCTCAAACACGGGGCTCTTGCGTTCAGCCCGCCAAGCTCCCTGCACCCCTCCTCCTACCTCCAGGTCAGAGATGAGCAAACTACAGCCCACGGGAGCAAACTTCAGCTCTCTGAAGGGGCTGGCATCACGTCGCTTTGGGACAGGGGAGAGGAGGAAGGAGGCAGAGAGCTCCTGAGTTGCCTCGCTTCAGGGCAAAGCCCCCCACAGCTCCCATTGGCCGGGAACAGGGAACCAGGAACCTTGGCCAATGGGAGCTTCGTGGGAGGTACCTGGTGGAGTGGCAAGAGCAGCACACGCACAAAACCCTGAGCCGCCCCCCCCCCCATTCCCTCAGGGGCTGCTGGGACAAGGTTCCAGCTGCTTCCTGGAGCGGAGCGTCACGGGGGCCAGGGCAGGCTGTGCGCACCACTGCCACCCCGGAGCCACTCTAAGTAAATGGTACCAGGCTGGAGTTCGCACCCTGAACCCCTCCTGCTCCCTGCCTGCACCCCAACTCCCTGCCCTGAGCCCCCTGCTGCATCCTACACCCCTCCTGCACTCCCTGTCCTGATCCATCTGCTGCACTGACCCACTGCCGCACCCCTCACTCCTCTTGCACCCCACATACCAACTCCCTGCCCTGAGCCACCTTCCACACCCTGCACACTACCTGCACCTAAACTCCGTGCCCTGAGCCACCACCACACCCATCACCCTTTCTGCACCCCCTGGGGGTAGGGGGAGCAGCTATGGGGTGGGGACTTCGGGGAAGGGGCAGGGCCTCATGGAAGGGGTGGGGCCAGAGGCAGCAATGTCAGTGATGTGGCCCTTGGGTCAATGCACTACTCCTCATGTGGCCCTCATGGTCATTTGAGTCTGAGACCCCTGCAATAGATGCTTGAGTTTGCGCAAATTGACAAGCTAGACTAGAGTAGCCAGTTCAACAACAGTTTTGTTCTTTCATCTCTACATATACTGAGGAAATGTTCCTGAGCAACAAGAACTCACATTCCTTCAAAGCTTGTAACACCTTTTCCCTTTACCCACTTTTCCATCAAATCTTTCATCTGGTTTACATATGCCACATTACTCATCCCAGCACACCTCTTAAGGCTTCTACATTTTACTCAACATGTTTCAGGTGTAATCCGAAACCGTTTTAAAACCATTTCCTTGAATTTACCATAATTTGAAGCATCTCTATTTGGCATCTTATATTGACTATATCCAGAGCAATCCCAGACAACTTTTCAACCGAAGCGAGCATATTTTGGTCCTCAGGAATCTCATAAAGTACACACCGCCTCTTGAAGATGATACAATATTCAGCAATATCCCATTTCACTGTATGCAGGACATTCCCATTCCCATTTGTGGATTTTTGGAGAGATGGGGAGCGGGGGGTTCGGGTTCCCTATTAAGTCCAGTTGTTGCTTCCTCTCTTTTTCCTCCATGGCTAATTCCTGGATCTCTCGTTCTTTGTCAGACTCATTTTGTTTCAGTTCCAAAACTCTTTGGTGTGCAAAACTTTGGAACTTTTAGTTCAAAAACTTCTTGTCTGGTATTCTCGGTCTCAATTCCCAGCTGTTTTAATTCCATAAGCCTTCTGTGTTCTTTTTGCACAGCTCCAGCTCTTGTGTTCTGCACAGCTCCAGCTTCTTACTAGCTTCATTCACTCATTTTCCTGCCTTTCTGTCCCTACTTCCCTTGACCAAAATAAGAAAAGAAGAAAACAACAAACAGGTAACTTCCGACTGATCCTCCAGCCACCACACTTAAATCTCACTTAAAATCGCCACTCAGAATAAGCAGTGCATATGTTCCTGTACCACTACGCCACAGTGATGGGTTCCCCTGTGGATGCCACCTGGAACTGGGGTACCACTGAGCCCCCTAGCCCACCACCCTGGGTTCCCTCTCACACTGTACTGTTGTCACAAGATGCAAAGCCCTCCAGCCTGCACTTTCACCAGCATTCATATAGGTAAGGATATACCCAGATGCATTTACACATAGGCTCTCTTGTCACCAGCTTCCTAGCCTGGGATCCCGGAGCAGTACCATCCTGCCCTGGCCAAATCTGGTATATTGGTATAATGCCTGGTCTGCCTCTCCCTCAATGTGAAGAGAGCAATGCATGCTTGTGGTAACCAAGCAGAGATTTCCCCCAAGCACTCCAAGCAAAGCTCATTGGTTTAAATAACTGTTTATTTTATGCTCTAGCTGTTTAGAAGGAAAAGAATCCTTTCCTCAAAACAGATTCTTTAGCTCCCATCTCTACAACTGGACAAAAATACTTCAATCTCAAATTGTAGAATGTAACAGTCAGTCCATTACAATGGTATAATCCTACATTATCAAACTTCAGTGTCATCTCAGATACTGGAACCAAAATGTGGCCATCTATGGATTAAGGCAGTCACCACCTATAACAGCTACACATTTGTTATGGCAGGCATTAATTCCTGAGTCAATCCAAAAGAAGAATTATCTGTGTGGGTATGGACGTCAGCCACAGTGTCTCCAGGACCCCAAGGAGGAACCTGAGAACCCTGGCAAGGATCTCTGGGGTGCAAGAGGGTAACTTACAAATCAATATTAGGGTTATTTTAATTCCATACCAGACCTCAGCCAGTTGTAGACTGTTTTTCAGCAGAAATGCTTAATTTTGTATTAGCTGGAAAAAGTATGGTCAACCCTCCCTCCAGATTACCTTTCAACGTATCCTGAGCCAAAGGAAGAACTTTTTGGTTGAGAACCAATTTAAACAAAACTGTCATAACTTTCTTGCGTAGTCAAGACTTATGCTATATACAGCAAGCAATCCTAAACAAGGAGTTTTCCCAGGGGTAAAGTCCAGAAGCTGATTCTTCATGACTAGGGCTAACCTTAGCTAAAGTTCCTGAAAAGGGTCTTCTATGGAAGAGAGTTCCTCTGGAAAGGGGCTAAACCCTACAAAAGTTAACTCTTCCATCACCCCTCTGCCACCTCTTCCCATGTACTGTACCACTACACATCGCAACACTCTTTGCAAAATATCTTTTCCAAATATTATAACTTTCTCCTTTTAAAAAAAATTACTTAAACATTCCCCTATTTGCTGCATTGGGGGGATTTTTATAAATTATGTGGGTGATCATCAGGGGAATGGAGGAAGGGCAGTTGCAATGGAGCGCCACGTATCCTATTCATCCCACCGGTGATGGTCTACCTGCCCACAGAAGTCTTTGAAAGAGGTGTATTTTGATATTTCCTCATGTACATTTTCAAGGGCAGGAATAGTAAAATGTGTTTAAAACCGCCAGTATTTCATACCCAGACAACGTTATTTTCCATCAGTGAAGATGGAAGGGAAATAAAGAAAAAAGTATGTCAATGAAAAGTATTTGTCAGGCTCTGAACCAATCCAGGCTTCTTTTTAAATTTGAAAGGAAACACTAGGATCTGGTTCATTGACTATTCAACCTTCATTCAACTTGACCTAAGAAGAATGCTCATAGATGCAGAGTTTTAGGACTAAACTAAACCATCTTTATTTAATAGGGATAGTCTTTATTCTGTGAGGAATCATCCACAACTG
The DNA here is from genome assembly GCA_032164245.1 of Sternotherus odoratus. Lineage (NCBI taxonomy): Eukaryota > Metazoa > Chordata > Testudines > Kinosternidae > Sternotherus > Sternotherus odoratus. The sequence continues at coordinate 40,029,978 of JAVMKO010000009.1, read as the reverse complement.
TAAGGGAGAACCCAATATTTATATTCACCTAATTGAAGTTATGTATGAGTAACTGGAGTTCTTTGCGTGTTGTTGCTCCTGCCTATTCCCACCAATGGGACACCTCCTCCTTCCATTTCCAGGCACCTGAGAGCCTTGGAATTTTCTAGAAAGTAACACCCACTGGGAGCCACACAAACATCTTTTCATGACCCTGAATGTTCAGAGCTGAGGTTATCAGTATATGTGCTGCCTAAGCGAGCACGTATAAGGATTGGCCCAACTGCTTCATCTTTTCAGTTAAAAAATAGACTTCATTGAACATAGCACTCCAAACAACTCTTAAACTTCAGTTAGTGATATGTAACTTTTTCTCCAAGATATCCTTGCATATTTTTACGAGTGGGAGTTTAGTGAGCAGTACACCTTGGAAGGTGGACTGAGCTATTCTAGCTAAACAAGGATGGCAGAATTGCCCTTCCAAAGATAGCTTTAACCCTGGATGCTGAAACAAGAGAAAAATGCAGGGAAAAAAAGCAATTTCATGCATCAGACTAACATGGAGATGTTACCTTAGTCTTAGTGAAATGATCCCTAAGCCCTACATGATCTGGAATCCTGTGTAATGTGTAAAAGTTTCAACACACAGCTTAATCCACTTATACCAGTGGTTCTCAACCAACGGTATGCATACACCTGAGGGTATACAGAGATCTTCCAGAGGGTACATGATCTCATCTAGATATTTTCCTAGTTCTACAAGTGACATAAAAGTGACCAACAGTCAATAGAAACTAAAATTTTATACAATATCATGTTTATATTGCTCTATATACTATACAATAAAATCTAAGTACAATATTTATAGTCCAACTTATTTATTTTATAAGTATATGGTAAAAATAAGTAAGCAATTTTTCAGTAATGTGCTGTGAAACTTTTGTATGTTTATGTCTGATTTTGTAAGCAAGTAGTTTTTAAGTGAGGTGAAACCTGAGGTATGCAAGACTAATCAGACCCCTGAAAGGGATACATTAGTCAGTAAAGGCTGAAAGCCACTGACTTAGACAAACACTCCATGAAAATTACTTTTCCTCCCTATAATCTCCAAAAATACAAATACTCTAGGGCACTAGTGATATTTTTTCTCGGTAATTCTAAAACAGATAGTGATCTCAAAAAGCTACATAATATAGTAGGTAAGTGTCCTAGAACAGCAATGACTGTTTCATCTATTCCATCACATCCTTTCCTTTGTTCATACATTATTTAATGAATGCAGAGTGATGCCATTAAAGTTACTAAACACATCTGACTGAAAAACTTCCCACAAAATCAAAGAAACAGTTAAGCCACCTACCAGTATATACCCTCTACTTCCTTACCAACAAGCAAAACACTTTTCCACCACCATATCTTGAGTACACCACAAACCATGCATCTTTAGAACCGCCTCTCCCTGCAAAGTGCTAAGCTAGTATTTCTGTGGCAGTTTGTGGCCACGTTAAACTAACTCACTTTCTAGTATAAAGGTTTAACCAGGAAAATTCCCGTTTTCCAAATTTCGTTTTTGTAAGAATAAGAGTTATAAATTATCTGTTAGATGACAAGCTGATGCTGAAAAGTCAGCTGAACTTCTGAACAAGCCTGAAGGGGTCTCCAAATTATCTAGTGAATCTAAAAAAAGGTTAGAAAGAAATATATTAGAGCAGTAGAAAAAGCACTTATAACCTTTCCCTTCAAATAGGAACTACTTTTTCCATAGTGGAAGAATATGTTGCATAAATGTTTACAAAACTTTGTTTTTAGAATGAATTGTAATATTTAACCATACTTTAACAGCAAGAAGACCTGAGGATGTGCAATAGTAAACGTAATTTTTATGCCCCAAGTACATCTAAGGAATGCACTAATGCCTCACAGAAACCCTGGAGTGGTTTGTTTCCACATTATCAGCTCTTTGGAGAAGAGTCTTCTTGCATTTGTCTGTAAAAACATCACACACACTTATAGCGCTGTAAAAGTAAATATCACTGTATGGTCATGTCTACACTCCAGATGTGCATCAGTGTAACTTTATCAATGCAATTACACTGTAGCAAACCCACAGAGTAGAGGCCATGCACTGATGCACTTTACACTAGCAACTTACATTGGTTCAGTGTATCTACAGTAGGGCTTTGCACTGGTGTAAGTTCATCAATAGTTACACCGGTGGAAATTTTTCTAATAAACCAGGCCTGTGTTATAGTTTTAATTGTCATGCCACCACTATGCAGCTCCAAAAACTTCTGCCAGGACTGGTGTACAGTCCTCCTCCCTGTGTGGAACCACCTAGAACAAACTAAAAGGTATAGTGTGCAATACCTAGTGCACACTAAGTACCTTTTAGTTGTGCCAGGAGGGTCTATACAGGGTGATTCTGAGGCCTCTGCAATTCAAACCTCCATAGATCAGTTTGCAGACAAGTCCTAAGAGTTTTAAAAGTATTATCAAGAGAATGTGAGATTTCTTCTGCTTTAAGGAATTATTATACCTCAAAACTGATTTCAGCCAGTCTGTATGCTTGCCCTTTTACAGATTTCCAAAACAGAAATCTTTAGAGTGGTATCAGAAGAATAATTAGGCATAACAGATCAAAATTTTAAAAGGTGAAATTTAAATTAATTTTCAATAAAAGTCTCCTGATGGGGAGATATATTGAGATGTGGAATAATCTCCCAAAGGAAGTGTGTGGAAGTCCTATTGTTGCACACTTGGAATTTTTAAAACATCTAGACTATACAATATACTGTCTTTATTTGTATGCTGCATCAAAATATACACACCACTTTACCGACCCAGTAAAATAAATTCTGACCCTGAAGATTTTATGACCAAGACTGGCAAGTCTGGCAACACATTCTGAGCAGGGGGACATTGGATCCACCCAAAGCCTCAGTTAAGTGAAAAGAGCTCCATCGCATCACAGAATCACAATCTAAAATCAACAATCAGGTAAAAAGAGGGACTGGAGATAAGACAGCAGACAAAACGCATGGACTCCACAAAACAGATTGGGAGGTAAAGTATGAATCATACTAATTTCTTATTTTAGTAGTTACATTTTTTTTAACTGAAATGATCAATTTGTTTTTATAGTTGAATGAAGGACTGTGGAACAATGTCGGTTTAGAGGAAGGCTTAAAAGGAGAGAAAGTGCTTGAAGCATAAAATCAGGAATAAGTTACATCTATGTACGTCGGTGCCTATACAGGAGTTTGCATAGGTTTAACTAAATTAAATGAAGTTTTGAAATTAATTGTAATGAAAATGGTTCAAGGTAGACTATTTAAAATTCTTTGGTTTTCATTAATGCCTGTTTAACTCCAATTACTAACATTTTTGAATAAAAGAAGCATTTGTTAAAGACATTGGCCATACAATAATAGGCAGGAGCTCAAACACAGCCCTCAAATTTACTCACTATTTCTCATACCAGACTTACTCTCCTGATATGTCTAATTTAAAAATCCAATACAAACTTTAAAAATCATTAAAATTGCCTAAAAAGGGAACAACTCCAATTATAAAGTTATTTTAAGTCATCTTTAATACCTATTTAACTTCAATTACTAATATTTTGGAGAAAGTATACCTTTGTTAAAGATTCATTAACTGCCTCCACTTCTTCAATAAGGAAATGAGAGCTTACACTACACATCCATGAAAGACTCTGAGGTCTTCCAAAAAAACAAAACAAAACAAACAAAAAAACAGAGAAAAATCATACTTGACATTCCTAATATTTCTAAATTAAAAAACAAAAAACAAAAAGAATAAGGTTTTTTTTGGTAGGAAGGTCTGGGAGCAGTTGGGAGAATTTGGGCTATCCCTACACATCAAGAAAACGGCAAAAACAGCACAAATCAAGTTTTCTTTTGTTTAACCTTTTTAGGTCCCCTTTAGGGCATGGACAAGAACTGTGAGAGTAGGGATGGAAAGGAACACATGGATTTTGGATATATTGTAAAAGGAGTAATAGATTTTAGCAACACACTGGATACACGGAGTAAATGAGAAAAATAAAACCAAAGTTGGAGGGGCTAAAAAATCAGATTACACATTTTCTGACATGTTAGAAAAGTGGGAGAGGGAGTGAAGACTTGAATGGCAGGTAGGGAAAAAGGGATGGTAAGGTCTGCTTTTTGTCATAGTGAGTTTAAATTGATGACTGAAATAATGTGAGTGCCACACTGTAAGCGTTCCTACCCAACAGGACTATTCACATGCTTAAGTGTCTGTAGAATCAAGGTGGGCCTTAAATAGTCTCTTTAGGGCAAGGAGGCCTCTTTTACTATATCAACACACAGCATTTAGCAAAATGGGGGGTGGGATCTGATCTATTAGGGCCTCTATGCCCTATTGTAGTACAAATAATAATAATGAGACTGAACAGAAGTGGGAGAAATCAGGGGTAGAGAAATGTAGATAAGGTATATGAAGCCAAGAAAGTAGATGAATTAATCCAAGGAGAGAGATATGGAAGGAGAACAGAGAGCCAAGGAAAGAAGCCTGTGGAAATCCCAAGTGAAAAAAGGGGGGGGGGAGGAGGTGGAAACACCAAGGGAAACACTGAAGGAGCAGTCCATGAGATATAAAATAACCATGGAGACACAAAACCACGGAGGAAAGCAAACAAAAAAGGATGAACTGTCTACCACAGTGAAAGAGACAGAGAAGGCAAGGAGGAAGAAGATGGAAAAGAAAAGACAGTTCTTGAACATCACCACTGATGACCGAAGAAAGAGTAATCTCAGTGGAGCAGAGAGCATGAAAACAAGACTACAGAGGGCCAAGGAGAAAGTTATCAGAGAGAAAGTCAAGGCAATGAAAATAAATGAAGCAGCTTGGTTAAGAAGGGCAGGGGAGAGACAGGACAGTAGTTAAAGACAGGAGGTATTAAGGGAAGGATTTTTTAAAGTAAGAGAAATAGCATATGGGAAGACAAAAGTAAAGGGGTCCGATGAAAGAGATTAAGCATGAGCAAGGAAAGATGATAGAAGGATTAAGGGAGATCAAGGGGTAGAGCAGAGATTCTCAACCTTTTTCTTTCTGAGGCTCCCCCAACATGCTATAAAAACTTCACCGTCCGCTTGTACCATAACAACTATTTTTCTGCATATAAAAGCCAGGGCTGGCATTAGGGGGTAGCAAGCAGGGCAATTGACTGGGCCCTCACCCACCAGGGGCCCCGCCAACCAAAGTTGTTTAGCCTTTGGCTTCAGCCTTGGATGGCAGGGCTCAGGCCCCAGACTTCAGCCCAATGTAATGGGGCTTCAGCTTTCCGTCCTGAGCCCCAGGAAGTCTAATGCGAGCCTTGCTTGGCAAATTCCCAGAAATCTGCTCACGGACCCCCCAGGGGTCCCCAGACTCCTGATTCAGAACCAGCGAGGTAGAGAACAGAGTCAAACGATCAGGCAGAGAGGCCAGAGAAGAATCATATAATGTTAGTGACTAGGGTTAAGCAGAATATTGAGACAGATGGGTACAGTATTTGTACTATAAGAAACATTCCTACCTCAGAACTGAAGGCAGGAGTAGGGATGGTAGTCAATCTGACCTAACCTCTAATTTGTATGATTTTAAGGCCTAGTCTACACAGAAACATTAGTTTGACCTAGCTATACTGCTGAGGGCTGAGAAATGTTTCACGCCATATGCAATGTAGTTAGGTTGACCAAACCCACTCTATAGATGCAGCTAGATCGACAGAAGAATTATTCCATCAACCTAACTACCACCACTTAGTGAGCTGGCTTAACTACACACTGACCAAAAAATCCTTTCCATTGGTGTACAAAACATTGATACACTATGGCATTGTAGCTGTGCTGAACTGTAGACATACCCTTACGTGAAGAACCAGCAGCTCCTACATAAGTAGCAGCATGAGACTGAGACGACTTATCAGCTAAGGCTCTGATCCTGAGTAGTCTCACTGAAATCAAACTGAATTACCCATTCATGTGTTTACCTTTACTACCAGGAGTAGCTCAGTGGGACTACTCCTGGTAATAAAGTTAAGCATAGTAATACTTTTCAGGATAAGGATCTGAATCAGCAGAATAAAATGGAACACAGGAACTGACATACTGAATCAGATCAGTATCATGTCTCTTATAACAGCCAGTATCAGATTTTTTTTTTTTTTTTAAAGAAACCACATAGCAGGAAGTTATGGAATAACTGATCTGCATGAAGCATTTTATTCTAAACCCCACCTGTGAGAGTTAGATTTCTGTCCAAGAACATGAGGGATTAAATCCTTTCCAAGTATTTTTTGCCTATTTTAATCCTTACTGTTGTATTGTTATATGCCTGTGTTATCCATATAAATGTCCAATCATTTTTTGAATCCTGTTAAACTCTTGGCCACAATGATATCTTATGGCTATGAGCTATATGGAGTAATTATTTGTTATATGAACATTTTTGTCAGTTTTAAATTTGTTGCCTTTTAATTTAACTGACTGGCCCTTTCTTCTTCCATTATTAGATAAAGAGAATAAAAGTTCCTGGTTTGCTTTCTTTATACCACTGTGTTTTGTGTATCTTTTGTCACATCCCCCCTTGTTCATCACCTTTCTAAAAAACTGTCACAATTTTTTTTCCTGTCTGTCAATGGAAATTTTCCCACTACTTCTAATCATTGTTATCACCAACCGCTGAGTGCTCTCTTTTTCAACTATATTCTTTGTGAGGTAGACTGACCATAACTGACCCACAGTATTTCAGGAGACTGTATACTTTGATTTTATAACAGCATGCTTTCTGTATTATTGTCTTGATGCATCCCAATGTTCTCTTTTTTGACCAGTAGTGTACACTTTCCAGAAGTCTTTTAAAACAGTCAAGAGCAACTATATTTAAGGCAGTTGTATTCTCCATTCCCAGCTAGCAATACAAACCTACCACAACTTGTACATGCTCCCAATCTATCCACACAAGAATAACACCAGCAGCTTCATTTCCACCAACAGCATCCTATCCCCCTCACTCAGTGCACCTAGCAGCCACTGCATGAACTGCCCTGCCACATCTATTGCTTTGCAAATCAACTAGACAGGGAAATACAGTACACCCACGTGTAAATGTTTTGGTTCCAATGCCTGTTGCCAAAATACTTTCAGTCTAATTCAGCTTTGCTGTAGCAGGACACAGCAGTTACAAGTTACTTTATATAATAATCTGAGGTACTGAATACTACTTTTTGCAAAAAGCTACACTTAATTTTTTTTTACTCAATTAGCAAGGTTTTTATGTCTGCATGTTTTCCAGTGGGGTTGGAAACTTTCATGATAAATCCTTTATTGGGTATTTTATAATATCTCAAGAACTAGAGGGGTTTTGTTCCCAGCACACTCATTCTTGGAATGTTTTCTACTTTTCTCCAATTTGTTGAGGCACAAGGTGAGCAATTTTGGAGTTGTTGGAAAATGTGCAATGGGAGTGGGGAAAAAATCCTAACTTCATTGAAAGCTATACAGATTCCTAAAAGGTGTCACACCTTATAGATGTGCCCCACTCTCCCGGAAAGGGGTTAAACAACGGCAAGATTGGTGTTATCCTTTCCCATTTAAGTGGGTGTAAAAATAATCAGGCTTCAGCGCTGTTGGTTCCCAAGGGTGCACAAGGCCCCGAATTCATTGTGCAGCGAACAATAGAAAGCTCCTCACCGCAAACACAGCAGGAGAGGGACTGTCGGAAGTAAGGCAGGAGCTTGGTGACCTCGGAGAAGGCCTGGGGGTCGCCGGGGTCGTAGTTGAGCACCAGGCGGCTCGCTGACACGTAGAGAGCAGTAGCATTCACCGGGTTCATCGCAGCCGCTCCAACGCCCTCGGCTCCGGGGTAAGAAGAAAGGGCGGCGGCTAGTTCGCGCCGGCCGAGAGTCAGCGGGGGTCCGGGGCCCCCGGAGCCGAGCGGCAGCCCGAGCCGGGCGCCGAGGCCGCGGCGCTGCCCGGCGCGGGCTGGGCGGGGCGAAGGGCCGCGCAGCGCCGGGCTCGCTCGTTGCCCCGCAGGGCCCGCCCGGCCCTCTCCGGCAGTGTCACGGGGCCGGGGCCTGGCTTGTCCGGCGGCGGCGAGGCTCCTCCTCCGCCTGCAGTGGGCCCGGCGGCGGCGCTACTCCAGGCTGCGGGCCATGCCGGGCCGCCTGCCCGCCGGGCCTGCTCCTGTCGGCCACACGCCCTCACCCGTCCCGCCGGCGGCTTAGCAGGGGCCCCGCATGGGGGCGCGGGGCGGGGAGGAACCGCGAGCCCAGCGCAGGGCGGCGGCGGCCCGGGCCGCGGCTCCCGATCCAACAGCGGAGGAGGGGGCGGATGCACCGGGCCTCAGCACAGCCGCATCACCGCGCCGCTGCCGCGGCCTCCTGCGCGGGGCCGATGGCTTCCCCTGCTGGGCGCTCGGCAGGATCCGCAGCCCGCTGCGCGCCGCAATGTCAATAGCAACCGTTAGAGCCAAACCGTCACTGCGGAGCCATCGCTGCCACCGCCGCCTGGCTCCGCGCACGGCGCATGCGCGGCCCGGCCGCGGCTCTCCCCGCAGCAGAGGCCCAGCCCTGGGGGGTGGAGGTGGAGCCCAGCGCCCCCTAGCGGTATTCGGCCATGCTCGGCGCTAGCTCAGGGGACAGCCCCGGACAGCTCGAAGCTGCCCCGGCCCTCACAACACGCCCCCTCGCCCAGCCCTGATCCCCACCCAGCATGGCGCAGTACAGCACAGACCCTCGCTCCGCCTGGCTGCGCATAGTCAGAGCCCGGCGCAGCACGCAGCGCTGCCCCGTTCAGCCCAGCCCAGCCCAGCCCAGCCCAGCCAGCCAGGCTCAGCACAGCGGGGGCTGACCCGCCTACCTTGGAGCTCAGTATGGACCCCCAAGTCGGGCCCCAGCACAGCCAGCAGTCTGTCCAGCCCGGCTGGGCACAGCGTGGGGTGCCCCCCGCCCAGCGGGGCTCAGTCCAGTCCAGCCTGGACGGACGGAAGGGGACACACACACAGGCGCGCGCTCAGCCCAGTCCCTGCTCAGCACCCCACCCCCAGCATCGGTCGGGGCAGACCCCAGCACAGCCAACGTCAAGCTCAACTCGGCATCAGCCCGCGGGGACCCTCCTCAACCCTGTCCAGCCCGGCATGCATCCCATGCATGTCCCGGGTTACAACCTTGTACTATCCAGCATGGCTCAGCACACCAAGCATGGGCCCCCCCTCAACACAGCTCAGTACAATTCAGCACACATGCACCCCGCCTGGCTCAGCACAGCCCCCACCCCTGCCCGGCTTTGCTCAGCACAGCAAAGACTGGACCTCCCCACCCTCCAGCCTGGCTCAGCACAACTTACAACAGACCCCACCACAGCATGACTCAGCTCAGCCCGGCACAGACTCTGAAAAACTCTGGCTCAGCCGAGCCCAGCAGGGACCCCAGCCCGTTGTAATGTCACAAACTGCTCCCATCACACTTTGCTACTGATAGTAGGTACTGATATCTCTGTGTGGTTTTGTTTTGCTGCCATCTCACAATTTGTCACCGTTCCCATCCTCTCATCCAGGCATAGCAAATCGTGATACATAGTTGCTGTCTTGTCACAATTTGGTACTATCTAGGTATTTTTCAAATGCTGAAAACCTATAACAAGGCATATAAACAAGAATAGCTTACTTTACATTTCAATATTATTTCGAAATCAAGCATCTAAACCCACTTTTAGAAACAGTGGTTAACATATATTTTTCCTTTACTCAAATTAACATTAAAATTTAACTTCTCTGTTACATATTTGTATTCCAAGGGTATAATTCCAAGAAAATAAAAATATTTACCTTAAGAAAATAATAATACAATGTACATTTTTGGTAAACATCCCAACTATACACTTTCTGCCGTTGTGCTCTTTCTTCTTATCACTTAGAATTATGATTACCTTATGACCAAAATTCTAAATAGAAATCTTGATTTATTCATGAATGTCAAGTATTACTGATTTGCAAATATTTTTCCTTTGGGGGGTGGTGGTCATATTTTAAATCCTATTTGGTACCCTTGTCTATTTATCTCAAACTTTTAGTTGACTGATGGTGGATATAATTATATCCAATTAGATTCCATTGCTCTTTAAATATCAACCATCTACCCACTTCCCATTTTTCACTAATCAGAGACATTATTCATACAGAGAGACCATTAGCGAACCAAACCTGTGACATAACCTACTGCTAACTTTGTGATCTGACATTATTATACTCTTCCTGTTATCTTCCCATATACTCTGGTCTCATGACTAGGTACTTGTAACAAAGTTATTACCTGACTCATTAAAATAATTGTGATTTTTCTTCAGTACATAGTTGAGTCTCTTGTGTGGTTTCCATAGTACTGATGTCTTTATGCTCTAAGTATGTTTCTGCAAACGAACACTTTTAATTAGAAAACACATCATAATTTCACATAATTAAGAAATCAAAATTTGACGCTGAATAATTTTAGAATGAGTGGCCCACAGTTGTACCCATCTGCTTGTCTCTTGTGTTCTATAATTTTTATTTTCCAGCGTTCCATAATGGATTTTCTAGTTTCTCGGTAGATGAACAATCTGAAATGTATAAGGCGTATAAGTAGCCAACTTTATAAGTGGGTTTCATTTTTTCTTACAGGTACTCTAGATGTTTAGTAATGCTTTATTTTTCTATTTAATGAATGACTGCAATTACTTCATGCTAATAGTATATGTCATACACACTGATTCATATTATGGTATAGTCTTATGCTATACACCATTTGATTTGCTATGGCATGTGCTGTTAACATCACTTTCACACTCATGATAAATGCTAATATATTGGGTCAACATTCAATGAAGTAGTTAGTCCATGCTCAAATCCTACACATTCAGTCAATGTTCAGTACTAAACAGAGTACAAGAATGTGCTGTTTCCATTTTTAATTGTAGCTATTAGGATCATATTGTCTTTATTGTCATATTTATTATCATATTTATTGAAAATAGTCTCACACTAACACTACCTGTAAATTATGAAAGTAAGTACCTAAAAATCACCTCCAAATCCTCAAGAAGATTCTTTCACAGCTCTTCTCTCATCACACAAGGGCTCAATTATTAACAATTCTTTTGATTCCATGAATGTTCTATGCAACTTTAAAATATATACGTGTTATTGATAATATGATAATTTCAACAATTTTTCAAAACATTGCATGCAGATACTCTCGTGTAATATCTCATTAATACACAAGAGAAAATCATATTGTGAATTTATTGGTGTATTTTTAAAATATACATTACCAATATAACAAATTCTTCAGATTAGCATTTTATTTTTTAAACTGCAGTTCTCAGCATTTCAAGCCTTACATTGAAGTTCCATTTTAATTTGAATCTATTACATTTATTGAAAACTCACAAAATACAGAAATTATATCACAGCTGTATTTGAATCCGATTATGTAGTACTAAATTAGTGGATACAATCCCAAAGTATAACAATGGAAAACATCTTACTGCCATAACCCAATGACCTGGTGCATTATAAGGAAGAAATAATACATCATTTTGTCTGTGTTCTTTGAAAAAAAATGAACATGCAGTTATACTTCTTGTAAGAATGTCTTCCCTCTCTCTCAACCTGGGGTACAGAGAGGGGACTCTTCTATGACAGACCAAATAACTATAAGCTGCTTCCCAGCCTAAGTTAAGTCTTTTCACCCCCAACACCCACACTCTATCAGTAGGGAAATGGGGGTACTCAAGCTGCCACCATCTGGGTGTATCTCCAAAACCCTGGAGGGGGGCACCCGGACTCCCCCAAACTCCTGCTCTCTCTCCTGAGAGCCAGACACTCAGAGGCTGCTTCCCTTCCCCCTCCACCTTCTAGCCTGAAGGTAGAGAGAGACAGACTCCGCACTCCAGCTCATACACTGAGCTTGTCCTTAGACCGGGGTTTCTCAAACTGGGGGTCACGACCCCCCGGGGGGTCGCCAAGCACTCCCCAGGGGGTTGCGAGCTCCTGCCGCCACAACTCGCAGCGGGGACGGGGCGGGGCGGGGACGGGGCGGGGGGTGGCAGCTGGCACCCGGCAGCCCGCCCGTAGCAGCGGGGACTGGGGCCGTGGCGGACCCGGCAGCCCGCCCGCAGCGGCGGGGACTGGGGCCGTGGCGGACCCGGCAGCCCGCCCGCAGCGGCGGGGACTGGGGCTGCGGGCGGTGGACGTGGCAGGCCGCGGTGGGGTGGAAGGTCCACGCATTTTTTTGTTTTTTTTTAAGTTCTGCGGCTTTTCGGTGGAGGGGTCGCGCCCCCTGCCGGAGCACAAAAAGGGGTCACGGTCTCAACAAGTTTGAGAACCGCTGCCTTAGACCTACTCCCTTTCCTCCCTCCCTTCCCAGTCTGAAAGCAGAAAGAACCTTAAGGGAAATAAACCAAACGCTCTTTATAACTAAAAAGATTTAATAAAGAGAATAAAGCATACACTTACAGTACAACTTCATAATCTAGAGTTCTCTAACTTCCCCTCTGAAAAGGCTAGGGACCCTCTAAATAGGTACAGAAACTTATGGAAATCAACATATTATACTCACAGCACAGCAAGTTATGAATATAAGAAGGAAAGTAGGAGTTTTCTCCTCCATAGCTAGAAGCGAAAACTGGGTCTCTTGCCAACGCTGGAATGCCAGGAAACTGAAATTCAAAACTCCCTCCCTCCCTCTGCCTCGTGGTCCGGGGCTCTTACGTCACTCCCTCTCAGGTAACATTAATCCCATACAGGCAGAATAACACTCTCCGGCACTTTATACTTATGACACTTCTCAATTAGGCAAACCATGCAATCTAGATTACACTGTGTAGCTTTCTTTTTTTAAATTTAAATTTAATTTAGTAATTTTGTATTAAATTACTATGGTTTCAGCTCCTGTTGCTACAGTTTCAAGCTCAAAGTGAACATTACCTAAAGTCTCCACATTTGAGAAAAGCACAAATCCCAGGATAGTGACCACAGACATAATCACAGGTTTTATCTGTACTACAAGTTTTATAAAAGCAATTGCCCATGCATATGTAAATCCTACAAAAATGCATGCAATGACTAAGAATTTAGTGATACTCACATCCTCAAAGATATTCTAAGGAAAACCGTCTTTTCCTCATCTGTACTTTCACACCCTATGAATATTGGGTGCCTGATTTTTCATAGGTTGTTCTTAGTTCCCCTTATTCTAATTAGCATCCGTGCATAACATGTACCCTGCAGTCAGAACAGGACTTTCCATGATGTTACAATCAGGGGGTCTCGTGATCTTGGAAAATAGCTTGCAGTTTATTTAAATCTATTTTTTTCATAACATTACCTATTGGCACATCTTTTGCAGTAATCTCATGACTTTACTGGTGTTGGGTTATTCCTAAATCACCCAGTCATGTCAAGCAAGCCTATGGCCTAGTAACTGAAATCTATTTAGTATTCATTATGTATGAAATAGCATAAGAATAGAACAGAACACCACACGATAATGATAAATAGGTGATGAAATGAACTAATTGGCTACAACCATATTTCAGTACATGCTTACCATATTTACTCATTCCTCTATAGAGCACTGTTTGTTACTACTTAGTACTGAAGTACTGATGATACTTAAATACACTTACTGTATAATTCTTTGAGCCCTTGTTTGGAAATGTTGCTTCAAAGCCATACTACAGTTGAAAGGATGACAATTTTGTTCTCACTTGCTATTTAGATTTCAAAGAAAATAAAATGTTATCAAAAATTAATTCTAATTAATCATACTATCAACCAACTTCTGCAGTGCTATGTAAGAAATGATTGATTAGTTTGTGAAAACAAATGGTAAACATGATGTCTTGATTGAGATAGGTTATATGGAATCAAGGTCTAAGGAGGAGGACATCACAGTGCATAGCTTTGATTATTTTTCATTTCACATGTAATACAATAAAAAGACTTGCAATGTTATAAATTGACCCTAAAGAGGTATTACCGATATGTAGCTTATGGCCTGGTGCATGCTACTTGTGTTTAATTACTGAAATTTCGCCCTCTAAAATGTGATGGATTTGTTGGTGTTTTCATCCAGTTCATTGGTTTGTGGGTCATATGAGCTGATGAAGCTATGTTATACCTCCATTTTTCCCCACAAAGGACCACGTAAGGATGAAAGAAAAAAAAATGCCATAAAGTTTCCTTTGGAAATGTCTGCATGCATACTCCTTCTCCTATTTTCAATTGATTTTACATGTAATTACGGTGGTTTCCTAGTCTCTCTTTTAGAATGATTACATGGAAAAATAAGTTTGAAATCAGTTTTCTATAAAGAAATTAGTAAGGAGACAGAAAAATGTGTTAGCAACAACTTACAGTAAAAAAAAAAAAATCATGAAGACAATGAAACCCATATTCAGTGTCAAATATCTATGACCTGAGAGTGTGGTTGAAGAAATAGTGAAAAAAATATCAAAAATAAATCATTACCTCATTACTGAATTCAGAACCAAGATGTCTGTATCCACTGTAGACATCCAAATTATAATTTGACTGATTTTCTTTGCCACTTCATGTGCTGATTTATGCCACCCATTTTGTAAAATAATCCATGACTGTCAAGATATACAAGTATCCCTTGTTTTTTGCTGGTAATGGCCATATTACATTCACTCCCACGGTCCACTGTCCTAGGTACAGGTTACAGTTGTACCTTGGATCTCTCTTATTAGATGCTCTCAATAAGCCCATATGTAATAAGCAGAGTAAACACTGTAAAGTGTTTCCACAACAACATAATCATAATCTAATTTCTGTTTTTGAAAACAAAAAACAAAAGAAATATAGGAATAGGGGTAGGAAAAATGACACAAGAATAACCTACTAAATGCACCATGCCAAAGAGCAATAGAGGTCATTGTTGCACTACCTCATATCTCATTGTGTAGCAATAATAAGCATGTGTAATGATAAACAATTAGCTTGGATTCTTATTGCTTTCTAAGGAAGGAAATAAGATTTTGTACCACATATACATAGTCTGCAATGAAACCATTTCTAATTCATTGACAATGGAAAGAATGCAAAATAAATTTCAAAAGATAGGTAGTACATATCTACCCCTCCAAAATCAACCTTTATGCTTTTCAAGGTGGTATCCAAATTTAATTCCTTTCCCACTTTCTGGCAGTGCAGACATCTCACAACCTATTTTGGAGTGAATGATAGGACATTAGCATTCATGTATTAAAATATTATTGCAAAGGAATTGAGTTTATACTTGCACACAAAAAGTATAAATATTTTTAGCTGCAATGTAAATTTAAAATTTGTATTTACATTTAAACTAAATATTTCAGCATTTTGTTTCATTACTTTACATACCCAATATGGGATTTTTTGGGGGTAATTCCTGACCAATAGTATCTTGAGGTCAGTGCAATTCTCATTTTGACTATTCCTTGATGTCCAGCCCCTTGACTGCCATAATACTCTTAAAGGGCTTGTTTCCTGGTGTGCAGAATTTCAATCTTCCTTCTATCTTTTTCAGAATAAAAGTATCTCATTTACTAATCAGAGAAAATGGATATGCGATGATGGAATCAAGTGTTGCAGTTAAGCAATTATAATATATTTTCACAAGTCATAGATTTGTTATAAGGCATAACCATATAAAAGACATATGTACACAGTATGAGCGGTGATGCTTTGAATACAAAAGGTGGAATTTTACTATAGAGTTGTAACTAGTTGTTGAATTAAAAAAATAGAAATCATTCCTCAGTGAAAAAGATATGGCTTGTTGTTGCTATTTGTGGATACATTGGATAACTTTCATATACCAGGTGCAATCTAGATCAGTGAGGGACTGTGTCACCCCTCCATGCAACCTTGTGTGCCTTAAAATACCTTGTTGCAGTAGCTTCCAACCTGGGTGCTCACAAACAACCTTCCAACATGCAAACCACACCCAGAGGGTCTGTGTGTAACTGCAACCTGTCCGTTACACTTGGGTTACACTCTTTACCAAACTTGGTTACTTCTGCAGAGAGACCCCCAACACATTCCCAGTCCTGGGATTCCCCCCCCCCCCCCCCGAAATGTATGTCCTTTACTGCCCTGCCCTCTCCTGGACAGTTCAACTGTATTGTCTGTTAAGAATCAGAGTGGTAGCCGTGTTAGTCTGGAATAGCAGAGGTAACAAAGAGTCCTGTGGCACCTTAAAGACTAACTATAAAGTTTTAAGCATAAGCTTTCGTGGGCTAATACCCACTTCGTCGGATGCAAGCATGCATCCGACGAAGTGGGTATTAGCCCACGAAAGCTTATGCTTAAAACTTTATAGTTAGTCTTTAAGGTGCCACAGGACTCTTTGTTACCTCTGTATTGTCTGTTATTCCTTTAAGGGAATTCCTTTAAGCTTGTTACCTTAGAATTACCCAGACGTTTAAATTAAACACTCTGATTTAGATAAAACAAGTTTATTAACTACAAAGAGAGAGATTTTAAGTGAGTACAAGCAAAGATGCAAAAGTGTCAGAAACGGTTACAAGAAAAATAAAGATAAAACACTTTCCAGTGTCTAATTCAACAAGTTATGTTAGATTTAAAGCAAAGTTTCTCACCACATGCGTTCAACAGCATTACTGACCAAACTATTCAGGTTAGCATACCTCCCCCCAGAGTCCAATGGTGGGTTCTTTTGTCTTCTAAAGTGCAAAGAGTGAGATGGATCGGGGGAGGGGGGGGGATGTCTGGGAACGTTTGCCATTCCTTTTTATAATTTCTGTCCCTCTTTGAAAAGCATTTCCAGCTGAGCTCTCCCATCAGTTTAACTACTCCATCCCCTGTGAGCAGCAGTAGCTATGTCAGTGGGAGAAGCTCTCTTGCTGACATAGCATTGTCTACACCAGCACTTATGTCTGTGTAACTTATGTCAATCAGGAGGGTGATTTACTCCCCTCCCCTGCAACACAAATTATTCCAACATAAACTGTAGACATAGCCGAAGATGCAGACCTCTTTCTCCCTGCCCCCGCTTCTTGCCAAAGAATGGGCATTTGATAGGTGATAGTCCACCACCTTTCTTGACACCTGGCTGGGGGCATCAGCTTGCCCTTTTGTCAAACTGGTTTAGTCTTTCCCCAGATTTATCTGGGAAACACATTTCAGTCATGATTTCCTTTTACTTTCATCACTTTACACGTTGCAACATTACTGATCATCAAGTTATGATTTTTCAAATGATACCTGTGAGGTTATAGCCCATAAGGCTCTATGGAAAGAGGTTTTATATTTTATGTATATATATATATACACACACACATACACACATATAACTGGAATATATTTTATGATACATATGCCATGTAACATATCTCTGTAAAGGTTATGATCTTTTGACTCTATTCAAACTATTTGTATGCATGTATCATTCTAGTATTCAAAGTTATGAATATTGGCTGTTTATTGGGCAGTTTCTTTAGAAAGGAATTTGCAAGTTAAGTGCCCAGTCAAGAAACACTTAACGGACAATGGATCTTGGAAAGCTCCAATCCACATAAGGAATCTACTTAAGGATGTTCAAGGTAGCATGTGAATCGTGGCTGCTAGCTGTAAATTCTTAAGTCATGCATGGACATGTGACTTGCCCATGTGACTCCAAAACTCCATCTTGTAGCTGGAATTCTATACAAGGGGAGGAAGGGGTGTCCACCCACAAGAAAAAGTCTATTTAAACCCATGGAAAACCCCTCCATTTTGTCTTCAGCTGGGTCAAGACAGACTCTCCACACCCAAAGGATACCTGAAACTGGAACAAAGGACAGTAACCACAGGCTGTGTGAGTGATTGCTGGACCCGGACTAGAAGATGACTAGACCTTGAAAGGAAGTTTACTGAAACACCTCTGAGGGTGAGGTTTTATCAGTATTCAGTTTTATTACTGTATTAGGCATAGACTTGCATGTTTTATTTTATTTTGTTGGGTAATTCACTTTGTTCTGTTACTAACTGGAACCACTTAAATCCTACTTTTTATATTTAATATAATCACTTTTTAAATATTAATTAACCCAGCGTATGTATTAATACCTGGGGTAGGAGGAACAGCCATGCATATGTCTCTATCAGTGTGATAGAGGGT
Source organism: Sternotherus odoratus (assembly GCA_032164245.1). Classification (NCBI taxonomy): domain Eukaryota; kingdom Metazoa; phylum Chordata; order Testudines; family Kinosternidae; genus Sternotherus; species Sternotherus odoratus. Next base: position 40,011,809 of record JAVMKO010000009.1, on the reverse strand, counting down.
GAACAATTTATGAGTATACCCCATATAAGCTCTATACAGGATAAAACAGATTTATTTGGGGGTTGAACCCCATTGTGAGTTGGGCATCTGAGTATTAGAAACAGGAGCACTTCTTAAGTGGCTTTCAGTTAAGCTTTCAGTTTGTGGTTCAGACCTTGATCTGGGTTTGTGGCTGGCAAGAGTGTCTGGTACAACCAGGAAGGGCTCTGGAGTCCCAAGCTTGCAGGGAAGGCAGGGGCAGAAGTAGTCTTGGCAGCCCCAAGGCGGTTTCTGTGATTCAACTCGTCACAATACCTTGTACAAAGATGATTACAATAGTGTGCGAATACAGGGATACATTCCATCACAACAACATAACTGAGCAGTGAAGATAAATTATAGCATTTTTTGTAATATTTTTAATTTATACTCATTTGTCATGTGACTGACAAATATATTTGTTACAGTGGCTAAATATGCAGCAGAGGTGATTCAGTGGGAAATTGAAATAAAAAGAGTGATCTTAATCCTTGTCCCACTGAAGTTAATGTTAACATTTTAAATAATCCCAGTGCTGGCAGATCAGGCCTATCATTTATAAGATGAAGATTCCACTATATTTTATTTTATTAAATGAAAAAAAAGTATTGCATGCCTTCCAAAGAAAAGTTAGCAGAAACTTGATGCAGGTTAATCTGATTGTTTTATTCATTCCTTTAGAATGTGTTTCTCTTGTATTCCAAAACCTGTGCTATTTTTTTCCTCAAAATATTTTCCTGAGTATTTTTCACAAAAGAAAACATTTACATAATTGCAAACATGCAGTATCTGTCAGCAAAGTAACTAGACATTATTCTGACATGTAAATTGCAGACGTTAGTTAAGCACTGGCATAAATTGCCAAGGGAGACTGTAGAATCTCTGTCATTGGAAATTTTTAAGAGCAGGTTAGACATTCACCTGTCAGGGATGGTCTATGTAATACTTTGTTCTGCCTTGAGTACAGGCGACTGGACTAGAAGAACTTGACATGGATTCTATGTTATAAGCATGGAAAGTCAAACTCAACAATGCAGCATTCACAGGCCATCACAACAATTACACAGGCACATAGCTCAAATTTGCTTAAATTCCAATGCTTTGTGGTTTAGAAAAATCTGCTTGCAGTTGATAGTTGGAGATCAAATGTCATTTGAATTAATTAGATCACCTATAACATTTTAATCAAGTGAAATTAATGACTGGGGACAGGAAATATAACAGCATAAAGATAATGTGACTTTTAGAAAAATAGAAATGGGGTGACTGAAGATTAAGAAAACAACAGAATATATGCTGAAACCCTCGCATTACCCGCCTTGTTGATGTTTATTACAGTGAATTATTTCCCTCATATGTCTTTTTTTTGGGGAAAAAAAGTTTTCGGTAATCCAGCAGAAGCTGCAAGAAACAAGCCCATAGTACATATACATTTCAATATCATGATGATCACAGGCATGAAATACAAAATCTCTGGCGTCACTTTGTTTTTAAATGTAACGGTCCTTGACTATTTGTAGCTTGATGCACTTAGCCAGAGAAGTCCTAAATCTTTGGGTGCATAAGACTTCTACTAAAGGGTTGTCATAAATATAAAGGGAAAGGTAACAACATTTATGTATGCAGTAATATAACATTCCTCTTGGCTAGAGGTATGTTATATTACTTACATGTAAGGGGTCAAGAAGCTCAAATAACCTAGAATCTCAGATTTGGAAGGGACCTTAGGAGATCATCTAATCCAACCCCCTACTCAAAGCAGGACCAATCCCATTGTTGCCTCATATCCCTAAATGGCCCCCTCAAGGATTGAGCTCACAACCCTGGGGGTAACAGGCCAATGCTCAAACCACTGAGCTCTCTGGTTGGCACCTGACCAGAAGGACCAATAAGGAAAGAAGATACTTTCAAATTTGTGAGGGGAGGTTTTGTTTTGTGTCTCTCGGTATGTTCTCTCAGAGACAAAGAGGGATCAGCATAAGGAAAAACCATCTCCTAAAACTCTACCTGGAATAAGCATCTAAGATTACAAAATTGTATATAAAGCAAGGAAAGGCATTAGATTATCTTTTGTTTTTAGCATAGGGAAAATTCACAAGCTAGTGGGAGGTTTATTCCTGTTTTATGTAACTTTGAAGCTAAGCCTAGAGGGGAATCCTCTGTGTTTTAAATCTTTTTATTACCCTGTAAATTTACCTTCCGTCCTGAGTTTACAGAGGTGATTCTTTTACTTTTTAAAAAATAAAAATCTTTTAAGAACCTGTTTTTCAGTGTTCTAAAAACCCAGAGGTTTGATCTGTGCTTACCTGTGCCAATTGGTGAGGATATTCTCAAGCCTCCCCAGCAAAGGCAGTGAAGGGGCTTGGGGGAATATTTCTGGGAGAAATAGGAACCCCAGGTGGTCCTTTATCTGAATCTTTTTCTAAATTACTTGGTGGTGGCAGCAATCCTGTCCAAGGACAAGGAAGGATTTGTGCCTTCGGGAAGTTTTTAACCTAAGCTGGTAGAAATAAGCTTAGGAAGTCTTTCATGTGGATCCCCATATCTGTACCCCAGAGTTCAGAGTGGGGAGGGAACCTTGACAAGGGTGCACAGTTTTGAAGGATAAGTTCTCATGGCAGGATAGTTATCTCACTGGAGAATCCTAAGTGGAGATACTTCAGGTGTTTCCCATAAGGTAAGTAAGCAAGCTCAGCAATGCACCCTTGTATGGGTTAACCAACTCTACGTTACACCTTGCAGGAAAACTGACACGCCTTTTGTTCAATATGTTTGTAGGTGAAAAATCCCAAGTGACAATTTAATTTTATGATGCGGTGCTGAGGCCACACCATCACAATACTTATGAGGTAACCCCTGGTAAAAAACTAACCGCACATTTCTATGTTTTCAGGACTTTTTAGAAAGCATTCTACAGTTGAATTTCAGGACTACTGTATGTAAAACCCTGAGTGAAAGTCTTAGGTCATGTCTACACTTAACAAGGTTACAGCGGCACAGCTGTAACAATGCACCTGTGCTGCTGTAAGATCATTTGTGTAGCTTCTCTATGCTGACAAGAGAGAGCGAGAGCCCTCTGCTCAACATAATAAAACCACCTCCATGAGTGGAGGAAGCTATATTGGCGGGAGAAGCTCTCCCACCGACACAATGCTGTGCATACTATTGCTTATGCCAGCAAACTTACGGTGTTTTTTTCACATCATAATTGTGTCTAGGATCTGAGATAGTTTTTTTTGGTTTGGCTGAGTGTCTGAATAATTACTAGTGACAATCTGAAAGCTATAAATAAGAATTGGAAGAAGATTAATTGGGAAATTGCAGGGCTCATGACTGCCCAGAAAATGTACTGGATGGCATAGAAACATTACAAACTCTGACACCTATTGCATGTTCAGATTTAGTAAGACATGATGTAAACTAATTAACTCATCTGAAGTTTTATTTAAGTATGACAGTCAGTCAATATTAAATACAGCACTCTACAGAATACAGAAAGGAACGATAGACACCAATATCTGTAACTGGAGAAGTGATGGCAGTGTACTTCAATTCACTTCTATCTTCCAAAACCTCACGCTTTATACACCATTTTAGAACAGGGAATATCCTCTCCTGCTTTTTTCCAGGAGTAGTTTTGCTGTCAATCGGGTTATTTTGAATAGTCTCAACCGAATCAATAAGCTAATGGCATCTATTACCATATTTAGCTCTAATATTTTAGACATTCATTAATCAACACATCACTTAATGATTTGTTGTTACATAGAATATAGAACACATCTGTACAGCTCTGTGCAGATACAAAATTTGAATCCACATCCAATCTGTGATCTGCAGACATGATCTGCGCATATAAAGTGGATATCCACAGGTTTACAAGGGCTTTAGATATCAAATTTGGATCTGCATCCATCCGCGATCTGCAAAAATGGCCCGCAGATATCAGCGATTTGCAGGGCTCTACACATCTGCTATACCAGTTTTCCTTATCCATTTTATCAATTACTAACTTTATCTATTATAGTGCATTTATGAAAGTCCCTTATCAATTACACTGTTCTGTCCATGACAGCACAAATCATATAAAGGAATGTCTATTCCTATAATTATGGGTGTTTACAGAAAAGAGATCAAGGAAAAATGACCAATTGCCTGAGAACCTGTTTTCAGTATCTGGCTTTTATGATTGATAATCTAAAAGCATCTTTTAATAGATCATTTTTTTAAATTACAGAAAACATTTTCCCAATATTAATTACAAGTGGTCCTTTTTGGGGCATTTGGACTAGGTCAGCTAAGTCAGAGTAAAAACAAAGTGGATGATTAAGTACAATCCTACTTATTGGTTACAGATCTTTTCCTGATTACAGGTTGAATCTCTCTAGTCCGGCACTCTCTGGTCCGGCAACATCTGTGGTTCCGGCATGATTTTAGTTAGCCGGATGTCTGCTTATCGTGGAAGAAGGAGGGAGAAAGACTTGGAAGAAGCAGGTGCAGGAGTTATCACAGCTGTGGGCAAATGCTTTGAGAAGCCGCTGGACTTAAGAGCCTATGTGCTGGCTCTTCTCACCACTCAGGCAGTGAAGCCAATCAGGCAGCCTAGTACAGGCTGGTTGCACTTGTTCGGCAGTATAGGCTGGCTGCTCTGCTGTAGGTCCTGATTCCTGACAATCTGCACCCCACACCGCACAGGAACAAGGCACCAGTCCCATAGAACAAAGCATTGAACACACCACTCAGTGTGCTATTTAAATTTCCCAAATGCTTAAATTTGCATGTTGGAGTGCAGTAATTTGCATACCTTGTTTATTTTCAGTTAGTCATCACCAGTTTCCACTGTTATATATTAATTTACTTTCTGTCAGGCTCTTGTCACAAAGAGCAACAGAAAGTTGTGATAAAAGTAACAATGGATTCAACAATGTCAGGATACTTTAGCACATTTTACACCTTTCATTAAATAGAACTTTAATTAGACAATTATGTTTCTACCCACCAAGTGTTATTACACCCACATATGAAAATACAATCTCACCCGAAGAGTGTTGCTTCAATGAGAGCATAAAACCAGCTGCTCTGGAGAGGACGTCAGAAGAAGTGAAGCCACGGAGCCCAAGAACAAATTCCTCAAGACTCTGCATTCAGGATTGTTCCCAATGCTTCAACACTATCATCATCACCATTAGAGGAAACATACTGGGAGCTTTGCCTAACAAATTTGATGGGTGCTGTGATGCAGGATGGAACCAGCAGGCCAGGATCCAGATATGATGCATCCTTCTCAGACTGCTGTCCTCCCCAAATCCCAACTCCCAACTATATCAAGGTCTGACTGGATCCAAAGGCATGATTCTCTATTGGAGCTCTTTCTGACTGTGCCAAAGAAAGATGGAAAGCCAATGGACTTCAGGGACATTCTTTCCCTGTCTCCATCTAAGAAGACCAGACCCTGAGATCTTGGAATCTGTTTGGACTCATGACTTGTAAGGACAAAGCAATTTCAGGACTGTTGGCTGAATAAAGAATCTGTTAATTAAAAGTAATCAATACCCGATAAAACCATTATCTCAAAATTTACTGCTACATAATACTTAAGCAAATTAAAATGAAAAGAAATGTTCATAGTGCTAAATTCAAGTTCTCCACTTTAAATAAGGAATATATGTATTCAGAAAACTTCTGCATGTCTCAAAAGTGGTTTCATTTTGTAGCCAATTCTTCATCATATTCACAGTGGAATGTTCGCATGCTTCTTCCAGGGATTGGATTGTGTTTTGCTAGCCAGCACTTCCAGATCACGGCAAATGCGGATTCGAGTGGTAGAAGGTTCAATGATATCATCAACAAACCCTGTTTAATTTTCCAAAAACAAATTACACACACTTTTGCTTCCCAACCACAATATATCTAGTTGTAATTACCTTGCAACATCAAAACTATGCAGTCACTAAAAAAATAATGTATTAGATAACTGCATACAACTGTTAATTTGCAATTTAACTCACAAGAGAAGCATTAGAGTTAAACTGAAGTTACAGTTGACAATGTGTTTCAATAACTTAAAGAGCCTTGCATAAACCTTATCACCTAATAAGTAAACATTAGAAAGCCAAGAAATTGAGACTTACAATGGGGCTCAATTCAAGAATAAGTGTGAATTTCATTGGGAAGTACTATATATTAGTTTCCTGCAGTTCAAATTAAGACTGTTCAGTTTACAAATGACAAGATGTATTTTCTGTCAATTCTCCAATTCAACCTGGCATCTGATAGTGAAATCCAGTTTTTTCCCTGTCACAAGTCCCAACAATAAACACTGCAGCGAAAACATTTAACACTTCTGTTGATAATCCACTTGCCAGAAAACAATCCATCTTGCTGTGCATGCTAGAACACTGTGCTACTGACAGGACTAAAATGTGCTACAAATGAATATACTCATCAGTAAACAGATGTAACTAAAACATATGGGGTATTGATCATCTGATTTCTACACACACATTTTTCAGAGTAAAAAGGCATTTTAAGGTTCATCTTATAAGAAAAACTTTTAAATTTATGGAAATACAGAATTAAATCCACTACAAGAACAAAAACTAAGTGCCTTGGCCTACCACCTGGGGGCAGTAGTGTATATGTTGGGGAACTGAAGCAGAGCCAGAAGTCTGATCCCTTCTAAAGTTGACCAACATACCTCATTAAACGCCACCCAAACTGTCATAGTGCTCTGAAGTACTATGGAAGTTGTCCAGATTTTGAAATGCCTCACATATTTAGAACATTTTTAATATGCTTATCAGCACTTCAGACATGGCTCTGTGTCCTACACCTCACAAGTGACTCAAAAAAATTGTATTAGAAGCCCTTCAGATGTGTTGTTTTGTAGCTGGAATTTTTGAATAAATAAATAAATTAATAAAAATAAAAACGTTAAAGTGTTTCAATAGTTTCCAAACTATGATTAGTGCCACTTTCATTCCCAAATCCCTTGTCTTTAAAATGCCGTGTGTGATTAACCTAATATTTGATCAGTGTTAGCCAGTGATCACAGACCACACAAGTGAAATTTGACTCTCAAAAGACTTTCACCAAGGAATTTAAGAAAGCAACTTGAAGAACAAAGTCCCAGGTACCTCTGACAGCCGCAGGGAAGGGATTTGCAAATTTATTCACATATTCTGCCTCTGCATCTGTCTCTTTTCCTCTGAAAATGATCCGGACAGCACCCTAGAAAGACATACACATATTCCCTGAAACTGGACTGAAATAAGTAATCCACCATTAAAAAAGCTTTTATTTAAGGCACAGAATTTAAAGCACTCCAGTAAAAGCTGTACTATAAACTAGTAAGAGACTTCAGAGAAAAATCAGTTGCATTAATCTCAGCAGGCCTCCTCAATGATTTTCAGAAATGGCTATGGCTGCTGGAAGTCAGAAGTGAAACACAGCCTGCATTTACCTTTGCACCCATTACTGCAACCTCTGCTGTAGGCCATGCGTAATTAACATCTCCTCGTAAATGCTTCGAACTCATCACATCATATGCACCCCCATAAGCCTGGAAGAGACAGGAAGTCATTGATATCAGACAAGTGCACAACAGCAACAAACTAAATCCCTCCTGCAAGTATTGCCATTCCAGAGACAAGGATGGACTGAAGAGAGGCTAAGTTGGTCCATTTTGAGAGCAACTGCTCATTACTGGTATAACTTTGCTTCAAACTTCACAAGAAGTCTGTGTCAAGCTTGACCTCTAACTAACAGAAGCAATAAAGTGAGACAATGGAGGTGTCTAAATCTAATGACATGAAAGTACTACTTTTAGTATCTGCTTTTATAAACATGTCCATCAAAGGCCTCCGCCTTCCTTATCATGGAAGGGTTAATGTATTGAAAGTACAGTAGTGCCATAATACATGCCTGGTGGTCTCGACTCAGAAAGACCTTTTGAAAATGACAAGCAAGTTGTCACTGAAGGTTGGGAATGGTACTTCTGAGCAAAACTGTACCAGAATGAGAAAACAAAACTGAACCTGTTTAGAAGTCAGTTGATATGGGGGAAAAATAGGGATTGGTCCTGCTTTGAGCAGGGGATTGGACTACATGATCTCCTGAGGTCCCTTCCAACTCTGAGATGATTCTATGATACTATCCTCATCTTTATGGTTCTATCAAATAGCCAATTAGTGCAGAATCATGAACTCCAATTTTAGCATCTTTATTATTATATTGCTGGCGTCAGCAGTGTAATCAATGCTGAACATAAAAAGGTGAAATCAAAAGAGTTCAGAAATTTACATGAAAATAATGTGTTGCCAAGCCACAACATAGTGAATTTGCAGCAACTAATGAGAACATAAGAATGCCCACACTGGATCAGACCAATGGTCCATATTGCCTAGTATCTTGTCTTCGGACAGTGGACAATGCCAGGTAGGTGCTTCAGAAAGAATGAACGGAACAGGCAATCATCAAGTGGATCCATCCCATCATCCACTCCCTGTTTCTGCTAAACAGAAACTCGGGACACCCAGAGCATGGGGATGCATCTTTGACCATCGTGGCTAATAGCCTTTGATGGGCCTATCCTCCATGAACTTATTTCAGTCTTTTTGAACCCTGTTATACTTTTGGCCTTCACAACATCCCCTAGCAATGAGTTTCACAGGTTGATTGTGCACAGTGTGAAGAAGTACTTCCTTTTGTTTGTTTTAAACCTGCTTCCTATTAATTTCATTGGGTGACGCTTGCTTCTTGTGTTATGTGAAGCGGTAAACAATACTTTTGTATTCACTTTCTCCACACCATTTATAATTCTATAGACATTTATCATAACCCCTTAGTCATTTCAGCTTGCAAAAGGAGAAGTCCCAGTCTTTTTAATCTGTCCTCATATGGAAGCTGTTCCATACCCTTCATTTTTGTTGCCCTTCTCTGTGACTTTTCCATTTCTAATATATCTTTGATAAGATAGGAAACCAGAACTGCATGCAGTATCCAAGATGTGGGTATACCATGGATTTATATATTGGCATTATGGTCTTTTCTGTCTCATTATCCATCCCTTTCCTAGTGCTTCCAAATGTTCTGTTAGCTTTTCTGGCTGGCGCTGCGCATTGAGCATATGTTTCCAGAGTACCAGCCACAATGACTGTAAGATTTCTTTCTTGAATGGTAACAGCTAATTTGGACCCCATCATTTTGTATGTATAGTTATGTTTTCCAATGTGCATTACTTTGCATTTATCAACATTGAATTTCATCTGCCATTTTGTTGCCCAGTAGTTTTATGACATCCTTTGTAACTCTTCGCAGTCTGCTTTGGATTTAGCTGTTTTAAATAATTTTGTATCTGCAAATTTTGCTTCCTCACTGTTTTCCCCTTTTTCCAGACAATTTATGAATATGTTGAACAGCATTGGTCACAGTACAGATCATTGAAGGACACCACTATTCACTTCTCTCCACTCTGAAAATTGACCATTTATTTTTGTCCTTTGTTTCACATCTTTTATCCAGTTACTGACCCAGGTGAGGACCTTCCCTTTTATCCTATGACTATTTACTTTGCATAAGAACTTTGGTGAGGGACCTTGTCAAAGGTCTTCTGAAAATCCAAGTACACTATATCCACTGTATCACCCTTCTCCAAATGTTTGTTGACCCCCTCAAATAATTCTAATAGAGTAATGAGGCATGATTCCCCTTTACAAAGCTGTGCTGATTTTTTCCCAACACACAATGTTCATCTATATATCTGATAATTCTGTTCTTTACTATAGTTTTGACCAACTTGCATCACACTGAAGTTAGGCTTACCATCCTGGAATTGCCAGGATTGCCTCTGGAGCCTTTTAGACAAAAACTGGTGTCACATTAGCTATCCCCACTGTCATCTTGTACAGAAGCTGATTTAAATGATAGGTTACTAACTACACTTAGTAGTCCTGTAATTTCACATTTGAGTTCCTTTAGAATTCTTGAAGGAATACTATATTGTTCTGGTGACTTATTACTATTTAATTTACCAATTTGTTCCAAAACCTCCTGTATTGACACCTCAATATGACAAAGCTCCTCAGATTTGTCACCTAAAAAGAATGGTTCAAGTGTGGGAATCTCCCTCATATCTTATGCAGTGAAGACTGATGCAAAGAATTTATTTAGCTTCTCTGCAATGGCCTTATCCTCCTTGAATGCTCCTTTAGCACCTCAATGGTCCAGTGGCCCCACTGCTTATTTGGCAGGCTTCTTGGTTCTGATGTACTTAATGTGTTGTTTTTTTTCCTTCCAATTCTTCCTTGCAATCCTTTTTGGCAATCTTTCTGACTTAGTAGCTGTCCTCATGGAATATACTTTTTCTCCCCATGTTTTCAAAGCTGCTTTTTTTCCTCCTGCAGACTCACTCTAAGAGGCCTGTTGAAATCTGAGCCACTCAGCTATACTCTTATGATTCAGAATTGTGACAGGATCAAAGAGAAGCCAGTTAGATGAAGAATCTGCACAGTGCTGCAAAGATATGATCTGAGAACTCAATCATCATCTTATGTTTTTCTTCATCTGACCTTTTGGAGGAACCTACCTTCACATGACAGCAGAACAGTACTTCCATGGACTCTTGATATCTCTGATCCAATTATTCCGATTTTTTATTGGGTGCTGGACCCAAAGATGTCTGTGTTGCAATGCAGTTTTCACAGGGTGAGCAGCTAAAGCCATCTCTGCTAATACTTATTCTAAAAGCAAACATTGCACTTGCAAAATAGGCTCACAGGGGTACCCCTGGACACAAACAGTGCCAGTATGTGAAAAGGAATCAGGAACCAGCCAACCAAACTTTATTTATTTATGTATTTTACTAATGCTGAATTACAATAAAAACACCCTAAGTTTCAGTTAAAGTAGACCTCCACAAGACAAAGGAAAGAGGAATGGTTAAGGTCCCAAGATCACTTGTGATGGTACACACAGAGGGAACAGTCATGATTTATAACCCTGGACCCCATATGTACACCCTCTCATGGTTACACAGCTCTGAACATTCTGGGCCCCTTGAGTCAGGGCATGCATCTTCCAAACAAGGACCTGAAGGGGCTCAGGGAGCAGGTTCTTAGTGATATGGACAGAGAAGAAATAGGGAGAGATTAGACAGGAAGAAACAGTAGCAGGGTTTGGTTAATATATTATGCTACAAGGAGGAGTAAAAATTACACCAGGGTGGCAAGCCTAGAAGAAAGGGAGGATTCTGGAGTTTCTGACAACAATAGAGAAAGCAGAGAGAAGGGTAGAAAGACAAGATGTTCAGTTTTTGCCATGTTGCGTTGGAAGAATGTCTTGCAAGCAGTTCAAAAGGTGAGGCTGAATAGAGAAGGAAGAGTGAGATGATGGTACCTGAACTCCTGAGAACAGCTAAGGTATGCAGAGTCTGCATTTACAATTCACCTATCAATTCGGTGTCTAACAAAGAACAGATAGATAGAAACAGGAGGGCAAAGGAAAGGGTACCGAGGGCAGAGCTCTGAGGAATAATGAAAAAGCATAAGAGGGAGGAGCACCCATGTAAGGAGACGTTAGCAGCAGCAGAGAAGGAAGGAAGAGAACACAGACTCACCACAGCTCCAGGAGGCAAGGCAATAGGAGGACTCAATTGTCTAAAGTGACAAGAAGTTCAGAGAATGGCAAGTCTAAATCTGGTCAGTTAGGTCAATTGTACCCTCATTGAGAGAAGTTCAGTAACAGAGGGGACTGACAATTGTCTGCAAGAGTTCCAAGCGAGGAAATGAAGATGAGAGCAGACAGAATATTGAAGGAGCTTAGCGGAAAAGGGCATGGAGGAGTTGTAGCAACATTCTGACAGGTGAGTAGACACACAAGCTGCTTGAAAGTTGAAAGAAAGAAGCCTTATGAAAGAGGAAGCAAGAGACAACAGGACCCTGGAAGGAAGTCGCCTCTGAATAACATTACTTCTAGCAGAACAGAAGGCCTTCGAGAACACCAAGAAATAATGCCACCTTACCTTTCTGGTGATTATAGTAATTTTGGGCACAGTTGCTTCTGCAAAGGCAAACAGTAATTTTGCACCATGGCGTATGATTCCTCCATACTCCTGAGCTGTGCCTAAAAATTATGAGAACCAAAAAACCTGTTCAGGAAAGTTACCCAAAACACATCACTTCACCCGGACAGCTGTCTCCAGGTGCTGCCAGCAGGTCAGCTAGCACTGATCAAAGCCACACCACCAGTAGGATTTACTGTACACTAGTGTTCTCCCCATCTCCATTCTGGACAATAGGGTAAAGAAAACTCATGGAGAACTGCAATGAACATATATGACAGGTGAACAGCAGCGATATGGCATCACAATACCATAAAAATATTGTTAATAGGTTCCCACTTCGTGGCAAATCTTGGTTCAGACCCCAACCTATTTATCAGAGAAAAATTCCTCCTCATCTGTTAATTTCACTTTTCTGGAAATATAATACTCCGACATGGAGAAGGGCATGTTTTTCCACTTCATACTCAAGGACAGTTTAAAGCCATTATGCAGGGTCAATATCAGGAAAAGACACTTCCTCGTAAAACTCGCCAGAGCTGTGAATCCTACACAAGAGAATACTTACAAACAAACAGCAAAGACAATCTCAGGCCATACCTGAAAACAAATATTGGGCTCCCATGGGCATACCGCAATTAATTTGGGTAAGTAAACATAAGTGAAACACAGCAGCTCTGGTGAGTTACAGTGAAAAGGAACGACAAATAAAAAGCTGTGCCCTAACTACACTTCTCCCAACATAAAACAGTCATAAGGGGAGGATTTGCTGACATGTCCTTTCTTAGAAGTGAAATTAGCAGGCAGGTAAAGAGTTTTTCTCCATCACTCTGAGGTCCTGGGCTCCCCTGAAGGTTGAGGAATCAATCCCCTGGTTCTAATGATGGAAATATAGCTGTAAGAGACACCATCCTGAACTTCTGAGACTTGGCAAAGTTAAAATCAGTCTCCACCCTCTATTCTTTTTCGTGACCGGAAAATAGTTTGATTAAAATCTTTTCCCTCTGTGCTTAACAGGAAATAGTTCCACAGCTCCCCATTCACAGAAGTGAGTCGACTTCTTGCTTTAACAGGTGCTTGTTGGAGGGGTGCCTGAAGAGAAAGAGGATGGGGGGGTGGGTATACTGGACGAAGGTAAAATGGATAGCGTACCCAGATCTTATAATCTGCAGCACCCACTTGTCCAATGTCCTTCTCTCCCATGTGGGAAGACAGTGGGAGAGATGGTTTCTGAAGGGTGGAAGGTGGGAAAAATAGTACATATATAGCTGAGTTTAGTGGGACAGTTCTGGGCTCTCAACCAGCCCATCGAAACTGACACTTGGATGATAATGATGGTTCAGAAGAGGTGCAGAGGGAGCAGGTGGTCTCTTTCACTGGAATCTCGACTTTTTCCTGGGTGGTTCAAACAGTCTCTAGGATCCAGAGAATGAAGTGGGGCAGGATCTTTGAGACATTTGGGATCTACTACATCTTTATTTGTTTATAGGTGTGTAAGTCCCAAGAGATCTCAGAGTGTCTCTGGAATCCTTAAAGGTATGCAACGAATCACCAGAGGACCCTGTGAACAGTTTGAGGCCATCGAAAGAAAGGTCCTCAACCATGCTTTGGACATCCCTTGGGAATCCAGACAGCTGAAACCATGACATCCTCCACATGACCACTGCCATAAAGATGGATTGAGCAGCAGTGTTGGCTGTGTTCAATGAGAACTGTAGCGATGTTCTGGTTAACAGCTGACCTTTGTTGTTAATAGCTTGAAACTGGTCACACTGATCAGCTGGCAGACGCTCAATAAAGGTGGTGACTTTGGCATAATTTGAATGATTGTATTTAGCCAAGAAAGCTTGACAGTTCATAATCCTACACTGAAAAGTCACGGATGAGTAGTCCTTCTGCTGAATAGATCAAAGCATTCTTGGTTGTTAACAAATTGCATGGCCTTTGCATGATATCTTCTGCCATGTTCGTTCACTGCCTCCACAACCAGAGAGTTCAGAATTGGATGGGCAAACAGAATTCAGCCTTTAGTTAGAATTTAATATTTCTCACTGGCTCATTTACACATCAGCAGAATTGTCACAGAGATCTCCCAAATGGATTTTGCAAGATCCAACAAGGCCTCATTTATAGACAGGGCAACTCAGGTAGAGGGAGTTCATTGGAGGATGTCCAGGAGCTTATGTTGTGATTTTCAAGGGAATCTGGAGGGAATCTGCAATGTGCTTCATTAACTCTTGGAAATGTCTGAACTCATCAGCCACAGATAATAGAGGAAGAATAACCACTTCATACAGGGAATATTAAGAAATATTTGTTTGGGGAGGGTGATGGGGCACAGCTGCCTCTCACTGGCAGAAAAGTGGTTAAAAGCAGCCCTAGGAAGGCTGTGCCATTAGAAAGAGGCTGAGTAGCCAGCCATGGCCTGGTAGGCTCATATAGGAAGGGCTGCAGGGCAGAGCAGAGTTAAGTAGCTGACTGAAGCTCCAGGGGTGAAGACCAGGCTCCTAGCAGGAGGAAGGAGTGCCAGCACCTGGGACGGAGCAGTGATGCAAGTAGGGACCGGGGGATCTAGAGATAGAATGTTAGAGCAGAGATTGCAGATCCCCCAGAGAGATTGCAGGTCCCCTGGAAGGGGGGAACAAAGTGTGTGGCACAGCCATAGGGCAGTGTCACTGAAGATGACACCACTGTCCTGAGAGTGGTGCAGGCTCTGGAATAAAAGTGGTGGGAGAGAGGCACCACAAGAGGAGAGTGCCCTGGGAAGCAGAGCTAATTCCCATGATAGCTGTCAGGAGACACCAGAATTGTGATTCACACCCCATCACAGGGAGTAATCTCTTTATCTGCCCTAGTCTCCTGTTCCTCAAAGGGTTTTTGTGCCTGAGCTAACGGAGGATGAGGAGTTAAAGCAGGGAAGCATCTCTTCTATATTCCCCACAAAAGACACTAGGGGCTTGGGAAAATTGCTGATAATATAAAGCCCAAGGATCCAAATATGGCCAATGGAGAGGAGGTCTGAAAGGCATTAGGAGTGGCATCCATTGGTTGCTTGAACCAGGTCAGGAGAACCTGGGGCCTGTCTTTGGTGGAACTCTCCCTTCTTGTCAAAAGTGTCAGGATGGAAAACATTTGTCTGAAGTGTCGGGGAGCACAGGATCAAAATATTCAAATTGTAGGAAAATTCCTCCTCTTTAAGAGGGGGAGCCTCAGCACTCTGAAAGTGTTGGAGACTCAAGAAGCACCAGGGGAAAGGTCCCACCTCCATAACCATGCTTGTGTCTGTACCAATAACTTCTTACTACCAACTAACCAGGAATACTCAGGTGCCTCCAAAAGAAACAGATCCCTTGAGAATCTGAATTCCTGCAGTACTGGATGGGTTTGAAGAACAGGACTCTGTTCTGTTGTTGGCACTGGGGGTATACGCTACTCTGGCAAGTTCACTCTGGTCAAAATAGACAGTACTGATGAGGCTGCCTTAGGGGTCACCAAGACCATACGAGAGGCATGACATCTTCCTGGTACTAAGGCCAACTTGGACATAGATGGTAATGAAAAATTATGGGTACTGTCCTCTGAGAGGTGGAATATTTCGATGATGCAGTGTCCTGCTTGTGCAGCACTGAAGGTTTTATTACTGAGTTATGTTCACTGTCCTTTTTCTCTGCTGAGCCCAGAGCCCTGGGTAGAGAATCAATACTAAGAGTGTCTGGAGCCTCAGCAGTACCCAGGGTAGAAGGTGATGTCTCCACAGGGGTCTTGTTCTGTAGGGACCAAGGACTTTGAGGTGGGATCTTTCTGTGGGAATGACTCAGTTTTCTGTGGATATCTCTGTGGATTTACCTCAGGTGGAACAAGGTAAATGTGCTGAAGTTGACAGGGCACTGTCTTCACTCAGCACTGATGTCAGTGGGTGGTGATGGTGGTGGTGGTCTCTTGGCCTGGCTCTGAAGCTGGTTGGAGGGAATGCTCTAAAACAGTCTGTTTTAGCTCCTGAATTTTTCTTGCCCTGTCCTTAAAAGCAGTGCAGATGGAGCACTTTTGTGGAATATGAGACTCTCCCAAGCAGCACATACAAAAGGAATGCCCATCGTTGACCAGGATGGCCTCCCAGCAAGAGACGTACCGCTTGAAGCCCAGACAGCCTGGCATACCCCAAGGTAACAGTATGTAGCAAGGGAAGGTCCCCTCCCAAAGGGGAAAGAGTTTGAAAGTCTCTCCTTTATCAGCACTCTGAGGAGTTAGAACCGCTGGAAGCACATACTGCAGCTGTTCTGACACAGGTGGTCAACAGAATTCACACCCCATAGGTTTCCCTCCAAGAGGCACTGGTCCTTTCTTCCCACATCACCAGTCAAGATAACAAATAGGTGATGCAGTGGGTTTGGTCTTAATTGTACCTTTGCAGGAACAATCCCTCTCACACCTCCCGAGGCAGCAATGCAACTCTTCAGACCTTAACACAAGGCAGAATAGGAATGCTACAGCTGAGCCCTTTTTGAGGTACTTGGAATCTCAAAATAACAATGAAATGCAGAGCACGTGAAGTGCAAATAACTTCTGCCCAAGCTGCGATGGGGTGCTGGCGAGGAAGCAGCCAATCTTTGGCAGGGCCCTGCATGATGGCTTTGGAACTGCTCTGGCACCTGCAGGAGATGAATTCACCCTGCCTGACAAACATGACCTTAGATAAAGAAACAGAGAAATGGTATTAAATATTCTAGCCCAAATGCCCTCCCACCCCAATCATAGGGAGTTACAAATATGAAGGGCCTACCTGGCAGAAATCCAGGAACATCCACAAAAGTGATCAGAGGAATGTTGAAAGCATCACAGAATCGAACAAAACGGGCTCCCTTCACAGAAGAATTTATGTCTAAACACCCTAGTGTTCAAAAACAGAGAGGATGACATATTTTATGGGGCTTTTAAACTGGTCTAATAAATACTAACCTTCTGATAGTGCATTCAGAGTACCAGCAGGATCTCACTGTATAGTGTGGCTGTATTATCTAGTATTTCATCCAAATTATTCCTGTTTTTGTATTTCTAGTTGTGGGGGACTATTGTCTGTCTGTTTCGTGATGTTCCCCCCCTCAACTTGACTTCCCCCCCTCAACTTGACTTCAAGATCATGGATAAAAAAATTAAAAACACCTAAATCTAACTGAAAGTCAGAGAGACCTTCTATCTGTATTCATTTCATACTATATCTTTGTATTGCAATCACACAGAGAGGCCTCAATCAGATTGTGACTGCGTTGCGGTAAGTGCTGTACAATTCTATGAGAGAGAGTTCCTGCCCCAAAAAGCTTACAAGCCAAACAGTGCCATTTTAAAGTATTTTGTATTCTTTTTTCTCTTCATTGCCATAAACATTCGATAACTTCATCATTAAACATTATACATTATTCACATCCAGTGTAAAACCACAACTTTACACTGATACACATAGCAAAACCAGCATTTTCAGTTCATACAGTCAGAATTTAAGGCCACAAGGGACCACCAGATCATCTAGCCTGACCTTTTGTATGTCACAGGCCACCACCACTACCCTGGACTCCCACACTAACCCTACAACTAAAATAAGACCACATTAAAATGAGATCCACAGTCAGAGAATAGGAGGGAGTGAGATGCACTAGTGCTTGAGGCCCTTGCAGGGAAATGATTAAGTGAAGTATCTGCAGTGCTGTAGCTGTGTCAGTCCCAGGATATTAGTGACACCAAGTAGGTGATGAAATATTTTATTGTTGCTGAGCTAGACAAGCTTTTGACCTACACAGGGCTTATCTTCCGGTCTGGGAACGGCACTCAGTGTCACAGCTAAATATAAGATAAAATTGATAGTTTAGCATAAATAGTAAGATACAGACTAAGAAACCATTCCAGATGAAGTGGTCCATTAATTATACCCAAATAATTATTGCAAGTGCCCCATGCCTACATGCTACGGAGGAAGGTGAAACTCCCCCAAGGTCACTGCCAATCTGACCTGAAGAAAAATTCCTTCCCAACCCCACATATGGTAATCAGTTAAATCCTGGGTATGTGAGCAAGAACCAGTCAAGCCAAGCACCTGAGAGAGAGAATGCTAGGTACCACTCATGCAGAGTCCCATCTCCAATCATGGTCATCCCTGATTCTTCACAGAAAGGAGATATAAAAATCTCCCAGAATACACTGGGCAATGGGGAAGAAGATTCCTTCCTGACCTCTGCATGTGGCCATCTGAAATCTTGAAGCTTGAGCTTTACGAACATAAGATATAAACCAGAAATGAGCCCTACAACTATTGAGCCTTAACCTCCACCTCATACATAACTCAGTCATACAACTGTACTCATAAATTTGTCCAGCTCTCTCTCAAACTAATTGAGTTGTTTGCCTATATAACTGCTATTGAGAGGCTGTTCCAGAACCTCACTCCTCTGATCACTAGAAACCTTCTTCTAATTTCCAGCCTGAATTTGTTTGGTCAGTTTATATCCATTTGTTCTTTAGCTTATACAGTCCTATCCTTTAGCTTAAACAGTTCTGTCCTTTAGCTTGCACAGCTCTTCACCCACTCTGGTATTTACCGCTCTAATGTATTTATAGAGAGCAATCATATACCCTCTTAGCTTTCTTTTTTCTAGACTAAACAAGTCAAGATCTTCCAGTCTCCTCTAATAAGACAGACTCTCCATTACCCTGATCCTTCTAAGAAGTCTTTGCTGCACCTGTTCCACTTTAAATTCATCTTTCTTGAACATGGGTGACCAAAACGGTACACTGTATTCAGATGAGGTCTTATCGGTGCCTTGTACAAAGGCATTAATAAGTCTCTCTCTACTGAAAATGCCTCATCTGATACATCCTAAGAGGCACATTTCCCTTTTTACAGCCTCATATTGGTGCTCCTAGTTACCTTATGATGGGCTCTCACACCCAGGTCTCGTTCTTCCTCTGTCACTTCCAGGTGATGTAGCACAAATGCTTATTATTGGATCCTAAGTGCATGAACTTGCTCTTTGTACTATTTAATTTCATCCCATTTCTATCACTCCAGTCTTCAAGGTCATCCAGATCTTCCTGTCTAATATTCTGATCCTCCTCTGCATTCACGATGCCTCCCAACCTTGTTTCATAACCCAATTTCATTAGTACACTCATACTTCTTTGAGCCAAGGTCTTATTCAATATTTTTATTAAAGATTGGTCTCAAGACTGATCCTTGAGGAATTCCACTAATAACTCCCCTCCAGCCTGATAGTTCACACCTCAGCATAACCACTGCCTTCTCCCTTTTAGCCAATTCCTTCACCATCTTACAATGCCTTTACTGGTCCCCATTTTCCCCAATTTAACTAATAATTTCCCATGGTGTACAATGTCAAATGCTTTACTGAAGTCCAGGTATTACATCTACCGCACTTCCCTTATCTAAAAAAAAAAAAAAAGATCAGTCGGTTTCTCAAAGGAGGAAATCAGCTTAGTCTGACATGATCGACCTTTGGTGAACTTATGTTGCATTACATCTCTTTTACCATTTACCTCTATGATGTTATTTATTCCTTACTTCACAATTTATTCTAAAACCTTGCACACTACTGAGGTCAGACTAACAGGTTTGCAATTGCCCAGATCACTTTTCTTCTTTCTTAAATAGAGGTCTGATATTAGCTGTTCTCCAGTCATATAGTTCTACCCCCAAATAATACATTTATTAAAAATCACTGCTACCGGACTAACAATCTCATGTGCCCGTTCTTTCAGTATTCTAGGATGGAAGTTATTTAGTCCCCACTTCGATCTGAGTGCATTAAGTCTAAATTTTTCTTCCACCTCAGATGTATTCATTTCCATTTCTAGATGCTCATTTCCATCAGCCATATCGCATTCATGTAGGTGTTCCACATTATCATTGTTATTGAAAACTGAGGCAAAGTATTCATTTTAGTTTTTAGTTTTATCCTCTTCCCATTCACACTGCATAGCAGCCCAACCTCATCCTTCTTTATTCTCTATTTGTATAACTAAAAAATAAATTAGTTATTTTAATTTCTTTGGCAACAGCTAATGCAGCTTGACTTTAGCAATTCTCACTTTATTCCTACATCTTCTAACCTCCATGATGTAGCATTCTTTGTTAATCAATGCCCCCATACATTCGCTATAGGCTCTCTGCCTATTCCTAATAACCTTTTTGAGGTGGTTATACATCCAGCTGGGTCTGGAGCCTTTCCCTTCAAGTTTCTCCCCTTTTCTTGGGATTAAAAATTTCAGATAGTTTTTGTATAATTGATTTGAAGAAATTCCAAGACTCCTCCACAGTTAAGACGTTGAGCTCTTCAGTCCAGCTGACTTCTTTAACTAATTCCCTTAATCTCTGAAAGTCTGCCCTTTTGAAATTAAAAACCATAGTTGATGACCTTGTTTTAATTATCCTACCATTTAATTTAAATTGAATCAACATGTGATCACTTGATCCAAGGTTCTTTCTTAAGACCAGTTCTGTTATGTCCTTGCTACTTACTAAAACACTCCAAGAATTTCTCCTGTTTCCATGCCAAAAAAACCCAAACAAAATGTATATGATGATATTTTATTATATTTAATCTATACAAAACTGATACAGAACAGAGATAGCCTTGAGCTTTTAGACATCTTTGTCAAACTTGAAACTATTGAATCAAAATCTAAACAGAAGTAAAACCTGCTAATTTTCTCAGGTACCAGTATGATAGCTAGCAATTTGACTTAGCAAATGTTTGTATTTTATCAAGTTGTTCGTCAGAAAAAGAACCACCATGGGTAGTCATACAACCATCTAATTGTCTCAAAAATGTAATTTACCACATAGAGACAACTTCATTTAACAGAGGGAACAAAATTCCCTTCAAAGTAACATAAGAATACCAGCTCAGACCAGGGGTCTATCTAATCCAGTAACAGTAACCTATGGCTAGTACTAGAGAGATGTTAGAGAAATATGCAAGGGAGATAAGAGCTAATCCCCATCCATTAATTACAGATTAATGAAAATACAAGGGTTTACAGCCTTTCCACATTTTCTCATCTTTTAAAAAGAATCCTTACTATGGTAACTCCAAATGTGCTTATTATCAAATAAAATGTCTAAAATCTGTTAAGCTCTTGACTTCAATTAATTAAACATAGATATAATGGTAATAAGCTCCACAGGCTTGTTCTGCATTATGTGAAAAAGCACTACATTTGTCAGATTTCAATTTGCTGGCTATTGATTTCACTGAATTCCCCTTGTTTGTTTACTGTGAGAAAAGAGGACTAGAAGTGCCTGAACTGCCCTCTCCATAGTGTTTATCTGCTATATCTTTATCACGTTCCTCAGATTTGTCATCTTGCTAAATGAAATGGTTTCTAAATGGATGATTTAGTTGGGGATTGGTGCTGCTTTGAACAGGGGGCTGGCCTAGATGATCTCCTGAGATCTCTTCCAATCCTGATATTCTATGATTCTAATCTTTTCATTCATTCTTCAGATGGCAGTTTTTCTATGTCCCTAGTCATTCTCACTGACTGCCCGTGAATTGTCTCTTTCAGCTGTGTCTAGGGTTGCCAACTGTCTAATTGCCCACACCCAAAGACCTATGCCCTGCCCCTTCCCGAGGCCAGGCTGCTGTCCCGCTCCTTCACTGAGGCCCTGCCCCCCACTCACTCCATCCCTGCTGCCTCCTTTGCTCGCTCTTCCCCACCTTCACCAGGCTGGGGCAAGGGGTTTGAGTCCAGGAGTGGATGCAGGCTCTGGGCTGGGGTGTGGGAGGAGGTGAGAGTTCTGGGAGGCAGTTTGGATGTGTGTGGAGGGTGAGGGGTCAGGCTCTGGGAGAGAGTTTGGGTGTAGGGGGGGGGATGCAGGGTGTGGGCTCTGGCAGGGAGTTTGGGTGTGGGCTAAAGGCTGAGGCGGGGGTTGGGTTGCGGGGTGGGGACTGAGGCGTAGAGTTTGGTTGTGGGAAGGGGTGCAGCCTCTGGGAGGGAGTTTGGGTGAGGGCTGTGGTTTGGGGCAGGGGTGCAGCGCTTACCTTAGGCGGCTCCTGAAAGTGACCAGCACATCCCCCTGGCAGCGCAGCAGCTCCTAAGAGGGAGGCCAGGGGGTCTCTGTGCACTACTAGCCACAGGCACCACCCTTGCAGTTCCTGGCCAATGGGAGCTGCAGAGTTGGTGCTCAGGGTGGGGGCAGCATACAGAGGCCTCCTTTCCCAGGGACATGCCAATTGCTTCCGGGAGTGGCATGGAGCCAAAGCAGATAGGGAGCCTGTCTTAGCTCTGCTGCGCAGCTGGACTTTTAGCGCCCAAAATCTCCCGGTTTGGCTGAAGTAGCCTTTGGGAGATAAAGCGTAACTCCAGCAGATTCCCAGCAAAAGCGGGAGGGCTGGCAACCCTACCTGGGTCTGTTTGGCTAGGAATGCCAAACACCATATTCCATGTGATGAGGTATCACTGGTTTATAGTATGGATTTAGAATTATTTCAGTAGTACCCTCTCTCATTTATTATGCATCTTTAGCTGCACATTGAGCAGGGGTTTTCACTGAGTTGACCTGAAAGATGCATGTTGTCTTTTCTGAGTGGTAGCAGTTGCGAAGTTTTTATTCCAGACAATATAAATCATTTTACAATAGGCAACATGGAATTTTATCTGCTCTATGCTATGCTGCCCATCTAACTACAGTAAAACCTCAGTTTAACGGACTAATTCGGGCGAGGGGGTGTCCGTTAAATCAAAAAGTCCGTTATTTAATAAAAATAAAAAAACCGAGCTGTTGGAGCAGCAGCCCGCCTGCCACAGGGTCGGGGCGGCAGCTCCGCAGCCTGCCCACTGCTGGGACCCGGGCGGCAGCCGGGAGCTGGCAGCCAGCCCGCCCACTGGCGGGACCCGGGCGGGAGCCAGGAGCCAGCCCGCCTGCTGCCGGGACGGGGGCAGCAGCCGGGAGCCAGCAGATGGCCGCCAGGGAAGGGGACCGGGGCCGCAGCAGGGAGGGGTCGTGGTTTGATATGGATCAGAAATTTTGTCCGTTGCATCCGAAGTCCGTTAAATCGAGGTCCGTTAAATTGAGGTTTTACTGTAGTTTTGCTTAGTAGCACTGAAGTTTTTCAATGGTTTTTCTAATCTTGACACAAAATTATTCAGGCTCATAATCTGCGAATTTTGCCACTGTTCCAGATCATTAATATGTGACATAAATTGATAGACCTACCACAGAACCTATTCCACTATTAGACTTTTAGGGGAAAGCGAACTTTTAGACCAGGGGCAGGCTAACTTTTTGGTCTGAGGGTCACATCCGGTTTCCGAAATTGTATGACTGGTCAGTTAGCCTGTCCTCTGCCCCATATCTGACTCCTCCTGCTTCACGCCCCGATGGCCCCCTTCGGACTCCTGCTCCATCCAAACCCCTCCCCCCCGTTCCCTGATGGCCCCCCTGGGACCCATGCCCCATCTAGCTCTCCCTGTCCCCGGACCCCCACCCCGACTACTCCCTGCTGCCTCATCCAATCCCTCCTCTCGTTCCTGACTGTCCCTCCCCTCCGGATTCCTGCCCCCATTCAACCCTCCCCCCCCCCCCGTTCTCTGCCCTCTGACCGCCCAGGCCCCTAGTCACACCCCTGCCCTCTGACTACCACCCCCAACTCCCATGCTCTCTATCCAACTCCCCCTGCTCCCTTCCCGCGCTGCCTGGAGCACCAGGACAGGCAGCCGTGCCACCCGGATGGAGTCAGCTGCGCCACCACACAGCACAGAGCACCAGGTCAGGCCGCGGCTCTGCAGCTGCACTGCCCAGCAAGAGCTTGCAGCCCCGCTGCCCGGAGCACTGCGCCGCTGACACAGTGAGCTGAGGCTGCAGGGGAGGGGGAACAGCCGGGGAGGGGTCAGGAGCTAGCTACCTGGGCCAGAAGCTCAGGGGCTGGCCAGGAGGGTCCCGTGGACCGGATGTGGCCCACGGGCTGTAGTTTGCCTACCTGTTTTAAACACTCAAAGTAGACCTACTTATTATGGTGACATATGTCCTCACAATGCGTGTAATAAACAAAACACAATTAGCAGGCAGCTTATAAACACTCTTTTGTTAGAAATATATATTCCCGGCACCAGGCAGCTAGTTCCTACCTGATGCCACTTTGGGTTGATTACCCAGCAATCCAACAGTTCTTCCATTCATCCTTGCAAATCCAACAATGATGTTCCTAGCATAGGAGGGCATGATTTCAAAGAATTCCCTCTCGTCAACAATCTGCAAGAATGAGATTTAGGGCTTGGTTACACTGGCACTTTATAGCGTTATATAGCCTCCAGGAGCGCTATAACTCTGTCCCTGAACACACTGGCAAGGCACATATTGCGCTAAAAGTCTGAGCTTATCGTGCTACTTGTAAACCACCTTTTCGAGAGGAATAAAAGCTTTTGCGTATTCCCTGTAGCACGTTATGGCAAGTGTAATCAGTCATTACGCTATAAGGGATCTCTGGCATGCCTCCGAGCCATTTAAGGCAATTGACGAGCCATTTAAAGCAATTGACGCCTTTGTGTTGTTTTGCAAAGGGAAGAAGGAATGCGGAAGTTCCTTTTCAGAACTCCGCTCTTAACTCAGCAATTAACAAGTGAAAGTGCTTACCAATGGAGCTGTGAGAGTGAAATTCAGAGCCTGCTACTTTTCTCTAGAGAAAAATCACTGACAGCATGAAGTTCTCTCCCTCCACATACACACAACACTTCCCCCCTAACCCTCCTCCTTTGGAAAGCACGTTGCACCCAGCTGAATGCTGGGATAGCTGCCCATAATGCACCACTCCCTGTGCCGTGGCAATGCCGCAAATGTGGCCACGCCATCCCATGTTATAGCGCTATAGCTATTGCAGTATATAAGTACTGCTATAACCAAAAGCGCTATAATCCTGTAAGTGTAACCTAACGCTTAGACAGAATCTGCAGTGGTAAACGCTGGGAGCTACAACAATATCAATGGTACAGAGAAAGAAAAAAAACTGCTTGTGAATTAGAAGGTTTTAAAAATAAATCTCTCTTTATAAATGTATAGGTCAATATGTTTTTGATGCTGCATTTATTTTTGAATATATGCTATCAGGCTCCTCCTTCAGCATGACACCAAAGCAAACCTTTAATTTACATGATTCCCTTGTATAGGGGCACTTTTCTAGTTTGTAGCACATTAATACTTAACTCAGGTGAATTCAAAGCATTTTGCTTCATCAGTGAGGATCAGTGCATCTTGCTCTTCCCTGACAAGCAATCTGCGTAATTCTATCAAAGTAATTGGGGTTGCACAGGATGTAAGAGACTCGTAACAGAGCAGAACTGGGGCTTGATTTTATTTGCACAGAAGCAGCACATATTATGTCAGTGGCATCTATCTGAGACAGTAAGAGAAACAAGGCAGGGCTTTCTCCTTGAAAAGAAATTCTTAGCCATGCTCTGCTTTTACCACCTATAGGGACAGGCAAGGAAGACTTCCCACATAGCCCCACTGCTGTAGCGATACCTACATTATGGGTGCCTAACAATTTATCATGACTCCCTGTTTTCAGGTGTTTACAATACCTTTGCCTACCAATCATTCAGGCTGCAGTTTTCCATGCTTGGTCTCTTTCTTAGAATGTTTTGTTAAGATTGAGTAAAAGCAGTTCAACTGATTCTGAGTACATAGTAAAGGACAGTTGTAATAATGCAAAAATATTTGACCATATTTTAAACAGCTCTGTGCCTCATGGTGGAATTTTCAACAGCACCTGGCCTAGGAGCACAAGTCCAATTGAAAGTTAGTTGGACTTTTCTCTCTAACTCAATAGGCACTTGTCAAAATCCCATCCTCTCTTTTTCTTGAATTTTGGCAGGAGGATAAGTCTTTTGCTTACCCCCATGACAATTCACCCACATGTGGCCAAGTTTTAGCTCTGGTAGCAGAATGTGATGATGTTTGCTCCTTAATATTCAGAACATTCCACCCATACTGAACATGCTCCTGGACCCCACTGAGCCTCTGGTAGCTCTCCAGAGCTGAACTGCCAGATAAAATGCATTCTGTTACTCATGCCTTCCCCCCAGCAGAATACCAATTGTTCTCAAATTTTTGTAGTGATGACCCCTTTCACACAGCAAGCCTCTGAATGTGACCCCCCCCCAAATAAATTAAAAACACATTTTTATATATTTAACACCATTATAAATTCTGGAGGCAAAGCTGAGTTTGTGGCAAAGACTGACAGCTCGCCACCCATCATGTAATAACCTCGCGACCCCAGCTCTTGAGAAAGCTGGAATTAGACCATGGTTTCGGCAGTTTCATCTCTTCCACAGACCAATATTAATAAGTAAATGCACAGACACACTACTTTAGCAGGCAGGCAAATATCAGCCTCACCATCTATTTTACAGACTCAATGGAGATTGGACAAAGTGACTTCTGTCAAGCCTGAGACTATATACCCTAATATGGAAGAGCCAATTCACACCTCTTTTTCTATAGTGCCTCTCAGAAAATCTGAAAAATCTACATGCCAGGGCACACTGCCAGTACAGTTCAGCTATTCTTGTACATGTAATCCACTGTTTCAGTATGTTGCACACTATCCCCTTGTGGCTGATCCACAGAGGATAACAGCATATGACAGCTAACATTGAACTCAAGTGGTAGAGCTCTGTGCCATGAACCTGGAGGTGCTAAATTCAAACCCCCATGAAAACCTGCAGGGAGAGTGTAACAACTGCATGATATTTATTTTTTCTTAAAAAACATGAAAAATATGTTCAGAACATTAAGACTGCAAAATAAAGCACTAAAAAAGTTTCAAAACCCCAGTATGAATATTGTTCAAGTGACATTAGTGCTACATCTGCATTATATAACTTTATATACCATTTTTTCCCACAAGACACCTGTGCCTCATTCCATGAAACTTCAATCCTAGTATTTTCAAACTTCTGAATTCTTGACTTCGGAAACTTAATAAAATTCTTTTAATTCAAGTTTCTACAAATAAATTAGAATCACCAAATAAAGTTTCTTTCCCTTTAAATTAAGGAAAACAGTAAAACATACAGCGTTATTTAAACACGTAAGAGAAATAAAAAGATAAGGGCACTAAGGGCTGGTCTTCACTAGGAGGGTAGATAGGCTGTAGATACGCAAATTCAGCTATTGCGTATCTACAGCCGACTTACCTGCCGTCCTCATGGCGGCGGCAGTTAGCGGCGCGCTCCCCCGTTGACTCCAGCTTGCGCCTTCTGGCACGCTGGAGTTCCGGAGTCGACGGGGACGTCACTGGTGATCGATCCCTTCCCGCTGTAGTGAAGACAAGCCCTAAGTGTGGCAGGCAGAGGTAAAACCCCTTGAACGCCCTGCCCCTACTGGCTAAGCCCTGAGTTCTGGCAGGATATTTGAAAGAGGAAAATGAGTCCTAAAGACAAATCCCAAATCTAAAATTCCTTTCTTACATTAGATTCCTTATTTTTGCAATTTTTGTTACCTCTGGGTTTATGATCAATGCATGAAGAAAGAATCATCTGAATGGCTATTGTGAAGACAGCTAACAGTAAGTAGGTCTCAGGGGCATTCTGTTAATTTGTCACATAAATAGTTTGTTTTAAAACAGAAGGCTTACCGAATGTACAATGTCGACCATATCATAGGCTTTGGTAGACTCCATTGGGACAATTGTGTCCAGCTCAGGAACCAAGCGGTTACTTCAGACAAAATGCAAAGTAATAAAAAATGACATGAGTATTCACAAATCACATTAATTTCCATACAGAAGACATACACCTGTAACTCCTCCCATTGGAGACTGCTTGGTGAGACTATCTGTATGCTGGTATCTTCAGCCAAGACTTCCAAACACAGAGAAAAAAAATTCCTTAGTTTTAACCTGGCTACTTGTGCATTAAGACATAGAAAGGTGTGTGTGTGTGTGTGGGGGGGGGGGTACTTCTCTCCTTTGCTTTCTCCACTGGCCGCAAAGTCTTCTGCGCAGAGGAGAATGCATTTATTAATGGAATAAAACTGTCAGGAATACACAGTAAAATAGTTTGTCATGTGGCTGTTATAATGTTAATGATTTTAGGGAAAAATTTGGGTATCTAAAGAAATCCTTAATTTGAAGAAAACAACTGGCTTTAATTAAATAATGCTAAAACTAAAATGGTAAGATATACATTTAATAGACTTAAGAGACATCAACTGTCCAGAAAATGTTTGGGTATAAATGAGTAAAAAATTCTACAAGATACTTGGGAATCCAATCTCAAGTAACCTAGAAGATCTGTGCAATGGAAACATCAAACCATCACTCCAGGAAATACACAAAGCTCTGGAGTGCTGGATGAATACCACAGTCTCTTGGTGAGAGAGAATAGCCATCAATAAAATGAATGTTTAAGCCAAGAATACTGGTCTTGGTTCAAAACCTTCTTTAAATCACAAAACTCCAGCAGTTATCCAGAGGACGCTGTTAGAATCATGCAAGTAAGAGAAGGCTACTTTACACAGACACACTACACAGAAGGGACCAGCTGCTCCAAATTATATATGGTACCATCAAACCAGCTAACTGTAGGCATTTGCTGGTTCAGGCACTCTTTCACAGGCAAATACTAGCTTTTATTGACCAAGAAAATTGCAGTAATATTTCTAAGTTATCAAGGATTAATAAAATTACACCTTAAGAAATCTTTAGACGCCCTTTAGCAAGGGCCTCCGTAAGGAGGTATATAAACCTCATATTGAGCGGTGACGAGCGGGAGGACAGTTACTCCTGTTGACAAGCAAGCAGCTTGATCACGTCCCCCATACAGTTGCCAAAACTGCCAATCATGGAGGAAGGCACCACAGCTGCAACCAACAGAGTAAACAAGACCTGCTATAAAGGGGAGAGTACAGAGAAGGAAAGGAAGGCACAAAGGCCAAGGATAACAAAGAAAACAGCCCCGCACCAAGAAAACAGCCAGGAGAGTAAGGGGGACTACCAGCCCTACAATTGGAGGGCTTGTGGCGAGTTTTGTACCTCGTCAACCCCTTGAGTCAGTGGTATCCCCGCCTCTCTACACCTATGGCTGTTTCCACTCCCCTCTCGCTCCTGGTAGTCAGCACAGTGTGGCCCAATGGTCAGGGTCCGTATACTGCCTCTCCCTGAGTAGGGTAATGCAGCCTAGCAGCCGGACTCCATGCAATGTGCCCCTAGGGTAGTGCAGCCCAATGGCCAGAGTCCATGTAATTTCCCCTCCTATAGTGTGATAGCGTGGCCTAGCGGCCAGAGTTCAGACAGTATGCCCCTAGAGCAGTGCAGCCCAACAGCCAGAGTCCAGGTGATCTCCCCTCCCCTAGTGGGACAGCACAACCTAGAGGCCAGAGGCCAGGTTGCCCCTTTAGAGGTAAAACATGGATCAGGTAACTGGGGCCGTCACAAAGGGGTGGTGACCCCTGGTACAGGGGCCCGGGCCCACCCTACTCCACCGGGCTCCAACAAAGGGCCCTGCCAGTGGTGGAACGCTCTGCCATGGGGTCAGTGGGAATCCTACTGAAACACATTGACCTCATAATGGTGGAAAGTAGCACTCCCTTACCTTCCCTGGGTCACTTCCTACCAGTCCTCCGGCAGAAGTGGTCCATATGGTATCGGGGTCTCCAGGCTCCTCAGCAACCAACACTCCCTGAGGTTTTGATAGCTGAAAGCCTCTGGTCCAGGTTTCTGGCTCTTCAGCTCCAGGATCTCCAGGCTCCTCAGCATCCGACACTCCCTGGGTTTCTGATAGGGTAAGGCCTCTGGTCCAAGTTTCTGACTCTTCAGCTTTCCTAGGTAAGGGCTGTAGAGGCTCCTGGGCTGGAGTCTCTGCCGAGCATCCTGTCTCCTCAGCAGCCAGCCTTGACTGAGCAGCTCTGGAGGCTTTTATATCTGACTTCCAGTTGGAGCATGCCCAGCAGAGCCTCAGGGGTGGGCCTTCCTCTGCTAAGAGGGAAGGGTTAACTCTCTCGGTACTAATGCAGGGCTGATCCGTCCTGCCACACATCCTCCCCCTTAAAACGATGGCTGGAGCTTTCCCAGAAGCACTCTCCTCCCTGTCTTCCTCTTCCCCTACCTGGGAGAAAAAGTCCACATTTCTATGGGCCTTACCTGGCCTATGCAGCACTTGAAAGGAATAGGGCTAGAGACACATGTGCCATCGCATGATTCAATTATTTACGTTGTTGATCCAACGAAATGGAGCGTGATCAGCCACTATGAAAAAGGATCCTGCCTCCTCAGACTCGGTCTCCAGGCTTGAAGCTCCTCATCTTCGTTCCCCGGTTGTACTGGGCCTCTTGGCTGCATTATACCTGCAACAGGATCTCCCTGGCCAGGGTACTCAGTTCCTGAAGCCGCTCCCTCAAATGGAAGATATACTGGACCAAGCTCTGACCCAGGTCTCCTGCTCCTTCCAGGTTTCTCTCAGGAGGTCTAAGATTACCTGGGGTTGCCTCCCATAGAGGAGCTTGAATGAGGAGAACACGGTGGAAGCTTGTGACACCTCCCATATAGCGAAGGGGAGTGCTGCAAGTAACTTGTCCCATTGGCAGGGGTCAGCCGCCACGAATTTCCATAACATTGCCTTCAGTGTCCTGTTAAAATGCTCCACCAGCCCGTCTGTCTGGGGATGGTAGACCGAGGTCTTGAGGGCATGAATGTTCAACAATCGGCAGAGCTATGTTATCACCTGGAGGTCACATTAGGTGACTGGGGCCATGGCTGTTTGTGAAGGTACTGCTTCAGGGTACCAATTCGCATAGTTGACCAGGACAGGATATATCTATAGCCCAAGCTGCTCTTTTCCAGGGCTCCCACCAGGTCAAGGCCAATCTGCTTGAAAGGAGTGCCAATCACTGGTAAAGGTACTAGGGGGCCCCTTGGTATCCCCTTTGGACTGGCCTTCTGGCACTCCAGACAAGAGGTACGGCAATCCAGACCTCTTGATGTATGCCTGGCCAGAAGAATCATTGCGCCACCCTCAGTAGGGTCTTTTCTCTCCCCAAATGTCCTGTCCAGGGGACCACATGGGTCAGACAGAGTAGTCCTCTTTGGAACCTTGCAGGACCAACAACTGGCATAATCTGTCTCTTCTCTCCGGTTCCTGGGCCACCCGATAAAGTAAGTCTTTGTGTATCTCAAAATGGGGGCTTTGGGGGCAGTGTTGTTGAGGGTGGGCCTCTCCGTCCCAGTTTGCCGCCTGGTCCCAGGCTTGGCTGAGGCTGAGATCTCCTCTCTGTCCATACAGGAAACCTCCATCAATAATCGAGCCATCCTGGCTCTTCCCTTGGTGGACTGTTGGTGGGGGCTTGACTTTCCTCAGCTACTTCGGAGCCTCTCAATGTCCCCTCCAAGAGGTCCTGGGGCCCCGTTTGGCCTAGCAAACCCTGCCTCTTGTAGTGTAGTCTTCTCAGGCCCTTCTTCTCAGGCCATTTGCTCCAGCCCCATATAAGTTCAACAAAACCCAGCCACTTGTGCCCCAGAACCACAAGGTAGGCTAACCTAGGAGCCATCCCAACGAGGCAATGTACTTTGTTGAGCTGCCTCCAGTCGCACACAGATGGTGGGGTAAGATTTCACGTCCCCATGTATACATTGCAACTGTATCGAAGTCCCAATGGGGTGGGAGTGCTCTACCAGTACTGTGCGGATGACAGTCTGGCTGCACTCTGAGTCCACCAGTGCCACAACTGGAGTGCTCTCACTGGGATCACGATCTTCTGTGGCCCATCCTTCCAGGCTCATTGGTCCACCGCCAGGATCTGCCCATAATTACAGTCCAGATAGGGACACTCTCTCCTGGTATCCTGTTTTCCCACACGGTAGCATTGGTCCTGATTCCCTTCCGTGGGTGGGGTGCTATGTCGTAGGCTCGGTTCTCCCAGAAATTCCTCCTGGCCCCAAGACAACCCGTGTCCTGAGGGTCGTCTGGAGGCTTTTATGTCTGACTTCCAGTTAGAACATGCCCAGCAGAGCCTCAGGGGCGGGGCTTCCTATGCTAGGAGGGAAGGGTTAACCCTCTTGGTACCAGTGCGGGGTTGATCATAGACTTAATTGGGTTGAGAGTCCAGTAGTGGACCTGACTGAGGATAAACTAAGGAAGTTCAGTGAGGAGCGGCTGAGACTCCTCGGAAGACTACACCAAGAGGCAGTGACAGCCTCCCTTTGGTTTTTGCCTATAGTCCAGACTTTAACACAAACAAGGAACTAGTCTCTAAGGTGCCACGATGACTCCTCATTTTTTTCAAATGAACTAGAGTTATTCAGAGTGGAAGAGAAATGGAATATTTATGGCTGACCGATTGTTTACTAAAGAGAATCTTCTAACTCCTTTAGATTTAGGGAGACATATTACCTCAGAGAAACGGGTTTAGATTTGGGGGGTGGGGGGGAAAGACCAGTGATCTTGATTCATAGCACTATGTGAGCAAATTAATTTCAGATGTTGGTGTAAGTACTCACTGAATAGCAAGTATTAAAAAATATGGATGGCGAGAAATGGAGAAATTTGTGGTTGAAAAAGGTTATTTTATGCATACATGTTGCACATGAAAATTATTAGAGCATTGAGATGCAGTTCATAACCTCATATAACAAACTATTGAACATTTATTACACAGAGATCCTGTAGTAATCCTTCTGAGGCTTGCTAGTGGAAATGGATTCCATTCAAGGAAATAGAGAATTAATCTCTCATATGTTAGTAGCTGCAAGATCATCGGTAGTCTCTCATAGAAAAAAATAAAATTGTCCAATATTAGATCAATTGTTTAAAAAAACAAAAAAAACCCAAACAAATGGGATGCTACTGATATTGAAAATTTACTCATTGAGTTCATAGACGGAAAAAAACTACAAACAACATTTGACAAATCAGTATAATTGACTCTCTTGCTTTGTTAATATTAAAATACTAAAAAGGCAGAAATGTCTTCCTGTTTAAGAAAAGATATCATCCTCGAGATATTGCTTCTAGGTAAATAGGTTTGTCCTATAACTTATTCCTGCCTTAGAGGAACACAGGATGAATTTCTAAACAGTGACTAGTAAGTTCATTTTTGTTATGGTTAATACTGTATTTCTGGTAGCCGTGAGACAATTATTTATAAAACTGCTAAACAAAGTATATATATATATATATATATATATATATATATAAAACTTCCTAAACAAAGTGCTAACAAAACATGTGTGCACATACATATTGGAAGAGGGAATTAATCCATGAAGAAAGCAAAAATCAGAAGTCTAGCTGCAAGATGATCATTTCCTTGTATTCACAGAAAAATACATGACATTAAACTGACAACAACATCTGAGATATCATGTGCACGCCCCTCACTTACCTAGGATCATGGCATTTGCGAACTGGGGCTGGATCACGGTTACTGAGAGGTAGATAATTAAAGAACTCCCTGAGATTGAGCAAAGCATCTACATCATTCTCAAAGGCTCTGTGTGCGACCCCTGGAGAAAAAAGCCAAAATACTACTACTTTACAAGGACTCCATCTGGATTTTCTAACACACGCCAAAAAATGCATCAACAGTATCAAGATTTTTGAAGCCAGCAGAGCTATCAAGTTTTCAACTCTAGTAAGGTTGAAGTGTCTGAGAAGCATCTAAGCATGTCAATCTTCCTCCTTGACAGCTCTGGATAGCTCTCCATATTTTTGTATTTAAAAAATAGCTTTACTACTTTTTGCAGCCCATTGTGGTTGGATATCCGGATATTGTATTAGACCCAATTGAAGGTTACCCACCTGTAATTAGAGTCCTTTGAGATGGACTCTGCATATACACTCATGCCAGGCTTTGACCAGTACCGCCTGAATGGTAGAACTCTTGCTAGCAGTGCCCACTGTCGCACTTGTGTGCTTTCCTCAGCCCTCCTCATAGTGAATACAGAACTTTGCATAACAAGGGTATAAAAGGGGCATGAGTGCTCCATCCCCCACTGTTCCTTCTCTTTAATCCCAGGTCCTTTGGTAAGCAGGACTCTGAGGAATTGGGGAAAGGTAGATGGAGAAGTGTGAATATGTAGAGTTCATCTTGAACTCCAGTTATAGGTATGTAATCTTCATTTCATCTTCAAGTGTCCTCTGCATATTCTTACTCATGGGAAAGACTAATGAGGTGTGGAAAAAGTGGTCCGTTCCTAGACAGCAATTGATACTGCTTCTCACTCTTCACTGATGCATTTAATGCCTAGACACTACAGAGATGGATGCAGTAGAAATAGTTAGATTCTGAAAGGTCTGCAGTGATACCCATAGGCACCCCTATATACCCCTTTCTTCACATTGCATGCATACCACATTCCCTCCTTCCCATGCTTAATATTCTCTTTCCTCTGTAAATAGACAGAGTACTCATGAGGTCTGTCTGGGCCCCATTCAGGGATGCAGTGTTTACATAGACTTACCTTTAATAAGTAAATGATTGACCAATTCAACTCCGCTAATTTAGCTAAAGGCACCAGTCCTCACAGAGACCAACAGAATAAGACAGTTTTGGAGTTATGACAAGTCTTTTCTGACATACGATGAGCCAGAGAAAGGTTCTTAGACTTGACAATTTCTAAGAATGGATAATTTTATTAAAATATTAACTACCATACCTCCAAAAATTACTTAGTCCAACATCCCCTTAGCTTCCCCCAAAATACCTACTCTAGCATTATCTCACACAGACATCATCACATAGGCTTAATTTAGTTTTCTCAAAGAAAGGGGGACAAAATTAAACTTAAAATGAAGAACTAGCTTCAACTATAACTATGGCAACATTTCTTCTTTGTTTCAGCATTCATTCTTTAAACAAAAAAGTCAACTTTCACGGCCACACAACTCACACTAGTCACATTTTGTTTAGGTTTTTTTTTTAAAGTCATCTCCAAGACAAGAAGTCGTATAGGTAACTTTGTTCCAAAAGAGGAAGAGAATCATTAGAAAGGAATGAAAAATAAATGCTGGAAAGGGATGGCAAATTCAGACATGGGTTTGCTACCATAATACAGGAAAACATCACTCTATAGCCTTGAGTTAAAATGACTTAAAAAGTTTGAAAATATATAGGAATTCCCCATCGTGTGTGAAAGCATCATATTATTCTTGCTTAAAACTGTCAATGCACTTCTAGTAGTTGTTATTCCATGGATCTACTACAAACTGCAAAAATAACTACTGCTATTCACTGCGCAAAATCCAGTGTCCCAAACCCCACAATCTTTAGTGAAGGATTTCACATGGAGGACCCTAGTGAGAAAAAGTAGTTCTAACATCTATGATGGAACTGCTGATTCATTCAGTTTGGAAAACTGGATCATACGCTAAGTAAAATAATCAGCTCTTACCTGATACTGCAGTGTGTGTCTTTGCTCCCCCAAGCTGTTCCTGGGTAACATCTTCATTAGTAACTGACTTAACTACATCAGGGCCAGTGATGAACAAATAGGATGTGTCCTGAAAAAATAGACTGCAAAGTGTGAGTTCCAAGCTGCAACAGCACTTCACTGATAGAAAAATATAGGTGATTTTCTTCCTCTCTCACACTTTCCCTAATATGAAAAAAGGTGAAATACAGAAGAAATTTCTTCGAGGGCCCATTTTTTTTTTAGAGTCAAGATTAATTAAGCAACATATTTAGTTGAAAATCCCCAGAAAATGTAATCATTTCCCACAAACGGTGTGTTGTTAATTTGGAGAGGTACTCTGCATTTTTAATTAAAGACAGAGAATGAATCCTGAGACTCAGTTCCTGACGTTAAGTGAAAAACAAAACCCAACCTTAATCCAAAAGCACTCCAATACCTCTACAGTTTTGGCATTTCCCCACCTCTTTTATTTTTGATTTATTGATCCTTCTACACAATTTCTCTCTCAGGTCTTGTGACAAAAGTTCATTCAGGTTTACACAAAATTACATCAACAGTGCAATTATTTTATATCCCAAACTAAGCAAAATAAAGCCTTGTCATTACTAAACTAAAGATTTTGGAACAGTAAAATACTTGCTTTTTCTGTGAAAGCCACATAAAAGTTTCAACTAGGAAAACTGCCTAATTTTGTATATATGTGTATAGCCAGCTTCAGTATGTCTCTTGTATAGTTAAACGCAGAAAGCACACCAACAGAAAGGACAGTACATTTTTTCTTTAATATCTTTCAGTTACTAGTGATCTTAGATGTAACCAACTCCATAACAAGTGTCTGTCTGCAGCCCTTTACAGGGCCAAAATTCTGCTTCTGCAACCACTGAGGAAAGCTTGGGAGATCATCTCTCTTTTTCCCCACCTCGTCCAACCCAACCCAGCAGACCGCACCCAAATAGCTGCCTCTTCCCTTCCCTTGCTTCAGTCAGTGAGTTGCCACCATCCTGTGAGGATTCCACATCAAGCAGTCCCTGAAACAAGGAAATGGATCAAATCTTCAAACTCCAACTGGGAGGCAGGGATAATCCTCAAAGGAAGGTCTGATTTTAGTGCCATTGAGTCATATGAGGTTTGTGTCTTTTTTTGCCTTTTTGTAGTACAGTGATTCCTCACTTAACATTGTAGTTATGTTCCTGAAAAATGCTACTTTAAGCGAAACGATGTTAAGTGAATCCAATTTCCCAATAAGAATTAATGTAAATGGGTGTGTGGGGGGGTTAGGTTCCAGGGATTTTTTTTTCCACCAGAAAAAGACATTATATACATACACAGTAAGTTTTACACAAACAATTTAATACGGTACACAGCAATGACGATTGTGAAGCTTGGTTGAAGTGGTGGAGTCAGAGGGTGGGATATTTCCCAGAGTTGAATGCCTTACTGCTAAATGATGAACTAGCACTTGGTTGAACCCTCAAGGGTTAACACATTGTTGTTAATGTAGCCTCACACTCTACAAGGCAGCGTGGACTGAGGCAGGAGGGAGGAAACACAATAGACACACAGCATTGGCTGCAAACACTTTCTTGAGGAAACTGAACATTGAGGAACCCATGTTATCCCAGAACCATTCTCTTCTCCGGACAGTGCATGCATGGCTGCAGACCTTCCATACCGGGGGGGGGGGGGGGGGGGATGCGTGTGTGTAACAGAGACACAGAGTGTGTGTGTGAGTGTGTGTGTGAGAGAGAGAGAGAGAGAGAGAGAGAGAGAGAGAAAAAGCATTGTCCCTTTAAGTACGCTGCCCTTTTAAGTAGATCAGGAAGTTACTTCAGACACAGCAGCAGCTTCCAGCAAGGTCCCTCCCTCTGTCCTGAGCCCTGTCGTGTCCCACCTCTCCTCCTCTGTATAGATGGGATACAGGAGCGGGGGGGGGGGGGGGAGAAGGGGACACCCTGACATAGCACCCCTCTCTTCCCACCGCTGCACAGCAAGCAGTAGACTCCCAGGAGCAGCTCCAAGGCAGAGGGCAGGAAAAGCAGCGCAGTGAGGGGAGGGACACCTCAACTGCCCGGCAACTGATAGCCTGCTGGGCACCTGCCTGGTGGAACACCTACTTAAAGGGAACTTAGGGGAGTTGATAGGGGGGCTGCTGGCCCTGGTTCCAACCCCCCATGAGGATGGTCTGCTCTTCCAGAAAACAGTGAACAAAACAGGAGGCCAAATGATGTTATATGGGAACATTATGCAACTTCAATCAAGCATGTTCTCTAATAGATCAGCAATGTAACAACAAAACAATGTTAAATAGGACAATGTTAACTGAGGAGTTACTGTATATGATGCATCCGATGAAGTGGGCTATAGTCCATGAAAGCTTATGCAGTCTCTAAGGTGCTACAAGTATTCCTCGCTTTCTTTATGTATATGATGGAAACTTGAAAGTTTTTTTAAAGTTCCTTCTTCTGCCTTTTTTTTAAAATGTAAATATACTCAGGTCTTGTTTCCCTTCGAAGAATTGGTACAACTAATTGAGAGGGGAAATGATTATTTAGACTGTTTAAACCTCTGAATTATATAGCTATTTTAGTGGAAAAAACAACTATTTGAGAGAAAAAACTTTCTTTATTAAAGATTCAGCAACCCAACCCCTTTATTTAAGGGCTGCAAAAGCTCTCAATCTACATCCAACAGATCCAAGGAAGACAGTACATTTCCAATGCAAAAAATAAGCATAAAACTGCTTTTAGGGGAAAATATTCAAGTGTTTTTTTATTTAAAACTAGCGAAAATACCCGGCGTTGCTCGGGTCCGTCGGAGGTGGGGAGGGGGCAGAGAGCTGAATGAGTGCGGGGTCCGTTGGAGGGGGGAGGGGGCAGAGAGCAAACCTGACACCCCCACCTCACCCCCCCAACCAAACCCGACACCCACACCTCACTTACCCCTCGACCAACCCTGACTCACATTTTCACCCCCCCAACCAAACCCAACACCCCCTGACCAACACCCACACCTCACCTCCCGTAGACCAAACCTGACACATCCACCTCACTTTCCCCCCCAACCAAGCCCGACACCCCTACCTACCACCACAAACAAACCCGACACCCACACCTCACTTACCCCTCGACCAACCCCGACCCCCCTCCTCACCCCCGCAAACAAACCCAACACCCCCACCTTACACCCCCACCAAACAAAACACCCCCTGACCAACCCCAACACCCACACCTCACCCACCCCGACACCTTCCCACCCCCCCAGACCAAACCCAACACCCCCGGCTCACTTACCCCCCGACCAAACCTGACACCCACACCTCACCCCCCGACCAAACCCGACACCCCACCTCACCCCCCGACCAAACCCAACTCGGGTCCGTCGGAGGTGGGGAGGGGGCAGAGAGCTGAGCGAGTGCGGGGTCCATTGGAGGGGGGAGGGGGCAGAGTGCTGAGTGAATGCAGGGTCAGTTTGAGGGGGTATTATGACATCATAACTATGTCACAGAGAACAGCAGCTGCCCACCTGATGTGATTGGCCTTTAAATAATTTCACCCCTGGGTGGCGTCAGAGGTGAGATTTGAAAAATTTTCGACTCTTACCCTGATTAGGACCCTAAGACCTATAACTGTACCAAATTTCAAGTCTCTAGCTCAAACGGTGTGAAAGGAGTAAGTGCACGTACATACACGCATACATACACCATTTGACTTTTATATATATAGATATGGCATAAGGCCATTGCTAGCAGCTCTGATATGAATGAAGTTTCTGTAAGTTTCTAGTTCATAAGGGGTTCCAAAGATGAAAGCACATCCAAGCAAATCCATGATTCTATATCTAGATGAGACTGCTCCATATTATCAACAGATGCTGTATTCCTACTGTAGTGCTCTTTCAGGGTGCCCGAGACCGGAGTAACTTTGTTACCCCTCTCTCCAGCGGATGGTGAAGAGGTGGTGGATGGTGCTTAACTGGGTGTCAGCTGCCTGACAACAACAGCCTACTAGCTACGCAAGCAATGTCCCCAGGACAATGCTAGAACTCACTTTTCTTTGCAGCTTAACAGTAGGTTCATCCCAGTCCCGGAGCGCCTTTGAAGCATTTCCCTGTGATATCCAGACTGTCAGTGGCTACTCACAGAAATAACAGGTTTGCTGTTCACAAGGGGACAGTGTACAACACCAGCTTGTTTGATTAACTGACAATTAGCTCCCATATAACATCACAGCACTGAGATATGTTTGTTTTCACTATATACCTAAGTTTGTCACAAAATGCTAAGATTTATGAGATCATAAGGATACCGGAAGCAGAAGGACATAAAACAAAATCAATACATGCTTTCTAGAGACTAAACTTTAACATGCTGACCATCTGTCCAAAAGCAGCCTCATCTTGATTAATGATGAACCAAAGAAGGGTAATGTAATTAATGAAAATCAACTGGTCTTGTGAAAAACAGATCCTGTCAAACTAACGATTTTTTTTTGATGAGTTTACATATTTGGTTGATAAAGACAACAGCATTGATGTAATATACTTAGCTTTCTGCAAGGCATTTGACGAGGTACTGCATGACATTTTGATTAAAAAACGAACATGGTACACATTAAAGTGATAAACTGATAGGTCTCAAAATGTAATTGTAAATGGAGAACTGTCATCAAGCAGATGTGTTTTCAATGGGGTCCCACAAGGATTGGTCCGGTCCTTGGTATTACACTATTTAACATTTTAAGTCATTGAATTGGAGGAAAATATAATTCATTGATGAAGTTTAGAAATGAGAAAGAAATTGGGGGAGTGGTAAATAATGAAGAGGACAGGCCACCGACAGAGTTTGATCTGGTTCTTGGTAAACTGGGCGCAAGCAAACAATCGGTATTTTATTACGGCTAAATGTATTGTACAATAGAACCTCAGAGGTATGAGCACCTCAGGAATGGAGGTTGTTCATAACTCTGAACAAAACGTTATGGTTATTTTTTCAAAAGTTTACAACTGAACATTGACTTAATATAGAATTTAAACTTAACTATTCAGAAGAAAAATGCTCCTTTTAACCATCTTATTTTAAATCAAACAAGTGCAGGAACAGTTTAATTTCCTTGTCAAATCAGTTTTTTTAAATTTAATCTTTTTATTTAATTTAATGTTTTTTAGTAGCTTACGTTTAACACAATACTGTATTTGCCCTTTTGTTTTTTGGT
The DNA here is from genome assembly GCA_032164245.1 of Sternotherus odoratus. NCBI lineage: Eukaryota > Metazoa > Chordata > Testudines > Kinosternidae > Sternotherus > Sternotherus odoratus. Next base: position 39,971,109 of record JAVMKO010000009.1, on the reverse strand, counting down.
CTCTACTGCTGCCTGATTGTGTGTTTCCAGTTCCAACTTAGATATGTGGTTGACTGGTTCAATTTGTAACTCTGAGGTTCTACTGTATATATTTAGGAACAAAGACTACAGGCCATATTTACAGGATGGGGGATGCTATCCTGGGAAGCAGTGACTCAAACAGATTTGGATAATCAGCTGAACATGAGCTCGCAGTGTGATACTGTGACCAAACACCTAATAAGGTCCTGGGATATATAAACAGGGAAATCTTGAATAGGACTAGAGAGTTTATTTTATCTCTATATTTAGACTGGTTCAGCCACTGCTGGAATACTGTGTCCAATTCAGGTGTTCACAATTCAAGAAGGATACTGATAAATTGGAGAAGCTGCAGAGAAGAGCCACGAGAATGATTAAAGCATTAGAAAACATGCCTTTTAATGATGGACTCAAGGAGCTCAATCTATTTAGCTTCACTAAGAGAAGGTGAAGGAGTGACTTGATTAAAGTCTATATCTACATGAAAAACAAATATTTCATGGTGGGCTCTTCAGTTTAGCAGAGAATGGATTGTGTTAAACCTATGACTGGAAGTTGAAGATAGAGAAATTCAGACTGGAAACAAGAAGTATATTTTTAAAGTTGACAGTAATTAATCATGGGAACAATTTACCAAGGGTCATGGTGGATTCTCCATCACTAACAATTTTTAAATGAAAACTGGATGTTTATCTAAAAGATCTGCTCCAGGAATTATTTTGGGGAAGTTCTATGGCAGGGATGGGCAAACTACAGCCTGCGGGCCACATCCGGCCCGCAAGCTAATTTTGCCTGGCCCCCCCGACCTCTCAGCTGGGGAGGCTACCCCCGGACCCTCCTCTGCTGTCTTCTCTCCCCCACCTTCCCTGCTCTCATGGAGCTTCAGCACCCCACGTCCAGGAGCAGCCTTGGACAGAGCTGCAGTGGCGTGGCGTGGCGTGGCATGGCATGGCATGGCATGGCATGGCATGGCATGGCATGGTGTGTGTGTGTGTTGGGAGGCGTGAGCTCCTGCCGCACGGCCTGCTGGAGCTCGCAGCCCCAGCCCCATACCATGCTGATCCCCCATCCCCCGGAGCTTCTGCCTGCCGTGTCCAGGAGTGGACAATGCCGTTGGCAGCGGCGTGGTAAGGGGGCAGGGCTGCGAGCTCCGGCGAGCCAAGCAGCAGAGCTCAGGCCCCGCCGGAGCCACGCTGCTGCAGCGTTGTCCAGGGCCACTCCTGGATACAGCGCATTGAGGCTCTGGGAGAGGGAGGAGACAGGGGTAAGCGGCATGGTAAGGGGGCTGGGGGTGGGGGTGGATAAGGGGGCTGTGGGTGGGGGTGGATAAGGGGGCTGTGGGTGGGGGTGGATAAGGGGCAGGGAATTCCAGGGGCAGTCAGGGGACAAAGAGCAAGGGGGGTTGGATGGGGCAGAGGCTCTGGGGGAGGAGGGGGCGGTCAAGAGACATGGAACGGGGGGTTGGATAGGGTGGTCTGTCATGAGGAGGGAGGGTGGATGGGGTCGGGGCAGTCAGGTGACAGGGAGCGTGGGGGTTGGCTAGGAGGTGGGGTCCCAGGATGGTGGCTGGGGGAAGAGGTTTTGGGAGGGGGCATTCAGGGGACAAGGAGCAGGATGGGTTGGGTATTCTGAGGGAGGAAGTCAGGGGCAGGAAGTGGGTGTGGGTTGGGTAGGGGGCGGGGCCTTCCCTACCCAGCCCGCCATACAGTTTTGGAACCCTGATGTGGCCCTCGGGCCACAAAGTTTGCCCACCCCTGTTCTATGGCCTGTGCTATGCATGAGGTCAGACTAGGTGATCACAATGGTCCCTTTGACCTTAGAATCTATTAATTTCACCCAAAACTTGCTTGCAGAGTTTCCAAATAAGGCTGGTTGGAATCCCATCTCACGATTGTAAATCAAACGGATTACTTTCTCAGATGCAGGATACATGGGTGTCTTTTTGCCTTTACCTTATATTCCCCAATATCATTGTTTGTTCCCAGACTCAGGATGACCTTTGTGGTTTATTCACTGGTGTACTGACTGCATGATAACTTCACATCCTCATGCTGACTTTGTATGCAAACGGAGATTCCATTGTGTTGACTTACAATGCTTAATTTTCATGTGAACCTGGGAAGACAGGTGAATATATCCTTTGTGTGGCAGAAACCTGTTTGTCAACCTGTCAGAAACCTGCCATGATTCAGACATTTAGGAACATATTTTATATTTTTTCAACACACGCATCCCTTCTTACACAGTATTTGTACATACATTTCACAATGCTATTAATGAACTGTGTGATTGCGGCTTTTATTAAAGACCTCACATGAGAGTCTTTATGGACAAATACTATGAAAACAGTGTGCTAGGTGTAGTGAATTTATCAGGATTGTTAGGAGTTGCTGTTACAGTATAATGAACTTTGCTAGTTGGCACTGAGGGATTCTTAGGGTCACACTTACCTTCACCATGAATGTGAAATCTGTTAAAGCAGGTGAGTAGACTGCTCCACCAGCACAGGGACCCATGATGAGGGAGATCTGTGGGACTACTCCTGAGCACAGAACATTTCTCTGCAAGAGAAAAGAAGCAACCAATTATAATAAAAATCTCCTGATTCAAAAAGCAAGTACTGTAATAAGATTTACAAAGAGCCCACAAGAATCCCCAATGACAGGCAGGAGAGGAACATATATTTTCTCAAATACGCTCAATTTTAAATAAAGAAATGACCAAAAAGAATGCAGACAACCTTTCTGGATGTGGGGAATGGCTTAAGAGTTTTCTGTGCCACCCTTTCTTTTAATTCTGGCATGCAGGATCCACACGTCTGTATTCTGGACAAAGCTAAACCCTTTATTATAAGGCCAGCTGTGGTTAACATTGATACTGTATTATTGATGGCAGCATTCATGCCTATCCAGAACAGGGCATATCATAAGCTATTCTTATGCTTTTCAATACTCAGATGGGCACTGTAGATTACGATTAGTATTTGCAATCTCATGTTGAATTATGTTATGACAAGCTGTTCTTTCTACAGAATCCCATTGTATGCAGTAATTTCATGCTGATAGTAATTTTATGTTCAATGTACCTGGTTTGATGGTACACAGCAATTTCATTTCTATAGTGGTGGTACATTCGATGGTTTCATGTTCAACTCAGATACCACTGAATATAAAGAGGTACTCTCTCAAGCTGTATTTTGTATTTCTCATTTGAACTTGTCCAGTATTTTCAGATGTGGGCAGTACTTGCATCATATTTACTTTAAATTCCTCTTACAGAATCATAGGACTGGAAGGGACCTCGAGAGGTCATCTAGTCCAGTTCCTTGCACTCATGGCAGGACTAAGTATTATCTAGAACATTTTTGACAGGTGTTTGTCTAACCTGCCCTTAAAAACCTCCAATGATAGAGATTCTACAACCTCCCTAAGCAATTTATTCCAGTGCTTAACCACCCTGACAGTTAGGAAGTTTTTCCTAATGTCAACCTAAACCTTCCTTGCTGCAATTTAAGCCCATTGCTTCTTGTCTTATCCCAAGAGGTTAAAACAATTCTTCTCCCTCCTCCGTGTAAAAACTTTTTATCTACTTGAAAATTATTATCCTATCCATTCTCAGTCTTCTCTTTTCCAGACTAAACAAAACCAACTTTTTCAATCTCCCCTCATAGGTCAAGTTTTCTAGACCTTTAATCATTTTTTTCTCCTCTGGACTTTCTCCAATTTGTCCACATCTTTCCTGAAATGTGATGCTCAGAACTGGACACAATACTCCAGTTGAGGCGTAATTAGCACCGAGTAGAGCAGAAGAATTACTTCTTGTGTCTTTCTTGCAACACTCCTGCTGATACATCCCAGAATTATGTTTGATTTTTTTTTTGCAACAGTGTTATACTATTGACTCATATTTAGCTTGTGATCCACTATGACAGGGGTCTCCAAACTACGGCCCGCGGGCCAGATGCGGCCCGCGAGGCCCTCTCATCCGGCCCGCGGCAGGGGTCGGGAACCAGCCACGGGGCCGGGACGCGCCGCGTGCTCCGCTGCCGCCGCCAGCCGCAGGGCCGGGACGCGCCGCGTGCTCCGCTGCCGCCGCCAGCCGCGGGGCCGGGACGCGCCGCGTGCTCGGCTGCCGCCGCCGGCCGGGACGCGCCGCGTGCTCCGCTGCCGCCGCCGGCCAGGGACGGCTCAGAGCTGGGGCCGGGACGCGCCGCACCGCACCGCCACCCAGTTACAGGCGGCGAAACAAGGAGCCACCCACTGCCAGGCGGCGAAACGGTCTGTGGGGAGAGACCGGGTTGAGTGGATCAGTTGGGGGGGGGAAGAGACCGGGTTGAGCGGGTCAGTTGGGGGGGGAAGAGACTGGGTTGAGCGGGTCAGTTGGGGGGGGAGGGTTGGAGGAAAGGAGGTTTTGGGGGGAGAGACCTGGCTGGGTGGGTCATTTGGGGGGGGGGGGGGTTGGAGGAAAGGAGGTTTTGGGGGGAGAGACCTGGCTGGGTGGGTCAGTTGGGGGGGGGGGGGTTGGAGGAAAGGAGGTTTTGGGGGGAGAGACCTGGCTGGGTGGGTCAGTTGGGGGTTGGAGGAAAGGAGGTTTTGGGGGGAGAGACCTGGCTGGGTGGGTCAGTGGGGGGGGGGTTGGAGGAAAGGAGGTTTTGGGGGGAGAGACCTGGCTGGGTGGGTCAGTTGGGGGGGGGGGTTGGAGGAAAGGAGGTTTTGGGGGGAGAGACCTGGCTGGGTGGGTCAGTTGGGGGGGGTTGGAGGAAAGGAGGTTTTGGGGGGAGAGACCTGGTTGGGTGGGTCAGTTGGGGGGGGGGAAGAGACCGGGTTGAGCGGGTCAGTTGGGGGGGGAAGAGACCGGGTTGAGCGGGTCAGTTGGGGGGGGGAGGTTGGAGGAAAGGAGGTTTTGGGGGGAGAGACCTGGCTGGGTGGGTCATTGGGGGGGGGGGGGTTGGAGGAAAGGAGGTTTTGGGGGGAGAGACCTGGCTGGGTGGGTCAGTTGGGGGGGGGGGTTGGAGGAAAGGAGGTTTTGGGGGGAGAGACCTGGCTGGGTGGGTCAGTTGGGGGTTGGAGGAAAGGAGGTTTTGGGGGGAGAGACCTGGCTGGGTGGGTCAGTGGGGGGGGGGGTTGGAGGAAAGGAGGTTTTGGGGGGAGAGACCTGGCTGGGTGGGTCAGTGGGGGGGGGGGGGTTGGAGGAAAGGAGGTTTTGGGGGGAGAGACCTGGCTGGGTGGGTCAGTTGGGGGGGGGTTGGAGGAAAGGAGGTTTTGGGGGGGAGAGACCTGGCTGGGTGGGTCAGTTGGGGGGGGGGGTTGGAGGAAAGGAGGTTTTGGGGGGAGAGACCTGGCTGGGTGGGTCAGTTGGGGGGGGTTGGAGGAAAGGAGGTTTGGGGGGGAGAGACCTGGCTGGGTGGGTCAGTTGGGGGGTTGATGTGTAGTGTTCATGTGTAGTGAACAGGTGTTCATGTGTAGTGAACAGGTGTTCATGTGTAGTGTTCATGTGTAGTGAACAGGTGTTCATGTGTAGTGAACAGGTGTTCATGTGTAGTGTTCATGTGTAGTGTTCATGTGTAGTGAACAGGTGTTCATGTGTAGTGTTCATGTGTAGTGTTCATGTGTAGTGAACAGGTGTTCATGTGTAGTGTTCATGTGTAGTGTTCATGTGTAGTGTTCATGTGTAGTGAACAGGTGTAGTGAACAGGTGTTCAGGTGTAGTGAACAGGTGTTCAGGTGTAGTGTTCATGTGTAGTGAACAGGTGTTCAGGTGTAGTGTATCAATGTGTTATTAAATAATAACGGAATAAAATAATATTAAATAAATAATTAAAAACAACATCCATGTTTTGATTCTTTTTTATTTGGACCTCGAGTGTGTTGTCGGCCCCCGAACTGCTATTTGATAGTTAATGCGGCCCTCGGGCTGAAAAGTTTGGAGACCCCTGCACTATGACACTCAGATCCTTTTCTGTAGTATTTATTCTTATGCAGTCATTTCCCATTTTGTACGTGTGCAACTGACTGTTCCTTCCTAAGTGGAGCACTTTGCATTTGTCCTTACTGAATTTCATCCTATTTACTTCAGATCATTTCTCCAGTTTGTCCAGCTCATTTTGAATTTTAATGCTATCCTCCAAAGTACTTGCAACCCCTACCAGCTTGGTATTGTCTGCAAACTTTATCAACGTACTCTCTAAGCCATTATCTAAATCATTAATGAAGATTTAGATGAACAAAACTGGACCCAGAACTGATCCCTGTGGGACACCACTGGATATGCCCTTCCAGTTGACGGTGAACAACTGATGATACTCTCTGGGAATGGTCTTCCAAACAGTTATGCACCCACTTTATAGTAGCGCCATCTAGTTTATTTATGAGAGGGTCATGTGAGACAGTATCAGAAGCTTTACTAAAGTCATGACATACAACATCTACTGATTCCTGCCATCCACAATGCTTGTTACCCTGTCAAAGAAAGCTATTAGGTTAGTCTGACATGATTTGTTCTTGACAAATTCATACTATTGATCATCATCTTCTAGGAGTCTGCAAGTTGATTGCTTGATTATTTGTTCCATTATCTTTCTGGGTACTGAAGTTAAGATGACTGGTCCATAATTTCCCAGGTTGTCCTTATTCCCCTCTTATAGATTGGCACTGTATTTGGCCTTTTTTAGTCCTCTGGAATCTTTCCTGTCTCCCATGACTTTTCAAAGATAATTGCTAATGGCTTAAATATCATCTCAGTCAGCTCCTTGAGTATCTAGGATGTATTTCATCAGCTCCTGGTGACTTAAAGACATCTAACTTGTCTCTGTAATTTTTAACTTATTCTTTCCCTATTTTAGCCTCTAATCCTACCTCATTTTCACTGGCATTCACTATGTTAGACATCCAATCATTCCTAACCTTTCTGGTAAAAATTGAAACAAAAAAGTCATTTAGCATTTCTGCCCTTTTCACATTTTCTGTTATTGTTTTACCCCCCACAATGAGTAAGGTGCCTCCCCTGACCTTGGTCTTCCTCTTGCTTCTAATGTATGGTAGAATGTCTCTTCCTGCATCTCTTTGCTTTTACTGTTTATTGAGGCACTTGAAAGTTGCTGCTTGACAGTTTTGTATTCAATAACTACGAACAAGAAGAAACTGACTAGATTCCAGATCAGAGCTGAGGATGTATACAGGGAGTGTGATACATTGACAAGCTAGGGAACAAGCCTTAACAGCTAGGCTAGCTCCACCTGTATCACACTAGGGAATTTTAAAGAAAAGTTCTGCTTTTCGGACCTACATTCCAGCATATATATGGGAAACTAGACTTTAATGCGACTCAGAAGGTATTTTATTTAGTATTTAGTAAATTGTCCCCCCCTTCTAAAAATCCATTGAATAATAAATAATAATAATAAATCTTATATAGTGATTTTCATCAGTAGATCTCATCTAACAGGCCACTTACCAAGAAAATATCAGCATAGCCAGCCAAAGACTCTACTCCTTCCTGGATACGGGCTCCTCCAGAGTCATTCAACCCAATTACAGGAGCCCCAACCATGACAGCCTGATCCATGATCTGGAGATAAACACACACACTGTTTATTAGACAAGATGAACAATCACTACCAGCCCAGCTCAAGCTGAAAATCACCAGAGGTAAATTAAATTTATTATTGTGCATTTGCCCCACCAAAACCTCCAACAAAATAAAATGACTACATATTCCATGCAAAAATCAAACAGTTACAAAGGGAACCACCCAAAAATTAGGGAATGCCAAAACTAAAGTTGCTTGTGTAACCTTAACTCTGCCCTTTGGTGTATGGATTATCATACTCTTCAATTACATGATCAGTTACAACCTTTGGTCTTGTTCTGTATGCAAGTTAAATGGTTATCCTCAGTGTTCAGTGAGGATCCCCTGCCTCTCAGTGCATCACCCATGCTGAATGCAAGAATCCCCTGCCTTATCTTTCTATGAAAATGGCACGATCATGTAATTAGAGCCCATGTTGTAAACACGTAAAAGGGAGAAGTGGATAATAAATTTAAAGTATATAAAGAACTGACCAGGAAAATAAATACTTTACAAAAACAGAAGATGGTAAGGGCTGAATAAGAGCAGTGATATATTCTTCTGGGCTGATCCCCAAAGCAGCGACAGCAACTTTCAACTTGGTAACAACATATAGCAGAGTCCAAGCCATTCTCAGATCTGGTTATTCAAGGCAGTAGCACAACATATTGCCAGAGAGGCATTGGCAAATTATTCTTTTCTCCTCTAAAATGTTTACCTTGCAGATCTTTTGGGCGTGAGCACCGGACAAACTCCCTCCAAATACAGTAAAATCCTGGAAGACAAACAAATTTTAAAATTGCGCATACAGTTTAATTGCCAAATGAAATTATATCCTTGCTTTAGTCTTTTCAAGATAGTCTTGGGGTCATACACTTGAGATCTGATCTTCTGTCTCAGTTACATTGGTATAAATCAGTAGCAACTCCAGTACAGTTACTCTGGCATATAACTAACAGGATCTGACCTTGCATTCTGAGATTCATGCAGCCTAGGCTGGCCTCTGCTTTCTAGTGGTATCCCCATTCTAGAAAACAATTCTCAAATCAATCTGAAAACTTGCCTCACCCTGACGTGAACTGTTGTTACTGAACAGTAAACTTTAGTTCTGTCAGAACAAGACTATAGGCAACTGCTCCAGTTCTGCCGTTCATGTGTACAGTGTCTTCCCAACAGCCAACAGAAGCAGAAGTGTTACTTGACATAACCTAGTCAGTTTCCCACTCTCCACCTGAGCTATGGAGACAAAGTCTGAGCCAGACTATCACAGGCACAATCCTATACTATTGTTAGTTGTAAGAGAAGATTTGAGCACGGATCTCTTCTTTGACTTCACTCCCTGTAACAGCCCCAAGGGTCACATTTGTGTTGCTCATGAAGAAAGAGTTTCCCCAAGCCTAGAAAGTTCAGTAAAAATAATTTTAAGAGGGATGTAAACTAGAATTTCAGGCCCCAAGACATGATACAAAAGCAAACTCTTCACCCTTTATCCCACTGCATTTCCACCTGTGTTTCCCCTCCCCTCCCATTCTATTTTATTTTGCTTTTCCATCTCCATTCTTCACCACTTTGATTATTAATCAGCCTCTTGGTTTTTCGTCAAAAATACAACTTTTCTCACATCAGACATCTATTTTATGTGCATTGTACCATTAGATTTTACATTAAAAATAATTAATAAATGTACTGGGTCACTCCTGCTTTTATTTTGGCTCCCATTCAACAAGAGTATCTTTTCCTCTTTTACTATCATTGTGTACATTACAGTAGGACCTCGAGGCCCCAGCTGTGATCAGGACATTATTGCACCAGGAAACAGCAAGATGTAAAACACACATAGCAAGATATGGCCCCTGCCCCAAAGAGCTTACAACCTATATAAGACAAATCATACAAAGTGGGAAAGGGAAAACAGAGGCACAGAGAGATGCGACTTGCCCAAGCTCACACAGCAATGACTGTTCTGGCCAAGGTAATTATCACAGGGTGACTGAGCCCCATTTGTGTCCCCTTGTGACTGAACAGGTAGGCACCCTGGCTAGGTGCCTGGCTAGTCCTGGTTAGGTGGAGGGATAGCAGCTGGGAACAGCACCTACATAAGGAGGCTTGTGAGCTAGATAAAAGGAGAGCGACCAGAAGCAGGGAGGCATGGACTGCACAAGATGGAGACTCTGGAGCCAGAAGTGTGTCGGAGCTGGGAGACAACGCAGGAGGAACATGAGTCTTTTATTAAGCCCAGGGCAGGTAGCCACTAGTTGTGTTACTGCTTCATTTGAACTTTTGAATGCCATTAGAGCACAATGGGGATAAGCCCAGGAATACTCCCTTTAAAGGAAGATTTGGGACTACAGAAGAATTGAGAGTGAAAAAGGTTGCTGAGGCAGAGCTGTCTGAGTTACAAGATGGGACTTCACTGCTAATGTCTTTGAGACATGTATAATAATCAACTACTCCCATGACAAAGGTGTTCTGAGCCCGAGAGTGTGTTGGAGAAGTCCTGGGAGGGACTGAGGCTGGGAGCCTGCAGGGAAACTTCCTGTCACAAGGGGATAGTCAAGGAAGGCCTGGCCTGTTACAGTGATAGTTTATCTTCACTGTCAAATAAAGACAGGAATTAAGGTTTAGTCAATGCTTTTATGACTAAATTAAGACTTCTTGTGATAACTGGTCCCTAACTGTGAGATTAGCTGTGAAAAGTGAGTGTAAATTCACAAGATGTCACAATCATCTATCACAACAAATGTTGATGGGAAAAGGTGGAAAAGTGAGACAGAAAGACTGCATTAATCCAAAGAAAAAAGGCCGCCTGATATAACTCAAGGACTGTGTTTGACACCATGATTGGTAAACAAGAAAACTGTGGAACCAAAAATTAATGAGCCAAAATGGGTGTTGAAAGCTAAGTTGAATAGGTGGACAAAATAATGAGGGGATGGGATATTTCCCCCCTTTTTGGGTTTTTTAAAGAAAGAGGCTTTGGGAAGAAAAACTGGTTACTGGAGCGAGCTTCACCATTATGGCTGCCACCGCCACCATTTATTGGGACTCTGGACTTTTTTTTTTGTCCCAAGTTTTAAAAGTGTCTGACCAGTCCAATGGAACCCAAATGACTTTCCCACATCCACCAACTCCAGCTAAATCCCAAACATCATCTGGGATGTGCGACTGTGTCCCTATCCTGTGCGTTCTTCCCTGCTCCCCCTCCCCGCCCCTTATTTTTATTCTTTCCTAGCCCTCTCTTTAGTCCTTCTGTCTAGTAAGAGTCTAATAAGACGACATTCTGCAACAGTGCTGTAAGCCTGTGACCTGGAACAGGCAACTGAAAACGATGCCCTAAAAAGCCCGATGCTGGTTTAAGTTTGTCAAGTCTTGGCATGGCTTATAAGAGTCTGTGCTGTGTCTGTATTTTTTCCATCAGTAAGATTGCAACTAAGGGCAGGTCTACACTGTGAGATCTATCTATTGGGGGTCGATTTATCGCATCTAGTTTAGATGCGATAAATTGATTCCCGAGCGCTCTCTCTTCGACTCCTGTACTCCACTGCCGCGAGAGGTGCAGGCAGAATTGACAGGGGAGTGGCAGCAGTCGACTCAGCGCCGTGAAGATGCCATGGTAAATCGATCTAGGTATGTCGACTTCAGCTACATTATTCTCGTAGCTGAAGTTGTGTATCTTAGATTGATCCTCCCTTCCCTAAGCACCAAACCTTTTTGTGATTGTTCTGTGGCTTAGCAATTTGCTATTTTTTTTCCTGTTTTGTTTTTGATGTCAATAACTGTAGTTGTTTTGTGCATGTCACACAGCACAGTGCTAGTGTTGCAAGTTATATCTCCATAATGGCCTGAAGTGCTACAATGGCCACGTTGTCCTCACAAATGTTGGTGGTGAAACAGATGGGCATGATTGGTTACAGACTAAAGAGCGGGTGAATTTTTACCTCCTTTGGGTGTTGCAAATGGTTCAAGAATGCAAAAGTGGTTCCAAAGATAATCAATTTGTTGCTTCTTTTTAAAGAAAGCAACACACTTAGGTAAAAATGTCATCAGGACTAAAAATTTTCTCCATGAAAGCTATTTTAATCATTAAATGCATAAAATTTTCAGTTTGAGTAAATATTTAACTATGTAAGCAGTGCAAAACAAAATCATGGGGAAGGAGTTCCATCTTTACCCATCCTGGATGTACAGCCAAGGAAGTAATAAGAACTGGGTTGTTCTCAAACATCTTACAAGCATATAACAGGAGCAGTTTTAAGTTTTGTTTTAGCGACAAAGTGAGGTGTAAGCTCTTAAGATCCGTTAATATTTAAAAGTCTTAACTGTACTTTTTGTAATATTTAATCAAGTAAAATTTCTAAATCTCAGTTTTGGTATAAGAAATTTGCAAATGGTAAAATATAACTAAGTACCTTTTTCTTTTCCTTTTTTCTACATGCTTAAAACGAAATCAGGATTTTGTTTTTGTAATTGTAATTTTATGAACCAATGTATGATCCTAGGTAAAACTGGCTCATAAAAGAGAGGGATTATCTTGTGAAACATAATTCACCCTAATTGCGAGCTCAACTGTGAAAAGTAAGTGTAAATTCATAAAATATCACAATAACCTATCACAACAAATACTGATGGGAAAAAGGTGCAAAAGCGAGAAAGAAAGACTGCATTATTCCAAATAAAAAGGCCTGCTGATAAATTCAAGGACTGTGTTAAGATCATAGTTGGTAAACAAAAACAGGGTGGAACCAAAAAAAATCAGCGAGCCAAACTGGGTCTATATGCCTGTGATCAGAGAGGGGCAAATAAAAGCTCGATGCTGGTACAAGTTTACCAGGTCTCAAGAGTGCCTTATAAGACAGTGTACTGTGCCTATGTTTTTGCAGCAGTAAGTTGCAAACAAGAGTCAACTCACTCCAGAGACCAAAGCTGCAATTTTCTATTTTTGCTTCTCTTTTCTCTCCTATCACGTGTGCTTGTCTTGTTTTGTCTTCTTAGGAAATGAGATTGGACTTTAACAGCAGAAGCTGTTTCAACTAACTTCTTCTCTTCGCCTAAAAAGGACAGTTAGTACCATTTCAAATAGCATTTAAGACCCTGTCAAATAAAGAGGTTTCTTCTTTCTAAAAACTCTCCAGCTAAAGGAAAAGAGAAAGGGAAAAGGGGATGCTGCTAAAATAAAAGTCTTATTTAATACTTCACATTTCAAATGCTTTAACTGTTTTCAGGTTAAAAGGAGTTTAATAGTGTGTTTACATTGATACAAAACAGGCTGAGGTCTCTGAATAACAAACCCTGAACTTTAACACTGTTGAATGCTGGGCAGTAACTGGGTTATGTTAACACCACAGGTGCCAACTTTTGTTGGCATCGGTAGGTGCTCACCCCTCCAGACCCACCCCGACTCCACCCCTGCCCCAAAGGCCTCGCCCAAACTCCACCCCTCCCCGCCCCTACTGGACCCTTCCCCAAATCCCCGCCCCTCGCCCTGTCTTCTCCCGCAAGCATGCCGCATTCCCCCTCCTCCCCGGCTTGCCGCATGAAACAGCTGTTTCGTGGAGCAAGCGCTGGGACGGGGGAGAAGCAGGAGGCAGCGGCACGCTTAGGGGAGGAGGCAGAGGATAGGTCAGCTGGGGTGGAAGGCTGCTGGTGGGTGCAGAGCACCCACAGAGTCGGCGCCCTATGGTTAACACTTTTGACTCTTTGGGCCCCTTTATTCCATCTAAATTAATACAATATATTTCACTAAGACAAGAAGCTGCCTACGAGGTTGCCTTAGGACTGCCTTGAAGAATCTCAAGATATGAGGGCGTGTCTTGAAGTTTGAGAAGAAAGTAGCACTAAGAACTGCTGCAAAAACTATAAGAAAAAAAAATCAAAACATTGCCTCAGAGCTGGTATTTTATACCTAAATAAAAAAACATTTTCAAGGAAAAGTCCAAATATTCCATCTACTGTAGTCCCTTCAACAAATTTTGTTGTTCTAACTGGAAAACCAACCAAGTTTGCCTGAGCATTCTCAATCCCAAAACTTCTGTAACAAACCCAAGGCCTGAGCCTGCAATCAGATTTGAACCGGCAGACTGCAGTGATTTACAGTGCCCCACTGATTTCGACAGGGCTCCATGCAGGTTTAGCGGTCCATCCACACAGATCCCATTGCAGGATCAGTGTCAAATCTTGTACATGCCACCAGCCCACCATGCACTGCTCAATCAGTTGATCATGAATTAATGCCTTGATTACTGAAACTCCCAACTCAAGTCATCTAAAATCTCCAGTCTGTTAAAGTATCACCTTCAAGCCTTCCTACCCATCACTGATAACAGTTCCCTCATCCTGAAAGATTCCCATTAGCTCCTTGTTCTCTACAAACATCAGTCTCCTCATCTTCTCGGCCAAATTCTCACCACCCATGTTCCTGATCCCATCTCTCACGCAATGGAATTTATTATCAACACGGTGAGCCTCTCCTTGCCTAACTACCCCTACTCCCTCCATTGCTACACACTGTTAGAACATTTCTATTATTCTGTTGACACGTGTTGTAAAATGTTATGCATTATCACACTGTTATGTTGGAACAATATTATCTTGAGGGACAATTAGATATAGTAAAAGACAAACAATTTAGACAAAAATCAACAAAAGATCAGCAAGTTTGAAAGGCCAAACTCACAACATGTAACTGACACAGAGCAAAAGAATACCTGACTGAAGACATAAGCCAGTCTCCCATTAATTCGGCCCTGGCCAGTTACCACACTGTCTCCAGGATACTGAATGAAAGAGCAAAGAACGCATAGGTCAGAACAGTAATAAGGTTCATTAAAAAAAATTACATTGATGTCTTCTGAATTCACAGACAAAATATTTGTTAGCCTGGGAATGGGGCGGTCTCTTCCTCTGCGTTTGTGCTGGGCACTAACATCCCCCAATCCTGATAAGGGTATTTGGAGTTTTATTTATATTATAGTAGAACTTAATAGGGAAAAAATGTTGAGAATTTTGTAGCTTTATTTAAATTTAAGAAAAGTTAAGGCATTAAGAAGACCCCCCCCCCCCACTAAACATTTTAACATAAGGAAACAGTTATGGGCACACTATGGCCGTAAGAGCCCATCAATTCCAACCGGCTGAGGGACCAGCATACTGGAACCCATATCAGGCCCAATGCACTCATTTCCCCCAACACAATGCTGTCATAACATGCAACTAAAAGGTATCATGTAAGGTACCATATGTAAACTGGCTACATCCTGAAAATCACTGTATGATGCATGTACAGGTTGTATTCAAATGATGATATGTGTGTGCTGGAAATATTTTCTTAAATAGGTTTGAGAGGTAGTGTATACATCATACGCTTACTCTAGACCAGAGGTGGGCAAAATTTTGGCCTGAGGGCCACAATGGGGTTCAAAATTGTACTGAGGGCCAGGTAGGGAAGGTTGTGCCTCCTCAAACAGCCTGAATCCGCCCCCCAACCTCATCCCCCCCCCCCCCGAGATCCCACACCCTATATAAGCCCCCCCCGCTCCTTGTCCCCTGACCGCCCCCTCCAGAGATTCCCCCATCCCTAATCATTCCCCAGGACCCCACTCTCTATCCGACACCCCTGCTCCCTGTCCTCTGACTGCCCCAACCCGTAGTCACTCCCCCACCCCGACAGGCCCCCTGGGACTCCCACGCCCTATCCAACCCCCCCCCCCGTACCCCATCCCTTGAATGCCCCCCAAAACTCTCTGCCCCTTATCCAATCCCCCGGCCCGGCCCCCTGACCATGCTGCCAGACATGCTGCCATGCTGATCAGCTGGAGAGAGCAGCCCCACCCCCCAGAGCGCTGCTCGCATGGCGAGCTGAGGCTGCAGGGGAGGGGGAACAGCGGGGGAGGGGCTGGAGCAGCCTCCCCAGTCAGGAGCTCAGGGGCCAGTTAGGAGGAGCCCGTGGCCTGGATGATGCCCGCAGGCTGTAGTTTGCCCACCCCTGCTCTAGACAAAGGAATGGGATTCACCTGTCTGGCTGGCTCGATTGCTGACAGAAGACAATGAAAGAACATATTTAAAAAGCTATCAAGCTTTTTTTCCCTTGCTTGGTGTTGTTACTTAAATCTTTGTTTGTTGCTAATAAACTTCTTCTTCTTCTATTACAAAATCATCTCAGCACTGTGTATTGAAGTCAGGGTTAACCTAACAGGTTGGCATGTGCTCTCTCTCTTTGGAGGCAGCAAACTTAATCATTTCTGAAAGCGTCCAGTGAGAGGGACTGGATACTACAGGAAGATGTCTTGGCAGCACTTGGAAACTGGGGCTCTCAGATAGTTATCTGCAAGGCAAGGTTTAGATTGGCTGAATCTTGAAGAGTTTGCTAGCAACGCAGGCAGGCTGGTGTTGCAGGGAGCTGAGACACAGTTTAGCAGCAGCATCAAAGCATTCACATGCTGAGGCAGCGGGGTTACACAATGGCTCACAGTTCTGGGTGCCTTAAGCTGGAGGTCACATACACAAACCATCTTAACTTTGCCCAGGACCCATTTCACCATGTACATAAATGAGGGAGAAATTTTGATGATGGACAGCAGACTGTGGGTTTTCAGATTTTAAATCCACTTATTTGCACAGTCTGTCTGTGGAGTAAGGGAACCACAGAGTACCTTTAGGAATTACTGCAATACATGTAATAAATACTAACTAATGGTTATTACATAAATGCCACATACTCTCTTTGGTCTCTTGCATAAACCTTCCATTGACAATCTGCTGTGGACCAAGGGGAGTACCCAGTCATAATTTCATATCCAAGACCATAATTAAGTACACTCCACAGAATTAGTTTGACACCACTGCTCTAATACCAGGATGGACTGATCTAAATCAAAGTGATATAAATCACCAGTTGTAATCACGCTTTAAATCAGCAAATCTTGATCTAAATAATACATTTTAATCTTGGTTTGCATTTCTGTTTTTTAGTTATTCTCCTACAGAGAAGAGGATTCTCTGTACCCAACAGAAGAGGCTACTACTGTGAAAAGCTGGTTTAGCGCTTCAACAAACTCCAGTTCATGGTGCTAAGTTGGTGGCTTTCACCAGGGCTAGCTATTTGACTTTCTTTAAAACACTTGTAGCAAACATGTACTGATAATTTTTTTTAAATGTATTTCATGTATACCACAACATACACTAACAGAAATCAGGAAACAGCAGGTAAAATGGAATTAGGAATGCAAAGAGGGAATCTGAAAAGAAACCAAACACAAAGACAAATACCAAGAAACTCTTTGCAATGTCTATCAGAATCAAAAAGGCTTTTTGAGAATACAGTAAAACCTCGATTTAACGGACTAATTCGGGTGAGGGGGTGTCCGTTAAATCAGAAAGTCCGTTATTTAATAATAATAAAAAACGAGCTGTTGGAGCAGCAGCCCGCCCGCCACAGGGCCGGGGTGGCAGCTCTGCAGCCCGCCTGCTGCTGGGACCCGGGCGGCAGCCAGGAACTGTCAGCCAGCCCGCCCACTGGCAGGACTCGGGCGGGACCCGGCAGCCAGCCAGCCCGCCTGCAGGTGGGACCCGGGCGGGAGCTGGCAGCCCGCCTGCAGGCGGGACCCAGGCGGGAGCCGGCAGCCAGCCCGCCCACAGGCGGGAGCCAGCAGCCCGCCTGCAGGCGGGACCCAGGCAGGAGCCGGCAGCCCACAGGTGGGAGTCGGGCGGGAGCCGGGAACCAGCAGCCAGTCCGCCTGCTGGTGTGACCCGGGCGGCAGCCAGGAGCCGGCAGCCATCCCGCCCGCTGCCTGGACCCGGGCGGCAGCCGGGAGCCGGCAGCCAGCCCTCGACAAATGGATTTTGGATGCATCAGACTTGCTTAGAAATTTTGTCCGTTGCATCCGAAGTCCGTTAAATCGAGGTCCGTTAAATCGAGGGTTTACTGTACATGGACTGGCTAGAGCAGTGGTTCTCAACCAAGAGTACGTGTACGCATGGAGGTATGCACAGGTCTTTCGGGGGGTACATCAACTCATCTAGATATCTGCATAGTTTTACAGCAGGCTACATAAAAAGCATTAGTGAAGTCAGTACAAACTAAAATTTCATACAATTACTTGCTTATACCGCTCTACATACTATAAGCTGAAAGGCAAATACAACATTTATATTCCAATCAATTTATTTTATAATTATATGGTAAAAATGAGAAAGTAAGCCATTTTTCAGTAAGAGTGTGCTGTGACACTTTTGTACTTTTATGTCTGATTTTTTTAAGTTTTTAAGTGAGGTGCAACTTGGATGTATGCAAAACAAATTAGGCTCCTGAAAGGAGTACGGTACTCTGGAAAAGTTGAGAGCTACTGGACTAGAGCATAGAATCCTAACAACCATAGAACTGTAGGTTTGGAAGGGAACTTGATAGGTCATCTACTCCAGTCCCCTACACTGAGGAAGGACTATGTATTATTTAGAACACCCCTGACAGGTGTTTGTCTGACCTGTTCTTAAAACCTCCAATGACAGACATTCCATACTCTCCTTTAGTAATTTATTCCAGTGCTTACCTACCTTTACATTTAGGAAGTTTTCCTAATGTCTAAACTAAATCTCCCTTGCTGCAATTGAAGTCCTTTAATTCTTGTCCTGTCCTCACTAGATAAGGAGAGCAATTTATCACTATAAGGATTAAAAGGCACAAGAGAGAGACTGAACAGAAATACCTTATTCTGATCAGACTCCATCCCAAAGTCTGCACATCTGTGTTCCACGAACATGTCATACTCAACAAAACTGCCAGGATCCAGCAACAGAAGAACTCGCTCCCTTGCCGTCAACTTTCCCTGAAATGCAGCAAACAACATTTAACGGGACCATCATTTGATTAAACATCCTGGCAAGGTACAACTTAATATCACTAAAAGAAAACACGTGGGGATTAATATTTATCAAAGAGTCCAGAAGCATCCCCATACTTGTTTCACTAAGCAGGTGCCTGACCCCTTCCCCACAATATTTAAAATAAGGAAAGTAATCACAATATCAGTTAAGGCAAACCCGATGCAAAACAAACTGGAAATAGAAAACAGATAGCTGGAAAGGGGATCCCATTATCACTAGAAGGAACATCAGGACAGAGATGGTGGGCTGTCCCTGAGAAGTCCTGTTAAAAAGTTGTGTGGTATGGTGACCGTTTTTGTTTATTCTGAGCAGTTTATTTTGATGTTAGGATTATTTTTCTAATGGCAGAAGCACCTGGAAGTAATCCTTTCACAACTAACCCAACTCAAACCTTTTGTCACAATAACTACGTTGGACACCGGAACAAACAAAAGAGGAAAACAAAAAGACGAAGAGAGAAAGAATTAGATGGCTCATCTCTGGATTTCAGATAGACCTTTCCTCTTAATCCCTCTCCTTCTTTTGGCATTAGTATATTCAAGGCTTCTGACAGGTTGGTATAGTCCAACAATCTGTTCAGGTGTATTGAGGTCCATTGCTCAGTAGCAATGCCAGGTAGTTTTCAATTATTGTGAAGCTCTATTCCCCCCCCCCCCCCCCCCACTAAAAAATGCCAAGGCCAAGATTTTCCAAAACAGGAGTGTGAAGGGGTGTTCCTAGCCCTTCCTGGCACTCTGATGGAGGCCCTTGTGTCCCAGGGAGGAGCAGTGAAGGTGGGTCCCCTGGTTCTGCCTAGAAAGGCTGCACAGAAACAGACAATCAGAGCCTAGCAGGCTAAGGTAAGTGCTGCAGAGCCTAAACAAGATAGTCCCAGACTAGGGCTAGAAAGGGTGCTCTGCTCTGGTTAAAGGAACTTGATGGGCAGCATTTGTAAAACCTAAGAGCAAGAGAACCTGAGAGCTCTAGCCCTAAGTTAATGACTGGAGGTAAAAGAGACCAGGTGGGAAAAGGCCCAGGGAATGTAGCAGCAACCAATTAAAGGAAGCAGTATGTGGCTGCTGTTTATCAGGTCCCTGGGTTGGACAAGGAGTAATGGATGGGCCTGGGTTGCCCAACTGGCCACTGAGAAAATAGCCTAAGGCCTGAGAAGAGGACAAAGCTTTTTCAGAAGCCCGAGGGAAGAGTGGATTTAAAGGGCCCAGAGACAGGGCTGAAGACCCTGGTGAGGGATGACAGTTTGAACTCTTTGCTACCCTGGAAGTTCATTAATTCATTAGGACTGTGTGACTTGGCTGGAGGGCTGAACTGCTAGAGATGTGCCTAGCAAAGCTGACAACCTACAGGGGCCACCAGGAGCAGATGCAGAGGCAGGAGGCACTCAACAGGTGTCCCCTGTTACAAGGAGCCTAAAGTTAGTCTCCTACTTTTGTAACTTTGCTCCTAAACAAGTGACTGATTTTTATTTTTTTTTAGATCAAAAGTGCTAAGCACCCAGCAGCAGCAGATTTTTTAAAACACTGGCCCCAGAGTATTAGCATAAAGGGACACTATATGGGCTTGTCTATACTTACAGTGATGCTGTAGTGCTTAGTGAAGATGCTACCTATGACAATGGGAGAGCTTCTCCCATTGGTGTAGGTACTCCACCTCCCCAAGAGGCGGTAGCTATATCGTTTGCAGACGTGTCCCCATCAATATAGCTCTGTCTACCTGGGAGTTTAACGCAGTTATGCTGACCTCCCAGGGATGTGGATTTTCCACACCCAGAGTCATGCGGTTATACCAAGATAAGTCTGTAGTGTAGACAAAGCCGTCCCTTGGGTAGGACAAATCGGGGCGAATCCATCACTTCTGCCCTGGGCTCCGCAGCCTCCTAGGGACAGTCCTGAGTGTAGACCATGGCTAGCACCTTTGATTTCTTAAACTGATAAAGAAAAATCACGTGAACCTTCAAAATAGTATTTCATGTTGTTGACTCTTCAATCTACTGGTCTAGATCTTTCTTTCAAAAAATAAGCAAAGCAAATGGGGTTCTCAGTTTTGGTGTCAGGGTAAAGGGATAACATGAAGGTACTCAGCAAAGTCTGTCCCGGCCAGAGTAGGGTGTTATCCAGAGCCAAAAGGAGTGGGCTCTCAGCACTGCATGTCCTGAAAGAGCCAGTCCTGGAGGAACCAAAGCCAGCAGAGAAGACTAGAGGGCAGAAGCACAGCATGACTAGCTAGAGCAGAGGTCTCAAACTCAATTTATTTTAGGGACACTGCCAGCCCTCAAATCCTCCCAGCGGGCCAATAACGTCACTGAAGATGGTGTTCGGAAAAGAAAATGTTTATATTGTATTTTTTTATTTCAAATTTCTTAGAAATAATAAAACTGTCATGCAACTTTATATAATTCTTCATCTGCCAGAGAGTTTTTAGTGTTTGCCAGACACCTGGCAACGCTTCAGTTCTGTCAGTTTGTTGACATTTGTTGACACTTCAGAATTGCAGCAAGGTATGCATCAGTTAGTTGTGTTCGGTATTCTGACTTGTTTATAGTCATTGTGGAAAAAAATGACGCTGCCTCCATGGCTGACTCTGCCTGGCAACTAATGATGATGTCTCCATGGCTGACTCTGTCCTGCGAATAGTGATGGTATGTCTGTCCCTCTCCCACAGCCAATGGGATCTGTGGGGGGCAGTGCCTGCAGCAGACATGCTGCCAGCCTGGTTGCATGTGTCTCTCCTCCAGGGGCTGCAGTGTGGAGGTTCTCGGGCCGAGACTTTGAGACCCTTTGTTGGGCCTGAAGCCCCCTCCCTCTCACCACATCAACTCAACAGTACAAGATAGAGGGGACAAATCAATGTACAGGAATTACCAAGGTATTGCCCTCTTCTTCACTGCCGGGAAGACCCTTTCTCCCATCCTTTTGCTAAAGACGTCCTTCAGGAATCCAGATGTGGTTTCAGACTGTCTCGGGAAACCACCAACATGATTTTTGTTCCACGACAGATCCAAGAGAAGCGTAGAGAACATCATCAGCCATTGTTTATGGCATTTATTGATCTAAGGCCTTTGATTCGATCAATTGTGAAGCATTATCGAAAGGGCTGACTAGGTTCAGTAGTCCACTGAAGTTCATTTATGTTCTCAGGCTACTCCATGATGGGATGACCACCACAGTAGCTGTAATGGATGGGAGACGGACCTGTTCACCATCTGTACTGGTGTTAAACAGGGATGTGTTATTATCCAAGCCTTTTTTCCACTATCTATCTTGCCATAATCTTGATTCTTATTTGTGACTCCATTTCTTCTGGAACTGAGATTGAGTATTGCACGGATGGCCTACTTTTCAATTTGCAATGTCTTCATTCTAAAACTAAAGTCACCAGGACTATTATTACTGTCCCTCAGTATGGGGACGACTGTACTATCCTCACACACACTGAGGCTGACTTGCAACTCACCTAGATTTCTTCTCAGGCACCTATCATAGCCTGGAACTTTCCCTCAACACTCAGAAGACTACGGTGCTCCACCAACCTGCCCCAGCACAAGTTGCTTCCGTTCTCCCACAAACTGTCATCAGTGGTGAACCCTGGAAACCGTTGAGCCCAGATAGCCAAGCTTGATGTGGAGATTGAACAGAGGATCTGTTATGCCAGCATATTTTCAGAATGTTGCTCTGTTATGTCTTTATTGACAGAGATTTGCAGATGGAAAACAAGAGCCTATTCTACAATGCAGTAGTCATCTCCACTCTTCTTTATGGGTCATGACATGGGTGACGTATCGAAGTCATCTTAAGCATCTGGAGTGGTACCAACAATATTACCTTAGGAAGCTTCTCGGTATCAGATGGGAAGACCATCTCATCAGTGCCAGTGTTCTCTCTGCAGTTATCATCATCAGTGTTGAGGCAAAGATTATGAAACATCAACTTCATCTTCTGAAGCACAACCTCTTTTCCCAACTTAGCCATAATAAGAGAACCCATGGGGGACAGAGGAAATGCTACAAGAATATCCTGAAAGCATATCTTAAGAGAGGCAGTGATCATGAATTGGAAAGAGTTGACTGGCAACAGACTGCAGTGGCACTGCATCACACATCAACCCTCATCCGGTTTTGAAGACAATTTCCTTGTTCAAGAGGCCAAAAAACAGCAGAGGAGGAAGGAAAAGCTACAGCATCCTAGCCAGCAGTTGTGCTTTTTCCAAGCAATCACTTGTCACATATGGGGAAAAACCTACAAAGCATGAATTGGACTCCTCAACCATCTTAGGTCTCATAAATGACTTTTCCCCCTGGCAGATATCTTTGTATTGAGGGATAGCTGATGATGACACAAGATAGACAAGGGCATCTGGTTAGGGTTGTCAGTAAAACAAATGTAGTTATGCACCCAGTAATGGACTGACCAGAAATTACAGCTGAACTGAAACAGGAATGGGTAAATTCTGAAAATGGTGCCAAACTAAGGAGTTTGGTAGAAATAGGTACATGGTCAAAAATAAAACAATAAATGTCTGCACAAGAATTAGAGAAACTTAAAATAAAACACAGGTAAAATGGAATGCTTGACAATAGAAGACGACCGAGACATAATAAACAATACTGAAACATGGCAGAGAGAAAAACAAAATTATCAGTGGGATTCCATCATTCTTGGCTATAAATTATACTGGAAAGACAGATTAGGCTATATGGTGGAAAATAGCACTAAAGATTGTATGGAGTTTAATGAGATCAGATCTCAGATTTCTCTGAGTAGAGAGGAACATACAGTATAATCTGTACACTTCAAGACATTTATGACCATTTTGATGGCTGCCCCATGAACAAGGTTTGGCTTTTCTTCAATGATGTTGCTAAGAATAAAAAAATTCAGCCATCAAGTTTGTGGCTCCCAGTATCCATAGATCAGATCAGATTAAATGCTCCCATGAGGCAACCCAGTGTTAAGTAACCTTGGAAATGAGTGCATCCAAGAAAGCGGTTTTCTGCATGCTGCTCATGGGGCCGGAGATGTTCCTGGAGAAAGGGAACCATGTCTGAGAAGGCTCATCAGCTGTGAAGTCTCAACTTAGGCTCTGTGTTCCCTTCATGGAATAACAGATTTCAGGAGAGGACTGGGCAGTACAGGAAAAAACATTTCTGTGTGAAGATCTGGGACTGGTGATGTGCTGGTGCCACCCTGCAACATAACCAAGGCTGGTAAAAACCACAGTGTGGCTAGTCGGCTGGCTGGCTGCAGCACACATACATAGACATAGCTGAGAGTGATTTCCATGCTGGAGGTTGTTTGTTAGCAGTCCAGATTAGAGGCTACAGCAGCAAAGCATTGTAAAGGGCACTCCAGGTTACAGTTCAGGGGTGAAACAGCTATTCATTAGTCTGGATTGTGCCCTGGTATGTCATAGTGGCTTATACCCAGAAACATAGGTCCAGCAGTCTAACTCGTTAAAGGCCACCATCAGCAGAATATGTACAGTGAAACCTATTATGAATATTGATGGTACCAAAAAAAAAAAAAAAAAGACATTTCAGATAGAAACAATCTGTTAAGGTCAAACAAAATAGTGCTGGCAACTTTAGGGTTACTTAAGAACAGAGCTGCCTGTGGAACATGTTCCTTAATGCAGATCTGACTATTTGTGTCCTCTGCATTCTTATGTTTGGAGAGAGTGCTGCTATAATTCTTTAATGTAGACATAATGGCAAGAAGTCCATTGAGAACTCAGCTCCCTGCTAGTGCCTCTTCCAGTGAGAGCAAGTGGAGACCCATTCCCCATCCTGCTAGGAGAGAGCCAATCACCCAGACCCCATTGGCAGGGATAAGAGTGCCAGCGCCATGGGGACACTGCCAAGCTGGGGATAGGGGGATTCAAGTCATGCAGGGGCAGGTCATTGGTCCCAGAGAAGATCAGGGCTGGGTGCCTGGCAGGAAAGAGGGGGGGAAACCAGTGGAGGGAGGGGTCACAGCCATCAGGAGGTGGCTGTGGGGGTGTCAGTGTCTGTACTCGGGGGGTCAGTGTCAGGGAGAAGTGGTGGGGGGCACGGGCAGGGAACTGGGAAGGAATTGGGGGGCAAATCAGTTTCAGGCATGGTGGTGTCAGGGGAAGCAGTCTCAGGGGTCGGCGAGTGTCAAGGAGAAGGAAAGGGCTGGTGTCAGGGGAAGCTAGAGGGATATCAGGGTGAGGTTGTTCTTGGGGTCCAGAAGGGGAGGCCAGAATCGGGGGCTGGAGAAGAAGGCTGGTGTCAGGGACCAGGGTCAGGTGCTGGAGGAGGGATGGGGAAGGAGGATAAGATCGGCCTGAGGCTGGCGGGGGCGATGTTGGCAGGGGGCTGGTGTCAGGGCCAGGGGGGTGTCGTCAGGGATTAGGGTGACCAGATGTCCCAATTGTATAGGGACAGTCACGATATTCAAGGCTTTGTCTTACATAGTCCCCTGTCCCGATTGATACACTTGCTCTGTGAAGCGGTGGGGCGGTCGGGCTGGGGAGGGGCGATGCCGGTGTCAGGACCGGGGTATCGCTGGGGATCAGGGTCGGACACACGCCCGGGTCGGGGGAGGCCAGGCCGGCCGAGCTGCTCACCCGTTTGTGCTGCGCATCGATGCGGGCCTGGCCGCCCCCCAGCAGCGCGGCGCGGCGCTTCTCGGCGATGCGCTCGGGCACGGAGCTGGGGGCCCCGGCCGAGCGGGGTCGCACCAGCCGCGTCCGCGAGACCGGCAGGAGCCGAGGCCAAAGCCGTAGCGAGGCCATGGCTGAGAGCAGCACGGCGCATGCGCAGGGGCTGGGCCCGGGAACGGCCTGCAGTCTGACAGAGCGCGCGGCCCCGCCCTCGCTGAGGGACGAGGCTGGGAGCGCCGTGCGGCACCTGCCCCGCCCCCAGCCTGGCGAGCCCGGCAACCTCGCCGGTGGGGTCCCCACTCGGCCGGGCGGGACGCTGGGGACTGCTGCCGTGAGGGGCGAGCGCGCCGGCCGGACACGCTCCGTTTGGCGGGAAAAGCGACCCGTGTCATCCCCTAATTTACAAGGCAGCAGGCGGGCGCGGGAAGAACGTTTATTGTCCCAACGTCTCCCGTGAGGGGAGCGCGGGCGCCCGGCGCCTCATTTACTGCAGTGTCACGAAGACTTGTCAAAACACCCGCAATCTTAGGATGGAAACCTGCCCCTGGTGCACGGGCAGCTGCCTCCCCCCAGGGAGCCCGGCGGACCCCACAGGCCGCTCCCGAGGGCTGCGCGAAGAGCTGCCGACCCCCAGCGGGGGGCCGGGAACAAAATGGCGGATGAATTCAATGCTGATCAATGCAAAGTAATCCACATTGGAAACCATAATCCCAACTCTACATATCAAGTGATGGGGTCTAAATGAGCCGTTACCACTCGAGAAAGATCTTAGAGTCCTTGGGGATAGTTCTCTGAAAACGTCCACTCAATGGGCAGTGGCAGTCAATAAAGCGAACTATACCGTCAGGTATAGTTTACTCGTTACAGGCGCTTATTAGACTATGGCATACTGGACGGGAAGGCCGTGTTCTTTCCTTTAGCGACCAGCACATATTTGTAAGCATTTGCGAGTACCTAACAAAACTTTAATGTTAAATGCTTGTTTGGGCTTCTTGGTCTCCATTTTGAATGCCATGTGGTGGTGATGTGGAAAGTGACACCAAGATGCTGGTGTACATTCCACCATCGTGGATACACATGACTACCTCTGTCCTGTAATAAAAAGTGCAATGGGTCAAACTGGAAATCCCTCCCATTTGACTATTATCATTAACAACAAACAAGGAGCCAAACACTTACCAGCCTTTGGGGCTATTTCTGCATTCTCTGTTTCTGCTGCCAGTTTTGCAGCAGGCTGTTCTTCCAAGAGGGACATCAAGCAGCCCCTCTGAGTACGGACCTTGATTTAACGGACTTCGGATGCAACGGACAAAATTTCTGATCCATATCAGACCACGACCCCTCCCTACTGCGGCCCCGGTCCCCTTCCCTGGCGGCCATCTGCTGGCTCCCGGCTCCCGCCCCGGTCCCGGCAGCAGGCGGGCTGGCTCCTGGCTCCCGCCCCGGTCCCGGTCCCAGCAGCAGGCGGGCTGGCTCCTGGCTCCCGCCCGGGTCCCTCCAGTGGGCGGGCTGGCTCCCGGATCCCAGTAGCGGGCGAGCTGGCTGCCGGGTCCCGGCTGCCGCCTGGGTCCCAGCAGTGGGTGGGCTGCGGAGCTGCCGCCCCGACCCTGTGGCGGGCGGGTTGCTGCTCCAACAGCTCGGTTTTTTTATTTTTATTAAATAACGGACTTTTTGATTTAACGGGCACCCCCTCGCCCGAATTAGTCCGTTAAATTGAGGTTTTACTGTACTAGATTTGGGGGTCAGAAGGTCATGACTCTGGCTGACCAGGCAATCATGAACCACTGGGGTCTCAGTGCTTGATGCAGTTACCAGCACCCAGGCAAAGTCCTCATAAAAGAGACAGGATGACAGGGAGTTCCCAGAGGTGTTCTCACCCCTGGCTTTCTAGTAGTCTCTCCTGAGCTGCTTACTCTACTCCCCAGCACAGATCACCATTTTGTTGAGGTCCCAATGCAGCCAGGTTATCTGCTATTTCTTGGTATGCCTGGTCATTTCTGTTAATTTCTCTTACTGAAGTTGAATTTCTTGCTTACCTAGTACAAGTGATTTACTGGAATCTGACTGTGGTCTCATGACCAGGTAGTGCACTTGTCAAAGGTCGTCATCATTGCAGCAGCAGCAAAGATGCTTTGTTCTGCTTGCAGCTCAGTGGTCTGCAAGGAGAGTCTGAGAGTTGCAGGCTCTGATGCCAGAACTTCCTTATAAAGAAATTTCCAAGAACAAAAGTGACTTTATGACCATTCCCCAAATTGTTGTCTAAAGTGTTATTTTGGCTTCATTTGAACAGTGGATGTGCAAAGCATTGACTAAGTGATTGCCATTCTGGTTACCATGGATTTCACTCTAGGGATGGTAAACCCTTCACGTATGCTTTCCCACTACAATATATTACATATAAAAAAATCCTGGCAACTAAAACAGCTAAGGCTGCCCCACTGGCTGTAGTAAAGGTAAAGGCATAGGTGGAAAATTTCCCCAGAGCATGCTGGAACTCGGAGGCTGAGTTGGAAGCCAAGATAACATCTGTGGATGCTTCTCTGTTAAAAATGGTAGAGCCTGAGAAGCCCTTTGGCATGTTGGCAATGTAGCGTAGATGATATTGATGACATCTTCATCATCTGGACCCATGGGAAAGTAACTCTGGAAGAATTCCACCATGATTTCAACAGCTTCCTCTCCACCATTCACCTCAGCCTGGATCAGTCTACACGAGAAGTCCACTTCCTAGACACCACGGTGCAAATTAATGACGGCCACATCACCACCACCCTATACCGAAAACCTACCGACAGCTATGCCTACCTTCATGCCACCAGCTTCCATCCCGGACATACCACATGATCCATTGTCTACAGCCAAGCACTGAGGCACAATCGTATTTGTTCCAACCCCTCAAACAGAGACCAACACCTACAAGATCTTCACCAAGCTTTCTCCAAACTACAATACCCGCACAAGGACATAAGGACACAGATCAACAGAGCCAGACGTGTACCCAGAAGCCTGCTGCTGCAAGACAAGCCCGAGAAAGAAAACAACAGAACACCACTGGCCATCACCTACAGTCCTCAGTTAAAACCTCTCCAACGCATCATCAGTGATCTACAACCCATCCTGGACAATAATCCCTCACTTTCACAGGCCTTGGGAGGCAGGCCAGTCCTGGCCCACAGACAACCCGCCAACCTTAAGCAGATTCTCACCAGCAACAGCACACCGCGCAATAACAACTTCAACTCAGGAACCAATCCATGCAACAAACCTCGATGCCAACTCTGCCCACATCTACACCAGCAACACCATCACAGGACCTAACCAGATCAGCCACACCATCACTGGTTCATTCACCTGCACATCTACCAATGTCATATATGCCACCAATGTCCCTCTGCTATGTACATCGGCCAAACTGGACAGTCCCTATGAAAAAGGATAAATGGCCACAAATCAGATATCAGGAATGGCAATATACAAAAACCTGTAGGAGAACACTTCAATCCGCCTGGACATACAATTACAGATTTAAAAGTCACCATATGGCAGCAAAAAAAACTTCAAGAGCAGACTGCAAAGAGAAACTGGAGAGCTGCAATTCATTTGCAAATTTGACACAATCAATCTGGGATTCAACAAAGATTTTGAATGGCTTGCTAATTACAAAAACAGCTTCTCCTTTCTTCGAGTTCACACCTCCAATTCAGCTGCTAGAGGAATACCTCACCCTCCCTGATTTGAGATAACAAGCTGGTTCAGCCTGATTGGACTAACCTTGTTATCTCCTACCTGGTTCTTGCCTACTTATCTATACCTGCCCCTGGACACTTCCACTGCTTGCATCCGACGAAGTGGGTATTAGCCCACGAAATCTTATGGTTCAATACTTTAGTTAGTCTTTAAGGTGCCACAGAACTTACATCTGCTATTCCAGACTAACATGGCTACTTCTCTGCTTCTGTATGTAATATACATTCTGTTCTATATATATTCAGAAATAGTCGCAAACCTTTAAAGAGATCCGAGCAGGGGAAATGCCTAGCGTCATTCCCAATAAATGTTTGCTGGATTGGTACAACTGTGCACGGAGTCTGATATCCTCTGAAATCTAGCTGAGGTAACTATCTCCTCTTGATTACAGTTACTATACAGAAAACTTATTTATCACTTTCCCTGTCAACCATTGAGAATACAGATGTGTATGAGACCATAGCACCTAAGTAGCTGTCCTTTAAGACTCCGTTTTGAAGTAATGTGGACACGTACCTCAGACACTGGTGAAACACTCACAGGTGCCCCTTCTAGACTGCTACACAAAGGTGCAAGGCAAATGGACTGGCTAATGCGATTCCCCAGGAGCTATGCAATCCATCTGTTATTCCTGGGAGAATTCTGTGCCACTGCACAGTGCAGAATTTTGCAGAAATTAACATGTGTGCAGAATTTCCTTTCCCCCACAGAAATAGGCTGCAGTGCTGCTGGATGCCACTAGGGGCTGCTGGACCGAGCAGAGCCCAGCTCACATATACAAGACAATGCTGGGGGAAGAGGTTCCTGACAGCTGAAGTTCCCACCATGAGCTGAGGGAGAGATGGCGGTGCACAGGAAACTCCCTGCAAGCCTGGGATCAAGCATCAAGCTGTTTTCCCTCTGGATCCCTGAGTGGGCCACAACTGGGCTCTGAAGGGGAGGGAGTGTGAGTTTCTGGGTAAGGGGGGGGGGGACACCTGTGACTAGGCTCAGGGGGAGGAGGTGCAGGTATCTGGGCAAGGGGGACCCTGTGGCTGGGCTTTGGGGGTGCTGCTATCTGGATGGGATCGGGGGCACCCCTGAGCAAGGGGGGGGCATGACTGGGTTCTGGGAGGAAAGGGAATGTGGCTATATGGGCTGGGTGTGTGTGTGTTCCAACAGCTGGGTGAACAGGGTGCAGGTATCGGGAGGGAGTTTGGGTGTATTGGCTGGGGGAGGGGCCATGGCTGGGCCCTGGGATGGAGGAGTTGTGAGTGTCTGGCCCCCTGGCTGGGCTGGGCTGGTGTGTGTGTGTGTGTGAGTGTGTATAAGGGGCAGAGAAACAGGAACTGGTTTGTCATAGGGATTTCTTTAATTCTCTACTCTGGGGAAATTGTTACAGACATGCTTGTTAACAGGCACAGTAACTCCCCACTTAACATCTCTCGCTTAACGTTGTTTCGATCTTACATCCCTGCTCCATTACAGAACATGCTCATTTAAAGTTGTGCAATGCTTCGCTATAACGTCGTTTGGCTGCCTTTGTCCACAGCTGGCAGCCCCTTATCAGCTCTCCTACGCCCCCCCAGCACCTTCTGCCCACTAGCGGACCCCATGGATGCTGTGGTGTTGTCTGACATGGCCAGAACATGATGGGAGTGGGGGAATGAGAGAAACATGCAACACGCTTTCTGCATTACCCGTAGCATGATGTGCAACCTGGATTTCCAAGTGGTCCAAGTCCCCTGTGTCATGTGCCTGCCCATGTGGGTGCCCCATACGGGGAGTGAGGCACTGGGACGATCGTCATGCTCAGGGAGGATGGAAGGAAAGGTATCCCAGTGCAGACCTGATTCGCATCCATCTATCAATGGAGGGAGGATGGTACCTCTGAGCAAATGGTCAATGGGTGGTCCATGGTATGTAGTGAGGGAGAATAGACATTCTGGACCACAGCTGGAGACAATGAAGATGAAGACGAGCAAAGGTGGTGATGTATGTGCATGTCACCCGTTGGCCAAGAAAGGAAAGGCAAGACTGGATTTCAATATACGGACTGGTGACCATCTTGGCAATCCGCTCTTGTTGCAGCTGGAACTTGTGTGACAGATTTTTGTTACCAATCTGCCTGGGCCTCAGTTGATCAGGCTAAGACCACAGGATCGTAGGGACGGAGATGAAGGGAATACACCATGTGACTGAATTTTAAAGCTTTCTTAATAAAATAATAAAAAACGGGTGAGTGCGGGAACTGCTTCCATGTCACTCAAAGGAAGAAAAAAAGCATTAGTGCCCAAGCTCTCACCCACTTTCATACTCACAGACATGCTGCCCAGGCTGGCCAGGCCTGAGGAAGGTGTGGGGAGGAAATGGACGGGGAGTTTGTCCGCTGTACCAGTCATCCTGGGGTTCCGCTGCTAATCTCCAACTTGCTTCTGCTCTAGGGAGTGTTATATGCCCTGGGGTCCCTTGGGGGCATCCCCTTCAGAGATTTTTGTCCCTGTGCTTGGTATTCCAGTCCAGACTGCCTTTCTGTGGCTTCTTCAGCTTCCCCAAAACACACCGGCTCTAGGGTCACAAAGGCAGACTGAGTCTCACTGGGCAGCCAATCATCGCAACTGTAATCTCAGTTCTACAACTTGTTTTGCTTCTATTTTTCACAGCCAGCTGGGGCTGAAAGCAGTTTTTGGTGCTTGGCATGGTCTGTGTTAATTCTTGACCTTGAATGCAGAGCAGCTTTCTCTTTATCTCTAGGCCAAGCTGACTTTTCAAATTAACCCATTCCTTTCCCTCCTCGGACTCCTGAGACCTGCAAAGGAACCTTTCATTCTACTCTCATACCTTTAACCAGAACACTTTGCAATGCCTGCAACAGCTTTAGCAACATACAATACTGATCTGCTTCCCCAGAGGACTTGAGGGAGGGGGCCATTGGGGTGTGACATTTGTCCCATTGATTTGGGCTCCAATTTTTCAACATTTACACTGAACCTTAGGCAGGAGTCTGAGCAGCACGGAAGTCGAGGCTCAAGCCTCCCTTGTGGATCACGCTGTTAGCAGCCAGTCATCAAGGTAGGGGAATATAGGGACCCTCTGATGTTGGAGCTGGGCCTCCACTACAGAGAAAACTTTGGTGGAGACCCATGGAGTAGTGGTGAGTCTGAATGGTAAGACCGTGTATTGGAACCGTTGATGGCCTACAGCAAATCTTAGGAACCTGCTGTGGATTGGATGGATATCTGTGTGAAAACAGGCATTCTTCAAATCAAGAGCCTAAACACTATGCCTCTTTCCAGTGACGGTATGATGGCTGCTAAGGTGACCATATAAAACTTGGGCTTGCATATTAACTGATTGAGATGACGCAGGTTCAAGACTGGTCTTCATCCTCCCTTCTTCTTGGATACAAGGAAATACATGGAATCAGGGTGGATAAAAATCAATGGTTTAAAAAAAAATAGGTTTTTTCCTCAAAAACGATTTTATCAAAAAAAATCCGATCTAAAGATAGCTTTAATTAAGATACATTATATCTCAAAAGATATCTCATCATTGGGTCAGGATCCCCAATTTGAGAAACACTGGTCTCCCCAGTGAAATCTGTATAGTATAGAGTAAAAGCACACAAAACACCAGATTTCATAGGGGTAGACCAGATTTCACGGTCCATGATGTGTTTTTCATGGCCGTGAATTTGGTAGAGTCCTATTTATTTGCTAGAAATATTTGTGCAGACACCATATGTGACAATAATTCTGTCTGAACTTTATCAATAGGAAAAATTATTTAGCCTAAATTGGGTGGATTTGTGACTCAGTTTCCCAACTTCTACCCAGAAAGTAAGGAAGAGAGAATGACCCTGTGGTCCAGTGGTTAGGGCACCCACCTGTGCGGTGGAAGACACCGGGATCAGTCACAGTGCTCCCATCACTATTTCATTATTTATCAAAACTGGAACGGCATCAATGGAACAAAGTTGTGGGGAGTGTCCTCCACATCAGAACAGCTCAGAGCATCCTCCTGAGAGACAGGAGATGCCTGTTCAAATCCTTTCACCTCTTCTTTGGCAGAGAGGGGGAACTGCTCCTGGATCTTGCACATCCCAAGCCAGTGCTCTAAATCACTGCGTTAAAAGTTATAAGGTAGGTACCACTTCCTCTTCTCCCTGCCTTCCCCTCCCGTGTGCATGGAATGAGGCAGGTGCCTAACTCATTCACACAAGAAATACCTTATGTGCCTAAGCTGCCTGACTCCAAGTAGCATGTTTTCATTTTATGACTCAGTAGCAGAGATAGGTGCCTCTCTCCATGAGAAAGGTGAGGCTTAGCATGTACCCTTATCATCATCCCCCAATGGCCAGCTCAGGCAGCTCCCTGCCTAGTGTGCTGGCTTTTGTGGATCACATTCTAAAGCTCTTATCTCTCCCCATTCATTGTCCATGGAGCCTAGGAATCTAGCTCAGGCTATGTGGACTGCAGTGGTGTTCCTGTGATTTGCTAGGTATCATGCTGTATAGTATTGCAATGCCCAAGTCCCTGTGTAGATCCAGGCCAGAGAGGTAATGCAACATGAACAAGATCACCCAACCTGCTAATGGTAGATCTAGAACAAAATATAGGTCCCCTGAATCTTAGCTCAATGCACTATCCCTTGGACCACACTGCATCTTCACCAGTTCAGCCAATTATCTTTGAGAACCAGTACCAACAGATATCTCAGTTCTCCCTGACACTGTAGAAGCAAGTATATTGACAGCTTGGCATTGGTGAAAATCATGGCAGATTTTTTCTCTCTCAGTAGCAGCGGAGGAGACATCAGTCACCTTGGTGAATTTGTAAATCTTTAGCACAAACTCCAGCCTAGTGGAATGTTAAAACTTTTTATTTCTGAATCATCCCTGTACTCGACCTACGGTACGTGGTTAGCTGAGCTTTAAGTGGAAGGAGTGTAATTCAACTGAAATGTGTCTTGGAATCATGGCAGACATTGCTGTTCTCGAATGTGAAAGCCTGTAATAGGTCAAAATTTCCAGACTCAAATGACAATTCATCAGATTTACTGCAAACACAAATCTCCTTTGCCCTGAGTCCTAAGCCTGAACATAAGCAATAGCCACATGAAGTCAGGAGAGGGTGTTGGGGCTTAAAGTGAAAGCTGCCTTTCAATCTTAACTTTGGGAATGTTCTGTGATGACTGGCCAAATGCTATTTTAGAATGATGTAGGGCGAAGAGGATGCTTACCACACACACATGACTTTGAATAGTTTATTAAAGGAAAGGTGAAGCATCAGTTTTAAATTGTACAAAAGGAAAAAAAAACCTCATATTGTAAATGTACAATTTACAGAATTACTAGCAAAACCAATCAAGGAGACACTCTCAATACAAAAAAACCTATTGACTGCAAACTGAACTGGAAACCCATTGAAGGGGCTGTTCAAGTGACTTTTGTTGTGTTATACAGTAGTCTACAATCTATAACTCAGGGTTCAATTTTCCACACAGAGGACTGTGAAGCACAAGGTTTGTCTGTGACTATGATTCAAACCATGCAGCATTTATTATGCTACTATGCTCACAGAACTACAGTGCTGACATGATAATGCAGCCATTACTGCCCACCCCTGGGGGTAACTTGCACCTTGGTTATAAAGAAACGATCTAGCAATCTTAGAGGCTGTTACAATAGTCACCCACCTACACTTGAGGAATGGCTGAATTACCAAGTTAAACATTTTTGGCAACCAAGTCTTTCTGAGAACTGTACACATTGAGAAAAATCTCAGCTGTTAAAAGAATGAAAAGAATGATTTGTTTTTACATTAGTTGTTTTTCCCTCCCCAAAGGTAAGTACTAGGTGTACATGTTGCTTTTTCCAAATGACCTTGTAAAAGAGAAAGCTCCAGGATAATTTTGCAGTTGCTAATAAAAGCAACTCTAAAGCTGCTGTGCTTGAAGTGGGTCAATATGCTTTGTATCTCAAATGCTAACATTCAAACTCAGAAGGAAGATTAATGTTTTGGTGCTGATTTTCAGAGGTGCTTTAGTTAGTGGGAGTTGTGGATGGTCAGCACCTCTGAATATCAGGCCAGTTTTAAACTACAGTAGCAGCTACTAGGCAGAGTCATAAAATCTAAGCATAATGAGATTCCAAATCATTGAAGACACTGAAAATCTCTTATTACAATGAATTAGCTGAGAACTTTTTGGTTTTTTTTTTTTTTTACTTTTTTGAAAAATTGTATTTTTTCAAAGAATTACTTTTAATATGCACAGTTAACACTGAAAATGTAGCTGTAGTCCATTGTAAGCTTAAGAACTTCACCATCTAAGCACAAATTTCTATGCAGCACATACAGTACTTCTAACTGGCAAAATTAATTTACAAAAATAGCACAAAAGGGTATTTGCGGCATGGAAAGTAGACGTTTTTATATGGTACAGTTAAAATTGCTTTTAGGATGCTAAAGCGATTCCTTTTCCCCCCCTTGATCTCTTTTATATAGGAAAGTTGCTGTTTATGTACCTTGGATTGGTAGGGCATGAAATAGGTAGTAAAAACAGCAAAGTGACTACTTGAGAACCATTTGTGTGTTTTACTGAGAATACTTTATTTGCTGGTATAAGTTGCTAAAAATGCACAGAGCAAGTACCAATAGAAAATGTACTGTTTTTGTGTCCCCATGTGCTATATAAAATGAATGTTACACAGCATCTGTTGGAAAAGTGGCTTCATGGACATCTCTTATTTTATGCCCCATTATAAATAAAAATAAATCTTCTCAAGAGTATAAAATCTGGGTTTATCATATCAGAATCTGACTTTTTTTTGGCAGAGATGCACTTCATTAGAATTCTAACCTCTTTTGTAAGAGTGTTCTGCTCTTTTCAATGCCTATGAGAGGATATACACGTACCATACTGTTAATCAAATCCAGTGTGTTTAAAAACACATTTCTGCAGCCAGGATGACCTGCTTATAGCATCATTGCTAGTCAGTCGCTGACAGGCATAGGTTTAATAAAAATGGCTAGCTTTTAAAACATAAAAAGGCAAATGTTAAAACAGTTTTAAATTGTACAGCAGAAAAATAAAGTTAAAAAGTTTTTTGTTTTCATTCAATGTTTTCAGAAAACGTGTAGAACAGTGTTTATTTTGACAGCTGTCTTAACAATTTAAAACTCCCTTCCCATCCAGAAAAAAAACATCTGTATAAGGACAGTCAAGAACAGGGATACAAATGATTCTTTTAGGTCAGCCTTTCTGAGGTGATTGGATTGGCCAACATTCCTTTGTATCATTAAGAAGGTCCTCTTCTCCTCTTTCACTACAAAATGGGATTGACCTTAATCATTTGGTTAAAAATCAAACCATATCACATCAAAAATGTGGTTTTCATACAAGCTATCACAGTATATAGGCCTCTAGCTCTAAACAATAGAGTTCCAAATTTGTAAAACGTCTTCCCCAGACTTCAGAACATAGGCATTCCAAATCCCTAGAAAAATGATTAAAAGACACCAGTTAACTTTGAGGGTAAAATAAAAACCCCTCAAAAAAATGGAAAACAATGCTAAATAAAATCTTACTGAATCGTCCTCAATGATAGCTGCAGAGTCAAAGAAGTCCGGCCTCAATTCAGCTCGTTCTCGTCGGTTTCTTGAAGGTGGCTGGAAGAATAAGTCATTTATTGATTTATTCTCTATTTTCAGGTAGGACTAGTTCCTCATTTAGAGCAATATACTATGTTCACGTCACATAAAAGAAATGTATGTACAGGATACAAACAACATACAGTGGCTTCCTCTGGTGAGGTGGGTTTGGCAAGGATACTAAAGCCACATCTATACTATATCCGACGAAGTGGGTATTAGCCCACGAAAGCTTATGCTTCAAAACTTTATAGTTAGTCTTTAAGGTGCCACAGGACTTTGTTACCTCAGCTATACTATAGGCACTATTGCAGCACAACTATGGCACTTTAGTGAATTCTTCCACCAACCTTGCTGCATCTTCACCAGGGGTTAGGTTGGGATAGCTACAGTGATTAGGGGTGTGAATCTTTCATATCCTGAAGCACCATAGCTATGTTGACCTAACTGCTAAGCTTAGATCAGGCCTAATATAGGCCCCAATGCAGGAAAATACTTAAGCACACACTTATCTTCAAGTATGTGCTTAACTCCAGTTGTTTCCAATAGGATTTAAGCATGTGCTTAACTAAGCACTTGCTTACATGCCCTTCCTGAATAAGGATGCTTTCATGAAACTCTCTGGTACTCTTCACTTCTAGGATTTACCTTTCTCATGCCAGTCCAGATTTGAAATTGGAGTGCAACTATAGTAAATAAATCAGACTTCTGAAAAAGGCCTCAATACAGTGTAGTCTGTGTTAGGGAATATTTGTTCCCTTTGCGCTTCATTCTACACTATTCAAGTCAATGGGTGTTTTCAATTGATTTGAATGAGACCTGGATCAAATTCTCTCTCTCCTCTCTTATTGGATTACCCATAAAACAGTTATTTTAATTTTTTTTAAAGGATACTACGAGTGCTAATAACAACTGAGCTTTCTGAGACAGCAACTGAATTGTTACGGACATTCCTGCAGAAAAACAGAGCTCTTAGGACCCAATCTTACAACACATTAAGCCCTCAAAGTTAGACACCTAACTTCAAATACCAAGATTGAAAATTTGTTCTGTGATTATTTAGGATGGATAGGGTAAGAGGAGCTTGGCTGAGGTAAGCAAAATGCTAAGATAGTACTGTGAAAGCTGATCAATCCTTCCTTTTCCCCACTTTGTATCATAAAAAGCAACCACATTCAAAATTAAAAAGACAGTAAATTCAGAACCAATAACAGGAAATACTAGGCAGTATGTAGCCAGCCAGTACTGCGACAAGAGATCACGGAGGCAAATGTAGTTACTGGATTTAAAGAAGATCATTGTACGACTGAGGCTACTACCATCACAAAAAATCAAGGGAAATGATATCTCATGCTTTGGGGTATAAGCAGATCTCCTGTTAGGGAAGAATGTTCTCACAACTGTGTATTATGGGGAGGGTTTTTTTGTTTGTTTGTTTGTTTTTTAACTTCTTCAAGCACCAGATACTTGTTACTACCTAGAATAGGACACTACACTGGAAGGAGCTGTGGCTGAATAATAGTTCCTGCATTTCTATAATCAGGGGATCAGTGGGGTCCATACCTACAGTTGATGGCCCTCTTTTCACCTCCCTCAATCAGGTGTTCAAAAAACTGGAAGGCAGACAGGCCATTTTTGGAAGCTGTTTTTGTAGTTTCTTACCCTCTATCCTGACCCATTTAAAACTGGATATTAATACTTAGGCCTTACTGACCAGATCAATGACCATGGTGTCTTCAAACTCCTCATTCATATCCTCTAGCTGACCTCGTGAGGACATCATTACATCTTCAAAGATGGGCTCAGCATCATCCTCCATTAGACCGCGTCTGATTATTAAAGAGAAAAAACATTGTCAAGGCACTTAACGCTTCCAACCATGGCTTTGTTTTCTCCTTTTTTTTTCTTTTTCTTTTTAATGACGAACAACCAGACTTCCGCTCTTTGGGCTGCACTTTAATACTGGAGGCTGAAAACAAAAATAACCCATTTATCATGTTATCAACAGATGTCAAAATAACTTAATTCTTTGAAAGACTAAGGTAAAAGTCCTATATAAGTGCATTGCAAACATTTAAGACTAGGTTATTCACCTTCTGCAGTAACTGTGGTTCTTTGAGATGTGTCTCCCTATGGATGCTCCACTTCAGGTGCACCTGCAACTCTTGAGTCCTCGATTGAAGATTTTCAGTTAGCAGTGTCTTTGCCCCACGTGCGCCCTATGCCACCTCATGCTGAAACACTGAGACAATATAGGGGCACACAAGCGAACCACCCTCAGTTTCTTCTCCACCCAAATGTCCCATAGAGAAGGGTGTAAAGCAGAGGGGAAGGAGGGTGATAGTGGAGCACTCTTCAGGAAACACATTTTGAAGAATTGCAGTTACTGCACAAAGTGAGAAACCTCCTCTTCTTCAAGTAGTAGTATCCCTATGGGTGCTTTGTTTCAGATGACTTCTGAACAGTATCCCCAGAAGGAGCAAGGAGTTTAGGAAGTGAGTGCAGAACTGAAGATAGTACTACAATGCCAAGCATCTCATCAGATCTAGTGGCACGGATCAGGGCTTGAAGTTTCAAAAATGTATGTACTGAAGCTCATGTAGCCACCCTACATATATCAGATACTGAACGTTCTTAAGTAATGCTGTACGTGTTACCTGTGATCTGGTCCCATGTGCTATCACCTTTGGGAGGGGTGAGTGCCTGAAGCATCGTGGCAAGTGATAATACATTGAGATATCCATCTTGATAGTCTCTGAGGAGAAATCATGGACTTCTTGATCTATCCATGAAGGAGATGAAGAGCCTAGGTGACTTTCTAAATTGCTTGATCCTATCTAAGTAGAAAGCCAAACTTCTTCTAACATCCAGGGTATAAAAATAGGATTCCTGTAGAGAGTCAATAAGGCACCAATCTCCCTGACACGACGGGCTGACGTGACGGCTACTAAAAATGCTGTCTTCATAGATAAATGAAACAGAGAATTGATTGCCATAGTATCAACTGGCAGTCTCAAAATATCAAGTTGAGATCCCAGGCTTCAGAGGGGTCCCTAATCTGGGCATAGAGATTCCCCAAGCTCTTAATAAATCTAGATACAGGGTGAGCAAAAATCCTTTTACCAGAGGATGAACGGCTGATATTATGGCCAAATGAACCTTAATCAAACTAACTGATAATTTCTAGAGTCACCATGTTGAACCTTTGAAACTATGAATATTCTCAGAACTCTTAGATCTAAAAGCAGTTCCCACCCTCTGTCCTTCTTTGGCACAAAGAAATACTTTGAGTAAAATCTCTTGCCCTGAGGAGAGACTGTCTCTATTGCTCCTAATTGAAGGAGATAATTCACTTCTTGTCTCATTAAAAGCTTGAGAGGGGGATTCTGACGAGGGATGAGGAAGGGGGATGCAAGGCAGGGAGCAATAGAAAATGTATGGTATGACCTGATGTTATGACCTCTATGACCCACTTGCCTGTAGTGATCCTCCCCCAAGTATGTTGAAAATAGGCAGGCAGTCTTCCAAAGGGGAGGGGGGAAAGAGGGCCAATGGGAGCAGTTGTAAAATCAGACATGAGGGAGGAATCAGACTCTTGACCAACTCATCTAAAATGTTGCTTCAAAGACAATTGTGTGGTTGTGGAGGGCAGTTGGGCAGCCCTCTTTCTATTAAATCTGTGTCTTTTCCTTGGTGGTTTGGAAGCTCTATGGAAGCCAGAAAATCCAGGATACAGTCTCAGGGAAGTCTGACTTACTAAACAATTTTTTATTTGTAGATGTATATATGCCCAGGGATTGTAAAGTAGCCCTAGAATCCTTCAGTGTGTGCAAGGACTCATCTGTGGTTACAACCATTGAAGGGGAGGTCCTCCAAAGTATTCTGTATTTCTCTCTAAAACTCCAAGAGTTGGAGCCATGATGCCCTGCACATAACTCCACCATGGAGATGGACCTGCCAGCAGTGTCTGCAGCATCCAAGGATGCTTGAAGAGCAGTTCTGGTGAATAACTGGCCTTCAGAGATGATGGACTGTAATTGCTTCCTATCCTCCCATGGCAGTTGTTCAATAAAAGCTGTGAATTTGTAAAATTATATTTGGCCATGGCTGCCTGATAGTTCGTGATCCTGAATTGTAGGATTGCTGATGCATAGGACTTTTGTTCAAAGAGATCCAGTCTTTTCTAGTCTTTGTCATATATGGTGGAATTAGAGAAGTGCTGCCTACCTTGATTATTTACCGTGTCCACCAATAAGGAGTCAAGTGGAGAGTGGGAGAACAATAAATCAGAAACCTTGGGGGAGGGGGGGGGGACACAATACATCTTATTCACCTGTTTACACAAAGGCCGAAGAGTCGCAGGTGTCTGCCGTACAGTCTTAGCTAGATCTAGGAGTGCCTCACTGATGGGTGATGCTACTCTAGTGGATGTTGCTGACTGCAGGATATCCAACAGTTCGTGCTGTGAATCCTTGAACTCTTCAAGAGAATTTGAAGAGGGAGTCAGCTTCCCTCTTTATGAAACCTTAAAATTGCTGAAAATCATCAGCCATGGCTGATGGTGGAGGCAACTGCTTCAGTTGAAGAGGATGAAATAGGTATTTGATGGGTGGTCTCCTTATGTTCCCTTGCTTCTTGTTTCTCAAACATCTCCTCCTATGGTGTTGAGGGGGCTGGTTGGGGAGGAGATAACTTTGGCTTCCCTATAAAATGATACTGGTGGTCAGGACAATTGTTTCCAATAGGCAGCCCTGGGATCCAAGTATGGCCATGGTGAGAATCATGTGGAAGTGGGGATGGCATACAGTGGTGGTTCCACCATGCTTGATAATGATCTTCCCTGTGATTATCAGAGAGTAGGCTCCTGAAGGGATATGCTGGAGAATCCGGAACAGAAATAGAGGAGACTGACTGGAAGTCTCCTTCATCCTCCTCCATCTCATCCAATGGAGGAACACTCACAGAAAGTGGTAGAGAATCCTGCATTACCAGAGGAAAGTGGTCAGGAGATTGAGGTCTTGGTACTGAGAGACACTCAGTAGCCATAAAGAGCAGGGACTCTGGTTCATGTTAGAGAGAGATCCTTTGTATATCTGAATTCTTGTGGTATCAAGTAGGGGATCGAGTAGGTAGCCAAGCACACAGTTGCTGAAGTTGATGGTACCATTGTTGGAGACTGTACTGAAGTAGATGCTGATGGTGTCTGGCACCAATGCTTGCTCGGTGACGAATACATAGGTACCAACAGCTGGTCTGAGCTTGATGGTGCCAGTCCAGAATGCCTATTTTGCCCTCCTTGCTGGTAGAGAGTACCAAGGCCCTATAGGAGCCGTATCTCTCCTTTAAGCTTTGGGACTTTGCCACCTTCCCAGAACCAGAGGAGGAATCCTTCAACTCAGTGGTACCAAGTCAAAAGGCCAAGGCTTTGGAGACTGTAAATCTTTCTGTAGAACTCTCCTGGGCTTTTTCAGAGCTGGCTCCTTAATTTGAGAGTCTGCGCTCCTCTTTTTAGAAGTCTTCAATGAAGCCTCCAAAGTCTTCACATTACGGGAAGCCTGCTCTAAGGTTGAAAGGGCACTGGATCAGTCCAGAGACAGGTATGTGGTGGGGTGTCTCCTGGCCTGACTCAGAAGCTGGCTGAAGGTAGTGTTCCGTCATCAATAGTGTGAGTTTAACATGCCTGTTCTTCCTTGCCCTGGATTTGAGGGCCAGGCAGAGGTTGCACTTCTTGGAGATGTGGGACTCCTTCAACAAACAGACACACTTAGAATGGCTGCCCTTCCAGGTATAACCTCTTGGCAGGAGAGGCAGCATTTGAAGCCTGGCAAGCCAGGCATGCCCTGCTAGGAAAAACAAGCCTCTTGAAGGGAAAAGAGAGGAGATAAAAAACAATCCTCTTAATACTTATCTAACTAATATAACTGTACTAACAAATGACATTACTAACTATCTTAACAACTATAGAAAAATAGAAAAGGTAAGGGATGCTCAGGTTGAGGTGATTGAGAACTGTGTAGCTTTGGTGTCTGGTACCAGGAGGGATAGGGTATATGCATGAGTCAAACAGACACTGCTAACTGAAAATCTCTGATCAAGGCTCAAGAGGTGCATGCACACTGGAAGTGGAACACTCATAGGGATGATACTCAAGCATTAAACCTTACAACAACCTTCCTGGGCAGGCAACTGGTAGTAGTTTCATTTTACAATAGGGCAAGCAAGTACAGAGACTTGCCCAAGGTTTCACAGTAAATCATCAGAAATGCTGGGAACAGAACCCAAAACTGATTCCTAGGCCTGAGCATTAAGGGCTTGATCTTGTAAGGCACTGGGCAATTTGGCTCCAATCCAGCAAAGCACTTCAGCAAATGATTATAATAGATATGAGTGGGCCAGAGCGATCAATGTCTTGCAGAGCTGAGTGCCAAGCCTTAGCCCACACTCCCTCTGGTGATGCACACCATAACTTCATAAAGCTGTTAGTGTGCTTCTATTAAGAGAGAGAAAATGTTATACAAACCCTAATAAAATAGCAACTACACAGGGCAGGGTTAATTCCATCATTAACAGATTCATTGATTCAATTACTCATCACAAAGAGGATCTTTGGGTGGTTTGAACACTTACACTGCATGCCTTACACCACTTCTCCCTTTCATGTAGTTCATTCCTGTCCTGTCCTTTCGATTTAAATCTTCTAGCTTCTGCTGGCCCAACCAAGATATCTGCATCTGGGGACTAACACATACAGAGCAGCATTACTAACAGCACTGATTTTGCATTTATGATTTTTAGATGCCACGTCAGTAAGTTTCTTCTCGGGCCAACTTCAAGACAGGAGAAAAAGGGCGTGTACTCCGGTGGCTTTGCACTACATTGGCAAAACAAAGTTCCTGTAAACTCAGTTTCACTGGCTTGTGTGGCCTGGCTGCTTTGCTCCAGAATGACAAAGCAGTCAGAGCATACCAGTGAATTTGCCTAT
Source organism: Sternotherus odoratus (assembly GCA_032164245.1). Taxonomy (NCBI): domain Eukaryota; kingdom Metazoa; phylum Chordata; order Testudines; family Kinosternidae; genus Sternotherus; species Sternotherus odoratus. The sequence continues at coordinate 39,927,666 of JAVMKO010000009.1, read as the reverse complement.
AAAAGTTAAAACAAACAAAATGTCTGGTTGATATTACATATCTTCAAAGTATTAGAAATATCACGTAGTAGCATTTTCAAAGTTTCTTTTCAGTGTTTATGTATGAACTTTTAAATTAAGATAGCCAAGGAAATTCCAAGACAAACCTCAAAAAGTTGGAGTTAAGATCAATAATTTAAGGTAAAATAAGTTACAGGCATGTTATAATTATCCCACAAACAAGCATTATAAGCTCAGGAAAAGAGCTTTTAAGTTCAACTTAAAAGAAATTCAAACATATTTCAAGTTATGAAAATGCACGGCGAGGGCAACCAAATAGCCATAACTCTGCCTTGTGGTGGCGAAAAAATAAAATAAAAATCCCATGTCTTTAAAAATCAGTTAAAACTAATTGAGGGCCACAGACACTAAAATGCCTTAAAATAATCATATTGTTATTGCATTGGATAATTTCAGCATCCTCTTAATATATTTCCCCCATAAATTATGGATATGCCCTTTCTACCTTTGTTTCAACAGTTTTATTCTGAGAATCTAAAAAAATATTATTATTTGACATAATTTATACCAGGCTAACCCATGGAACTACTAGGCAAACTTTTTCCCCCCCACAAAACACATGCTGCAACTGTAAAACCACAAACATTGTATAACTGCTACTGCTTTGTTTAGCATGTGTTTCTTGTTCAGCACAATACATTTGAGACTAACATCTTGATACATACTTGTGTAAAAAATCTTGTTCAGATCCATGTTCTGACTCATGCTCTTGAATCTGCTCTCCCATTTGTCTAGTGTTCTCTCTCAATACAGTTGAAGTGAGCTGTGGTGTTTGCAGAGCCCCTGGAGTTTGAATGGTGTCGTTCCTGTTTAACCATGAGCCTTCCAGACTCTCATCTATAAAAATAAAAGTTACATTTAGTTAGTTACTTGAGATTGTGAATTTATTCAGCACAATATTACTATGATTCATAACTTATTCAGGCCAACTTTTAAACAGGATATTTATTGGCGGCACATATTACATGAAGTATAAGCTTTAGAACGCATATACAGTACTAATTCAGGACTTGGATTTATGTACTCATCCACTGGTACATTTTGATACAGCTCACTACTTCAGTTAGAGCAAATTCTGCAAAACTGTAAGTTTACAAATTCAGTACTTTAGACCATAAATAGATAACTGGGTAATGAATCAATCTGGATTAATCTCCAAGAAGTTTCATTTCCAGCTCTGATTTAATTTTGTATTAGTACTGAGGAGGAAGGATCCCAACTCCTTATGCCAAAGAAGGATTAGGAACAAGATTCATCCCCCTACCAGGTATTCCCAACAACATTTCAACTTTAAAGCAGGTATCTCTAATAAACAAAAATAATAATAATCAATCATAAATATTTGTATTGCAGTGGTGCCTAGAGAACCACATGCTGAACATACACATAGCAAAGATGGTTCCCATCCAAAAGAGTTTACAATCTATTATAACATGAGACACAACATGTGGATATAACAAACAGATGAGGGGGAACACAAGATAAGGATGGAGATCTGGCCAAGGATGGGTCATCAGAGACTTTGGTGGGAGTGGAGTGAGCAGAAGCTAGAAAGGAGAGTCTTTGTTTACAATGGAAGTGGAGGGAAAGAACTCCAGACAGCAATTGCAGACAGAGCATTCAATGAGCCTACAGATGAAGGGAAGAAGGGAGATGGTAGCTGGAGATGCAACCAGAATCAACCATGAGTTTTTTAACATGGGAGGGACTAAAGGATGCTTGCTTGTACTGCAAAGAGAATGAATTACAGAGAAAGGGAGAGGTTGAGAAGAAAGACAAGGGCGCCGCAGCGTGGGCAAGGGAGATCAGAAAATGGGATAAGGTTGCTGGGGCAGGTGGAGGGATTAGAGAAGGACAAGAGATCCCTGTTTACTGATGGGGGAAAGGAGAAGTAACCGATAAGAGGGATTAGGAAAGGAGGGTGGGGAAGGGAGATCCCACCTGATTTTGTCATTTTTCTCATGCCTTTTGAGGCTTAACTGTTGCCTGCTTGTTCTTGAATTTACCCTAACACAAATGCCCTTGAAGCACCTCTGCCATTCAAATTTATCTCAGTCTCTTTTCAGTTCCTCTTTGGTGCTTGATTTCCTTTGGGCACTAAGTAATGCCAGGGGAAATCTATACAGGAAGCAGATTTGTGTCAAATATCAACCATATATAGACTCTTGACCAGGCTGTCAGCTGAGCCTGTCCCAAATCTGGCTGAACTCCCCCTGTCGGATACTCACCAGACTGCTGTGAGGAGATCCAAACTGAATACCTGTGTTCTTTAAGCCTCCAGAGCCAGAACAAACTCCAGGCACTGCCTGGCTGGGATCTCTAACCCCGGGGTTCTCAAAATGGGGGTGAGAACCCTTCAGGGGGTCGCAAAGTTATTACATGGGGGGTTGCGAGCTGTCAGCCTACACCCCAAACCTCGCTTTGCATCAAGCATTTATAATGGTGTTAAATATATAAAAAAGTGTTTTTACTTTATAAGGGGGGTTACACTCAGAAGCTTGCTATTTGAAAGGGGTCACCAGTACAAAAGTTTCAGAACCACTTCTCTAACACATCCTGAGTACCAGAGGAGGAGTCCTTCAACTCAACACACCCTGAGCTGAGACCCCATAGTCCAACTGCTTAATCACTGGCAAAGGCCACTCAATCTGATCCGCTACCCTACGCACAACATCAGTGTGCCGCCCCCTACCACCTCCTTAGAAGTTGGCTATGGACCCCTAGTGTCTTCCCTGATGCTACTACCCTCAACCTCAAACTTCATGCAGCTGGGTTGGAGTGACCAGGCAGACCCCAACGTGTGCTCTTATGAGGTAGGTTGGTACCGGATGTCCAGGGCTCTAAAGGGGAGCAAGCCCCTGCTCAGCCACAGAGGGATGTGGGCATCAGCAGGGGACAGCTTCCGGCCCATTGAACCCAGGTGAATGGGCAGCCTGGATGCCCATTCCCCAAGCACAGGAGTTGGCAGGCTTCTTCCCACTGGCAGACTCAGGATCTCTGCACCTTGGCCCCCACACACTGGCCCAGCCCACCCCTGCACTTTATCCCCTGCACACCACCATCCTGCTCTCTGCTCTCTCAGCCTGCAACCCCACTCACCACCCCACTGCATCTCTACTCCATAACAGCCCATTTCCCCTGCCTGGCCTTGGTCCCCAGCAACTTTTCTGGCTCATTAATCCTAGTACTGGATCCTAGTATTCAATACCTCAATCCTGAATCTTCTGGCAACCTGCTATTATTCAATTGTTATGATAAAATTGGCTTGTTATTTCTACTCTTTCTTGTCTGTCTCATGACCGGTTTCTAATTAATGAAATGAATTTCTCATCTGCCTGCTTGTTTCCTTAACTCTTCCTAGGGACTTTGGCAAAGACTTTTTGGGAGTCCAAACAAATCTTATCAAGCTGGTTCTCCTTTATCCACCATTTAGGTTACAATGGACACTGTTTTCTAGATGGCTCTGTAACAAGGATGAATGTGCATCCAACAGATGTAGCTCAATATAGACCATCACCTCCAAGAACTAGATACTAGTAAGTCATCTTTCTCTGAAGTTTTACTAATTTTTATATTTTTCTTTTTTATCATTTTTCCTATGTTTTGGCCAAAATGTCAGGCTATGTCAGAATTTAGCGCTTGGGTTTGTGTGGCAATGCTAGTGAGTAAATGTAATTTTCAGATTGGAACACAAATTAGAAAAACAGAAATCAGAGGGGGAACAAGCAGTAGGACTAACATGTAACTTTGTAATCATATACTATATCCACACTAAGACCAAATGCTTTTAATGGTTCTGGATCTACAAATCTCAGCATATATTCTCAAGAGTGGGGAACTGTGTAAACAATTCCATGAAGAGAAAGAAAAAGTGTCAACTCCAAAGCCAGACAGAACTCATGAAATAAAAGGAGTTAAATAATGCAATGTATTAATTAATGCATAATGTAAAGCCATACATACCCTCCACCCTTTTTTTGTGAAGTGGAGGTCGTCCTTTCTTATTCCTCACTGAAGATGCTTTGCTGCTACTACTTCCGCTATTCACAGACATCCTGTCATCTTCGCCCCCAGTAACTAGTGAATTTCTATAGGAAATCAGTGGAAGCCATACATCTTCCCTCCTTTCCATCATCTGTTCTGTCAGGAACTTCTCCAAGTATGAGTGACTGTTAAAATGGAAGATAATGTGTAAAATAACTTTCTGTTCATCATTTCCTCTCTGCCCAACCCGTAAGAGGCCCTCTTCACACTTTTAGCATGAGGCCCTGAAGATCTTTCATGCTGTTTCTTCCTCTTTTAATCCTATGAACACATGCTGGCTAAGCCCCTTCTTGCACACCACACTCCCTCCCGCACCCCAAGCCTCTGCCCCAGGCCTACACTCATGGCCCTGCATGCAATTTCCCCACCCTGATGTGGCCCTCAGGCCAAAAAGTTTTCCCATCCCTGCCTGAGATCCACTGAGGTCAGAAATCCTTTAGACAGATCTTTGAAATCACAAGTCTTAATGACCAAATCTTGAATTTCTGTTCTTTCACAAAAACAGACAATTCTGCTGTAAAAGAGTGTAGTCGGGGTGGTTACCTGCTCAAGCCCTGAAAGGGTTAAAAGCCAGCCCTTGGAGGGGGCTGGGGCTGAAAGTAAGGGCTAGGCTGATTGGGAAATCACCCCAATCAGGTCACACCTGGCCCTGTTATAAGAGTTCAGGGAGGAGCTGGGTAGGACAATCTCTCTCCAGCTTTAGAGAGAGAAGGACCTAATGCTGGTGAGGAAAGGGTACCTGGAGAAGAACAGGGCTGGGGAAAGGCCAAAGGAGCAGGGAGCTCCAGCCTGGCAACTCCCCAGGCTGCAGGTCCTACCCCTCTTGCCAATGATGAATGGCCATTACAGAATGCAGTCTGCCCCAGTAAGCGGGGGCTAGACAATGACTGGCAGTAGCCACTGAGGCAAGGTGGGATTAGGGGGTTGGAGGTTCCCAGAATGTGGGGGTATTGCCAGGGGGAAGCACCCCAGGTAAAGGGCACTGAGGTCTGGGAGGGACACGGGGGCCTGAGGCAGGTGAGCCACCGGCCGGCAGAGGGCGCTCCAAGGTTGGGGAAAGAACTAATTCCTGGATGACCAGCAGGAGGCGCCGCCCCGGTGAGTCATCTCATCGCTACAAAGAGGAATACATTTTTGTTGTAATCTGACTCCTCACTTTCCTTAGACCACATCCAGACTGTGACTAAATCCTGATGTTTCTTCTTCCACAATATATTAGAAATCCCATTCTTCTTATCTGTTTTAATGTTTGATGGCTTGTCCTCATTTTATTAATCTCCTGCCTTGACTATTGCAACATTCTCTCTCCTGTTGTCTTAATAAAAAAATAATAATAATAAATGGAGATATACCAATCTCCTAGAACTGGAAAGACCTTGAAGGTCATCGAGTCCAGTCCCCTGCCTACACTAGCAGGATCCGCCTGCCTACACTAGCAGGATTGAGTACTGTCCCCTGACAGATTTTTTGCCCCAGATCCCTAAATGGCCCCCTCAAGGATTGAACTCACAACCCTGGGTTTAGCAGGCCAATGCTCAAACCACTGAGCTATCCCCCCACCCCAATCTCCAGCTTATAGACTTTCTAAAATGCTGCTACTAAAATAATCATCCTTACCTATCATTCATATCACATCAACCCTCTATTTGAATCACTTCATGTGTTCCTCCACATCCATTGCCCTGCATATCAAATTCAGCCTTCCTGCTCTAGCCTTCAGGGTCAACACCATTCTGCCCTATCTAGAACTACATCAATGATTAGGCAACTGAGCTGGAGTTTTGCAGGTTGCTGTGGAGCCTAAAGCTGGGACACGGACACTTACATTTGGGTATTAGGTGCATAAAGTACCTTTGTGGATCTGGGCCTAAAGTACTGATCCTGTAAATGGTTAAGTTTAAGTTGAAACACTGGCTTCAGTGGGACTACTTATATGCACAGGAATATATATTTGCAGGACCAGGCCCTTTGAGTGCAAATACCTTAAAGCACACAGTTTAACCACTCACAACAGTGATGAATAATACAGTATATAGCAAAGCCATAGAGGCAACAGAGTATCACTTACACAGTCTTTTTGTCCTGCCGCAAGAGTTTAGAAGAAAATTCACTAAGCACTTCAAGGAAAGCAAGGTTAGGAGGTGGATATTCTTGTCCTTTTTGATTCTGGTATTTGAAGGCAAATTCTATGCCATCTCTATAGCAAAGAAAGATGTAAAATGTTTACAATTTTGTGAACAATTTTCTGTACTGCTGTAAGCTTTTTATTCCTTTTAAGAGTCTCAAAAACCTTTTTTGTGCCACAAATACAAAATACATATTTTATTTTTAAGAAACAGACAGGGAAGTCAAAGGAACTTTAAAAATTCATAACGTTTTCAGTGACATCAAACACATACAATAATCATCTTAGATTTTACTCTCTCTTCCATACTTTTAATCTAACATTTTTTTCTTATCTCTCTATATTTTACTCTTCATCTTTTCTGTCTCTTTCTCTGTTCATTTCTTTCCTGTCCTCCTGAAAACAGCTTGTGTCAAATTAAAATAAGTAAAGAAATGCTAAGCATCTTAGAAAATATTTCTAATATTATTCCAGTAGTTCAATTTAATACACTAATTAAAACACTTTACTCTTTTACATGCAATACTTAATAATTCTGTTTATAATTGGAATATATCATAACCTTTAGCTATAGAGAATAAAAGTGCAACATATTCTAATTTTATTAATTATATATTACACACACAAAAAAGCTACATTAAAAGAACATTATTACAGTTGCAAAGTCAAGCACTCAACAGTTAAGAAATGCTGTTTGTTAAGGTTGCTTGTGCAACCTTAACTGGGACTCCTTGTGTGTATGCATAATGGTATATAGCCTTTAATAACATATGAATTCATCATGTGCCTTTGACCTCATCAACTGCACTCTGTCCACCAATGTTTTACTCCTTCAAGAATTATTCAAATATTGCACATTTCTGAGGAAATTCAAACTCCTACCATATTTAAAAATCAACCTACCACAAAAATGTGAGAGATACACGTGGAAATTCTTTCCTCACAGCTAATTAAAATACTCTGTAGTACAGTATAGAAAGAGGACTTCTATACCAAATGGAGATTCCCATTTTTCCAATGAGTCAAGTTTCTGAGATAGTGAACTTTAAAACTATTGCACACATAAAAATGTTGAAGTTAATTGAGCTCATTTTAAGAGGTGATTTAGATGTACCAATTTTTTCTCTCCCTCCAAACCAGATATGCAGTGTAGTTGCAGCTGTGTTGGTCCAAGGATATTAGTGAAACAAGGTGGGTGAGGTAATACCTTTTATTGGACCAATTTCTGTTGGTGCAATAAAAGATATTACCTTGCTCACCTCATATCTCTGAACCATTTAGTTACATAAAAGGAACAGTCCATATTTTTAAAATAAATCTCCAAAACATTTCTAAAGCAGTTTTTTAAAAATAAAATATGTGGTGCATGATTATGTGCCATAAAGGCTTTATCGGCACTTATTTGGTACAGCCTGCATAACTCACATTATGGCATTGTAATACATATACAACATGGCCATCTAATTTTCATTATAATAAAAGCTTTGTATTCAAGTCATCATCATATAGCTTCTCTATGTTCACATACACACACCTGTATTATATTTACACACCCACACACCTTTTGGGAAGAATATACTGAGGCAAGCTTTTAGTTTAATTGAAGACTGAGTACTTCACACTACTCACTTGTGTAGCGTGGCCACGGCCTCTCTTGTCTTGATTTGATCCAGCCCAAAGGTGAGAGCAAACCTACGGGCCAGTTCCTTAATCCCACTGACATGGGCAGATGTCCTGTCGAGATTGGGACCTTGTTCCTGAACAAGCTCATTAAATAGCTAGAGAAAGAATTGAAGGATTATTACTTTAACAAACGAGAGCCTTTCCATTGACTTCAATGGGTTTTGGATCAGGCCCTGTTTTAGCAGCTCCTGAAGCAGGAATCACAATGGAGAGTTGTGGCTCTCAGTGAAAATTTCTCATTCATGTAACATTTCTGAATAAATAGATTAAATCAGCAGTGTCCAATACATTTGTCACTAGCCACATGTGGCTAATAAACTATTGAATTGTGGGTAATGCATGTGGCTTTTTTATAATGTGGTTAATAACAATTTAAAACCACAAGTGTGGCTAGCAGTGTGGCAAGCATTGACTTTCTATTGGACAGCGCTGGGTTAAATAATTGATAAAGAACCTCATTCTAAGAAATCATCTTTGAATGGAGGTGTTTCTAGTGGGGTTCCACAGGGATCAGTGCTAGGCCTGTTTTTAACATTTTGATCAATAATCTGCTGTTAAATATAAAGACACAGCTGATAAAATTTGTGGATGAGGCAAAGATTGATGAAGTGGTATGGTAAATAGTAAGGAGCACAGAGCAGCCATACAGAGTGATCTGGATCGGTTGATAAACTGGCCCAATCAAACAAGATATGTGATTCTTGGAGGTAAATAAAGGGGAGCAGTGAGTAGGCATAAGAAGATGCTGGTGAGACCAATACTGGTGGCCCACAATTTAAAAAGGATATTGAGAAATTGGAGAAGGTGCAGAGAAGAGCCACAACATTGATTCAAGGGCTGAAGAAAGACAATACTGAGTATTAAAGGGCTCTTTAATCTAGTGAAGAAATGCATTACAAGATGCAGTGTCTGGAAGCTATGCATAAGTAGAATCAGAGCCACAGGAGCTGACAGTTGAGGACTATTCAAATTCTCATGGTGACTTGGGAAGCAGGAGGACTGGTGCCAAGCTGTACTTGAAAGAAGTTGTGCCATGACCTATTTCTTTATGAAAAACAACAATAACACCTCGCGCTTATCTAGTGCTTTTCATCCATAGATCTCAAAGCACTTTACAAAGGAGGTCAGTATGATTATCCTTATTTTACAGATACAGAAACTTAATAAATATTAATCCTTTTTCCAATTCTTCTCATATATGAAATTAATTTGCACATTCAGTATTTTCCTACAATATTTTACAATATTAGCAAAAAGGGTGTTTGAATTCTAAGGCCCAGAGAATTGGTTCTTAATCTGTAAGGGTATGTCTTCTATTGGGGATCGAGTTATCACGTCTCGTCAAGATGCAATAAATCGATCCCTAAAGGTGCTCCCGTCGACTCCGGAACTCCAGATCGTCAAAACGTTATTCACGTAGCTGAATTTGTGTATCTTAGGTCGCCCTCCCCCGCCACTGTAGACCAAACCTAAGTGATTTATATTCAGAAACTTCACATGATCAAGAATTGCCTCTGAAGAAGTGGGGTTTTTACCCATGAAAGCTTATGCCCAAATAAATCTGTTAGTCTAAAGTGTCACTAGACTTCTCGTTATTAAGTACTAGCAAAAATACCCGGCGTTGCTCGGGTCCGTTGGAGGTGGGGAGGGGGCAGAGAGCTGAGCGAGTGCGGGGTCCGTTGGAGGGGGGGGGGGCAGAAAGCAAACCTGACATCCCCACCTCACCCCCCCGACCAAACCCGACACCCCCACCTCACTTACCCCTCGACCAACCCCGACTCACATTTTCACCCCCCCACCCAAACCCAACACCCCCACGTCATCCCCCTACCAACACCCCCTGACCAACACCCACACCTCACCCCCGTAGACCAAACCTGACACACCCACCTCACTTTCCCCCCCAACCAAACCCGACACCCCTACCTACCACCACAAACAAACCCGACACCCACACCTCACTTACCTCTCGACCAAACCCAACACCCCCACCTTACCCCCCCCACCAAACCCAACATCCCCACCTTACCCCCCCACCAAACCCAACACCCCCTGACTAATCCCAACACCCCCACCTCACCCCTCACCCACCCCGACACCTTCCCCCCACCCCCAGACCAAACCCAACACCCCCGGCTCACCCCCCCGACCAAACCCGAAACCCCCACCTCACCCCCCGACCAAACCCGACACCCCTACCTCACTTACCCTCTGACCAAACCCAACTCGGGTCCGTCGGAGATGGGGAGGGGGCAGAGAGCTGAGCGACTGCGGGGTCCGTTGGAGGGGGCAGAGAGCTGAGCGAGTGCGGGGTCCGTTGGAGGGGGGAGGGGGCAAAGAGCTGAGCGAATGCAGGGTCCGTTGGAGGGGGCAGAGAGCTGAGCGAGTGTGGGGTCCGTTGGAGGGGGGAGGGGGCAGACAGCTGAGCGAATGCAGGGTCCGTTGGAGGGGGTATTATGACATCATAACTATGTCACAGAGAACAGCAGCTGCCCAGCTGATGTGATTGGCCTTTAAATAATTTCACCCCTGGGGGGCGTCAGAGGTGAGATTTGAAAAATTTTCGACTCTTACCCTGATTAGGACCCTAAGACCTATAACTGTACCAAATTTCAAGTCTCTAGCTCAAACGGTGTGGAAGGAGTAAGTGCACGTACATACATGCACGCATACACGCATACACCATTTGACTTTTATATATATATAGATTGGACTATGCCTCATGATTTCTGTGCCTCCAAATCTGTGGAAATATAGATGTCTAAGGAAAAGACCCTGCAAACTGTTAAAAAGTGTCTACAGAAGTATGGTGTAAACAAGAGTGGGTGATTCATAGGGGGTGCCTATAATCAAATTATGTTCTATGATTGATAAGAGGCACTTGTTATTGCAGATATTTTCTGTAATGGATGAAATAAGGATCCACTGAAAGATGTTTTTAATTCAGTGAGAATAGCCAGGTGTCACAGCTGTCAGTAATACTGTGTGGAATTTAATTCCCTTTGTCTTAATGTAACCTGAAGATATCATAAAATCCAAAAATAAATAGGTAAAATGAAAATGTCAGAAACAGAAACAATGAAATTAAGTGTGGGAAAGCAATGTCCCCTCCAAAATGGCGTTTCTTTGTCTCCCATTCTATAAAAGACAGAGGGCTTGAAAGGTAAAGTTGGGGAGTGCAAATCCCACCAGCTACAGAAGAGACACACTCACAGGCTCTTTGGCTTACTCCAATGGTAGTGATGTACCTATTCTTCCTGCATTCTGCATAGTGCTGTACTAATCTCTAAGGGTAACAGTCTGATTAAGAAGTTCCACTTGAGCCTGTTATTTGACAATCTCAGATTGTTGTTAACTTCAAGCATGTGACAGAGGCAGGCAGAGGGGAAGTAACTTGCCAAAGGTCATCCAGCAGACCAACGGCAGAGCTGGGAATAGAATGCAGATTTAAGAGTGAGAGTCGTTACTCACTGGAACAACTTACCAAGGGTTGTGTTGGATTCTTTATCAACGGTGAACTTTAAAATAGGCTGGGTATTTTTCTAAAATATCTGCGCTAGGTCAAACAGAAATTTATTTCAGGGAAGTTCTGTGGCCTGTGTTATACAGGAGATCAGAGTGGTCCCTTCTGGCCTAAGAATTTATAATTATCCTGAGTACCAGTCCAGTGGCCTCTTCACTAGGCCACAGTGCCTTATGTGGAAAATGTGATGGCTGATTGGCATTGTGGAGAAGAGTCAAGAGGGAGCTAACAAGCTGCTGAAGTCACAGAAATATGTGGGAAGTAGATTATGAAGTGATACACTGTCAGGAGAGATGTGTTTAGACTGTGGATGACAGGGATGTGAAGGAGGACAGAGAATATGATGGCTATTAAGGGAAGTAAAAAAAACATGAACAGAACCACTGATCATTGGCATTCCCAAAATATAGTCCCCCTGAAAGCAGGTGGTATTCCCACCCTGCTGCGAAATCTGAATACACTTTTATCAGGGGTCACTCATCCCTTCCCTTCCCTGGGTTTTTGCCTTATTGACAAGATAAATACTAACAACTCAATATAAACTCTAGTTCAAGCTATCTTTCCAGGCCTGCCTAATCGTTAGGTGCCTTCTATAGGACCTCTTTGTCCCAAACACTAGACCCCTCTGCTCCAAAGAGCTACTTCCACCTCCTTTATATTCAGGGTAAAGGCCACATCTGCTAGGAGTCATCAGGAATGAATTAGTAACTCCCTGGAGGGTTCCAACATCTGTTAACAGAGATAGTCAACAGGCAAACCCCGTAATTCTGTCTCACCCTCCCTCCCCCAGTCAATTTAGATGAAGATAAAACTGAGAAGAGGCAGAACACAGTTGATAAAAAGGAGATGTTGAAATAGAGATGAATAATATTTTTGGTGACTTGCTAGTGAAGGATACGGCCAAGGCCATTTTTAATCTAGATAAAAGAGAAAGAAAGCATTTTGCTTGCAAGGTTCTGGTAAAAGATATGATGAGGAGAGCAGAGGTTATTCCGGAAAAAGATGATGATTTCTATTTATTCTGATTCCAAAAATGCTGTTACTACTCAAGACAGATATCTTGAATCATCGTGGATAGCTCTCTTTAAATATCTGCTTAATGCACAGCAGCAGTCAAAAAAGCTAACAATGTCAGGAGCCATTAGGAAAAGGATATTAAATTTAATGCCATTATATAAATCCATCGTATGCCCACACGTTGCATACTACATGCAGTTCTGGTCACCCCATCTCAGAAAAAGATTTATTAGACTTGGAAAAGGTAAAGAGAAGGGCAACAAGAATGATCAGAGGTATGGAACAACTTCCACATAAGGAGACTAAAAAGACTGGAACTGTTCAGCTTAGAAAAAGGATGACTAAGAGGGGATATGATAGAGGTCTATAAAATCATAAATGGTGTGACAAAAGTAAAGAGAGAAGAACTATTTACTCCCTCACATAACACAAAAACCAGGGGTCACCCAATGAAATTAACAGGCAACAGGTTTAAAACAAACAAGGAAATATATCTTTATACAACACACAGTCAGCCTCTGGAAATCATTGCCAGGAGATGTTATGAAGCCAAAGTATAACTGGGTTCAGAAGAGAATTAGGTAAGTTCATGGAAGATAGGTTCATCAATGGCTATTATATAACATGGTCAGGGATGCAACCCCATTTTCTGGGTGTTCCTAAACCTCTGATTGTAAGAAGCTGGGACTGGATGACAGGGGATGGATCACTAACTAACTGCCCTATTCTATTCATTCCCTCTGAAATATCGGGCACTGGCCACTGTCGAAAGAGAGGATATGGGCTAAATGGTCTATTAGTCTGACTTGGTACATCCATTCTTCTGTAGTTCAGCTATTACCAATCTTGGATCAGTGACACTAATGATAGTCTCAGAGAGTGAAATTCACTGCTGTGCAGATGGCCAGCCCTAGCCCCACTTTTGCCCTTGAAATAGGTGGAGAACAGTAGCGTAGCTAGGGGAGATCGAGGGAGCGTCCGCTCCCCCTGAGACCAGAATTGGCAAAGTGGCGCCGTTTTTACTCACCGGCGCAGCGCCGTCTGTGATTGGGTCGGTGTGGCACTTCTTCTTTCAGCGGCATTTTGGCGGCCATACCCATGCGCAGAGGTAAGGCCACCGAAATGCCGCAGAGAGAGGAAGCATTTCTTTCGGCGACATTTTGGTGGACATGCCCATGTGCAGAGGTAAGGCTGCCGAAACACCGCACCTTTTTTCTGGTGCTCGCTCCTTCGAGCAGGAAAACCTGGCTACGCCACTTGTGGAGAAAGAACCTCTTTCCAAAACAGACCTTCTGCACAGTGATGAATTTAACCTACTCACTACTTGATATTCCCTGGTAATACATGAAGGAATGTGTTCAGGGGATCATCAACAAGGGGAGTATTTTTAGTGAGCTCCTGCACAGACTGGTTCTCAAGTCAATGTTACTCAAACTTCTATCAGTGTTCTAGGAGAAAATATAAAATTGCTACTGATAAAATTGAACACAAAGATTGATAATTGGCAAATGGTGATGAGGACAGGTCATTTATATAGATAGTTTGGTGTACTGGATGTATTCAAATAACACACATTTTAATATAGCTAAATTCAAGAATAAAGAATGCCTGACAAATTTACAGGGTTGGATACTGTACCCTGGGAAGCAGTTCTTCTGAAAAGGATTTAGCAGTCATAGTAGATAACCAACTGAATACGAGTTCCCAGTGTGATGAGTGGCTACATGGGGTAGTGCATAATGAGTATGAGTGGGCAGGTGATATTATTTCTCTATATGGCAGTGGTGAGACTGTCCAGTTCTGGTGCTCACATTTCAAATGTAGGACAACTGGGGAGGATTTAAAAAGAGCCACAAAAATGATCTGGAATCAGAGGGGTAGCCATGTTAGTTTGAATCTGCAAAAGCGACAAAGAGTCCTGTGGCACCTTAAAGACAAACAAACGTATTGGAGCAAAAGCTTTCGTGGGCTAATACCCATTTTGACAAATTATCTGAGAACTGGAAAACATGCTTTTTAATAGTTAGATACTTAAGAAACTCAGGCAAAATTTTGAAAAACAGGAACCTAAATTTGGGCTCCTAAGTCCATATTTACAGAAAACATGATGCAGCACTTCCAGCTCCTACTGTGAAAGGAGAAAATACAATCACTATCCACTTATACCCCCTGGGCATTGATGGGTGGAACCACCACTACCCAAACTAGCCTTCGAGGTCCCTCTTCTCTCCTTTTCTTCCAGTCTGAAGCTTTGTCCTGTTGACTAAAGCTTTGACAGAGAAAAGAATGAATTGGTATTAGACTGGCCTTTGATTGGGAGTACTAGACAAAGCAATGCACAGGGATTTTTTGGAATGAGGGATTATACTACCATAAAAGCTAATATTCTTACCTGCTGCAAACTGAGAATCAGTGTCTTTGCACATTGGATTTTATCAATTTGCCTTGTTTTACTCAACGTTTCCTTAATGATATCGCCATAGTCATTGTAGTACTGTGAGAAAAGGAGACAAACTTTTAAAGGCAGAATTTTTTATTCAGCATAACTTTCATGATTTTCATAACAAAAATGGTTTACTTGTAATTCCTGTTCTGAGAAGGCAGTAGTTTCAATAAAGCCTTGCTTAATTCATGTGACAGATATGCAATAACCTGATAGGTAAATTCAGACTAATCAGTGCTGGGACCCACCTACCTAATGACGAGGTCAGCAATTGCTTTAACTGTCAGTTCCTTTTTAAAAACCAGAATGAAAAATATAAATCAAAATTATTGCCTACTCTGCTGGGAAGATAGTTTGAAGGTGATTGCCAAATTCAAAGAAAAAGTACTAAAGGAAAGTAAGCGTTCTTTTCTTTAAAATTAGGTTTTAGATCTCACTCTTAGAGACTAACATAGGACTAAATCAGGTAGCCCAAAATTGATTACACATGTATCCAAAGAATGAAGTATCAACCGAAATAATAGAAATGATTTTATATTTTAAATAAGGAACAAATGGATGGCATTATACCTCTACTATAAACAAACGTCAACAAACCCCTATAGATGGGATGGTTGGGCTACTTTTCTCCCTTTATTACTGTTATTTATCATTTATTTACACTGTGCATGCAAACTGCTTTCCAAACACCCAGAAAGATGGTTCTCGCTCTAAGGAGCTCACAATCTATGAAGATGCAAGTAGAATAGGGTAACATGAACATGAACAAAAATAGACAAATCATATACAACTGATATACAAGTCACCTTGATTCACTAACAGTAGCAGAGCAGAACTGGATCTTTAAGAGGGATTTAAATATGGGCAGGCTAGGGGCCATGCAAATGATCTCTGGAAGATCATACCGGACAAAAGCCAGGCAAACAGAAGAAACAGAGGTGATTGTGAGATACTGACCAACAGGCACACAAGGCTGGGAATGCTTTTGGAGAGAAATGGACAGCGATTGATGTGATGCTTGACAAAGGAGGATATGCAAGGAGGGACAATGTCTAGAGCTTTGAAGCTGATGACAATAAGTTTACATTTGAGGCAACAGCAGAACGGGAACCAAGGCTGTGGGAGGAACTTCCAGGTTAAGTAGGACACATTATCAGTTGATGACTGACTAATACTTCTGAGGGCACATAGTGCAGGCAGGGTATCACCAAGAAATTGTGAAGACAGGCAAAGCAAGTCACCAGCATCCACTGAACACCAGTGCAAAGGAGCACCGAAGTATGGGTCTGGGCCATACAATACAAATGTGAGCTTGTGACAGGGCTGGCTTTACCAGTGGTTGGGCCCCTGGGTCACAACTGTCCCCGGTCTTTAGCTTCCTCTGTGGTGGGTGCTCCGACACAGCATTGGTCTCCCTTCTGGTAGATCAGGGGTGGGCAAACTTTTTGGCCCAAGGGCCACATTGGGTTTACAAAATTATAGGGAGGGCCGGGTAGGAAAGGCTCCACCCCCAATCTGTCCCCCTCCCACTTTCCACCCCAACTGCCCCCCTCAGAACTACTGACCCTTCCAACCCTCCGCTCCTTGTCCCAACTACCCCCTCCATAGACTCCCTACCCCTAATCACCCCAAGTCCCCGCCCCCTAAGCCCCCTGCTCCTTTCCCCTGACTGCCCCGCTCCAGAGACCCCCTGCCCCCTAATCACGCCCCAAGACCCTACCCGCCTATTCAACCCCCCTGCTCTCTGACCCCTAGTCACACCCCCGCCCCTTGGGACTCCAACACTCCATCCAGCCCCCCATTCACTGCCCCCCGAGACTCTCTTCCCCCTTATCCAACCCCCTGCCCCAGGCCCGGCCCCACCACAGCCTGCTTACCCCGCCACCACTAAGAATAGCGTGTCTGGCCCACAGACAGACACGCCGCGCTGATTCGCTGGAGCTCACCGCATTGTCTGGCCCTGAGCCAAAGATGCGGTCGCACAATCCCACCCCTGAGAGCTGAGGCTGAGGGGAGATAGACAGTGGGGGAGGGGCCGGAGCAGCCTCCCCAGCTGGCCATGCGGTTGCACAGCCACACATCCCAGAGTGGCTACGTGCAACCCACAGAGGCCGCGGGGGAGGGAGAGAGCTAGGGAGGGGCTGGAGCAACCTCCCCAGCTGGACCTCGGGGGCCGGTTGGGAGGAGCCTGAGGGTCAGATCTGGCCCGCTGGCCGTAGTTTGCTCACCCCTGATAGATAGTAACTCAGTCCTCTGGCCAAGTCACACTTGATGTTCATGCCTCTCTGGGGTAACAAAATCTAACATCTCCCAAAAATTATTTTCTGGACCAACTCTGGGCCCCTGAAGGCCTCTCACACTTACTGCAGAGCTTACGGTGTCTTGGGGCATGTCTTCACTACCACTTTAAATCGATGTTAACGACGTTAGGTCGAAGTAAACGTGTACCTGTCTTCACATACATGCCCTTAACGTCGATGTAAAGGGCCTTAAAGATCGATCTTGGCACTCCAGCCTAACCAGTGGCATAAGGCTAATCTCGACGTTCCAAGCTCGACCGTGGGCTAGTGAAGACGGAACCCGACATTAATAGCCTCCAGAGGCTGTCCCACAATGCTCCATTCTGACCGCTCTGGACTGCCTCACTACTGCTCCACTGTGACCGCTCTGCACTGCACTCTGAACTCGCTGCTCTGGCCAGGTAGATAAGACCCGGGAACATTTGAATGCCATTTCCTGTTTGGTCAGCGTGGCCAGCTCACCTGAACTGATCAGTCGCCATTCAGAGCAATCAGCACTAGCCGCCATGCAGAGCTCAGCATCACAGGAATCCATGATGAGCTCATCTACCCTGGAGACCAGCCAGAGGAGAAGAGCTCCAGCATGGTCCACTCGTGAGGTGCTGGATCTCATCGCTATCTGGGGAGAGGAATCCGTGATGTTGGAACTACGAAACAACAAACGGAATGCCAACACCTACGGAAGAGTCTCCAAGGCCATGCTGGAAAGGGGCCACAACAGGGACACCACACAGTGCCGCGTGAAAATTAAGGAGCTGCGGCAATCTTTCCAGAAAGCCAAGGAGGCAAACGGACGATCAGGGGGCGCGCCACGGACATGCAGGTTCTACAATGAACTAAATGCCATAATGGGGGGGCGCCCCCACCACCATCGCGCCGGTGTGCGTGGACTCCACCGATGGGATCATCGTCAGGGAGGAGACTGATTCCGAGGAGGACGAGCATGAAGAAGAAAATCTCACGGAGCAGCAGGAGCCCAGCGGAGAACCCTTGTACCCAGAGAGCCAGGAGCTGTTTGTCACCCTGGAGCCAGTACCCTCCCAAGCCTCCCAGGGGGGTAAGTGTTTCTTTTTTAAGTGATTACATGACGCGTGATTTTGTAAAGGAAGCATTTATTAATGCTTGCCCTAAGGCATTAATGCTTGCCCTAAGTAACTTGCCCTAAGGACTTAGCGTGCTTTCATTGCTGGTCAATTTCTACTCAAAGAGTTTGTCAATATACTCCGGGATTGACCATAAGTCCTCCGCGGACATTTCAAGGAAGCTATCCAGGAGGTAGCGATGAATCCAGCGCAGCAGATTTCTGGGGAGAGCTGCCTTATCTGGTCCCCCGTGATAGGACACCAACCCACGCCACGAAAGTAGTAGGTTGTCTGGTATCATTGAGCAGGCTAGCATTGCGGCGTATGGACCAGGACTTTGCATGGACTCAAGGAGCATGCGCTCCCTATCTCTCCGAGAAATTCTCAGCAAAGTGATGTCATTCAGGGCTGCCTGTTTGAGATACGGACTGCAATTAGTCGGGAGATAAAGAGTCCCAGCTGCAAAGTACTCTTTTCTGCTGAGGACCGACGAACCGAACCCGCCCCCCCCCCACGAACGCTGACCGCCGCCCCCCCCCCCCCAGCCCGTAGCGTTAGCTGGCAGGGAATCCGAGCCGTCTGCACGCGGTCTGAAGAGCCCCAAAAAGACCTTAGCCCTTAGGCATTTGCTTTGCAGTTTGCGGTTTCAGTGGGAGCCAGCCACGCGGTGGGGGGAAGGGGGCGGGGTTGCTCTACAGTATGCAGGCGCCACTTTTAACTTACCATGGCAGGCTGCACGGTGATTTCAGAAGCCGTCTTGGGCTGAGGCACGCATATGTGTCTGAGATGCTCTGACTTTTCTGTGAGCTCTCCTCTCCTTTTAGGTGTAGAACATGACCTTGTACAGAAATCATATCAGGCCTCTGAATACTGAGGTTGCAAACAGCATACTACTCCCATTGTGTACCGTCCGAGACTGCATCTGCCTCCTAACCTTGAATGTATCTGTCTCATAACTTTCAACCTTTCTTTTCCCACACACTTGCCCACAGATGAACAACAACAGTTGAACTCCCGCCCTGCCCTGCAGAAAAGAAAGCGTAAAAAGAAAACGCGAACGCGCGATGAGATGTTCACTGAACTCCTGGAGAACTCGCGCGCTGAGGCAGCCCGCCAGACGGACTGGAGGGAAAAAATGATACAGGCAAGGGAACGAGACAGAGAGGAAAGGAATCGAGAGAGAGAGGAAAGGAGAGCCGCTGCAGAAAAGAGGGAAGCCGCTGCAGAAAAGAGGGAAGCCGCTGCAGAAAAGAGAGTAGAACGTGAGGAAAGACGCATGGATGCTTTCCTCCGCATAATGGAGGACCAGAGCGACATGCTGTGATCTCTGGTGGAGCTGCAGCATGCCCAAAGACCACCTCTGCAGCCCCTGTGTAACCACCTCCCCCCCTCCCCAACTCCCATAGATTCCCCACCCAGACGCGGGGTGAGAACACGGGGGGGCAAGGCCCGTGGGCCGCTCCACTCCACCCCACAAGCCAGCAGAAGCAGCAGCAGCAGCAGGCTGACTTTCTCAGAAAACTTTTAAAAGCTGCTGTGTCTTGCCCACCCCTCCTCTCCCCCCTTCCCCCCCCCCTCCTTTGCCCGCTCCTCCCCCACTGCGACTGCCGGTTTCCCTCCAGGATACCAGGACAGTGATCCCCTGTATTTGTATTTCCGATGAACCAATAAAGGAACCATGATTTTTCCAACAGTGATTTTATTTCCTCTGCAAGCATGGGGAGGGAGGAGGGAAAGCATGGGGAGGGGGGAGGGAAAGAGGGTACAAGGGCAGCAGGCTTAGAGCACAGCAAGGGAGCAGATTCTCAAACGCCATCTCGGGCACTGATAAAACTGTCTTTCAAGGCGTCCCTGAGGCGCAGGGCCTCACGGTGGGCTCTTTTACTTTCCCTGCTGTGTGGCTGCTCATAAGTAGCAGAAAGTAAATTTGCCTCTGCCTCCCAGCCCGCCATAAACGTTTCCCCCTTGCTCTCACAGATATTGTGGAGCACAGAGCAAGCAGCTATAACAATGGGGATATTTCTCTCGCGGATGTCTGAGCGAATGAGTAAGGAACGCCATCTCCCCTTCAAGCGGCCAAATGCACACTCCACGGCCATTCTGCACTTGCTCAGCCTGTAGTTGAACAGCTCCTGACCCCTGTCCAGGGCTCCTGTGTAGGGCTTCATAAGCCAGGGCATTAGGGGGTAGGCTGGGTCCCCAATGATCACGATCGGCATTTCGACCCCCCCCACAGAAATTTTCTGGTCGGGGAAGAAAGTGCCTTGCTGCAGCTGTCTAAAAACCCTAGAGTTCCTGAACACTCGAGCGTCATGAAGCTTTCCCGGCCACCCCACGTACAGGTCGGTGAAACGTCCCTTGTGGTCAACCACTGCTTGCATGACCATTGAGTAATATCCCTTCCGGTTTCTGTACTCGGCGGCCTCGTGGTCCGGTGCCAGGATAGGGATATGAGTCCCATCTATAGCCCCACCACAGTTAGGGAATCCCATGGCGGCAAAGCCATCTATTGTGGTTTGCAGGTTTCCGAGGTTTATAACCCGGTGTAGCAGCCGCTCGACGATTGCCCTGCTTACTTGCATCACAGCAAAGCCCACTGTAGACCTACCCACCCCAAACTGATTCGCCACTGACCGGTAGCTGTCTGGCGTTGCAAGCTTCCAGAGGGCTATCGCCACTCGCTTCTCCACTGTAAGGGCCGCTCTCATTTTGGTATTCCTGCGCTGGAGGGCCGGGGACAGCAAGTCACAAAGTTCCATGAAGGTGCCCTTTCGCATGCGGAAGTTTCTGAGCCACTGGGAGTCATCCCAGACCCGCAGCACTATGCGGTCCCACCAGTCCGTGCTTGTTTCCCTGGCCCAGAATCGGCGTTCGATGGCATGAGCCTGCCCCATTGCCACCATTCTTGACAGATTGTCAGTCGCCCTACTTGCAAAAACGGCAGTGTCCATGTCGTCCCCGCTGTGCACGTCAGTGTCCCTGTCGTCCCCGCTGTGCACGGCAGTGTCCCTGTTGTCCCCGATGTGCTTGTCCATCTCCTCCTCACTGTCGTCGGGTTCCGGAAAGCGCAGTTCTCCCCGGATCGCATTCCTCCTCTGCAGACGGTGCAGCAGGAACTCAGCAACCGTGATCGAGATCCTCACAACAGCCATTACTGCAGCCGTGGTGTCAGCGGGCTCCATGCTTGCAATGCTATGGCGTTAGCACGGCGGAGAAAGGGCGCGAATTATGGGATGCCTACCTACAGTGCACCGCTCGGAATGGGGGTGGGCGGCGCGGAAAAAGGGCGCGAAATTTGGAAATGCCTACCCATAGTGCAGCACTCGAAATGGTGCCTGCTGGGGGATCAGGGAACTGTGGGATAGGTACCCACAGTGCAACGCTCGTCATGTCGACGCTTGCAAAAGTTTTGCGGACAGACACTGTCGACGTACTGTGCGTAGCTGTGCCTAGTGAAGACACACAAAATCGACTTTATACCGTCGCGTTCACAACATCGACATAAAGGAAATCGAACTACTGCTGTAGTGAAGACATACCCTTGATTCACCTTATCTCAAGGGGATTTATACAACCTTTGTAAGTCTCCCAAAGAATCCAACACAGGATAGAGAGAAGGATTTCTTAATCCTTAAGAACAAGCTACTCCCTCCTCTGGTGCCTAAGACAACCACTGCCACTTGTGGACCTCCTTTTCATGCAAAAAGGACTCTTGTTGTATCCTCACTCAGGAGCTCTCAGGTGATCTTTCCGTTCTATCCTTCCCCTTTTCTTTGCTGTCTGGCTCTCTTTTTCCTCCTCCAACTGGAGCAGGTTTTGTAGGTGTGGTAGGGGCAGAGCCACTTGAGTCCCAAAACAGTTCCTTAACTTCTCTTCTATCCCACTGTAAGGTTTATATATACCAACACAGGGTCATTATTGGCTACCTTGTTTACCTACACTACCACAGTGACCAACTATGTAGGCTGTGACACTGGAAATATTTCATGTAAAGTATTAAATAATACTGGGTCATCTCTGTGCCTACTGTCCAACTTAGTTCCAGGCAAAAGGAGGAAGTAACTGGGTCTAACCTGTTAACAACTGAAGCATGAATGGGGCAGATGATTCCTGTAGGGGCCTTGTTGAAAGTCATATCTGGGAAACTGGAGTTGCCCCAGCATATGTTGATGTGAAAGTAACAGGTAAAATAGAAGTAAGACTAGCCAGTATACAAGTATAAAAACACAGGGTGAAAACCAGGCTGGAAGTTAAAAGTTCTTCCTAGACCTTGTCAGCATGAGCTGAGGACTGACAATTCACCATTCTAGCAAGAAGCAGAACTCCCCACTCACTCCTGGGTCAGAGAAAGGCATCTCTGTACCTTGCACACCCACCAGTTCATGTAGAGTCCAAGGATGGAATCCAAGAGGGAGGAAGCCATGCATCTAGTACTTGACACCGGTATGTGGGAGAACCACCAAACTGAGCCACACAAGTGTCTGTAGTCTGATTTTGTCCTGGGGACTACAACTAAATTGAGTATTATCCCACACTCCTCAGCTATAAAAGCCTCACTGGAATAACATCTAAGGTTGTACAGTTTAACCTCCATCTAAAAATATTTTAAGACACTCCAGGTGAAATCCTCCACTGCAGTCAATAGCAAAACTCCTACTGACATCAATGTGGTCAGAATTTCACCTGCAGATTCTAAAATTGTAACCTAAAAACCCTGTTTGCAGGAGAAAACAGACATTTTTATGCTTTAACTCTTATACTGTAAAATGTGACTTCCAGAGTAATTGTTAAATAACTTAATTTTTAATATACTTCTTGAGTAATACATTAAGAAACTTTTGCCTAAATTTCCTTTTCTTTCTGTAAATGACAAATGAGTGCCTGTACCTGAATGGAAGGTGAAATCCCTCAATCTGCTTCTGGATTGGTTTTGTAGTATAATCTATAGAATTATGATCTATGAACTATAGAATTGTACTCCATTGTGATCTTTTTGGTTATTTGCTCTTAATGAGTAGTAATTAACACAGAATTTAGTTTATTCTGTGGATGGAGTCCTGAACCCTCTTTCTTGAGCTATACTGGATGACAATTAAGTCAGGCTTTTTCTGTAGAAATGTCAGTCTTCTGATATAACTTTTCCAAGTTATTTATTAAGAAT
This sequence comes from Sternotherus odoratus, assembly GCA_032164245.1. Taxonomy (NCBI): domain Eukaryota; kingdom Metazoa; phylum Chordata; order Testudines; family Kinosternidae; genus Sternotherus; species Sternotherus odoratus. The sequence goes on along the minus strand of JAVMKO010000009.1, from coordinate 39,904,228 downwards.
TAGTTCTGTGATTAATAACTCCTATAGTCCTCAATGTGGCATTTCTCTGATGGTTTCTTATAGCTACTAGACTTGCAAAGAGATTATCTAATTGTGATAACTGAAAGCAAGATGTTCCATGCTGGTCTGATCTAATTAGAGTCTAACACGGGAAGGAAGGTGGGTTTCCATTCAAGAGCAAAGAGCCTAGGATTGTGACAGGTGTTTTAGAGATTTGTCACTGTGCAAGAGCCCAATTAACACAAAGTCAAAAGGTGACTTTCTGGCAATTAGTGTCAGATTAGAATATTTTATCCAGATATTCTGTGTTCTATATATTCTATTACATCAGTGGTTCTCAAACTTTTTGTAGTGGTGACCCTTGTCCCACACCGGGCCTCTAAGCGCGATCCCCCCCTAGGGGTCAGGTGGGGGGGAGTGTGCCTGCAGCCCACTGCGGCAGGGTCTGGGATGGGGGGGTCCCAGCAGCCCCCCAGGACAGGGGTCGGAATTGAGGGGGGTTCCAGCAGCCCCCTGAGGCCAGTGAGGGGGGGTTCCAGCAGCCCCATGGAGGCGCCGGCAGCCCACCGCGGCAGGGGCCGGGCTCATTGGGGTGCCGGCAGGGCCGGATCGGGCACATGGCAGTGGCGGCAGCCCACTGCAGCAGGAGCCAGGGCCCGAACCGGGCTTGCGGGGCCACCAGCATCCCATCGCGGCAGGAGTCGCAGCTGGGACTGGCCTTATGGGGGCACCAGCAGCCCGCCATGGCAGGGGCACAGTCTGCCTGCAGCAACAGGGGCCAGATGCTAGCAGCCCGTGGCAGTGACATTGTTCAGGGCCAACTGCTGGCAGCAGGGGCTCGCGACCCCCACAGAATTGGCTCGCGACCCCCACTTTGAGAACCAACGTATTACATGGTTCAGACAAGCATGAGATCAATACAGGTTATGCCAGGCCTATGAAACAATCACCGCGCCGCAGGTCCACAGAATAGGAGAATGGAAGATCTGAAAGTTGGAAACTGCAGGTTTTACCAAACCATTTAGAAGTCACTAGGTATCTCTCATGTGACCTCACACCCAGCCGGGTTTGTACTTTGTGTGGCTCAGCCATGCCTCCACTGACACTACCAGCACTAGCTACCGTGGCTACAGTTATTTATACTCATGCCAGCTTGATGAGAGGCAGTGCGAGTATCTGTACATGAGCAGGGGAATAACTCCCCTAACTTGTACACATCTCAAAGAAATATTTATATGAACAATCTCCTTTAGGACACAGCTTTTAACATTTTAACTTCCAGCCTGGTTTTTGGAAGTTATATGGAGGGCCGGGTTATATGGGGGGGAAGTTATATGGGGGGGAGCCGGTGCGGAGCTGCTCGGGCGGGCGGGGGGGGGGGGTCCGGCGCGGGGCTGCTCAGGCAGGCGGGGGGGTCCGCGGAGTTGCTCAGGCAGGCGGGGGGGAGCCAGCGCGGGGCTGCTCGGGCGGGCGGGGGGGTCCGCGGAGCTGCTCGGGCGGGGGGAGCTGGCGCGGGGTTGCTCGGGTGGGGGGGGTCCGCGGAGGAAGCTGACGCGGGGTTGCTCGGGTGGCGCGGGGTTGCTCGGGTGCTTGGGCGCCCACGGGGGGTCCGCGGGGGGAGCTGGCGCGGGGTTGCTCGGGTGGCGCGGGGTTGCTCGGGTGCTTGGGCGCCCACGGGGGGTCCGCGGGGCTGCTCGGGCAGGGGGAGCCTGCTCGGGCGGGGGGGGGGGTCCGCGGACCTGCTCGGGCGGCACGGGGGTCCGCGGAGCCGCTCGGGCGGGCACGGCAGGTCCGCGGAGCTGCTCAGACTGGTGGCTGGCCCCCTGGGGAGCTAACGGGCATTGTGGAAGGTCGGAGGCTTAAAGTCACATGCATCCTCACTAGTTCACAATCGACCCAGAGAGGTCGATTTCAGCTACTCCTCTCGTTAGGGAGGAGTACAGAAGTCGATTTTAAGGTCTCTTTAAATCGACTTTAAGGGCATGCATGTGAGGACGGGTACAGGCTTAGACGTTAAGCCCTAGTGGGGACCAGGCTTAAGAAAAGCTGTTGCAATTTTCTATGTCTCAATCTTTGTCAGACAGAATTTTAGGGCTCTATCTACAGATATAGAATGCCAGTATCTCCGTAAAATTCTGGGAATTAGGAGCAAACCTAGGAATATACTGTGAGGGTGCACCCCTAATGCAGTGATTCTCAATTGATTGTCCATGGACCACTGGTGGTAAACATGACTTTTTTGGTGGTCTACACAAATATTGTCCAAAGTCAGATAGTGTGAGCAGGCACTGCCATTAGGCTGTTTTACGTTGTGTTCACAAGCACACAGCGTGTCATCCATAGTGTCATCTAGGACGTGACTGCGTTGTGTTGCCAGTAACTTCCATCTAATAAATAAATACATTTTGAACCAAAATGTGTCTGCTCTTTTTAATCATGTTTCAACAAAAAATAAATAAATAGAAAAGGAGGTGGTCCACGAAAATATTTTGATTGGCCTGGTGGGCCGTGGACTGAAATGAGTTGAGAGACACTGTCATAAGGGGTTGTGGGGATATGCTTATAAAAGTATATATGACATAACTGGAATATGTTTTATACTACATATGCCATGTAACATATCTCTGTAAGGGTAATGATCTACTGAATCTATTCTTCCTATTTGTATGCATGTATCATTTTTGTAATTGAAGTTATGAATATTGGCAGTGTACTTGCTTGATTTCTAAGTAGTCTTAGTCAAAGCATTTGGTCAGCTTCTTGAGAAAGGAATGTGCAAGTTAAGTGCCCAGTCAAGAAGCACTTAACAGATAATAGAGCTTGGGAGGCTTCAATCCACATAAGAAGTCTACTTGAGGACCTTCAAGGCAGTATGTAAACAATGGCTGGTACCTGTAAGTTATGAGTCATGCATGGACATGAGACTTGCCCATGTGACTCCAAATCTCCATTTTGTAACTGGATTCTACACAGGGGCTGGGAGGGGTGTCCACCCAGCGGAGAAAGTCTATAAAAATCCCTGGGAGACCCCTCCATTTTGTCTTCAGCTGGCTCAAGAGATAGCCTTTCCACCCCCATGGATACTTGAAAGAAACTGGAATAAAGGACAGTCACTACAGGGGGTGTGAGTGATTACTGGACCCAGACTAGAGGGAGACTAGTCTGTAAAAGAAAGCTTAATGGAATATTAATGAGGGTGAGGTTTTATTTGTATTCAGTTTTATTTCTGTACTAGAGATAGATTTGCATGTTTTATTTTACTAGGTTTGTTCTGTCTGTTACTACTTGGAACCACTTCTTTCTGTATTTAATAAAATCACTTTTTACTTATTAATTAACCTGGAGTATGTATTAATACCGGGGGGAGAGGGCGAGAGAAAACAGCTATGCATATTGCTCTATCAGTGTTATAGGGGGCGAACAATCTATGAGTTTACCCTAAATACAGTGTAAAACGGAATTATTTGGGGTTTGGACCCCATTGGAAGTTGAGCATCTGAATGTTAAAGACAGGAACATTTCTTAAGCTGCTTCCAGGTAAGCCTTCAGCTGTTAGGGGAACGTGGTTCAGACCTGGGTCTGGGTTTGCAGCAGGCTAGCAGGTCTGACCCAATCCAGGCAGGTTACTGGAGTCCCAAGCTGTCAGAGTAAGGAAGCAGGGGCAGAAGTAATCTTGGCACATCAGTTGGCAGCCCCAAACGGGGGTTACTGTGATCTAATCCGTCACATATACATTCCTAGTTAATAAGAAAGGTAAAGAGAACCTTGAGGAAGACACATTTCTGAAGTACATCACATCTGATGAAAGATGAAAAATGGGCAAGAGCAGGAAAAGGCTGCTGATTTACCCAACCTAAGGCTAGACTGTGACTCTTCCAGACCAGCTCATGCTAAGGCTCCTAGGTCTCACTGAACACAGACAAATGCTTAGCTGTAAATCAGTCTGGCTCATCTCTGTGTTAGTATTGTTAAAATAGGTATAAGATTTATAGAAATGCTTTTGGACTTTAAGAAATGCTTGCGAGTTGCTGAATGCATTAATCTCGCTTATAATATCTGTATTTCATGTTATAAGGTAATATTTAAGTGTTTGCTCTGTAAATATAGAAGTGTTTGCTCTGAAACTGGAAACCCCCCCCAGTCAGAAGAGAGGCATGACAAAGTGTGATATACTAGTTTACCACGAAGGGTATCATTTCCTGCCCAATAAAATAAGGCCTATAGACACCACTGTGGAACATCAGTGGACAAAAGACTGTTGATTGCTCTCCCACACCTAATGCCCATGAAGAGAGATGTGCAGGTAGACATGTCCCATCACCACTTGAACTCTGGGAGAAGGGAATAAAAATCCCTGCGAAATTTGGTTTTTTGTGTACTTTTACCCTATATTATACATATTTCACAGGTAAGACCAGCATTTCTCAAACCGGGGGTCCTGACCAAAAAAGGATTGGGGGGAGGGAGTGGAGTGTCGCACAGTTATTGTAGGAGATCACGGTATTTCCACCCTTACCTTTGCATGGGTGACTTTATAAATTCCTATAGAGATAGATATGCCTTAAAAATTATATCCATACTTCAAACTGAGACCTTTTCAACACTAAAACCCTGTAGCGGCGCTGCTGCAGCGCTTTAGTGAAGATACTACCTACCCTAACAGGACAGATTCTCCCATCAGTGTAGGTACTTCACCTCCCTGACAGGTGGTAGCTAGGTTGATGGAGAATTCTCCTGTCAACAATGCTGTCTATGGGTATGTCTTCACTACCCGCCAGATTGGCGGGTAGCAATCGATTGCCAGCGGCACCCCTGTTGGCCTCCTGAAACTTCAGCTTGCCGCGAGACGCAAGCTGGAGTCAACGGAGGAGCACGCCATCGCCCGCTGCTGTCATGAGGACAGAAGGTAAGTCGACTGAAGATATGCCAACTTCAAATACCTTATTAACGTAGCTGAAGTTGTGTATCTTCAGTTGACCCCACCCCTTATATTAGGGGTTAGGTTGGTTTAATAGTGTTGCATAGGGGGGTGGACTCTTCATATTCCTGAGTGATAAAGTTATACTGACCTAGTTTTATAGTGTAGACCAGGTCTGAAACTTTAAAGAACTGTAAGCTGGATTCTGGCTACTCTTACTAAGTCCCTACTTACTTACTTATGGCTAAAGGTCCCAAAATCTTGAGATTTTATGAAGAAAGTGAAATGATTCAACTGGCCTATTTCATAAATATGCACTGCTTCATTTGCATATTTTGTGTCTCTAGTTTTAAGGATTTTTTTTAAAGGTTTCTACTCCTGCTCCTCAATTGCTCTTCTACCATGATAGCCAAGCTATCATAAAAGTCCATACAATATATGGAATATATTAGGAAGCACGTAGTGCCCTGTAAGCCGTAGGGAAAATTAAGCAGAAATACAAGCTGGAGTTAAATACCTGGATCTAATTTCAAAAATATATTTGCTGCAACCTGATCACAGAGCTTTTTGCATCTCAGTAATCAATTAAAATCAGATTCGAGACAGCACTCAAGAATATGCAACAGAAAAGAAAACAGCATTGGCAGAGAGAGGAACAGAATGGACTAATATTTTAAGACTTTTACAGCTACAATTGCTGTGCTCATTTAGGAGGAGGAAAAGCTAAAAACATAAAATCATACCTTCATATAGTGTTTGAAGATATCTGCTGCTGCATGCATGTCTACAATATCATAGATAATAAGTTTGCTAAAGGCTGCCAGAAGATTCCTTCTTTTATGTAAAGCCTCTATTTTGTTAGCTTCATCCTCTTCATCTCCCTCTAAATACAGTAAAGAAAATATTTATTAACACATGCTGTTTTATAAGGCAACACAACACAAATATTTTTGTTTAATAAAATCAACAGTTTTTGTAAAATTAAACTTGCCAAAAATATATCTAACGTACTTTCAGAAGAAACTAAAACCAAAGAGTGAAACTCAAGGTTTTTTTTGTTAACAATCTTGTCAAGAGAACAATTTGCAGATGCTTCTTTAATCTGGTTGCACTGAACCTATGTATTTCACATATGAACAATCAGAAATAACAGTCATATTGCAGAATTATTTTTGCAATAAAATCTCTAGTACATGCTTTGATTTGACATTCCTGACACTCAAAAATAGAAACAATAGAAGAGAAATGTCACTTGATTGTGAGAAACATTAACATAAAATCCAACATAAGCAATCCCTCTATGAATGAAAATAAAAAAAATATAATAATCAAACATGAAAATAACAGACCACGACATGAAAAATGAGCATCCACGAATTCGGTAAAAAAGTATGTTAGATTCAAATGTTGAAAACAGTGATCACTTCACTGTGCAGTGAATTCAACCAGATTAAAGAAACACAATTGGCATATCAAGGGGGCATTTACCTTTTGTAACACCTTTTCTCTAACTATATTGCCTCTACAGAACCAGTTACTTGGGCAAAGAACCTTTTTAAACAATAGTGATGGGCAGAGTCGTATGCATGTCCTTCAATCCCTGGTTGCTCTGGGCCAAGGGTATGAATAGCACCCCACCCACGTTCCCCTAATCCCCTCTGCATATAGCTCAAGTTGCAGTTACCCTCTGAAGAAGAGAAGGCTTGAAGGGTCAGAGTTGCTTTCTGGAGGCAGTATTGCTGCCTAAGCTTGCCAACTTAGCAAGGGGGACTTTAACCTAGGTTCAAAGGGGGAAGATGACAAAAGCCCACAGATAAGTATAAAAAATAGTGACCGTAACAGAGGATTCAATGTGCGATATCTTGATTTTAGTAAAGGTAAAAAAGAGTCCTGTGGCACCTTAAAGACTAACTAAAGTATTGAAGCATAAGCTTTCGTGGGCTAATACCCACTTCGCCGATGAAGTGGGTATTAGCCCACGAAAGCTTATGCTTCAATACTTTAGTTAGTCTTTAAGGTGCCACAGGACTCTTTGTTACCTCTGCTATTCCAGACTAACACGGCTACCTCTCTGATTCTTGATTTTAGTAAGGCTTTTGACCCAGTCCCACATGACATACTCATAAGCAAACTAGGGAAAGGTGCATGACTGGCTGAAGGACCATATTCAAAGAGTAGTTATCAATAATTCACTGTCAAACTGGGAGGATGTATCTAATGCAGGGGTGGGGAACCTCCGGGCCGTATACGGCCCGCCAAAGCCTTCCGTCCGGCCCGCGGCCGCCAGCCAGGGACGGCTCCGCGCTGGGGCCTGGAAGCGCCGCGCGGGCCGCTGCCGCCAGCCGCGGGGCCTGGACGCGCCGCGTGCTCCGCTGCCGCCGCCGGCCGGGGACGGCTCAGAGCTGGGGCCGGGACGCGCCGCGTGCTCCGCTGCCGCCGCCGGCCAGGGACGGCTCAGAGCTGGGGCCGGGACGTGCCGCGTGCTCTGCTGCCGCTGCCGGCTGGGGACGGCTCAGAGCTGGGGCCGGGACGCGCCGCACCGCCACCCACTGCCAGGCGGCGAAACGGTCGGGGGGAGAGATCGGGTTGAGCAGGTCGGGGGGGGGGGGGGAGAGGGGAGAGACCTGGCTGGGTGGGTCAGTTGGGGGGTTGGAGGAAAGGAGGTTTGGGGGGGGAGAGACCGGGCTGGGTGGGTCAGTTGGGGGGGGGGGTGGGAGGGAAGGAGGTTTGGGGGGAGAGAGGGTGGGAGGGAAGGAGGTTTTGGGGGGAGAGACCGGGCTGGGTGGGTCATTTGGGGGGGGGTTGGAGGAAAGGAGGTTTTGGGGGGAGAGACAGGGCTGGGTGGGTCAGTTGGGGTGGGAGGGAAGGAGATTTTGGGGGGAGAAACCGGGCTGAGTGGGTCAGTTGGGGGGGTGGTGGGAGGGAAGGAGGTTTGGGGGGGAGAGACTGGGCTGGGCGGATCAGGCAGGCGGCAGGACCCTGGCTGGCAAGGGGCCAGTGGGGGAAACCCCAAAGCAGTGCAGGGCTAAGGACTCCACCTGCCACTGCTTTGGGATTTCCCCTGCTGGCCCCTTGCCAGCTGGGGTCTCAGCTCCCGTTGCCAGCCTGGGCTTCGGGGGGGGAGGGGGGGGGAAGTGGCCCGCGGATGACTTTATAAGGGTCAAAATGGCCCTTGGTGGAAAAAAGGTTCCCCACTCCTGATCTAATGGGATCCACAGAAGTCAGTCCTGGGTACAGTACTATTCAATATTTTCATTAATGACTTGGATAATGGAATGGAGAGTATCCTTATAAAATTTCAGATGGCACATGCTGGGAGGGATTGTAAGCACTCTGGAAGCCAGGATTAGAATTCAAAACAAACTGACAAATTGGAGTATTGGTCTGACTTCAACAACTGCAATAAATAAAGACAAATGCAATGTGCTACATATCAGAAGAAAAAATTAAATGCACAAATACAAAATGGAGAATAACTGGCTATTTAGAAGTACCACTGAAAAGGATCTGGGGTTTCTAGTGGAATGTCAGTCAACAATATGATGTAGTTGCAGAAAAGACTAATATCATTCTGGGGTTCCAGCCCAGGGGCCCTGAGGATAGCGGTAAACCACTGGAATTAGCTACTCCTTCCCCTGGACTACTTCCCTCTCCTACTCTTCAGCTTGTGGGGGGCTTCCTGCCCTCTCTCTACACAAGCCAGGTGTTCCTTTACTTAGGGTCTGGGTCTTTCTTAGCTCACCACAGCACTTCTTCAAACTCTCTCTGCTCCAACGCCTCCAAACTCCTTCCAAACACCCACACCTGTCTACCTGAGGCAGGGTTTTTTATTAAGGCCTCAATTGGCAGCAGATGCACCTAATTAACCTGCTGCCTGCTTCCCTAGTCTACAGGGAGCCACGCCCTAATGAACCTGGAGCTGATATATCTCCCCTCAAACACTCTGCCACAGCTCCCTGGCCTTCCTCTATCACACCAGGCTCTGATGTGCTGTGACTTCTGTTTATTACACTAATTGAGATCGTCTCACCTTGTGCTCTCCTTGCTAGATGCTTCTTGCACCAGGGAATCTGTTATTTCTCACCCTGTACTTGGACTGTGAACTATTTAGGGAACAGACCACTTTTTCATAGGTTTATTGAGCTTATAGCCAGGAAAGGACCATTTGATCATCTAGTCCAACCTTCTTTATATCAAAGGCCATTACATTTCATCCTGGATTGAGCCTAAAAAACTTTCGCTGACTAAAGCATAACTTGTGTTTGACTAAAGCACATCTTCCAGAAAGGTATCTGGTCTTGAACATAAATGCATTAAAAAAAGTTACAACAATCAAGAAAGAATGCTTTTACAGGTGTATGCCATGGCAATATATACTCTCCTCCATCCTCTGAATGGAAACTCTATAAAATTTCACTTTATAACTCTGTTATCTTTTGTAAAGATGTGCAGAACTATAGCTCATACACCAACATTTATCTCCAAAGAACGCAAGAGGCAAAACCAAGAACTGAATTGGATACATTTTGGTGCACAGATTTGTATTTTTTCCTGACAGTGTTGGGTGAGAGAGGACAAGTACAAAACACGATGGCTAAACATACCCATGCTCTGGTTCTCGTCATCTTGGTCAATGAAGACATGGTCCATCACAAAGCTAAGGAGTTCAGACTGGAGCCCAGAGTCTGGATTGAACACCAAAGGTTGAAGACCCTCTCTACCTCCAGTCATCAGCTGGTGACTAAAAATCATCAACAGATCACAGAGCAGCATGAAAGCCTGAAACACAAAGTTACTGCATTCAGTTAACCCATAAGGGTCAAGATCATTTAAAAATTATAAATATGCTGTTTATATAATTTCTAGACATTTTCCCACCACTAATTGGTAATTGCCCTTCTGTAACAATGCAGAGTTGAGATAGTTTGATACTCTTGGGTCCATGCTTTGTGAAGGAGATCACGGGGAACTTCTATAACTCTTAAATTTTACTCCTTTGAGTTCTGACAGAATACTGTTTGACACCTTTCCAGCGGCATGAGGTGGATCAAGTTCTTTATTACTGAAACAAACAAATTAAAACTGGAAAAAGGAAAATGAGAATTAACAAAACTCCCAACACTGAGATGGGAGGGTGAGTTAGTGAGTGAAGATCTATCACAGCTGTTTATCTTACAAGAACAAAAGATCAGAAGTGCCCAGTTTTCCTTGAAATCCATTGAAGTTGCACACATGTTCATTTGCATGGATGAGTCGGCAGCAGGTAATTATCTCTTTTGCAGAGATACATACTGTGACAGATTGCTGCTCTGTCACACTATAGCTCCTGGAGGATTTCAATAAAATATTCAAAAGTGAACTAACCATAATAATTCCTAGATTTTCATACAAAGTTCTTAAAGTGTTTGCAACAGAGGCAAGTATTTTAGAGATGGGAAAACTCTGGTACACAGATCTGAAATGACTTGCTCTGTCACTAGCCTGTCACCCAGCAGGCTAGTGACAGACTCCTGAGTCCTAGTCACTTGAGTTCCAGTCTAGAGTTCTATCCACGAGACTGCACTGCCCCCCTAAAGTTAAGATGCTGAAACAGGGGAAAACTGAGATAAAAGCTAGAATGTATGTTGGTTCAAAGAATTACATAAAAACTGAAATAATGACACGGATAAGTTACCTCTCAAAAAATTAGGTAGAAAAACTAGAATGACACCCAAAATGAAATAAATTATGAAGGAATTGATGAGTCTAGTCTGGGAAAAGGATTAAAAAAAACCCACTGCTAACTAAGCAAATCCTTGATTCTTGCTGTGAGCCTGTTGTTGCCCCAAATCTTTCAGATAAAAACCGTTCAAAGTTAGATGCAGAAGATGACAATTCTAGGACAAAACTGAACTTCTCATGTTCTTGAATATGCAGCCTGCCAATGATATATGCATGTACTGCTTTTTAAGGCACCGATTTCCTGGAAACAAAAGGAGGGGAGGTTAGTTATTAGTAAGGCTGTGATTCCGTCACGGATTCCATGACTTTCCACGACCTCTGTGACTTCCACAGCTGCATAGCCAGTGTGGCTGACTCCAGGGCCAGCTGCTCTGGTACCCCGTGGTCAGTCGCTGCTGGAGTGGGCCCGGAATCAGCCACACCAGCTGCTGCTGGAGCAGCCCCAGGGCCAGCTGCACTGGCCGCTGCTGGAATGTCCCTAGGCAGCTGGCTCCAGGGAGCACCCAAGCAGGGGTACAAGGGAGTGCCCCAGCAGGGGCGGTCCTGGAAGTGGCCAGAGCAGTGGCCCGGGGAGCGCCAACCATCAGTTCTGAGAGAGGCCCTGGGGACCACTCGAGCAGCAGCGGTCCCAGGGGTCATTGGGAGGCCTCGGAGTAGTGGGTCACCAGGGGCAATCAGCCCCCCCCCCTGGAGCAGCCCCCCCCCCCCCCCAGAGCAGCTAGGGGCCCAGGAGCAGAGATTTAGTCATGGGTATTTTTAGTAAAAGTCATGGAGAGGTCATGGGCCATGAATTTTTGTTTATTTCCCGTGACCTGTCCATGACTTTTTCTAAAAATACCTATGACTAAATCTTAGCCTCAGTTATTAGTGTCAGGAGCACTGCTGGCTCCCAGCTTCATCACTAGGCACCCCAGCAAGCTCAGCTGAGTTCAATGAGCCTTCTCTAAATGACTGTGCTTCCTGATTGGGCAGAAGAGCTTGCAGCCCACTACATCCCCATGTGTTTGTGCCCTGCTCCTGCCTCTACCCTTTGTTCCAGCTTTCACCCCAGCTCCAGTCTAGTCTCTGGCTCCCAATCCTGTTCCTGACTCTGGTTCTGACCCTTGGCTTGGCTCCTTAGCACTGATTCTGGCTTCACCCTGTGCTGATATCTGACTCCTAGATGGACACTCAACAGTATTTCAAACTGCCACCACAACCACCAGATAAGTCCCATTCCACTCTAATAAGGCCGCCCACACCCTGGCAGTTTAGTTTGAACAGTCCACACGGACCAGAAGTAGGGAGAGTCACAGGTTGAGAACAGAGTGCAGTCCTTCAGCTCAGGTATACATGCCAGGATGATGCCTGTGAGCTCTGACCCTCACACCTGTTACCTGAGAGCCCAAGGTCCCCCTATTTAACAATTTCATTGGGACTATCCCAATTCTCGGGGTTTATGAATTAATGTCACCTGCTCTTTAGACTGCAACTGCTATCAGACTGTTCCTAAGTAGGACTTGTGATTCGCCTGCTAACCAGAGAGGCCCTGGTATAGGCTTCCACTATTGGAGCCATCTAACCCGCTTCTTGAACACTTTGAGGAGTCGGTCTAGACAATGGCAAGTATTTTTGATGACCCAAAATAAAATAGAGAGCCCACTGCAGAAGCTGCACTCCAAGAACTGATCTCTGCTGGGATGAGGCTGGGCAACAAAATTACTACCAGTAAGGACTCAATGACCCTTTTAAAGATTAATTAGCTCAGGTAGAATCCCCACATACTAGGGGGCCCTGATCAAGCTGTGCATTAGGATTGATAACAGGGTGGATTTGATTTAAATCAAATTGATTTAAATCACTAGTCAGGAAGACTCGATTTAAGCATAGATTTCTACATAAAAGTGCATTCTTGTTGGTTCTTACCAACCTGAAGATCCCGCATGCTCAGACATGTTCCTTTCATCATCTTCAACACAGCTTCCTCCTGAGAAGGAACACTGCTCATGATGTTGTTTCATTCAGGCAACCAGTCCTCATTTCTTTGTTGAACTGTTTGCATTTTGCATGCATGCCTGTCTTACCCACAGGTAGATGAACTTCATTAAAATATTCCCAGGCTGGGTCTCTTTTACAGCCTGCTGCCATTATAGATTTTCCCTTCTAGTGAGAGAATGGTATGGTAGATCTCAAATCAATGAAGGCTACACTGAGAAAGACTTCAACACTTCTGGAATATTTCTGCTCAAGCAGTTTCACTTTTGTTTCTATTGCCTATCCATTCCTTCTCACATTTATCTCCAGACTTTTTCTCCTTGTCCAGATCTATTCCATCCCCAACAATCTTCTATTCATTGAACTTATTGAAACTTTGCACTTTTTGAGCGAGGTAAGGGATTGACTTTGTGTATACAAATTTGCAGAGGGATGATAGGGTTGAGGTCTGTTATTTCTCACCTCTCTATATTATTTATTTTAAAACATTTTTGCCATTAACAAGCATGTTATCTCTGGAGACACAAATCCAGTCTGAAAACTGCAAAACTAAGCATCTATGATGGTATCGTCTAGACTGAGCACTGAGTCCCATTGGGCAGATAGAAAGATTAACCTAAAAAATCTCTACAGAAGCCCCTGGAGCTTCGTAAGATTGGAGAGAGTTGACATTCTCTTGACAATGCTCTCCATATCATACAAATAATCTGAGGGATTTCTTACATACGTAAAAGATTTACACAAAAGTTAACTTCCCTTTTAACATATAAGCCATTTATCTTACTCTCCTCTGGGGGTTGTGATGGGGCAACGCTCTGTCCCAGTCCTCTGATGTCCCAGGAACTGCTCAGACCCACTTTCTTTTACCGTTCAGCCTCTATGTTATTCCTTCTAACTCCAGTACAGTACAAATCATATCACCGTTTTAAATCCTCACATCTTTCACCCCTTTCCCAGGGCCCTATGAGGAAAAGAGATCTCGCCATCTAGGGATTGCTTTCATTCCGGGCTCAACTAGCCATGTCCTCCCCTACTTTATAACACTTTCTTCCTAGCTTTTATCAGGTTAGCCATCTGAGGGCTAATTAGTTTCTTAAATCCAGATCTGCTTTTGATGGGCTAATTGTTCAATCAGCCATCTCTAAGGGAACTAATTGAGGCTACAGTGATCAGGGTGCTGAACCATCTGTCAGTTCTCAGCGCTCTGTCACAAGGGGAATGGGGTTTAGAGAACAATACTAGGATTGAGAAACTCTAGTTTATGTTGAAATCCCATAACACCTTATAATGAAACCTTAGGACAATATTGTCCTTGTAAAACAAAACCAAATATTTTATTTATATATAATATAGTCCCCTATTTATATATAAATAGTCCCCTATTATTACATCCATTTAATATATATATATGAATAATATATATATTAAATGGATTAAAAACTAGACAACTGATCAATCATGAAATATAATTGTTAATGAACAATCATCAGCTAGTGGGGGTGTTTCTATTGGGATTCCCTAGGGATTGGTACTTGGCCCAACACTGTGCAGTATTTTTTCAATGAGTGCTAGAAGGAAGTATAAAATTATTGCTGATAAAGTTTAGTGGAGTGGTAAGTAACGATACAACAAGGTCACTATATAGAGTGATCTGGATTGCTTGGTAATCTAGATGCAATTAAACAAGAAATGTGCTTAAATGCATGGTCCTACATCTAGGAACAAGAATGTAGTCACACTTACAGGATAGGGGACTTTATTCTGGAAAGTGGGGACTCTGAAAAGGGCTCTGAGGTCACCTAAGAGAACCATCTGAATATGAACTCCCAGTGCAACGCAGTAGGCACAGCAGGTAACACAATCCTTGGATGTAATAATAGGGGACTATTTAGTGGGAGTGGAGAGGTGGCATTATCACCGTATATGGAACAGGTGAGTACTACTAGAATATTATGTAACCATGTTTGGTTCTGATGCCTATGCATTTAAAAAGGAAGTTGAAACATTGGAAAAGATTCAGAGATGTGCCAACAAGAATGATTTGGAAAATGTGCTTTGAAATGAGAGATTAAAGGATCTCAATCTATTTAATTTACCAAAGAGATCACAGTGTATAAGTACCTAAAGAGGGAAAATACCTGATCATAGATGGCTCTTCAAAGTAGAAGACAATGGTATAAAAAGATCCAGTGGCTAGAATTCAAAGATTACCAATTTCAAACCAGAAATAAGATGGGGGGACACGCTGCTGCTTCGGGGAGCTCCACAGAGCGGGGCAAGCCCTTGCCTCTCCTCCCTGCTGGGAGCTCAAGGGCCAGATTAAAACGTCTGGCGAGCCTCATGCAATCCTTGGGTTGTAGTTTGCCCACCCCGATCTAGAGTTTTATCAAGACTGGATATACTTCTATTCAATCACAAGTTGTTGGGATAAATGCAGGAACACAGTGAGTGAAAACTATGGCTGTGTTATGAAACAGGACAGACTAGATGACAGTCAAGGCCTGGCCTTAAAATCTTTGATTATGGAAGATCCAGCCATTAATGCCTGAAGCTCACCCACTCTTCTGGTGCAGCTAATAGTCACAGTGAAATGTATTCAGAAGTGTACTCCTTAGGGGTTTGAAAGGATATCCCCACAGCTTTGTGAGGACTAGTTTCAGGTCCCTTGTGAGTGGCAGTTAAGTTGATCCTTTATAAATCTAGAGACAGTAGATAACGTGAGTCCGTCCCCAGGAATGTGACTGGCCAGGATGTCTGATAGATGGACCTTGACTGAAGAGAAAGTCAAAGAGCTGAGGGACTGGTGCTGAGTCACGCTAAAAGGTATCAGCTCCATATTTGTGCATACAATTTTGAGGTGGTACGTTTCCTTTTCTGTAATAGTATACCCTGTACTACCCAGAGCAAATTAAATCTGGTCATCAGAGTTCCATGTCTGAACCTGTTAGATGGAGAGGCTCCTGGGTCCATTCTGTTTTGTTAGCAGGTCTAGGGATGCTAGGAGATGGTAATAAAAGTATACTGACCATTCCAGCAAGTCTGAACACCAGCATTGTTTTATCTATGCTGGCACCACTAAGATGACAAGACTGATGGGGCTTGTATCTCTTTGATCATCATGGGGATGAGTGCAATTGGTGAGAAGGGCTACAGCAGGCTTGGTGCCCGTAGGCACACATTCAGAGTGAAAGTCTGTGTCTAACACTCACACTTGAGAGTTGCAAGCACAACGTCCAGCTGCCCTGTGCTGCCTGGAACCAGCACTGACCCCTCAGACTCTGTTTGCAGCTTAAGTACAGCCATTGCCAGAATTCGACTGAATGTGTAAGCCTGCTGGGTTACAGTTTAAGTCTCTTCAGAGCCATGTGACAGATGTAGCCCAAAACACACACTTTGCACAGACATTTAACACATTATTGTGTTTTATTTACTCACCTGAGAAATACAAAGATCCACATAAAAATAATAAACACAACATGCATTTCTCTCTCTCTAGATCACCCTTCCTTTGGGGGACCATCTGAGTTCAGGGAGTCGGCACCTCTGCTCCCTTACCTCATCCAGCTCCTGCAGCAGCTTTCCTCATCTTAAGCTGATAAAAACAGCCAGAGAGAGAGAGAGAGTGCCAACAGAGCAACTTCTGCCCTTTATAACCTTGCAGTTAGCTTCATTTAGCTTCAACAAGTGATCCCACACTCTTGCCAGTTGACTGCGTTGCTAGGCGACTGGTCCCCTGATAAACCAGTTCTCCTGGGTGGGAGCCAGAGACTTTTGTTTAGGGTTCAATATGTCTCCACTTAAGTCAATATACCTCCTTTGTTATCCTTTTGGAATTCTAGAAATAATCTCACACACAATAAGTCTAATCATAATCTCACACACAATTTACAAATTGTGCAGTCTTATTCCCCAAATCACCACAGTATGGTTTGGATTTAGTAGATGGGGGACCAAGGATGGACTAGTCAGGAGAGCATTCAACTAGCAACAAAAGAGAAGAGTATTCAGGGGGGAAAAATGCAAATACAAAATCCCATAAATTAGTTTTGAGGTATCATGCATGTAAATGATCAAGGTGTCAAAGGATAAAGAGAAGAAATTCTTTAGCTGTCTACATATCTATGCTTGAAGCCTGGTAAATAAACAACTGCAATTAAATATACTAATTTTTTGAAAGAAATTTGACAAATAGTATTATGGAAATCTGGTAGTATGAGTCACATGACCGGAATGTTAAAATCACTGGATAAACCTTATTGTGAAAAATAGAGCATGTAGGAGAGAAGGGCAATGTCACTGTACATCAAATATACTATTAGCAGCTTTTGAATAATTCAGATCTGAAATGCAGGATCTGGAATGCTTCTGGCTCAGAGTTCCAAATGATAAAGCGCAAAATCAGCTAATCATCTGTTTTAGACACCACATAAGACTACTAGACAACAGGACGAACAGCTCTTTAAACATCTATCTGTACCGTGTAAAAAGAAAAACTGAATTATCATGGGAGCTTTCAATCTGGGGGACATATGGTGGAGGATTCATGCTACCTCTTGTGAAATGTTTCTAGAGCTTCTAAAAATAAGTGCTTTAAAAGGCCCAATTTTCCAGAGTTGAAAACAATTAAGAACAAAACTCACTGGGAGGAGAAACTTAGACAAAACAAGATGAATTATAATTTGGAGTTAAGAAAACTTTATCAGATACACCAAAAAGCCCACAAAAGAAGGCTTTTTAAAATTTAAAATGTGAGTAAAAAGCCATCCTAGATAAGAAGGGAAATGAATGCAGTAATAAAATTCTATCAATCAAACAAATGGACAAGGGTGAAGTTAACAGCAATGACTATAAATTAGCAGTTATAAAATGCAGACAATTTGATAAGGAAAGCTAAAGATATTAGTGAAAAACTCTATGGTCACTAGGGTTAAGGACAATACAATTTTTTTTAAAAGATACCAGGAACAAAATCAGGAAATCCTAGCAATGATATAGCTCTATTACTAGATAAGGTTGGTAAAATTGTCAATGCTGATGCAGAAAATGGAGAAGTGTTCAATAAATATTTCAGGTCTGAATTTGAAAAGAAGCTGGATGACACATCCTACAATGATAATGAAATATGCTTTATGTCAACAGTAAGTAGGCAGAATGTTAAACTGCAGCTACTAAAGGTAAACATTTTAAATCTTCAGAAAGGGATAGTTGTACCCAAAAGTTTAAGAAGAATTGTCTAAGGAAACCTCAGAGCCATTGACAGGGCCGGCTCCTGGCACCAGCACTCCAAGTGCGGATTCGGTGGCATTTCAGTGGCGGGGACAACGAGGCTGTGGGACTCGTGGACCTCCCACAGAAACACTGCTGAATCCGCGGTACACCGGACCACCCAGAGGCATGTCACGGAACTTCTGTGCTTGGGGCGGCAAAAACCTTAGAGCTGCCCCTGGCCGTTGATTTTTACCAAATCCTGGAACACTGGGAAAGTTTAAGAGAAATGGAGAAAAGATCGTGTGCAAATATTTAAAAAGGGTAAATGGGATAATCTAGTAATGATAAGATTGTTAGCCTCACATTGATCCTGGGCAAGTTCCTGGGAAAGCCTTCAGGAAAATGTTAAAGGATAGCAACAAATTAATGAAACCACCATAGTTTTATAGAACATAGATCTTGTCAAGCAAACTTTAGGTTGTCTTTTGATGAGATTGCACAAAATATTGATGAATCGTTATATATAAGGGCCAATTCTGAGAGGAGACTCTTCCAATATCTAATACACAGTAATGGGCAATTATACTGAACTATGAAAATATGCTACCGACCCATACAATCATAATGCATGTGCGCATGCACACAGAATTTCAACCAACCTGACAAACAGGAAGGAAGCCCTGAGTCTCAAGGAAGTGAACATTATGAGAATTAAAAAATTCCCCAAATATGATTTTTTGAGTTAGGAACTAACAGGAAGAGACACTGACATGATCTATCAATTTTGAATAAATGTCTGTCTGTAAATAGCAGGACTGTTGCAAAATAACATCTGAGATCACTGATTCAGTGTCCTCCAGGTTATTCCTATACCATAGCGGCAATAAAAGAACTGCTGTGGGAAACACAGGTTCTCCTGAAGCATGCAGCATGCCTTACTGGAGCCAATGGCTTGCAGCTCTAGAAGTATCAGAGTTTTTCACTCTCAAATTGGCTCAGACCAAAGTGAAGAACTGTCACAGCATGTACAGTGGGACATTGCATTTGGTTGCATTTCTGGGGCAGCATAATGTGAAACAATGTTAAATGTATACACCACTAAAACTCTATGTGCAAAATTAATCCCTGATGTAAAGTCAGTCTATGGTACAGGATGAATTTGGCTCTAGATGCGTTATGCTGTGCTCAGAAAGTCTGTAAGAATATATTTTTATGGACAATTTGTTCGGTTCATTAAAAATAATAGCACAGAAGATTGTTTCATCACAAGATTGATCTAATAAAAGCCTCTTCATGACTCTTACTATGCTTAAATAATCAAACTTTTCTAAAGAACTTGACTGCATTTCTTTACCTGTTCTTTGACTGGAGTGTTGACATTCGATAGGCACTGTTGGCAGACAGCTAGAAAGGATTTCACAGTTTTCCTTAATACCAACAAGTCCTCCTGAATAAACATTAAAAAGGGATATTATAATTTAAATATTAAAGCACAAAAACATAAGATCATGAGAATGGCCATTCTGGGTCAGACAAATGGTCCATCTAGTCCAGTATCCTGTCTTCTGATAGTGGCTAGTGCCAGATACTTCAGAGAGAATGACTAGAACAAGGCAATTAGTGAGTGATCCATCCCCTGTCATCAAGTCCCAGCTTCTGGCAGTGAGAAGTTTAGGGATACCCTAAACCTGGAGATGGGGATGTGTCCCTGAGCATTTTGGCTAATAGGCACTGATGGACCTATCCTCCATGAACTCATAAAATTATTTTTTGAACACAGTTATAGTTTTGACTTCAGAACATCCCTGGCAACGAGTTCCACAGATTGACTGTGTTTGTGTAAAGAAGTACTTCCTTATGTTTGTTTTAAACCTGCTACTTATTAATTTTATTGGGTGACCTCTGAGTCCCTGTGTTACGTGAAGAAGTAAATAACATTTCCTTATTCACTTTCTTCACACCAGTCATGATTTTATAGCCCTTTATCATATCCACCCAAATCGTCTCTTTTCTAAGATGAACAGTCCAAGTCTTGTTAATCCTCATATGGAAGCTGTTCCACACCCTTAATAATTTTTGTTGCCATTCTCAATACTTTTTTCAATTCTAATATAACTTTTTTGAGATGGGGTGTCCAAACTTAACACAGTATTCCAGGTGTGGATATCCTATGGATTTATATAGTTGCATTATGGTATTTTTTGGTCTTATTTACTATCCCTTTCCTAGTGTTTGCTAACATTGTTAGCTTTTTTGACTGTTGCAGCCCATTGAATGGATATTTTCATAATAGTATCCATGATGACTTCAAGGTCTCTTTCTTGAGAAGTAACAGCCAGTTTAGATCCCATCATTTTGCGTGTATTGTTGTATTATGTTTTCCAGTGAGCATAATTTTGCATTTATCACGAATACTTTGCATCGAATTTCATCACCCATTTTCTTGCTTAGTAACCCATCTTTGTGAGATTTAAGCCTTGCAGTCAGCTTTGGATTTAACTATTGTGACGGAGTCAGACCAGAAGGGTACAGGAGAGTGTTGGAAGGCAGGTATATCAGCCTCAGGATGTGCAGGTCTCTGTTCCCTGGATAGCCAAACAAAGGCTACTCCAGGCCAATCAAGACACCTGGGGCCAATGAAGAAGATTCTAGAAGGCAGCAGAAATAGCTAGCCTGATCAGGACACCTGAAGCCAGTCAGGGACTGGCTGAAACCAGTTAAAAATCCTCCTAGTTAGTCAGGTGGGTGTGGATGTCAGGAGCTGTGAGAGGAGGTTGTGCTGTTGGTGACACTGAGTGGTAGGCAACATATCATACACACGGAAGGAGACTTGAGGTAAAGGTGAAGAGAAGTTTGAAGAAGTGGGGAACTGCTGTGGGGAAGTAGCCCAGGGAATTGTATTGTGTTTGGTGCCTAAAAGGTCCGCCATCTTAGCTGATACTATTAGGGTCCCTGGTCTGGAGCCCGGAGAAGAGGGTGGGCCCGGGCTCCCCCCCCCCCCTTTCTACCTCCCCTAACTAATCACAGTGAGCCTCTGAGGCTAGCACAAACCACCTGGAAGTGCAGTACCCACAGGGACAAGGCCAAAGCTTTGCCACACTATTTTGAGTAATTTTGTATTATTTGCAAACTTCGCCACCTCACTCTTTACCCCCTTTTCCAGGTCATTTATGAACATGTTGAAATGCACTGATCCTGGTGCAGATCCCCGGGGGACCCTGTTAAGTATCACTCTCCATTGTGAAAACTTACCATTTATTCTTAACCTTTTTTGCCTATCCTTTAATCAGTTACTGATCCATGAGAGGACCTTCCCTCTTACCCTATGGCAGTTTATTTTGTTTAAGAGCCTTTGGTGTGGGACCTTGTCAAAGGCTTTCTGAAAGTCCAATACACTGTATCAACTGGATCCCCTTCTCCACGTGCCTGTTGCACTCTCACAGAATTCTAATACATTGGTGAGGCATGAATTCACTTTAGAAAAGCCAAACAACGTATTCGTCTGAGTCTAAAATTCTGTTCTTTACTATAATGTCAACCAATTTGGCTGGTACTGAAATTAGACTTACTGGCCTGTAATTGACAAGATTGCCCCTGGAGCCCCCCCCTTTTTTTTAATTGGCACCACATTAGCTATCCTTCAGGCATCTAGTATAGCGATTAATTTAAGTGATAGGTTACATAACACAGTTAGTAGTTTTGCAATTTCATATCTTAGTTTCTTCAGAATTTTTAGGTGAATACTATCTGGTCTTGGTGACTTATTACTGTTTATCAATCTGTTCCAAAACCTCCCCTAATGACACCTCAAATGCTTCATGTGCAGATGGTACCCTCAAAGACTTCTTATCCCGCAGCACTGGATTTAGTCTTAATAGACCCTTCTTTGCAGGGAGTATGTGCCTGGCAGTGCATCTTCTTCGAGTACCCGTCCTTTGTACTAGCCAGTGCATTGCCTGAAGATCGTGAAGGCCTTTAAGGACTTACAAGTCTTTTCTTCAGTACCGGTGAGCTGGCTTGCCTGAAGACTTGGCTACAGTGGACAGAGCACTCCTGACTGTCCCAGACATGCTTGGGACCTGTTCAGAACTGGGAGATTGTGAGGGATGGCGAAACACAGAATCCATAAGCAAATATCTGAGCCTAACCACACTGTTCTTTTTTGAATGGGATTGAATCATTTATAAATATGACATGTCTCCAATGTGGGCTTCCCCCAGACATTTCAGGCAGCTAGGGTTGGGGTCAATGACTGGCATGGCTTGCCACAGGCATAAGCTGGGAAGGCAGGAAAGTGCGACGTGAATCCAGTACCAGACTTGGTATCCAAATGAGCACTGGAGAATGGTCTACGCTAAGCACTAGACTCAATTTATTCTAATTGATAATTCTAAACAAAAACAATAATCTAAGCTAAACTAACATAATAGGAACTATATACACAAGAATGAGTGGGAAGATGCTTGAAAAGAAAAGTTCACAGCTCCAACAACTGCTACTAGCGGTAGAAGGGAACTGGAAGGGGCTGGCGGGCAGTGGGGCCCATATATCTGCATATATTAGCACGAGGGGGTACTCATGCTGCCCTGATGGTAGTGCTGAGGGAAAAATTTTCAACAACTGTGTATGAGGCGTGCACACATCTACAGTGGAATGGACATGTGCAATCACTCAAAGAACTGATAGATTTAGGAGAAGAGTTGTGCACTTGAGCTGTGGGGTTCAAGATTTATCCTTTTTAATACTTATTTTTCAGGAATAACGAAGTAAAACTAAAAAAATCATGCTTGTTGACACTTAAGTAATTACATTGTGGAGGCTAGATTTCCCTTCACAAAAGTTATGTTGACTCTTCCCCAACATATTCCAGCCACTGGATCTTGTTACATTTTGCTAAAGAGCCTTCTAGTGTTAGGTATCTTCTGCCTGTGTAGTCCATGATCAAAGTGTTTCTTAACATTGTCTTTGGTAAGCAGAGTTAGCTCCTTGACCACAAATTATTTATAAATTATTCTCTACATCTTTTCCAATTTTTCAATGGACTTTTTAAAATGTGGATATTGGATTTGGACACAGTATTCCAGTAGTAGTCTTACCAATGACATATACCGAGGTAGTATCATCTCCTTGCTCCTACTGAGCATCCCTCTATTAAAGTATCGTGTTAGCCCTTTTGGCCACTGCATCACATTGGGAACTCATGTGACAAAGAGTCCTGTGGCACCTTGGGAGCCCATATTCAGTTGGTTAGCTACAATGGCCCCTAAAATCTTTTCAGAGTCACTGCTTCCAGGATGGAGTCCCCAATCCTTTGTGACCTACATTCTTGTTCCCAGATGTAGGTGCTTGTATTTAGATGTATTAAAGTGCCTGTTGTCTGATTGCATTCAGTTTCTCAAGTGATCCACAATACTCTGTATCAGAGACCTGACCATCATTATTTACTACCAATCTTTGTATCATCTGCGGTCTTTAAATGACTTTTTAATTTCTTCCAGGTCATTGATAAAAATATTAAATAGAGAATAGATCCCTGTGGGACCTCATTAGAAACAACCCCAGTGAATGATGGTGGTTCTCCATTTACAATTACTTTTGAGATCTAAGTGTTAAGGAGTTTTAATCCTTTGAATATGAACCATAATGAGTTTGTATAATCTTACAGAAGCCATAATACATTATATCAGTATGGTTATCTTTAACAGCCAAACATGCAATTTTGTCAAGAACAGTATCATATTTGTCTGTTTTCCATTAAATGATATTTATTGGTATTAATTTTGTTTCTGACCTTTAACTGTTTATTGGTAGAGTATTGTATCAGCCATTCCATGATTTTGCCTGTGATTAATATCAGGCTAGCCAGTCTACCAGTTTACCCTTTTTAAATACTGACATAACTGACCATATTCCAACCCTAGCTTCCATAAAATATGTATGAGTTCAGCACAAAGACTGAAGATTATAATTAACATTTGTACAAAATGCAATAGAATAAATAATGTCTAGGATTTAGGGTTTATTTCATTTTATTTTATTTTCTTGTTCCACTCTATAACATTTTCCTCAACTTTGGAAAGTTACAGAACAACAAAAGGAAGACTAACTTTTCTGAAGCTGGAGAAGTTTTGAAAAGTTACAAAGTAGCAAAGGAAACATGAAAACTGTAAAAAATGAAAAAGTAAACGAAACCTCTGGACTTCAATCTATTGCACTCAGTGGCAAAAGCTTAAAAAAATGGGGGAGAAACAGGAGGAGGTCAATGTGAACTACGAAACCTTTCGTGCATGGCAGCCAGGTCCATACAGACAGTTATAGTATGGCAGGCTAGTCTGAGGTAGATTTAAATGACTGCTTGCTGTGAACTGTTTGTATAGATGTGCCCTAACACAGTCTAGACACAGGCTTACCAAGTGGGTACTAAATGTTAAAGAATCACCTCAGAAATTAGTTTCTATAAACAACTGAGAATGCTTCACAAATGCAAATGAAATACTTTGATTTTCATCTTGAGATGCTCTCATCCATTCACTAGTCCGGCCCAGTCACCTGGAGGACATTTCACCAGGGCAAGATGGACAGCACTTGTGTGTTATCAACATATTAAACATCTCTCTTAAATAGATTTCTTAATGACTTTGCACACCTATTGAATAAGACAGATGACAGCACAGAACTCTTTGGTAGTTCATATGTGGGCCCTTGGTGCAGAAGAGCAATTGCCCATACTACTTTCCAAGATTTTCATGTGAGTAAATCACAAAGCAACCCAAGGACAGTCTAATCCATTCCTGCCAGGCTCCATAGGCATATTAAAAATCCAGTTTTGAAGGCAGTTGATAGATCTAATATCAGCCTGGGCACAAAATCTTTATCTGATATTAGGTAAATATCATTGATCAGCACAATAAATACAGCCTCTGTGCTGTACCCAGATAGGAATCCTGACTGACAAGGTCAAGATACTCAGAGTTGTATGATCACAACCTTTTTCATATTTGTAACCAAAAATGTAAATTTAGATTTGGGTTAATGGTTAGCAAGATTCCCAATGTCAAAAGATGATTTTTTGAGCAGAGACCGAGAGTGAGTCCTTGTAGTGGGGTGGTCACCTGCTCCCAACAGGAAGGAGTTAAAACAGCCCTGCAGAGGGCTGGGGCAAACAGCAAACCTGGGCTGATTGGGGAAGCAGCCCCAGGTGGGCCATGCCCCAATCAGGCCGCAGCAGGCCTTTATAAAAGGGCTGCTAGTGTGGAGCTAGAAACAGTCTCCCTCTACCTCTGGAGGGAGATGGATCTAGCTTCCTGAAAGCAAAAGGTACTGAGGGTGGAGTGGCGCTGGGGAAGGGGGCAAGCTGAGCTTGGGAGCTCAGGCCTGGCAACTTCCCAGGCTGTGGCCTGCTAGAAAGGCCTAAAAAGATACTGGGCTGCAGGGAAAGGCAGCAGGGGTCCAAAACCCCCTTGCCTATAATGACTGGCTCTTACACTGCAGTCTGCCCCAGGGAGCAGGGGCTTGTTGCTGAGTGGCAGTAGCCACAAACTGAGATGAGGTGGGGATAGTGGGTTGGGGGTTCCCCGGGGAGGGGAGACTCAGAGAGTGAGGGGCTATTGCCAGGGAGCAGCACCCCAGATAGAGGGGCACCAGTGTCCGGGAGGGACATGGGGGCCAGCAATGGCGAGACACCAGCCTGGAGAGAGCGCTTCAAGCTGGAAAAGAGCTAATTCCCAGACGATCAGCAGGAGGCGCTGCAGGGGGGAGTCGTCATGCCACTACAGTCCTTTAAAGCAATGGTTCTCAGCCAGTGATACACGTAACCCTGGGGGTACGGAGAGATCTTCCAGGAGGTACATCAACTAATCTAGATATTTGCCTGGTTTTACAACAGGCTACATAAAAGCACTAGCGAAGTCTAACTAAAATTTCATACAGACAATGACTTGTTTATGCTGTTCTGTATACTATACACTGGGAATGTAAGTACAATATTTATATTCCAATCAATTTATTTGATAATTATATGGTAAAAATGAGTCAGCAATTTTTCAGTAATAGTGTGCTGTGACACTTCGGAATTTTTATGTCTGATTTTGTAAGCAAGTAGTTTTAAAGTGAGGTGAAACTTGGGGCGTAGGCAAGATAAATCAGCCTCTGAAAGGGGTGCAGTAGTCTGGAAAGGTTGAGAATCACTGCTTTAAAGCAACTGACTCCCTGTCTTCTGGCACCCTTTTCTACTAATGTGTCCAGAACCTCGTGGGTGACAGTGCTCAAAACCCAAGCAGGAAAAATCTATCAAGGTACTTATATGCTCCTCTTCACTGTAGTGACTGAGCACCTTCCAATTAAATACAAGAACTACAACTACCAAACATTTTTTCTTTCTCTTCACATAAAATTAGCTTGAAAATTATAATGTTTTCGGTCTCATCCCTTCTTTTCTCCACATATCTGCGAGGATTACATGAAGACATAGTGTAGTAACAATAGGTTTTGCATTTCGTTTTGAAAGCTGTGAGGCTAATGACCATCTTTTTCTCTCTGAAAGTGAGTTACAAAATCTGAGTCCTGCTCTCTAGAAAGTTCAGTCTTCTGTTGGTCATAATTCTGGTGGAACATAGCTGCTGTAGGAAGTCATGGTCAAGGAAGAAGAGATGATCTCTTAGATTTGGGACAATCTGATGGATCGTTCTGAATGCCATGACATAAATTGAATTTGGCTCTGTAAGTGATGGTGAGCCAACGCAGAGGGCAGAGCAGAGGCAATATGTTCATAGCCCTTTGTGTTATTCAACAAATGGGCTGCTGCATTTTGTATCAGTTTAAGCTTATTTTGTCAGTTTGGCTTCATTCCCACTACAAGAGTTGCAACAGTCAAAGCTGGAAGGTCCCAAATGCATGCTTTACTATGTCCAGATTTGTGCCTGATAGGATGGAATTGGATACCCCATCAGAAGTGAATATTCTCTAACACACACTGATATGTGGTCATTTCAACCCATGACAAAAAGAACATGGATCAAATGGCTCCCAAAATGAAGGCAAGACAGACATATGGGATTTATGCTCAGTCAGCATACCAAATCTCAGGCCTGCTACACAAACTAATGGATTAAAAACTGGCTGATAGGTCTCAAAATGAAACTGTAAATGGTGAATTGTCATTGAGCAAGTCTGTTTCCAGCGGGGTCCTGCAGGGATAGGTTCCTGGCCCTGTACCATTTAACATTTTTATCAAGACATGGATGCAAACACAAAAATCATCAGTGATAAAGATTACAGATAAAACAAAAACTTGGGAATTGGTAAATAATGAAGAGAACAGGTCCCAGATATAGTGATCAGGATCATTTGGTAAACTGGGAACAAGCAATGTGTTTTAAAACAGCTAAATGTAAACCTAGAACAAAGAATGTAGGCCATACTTACAGGATGTGGCATTCTATCCTGAGAAGCAGTGACTCTGAAAAAGATTTGGGGGTGGTGGTGGACAATCAGCTGAACATAAGCTCCCAGTGTGATGCTGTGGCCAAAAGAGTTAATGCAATCCTGGGATGCATAAACAGGGGAGTCTCGAGTAGGAGTAGAGAGGTTATTTTACTGGTTATTTGGTACTGGTGTAACTATTGCTGGAATACGGAGTCCAATTCTGGTTCTCCCTGCCCTGATATCCTGCTTCCTACCCCAGCCCCCTTCTTGGGCTTCTCCCTCTTGGAGGGGTCCTTTCTGAGTCCCCATGTAGCTTGTTCAACATGTAGTGCAGCCTGAGTTCCCACAGCACTCCACTGAATTTGGGATTCTGTCTTGGTCCCTGCTGTACGTTGCTGAGCTCAGGACTCCGTAAGAGTCTCTACAGTACCCCTCTGAGTTTGGGATTCTGTTTTGGTCTTTACAGTATCCTGATGAACCCAGGGCTCCATCTGGGTCTCCTCTGTACTTTGCTGGATGTGGGAGTCTATCTGGGTCCCCATTGTACTCTCCTGCCCCCAGGCTCCATCTGGTTCCTTGCTTTACTCTCCTGTGCGTAGGGTTCAGTCTGGGTCCCTGCTGTATCCTGCTGCACCTGAGGCTTTGTCTGTGTCCCCACTGTACCCTGCTGAGTTTTCCCTCTCTGGACCTGGGCCAATTCTGTTTCCTCTGCTCCTTGGCTGCACCTGGAGATGGGAACCAACCACTTCTGTTTGGAATGGACTTCTTGCCACCTATGTTGTGTAGCAAACTGGGCCTCATGCTGTTTCTGCTGATTTTTTCCATTATCTCCGACTGCAAAGTCTGGGTCTGGTGCTCTTGCTGTTTCTGCATAGCAGCTACCTGCTGCTGCTGCCTTGCCACTAAGCAGATGATCACCAAGTCCATCTTTCCACTTAGTCTAAGGGTGGATTAGGTATCATGGGGATGCCTGCCAATTCACCTTGGCTCCAAACATGGCCAGCCGCGCCCAGCCTCAGTTAAAGAGGCTTATTTTTATTTTTTTTTACAATAAAGGTTAAAAACAAACAACCAGAATGCAGTCTTAAGTCAGTACCTGGCCCCCAGTCTTAAGGGCAACTACGGCAAGCTCCTAGCATCTTCCTAGCCTCAGTCAGTTCTGCTCCCCCCCTTGGAGAAGCAGTCAATGGGTTGCTTCCCTAAACCCTCCCTTGCTCCAGGGACTCACCACAGGAGTTAGTTCCACTCCTGTGTGGCCTTTGCTGCCCAGGATTCAGCCTGTCACAGTCCTTCCCTCTCAGCTGCCTACTAGCAGCCCTTCATAGACCCAAGTGTAGCCCAGTTCTTTAATTAGCTGGAGTAAGCTCATCTGCTCCAGTCCAGGGGAGCAGTTCTCAGTCTATCCACAGAGACCAGCTACCCCGTGACAGGAACAAATATTTAATAATGAGCTCTTCAATCTAGCAGAGGAAGGTCGACTACAATCCAATGGCTGGATAATGAAGCTAGACACATTCAGACTTGTAATAAGACATGTTTTTTTAATGATAAAGGTAAGGAACCATTGGAACAATTTACCAAGGGTGAATTCTCCATCACTGACAATTTTTATATCAAGTTTGGATATTTTTCTAAAAGATCTGCACTAGGAATTAATTTGGGGAACGTCTATTGTCTGTGTTATATAGGATGTCAGACCAGATGATCATAATGGTCCCTTCTGGCATTAGAATCTATGAAAGCACACATGAGCAATAGATGCTGCACCTCGCTTCTCTCTGAGGTGCTTCCCTTTACCCTGCCTTCCGTTGTTGGCCAGGCTGAGGTTTTTGGAAAAGTGAGCAGAAGTCACCAGATGAAGGATGTTGTATCTGGCATTGGAATAAAGACAACATAATGCTCCTTTTCATTTGATCAGGGAGAGCAAACCTTAGACACATTCCAGTAGACTCTGTGCCATTCTGGGGTCAAATCCAAGCCATCCAAATAGTAACAACTCCACAACTATATTACTTATTAGTATGATGTCACTCAAAATTCTGTCTAATTACTTGAAAATGATTCAGCACACGATCAATGTATATATAGGAAAGGAAAAGTCCAAGAGTTAGAACAGAAAATTTAGAAAGTAATAAAACTAAAAAAAGTAAATTAGGGGCTTCCAAATGTAGAATTAATTTACATTTCAAATGGTCTTTCACAGTTGGTGCCATTCAATTATAAATATATAAAAGCTCTAGGAATGGTTCTATTACTTCAATGTAATATGGATTAACCAACTATTAAAATAATTAGTGAATAAGTTTGAATAAGGATACATATACAAGAATGTCTCCATAACATTTACATTCCTGCTTGCTTAGAGCAGGAGTCATTTTCTATAACTCTTTCTACAGTAAAATGTGCATTTGCCTCTTGTCTAGACTTGGCATTTTATACAGTGTTACTGGGGATATCTTAACCTACTTGTGCATTTCTATCTTTCAGAGAAAGATGGGAAAGTGAGCTTTTTGTTTTTATGCAGTTAAATATATGCATTACAAAGTGAGTCTGAAATCAAACAACAATTTAAAATCATTTGTAGGGTTCTTTTAATGTGTCCTACTGGATAACTATGCATGCTAGAATGCAGTCTGCCCTTACTTCCTGTGTCAGAATCATATTGTAACATGCTTATTCATTGATCATAGAATTTCAGGGTTGGAAATTTCAGGAGATCATCTAATCTAACCCCCTGCTCAAAGCAGAAGAAATCCCTAATTAGATCATCCAAGAGATTTTCGCCCCACATCCCTAAATGGTCCCCTCGAGGACAGAGCTCACAACCCTGGGTTTAGCAGGCCAATGCTCAAACTAATGAACTATCCTTGATATATTGTACTAAAAATATTTTTAAAATGAGCTACAACTGCCCTTTGTTTTACAAAAAGGCTGATCCTTAGAAGGTGGAAGAGTCTTTGTGTCCCAGTTTTATAGCACACTTACACTGACATAGCAGACACTGCTTCACATTCTGGCCCCATTCCAGAAACACTTAAACATATACCGGTAATTAAGTCCAGTCCTGAATAGAGATTCTTTTCTTAATCAGGCTCTTTATTAACATGACCAAGGAACAAAGTGTAAGAATTTAATTTGACATAGGAAGGCTGTATCTGTCGAAAGAAAAAACTGCAATACAAGTCAGGAGCACAAGGGGTCTTTTGGGAGGTGATGTGTGTATAGAGATACGGTGCTGAGCAGTCCAGGACTTTGTGTGTGCAAAGTGTTTGCTGCTGCCCAAGGTTTTATGATAATTAGTTTTAGTTTTGTGTCATTGTTTTAAATCAATAACACTAATAATCTGAAGAGACCTTTCTGGTTTAATAATGCTGATAGTTATTGCTTAGTGCTTCATTAGTAACATCCACTACTAGCAAACTTGCATTTGCCTTTGGCAACTATAAAAATAAAGTTATTAATTAAAAATTAAATACCATGTAGGTCTTCAGTTATCTGTGATGCTACAAATCAACATTATTTCCCAAACTGCAATCCATTCTTATTAAACTGTATCACCAACACGTAATCTCTAGCACAGGCATCTGTGTCCTTAGAGAAGTGTATTAGACATCTTCAGAAATGAAAAATCAACCAGGATTAAACTTCCAATACAGAGCAGGGGCAGATCCTCCATTGCCCTGTACTCTGTCTGGTCAAAGTGGGTATTAAATGCTAGTAAATTAGAATGGTAACAATTCATACCCACTTTGCACTGGTGTCAAAATGACTGCACATAATGCAGGAAATGAGGACTCAGGCCCAATGTACTTAGTGACCTAAGCAAGGTTAAACATCTTCAATAGCAGCTGTATATATAGGAATTTTTACTTACTTTGGAGGGGGAGCCTTCTGTGATTTTCACCAGCTGCCAGAGAATAGAGTAATGGGAACACTGTAGTGCCTGAACAACTATCTGTAATAGAGGGAACACAAAGAATGCCAATACATTGGAAGACCAAGTACAAGTCTAAAATTAGGTTAAAGTTTATGAAGAATTTTGGGAAAGAAGTGATAATAGCTCTTGTGTAGCACTTCTCATTTTCAAAGGTATGATTACACTTTAGCCATCTTAGTATAAGTAAAGATCATTTACCTCATTGGATGGGGAAAAAAATTATAGGCACTGTGAAGGAAAACTGCTACAGAATCTTTGTGTGTCAGAGTAGAGTAAAGAAAGACAGAGAGGCAAGTTTGAATATGACAAAAGTATGACCCAGCCTCTGGATATATCCATGTAAAAAAAGCCTGTGTTTTACCCATTGAATTCTTAAACTTTCAGTATGACAGTCTGGTAACATGATGCAAATCAAAGAGAACACATGTCTCATGGAGATGGCAGGGAAAACAGTGCTACAAACAGAGATATCCGTGGGAGGGGTCACCTGTAATTCAGTAAGAAATGTAAAGGACAACTGTGACTTCCTTTCAAAATCTTGTCCAGACAGTGATGCTTCCCACAATCAACAGAAATGAACTCAGAAGTATGTCTATGGGCAGAGATGCTATACTGGAAGAGCACTTAACTTTCTGTTTTTCTATGCTGGAGGTTTGTATCAGCTATGTTATGTCTGTGGCAGCCCTACGTGCTTCACAAAGAAGTTTTATGTAAAGATAGTACTAAGGGCCAAATTATCACCTTCTGCAAAAATACTGCTGTTGAGGGCTTGTGAGGAAAATTAATTGAGATTCACTTTTCATTTTTTTTTCTTTCCACTGGCCCTCAAGTGGGAGCAATTTGGGGGGGTGGGGTGTCATACCCCTACTAAAACACAGAGCCAAAAGACGGTTGACAGTTTTAAGGACAGTTGGTACTTTGCCAGTCTCTCCTCCCCAGGCAGCATGGCTCCAGGACGCTGTCCTGCTGGCTGACCCCTCTGTAGCCTCTCAGCAGCAGCTTTAGAGAGACCTGAGGAGGGTGTTTCAGCTCAGAAATATAGGGCTGAATGCTGAAAAGGAGTTAAATGCTGTGATGCTCAACGTCATAATGTTTAATTATTAGGTGCCTGGAAAAATCATTGTGATTGCCAAAGCCTGACTTAGACACCTAAGTTCCTATATAATGAACGAGGAGAAATGGGTGCCTTAAACTGCAATTCATAAAAGCAAAAATGCTAGATGAGGAGCCACCTAAGCTAGTGAATGGGAGATGCTGACCAGGAGTGCATGCTGAACCTCGCCCTTTTCCATATAGACAGACTTCTTAGTCTGGGCTCCAGGGAAGCCAGAGTGACTGGCACAGTGGGCCTGGATGCTGGGTGTCCCATGTGGGTGCCCTAACCATTGGACTACAAAGTCATTCTTGCTCTCTGGCCCAGTGATTGTTCCACTGTGGACAATTACTTAAATGGTCATTGAGCCAGCATTACAGTGTAATCATAATTCTAATCTTACCTAGCATGTATGTAGCACATTCCATAGCAGAGTACATAATATTATCTTCATTTTATAGAGGAGGAAACTGAGGCACGGGAAGATTATGAACTAGCTTTTTAAGGGTATTTAAAAGTATTTAGGCATTGCTGTGCCTAAAGACCTGGGCCTAAGTGACTTGGTTAAAGTGACACAATGAATCAGCTGCAGAGCCAAGAACAGAATCCAAGACTCCTGACTCCCAGCCCTGCACCTCACTAATACTGACTTTTCATTGAAAATCCAGGAATTACATTAAAATTAATTTCAGTGTGTGACCAAAAAGCATGGTTTAAACTATGGTGTCAGGAAGTTAAAGTCTAGGGCATCAACTTACTGTGCTTCTCTAGGATTATTCTACTAAAACTCATAAAGCTTAACTCCCCCAAATGATATAATGTATGTATTGCTAATTGTACCTGTTCTGGCATAGCTCCATGTTCAATTCCAGTCCTCAGTAATCTGTAGCAGTTACTAAACAGATCCCATTTTGTGAGATCATGAGCACTAAAAAAAGAGGCAATAAAAAGACAGTTGAGTTTCATGGGAAGAAAACTGTCTTTATGACTCAATCAATAATTCAGTATTTGTTTGCAATGTTGAGATAAAGCAGTTTGAAAGACACTTGTATAAGTTAGTTCACAGTACATTAAAATTTGAAATTGTGCTTTTTCATATACTAGAAATATTTTATCACAAGAGATTTTTGTTAATGCAGAATTAAAATCAATGCAAAACCATACACCTTTATATATAGAGGTAGATGAACTGTGGTCAAACTGCCATGTCTCGAACTTGCCTCTAAATCAGATTACTTATGTGATTCTGGAACTTCAGCAGACATTCTCAGGCATTGTGGCAGATACCCACAAGGGAAGTAAAATAGAATATTTTAAATGAAAAATATTTTAGGCAGTTATTTGCAATAAAATATTTAATTTTAAAATAGTAAACATTCCAAAACATCTAATGTAAGACAAAAGGGATCTAGTCACAGGAGATTAGAGAGGAAGAGTACTGAG
This sequence comes from Sternotherus odoratus, assembly GCA_032164245.1. Lineage (NCBI taxonomy): Eukaryota > Metazoa > Chordata > Testudines > Kinosternidae > Sternotherus > Sternotherus odoratus. The sequence goes on along the minus strand of JAVMKO010000009.1, from coordinate 39,870,511 downwards.
AAAAGCTCATGAGACCTATCACTTCATATCAGGTTATAAGGCCCTGATTCTGCAGAGAACCATATGGGTAGATGCCTGCACCTATGCAGAACCTCACGGATTTCAATGACTTAGGCCTCATCTACACTACTACGATATGTCTACCTAAGTTACATTACTCCAGCTACGTGAATGTTAACTGGAGTTGACGTAGCTTAGCTTGACATACTGTGGTCTCTACACTGTGCTGTGTCACCCTCCCATCAACTAGCTTTACTCATCCCGTTCTGGTGGAGTACCGGAGTTGACCAGAGAGAACTCTACCATCAATTTAGCGGATCTTCACCAGACCCTCTAAATCAACCCTTGCTGCATTGATCACAGCAGCATAGATTTCCAGTAAGTATAGACATGGCCTTAATGTAAAGCTACACTCTTATTGCTGAAGAACTGATTGTGATATGCAGTTATAAAAACTAACCCTCTTATACTGAAAAGTGAGGAAATATTGGGGCAGTCTCTGCTACTGGTTTGTACCCGCTCATACTGTCATTTAATTAAAAGCTCTTGAATAGCAAAATTGTAGAAGGCCCTAAAAAGACAAAAACAAACAAGCGCTCACATATAAAAGTTGTATTTCAGATACGCTTGGCTCCATGACAATAAGATGTGTATTATGTAAATTCTGGGCCCCCAGGCTACTGCCTCTAAATAATCTTGTTGTGTATACTGACCCTGATTCAACAAAGCACAAAGACTTGTCCACACAAAAGTTGTACCATTTGAATAATACCAACAGAGTTAAAGTGGTACACAACCTCCTAGTGTAGATGCAGTCATGCTGAAACAGTTTATTTCTGTAGGAAGGAGAAAATAAAAATTCTGTCTTATTTGTGAATTTTCATTCTAGGACTCTCGATGACAGACAATCTTCACAGGGGGTGTTCTCTGTTTCCATGGCAACTTAGGCATGACTATGGAAGTATTATTTATCCCTCACATAACACAAAAACAAGCATCACCCAATAAAATTAATAGGCAGCAGATTTAAAACGAATAAAGGAAGTACTTTTTCACACAATGCAGTCAACCTTTGAAACTTGTCATCAGGAGATGTTGTGAAGGTCAAAAGTATAACTGGGTTAAAAAAAGAATTAGATAACTTCATGGAGAACAGGTCCATCAGTGGCTATTATCCAAGATGATCAGAGACGCAGCTCCATGTTCTGGGTGCCCCTAAGCCTCTGACTGCCAGATGCTGAGACTGAATGACAGGGGATGGATCACTTGATAATTGTCCTGTTCTATTCATTCTTTTTGAAGCATCTGGCATTGGCCATTCTCAGAAGACAGGATACAGGCTAGATGGACCATTGTTTTGACTCATTATGGCCATTCTTCTGTTCCTATGCTGGAAAACTGATAAAGTTGGTGGTCCTCAGAAATCTATTAGGTGATGACGATAAGGGATTCTCATGGGTTTTTTACAGTGCTACATTCCTGCAGTCACTGACTTGTCTTTCCCAAAAGTGTTGGCCTTGAGCTGGAAATGGAGATGTGAGTTTGATGGTCCTTAGCATGAGGCAGGTTATATTCCATGTCTCTTTGTGGGGCCACGAGTATCCCCTACATCAGGGGTGGGCAAACTTTTTGGGCTGAGGGCCACTCTGGGTTTCTGAAATTGTATGGAAGACTGGTTAGGGGAGGCTGTGTGGAGGGGGAATAGCAGGGGAGGGACCCATGCTAGCCTCCCTGGTTGGGAGTTCATGGGCCAGGCAGGAGGGTCCCGTGGGCCATAGTTTGCCCATCCGTGCCCATGGAGTGTGTTGGTATCTGTTTTGCTGGCCAGCTTCTTTGGCCCTGACATCAGGTAGTTGTCAAATAATATTAAGAATGAATTCACCAAGGGATACTAGTTCTGGATCTGGACCAAGATCTTTATATACTGATTTGCTGGCTGGAAGCAAAGTAAGAATTGTGCTGGGTTATCCACATATGAAACCAACAACCCCAGAAGCTCAGTCAGGAACTCTAATCTCAAGAGAGATATGCTAAATCAGGCACTTTCTTCTGTCATCTCCCTTCTGAAATAAAGATTGTGCTGGATGATTACTTAGATGCTGGCGTTCTGTGAAGGCTGTAGCTGGCCCTTACACTTGTTTGTTCAAAGCCATGTTTCTGAAGGCTTTTAGCAATGGCTACTGTTTAATATGAGAATGTCATTCAGACATCCCTTTCACTTGAAGAGAGAGATGATATGGCATTTGAGTAGAAGCTACAAATGTAAAAAGGAAATACTTTGTATTGAAAATGCCTCTTGTTGGGGCAGAAGCTAACACTCTACTCCAGGGGTTCTCAAACCTTTGTATTGGTGACCCTTCACATAGCAAGCCTCTGAATGCGACCCCCCTTATCAATTAAAAAGACTTTTTTATGTTTTAACACCATTATAAATGCTGGCGGAAAAGTGGGGATTGGGGTGGAGGCTGACAGCTCAAGACCCCCCATGTAATAACCTCGTGAGCCCGAGGGGTCCCGACCCCCACTTTGAGAACCCCTGCTCTACTCTGTGCTGATTAGACCTTAACTGAAACATTGTGTCTGATTCTAATTTGTTCACATCTTTCCTGAAATATGTCCAGAGAGAGTCCAGAGAAGAGCAACAAAAATGATTAAAGGCCTAGAAAACATGACCTACTAAAAAAATTGGGTTTGTTTAGTCTGGAAACGAGAACACTGAGAAGGGACATAATAGTTTTCAAGTACGTAAAAGGTTTTTACAAGGAGAAAATTTGTTTTTCTTAGCCTCTGAGGATAGGAAAAGAAGCAATGGGCTTAAGTTGCAGCAAGGGAGGTTTAGGTTGGACATTAGGAAAAACATCTTGTCAGGGTAATGAAGCACTGGAATAAATTGCCTAGGGAAGTAGTGGAATCTCCATCGTTGGAGATTTTTAAGAGCAGGTTAGACAAACACCTGTCAAGAATGGGCAAGATAATGCCATGAGTGCAGGGGACTGGACTAGATGACTTCTTGAGGTCCCTTTCCAGTCCTATGATTCTATATCTCTGGGTATTTCTCCCTGATCATATCTTTGGTAGATTTCTAGGGATTGATTTTCATAATCTTAAGACTTGGGAAGAAAATTCTTAATGATGAATTTCAGTATTTCTACCCGGAATACTGATTTCCTTACGGATTTATTGAGGGACCTGATATCTGAAGTGGTCTGCATGCTGTTGCTTCTCTTTGAACCAAAAAGAATCTTGTGTCCTTTCCAAAATCTCTTTCTCTCCACAGCACTCATACTTCATCTTCTAATTACCTCAAGCCCCTATTTTCTGATGTGGTTCACTCCCAGATAACAGCCTTAACTGAAACACCCCAAGGGTTGGGGGGGAGGGGGAAACGGACGATGGGAGGGGGAAGGAGGAGAGAATCTCCCAGGACATGGGACTCTCAAAATCAAAGAGAAGATTTTGGAGTTGGACAGTTTTTGAAAGAGTTTAAGCCTAGATCTTCCAAGCCCCAGGAAAGGTAGCAATGGCTTCCTCTTAATGTGTAATCTCTATAGTAGAGCCTGGAAGAGCAGTGACTATAAAGGGAATACTTGCTGAGATAAGGAAGTTTTAAGATTCTCTCACTGGAAGAAGGGGGAGGCTTTCCTTTCCTTTCTGACTGCTTTGAGATTCTCACCTACGAGTCTACCAACAAAATATTTGGAAGGACATCAGATGTTAGCCTGAAAGTCTAGTTTCTTCCAAGTGGAGCCATAGCTGCTCCCAGGCTGCATTTTTGTGAGATTTGAATACACAACAAATCAGAGTCAGGTGAAGCATCAGCCCTGAAAACACCTAGAGGGTTTTACAGCGTAACTATTTCAATACAAATATCACACGTCCAACCAAAATAGTTATGAGACATTGATTTCAATTGGACTTCAGCATGTGTATAAGTGCTTTGCTGAATCAAAGGCCTCCTATTGCTCTATGTCTCCTGGCACTCCGGTTTTTTTCATATTTTAGCATATCATTTTTCTCATTTTTCCTAACTTTAAGTATCATCTTTTATTGGCTAATATTATGCACTAGCAAAAATACCCGGCGTTGCTCGGGGTATTTGTAATTGGAAACTGGGATGTAAAAAGACTACAATGTTTTTTATTAATATAATTTTTGTTCAGAAGTCTCATTTTGTCTAATTAATTTCATTCTCTTGCATTTAGATGTGGGGGGGAGGGGGAGAGAGCTGAGCGAGTGCGGGGGCCGTTGGAGGGGGGGTGAGATTTTAAAAAATTTTGATTCTTACCTGAGGGGTGAGAGAGCTGAGCGAGTGGGGGGGGCATAGGGGGGAGAGAGCTGGGCGAGTGCAGGTGCCGTTGGAGTGGGGGGGAGAGAGCTGAGCGAGTGGGGGGGCCGTTGGAGGGGGGGAAGAGAGGAGAGAGCTGAGCGAGTGCGGGGGCCGTTGGAGGGGGGAGAGAGCTGAGCGAGTGCGGGGGCTGTTGGAGGCGGGAGAGAGCTGAGCGAGTGTGGGGGCCGTTGGAGGGGGGAGAGAGCTGAGCGAGTGCGGGGGCCGTTGGAGGGGGGGTATTATTACATCATAACTATGTCACAGAGAACAGCAGCTGTTAAGCTGCTGCCCAGCTGATGTTAATGGTCTTTAAAGAATTTCACCCCTAGGGGGTGTAAGAGGTGAGATTTGAAAAATTTTCGATTCTTACCCTGCTTATGACCCTAAAGTCTATAACTGTACCAAATTTCAAGTCTCTAGCTCAAACGGTGTGGAAGGAGTAAGAGAACATACATACACACACCATTTGACTTTTATATATATAGATAATCAGTAGACATAGCTGATCCAAGTAAAATCACATACTTATGAAAAGAAGTTAATCTCTTCAAAGTGGAAAGCACATTGTATATATCATCATCATCAGCTTCTTCTCCCTGGAAATGAAAGCACATTCATCATGGAGTCAGCAATAAAAATAAACTTCTCTCTTTGCATGGTGAGGACGATTAATAGTTATACAGATTCTTATGTCGACATTTTAACTGGTTCATGATGCCACAATCACTATTTTGTGCCTAGACTCTTGATTTCAATACAAAATAATAATAATATACTTTTTAAATAACCATTGGGTAGTACTAAGAAATCAGCAAGACTTGTCTGACTGCATTAAGCAACATCACAGTATTAATACTCACACAAACAACCTCTGACAGTAGTACAGTAAGTTGTTTTATCCTGCAGGTAACCACCCGGAAAGCTCCATATTTCTGATATTCATTGAAAGTCCGGTTTATAGTCTGGTTGGCGCAGGTTTGGGGAGGAGGAGAGGGTACGGAGTGTGGACTCTGGGAGGGAGTTGGGGCGCCCCAACCCCCAGCCCGGCGCCCCTTCCTACACCCAAAATCCCTCCTTCTCAGTGAACTGGCACTTACTGCCCCCCACCTCCCCATTCCTCCATGCCAGAGAAAACAGCTTTTACTGTAGCCATTTCCCGAGAAAAAAACCTGAGGTAGGGGGTTTCAAATTCATTCTCTGAAAAGGATTGAACTGTGTTTTAATAATAGCCTGAGAGCTGGGAATAGAAGAACAGAGTCAATGCAATTGTCAGTTCACAGCAGACACTCCACTGATGCAACAGGAGTTTCCATAGATCAATGGCAGATTTTCTAATTTAGTTCAGGACCTTATCCTGCCCCCATCACAATAGTTACAGAGTGCCTTACACATCTGAGGGCATTAAACCACTGGTTCTCAACCATTTTTTCATTTGTGGACCCCTAAAAAAACTCAAATGGAGGTGCAGACCTCTTTGGAAATTTCAAATGGTGGTGTGGAGCCCTTTGGAAATGTACTGTCTGTATATAAGCTGACTCCTGTTCAGTCAGTGTCCAATAGGGGTCGTGCATGCACCCTGAATGTCCTTAAGTCCCGCCTCCCCCCCAACAGCATAAAAGGCACAGCAACCCCAACCACAGTTCCTTTACTGCCCAGAATCCTCATTTATAAGACGCTGAGCTGTGGGGACAGAGGCAAGTCATGGGATCCACATGCAGAACATCCCGAAGAACCAGAATTACTATCAAATAAACAAACAGTCTTTCTTTTTTGAGTTACTGCACACGTGGATCATACTTATGGTAATTAGCTAATAGTCATCTTTAAGGAGTGGGAAGCTAGTAGTTATGTGAAAAAAGATTTTAAAATAGTTCTTCCAAAACTAGCATCATAGATTGAAGTAGTTACTAATTAATAATGTTTCACAAACATATGAACTGAAGGCCAGGTTGCTCCACATACTTCCAATCCTGGAACTCAACTTAAGCATGCTATTGATGCAGCTCACACTTATGTGGAGTGAGTTTAGATATTTGGTGGAGGACTAATTAATATCATAAAAAGTTTTAATACAATCCGATACCCATTATGTAAGTGTCTGTGATAAAACAGCCATCCCTTTTCATTTATTACCATAAGCAATGAAAAGTCTTGATGTTTTATATATAGAGGCGTAACATCGACCTTTTCACATCTGAAGTATATAAGTTAGATACAGCAGGTGAACAATGAGGTGTTGGAAAAAAACTGATGAATAAATTGATATTAAAATCCTATAGTACTTTAGGAATAAAAAGATGGACACGGTCTCCTGGTTGCTCTATCCATGTTTAAAACTGTACAGAGGATTTATCATTAGGGCTTGTAATTTGTTTATTCTATGAGCAGATGTAACTGCCACCAGGAATGACATTCAATGATAGTGGATAAATTGGACAATCTGATAAAGGTTCAAGGGACGGAAGGGTTTATATGCGAAGAACGCACTAAACTGAGGTCCCATGTTGGAGCAATCTTTCTCACAGGAGGAAAAATGTGGACAAACCCTTTAATAATCTATTCACTGATAGATGAGAGAAAATTGTATCTTCCTCTACTGGAGGATGAAATGCAGATATTGTTGCCAAATGGACTTTGACAAAACATATAATTCTGAGTGGACTCTTTAAAAATAAGAGAGACTCTAACATAATTGGAATAGAATATCGACATGGAGTGTAACCTGTAGACTTTGCCAAATAAAGAAAAATGTTTCCATTTGGTAGGGTAGATAGTTCTAGTGGATAATTTCCTACTCTGAAGAAAACTGCTCTGCACTTCTGAAGAACACTCTATATGTACTCTAGACATCCAGCTATTACCCAGGTTATGACATGCAGAGAGACTGGGTTTGCCCTTGGGGGAGAGGGTCATGAGGGCATGCAAGGTGCATGTGCAACTCCACTAGTCACTGCTAATGAAATTGTTCCAAACTCCTGTGCTGGGGCACATAAACACCATGAGTAGAATTGACATATGCAGTAACTCAAAGGAAAAAAAGGGAGATTTAGTAAATGATATCAACTCTCTCTCTGAAACCAGTGTTAAGTTTTTCCAAACTCTGTACTCTTAAAATCCAAATCCTGAACTTATAAAAAGATCACTGAGATAGTTTCACACTTCTCAGATCTCAGAGGATGATGTGGCAGCTCTTGATAGGCAAATTGCTGCAGGGGAAGTTGAAGATGTAATTAAGAATTTGAAATCCAAGAAAGCTCCAGATCCTGACTGGATTGCTGGGAAATATTACAGAGCTTTAAGGCAAGTGTTGATCCCCATTTTAATTGAATTATTTATTGCTATAGTGCAGGGAATGAATTTCCAGATTCATGAAAAGAGCCATGGTTATTCGTAAAGGGGGAAAAATTCTTACCAGTTATGCATCATGTAGACATATTTCTTTAATTAATGTGGCTGCTAAAGTTTATGACAAGGTCCTAGCAAAAAGACAGTGTTATCTTGCTCAAATATGTTCACCCTAACTAATCTGGATTCCTTGCTGGCAGCACATCTATCTGACAACATCAGAAGAACTCTGAATATGATCTATAATTTTAATTCTAGCAATTCTTCCTATGTGCTGCTTTCTTTGGATACAGACAAAGCCTTTGACCAGCGGGAGTACCTCAGCCAGCTTTTGGTAAGGTTTGGTTTTGGAAGCCAGTTTTATAAGGGCATATCAGCCCTATATGTTCATCTTCTAATGTCTGCTTTGGTTAATGGTCATTTTAATTTGTCTAGCCATTGCCTACTATACTCTCTGTTGTTTGCTGTAGCAATGGCACCATATACAATAAATGTGTGAGAGAGTCTCTTTGTAAAGGGTAAGCATCTGCTGGATTAGATCGCAAAACAGATTTTGTTGCTGATGATGTCTTGTTATATTTGCAGGAGCCAGAATCCTTGTTAAAAATGATAGATCATCAGACTTGGGAATTTGGGCAGGTACCAAGGTTTCAAAATAAACTATGATAAATGTGAGCGACAAGGTGGGTGAGGTAATATCTTTTATTGGAGCAACTTCTGTTGGTGAGAGAAACAAGTTTCAGGCTTACACATAACTACTCTTCAGGTCTGGGAAGTTAACTCCATGTCATAGCTAAATACAACATGGAACATATTGTTTAGCATAAATAGTTAAATGCATATTGATGTATGTCCTCAATTTGTGTACTTCTTAAAGAAATTGTTTCATAAATTACTGTAGAGATGACTTTTGACTCCAGTTAAGATCCATCAAATTTTTGTTACAAGGGAAGCACTTAGTTGAAGGCATTGTAAGAAAAGTGGTATGGACTTGAAAATTTGTTGATTATGTCCAGGAAATTAGATAGTTTTGGGCGGAAATTATTAAAAAGATTTATCTTGTGACTACATGCTGGCTTCCTAGAGATCCTCTGACCTGCTTACTTAAAGCTACAGTAAAAAAAAAATCTACATTTTAAACCAAAAGGCAATTTTGCCTTTTTTTATGGTTAGCAGCTTGACTTCGTATTGCACATTACTGGAAAAAATGTGATTCCCCCTCCTACAATGGCACTAAGGTATAGTAAAATATGGATTGTCCTTGTAACAGAAAAACTCTCTCCCCAAGTATGTACACAAGTGCCAAAAACAGGACAGATGCATAGAAAATTTTGGTCACCCTTTCGAGCATACTCAGAAGAGGAGGCTCTTCAGCCAGCAAACCAGAATGTTTAGCCAGCTTCATTAAATATTAACCTGATCCTGAATAAATAATATATGATATAGTGTGTTAATTTTCTAAGATTCTAAGGGGATCTTCTATAAGGACTATTACTGGCTCCACAGTAAGGAATGGTGCTGGATTTTACCTTTGGCAGGACATTAAACCTCTCTAGGACCGAAACAATGGCTTGATGTAAAAAAAACAAAACTTGGAAAGTACTCCTAAAGGGTCCTGAGTATTTTGGGGGTGTTCTGGTATATAGCAAATGTTCCTAAAAAATAAACAGTCAAAATTTCATTTTACAGAAATTTTGTATGATGTGTGGAAATTCTGTACCTATTTTGTTCAAAAACTATAGTATCCAATAACTTCAAATGCCACAGAACTACAAGCCCTTTTCTGAACTACAAAGCCTTTTTTCTGAAATCTTTTAGCCCATCTCTTCAAAAATAGTCAATTTTTATTTAACTAGAAAGAAACATCAGAATGTGGCTCCTAAATTTCAGCAAATTTGACATAGTTTTACTAGCTAGGAAGGTGCAAAGAGAGAGCGCTCTCCATCAAAGTATGCTTTGGCCTAGAAGCCACAAAGGCCAAGAGTTCAAGTCTCAGTGCTTGCATAGACCGGTGTTAATATTATTGTGTGCTTCTAGCCCTTATTAATGAGTAACGGCTAAGGAGGCAAGAGTGTATGTTACTTCTGAAAATGGAACTTATGCTCTTAAGTCTCCTAGGCACTTTTGACAATTTTTCCATACTTCTGACACAGCTAGAACTAGAATTCATATCTCTACCATGTTAGAACTAAGTGTTGAGTACTTAACCTCATGCTTTTCAAAAAAAAGTAGGCCAAATCTGTGTTTAGCTTTGTTGTTTGCAAAAATGGGGCTATTCCTGCATTCTCACCTCTACAAAACAGTGACATACAAATAAATGATATGGTCTTTAAATAAATTATTGGTTACTATTTTCTCTGTATGGTGGTCTTGTGATTAAAGCACTGGGTTATGATTGGATAACCAAGTTCTATCCTTAACTTGCCCTCAAAATTCCTAACAGAACTTAAGAAGGCAATCAAGCCAATGTATTCAACGGTGGCTAGTAAGTGATATAACTTTTAGTTATTTTCATATTATATGTTATTTTGAAAAATGATTAAAAAGTTGTATTTGTTTTTTAAAAAGCCAACCTCAAACTAAAATAAAAAGGCAGATTATTATTTTGGCAATTATAATAATATATGATTAAATGGGACTGATATGCTTTTTAGAATTTTTCTGTACACATTCTGAAGTCCAAGCTACACATTTACTCTTTCAAATGCAGATCTCTTCCTTTAATATGTTTTTTTCCACCTCTCTCAGGAAAACAATATTAAAATATTTTTTCTCTTTAGTACATAATTATAAAATATAAAAATTTACTTGACCTTCTAGATGTGTATGGCTTATTCAAAATTACTATGGTATATGCAACTTCACATTACTTTATTAAGGGGAGAAAAAGGATCTTATTTTCCACTTTATTCACCTTAAAAAGAAAAGAATTTACTAAACATTTTAAAAGAATATTTAAGATTGCATAAGGGTAACAGCTCACACAAACCCTTTAATGTAAGAAAATGTCCAGGTAAAAGTTCCATCCTTCTTTAACATATTGTAACACTCACACATCACACACCAAACACTCTTCCAAACTTCATCCTTCTATAAGTAAGTCCTAGATGCCTCCAACATGTAAAACAGCACAAGATCCCACCTCTTGTAACAGAATGTACCTTGATGTCCACGCCCTACACACTATAGAATAATCTTTGAACAAAGTATGCCTTGTGAGATGTCATTTAAAACCTCATAATTTACTTAATAATATCATAGCAAAATGCATGCAGCAGTATTATATGTGCAGTTATAGACATAAGGTGAGATCAAGACTAAAAGTAGAAATTTGGGGAGTAGCCAAACCAGTTCCTCAGAGACAATGGTTGATGCCTCAGCAAGAAGTAAACAAGGCCGATGGACTATTACCTGTTTTTCACTTAGCCAGTTATTTTTCAGCACCTTACACAATGCCTAACCTATTCTGTATGTGTTGTCTTTGGATGCTACTGCTTTAGAAAGACAGACAGAAAGGCTTAGAATTACTTTTAAGGGATTAGGATTAATGGTTGACATCTACAGTAGACTCTTGATTATCCAGGATGATAGGGAAAAAATTAATCCTGGTTAATAAAATCCCGGATAATCACCATCCATAGGAAATATGAGGAGGGGGGGTTGGTCGCCACCCACCCTGTGCTGGGGGGAGGGGATATTGGTTCACTGGCTGCCCTGCACCTTGGTGGGGGGTTTTTGGTTGTTGTTCTTGGGGCGGCAACAAAACCAGAGTCAGCCCTGTGAGTTACGCGTATTTTTTTAACATCCTGGTTAATCCACATTCTGGTTAACCCAATCCTGGATAATCGAGTGTCTACTGTAATTAGAAAAAATCTTAACTGAAATGTAATTATACCACTTTGGAGCTGAAGTTTTTTATTTACTCTTCTATGAGGGAATCATCTCTTTTGCTCTATAGATCCTGATTTACAACTGAGCGATGTGCTATTGTGAATGCATATGACAACTCATCAGGCAGTTGTTGGTGCAGGAAATTGACAGTGAATATTATAAAATGGACAAAGACTCGAAGATGCAAATCTAGATGATAAAACAAGGTTAATTTTAAACAAACCTCCTGCAACAGATCCTCTACTGAATGGTTGAATCGGTCCACAAATTCATCAATCAGCTGGCTGTGGGCTATGTCAACTCTATTTTGAATGGTATATTCTTCACTGCACAGAATGCTATAGGTTTTACTGCAGGCTTCCAGAACATCTGATTCTACATGCTTCTCCACAACAAACTTAATCTGCTTTAACAAGGCATCCAGATGCTGTGGACCAGACAAAAAACTCAGTTTCACATTACATAGAATATTACATAAACAATGAAACTCAAGAAGAGAATGTTAAGCAATAGATCAAAACAGTAAAAGATTACTACATCCTATTCCAAATGGAGCCATTTAATCTGAACATCATCAATCAGTTGAAAGTCACCAGCGCATCTGCATAGTGTACAATACCTTCTCCATTCTGCCTGTACTGTAGATTTCCAGATCAAAATACTGGGGGATTTGCAGAAGGTTTGCTACTTTCTCTGCATCAGCAGAATACTAGAGGTTATTAAAACAAAGAAAATGAAGAACAATTAATGTCTACACCACAGAATAAAAAAAATATATACATTATCAGTAAAAAATATATTTTGTGGGAAACTTTACCTTTGAAAGTAACATAGGAAGCGCAATAATGAAATGTTCAGTCAATTTGTTTCTGTCATCTATCTGAGTTTTCCTTTCTTTTGCAGTTAACACCTGTAAAAATAAGCAAAAATGTGCCATAAAATAATTAAATGTCTTATCGTTATTAATCCAATAATAAATCGAAAGGTCAAGATCCCAAAAGTGGAAGCTAATTGAAAATGAAAACCAATGTAGGCATTTTTTAAAGAAAGAAAGCAAGGAAAGAAGGAGGGGGGAAAAAAAAGATCGGGATGAAGTGCATGTGAATGGAAAAGCAGTAAGAACTCCAGTTACCTTAAGAAAAAAAACTCATTTCCTCCATTGTGATATTGTCTCCATAAATCCCCATTTTTGAGGCCAAAACTTGACAATACTGAAGTCAATGAAAATTTTGCTACTGCCTATAACGGGACCAAGATTTGGCCCTCAGAGGAACCACTGAGGTTCTGACCTCTTGTATAACACAGGCCAAAGAACTTCCCTTAAAATAATTCCTAGAGCATATTTTTTAGAAAAACATCCAAACTTGATTTTAAAAGTGTTAACGATAGAGAATCCACCATGACCCCTGCTAAGTTGTTCCAATGGTTAATTACTCTCACTATAAAAATGTACAGCTTTACTTCCAGTCTGAATTTGTCTAGCTTCATCTTCCAGTCATTGGATTGTGTTAGACCTTTTCTGTAGGACTGAAAAGCCCATATTAAACATGTTCCCCATGTAAGTATTATAGTCTGTCATTAGCTCACCCCCTAAACTTTTCTTTGTTAAGATAAATAGCTTGATCTCCTTGAGTCTATCCCTAGAAGTTGTAGCTTCTAATTGTTCTCATGGCTCTTTTCTGAACTCTCTTAAATTTATGAAAAGTTCTTTGAATTGTGAGCACCATAACCAGACGCAGTATTTCAGCAGCAGTTGCATCAGTGCCAAATCAGAGGTAAAATAACCTCTCCACTCAAGATTTGTGTTTATGCCTACAAGGATTGCATTAGTTCTATTGGCCACAGCATCGTGTTATGTGTCATAGTAAATGGGGTGCAAGAAAACCCAGAGCAGGGACTCTGCTCAATAGCTCCACTCAGGCCAACAGATAGGTCCCCTTCCAAGATTCTAGGGTCATGAATGTCTTAAGACTTGCGTCTAGATCAGACCAGAGTCCCTCCTGACAATAGTTAGTAAGATGCCTGGCTTTAGTGTAAGAAGTCAGGCGGGGATTCAACAGGCATACTGCTAGGAAGGGTCTGTCCCAGTGGTAGGGTTAGAATGGATAATGACTCAGATTGAACTCTTTATCAGCTTCTACTACAAACACCCCAAAACATATTAGCATATTTCCTTACATAGTGTGCCATTATAGGCACTCCTGAGTTGCTGCTGGTCCTGGGCCTTAAAACTTCATAGTCCCAGTCCAGGTGATCAGTATGGCATTGGTAGATTCTGTTTCTAAGACAGACTTACAGTAAGATAGCTAAGGTCAACAGTAATGTGGCCATTCTTTAACAAGCCAATCAATATCCCCATTTTAGACTCTAGTTATTATTCTTGTAGAATGAGTAGACTGGAATAATCAGACAGGAGAAATCACCACTCAACTTCCTGTGCCCTGAGATGGAACAATATAACTTTTGCAACTGGTGCAGGGAGTTCTTTTCCCAGTACTTCTAGGAAGAGAGAGAAACACATCCAGACTCCTGGCCTATTTTTTTTTCTTCTAAAAATGTGCAAGGAAGTTGATGATATCTGTGTATCCTGATTTGCTTATCAGTGGCACCTGGGAGGCCTGAAGGAACCAGTGAGTCTTTTCCCATGAGTGGAAGTTCCTTTGGAGGGAGGTAGGCATTGATTTAATGGTCTCTGAGAAAAATGCAGCTGAAAATTAGTATGGCCAGGGGGAAAAAGGGAAGATGTGTTGCCTTATATATCAAAAATGTATAAATTTGGACTGTGGTTGAGATGGAAATAGGAGACAGACTTGTTGAAAGTATCTGTATAAAGATAAAAGGGGTAAAAAACAAAGAGTGATGTCATGGTAGGGGTCTGTTACAGACCACCTAACCAGCAAGAGGAGGTGGATGAAGCTTTTTTATAAACAATTAACAAAATCATCAAAACACAAGACTAGGTGGTGATGGGGGACTTCAACTACCCAGACACCTTTTGGGAAAATAACACAGAAGGACAGAGATTATACAAGAAGTTCTTGGAAAGTATTGGAGACAGTATTTTATTTCAGAAGGTGGAGAAAGTCACTAGAGGAGAGGCTGTTCTAGATTTGATTTTGAGAAATGGGAGGAACTGGTTGAGAATTTTAAAGTGGAAGGCAGGTTGGGAGAAAGTGATCATGAAATTATTGATAGAGTTCATGATTCTAAGGAATGGCAACAGGGAAAAAAGTGTAATAAGGGAAATGGATTTTAAGGAAGCAGACTTTAGCAAACTCAGGGAGCTGGTGGGTAAGATCCCAGGGGAAGCAATTCTAAGGGGAAAAACAGTTCAAAAGACTAGCAGTTATTTAAAGAGACATTATTGAGGGCACAAGACCAAACTATACCACTGTGGAGGAAAGAGACCGTCCTGGTTTAATCAGGAGACCTTAATTTATCTGAAACGCAAAAAAGAGTCATACAAAAAGTGGAAACAATGTCAAATTACAAAAGATGAATATAAAACAAATAACACAAGTAAGCAGGGACAAAATTAGAAAGGCCAAGGCTCAAAAATGAGATTAAACTAGCTAGAGACATGCAGGCTAAGAAGACAATATTCTACAAATACATTAGAAGCAAGAAAACAACGGTAGGGCAGTTACTCATTAATGGGAGGGGGGGGGAATAACAACAGGAAATGTGGAAATGGCAGAAGTGATAAATTACTGTGTTTCTGTTTTCACCAAAAACTTTAGTAGCAATTAGACATTTAACTTAATAAATTACAGCGAAAATGGGGTAAGATCAGAGGCTAAAATAGGGAAAGAGCAATTGAAGATATCTAACTTGTCTAAGTAAATTTGAAAGTCATCAGGGCCTAATGAAATACATCCTAGAATACTCAAGGAGCTGAATGAGAAGGTATCTGAGCCATTAGCAATTATCTTTGAAAAGTCATGGAAGATGGGTGAGACTTTAGAGGACTGGAAAAGGCCAAATATAGTGCCAATCTATAAAGAGCGGAATAAGGACAATCAGGGGAATTACAGACAATTCATCTCAACTTCGGTACCCAGAAAGATAATGGAACAAATAATTAAGCAATCAATTAATCAACACAAATAAACAGACGATAGTCCATTTGATTTTGTTGACACTACTTGAAGCATCAGTTTGCCTTTTGTCTCCGAGGAATTGATATGTGACTGTTTCCCCAGATTTGGAATATGTCTTAACAGCATACAATAGAATCTTATAACTTTACATACAATGTTGCCACATGCATTTGACCAGGACAATAATGATTGGCAAATCATGAGTTTTCAGATGATACCTTACAATGCATAGCTTGTAGAAAATTTATCAGAGTCTTGAAAAAGGGGTGGACATTGGGATACGGAGTGTCAGACAGATACATTTTGTGTTGGCTGCCATGGCTAAGTAACCGCCTGGCTGAGAATATCTTGTGGAGGACTCAGGAGTTCTGTTCCCATTTCTAATTTTGAAAGAAATGTCTCCTGAGGTCATCTGCCATAGTGTTCTTAACACCTGGGAGGCAAGAACAACAAATGAATATATGGTTGGCTATGCAACAACTTCAGAGTTTTATCATTTCAGCACAGAGAGATGGGGAATACGCACCTTCCTAACAGTTCACATAATACATGCCTGCCATGTTGTCTGTCATTATCCTTATAGACTTTGATTTGATTAGCAGTCGGAAGTGTGGACAAGGATTTTTGATGGCTCTCAATTCCAAAAGATCAATGTAGAAGCTGCACTTTTAGGGTCCATTTTTCCTCAACCTTGTGAGGTCCCAGATGTAACCCGCAATCCAAAAACGAAGCATCTGATGTTATCACTATGGTAGGTGGAATCTATAAGAATGGAACACCTGTGCAAGTTTTGGTTTGTTCCTTCCATCAGTTGAGTGAGTGAGGAACCCATGGCAGTACAGACATTAATCTGCCTAAATTGCATTTGTTTGACTTGCAATCCGTTCAAAGCCATCCTTGTAGATCTTGGAGATGTAATCTGGCATGCTGCACACTACAAAGTCACAATCTGACATGTGTCCCAGCAGCTGAATACAATCTTTTATTATTACTTGAGGACCACCCAGAATCTTTTAGATGAGATTTGCTAATGCATGAAATCTGCTGGATGGTAGCTCTGCTCTGCCTGTCATTGCACCCAGGAAACTCCTATGAAATCTAAATGCTGCAGATCAGTCAAAAATGACTTTTCAAGGTTAATTTGAAGACCCAAGCTCTGAAACAGAGAACAAGTGCTCTTTACTGTCGTCAACGCTTCTTCATATGCTCTGTTCCTGAACCATCAATTGTCTACATGTGGGAAAATGATTATATCCAAACGACGTAAGTAAACAGCAACTACTGTCAGAATGTTTGAAAATATCCTCAGTGTTGAAAATAGATCAAAAGGGAGCACCCTGTATTTGTAGAACTCATTGTTTATTAGAAAACAAAGACATCTCTTGTAGATAAGGGTAAATAGTGACATTAAAATGAGTCTTCTAGGTTGAGAGTTGCAAACCAACCTCTTACTTCTAACAAAAAAATTATTTCTGCAAGCGTCATCATCCTGAATTTTTGTTGCTTTACAAATTTATTTAGAGACCTGGGGTCTAAAATTAGCCTCCACTCTCCTTTCTTTTTGGGAATCAGGAATACTTTGAATAGAATCCCCTATGTTGCATAGGAACAACATGGTTCTATAGTTCTTAAATGTAGAAAACAGGTCACCTCTTGCTCTAGCAACTGTTCATGAGAGGAGTCCTTGAAGAGGGATAGGGAGAGGGAATGGGTAGGAGGGATAAATTTGGATAGTGTAACCAGCTGTTATAGCTTCCAAAACACATTTGTTCAATGTTATCTGTTCCCATGCATTCTGAAAATGGGAGAGAAGGCATCCAAAAGGAGGGAAAGGTGTAAGATGGTGCAGCTGTAAGACTTTGTCAGATGGACGGTTGAAACTCTTGACCAAGCCATCAAAACTGTTACTTGGAGGACACGGATGCCTAAGATGATGTAGCTTTAGCCAAAGGAGGTTTCTTTTTTGTGCATCTTGGTCTCTTGGCAGAGGTAACAAAGGTCTACGATATGTTGAATATGGATGGGCATGCTCTTTGTTTCATCTGAGACCTAATAAATATCCTTTTATTTACTGGAGTGTAAATCCCTTGGGGTTGCCGTAGTTTGAGTCCTTGAAAGTGTGAAGAAATATATCCATCAAGTCCCCAATCAGCTCAAAACCATCTAAAGGGAGGTTTTTGTACTATGAACCTCTCTTGTAAAGCCAAACAGCTGTAGTCAAGATGCTCTTTTTATGACCACTCCAGTGGAGACAGACCATGTTGCAGACATGGCGGCCTGGAGCAATGTCTTTGGTAAGAACTGACCCTCTTATATAATGGACTTAAACTGTCCCAATGTTCTTCTGGCAAATGTACAATAAAAGAATTGAAACTGTTATAATTTAAATAGCTGTATTTGGCTTTGAGCACCTGATGTTTCACTATCCTGAACTACAGCGTAGGATTTATGACCAAAAAGTTCAAGTCTCTTGTGATCCTTGCTGCATGGGGTAGATTTTTAGTTATGTTGTCTGCCTTGTTCCTTAATGGCCTCCATTAATGAGGAATTCGGAGCTGGGTGAGAAAACAAACTCTGATTCCCTAGTTGGAATCTGTTCTCTTATAGGTAGGCGGTGGGGCATCAGGGGTTAGCCAAACCATTTTAGCAGGCTCCATAAGAGCTTCATTGTCTGGAATGGCAATCTTCATAGATGTAGATGTTTGTAACATACTAGAGTTTATGCTGAGACTCCTGAACCTCCTTTAAGGGAATCTGTAGCATGTCAGCAATCTGCTTCATCAGTGCCTGAAACTGCTTGAAGTCACCCACCATAGAAGGTGATGAAGACATGACAGCTTAATTAGGAGATAAGTAGGATATATTAGTAAGAGGTGTCCTCGTCGACCCTTGGCTCTTGCTGCTTAAAGATCTCTCTGGCCTAGACGATGGGATAGGGAGGTGAGAAGAATGGGCTCTTCTCTGTTCCCTCCAGTAGTGTGAGGACCTCAATGTAAACTGTTAGCGATAGAACACCCACAGATCCCAGCAAGGCCACTGAGGAGGCCCAAATGGTATAGGCTGTGGCAGCTATCTATGTTCCTGCCATGTGGGTATCATTTAGGTCTATTCTCTTGTAATCTGTCAGCATACGAGGGAAAACAATGTGTCCTAGAAATCTGCCCTGAATTTGAGAGTCTGATGAGTCCTTTTCCACTACTGATAGCTGTTCAGCTTGCAGAGCAGATTTGGGCAATGGGGTGATCTCGGTGACAGAGGATTCGGTGACCAAGAGAGTCTTGACACCTGACTAATCCCCAGCACTTGTTAACAGTGAAGACTCTGCCTCAGAAAGTATTATCAGATCCTTAGGGTACCTAAACTCTTGAGATACTCACCGTACAAAGATTGGGCTAAGGGGGAACCTATGGAGGATGGCTTCAGTACTGGTGCAGCTGGTATCGAGCACTGGGTATGGGATTCCCTCAGTACTGTAGGTAGGGGCGCATTCTTTGGTAGCGTTGATTTTCCTGTTAGTTGTACTAAGTGTTATTCAGGGACAGGGTTTGTCTTTTCAATTCAGAACAAAGTTAAGTAAGGTTAACTGGCTGTGACTGGTATCTATGGATGAGCACAGTTGATTTGCTAGGGGAATGGAAAGTGCATATTCCTTACTAACTGAGCAATTTGTATCAACTCTGTGAGAGACGGAAACAGTTTCTTTAAAAAAAAAAATCCAATAGAAATGGAAACAATGTGAAATAGGGAAATTCCTGTGTAAATCCATTATGGCTGATGGAAATTACTGTACCAAACCCTTACTGTGGTTAAATTTTGTTGCAGTATTTGATGGAACTGGAAGGTCTATTTCAACAAGTCTACAGTAATAAGAACATAAGAACACCCATACTGGGTCAAAAGGTCCCTTTAGCCCCAAATCCTGTATTCTGACAGTGGCCAATGCCAGGTTCCCAAGAGGAAATGAACAGAACAGGTAATCTTTAAGAGATCCATCTCGTCGCCCATTCCCAGCTTCTGGCAAACAGAGACAGGGACACTATCCCTGCCCATCCTGGCTGATAGCCATTGATGGACCTATCCTTCCATGAATTTATCTAGTTCTTTTTTGAACCCTGTTACAGTCTTGGCCTCCACAACATCCTCTGGCAAAGAGTTCCACAGGTTGACTGTGCTTTGTATGAAGAAATACTTCTTTTTGTTTGTTTTAAACCTGCTGCTATTAATTTCATTTGGTGACCCCTAGCTGAATCTTATTCTGTGAAGCTAAGGAATATTGACATAATTAACATTTATGAATCCTTTGTCATATTTGCTATAGTACTGAAAACTGATTTGACAATACTTACCTAAGTAGAGCAGTTAATAATTTTGTCTGTGTTTTTTTTAAAACGGAGAATAAAGAACTATTTTTCTATGAATCTATATATATATAAAAGTCAAATGGTGTATGCGTGTATGTATGTATGTGTGTATGTATGTATGTGCACTTACTCCTTCCACACCGTTTGAGCTAGAGACTTGAAATTTGGTACAGTTAGAGGTTTTAGGGTCCTAATCAGGGTAAGAGTTGAAATTTTTTCAAATCTCACCAGGGGTGAAATTCTTTAAAGCCCATTCACATCAGCTGGGCAGCTGCTGTTCTCTGTGACATAGTTATGATGTCATAATACCCCCGCCAATGGACCCCTGCATTTGCTCAGCTCTCTGCCCCCTCCCCCCTCCAACAGACCCCGCACTCGCTCAGCTCTCTGCCCCCTCCCCCTTCCAACGGACCCCGCACTCACTCAGCTCTCTGCCCCCTCCCCACCTCCGACGGACCCGAGTTGGGTTTGGTCGGAGGGTAAGTGAGGTGGGGGTGTCGGGTTTGGTCCGGGGGTGAGGTGGGGGTGTCGGGTTTGGTCGGGGGGTAAGTGAGCCGGGGGTGTTGGGTTTGGTCTGGGGGGGTGGGAAGGTGTCGGGGTGGGTGAGGTGTGGGTGTCGGGGTTGGTCAGGGGGTGTTGGGTTTGGTGGGGGGGTAAGGTGAGGGTGTTGGATTTGTTTGGGGTGGGTGAGGAGGGGAGTCGGGGTTGGTTGAGGGGTAAGTGAGGTGTGGGTGTCGGGTTTGTTTGTGGTGCTAGGCAGGGGTGTCGGGTTTGGTTGGGGGGGAAGTGAGGTGGGTGTGTCAGGTTTGGTCTACGGGGGTGAGGTGTGGGTGTTGGTCAGGGGGTGTTGGTAGGGGGGTGACGTGGGGATGTGGTTTGGGGGTGAAAATGTGAGTCGGGGTTGGTCAAGAGGTAAGTGAGGTGGGGGTGTCGGGTTTGGTCGGGGGGGGTGAGGTGAGGGTGTCAGGTTTGCTCTCTGCCCCCTCCCCCCTCCAACGGACCCCGCACTCGCTCAGCTCTCTGGCCCCTCCCCACCTCCGACGGACCCGAGCAACGCCGGGTATTTTCGCAAGTATTTTAATAAAATTTATTGTCTGCCATTTTCAACAAAAGCATTCCACAAAAATGAGATGCATTGTCTAAAAATCTGAAGAAAGTGATTTTTCTCAAGATATAATTTTACAACTACCTAATTACTTAGGAATGCAAAAGAACTTAAAAAAAAATGTGAACATATACAGACTTATTTCCATTATTTTTCTCCAAAGATAATTCAAGTCGGAACACAATTAGGTGGTTACAAAAGTCCCATAATTTTTTTTTGTCAACTGTAACAATCTGTCACTATGGTTCTACAGTACATCAATATAAT
Organism: Sternotherus odoratus; assembly: GCA_032164245.1. Lineage (NCBI taxonomy): Eukaryota > Metazoa > Chordata > Testudines > Kinosternidae > Sternotherus > Sternotherus odoratus. The sequence continues at coordinate 39,849,115 of JAVMKO010000009.1, read as the reverse complement.
ATCATCATTGCATCATTGTCTGGAAGGCCAGAAGGGAGTATTGCATCATCCAGGCTGACCTCCTATATGTCACAGGCCATCAACATCACTCAGCCATCCGCACACTGAACCCACCAGACAAAAGTATTAAAATATATCTACACCTAAAACAACCATTTCATAGTGATACAAAGCTCTAACCATCTATTTCAATAAAACTCACTCTCTTGCCAGTCCCCCTGCCCACTGGTGGATGTGCTTCAGCAGCTTGTCGAATTGTACACACCATTAGCTCAATCAGAGCACTCTCTTGCCGGTCAGACATTGCTGTGGAGAAAGAAAAAGAAAATAGATTTGATCAACTCTATTAAGTTAATAATATACATAGTGATTTTATGGAATACATGCATAAAATGCAGTCAACTAGTCAATGGTAAAACTTTCAAGCGTACCTAAGTGATTTAGAAGCCGTAATCCCAGTTTCAAAAAGTGGCCATGGGCCTGGTTTTCAAAGGCATTTAGGATCCTAAAGATGCAGAGAGGTGCCTAATGATATTTTTAATAAGCACCCATTGATTTAATTAGGAGTTAGGTGCCTAGGTGCTTGTGAAATTCTAATTAGGCACCTAAATATCTCTGAACATCTGGACCTAAGGTCAATGTTGAAATGGGACTTAGGTACTTCTGAAAATTCTACCCTGAGGCTAAATGTTAGTTTAGGACACGATCTATTCAATATCATTATATAAGCTTTTCAAAATAATCTATTTTATCATTATCAGAAATTCCTGGTTTAACAAATTTAAGCCAGAAGGGACCTTTATGATTCTTTACTCTGACCTTCTACAGAACACAGACTACAGAGTTCTATCCTGTGATTCCTGTATTAAGCCCATAAGTTCTGGTTGAGCTAGAAATCTTTTAGAGAAGCAACCAACTTTGATTAAAATAATTCAAGTGATGGAGAATCCATCACACTACCTTAATTGATTGTTCCAGTAATTAATTAAACTCACTGTAAAATTCATAAATTATTTCCAGTTGGACTTTATCTAGCTTCACCATCCACCCATTGTATCCTGATTCGTGTTTTTCTTCAAGATCAGAAGGCCCTCTACCATCAGAGATCTTCTCCTCATATAGGCACTTATAGACTGTAATCAAGTCACCTCTTAACTGTCTCTTTTACAAGCAAAATAAATTGAGATCCTGAAGTCTCTCACCATATGGCAGGTTTTCCAGCCTTCAAATAATTTTTGTGGCCCTTTTCTGAATCATCTCCAATTTTTCAACATCCTTTTAAAAGTGTGGATGCTAGACATCACAAATTCCACATACATGGGGAAAATCATCTTCTTACTTCTGCTTGAAATTTCTGTTTATATGTCCAAGGATTGCATTAGCCTCCTTAGCCACAGCACTGCACTGAGTGCTCAGGTTCACTTCGTTAGCCACATTCACCACTAATCAGAGAGGTAGCTGTGTTAGTCTGGAATAGCAGAGGTAACAAAGTCCTGTGGCACCTTAAAGACTAACTATAAAGTTTTGAAGCATAAGCTTTCGTGGGCTAATACCCACTTCATCAGATGCAAGCTTGCATCCGACGAAGTGGGTATTAGCCCACGAAAGCTTATGCTTCAAAACTTTATTCACCACTAAGTCCTTTTCAGAGTCAACGTTTTTTCAGGATATTGTTGCCTATCTTGTAAGTATGGCCTGCATTCTTTGCTCCTACATATATATGGCCTTGGATTTGGTTGTATTGAAATGAATGTTGTTTGATTGTGCCCATTTTATCAACTTACCCAGGTTACTCTGTAACAATGACCTGTCCTCTTCATATTCATCCCCTAACCAATTTTTGTCATTTGCAAACTTTAGGAAGGATCATTTAATATTTTCTTCCTGATCATTGATAAAAATATTAAATAGCACTGGGCCAATGACTAATCCTTTTGGGATCCCACTAGAAACACACACATTCAATAACAATTAACTATTAACAATTACATTTTATGATCTATCAGTTAGTCTCTAATCAATTTAATATGTACACTGATTTTGTATAATACTAGTTTTTAAAAATTAGTATGTCCTGCAGTACTAAGTGAAATTGCTTACAAGTACAACATAGTCCAACACCTTTACCAAGAAAGCTTGCAGTCTCATCAAATAGTGATATCAAGTTTGTTTAACAAGATCCATTTTCAATAAAATTAATACCATTCAACATGGATTTATGATCATCTGTTCCTTCCTTCCTGGATGAATTTTAGAGCAGCTGTAGCACATTTCTGTGATCAATGTCAGGGTAACAGACCTATTCATCACCTTTACTCTTTTAAAGAACAACACATTAGCCTTTGAAATACTAAAGCCATTGGAGCTCTGCACCAGAACAGGTGTCTGCCTGGATGGGGCCTTTCGTATAGTCTAGTGATCACAGCAGTGTACTCAGAGCAAAAACTCCCAACTTTTATTCCTGACTGACATTGAATTGGGTAAGTTTAGGCAAGTTGCTTAACTTTACTGTGCCTTGGTTTACCCCTTTTAGAAAAAGCACAACAGTGATCAATATTATTATTTATTTCAAATTTATAATAATGCAGCCAATGTTTTTTTTCTTTTAGTTTTTATGTTTATTTTATGTTAAAATGATGATGTTTGTAAATAATTGACTGAAACAGTTAAGTTGCCCCAGCTGTGGGTTCTGAAAATCCTGGGTAACACCTGTGCCAGTTCTGAGGTTCTCTGAAGGGCTAGGTGATCTGTGGAGGCTCCTGGCACCGAAACAGGACTCTTGGTTTGCTTCATAAGGTGCTGCTTCTGGTGTATGTCTCTGGCTACGTGCATTCTCTTTTTGAACAACTTAAAAATGGAACACTTTTCCTTTATGTTTGCCCTTCTCTGAGACACAGTAAACAGGGAGTGTGAGGATCACTATTGGGGACATCTACCCCACGTGATGGACTGTGTTTGAAAACTGGTGATGACACAGCCCTGGGCTAAATAATTTAATTAAATGATTACCATAACTAATTATTAAGTGTACTACTACTCCTACTACCTGTAATTAAATAACTATGGACACACATTCACAGAAAAATCACTGTGACACCAAAGCCTGACGTAACATATCCCATCAAAAGGTCTGATTCAAACCACAGCCATGAGAAGGAACAGAGGGGTATTGGGGCAACACTATCTTTAAATAAACTTGGGAGGGGCCATGAAGAGCCAGAGAGTGCATGCCCTGTCCTGATGGGAACTACTAAGCAAAGTTCTTCAGCTTCAGCTTGCTGGGCCAGAACACACCTGAGAGGAGTACAAGTGTGCAGCCATTGAAAGAAGAATTGAAAAATATAGTTATTTGTGTTTGAAAAATCATGTAATCAAACTAAATCCAACTTTCTTTAAATGAGGCCATGCATTGCTTCTCAACTGCAAGAAAGATCTAAAAATGGGGGTGGGAGAATACATATTTTTCTTTCACTGCTCATTCAAACACACCTGAAATGTTTTCATTCAATTTTCCTGAATAATTCACCCTGAGGCAGAGGCCAATCATGGAAAATTTCATTCCCAGAGTTGAAAGTTTCAGAAAATAATGAGTGTCAACTATAATATCCACCATAATCCCCTAATCACAGCAATGATTTACTAAGAAAAGATAAAGAACCTAGTTTGGACCAAAATCTCTACAACAATCCTGTTCCTTTGCATTATGTGATTAGTGCTATGGAGCTGGAATCTCCTTGTAGGAGACCAGTTACTGGCTCGGCAGAGAGGATCTCTCATCTGGCATAAAGCTAATAGAATAAGTTTCTGCATCAACTGTTCTCTCCATCCTGGCACTGGGCTGCACAGGCATAGAGAGAGTCAGAAGGGAATGAATTACAGCTCTATTGCATCAGTTCTCAACTGGCATAAGATAGATCTAGCCCTTAGCTTGCACTGGGGCCAGTGCAGAATGGTCCACAAGAGCATACTCCTTGACAGCCTCTCCTGAGTGGATTTCATCACAGGAGAGAACCTACATTTAGCAAGAGCTCTTAGTTGTAAACCAAAGAGCAACAAGTTAACTTTCAATAACAGATTGTTCAGATAGTAGATTTCCTAATGACACGGTCATAAAAATCAATAGAGGAATTCAATATGAGATACAGAAGAACTGTATTTGGAAAGTATTGTCTTTCAGGCTTGCAAGAAGTCTATTGTTAACATATATTCCCATGATGGTATGCACAAACAGGAATCTATTTTTATTTCATTCATTACACTAGATTTAGCAAAGGAATTCAGCAGCAAGATTTCATTTCACCCTCTTTTCCCAACATTTCTAGATTCTAGATTTAGTTTTCACATCTGAATAAACTGGCATTTTTGCAGACATAGTTGTTTTTTGCAATAAAATGGTAAAGCAATATTTTATATAACCCCCTAAATTCAATAATTATCACTTGAAGTATTGGCTCTATTCAAAATGATATTATTATAATTACCCAGTTTAAAGTGCCCAATAACAGGCTAGTCACACCACTGTTACTGAAAAGAGGGTGCTCGCCTCTAAATGCAGACAACATCAGAATGAAGGAGGCAAGAAAACAGTAAGATGAAAAGTAGTGAGCAATTAGTAATGCCAGTGTTTCAATTAAATATGAAACAAAAAAAAAAGTGTCCCTTTGATCACTGTATCTTGAAGACACATTAAGGCAGTTCCCATTTACTATTCTGCCTTCTACTTGAAAATTTGCATTAACCCCTCCCCCAAAAATCAGATTAATTAAAATATAATATTTCCATTTTGCATATCACTTCTAAATATAGAATTGGAATCAGACATTTATATCATCCAAAGATTAACAGCATTTTTGTTAAGAAGAATTAACCATATTTTATTACATCAATTTAATGTATTTAACCAAGGGACACAAATACCTTCTTCTCCTTGAACTGGTTCTTCCAGTAGCAATTCTGTCATGCATTCCCAGTCCTTCAGTAGTTCTTGAGAGCTCTCCCACAAACTATCCACTAAGTAAGCCGCATGTTCATGCAACTAGAAATAACAAATCAAATATCAATAAAGCTTTCTGGTTCAAACGGGGCTTAATCAACTATTAAAATGGTTTGAGTGAGGACAGTGTTTGTATATCACTAAGAAGGAAAACTAAATTTGAAATTAATGTTGTAAGGTCCACTTTTCAACAAAAAGCCATGTAACTGCATAACCATGGTAAAACTTATTTTATGGAAAGAGTTAGTGGGAGTGGAAGAAAGAAATCAGGGCTCCTTTCTCATAACACTTTTCTTGCAGGTATCTTCCAGGTCACAGTTTATATCATGACATGAGAAGAATCATAGAATCACATGGTTAGAAAGGACTGCAAGGGTCATCTAGTCTAATCCCCATTCCCATCAGAATGCTTGTCACACTTCTCTGTAGAGTTAAGGTGTCACAATAGTGGACAGTAGGGGAGGGGAGAGAGACATTCTTATCAAAGTGTTTATTTTTCTTTTATTAACAGTATGTAATAGGCATGGGGAATTTAATGTTAGTTTTAATATAGTATACATCTTAAGCATCATAATATCTACTGTAATAATGAAAAATTACACAATAGTGTTCATTCAACATAATGCTTTACAACTATCCTGCTAAAAGTTTGAAACTGATGAACTGCTGTTTAACAACATAGCTCAACAGCAACTGGACCTGATACATTTATCTAAGAAATGTTTACAAAATTTAGGAGATAGGGCACTATTTATGGACAAGAAATTATTATAAAGATGTTTCAATTTATGTGCAGATCTATCCACTTTTCAGCATACACATGGAACAGGGGCCAAATAGCAACTGAGTGTAGCTCTGAGATCTGGATACATAATGGATGATACTTTCAAAACTTCGGCATTGGCCTAACTTGGACCTCATTGAAAATAATGGTAAAACTTTCATTTACCTCAATGGGCACAGAATTAAGCCAATGTTGAGTGTTTCTGAAAATCCCATCAGAAGTTTCTTTATAATAATGGCATTCAGTTAAACTGCGAAAAATTGTTTTGGAAAGAATAGTCATTAGCTTCCATTGACTCATAAGAAAATCATGAGCTACTATCAACAAGTAATACCACAGCATCCTGATTTGACTAATTAGCAAGTAATGATGCTGTCCCTCAAATAAAGAAACTATGAGTGTTAGAGGCTGATGTAAGTGGAGCTTTCATAAACTTTTGTCCTAATGGGCTGTTCTAAGAGGAACTGAAATGGGATACAAGCTCTTTGATGCTTGTCATGGTCACAGGGCTAGCTGTACCTCTGTACCTTCACCTCTCTTGAAGTGGAATCCCTCTATTCTCCCACTCTTAAACTGGGTCCTTGGCTACATGATCCTATGGACAGGTATGACTGGTTTTGGGTATCTTTGGTTCTTTGCTTGCGGAGTTTGCAACCAGTGATAAACACAGCAATCAGACAGCCCTTTCAAATTGAAGTACTGTTTAATTTCAACAGTAGGCACAATGCATAGTGTAAGAGAAAAGGGTTTTAAAACAATAAAAAGGCTACATGCATGGTTATCTTTTCTAAATGGGATTGGTCCTGCATTGAACAGGGGGTTGGACTAGAGGATCTCCTGAGGTCCCTTCCAACTCTGAGATTCTATGATAAAGAGACAAGGTAGGTGAGATAAAATCTTTTACTTGATCAACTTCTGTTGGTGGAAGGTAAGAGTTTTTGAGATATACAGGGTTGGGGAAGGAAGAAGAGCTCTGTATAGCCTAACAGCTTGTATCTTCCACCAACAGAAGCTGGTCCAAGATATTACCTCACCTATCTTGTTTCTCTCAGATCCTGGGACCAACATAGCTATAACAACACCGCAAACAAATATCTTATCTAAAGTTTACCATCTCTCTGGAAAGCCTAATTTGTTCAAACTCGCAAGGAAGGTCTCTGTGTGCGTTTGTCCCCGAACAACTCCCTGATAATTGCCTCACCTCTAATCTGAAAGTCTTTTTGTCTTATTGATCTTTTGGTTCCCATGCAGAGCAAGCAAGCTATGTAATTTAGCTGGAGCCAAGAAATTAGGTTCTTCACAGTTAATAGTTCTGGTACTCTTATCCCTTGCAGTGTTTCTCAGGGGGCATTTTAGCTGGAACTATTGTCTGGCCTTCTTGTTTATCTCCCAACTGCCTGCTATTAAACTAAGACACACATGCGTACAGTAAAAATTCCCAGTGATCCAAAATAGCTATACAATTATGAGCCCAATAACCAGGTTACATACAGTATTAATAAATTATTACATACCAGTCCCATGTCCTTCACAATCCTTATGAACGGCAGCCCACTAAGCCAGCACCACACTATTCTAGGTTGTCTTTAAGGAACATCTCTATGACAGCAAAGGCTGACACTGACATTGAGGCAGAAGAAGTGGCCTCAGGGAAACTATATGGTTTACACAAGAAAGCACATTTTGCTGAACCTGGACCTAAACCTTTGCTTTAGGGACCAAGGCTAGAGTTTCATCAGCTGAATTCTCCTCTCTCCTCAGTGGGGTGGGCAAGGCGGACTCTTGGTAATCTCTCTGAATTTCAAGGGAGCAAAGCACACTGGGAACTGAAGCTCATCATGGCTGCCATTACAGTAGACCTAGCTTCTAGAAAGGTGTGATGGAATGTGAGGAATATAAAAGAACAGTACATTTGACAGACCAGGGGAGAGACATAGAAAGAATCAGGTTCTAGAGACCTCTCTCCTGGAAGAAGCAAACAAATAAACCCATTTCCTTATGTTTTTATTTTGCAATAATTTTTGCTATAATTACATTGAGGCACATATTCATATTTATCAGAGCATTCTGTAAACCCAGGCCTATACTGGGGGGATAGGGGAAATCAACCTTAGATACACCCTCGACGTCTTCACAGCGGCGAGTCAACCGCTGCTGCTCCCCCGTTGACTCTGCTTCCACCTCTTGTGGCCATGGAGTTCCAGAGTCAACGGGGAGAGTGCTCAGGATCGATTATTGCATCTAAACTAGATGCGATAAATTGATCCCTGAGAGATCGATCAGAACCTGCCAATCTGGCAGGAACTGTAGACCTGCCCTTAATGTCTTTCTAGCAGAGCCTCCTCCTCCCTTCTACTCTGTGTGCAAGTCACCCAAAATTCTGCCCTTAGACCTTTCTCTTCTCACTGTAAACCCTGTCTCTGGGAGATCTTATCAACCCACCTGGCTTCAGCCATCATTTTATGCTGAGGACACATACATACCTTTCTCCATCACAAAACAAGATTAGATATGGCAATCTATTCCACATAGGGCTATGCTTCAAAACCTTCCAGTGGTAGAAACCAGTGTAGACTGCAGTGGCCCACTTATAAATTAAATATCTCATTAAAGGCTGCACTCATGGTTCCTTGATCCCCACTGGCTACTTGTGAGTTTCTGGGAGATGTTAACACCTATCGGACTATATTCAAATCTTTCCCCTTCTTACTTCTCAATATTGCTAAAATCCATCTGTTTCTTTCCTTTCCCATAACCTAACCTCTTGTACAAGCCCTCATTATATTCTGCCTATGCTACTGAAACATCCTCCTTTCTGGCTTCTCAAACACAAACACAGATTCATTCTTTTAGTTTGTCCTGCAATAGGCACCAGCAAAATATACGTTCCAGTGAACCACAGTAGCCAGAGTGGGGAGTGCAAAATTGATTACACTGAAGACAGGCAAGAGTAAAACAAATCCTAGGGAGGATATTGGTTTGAGTTTATTTTACGGACAAGGAGAAGGGGGATTCAATGCATATGGTGTCACTCGCATTAAAACCTGTTTGTAAAAGTTGATCAATCACATCAAATAAGTTTCATGTTTTGCTAAATATATCAAATTGGTATCAGAAATTTTTTTACCTCACTTTCAAGAAAGAAAAGAACCAACATCCTAATGAGGTTCCCATTTGGACTGTTCCGTCCTCTCCTCTTCGCTAATGCTTCTTCTGCCTGGGGGTCATGCCTACTAAACAGTCTAGAAATAAGTAACAGTTATAATATTTATATTAAACAGCTTTGTTTGCTCCACATTATGGCTAACATGTTCATTCATAAAATACAATTAAAAAAAAAGAAAACCATTTCCTCTTAAAAAAACAAACAAAAAAAAGAATTTATTCAGCATCACTAGACCAGAAACACTTTACAATGAAAAAATTACAAAATGTACTGGTATAAAATGTTTATATTGTAGCTGGTATTTTAAAGTTTTTAAGTCTTATGCTGGTATGGTTAGCTTGCTGAAAAACAATGTTATTGTGACACTACCAGTATAGGAACTAACTGCATGTAGGAGGCTCTAAACTGGATTGCAGTATGCTTTAACAATGGCTTAGTAAACAAACTGAACTCAAGTATTTAAACAAAATGCTAACTATGAAAGGAGGCTATTTTATTCCCCCAAGACTGATGTTTATTTCATAAAAATATTAAGGTTGAAAATGAGTTACAGTCCAAGCTTTGTGTTTTTTAATCTTCACTTTTACACACACTGGCTGGGAATGGCTGCAACTGAACCTTATCCTTGTAAAAGACCATGTATGGCTGTCAAAGTCAAGGCTTTAATCTAAGAAACTCAACTCGCTGACATCACCACCACTAGGAAAAAGATTTTCCATGATAGATGGGAAAGGGAGCAGAAGCCCAGCAGCTCAAAAGGCAGGTTCTTGAGCCTGGAGAGGACCAAGCTAAGATCTTAATGTGGGCCAGGGGTCCACACCTGTGGGAAGAGTCTCTTGAGGCCTCTCAAGAATCTGACCACCATGCCATGAGAAAACACCATCTGGTCCTGTATCAGGATGGAAAGTGGAAAGGCCATGGAACTTGTTTGTTTGCTCCACAAATAGGGCTTGGCAGCTGAAGGGCAAGACCTGCATTGACTGCTGGCCTCAGTGAACAGCCCAGAGAGGAGCAGCCAGGAGGCTCGCTGCATGGAGATAGTGGAAGCCATGGGGTGGGCAGCAGGAGCAGCAGCATCTGACATCGTCTGGAGGGCCTCCCTGGCCACGGTCATGCCCTCATCAAGGATCGCTCAGAAATCCTTCTTGGAAGCGTCGGGGAGCAACCCCTCGAACTTGGCCATGGCTTGCCACATCTGAAGTCATAGTAGCCAAGGAGGGCTTGGTGGTTGGCCACTCTCAGCTGAAGATTAAAGGCAAATAAAGCTTATGTCCAAAGAGATCCACCTTCCTCAAGGCTTTATTTATTTCAAGGCCCCAGGCTGTCCTTGTGGTCAACTACCTTGACACAGACAAGGGAATTGGGGGCTGAGTGGGAGTATAAATACTCATGCCCTTTGGTATGCACAAAGTACTTGCATTCAGCCCTTTTAGATATAGGGGCCAGATAAGAGGCAGCTTGCCACAAGGCATTAGTGATTTTAGAAACCCCTCATGAAGGGTTAGAGCCATTTTTGCAGGAGCCAAGGACGTCAACAGAGAGTACAAGGGCTCTTCCAATTCCTCTGCCTAAAGCCTCAGGTTGGAAGCGACCACCTTCAGAAGTTCCTGATGTGCTTTGGTGTCATCCTGAGGAAGTGGGTGAGGGGCCCCCGTGATAGGCTTGTCTGTCAATGAGGATGATGCCGGCACCGTGGGAACCTCCATTTTCATTGGTAGTCCAGCAGTTTAAACTGCTCCCCTGGGTCCTCCTGGACCTGTGGAGTCTTACCCACGACAGCCTGGAGCTGCGGAGGGGACAGGATACTGAGACCACTGGCCTCTCCGAAGATGCCAACATGGATCAGGCAGCCTGGAAATGTTGGGTGAACCCCCAAGGGTTCCACAAGTACCATGGTGCCGGCCACTGCATTGGGGGCCATGACACAAGTTTTGGTGCTGATGATGCAGGCAGCACAGCAGGTACCAGGGCTTGTCCTGCAGTCAGGGAACATAAGCAGAGCGGCCAGTACTGGGTGACCAGGATCGGACGGAGTGGTGGCTCTTGTATGACCAGTGCCGGTCAGGGTTTCAGGGACTGGCGGCATTTGGTGGATCTGTGTCAGACACCCAACAATCCACGCCTCACGCTACTCAACCGATACAGGGACATTGAACAGGACAGGGAGCTACTATGGGTCGGGTGTGGGAGGATCGTCCTGAGTAAGGAGACCTCCTTCTTAGAGACAGGCGATGATGGCCCAGTGATTGGCTGTCTCTGATTGGTCATGTGATTGATACGGGGCCCTAGACAGCGACACACACATAGGTCCCAATGCGGGTTTTCCCGAGGGTACATCTGGAGCCAGTGTGGGTGGCACAGGGAGCGTCAAGATCTCCTGAGCTGCTTGAAAGGCTTCAGGTGTTGATGGAACCTGAAGCTAGCCAGGACCTGCATTGTTATCCAGAGTTGCAGGCAAAGTATGGGATGGGCTGCACCACTCGACTTGAGCTGGGACCCGACCTCCTGAAGGGGCATTGAGCTTCCTGGCATGGGTCTTGGCTTGTCCCCAGCCCTCTCCTTTCCCTTGCAGGCGGTAGGAGATCTTTCCCTCACGGTCTTTTTCAGCTTCTGATTGGAGCCATGGAGGGTGCAGAGTCCATTAATAGCGCTTTTAGATGGATATCACACTCCTTCTTTGTCCTAGATTTGAAGGACTTGCAGATACAACACATCACTTATGTGCCCCTCGTCCAAGTACCTTAGGCAGCTAGTATGTGGATCACTGACAGGGATAGGCCTTTCGCAACGATCACAAGCTTAAAGCCTGGGTATTGGGACATGCTCCGTCCCCCATCTGAGTCCCATTCGAGACTACAAGAACTTTAAGAACTACAACTAAGCGTAACTAACTGTAACAACAACTATCTACAACTATACTACAAGTTCTACAGAGTTTATATGAACAGAGAACAAGACAATGCTAGCCAAAGCAGCAGATGTTCCAGCACAGTCACTGGCAGCAAGAAGGAACTGAGGGTGGAGGGCGCTGGTTGCATCCTTTATACTGAGGCATGTACCTGTCACTTCGTGGGTGCCAGAGCTGGTCCCCTCTACAGATACTGTTGAGGAAAAAACTTCTGGCACCAGTGCATGTGGTGAGCACACACATCTAACATGGAATGGACATGAGCTATCACTCGAACAATAACCTAAAGCTTCAGGGCACAAACTAATCACTAATAGCATGGGTTTAGGAAGAAACCAATCTATAATTATACATTATGGGATTTCTTACACTTCCTCTAAAACATGTTGTACTGACCACTGTTAGGGAGAAGATACTGAATTATATGAACCTTCTGGCCTGATCTGGTATACCAATTTCTATGTTCTTCTGTGTTGGCAGATGCCTAAGGAGTGAGGATTGGCTATAAGCACTTTACTAGCCCTACCTGACTTGATAGGTCTTTCAGGTACTCTCCTCATCACACCACCACATATTTTTCCTGCAGATTTTAGGTGTCACTTTGACACAGAAGCAGCCACTGAGTTCAGCTAACAAAGGTTCACTATTCTGTGTCAGCAACTCCTATCATTACAACAGAAACATTGCTGTCATATAATTTATCTATAAAGAATGTTGTGTGAGGTATCAGATGAAAACTTGTATAATACTGGTCCTCAAACATTGTGAGACATATGTACAGTTGGTATATAGAGAGTTATTTGTACATACTAAAAATATGTTGCAATCTATATAACCAGGATGAGCTGCTACAGTTTTTTTCCAGACAGGAGATACAATGTCACATGTAAATTAAGCCAACATAATGGAAGCCCCATTTGCATGTGAAGTCTGGAGGAAAAACAGGTGGATGGGGATGTGAAACCAAGAGTGGCGAGCACACTGAAGAACAAGTAATGGTGGACAACAGACTTGTTTGGGGATGCATTTCAAAAGGGGCATAATGGTGATGAAAGATACATTTCACAATTGATTTATGGTACCAATTTTTTCTAATTTGCAAACACTGTAAACTGCAGAACTGAGCAACATAGCTATGGTTTTTCCTTCAATACTTTTGGCCTTCAAGGACACATAGGCAGACCCGCCAGTAGAAATTCCACGCCCCAAGGCTAGGGTCATGGCCATCCCAAAGGGGGACAGGGCCCGGGACGGAAGTGATAATTCTATCACTTCCAGGACTGCCCATCACTCTTAGGTGTGTGCGAGTGCCTGGGCCCCGTGGACCAGTGCAAATGGCCAGCGTGGTCACACGCACCTAGGAGCCCTGCAGCCTGCCTGGGCAACTAAAAAGGCCCGTGGCTCCCAGCTGCCTCTGAAGGCCCCTGGGCTCTTTTAAATTATCCGGGCCCCTGGTCAATTGCTCCTTTTCCCACTCCCCATCCCCTGCGCTCTGATGGGCCTGTTTATAGGAAATAGGATAACATCACTTTCAAAAGAGACTGTCCACAATGGGAGAAATTGTCGTGTTAGACAAACTAATTCACCTTTCAGATTTTTTCAGAGTTGTTTTGCCACGTTTGTTAATAACTGAAGATATTTTACTACAATGTATAAAATAACCCTTTTCCATTATCTTTCATGCAGTGAGTTCATATTACTGAATTTGCAGTATCACATCCACTTTTACAGTAAAAAACTGATATGACAAGCATAGAATCATGTTTTTTGTGCCGGTTCAAGAAGGAAATCTAGGGTATTATTCGGGGGGGGGGGGGGGGGGAAGAGAATCCTTATTTTCAAAATGTAAATAACAAAAGGAACACAAAATATCACTGATGAAATAAACTGCTGATTATATAAAAAGCTTTTTCTTTCAAGTGTCTTCTGGTTTGAAAAATTTCATTAAAATGAATTCTTATACAAAAAAAAATCTGTAAAAAGTTGTAAAATCTTTAACAATTCTAAAAATGGGAAAGGGAAAATTAATATTAAAGATTTCAGAGTGTTAAAAATATTGTTCAAGATACTCAGTTGGTCTAGATTGCAATGGAACAACCACTTGAGATTCCGGTCCTTTGTATTTGAGTTAGCTGCTCTCCCATGCTGTGCAGCAGAGTGAAGGAAAAACTTCTGGACACCTCTGATCACCTGGCATCAAAGATATCTAGATACTACTACTAATTCACTCAATTTTTTGACATGCAAGTAAATGAACAAAGAAATAGTTTTTAAAATAAGAAAATCCTGTTAAAATTGCTAATTTTGGAGTAAATTGGTATCCTATTATTTCAAAGTTGAGTCAAATAAATGCCTTTAAAATAACAACTGTATATTATATAATCACACAGGCATGTCCACAATTTGTAGCACCAGAAGCTACAATGAAAACCCGACACAAACTCAAGGGATTTGCTCATAAATTAACAAATCTTTACAAACAAGTACATACAAGTATAATATGTGTTTATATTTTAATGTCCTAAATTAATAGAAATTACTGTTTAAACAGTACAGTAAGAAAAGCATGATATAAATCCTGATTTATCAAAGCACTTAAGTAGATGCTTAACTTTAAGCATGCAAGTACTCCTATTGAAAGTCAATGCTTAAAAAGTTAAGTTTGTGATTAAGTGCTTTGCTGAATCAGGCCATACTTACTATATATCAACCTGTCACTTCTAGATCTCACTAGGTATTTCTGGTCTCAGGAAGCTATCAAGAATCGGTTTTTCATTCCAGGATGAGAGGTAGCTTACTTTTTGTGAAGGAACTCTCCAGCTGCTACTGCAACCGGCCGGTGTGCTGAATACACCAAGTGATAAACATTCTCACAGTCTTCATTGGACAGAGCTTCTTCACTTCCACTGAAAAAGTCAGAAAGGAACACCTGAACCAAAAGAAATGTTTAATTTCAGTTCCACCACCTCCCATAAGTTACTTTTATGACAGACAGTCTATATAAATACAGGGCTATCTGGGCCTCATCTAAATCCCACAGAAATTAATGGGACATTAACTTCAACAGGCTTTGGATTAGGCCCAAAACAATTTTAAACACTTCACCACCAAAAAACCCCACCTTTGAGTTAAAGTGGCTGCTTCTTATGAATGTAGTACACTAGGAAATGGTTAAATATTTTCTTAAAACTAAAAATGTTGCCATTCAAATTTAATAACTTGCCAATATTTTAAGAGGGTTCTTTTAGGGAAAAAAATCTAAAATTTTGCTTCTATTGAAGTGTACACATTTCAGAATTTACAAAAATAGTTACAGCCAATGCTGTAGTTCAGACTGAGAAGGCATTGTAAATGTTAAGGTTAAATTTAAAAAATCTAAACATGTTGAGGTATATTAACAAACTAATTATAAGATTTCTTTGAAAATTCATTCTATACTTATTCTTTGAGTACTGTAAATTAGGAAACGATTCACTGTATCATTGATATTTAACAGAGATAATTAATCCTTGCTTCAACCTTAATTGTAGAGATTTATCTAGAATTATCCAGAACTATCACCACAATTTTTGGGAATTAATTTTTTACTGAGTTTTCAAAAAATTTAGATAATGTGCCATAATTTTGTGTTATGTAAATCATGATCTTTATATTTTCACATATTACAGTGTTAGCACGCAAACATTATAATATTTTGAAAAGTAATTTTTCTTGAATTATAACAAGTATTGGTCTCAATTCAATATTGGGCACTTCCGAGAACTTTAAGTTCTGCCAGACCTGAACACGCAATATGACATATTGAATGATTTTTTAAAAAAATTAGGGATTTTCAAAGTGTATTTAACAAAAACATATCTTCCATTTTATGCTTCAATGTGTTGTGGGTTTTTTTAATCAATTTAAATGAAGATCCTTCCGGTATTTCTAAATATAATACAACACTGCAGTTTTTCTTTATTCATGTATGCACATATACAGATGCAGCATTTTATATTATGAAATATATTCTCAAATTCGCAATTTTCCTATTGTGTTTTTATATCTTTGACTTGAAAACAGAACAGAATTAAAGTTGCAAAGTTAAGGTTATCAGAGCATTTCCTGACTCTAGTATGGTTAAATTCACAGTTGAACTTCGCACGCAAGTAGCTTTTGGCATTTAAAAGAAAAAGAGAACACTGTAACATAGTTAAAATGATCTGCTTGTACTGTCAGTCTATTTTGCGATCTGGCATTTGTCTGTAACAGTGAACACACTGAAACTACTGGCACCAAGGAGCTAGTAAATTTCTGAATTTCATCAGGGTATTTTTATGCAGCCATTTATCCTATTTCAACATCTCCAAAAATTGCTCAGTGAAATTATTACACATTTAATCCACCTTAAGTGCTACAAGTCCTTCATAATATGCATGAGAAATCTAAACCTGATACATACGGTTAAAAGTGCTTCATATAGTAAATTATGCTAGCTTTGAAAAATACTCACTGAAGTATTAGAGTGACTAATCGAATGGCTTCTACAGCGACATCATATTCCTTATCAAGTGTCATTGATACAATGCGATCCTGAAAAGTAGTTGTGTTAGAATTACAAAACACACAATGTTTTCAGAAAATGAATATTTGTTACATAATAAACAGGATTTGATGTACACATCTTTCCAAAGGAACATGACAACCATTTATTTAGAACACGCTAAGTTCATCTAGTACAATGCACCTTCATGGTGATAGATATGCCAGGTTCTGTATGTCCTGAATCTAACACTGTACATGCAACAGGAATGGGAACATGTGTCAAAGAACTTTTCTCTTCTGCCTGCTAGTTCTGCTGGCAAAAGACTCCGACTCAAGGGCATTGGATACACAGGCACCCACAGTAGATTATATATGGGCATAATCACTCAAAGAATAAGTACAGGTCAATAACCATTTTTTTGAACAAAAATTTTGCTAACTGGGTTGGCATAATGGCCAGTCAAAGAGTAGTTTATTAATCTGTTAGAAAGAGCAGTGTGATCCTGGCAAGAAAATTACATTAGAAACAGCACATCTTTGTGTTTTACACTGGTATAATTGAAAAACTCTGTCTATACAAACCACTGAAATGTAGCTATCTTGGGGATGGAGGGCAATACAAAGACTGAGAACTGGCACATAGCACACTGAACTGCATATACCATTCTTGCCTCCAACACAAAACAAACATTACCTCACCCACCTTGTCTCTCTAATATCCTGGGACGAACATGGCTACAACTACACTGCACTAATTATCATCAACAACTATTTATAAAGGTTTTGTAGAAGCTGGCTAACAAGGAAAAACAAAGCTCAAGAGTGTGTGTGTGTGTATGAGTGAGTGCGTGTATGTGTCTGTATTTTATATATGAAAGTAAATATTACAGCACATGGGGAAACCTTCATGAGCCCTGAAATTCACTGAGATTAAAATATAAAAAACATAGAATTATTCGGTAATGTGGGAGGACAAGTGGACAAGTCAGAATCATGCCCCATCTAGTGATGAAAATTTATAAATAACTTCAAAAATAAATGTGCTCATATCACCCTCATAAATTTCATTCTTTACCTACTGAAAACAGCAAATGTGATAGTTTCACTATTGTAGCTGGATAGTCCCCATGAAAAGTACTTAATCAGTGGCAGAAGCAGGTGAGTCTCCTTCACATAATTTAATGCACATGATTTAAGAGAAGTGAAACAACTAGATAGATGAGACAATTCTAATGTTTTATAGTCTTTTCAAAAATCAGATTTTCTCTTTTCACTCTTACCTTGAATCTGTTAGTGAATAGCTCCAATTTAGGGAACAACTCTCTGTTGGTGTACAGACTCTGTAGAGCTTTCAAACACTTCAATCTCACTTCACCTTGCTAAAGAAAAACACACTAAGATTAGCCAAAATATCCTAATGAAATGAACATGAAGATTAAGTAGCATCCATCTAGTAATCACTAGTTTTGTTGTACTTTAAAATTCTATGTAAATAAGTTATCAAAATCAGCATAATTAAACAAACAACAGTTAAATTAAAATGTACAAAAATAATAGGGAATGTTCTACAAAAAAAAGTGTTATACTTCTTCTGCTTCTACATACAGAAAAGACCCAGACTGCATCACTGAAGTTCATAGAGGCAGGACTGAGTCCAAACCTGGCTTCTAAAGGTTTTTTCAGTTGATGTTGAAAACAAAACAAACAAAAACCCCGAAAACTAGGAAGAAAAAAAAAAATGATTTGAAACTCATGTCTGAGGGGCATGTAGGGGTTAAGTAAAGACCTGGGTAACCGCTATCATGGTTATAGGGAGTAAGGCACAGGCAAGCACTATTTCTTTGCTTGATAAAGTTGCCATCCTTTTCCTTTCCCTTCTGCTTGTTGAGGATAGATAAACATTGCAGCTGCATAAGGAATATGGTTGTCTGAAGTTTTGAAGTGCAGTGTGACCTTGTCCTTCCCTCCTGCCCTCATCAACCACCCCACCTGGTGCTTCCCTCTTCCCCCACCCCTCATGGGCTACCTTGGCAGTTATCCCCCTATTAGTGTGAATTAATAAAGAATGTATGATTTTGAAACAACAATGACTTTACTGCCTCTGCAAGCAATGATCGAAGGGAGGAGGGCAGTTGGCTTACAGTCAAGTAGAGTGGACCTGGTTTTCAAGGCTTCTCTGATGTTCAGCACGTCCTGCTGTGCTCTTCTAATTGCCCTGGTGTCTGGCTGTGTGTAATCAGCGGACAGGCGATTTGCCTCAACCTCGCACCCCGCCATAAACATCTTGCCCTTACTCTCACAGGGATTGTGGAGCACACAGCAAGCAACAATAAAAATGGGAATATTGGTTTCACTGAGGTCTATACGAGTCAGGAAACTGCTACAGAGAGCCTTTAAACGTCCAAATGCACACTCTACCACCATTCTGCACTTGCTCAGCCAATAGTTGAACTGCTCCTTAATACTGTCCAGGATGCCTGTGTATGGCTTCATGAGCCATGGCATTAATGGGTAGGTTGGGTCCCCAAGGATAACTATAGGCATTTCAGCATCCCCAACAGTCATTTTCTGGTCTGGGAAGTAAGTCCCTTCCTGCAGCTGTTCAAACAGACCAGAGTTACTGAAGATGCAAGCATACCATGTTCCTTTCCCAGCCATCCCATGCTGACGTCGGCGAAACGTCTCTTGTGATCCACCAGTGCTTGCAGCACCATTGAAAAGTACCCCCTGTGGTTTATGTACTGGCTGCCAAGATGGTCCGTTCCCAAGATAGGGATGTGTTCTGTCTATCGACCCACCACAGTTAGGGAATCCCATTGCAGCAAAGCCATCTACTAAGACCTGCACATTTCCCAGAGTTACTACCATTGATAGCAGCAGCTCAGTGATTGCGTTGGCTACTTGCATCACAGCAGTCCCCACAGTAGATTTACCCACTCCAAATTGATTTCTGACTGACGGGTAGCTGTCTGGCATTGCAGGTTTCCAGAGGGCTATCGCCACTCGCTTCTGAACTGTAAGAGCTGCTCTCATTTTGGTATTCTTGCGTTTCAGGGCAGGGGAAAGCAAGTGACAAAGTTCCATGAAAGTGGCCTTACGCATTCAAAAGTTTTGGAGCCACCAGTCTGTGCTTGTTTCCCGGGCCCAGAATCGGCGTTCCATGGCTTGAGCCTGCCCCATTGCCACCAGGATGTCCAAATTGCTGAGGCCCGTGCTTTGAGAGAAGTCTGTGTCCATGTTCTTATCACTCTTGTCACCATGCTGCCATCACCGCCTCGCCTTCTTTTGCAGGTTCTGGTTCTGCACAAACTGCACGATAATGCGTGAGGTGTTTACAATGCTCATAATTGCCACAGTGATTTGAGCAGGCTCCATTCTTGAGGTGCTATGGTGTCTGCACAGGCAATCCAGGGAAAAGGGAGCGAAATGATTGTCTGCCGTTGCTTTCACAGAGGGAGGAGCGACTGACTACATGTACCCAAAACCACCCGCAACAAATTTTTTGCCCCATCAGGCTTTGGGAGCTCAACCCAGAATTCCAATGGGCAGCAGAAACTGCGGGAACTGTGGGATAGGTACCCACAGTGCACCGCACCAAGAATCGATGGTAGCCTCGGTACTGTGAACACACTCCGCTGACTTAGCACCTTTAGAGGGAACACACACAATCGAAGGTATATAATCTGTTCAGGAAAATCAACTTCTATACATTCGATATAATTTTGTACTGTAGACGTACAAGAGACTAACAAGAATTTTTTCTATAAACTGGGAACATATCAGCTGGAAGTGACAGAGAAGGAGTAAAACAGTGTGTATTGGTTGTTCACACGATGACTATGAGCCACCAATATGATGTGGCTGTGAAAAAGGCTAATGCAATCCTCAAAAAAAAATTTATAACATGCTTTTTGAGGAAAAAAACCTATCTAAAGATAGTTTTAATTAAGATACATTATAGATCAAAGATATCTCATCATGTAATAGGGATTATAAATTCTAATTCTATAATATGAGACAATATATTCATGTAATGTTTAAGAAAAGTTTTGTAAATGAGTTCCAAGAGTTCATGGATTAGGGATCCAATCTTATGGAGTTCCAGGGGCTTCTGCATAAATTATTTAGGTTAATCTATCAAATTGCTGGATAAAGTACATGAAAGAGAAGTTGAGCAGTGTGCAAAAGGTCTAGACAGTAAAATTGTTACACTGAGTCTTGATGGGTGGAGCAACGTCCACAGTGATCCTGTTGTATGTGCTGGTGTGACAACAGAGGATGGGAACATCTTCCTTACAGAATCAATTGATACATCGGAAATGCATTCACAGCAGAATACAGTGGAGCCTCGCTATAACATGAAATAGGATCCAAGAAATCCTGTCACGGTAAATGTGGGGTCGCGTTACAGTGGGGGTTTTCTGTTTTTTTTTTTTTTTTTTTAAATTTCTGGGTTCTCTGGACAGAGAACTCCAGGGCTGCATGCTGCGGACGCCAATGTTCTCTGTCCCGGGCAGACATGGGGCCGCAGCTTCACTCTGCGCTGCCCAGGGACAGAGAACAGCGGCACCTGCAGCCTGAAGCCTCAGAGTTCTCTGTCCCCAGCAGGCGTGGGCCATGGCTTCTCTCCACTCTGCCCAGCAGGGGAGAGAAGCCACCAACACCGCCAAGTGCCAGGACATAGGGACATATTCAGGGAGCCATGGTCTGATCACGCAATAACCGAATTCACGTTATCGCGGGGCGCATTATACTGGGGCTCCACTGTACTTATAAGTAGTAGCAGGAAAAGCTATAACAAACTGTGAAAAGAAATTCAAATGTCTAATACGCAGCTTGGTCATAGACAATGATGCAAATGTATCCAAGATGAGTAGAAATTATTTAGAAGAGAGTGAAAAGAGTCCCAAGCTAATAACATAAGTTTGCAGTGCTCTTCCGATGCACTTCCACTGCTTGCATCCGACGAAGTGGGTATTAGCCCACGAAAGCTTATGCTTCAAAACTTTATAGTTAGTCTTTAAGGTGCCACAGGACTTTGTTACCACTCCTAGCCAAAGACTTCAGTGTTCCAGAAATAAAGGCCAATGTTGTTGAAATTGCAAAATACTTCCGTAACAACCACTTTGCAGTAGCTGCTCTGAAAAAAGTGAGAGGAACCAAGCTAACCCTCCCACAAGATGTGTGATGGAAACTCAGCAGTGGACTGTTTTGAGCACTATATCAAGAACAGGCCTAATCTGATGACTGTTTGTGAACAAAATAATTAAAAAATAGATAGCACTGTCACAGCCAAAATTCTCAACATTGAGTTTAAGAGAAATGTTGAACACACACTGAGTACCCTTAAGCCTATTTCTGTAGCCTTGAACAAAATGCAGGGGAAAGAGCTAACTGCTGATGATGTTGAAATTTGGAAGGAACTGAGTGAGATCTTATAAAGAGAAATATGCAATGACAGAGTTAAATTACTAGCATTAAAAAAAAAAATGGGACAAGCACTATCTCCAGTTCATTTACCTCCAAATATTCTCAATACTCGGCACCAGAGTCAAATGCTTAACTGCTGAAGAAGAGGAGTTGGCTATGACATGGGCACCCAGCAATCATCCCTCCATAATACCAACTATAATAAACTTCAGAGCTAAGGATGAACCATTCAAGAAACATATGTTTGCTGATGATGTTTTAAAGAAACTCACATCAGTGAACTGGTGGAAGTCACTTAAGCACTTGGATTCAGAGACTGTTGAAGTGATACAGCATGGCAAGAAAATCCTCCAAATATTAATGATTAACCTGTTGAACTGGAAACCGTTCATCTCCCAATGACTTCATAACTATCTACTTCAATTACCTTTGGTAAATGAAATAACCAATCATTCATTTTCCGATATAGCTGTAAAACTAATCTGTTTTTTTTAAAATAAATCACTTAAAAATGTATAGTGTGTACCTTCTAAAAATGAAACCTACATCAATCTCTGTGTTGTGAAAAATATGCATTAAGGTTATAACAACCAAAAAGAATGCACTTTTATGTAGAAATCTATGATTAAATGGAGTCTTCCTGACTAGTGATTTAAATCAGGATTTAAATCAAATCCACCCGGATAGCAAATATCCCAAATAACCAATGATGGGACACTAGATGAGAAGGGCTCTGAGTTATTACAGAGAATTCTTTCCTAAGTATCTGGCTGATGGTTCTTGCTGACATGCTTAGGGTCCAACTGACCACCGTATTTGGGATTGAGAAGGAATTTTTTCCCAGGTGAGATTGGCAGAGACCCTGGAGGTTTTTCACCTTCCTCTGTAGCATTTCTCATTTTCAGGTTTAAACCAGAGTAAAAGCTGGATTCTCTGTAACTTGAAATCTTTAAATCATGATTTGAGGACTTCAGGGGCTCATCCAGAAGTCATATCAGAGGAGTGGGAGGGCAAGGTTCTATGGCCTGCAATGTGCAGGAGCTCAGACTAGATGATCCTAATGGCCTCTTCTGACCTTAAAGTCTATGAGACTTACACTCATTTGAACTGTTGCAAGGTTTCATCCACTTTGTGAATGAACACACATTCTCTCTTGCTCTCTAATAAAGTCTTCAGTTCTTATCTGGACATCCACAGATATCCAACAAGAACAGCCAGGAGTATCTCCAGACCTAAATGTAGTGCTTGTAGCCTAAGATCTAGCTGTTGGACTGAAAGCATTATACGCTGCTTTCAGGGAATGTTGAGAAAACAGCTTGCCCTGTTTTCTGTTGAGAAACCTTTAGCTGCTTTCTTCTAGACTTCCAGTAGATGGTCCATTCCCAGGATGCATAGGAAGCTTTTCTTTTCCTGTCTTTAGACTGGAGGATACAAAGATCATTGTCTCCTCCTGTTGAGTAAAGATGACTTGGAAGCTCTCAATTGCCAGCGGACTGAAAGACTAATGCAGCATGTAATAAAGTCAAAACACTATTGAAGTCTCTCCTTCCATACCATTCCAGAAGCCAAGTATTCTCAGAGGCGTTCCTGAAAGACAAGTCCCCTTTTCCATTACCAGAGGAAATGCAATATGGAAGGGAACAGCTGAAGTGAAGACAGAACTCATCAAAAAAAATTCACACATCAGCCAGCACGCAGTTATTTAATTTAACTACTGATATGTGCAGATGATGACAACCGTCTCATGGTCTGCCCTGTCACATACTTAGATATAACCAAGATTATCAAATCAGCATCCAAATGTCACTCAGCAAAACCCTGGATTGAACACCAAAGGAAATAATTAGCCTGCAAAAAGAGACTCCTTCCAGAGCCACTCTGAGAGAATCATAAGCTCACCCATCTGGGCACACAGCTCCCTCACAGTGTCACTTGTCAACTCTCAACTTAACACAGTCATGCATATCATTGCAGGCACAGTAAAAATCAAAGCCATAACCGTAGCTTCCTGTACCGATGTACATCCACTCACCCCAAATTTGTTGCAACACAGGAATCCTTTAGGAGTCCCATCATATTTGAGGGAACAAGGATCTCCCAATACAGGAAGATCTAAATAATATCTGAACACTCTGACTTAAACCCAGAAACTCTTTTTGGCTTGCAGTGCAAGAGCTCAAAAACTCAGGGTTTTTCCCCACAATGAAAATCAGAGGCAAGCCAGGATGAGGACGGCAACATCCTAAACAAACACCTCATCAAGGATTCAATTGAAGAACTCAGTGGCTTTTCACTTCCATTGAAAATTAGGTCCCACTGTATACCCACACATCATGTGGCAGAGGCACCTAACCTCCTCCATAAATGGAAACTTAGATCCAAACCTATTTGTGAGTATGAAAAAGAACTTCAAACTATGTGACATCATGTTAACCAATGTCCCAAACAACCATATTTTTAGTAGTTTCTCTGCCAGCCACTCCATGTCACCTGAAGCAATCACCTGGATCACCAGCCTAGACCTGGACATCTAACATTGCTGGTTTTAAGCTACACAAAAGATGATGACTACAGAAATATATTAGTCAAGAAATAAATGAAAGGAAGAAAAATAATCAAAAGGTGATATATTGAACAGGAAAAGGAAACATGCATTTTTGCTGGTGTCATATTTTGGAAAATACTACTTACCCTGTCATGTAGTGTCCAACCGACATATTTTAAATAACTATCGTTCAGGAAGGCATCACTGTACATTTTCATCCACACTCCAATTTCCTCAATACAAACAGCTCTAATCTCAGCAATAGCATCACTAAAGAAAAAAAAAATACTCTTTAACAAAGTTCAAGTCAAACACAATTTTCCCTTCATCTCCATTTGTCTAGTGATAATTTACTAGCACCTTATAATATCACAATATTTATGGGTCTGTCTTTACTTTCTCCACCATATCCACACTCTGATTTTATCTTATTTTATCCTTGTGTTCAACTTGCTTCCCTCTAACACTCTCCTGCTGCCCTCTGGCCATGCTGTATCACACACCCCATCCCCTCTGTATTTAAGTATGCTGTTCTTGCCATCCTAAAGAGAGATTTTCACTCTTCTCCAGTCCTCAATTTCTCCATCTCTTTTCTTCCATTATTCCAAAGTTCCATAAGTAGCTCTCAATCTTAATATCTTGACTCTGTCTACTCCATTTTTCCAATATATGATCTACAAGATCTAATTGCTTGACCCAATTTTTTTGTCTGGATACTTCTATGATTGTTCAGGCTCTTTTTGTGAAGAGGAGCCTGAAAGCTTGGAAGCAATGAGGAGGAATCAATCTAGTTTTTTTCAGACCGAGACCCCTGCTCAGATCTCCATTCCTGAGATGAACGTGAGAACTGGAGGTGCTGGATGACTCCAAGGTGGGGAGAAAGGCTGAAGGTTGCAAAGCCACCAGGTTTGACCCAGCCCTATATGATTCACTGCCTGCAGAGAGACCAAAGGAACTGATGTAGGGGCAGGCATACAAATTGATCACATGCGAGAGGACCAGGGATCTTCATTGTAGTCAGGGAAGTTGTGGATTGAACACCCAGGTCGCGGCATCATCTACTGGTCTTGGGTGGTTCTAAGGGTCCCATCTGCTGTGATAATTGGGTCTACAAACTTACCCTAATTGTGAGCTCAACTATAAAAAGTATGTGAATGTTCAGTGTCAAAATAGCCTATAATAATAAGCAATGATGGAAAAAGTTCCAAAAGGGAGAAAGACTGTATTAGTACAAACAAAAAGGCCTATAGATATAATTCAAGGACTGCATAAAGATTATATCTGGTAAACAAGAACAGTGTGAGATCAAAAATTTATGAACCAAAACTGGTGTATTGGAAAGTGGTCTTATCGGAGAACAAAAGAATGAGAGGATGGACTATTCTGCATACCACTCCCTTAAACAAAATGGGTAGGGGAGAAATATAGATGAAAAGATGGAGGATAACACGATGCTGATTGATGGAAAGGCAAAAGAAGAGGAAGGAGTGAACTTCACCATAACGGCTGCCACACTCACAGTCTCCTAGGAATCCAGACCTCCTGCATCATAATCCTGAAAGATGCCTTGACCAGACTCACCCAGAGAGATAGAGCCAGATGACATTGTCACCTTCACTAGTCTAAATCCTGAATACCACCAGAGATGTGAGTGTGTGTGTGTGTGAGAGAGAGCGAGAGAGAGCGCGAGCGAGAGAGAGCGCGAGAGAGAGACTCTGTACAAAGCTTAACTCACTTAGACAGGCACTATGATGTAATTGCCTTTTACTATCAGTCCCATAAAAGACAAACAGCCTCTGTGATTTGCTGAATTCCCTGAACCTAGCCAAATAGAAAGCAAAATGCTTTCTTGGCATCTGAGATCATAACCTTCACTCCCCTGGATGAGAGTGAGGGTTTAGGAAAAAATACTGGTAAGTGAATGGACTGGTTAAAATAGAGTTAAATTAGCACCTTAGGGAAGAATTCAGGATGCGGGTGAACTACCACTTCTTTGTGGAAGACCATAAATGGCAGGTCAGCAATAAGAGCTAGCTAACATATGTAATAGACACAATGAAAGTTGTCTTATTGGAAAGGTGAAATAAGGAATATTATCCCAAAGTTTCAAAGAGAGGTTTCATGAGCTGAGTAAACATTAGGTTGAGATTTTAAGTTGGTATATGTTCTTTGAGCAGAGAGTAGGCATTTAACAACTCCTTTGGGAATCTTTTTCCTGTGTATGACTAAATAGTGTTATTGACAAGCAATATTGTTATTGATGAGCACAGACTGCTGCAAGATGCACTCACACAGGTGACAGAGAAAGCCCTAAGGATTTTAAATGAAGTAGGCACTCCATACAGATTGAATAAGAGCTGAAGGTGGGTTTATGTTATTAATCCTCAGTGAAAATTTGTTCTTTAAGGTCATACATAACACCTGTGGGCTAACTGTGTCTTGGAGTCTAAAAGAGTCTCCTGATTTTTTTCTGAGCAGGACATTTTCAGGTGTACCAGAGTCTTAAAGCCTATACTGCCAAGTGAAGATAGTGTAGAGTGTGGGTCTGGGTGGTAAATCAGATTCTATTGTGTCAACGGATCTGTAGTTCACAAACTCCTTGTGATAGCTGTAGAATAATGGAGGCAATCAAAATAATCTTGGCCTCGATTAATTTTCTTGTTAACTCTCTGAACAAAAAATGATGACAGATCTCCTCAATGTATTCCTCTAATCTAGTAAAACTGCATCCCATATGGAACTAGTGGTCTGCTCTTGCCCTTGAGCAAAACCTTTGACTTTTGGAGTTGTGTCTTGTTGTGAATAGGTCTATCTCTGCACATCCTCATGCAGAGAAGATCTTGTTTGCCACTGAGTTATTGAGTGACCCATAGTGCTAATCATGTAAGTCCCTGATCAGTCGATTTGCGAGGATGCTATCCTTGACTGCTATGGAATAAATTTTGTGCCAAATGTACCAGACCCACAAAGGCACAGCTTCCTTGAACATCTGGATGGAATGTGTTCCTCCCTGCATGTTAAAATAAAAAACTGTTTCTGTATTGTCCGTGACTACTTGCACTACCTCCCATGAAGATGAGGGAAAAAAGACTTGAGGGCCTAACAAATTGCTCTTAAGTCTAGTATGCTGATATGCAAATATTTCTCTCAGGAATTCCAATGATCATGAAATGATCCGATGAAGTGAGCTATAGCCCACGAAAGTTTGTGCTGAAATAAACTAGTCTCTATGGTGCTACAAGTATTCCTCGCTTTCTTTACGGATACAGACTAACATGGCTGCTATTCTTGAACATGAAATGACAGTTCCAGTATTGTCCAGTTTTCTTGCATACAAGATTAAAGGGAAAGCCCACCTTATTTTCTGTATCAGTAAGCACTTATAATACCTGGCCCCACATAAAAGCGACCATACTGAGTCAGACCAATGGTCCACCTAGCACAGTATCCTGTCTTCCGAGAGAGGCCAATGACAGATGCTTCAAAGGGAATGAACAGAACAGGGCAATCATCAAGTGATCCATCCCCTATCATCCATTCCCAGAATCTGGCAGTCAGAGGGCTATGGACACCAAGACCATGGGGGTCACAAACCTTACCTAACACGTGTTGACAGACCTGTCCTCAATAAACTTATATAATTCTTTTTTATATATTTTTGGCCTTCATAACATCTCCTATAATGAGTTCCACAGGTTGTGTGAAGAAGCCGAAATGTTCCAGTCTTTTTACTCTGTACTCAGATGGATTCTGTCCCATACTCTTAATCTTTTTTGTTGCCCTTCTCTGTACATTTTCCAATAAGTTATCAGTACTGAAATCCTCAATTTGACTTAATACTCAAAGAGAAGCCAGTGTAAAGGATCAGAACGATAGACTCAACAACCTGTGTTACTACATAGGCAGGCTACATTCCAAACCAGCTGAACCTAAGGTCAACAGTTTCATTCCTAATCAAACCTGGAAGTCACCAATGCATAGACCACTGTGATCAAGTATGAATCCATCAGGATCGGGAGGAATGTCCTAGCTAACTGTACATAGAAAAGGTAATATTTGGCAATCATAACTACCTGTATTTGGAGTGAGGAGACTAAAAGGACCCCAAGTCTACAGACCATCTTGATAATCTGAGGGAAGAAAGTCTTAAGGCCATTATGAGGGTGGAGAGTTCTTTGAAGTGCTTCCCTCTCCTCACCAACATCACTTTCTTTTTGCCTGGGTTTGGCTTCAGTCAGCCACTCTTCAGTCAAGTGTTTATGTCTCTTGGGCACCAGCAGAGCTGGGGCAGCTGGAATTGGATGTAATGCATTATGTTGTCCACATACTGCTGGCATTTCAGTCTGTATCATCTCACTATCTCTCCAAATATCTCACTCCCATACAAATTGAAGAGATTGGAGAGAGGATGGATCCCTGATTAACTTCACATGTAAGGACTTTGCAGGCATGCACAGAAGCAGCCTATTATGACCCTCTTAACACATTCCCATAACCTCTGCTAAATCTATATACTGAGACAGCACAATCCCATGATCAATGGCTGCAAACTCTCATAGATCCAGCTGTGTGAATACTGGCATATGCCCTTGCTGCAGACAAGAAGTCATCTATCAGGTTTCTCTTTCCCAAAACACTGACAGAAACATTGCTGGCAGCAGCACGAGAAGGTGCTTGCATTGACAGGAGAGTATTTGAAAAACCATCTACTCCTCTCTGCTATGCCTTAGCAGCAATGGAAGCTACAGTTATTTCCCGCCAACATCACCAGTGGGAGAATGGACCAGTAAGTAAGCTTTAAGTGTTATTCTTCCCTCCAATGGAGTACGGAATTTATTTATTTATTTATTTAACATGCTATGCCACCACAATGTGTGGGTGGGAGTGGGGGCTGCAAAATCCCTCAAAACTGCTACTACCAGAGAGAAGAGCTTTTTCCTCCCTCTGTTTGGTGACAAGACCACAATCCCCCATCTTCCTTTTAGTTATGTAATTCAAAACCTAAAATACCACTATGACCCCTTTCTGCACTAAAAGGAAATGATTTGCAAGCTCTGACTCTTCCCGCATCATAACACAAACATACTGCTGGGGAGTGTCAAGCAAACCTCTCTCATCCAAGGCATCTGGTTCAGCAGTAGACCAACACTTAATAAATCCATTACACATCAGCTTGCCTTCCTACTCAGAGATGGATCTGGAGTTCTCATTTAGAGCTAATGCAAAGACACATACCAACACCATCTGATTCTGCTCTCAGATCAGTTTTAGGGTTAAGGTTTATGCCCACTTCACTGGTCTTTACAATGAGGTCAGAGCACAATCAAGCCCAAGAGCTTCAGCTTATGTAGTTCAATGTCAGTGAGGAGAGGAATTCTGTCATTCATAATCTGGTTACCAATAAGAGATCCATGTTCTAGTTTGCACCATCAAACCTGGCTACATGACCCCACAGACCCAGTGCCAGCTCATCTCCTTCACTGTAGACTACTTGACAAATCACAATCCCAGACCCTGAGAGATAAGCACAGAAGCAGGGCAGCCACCCTATTTCCATCATAACACAAATGCAAAAAAACCTCCTCCAATCCTTTGAATGTAATATCATGCTCATATCCCCCACTTAACCCACAACCCTGGACATCCTCTTTTCTACTTCTCAACATCTCAGAGACCTGCTGACAGGGGTGGCATCAGTCATTTTGCCTCCGTAGGCGGTGAAGCAAAAAAAAAAAAAAAAGAACCTTGGCAGAGCTGCCGCCAAATCACCACCAGCGGTTCAAAGCAGCCATGGCCACCGAAATGTTGCTAAAAGCTGCCGCGTGCCGCCCCAATTACAAACGCCCCCCCCCCAATGTTCGCTGCTGGTGCCCGCCAATGGAGATGATGCCGCCAAAATGCCACCGAGGGTGGCTAAAAGCCGCCCCGGAAATTGTGCCACCCTAGACAACCCCTAGGTCGCCTAGTGCTTACGCTGGCCCTGCCTGCTGACCTTTCCTTTGTGCCCCTTCACATCTTCATTCACACATCCTTGCCCTCCAAGCACTTGGCCACTCTCCTGTTTTTCATAGTGCTGCTTTCTAGGGTTGAAAGAACCAAGCAGATAGTAAATGAGGCTATGTGGGAAACAGGAACAGAATGTGGATGTGCAGGGCAAAAGGAAGCAAGGTTGTGCATAAAGCCTATGGGGAAAAGGGTTGTTTGCAGAGAAGAGGGTTATACTAGGGAAATCAATGGTATTCAAAAGAGGTGGGGGGATCCCAGGCCCTTAGTCGCAGTGCCTCTGTCTTTTAAAGGCTCCCCTTACGTTCCTTCCTTACCTTCCTCAGCAGAGCTCCCTCAGTCAAGCTGACGCAACATTGCCATGAGCAGCCTTTCAAGCACGATACATTGGCATCAAAAGCCTGAGTGCCCACCTCAGACACCTGCCTAGTTCACAGCATTGCTCTTCCTAACCCAAGCTCCTCTGCACATAACCCATCCTCCTTAATATCCCGACACATGGCTGGTCTTCTCCCTCTATTCTAACATTACCACTAAATTCCTCTGTCCACCTTACCCATGCAGAAACCTCGGATTCCCTTTCCCCTTTTCATTGGCAACCAACTTCCTATCATCCCCACATATTTCTGTTCACACACCTCTCAGACAGCCCCACTCTCACCCACCCACTGTTCCCTTTTTGCCCAGTCTGTCTCAAGGCTTTCATAGACAACGAAAATTTTAAAAGTTGAACAACATATGTTTCTTTATGACTAAAACAGTTAAATTCCACAGTTTCATATCCTGAAAGCTTACTTGGCAAGTTTACATGTTATTAAACAATTAACTAGGATGTTAAAATATTATCTTATCTTACGTAAATAAGCCAAGCAATCAGTTGTAAAATAAGGAACTGCTGTGAAGCAGCCATAAATCCATTTTAACTGGCCACTGTAAACTGACTGATTTGCACTGTTCCAAAGTAACACAAAGCTGCCAGTACCTTCTGGTTTATCTGGCTCTAAAAATTATTTAAAGCCCCCCAAAATTCCTAAGTAAAAACATTGTTAAATTGGAATTAAGATAGAGAGTACATATCAGTAATTTAAGGACAAAAATCACTACAATAATGGTTGTAATTGTAGCTAAAACAAGAATTACAAATCCAGGAAATTTAGAGTTAAGGTTAAACTTAGACATCCAAAATCTTAAGGCATGTAAATATACAATGAAGGAACCCAATTAACTTTTTTGCTCTGTACAACATGAAATAACCATAGGCTTATCAGTATTAAGGCATTTCAGTCTGTGTAATCCCACCCTATCTGAAACTGGTTTTCAACAGC
Organism: Sternotherus odoratus; assembly: GCA_032164245.1. Lineage (NCBI taxonomy): Eukaryota > Metazoa > Chordata > Testudines > Kinosternidae > Sternotherus > Sternotherus odoratus. The sequence continues at coordinate 39,817,437 of JAVMKO010000009.1, read as the reverse complement.
GGATTCACTTTTTTTCCCTCCCCTATGGTGTTACAGTAAAACCCCGATTTAACAGACCCCGATTTAACGGACTTCGGATGCAACGGACAAAATTTATGAGCAAGTTCGATGCATCCCAAATCCATTTTTTACGGGTTGGCTGCCGGCTCCCGGCTACCGCCCGGGTCACGACAGCAGGCGGGTTGGCTGCCGGCTCCCAGCTGCCGCCTGGGTCCAGGCAGCGGGAGAGCTGGCTGCTGGGTCCCGCCCGAGTCCCGCCAGTGGGCGGGCTGCCGGCTCCCACCTGAAGGCGGGCGGGCTGCCAGCTCCCGCCCGGGTCCCGCCTGTGGGCGGGCTGGCTGCCGGCTCCCGCCTGCGGGGGGGTGCCGGCTGGCTGCCGGCTCCCGCCCGGGTCCCGCCCGCGGGGGGGTGCCGGCTGGCTGCCGGCTCCCGCCCGGGTCCCGCCCGCGGGCGGGCTGCCGGCTCGTGGGCTCCCGCCCGGGTCCCGCCCGCGGGCGGGCTGCCGGCTCGCGGGCTCCCGCCCGGGTCCCGCCCGCGGGCGGGCTGCCGGCTCGCGGGCTCCCGCCCGGGTCCCGCCCGCGGGCAGGCGGGCTGCCGGCTCGCGGGCTCCCGCCCGGGTCCCGCCCGCGGGCAGGCGGGCTGCCGGCTCCCACCCGGGTCCCGCCAGCGGGCGGGCTGCCGGCTCCCGGCTCCCACCCGGGTCCCGCCAGCGGGCGGGCGGGCTGCCGGCTCCCGGCTCCCACCCGGGTCCCGCCAGCGGGCGGGCGGGCTGACAGCTCCCGGCTGCCGCCCAGGTCCCGGCAGCGGGCCATCTGCGGAGCTGCCACCCCAGCCCTGTGGAGGGCAGGCTGCTGTTCCGACAGCTGTTTTTTTTTTCTTTTTATTAAATAACGGACTTTCTGATTTAACGGACACCCCCTTGCCCGAATTAGTCTGTTAAATCGAGGTTTTACTGTACTTAGAACCAAATTAAGGTTGTCTGGGTATCTTATATTTGGGTGAAAAGGGAGACACCTAAACTCTCGTCCTTAACCTCAAAAATTATAATGGTTTTAGTTTTGTTTTAGAGGGACCTAGAAAGTTACACCACAAGAAAATCAACATAAATTTTTATTAAATTTAGCATATAAAGCCTTCTACAGTGCTCATTCTCTTACCGGTATCTATGAACAAATATACCCTTAAAAATAGAGTTCATCATGTTTTCGATTTCATCTTGGTTTTCTTGCAGCTGCAAAAAAGAAATAAAAGATCACTAATATTTCAGACTGGCATCCTGAAACAGGCATAAATAAAAACATTTTATACATACAGTGTGCCTTCATGGAAGGAAGTTAACATATTCTACAGACATTAAAGAATTTAGACTGAGAAGCAGCCCTTTGACTAAGTATGATCCCCTTTCTTGCAAACAAAATTGAGGCAAGGAGATATAAAGTGCCCAAGTCCATCCATTCTGGATTGTTTCTGTATAACCACGACTGAAAAAGCAACCCCCAATTCATATAATTACACCCAGTACAAAAATTGTGTGTAGACCAAGCCTAACAAGAAAAAACAGTACAATCTTACTTTTGTCACTAAATTAAATAAATATGACCCAGTTTACACAAAAAGAACAGATTGGTTGAGAAAGAAGGTGCCCATTTTACATAATCATTTTTCAAGGCATAACTGTCTTTACCATAAAAACCATAACTAATCCATCAAGGAGGGCATTAATACTTCCTTTGTATCATTCAAAACATTTCTCGATATCAAAGTAGAACACTACAAAGTGCAGGAATGAAAATATTTCACAACTTCAGTACAAAGTCAGAATATAGGATTGCCAGTACAGATTGCAGATACATATAATAATTAATATTTTTCATAGGTTTAACATACGAAGGCCAGAAGAAAACATGATAATTTAGTCTGACCTCCTGCATAGTATAGACTAGATAATTTCAACAAGTAATTACATTTATAATACTTAGCACTTCTAAAATACCTTCCACATGGAGCTCTCAATGCAATTTGTAAAAACAAATACTATAGCGCAGATTCACGTGTAACACGGTCGTGGCAATGGATCCCGAATTTAAATATTTAAATTGGGATAGTTGGCAACGCATCCCCCACATTATCGCGGGACCGCGCATGGACCAGGCTAAAGCAAGAGCTGGTATAGTTAAGCCTCACACTTGAGGGTTGCCAATTTTAGCTGGACATATTCCCGGAGGTTTCATCACATGACATAATCTTTAATTAAAGATTAATCTTTAATTCCTGAAGGCTCCAGGACAATCCTGGAGGGTTGGCAACCCTACTTCCCTGAGAGAGAGAGGCATCATTATACATCACCTTACACATAGAAAAACTGAAGTACAGAGGAGTTAAGGGCTAAATTTCAAAAAAATGCACATACAAATCCCAATAGGCACGTTTATTCCACAGTGCAAGCAAGGAACAAGTGTGAAAGGAAGAGTTGGGTGCATACAGCCCCAGTACAATGCAAAAGGATAAGTATACACAAAAGGACAGGATTGTGGGCGTGGCTCCAAGGATAGGCAACACAGTAGTTTTGGACTCAAGCCAATTTTTAGACACAAATTAGAGGGTTATTCATATGAAGTCACAAGAACATAGGCTGAGCTAGTTTTTAATCACTACTGCCTTTGCTGACCTCATATTCTATCCCCCCAAAAGCAGCAGCTGAGGCACAAGCCCCAGTCAGCCACATGAACAGACACATATGGCTGGAGTCATCCTAGATGAGGCAGAAGAAGAGAAGGACATTGAGGCTAAAGATGGGCACAGTCTTGTCCACTTTGAGGAAGAACTGGAACCCAAGGAGGAATTCTGAAATGAACTGTTAATTTATGCAGAAATGAGGTAAGTATCTGTGATGGGGTGTCAGTATATGATAGAGGTCTATAAAATAATGACTGGTTTGGAGAAAGTAAATAAGGAAGTGTGATTTACTCCTTCTCACAACATAAGAAGTAAGGGGCGCAGACTGAAATTAACAGGCAGCAGTTTTAAAGGAAGTATTTTTTCACACAATGTAGTCAACCTGTGGAACTCCTTCCCAGAGGATGTCGTGAAGGCCAAGACTATAACAGGATTTAAAAAAGAACTAGATAAGCTCATGGAGGATAGGTCCATCCCTAGCTATTAACCAGGATGGGCAGCGATGGTATCCCTAGCCAATTTTTGCCAGAAGCTGGGAATGGGCGACAGGGGATGGATCACTTGATGATTATCTGTTCTGTTCGTTCCCTCCGGCATTGGCTGCTGTTGGAAGACCAGATACTGAGCTAGATGAACTTTTAGTCTGATCACGTAGGGCTGTTCTTATGAGTACAGAAAACGAGCACAAAGCAATACACAGACATTCAGTTCAAATGGGAAAATGAGCTGCAATGCACAAGATTCAATGGGGTCGGTCACGGGATCACATGGAGGGTTCGCTTCCCTTTTTTTGTCTTTTCCACAGTGGCTCTGAGATTATCTGAGAATGAACCCTTTCCACAACTAGTCCTGTTAGTGCTGAGTCACTGAGGTGGAATGGCCTGATGTGGGATGTCCACGAGAGTCCACATTTTGGTCTCTCCCATCTCAACATGGTTAAGGACTGATGAGAGACTATTTTCTGAGACAACCATTGATGAAATTTGAGATTTATAGATTATTTTCCATTGTCAGGGCTTCTGCACCATCAGCCATGACAATGACACGAGTGAAAGAAAGCATCTCCCTTATGCCTGCCATCTCTCTTGGCCCAGTTCTGGGTGTTCCGCTTTCATATCCAGAAATACAGAATGTACTTATAAATTACCAGATCAGTCTCCATCCCCAGGTAATTCCCCCAGAGGTAGTGTTGGCCAGGTAACAATCTCCATTCATCAGACACCTCAGCTAGTTAAAGGATCTAGTAAGATAGCAAGTTGTGGACTGGCAGAAGCTGCCAACACACAAAAAGCAAAGGAGAAATAAAGATCACTTGGGCAATCAGAAATGAACTGGCAATCACAGACACTGGGAAACCAATGCTATCAAAGAAGCCTCTAATCTTTTTGTTCTGCTCACAAAACCAGCCAGTGATGCATTAAAAAATATCTTCAAGAATAGCAGCCGTGTTAGTCTGTATCCGTAAAGAAAGCGAGGAATACTTGTAGCACCTTAGAGACTAATTAGTTTATTTCAGCATAAACTTACGTGGGCTATAGCTCACTTCATCGGATACATAGAATGGATTCCATTCTATGCATCCGATGAAGTGAGCTATAGCCCACAAAAGCTTATGCTGAAATAAGCTAATTAGTCTTTAAGGTGCTACAAGTATTCCTTGCTTTCTTTAAAAATATCTGTTTATTTCTGCTAAGGTTGTCACTAGCTGCTCATTGCTAATGTGTCCAGACCAGCAATTTCCTGCATGAGTTTGTTATGATGGTCTAAGACCACCTACTGAGTTATCTGCTGTTTTCCCTCACCTTAGCTAGATGGCACTTCACCATTCACAACTCTTTATGGTCATGCAGAATGTACACACAAGTCCCTCCATCATCATTGATTTCCGCATAATCCTCCAGGACCTATCTATAGCACTAATGCTGTCAGTTATTTTTTTCTGATCAGTGTTCATCTTACGGAGTAAATCTCTAGAAGCCTTGGTTCCTGCACCAACATTTCCTCAGTGAGGAACTGAACCTTCTGTTTGCTATCTTTTGGGAACATCACCATCACCAAAACAGGCAAGGCAATGCTGTCGGGGTTGTTGGTAGCATGTCCAACTCTGTAGAGGGTGATTTTCTATGTGCAGGTGAATCTGCATCTTAATGATCTATCAGTACACGGCTATGCTGGCAGGTGTGGGCATAGCAGCATATCCCTAAGTAGCCTGCCAAACTGGCACCCATGTTTTGAATACCTGTCAATCATTTGGGAAGGCTGGTGTGCCCTACTGCCTGTGGCTCCTCTCAGGAATCTTTAAAACACAATGTGCTTGTGAACAGACATTCATATGACCATTGGCTGTCCCCTTAGCCATCTCACACTGTTCACTAAACACCTCCCTTGAAAATTGTGGGTAGCCGCTCACAAGGGAGCACGTTGAGGAGCAAGAGAGAGAAGTCAACAAGTCTGGCGAGGACAGAACACAATAGTAAGGGTTAACAGGAACTCTCAGACAATCTCATTGGTCTACATTGGTGTAGACACATCAAGAGAGAAGGGGACTATTCAGCAGAGATGTTTTCAGAGTCTTGTGTAGTCTGTGTTTTCAAGTCCATGGAATCTGATGCAGATTCTACCCGATGTTGCACAAATGTGATCCAGAATCTACATATTCATATGTAAGAATTAGAGCCCACATTTAAAAACCTCGTTGCCTAAAGTTGGGCCACTTTAATTTGGGTCTAATTTTCAGAGGTTCTGAGCATCTCTGAAGTCAATTTGGGCTGAAGATGCTGGGTGTCTTTTGATATCAGGACACTTTTATTTAGGTTCCTAAATATTGACTGAAGAACTTAATTTTAGGCACCCTGACTTGAAAATTTGGACTTAGGTTTCCAGTCCTTTTAGTTGCAAAGAGAACCTTACAAATACAAATCGAATGCACAACAGTGCAGTGTTGTCTTCCTGACTTAGCAGACAGGCCAGAAAGCTTTAAATTTAAAAGGTGTGACGTCACAGAAATGTAGAGCTGGAATTAATTCCAACCCCTGTGCTATGGCAGCACCAAATAAACCTAGACCAGCTGTTCTCCAACTGTGGGTCAGGACCCAAAAGTGGTCGTGACCCTATCTTAATGGGGTCACCATAGCCAGTATTAGACTTGCTGGGATCCAGAGCTGAAGCCCAAGCTCCACCCCCACCCAGAGCAGTGGGGCTTTGGCTGTGGCCCCCGCATCCCTGATCCAAGACCGCAGAGCTCGGGCTGTGGCTCCATTCCCCACACCCAAGGCAGCAAGGCTCAGGCTCCAGCTCTTCCCCTGGGGTCATGTAGTAAATTTGTTATTGGAAAGGGGTCACGGTGCGATGAAGTTTGAGAACCCCTGACCTAAACCATCCCTGACAGTTATGTGTCCAATCTGCCTTTTTTTTTTTTTTTTTTTTTTTTTAAATGTCCTGCCTTGGAAGCTTATTCCAGTGCTTAACTACCCTTAGAGTTAGAAAGATTTTCCTAATATCTAACATATAGCGCCCTTGCTGCAGAGCAAGCCCAGTACTTTTTGCCCTACTTTCAGTGACATGGAGAATAACTGATCATCGTTCTCTTTCTAACAGCACTTAATACATTTGAAGACTATCAGGCTCCCTCCCCCACCCCTGTCTTCTTTTCTCAAGATTAAACGTAACCAGTTTTTTTAAATCTTTCCTCATGGGTCAGGTTTTCTAAATCTTTTATTTTTGCTCCTGTCTGGATTCTCTCCAATTCATCCACATCTATCCTTAAGTGTGGCGCCCAGAACTGGGCACAGTACACTAGCTGAAGCCTCATCAGTACCAAGTAGAGCAGGACAATTACTCCCATATCTTACATGCAACACTCCTGTTAGTATACTCCAGAATGATATTAACCTTTTCTGCAGTTATATAACAATGTTCACTCATATTCAGTTTATGATCCATGGAACCCCAGATCCTTTTCAGCAGTACTGCTACCTAACCAGTACCTAATCTTGTACTCCAAAGTGCTTGCAATCCCTCACAGATTGGTGCCATCTGCAAATGTTATAGGCATACTCTCCACTCTATTATCCAAGCATTATTGAAAATATTGAGTAGTATTGGACCCAGGACTGACCCCTGCAGGATTCCACTAGATATACCTACCAACGCTGACACTGAACCATTGATATCTACTCTTTGAGCACAGTATTTCAACCAATTTTGCACTCACCTAATAGCAATTTCATTTAGACCGAATTTCCCTAGTTTGCTTATAAGGATGTCATGTGGGATTGTGTCCAAAACATTACTAAATAAAAGATATATCATATCTATTGTCCACCTAGTAATCCTGTCAAACAAGGAAATTAGGTTAGTTTGACATGATTTGTTCTTAACAAAACCATGCTAGCTATTCCTTACAACCCAATTCTTTAGGTGCTTACAAACTGATTAACAGTTTGTTCCAGTACCTTTTCAGATATCAAAGTTAGGATGACTGATTTATTATTCCTCAGGTCCTCTTTGTTCCCCTTTTTAAAGAAAGGTACTATGCTTGTCGTTCTCCATTCTTCTGAGACCTCACCCATCCTCCAGGAGTTCTTAAAGATAATTATTGATGATTCCAAAATTGCTTTAGCTAGTTTCTTGAGTACCCTAGGATTAGGCTGACCATACGTCCCGTTTTGAAAGGGACAGTCCCGTTTTTTACATATTTTCCGACCGTCCCGTCTTTTTAACATATATATCAAATTTGTCCCCGTTTTTGCTTTTTGCAGGGACCCACGGCTGGGTCCCGCCTCCTCCCACTCCCTCCCGCAGCCCTTCAAACCTTCCCCTCACGGCCTCGGGCCCCCCTCCCCGGCCTGCTCCCCCCTCCCGCCGCAGAGCCCACGCGGCGCGATTGGCTGAGCCACCCCCACGTGGGACGGAGTGGAGCTGCTGGCCGGGCAGCCTCGCTCCCTCCACACACCCCCATGTGGAGGAAACGCTACGTGCGGCCCAATGAGGGGGCGGCGCGGGAGGCGCGAACGCGGGGATTGCGAGCTCAGGGAGCCAGGGGGCGAGGCCGGCAGCTGGGGCGGGCGCCGAGTGGAGCCAAAGGCAGCGCGAGCCCGGGCGAGGAGGAGGCAGTGCCGCCCCAGGCCCCATGGAGCTGGAGAACATCGCCCCCAACAACACCGTGCTGCTCAAGGCGCGCGAAGGTGGGGGGGGACCGGGCGGGGGGGCATGGGGTGGAGGGGGGAGGGAGTATGGGGTGGGAGGCCATGGCTGCGTGTGAGGGGGGCAGGGGGAAAGAGGGGTGCATAGGGGCAGTGTGTGAAAGTGCATTGAAGTGAGGGGCACAGGGTTGTGTGTGAAGGGAGGTACTGGCTGGGGCTGCATGTGAAGAGGGGCACAGGGGAAGTGGGTGGGCCATGGCTGCTTGTGAAGGGGGTGGTAGGTGGTGGGCACTAGGCTGTGTGTTAAGGGGGTACTGGGGGAGTGGGGGGCATGGAATGGGGGGCACAGGGTTGTGTGTGGAGGGTACTGGGGTGGTCCAGAGCTGTGAGTGAAGGGGGTGGGGGGCATGGGGCCATGTGTGAAGGTGTGGGGGGGGAAGTGGGAGGCACAGGGTTGTCTGTGAAGGGAGGTACTGGGGGGTCCAGGGCTGGATGTGAAGAGGGGCAGGGGGTGGGTAGGGGAGATGGCAGGTGGGTAGGGGTACCATGGTTAACCCCCTCCCTGAACACATGGATGCGGGGGTTGGGCCAAGCCTCAGAGCCCATTCGGGGCATCAGTCTTCAAGGCACAGCTAAGGCCTGGGCAGGTGGCTGTGGCATGCGTGGGCGATGCGGTGGGGATGGTGAGAAGCCGTGTTTCTGCTGCAGGAGATGTAGCGAGAGGACTTGGTCAGTCAGAGGGGTTACTGATAGTGGAGGTGGTTGGGGGCCTGCCTGGAGGAGGAAGGCAGAGTGGCTGGCCTGGGGGAAGCTCTTGTTGCACAAGCTTCTGCCTGTGAGATGCTACGCAGGAAACTGAGCCATAGCCACAAGCTGATGTGGTTGGGGGAGGCAAATAGGGGGTCATTTGAGGTGTCTGAAGAGAATCATGGAGTGTGAGAAGTTTTATGATAAGGTATTGAAAGACCGAAATTTGCTGCGTAAGATTACTTCATCGGAGAAATATTCACGGTGCGATCGTGGTGAAATACAGTCCCCCTTTATGTCTACCTAAATTTTTGTATGAGTTCTGTCACTGAAGAATAATTGTTAGCTCAAGTCAATACAGTAGACTCCCGATTATCCGGGCGCGGGTTAACCGGGCTGCGGATTAACCGGGATGTCTAAACGGGTCAGTAGAGGAAGCCCCAAAGCGGCGGCGGGCTCAGCCTTAGCCTGCCGCTGCTTTGGGGCTTCTCCCACTGGCCCCTTACGAGCTGGGGTCTCAGCCTGCTTCCAGCCTGGGTGTAGGAAACCCAGACTGGCAGCAGGCTGAGACCCCAGCTGGCAGGAGCCTGGGGGGAAAGCCCAAAGGGGCAGCAGGCCGAGTGCTGAGCCCACCGCCGCTTTGGGCTGTCTCCCCAGGCTCCTGCCACCTGCCCCACTCAGCTCCCACTGACAGCCTGGGTGCAGGGAACCCAGGCTGACAACGGGAGCAGACTGGGGCAGGAGGCAGGACCCCAGCTGGCAAGGGGCCAGCGGGGGGAAACCCCAAAGTGGCGGGGGGCTGAGCGTTCAGCCTGCCGCTGCTTTGGGGTTCCCCCCGCTGGCCCCTTGCCAGCTGGGGTCTCAGCCTGCAGCCAGCCTGGGTGTAGGAAGCCCAGGCTGGCAGCAGGAGCTGAGACCCCAGCTAGCAGGAGCCTGCGGGGAAACTCTAAAGCAGCAGCAGGCTGAGAGCTCGGCCGCTGCCGCCGCTTCTCAGCTCTTTGCCGCTTTAGACTTTCCCTGCAGGCTCCTGTCAGCGGGGGTCTCAGCTCCCACTGCCAGCCTAGGCTTCCTACACCCAGGCTGGCAGCGGGAGCTGACTGGGGCAGGCAGCAGGTTGCAGGCAGCAGTTTGAGCAGTCAGCCTGCCGTCGCTTTGGGGTTTCCCCCGGTGGATCCCTTGCCAGCCAGGGTCTCAACTTGCTGACAGCCTGGCTGTAGGAAGTCCAGGCTGGCAGCGGGCTGAGACCCTGGCTGGCAGGAGCCTGGGGGAAATCCCAAAGCGGCGGCAGGTTGAGTGCTCAGCCCGCCGCCTCTTTGGGCTCTCTCCCCAGGCTCCTGCCGCCTGCCCCAGTGAGCTCCGCTGCCAGCCTGGGTGTAGGGAACCCAGGCTGGCAGCGGGAGCTGAGACCCCGGCTGGCAGGAGCCTGGAGGGGGAAACCCCAAAGCGGCGGCAGGTTGAGCGCTCAGCCGGCTGCCGCTTTAGAGTTTCCCCGCAGGCTCCTGCTAGCTGGGGTCTGAGCTCCAGCTGCCAGCCTGGGATCCCTACACCCAGGCTGGCAGCGGGAGCTGACTGGGGCAGGTGGTGGGACCACCACCTCCCCCCCCCCCCCAGTAGACGCTTGATTATCCAGGATTAAGGTTTTCCCCGATTATCCCGGATAATAGAGAGTCTACTGTATGTTCATGTAATAAAACTTTTTTTATTGTCTTACTTTTTCATGAATACAGAATACATAACCCCGTCCTGTTTTTGCTATCCCAATGTCCCATTTTGTCTCAAGGAAATATGGTCAGCCTACCTAGGATGACTGTTATCAACCCCTACCAACTTTAATACATCTAACTTATCTAAATAGTCTTTAACCTGTTCTTTCCCTATTTCCCCCCTTGTTGTTAATATTAATTGTGTTGAGTATCTAGTCACCATTAGCCTCTTTAGTGAAGACCAAAACAAAATAGTAATTAAACACTTCGACTTTCTTCATATCAATTATTAGCTTTCCTTCTCTGCTAAGTAGAGGACCTACACTTTCCTTCATTATTCTTTTGCTTCTAAATGCATTTAAAGAGCCTCTTCTTATTTCTTTTTGTGTTCCTGGCTCATTCAGAGACCAAGTACAGACTCTTGAGACCTGGGTGGCTGAACTGGAGAGGTATATATAGAGGAGATTTTCAGAGGCACAGCAGAGAAATCTCACCCTCAGTCTGACTGCCTCTATGCTGTCGAGGAAAATGAAAATCTCAAGGAAAAAGATCATCAAGTTGGAGCAGAGGGAAACAATCCTATAGTTGGGACCCTCAGTCCAGATGATATCATAGTATCCTCTCATGTGGGTGGGAATCCCAGTTATTTGGAAGAGATAGGTAATAGTAATGGTAATAGTAAATATTAGAAATACAGATAGTTGGGTTTGTGGTGCATACAAACCCTGTACAGATCCCTATGCTCTTCACCAACAAACACTAGTACAGCGGTTCTCAAACTTTTGAGAACCACGACCCTTTTTCCTGTTCCTCGGCGGCGTTCCTTGTATGTCCGCCGAAAATCCGCTGAATTGAATACTTCCACATTCGGTGGCTATTTTCGGCAGACATGCAGAGCGCTTCCGAGAGCGCTCGGTATGTCCACCGAAAAGCCGCTGAATATGGAACTGATCAATTTGGCGGCTTTTCGGCGGCAGCAGGAGCTCGTGACCCTCCGAGGAGCACGACCCCTAGTTTGAGAAACCCCGCACTAGTACCTCATAGGCCTGCCAAGTGTCATGCATCTCACATGGTCATCATGAATTTGACAGGTTTGTCATGCATTCCTGCAGAAGTGGTAAACTGTTACCTTGTATACCTATTATGGAGGTTGCAGCTCCACAGTTAAGGTTAAGTTGAGTTTCCCTCAAACTTGAGTCCAGAATAAATTTTCTCTAAATTTACAAGTAAATCCATTAATGGATTTGTGAATTACATTTCATTTTAAAATGGTTCCTTTGAGAAATTTAACATCTGTGTCAGTCTTTTCTTTGCCCAGAATGATCTAAGTAACAGTCTGATGAACTGGGAAATATCTGTATTATTTCTAAGTAGTATGGTGTTCCCTCTATGTACCTGTATAACATGGATTGTTTGATATAAAATTAGATTAAAAGGAGTTATTAAAGAGTAATTCTCAACCAGGGGTACACGTACCCCTAGGAGGTATTCAGAGGTCTTCCAGGGAGTTCATTAATTTGTCTAGAGATTTGCCTAGTCTTACAACAGGCTGCATTAAAAAGAACTAGAGAAGACAGTACAAACTAAAATTTCATACAGATTTTATACTGATCTATATATTATACACTGAAATGTAAGTATAATATCTATATTCCAATTGATTTATTTTATAATTATATAGTAAAAATGATAAAATAAGCAATTTTTCAGTAACAGTGTGTGGTGACATTTTTGTATTTTTAGGTCTGATTTTGTAAGCAAGTAGTTGGGTTTTTTGTTTTGTTTTTTCCCCCTTCCGGTGAAACTTGGGGGTATGCAAGACATCAGATTTCTGAAAGATGTACAGTATCTGGAAAGGTTGATAGTCACTATTAAAGGAACCAAGAAGGAAAAGTAAAATTCTGACATATGTAAGAGTCCTTGCAATCTGTTTATAGAGAAATACACCCTACTTGACCCCAGTCAGATTAAGAACAGTTTATTCTTCCCAAGGCTAAAGCTTAGGACCAGAAAGGAGGATACTAAATATTAGAGGACCCTGGATTTAGTAAAGGATAGAGGAGGTAAACGAATAGCCCAGGACATCAGTGAGAACTGACAAGTTGGCAAGAAGATAAAGAGGGAGAGAGAAGCAGAAACTGCTTCTTTTGGGGCATCAAGTACAGTCCCACATAGATGTGTCAATAGAAGAGATTTTAGAACAAATTCATAAATTATACAGTAGTGAGTCACCAGGACCAGATGGTATTCACCCAAGAGTTCTGAAGGAACTCAAATATAAAATTGCAGAGCTATTAACTTTAGTATGTAACCTATCACTGAAACAAGCCTCTGTACCAGATAACTGGAAGGGAACTCATGGGACACATTTTTTTTTTAAAGGGCTCCAAAGGCGATACTGGCAATTACAGGCTGATTAACTTAAATTTCAGTACCAAGCAAAATGATATAAATTATAGTAAACAACACAATTATCGGACACATAGACAAACACGATTTGTTGGGGAACAGTCAACACCACTTCTGTATAGGGAAAAGATGCATCACCATCTAATGATCATTGAGGGTGTGAACAAAAATGTGGATAAAGGTGCTCCATTGGATACAATGTACTTGGATTTTCAGAAAGCCTTTGACAGAACTATAGGCACTTAAGAAAACTAGGCAGTCCTAGTATAAGAAGAAAATTCCTCTCTTGGATCAGTAACTGACTAAACGATAGGAAAAATAGGGTAGGAATAAATGGTCAGTTTTCTCAATGGAGAAATGTACATGGCCAGGTTTCCCAACGATTTGTACTGGGACCTTTGCTGTTCATCATATTCATAAAGGATCTGGAAAAAGAAAGTGAACAGTGCAAAAGAAAGTTTGCAGATGATACATAATTATGTAAAATAGTAAAGTCCACAGCTGACTGTGAAGAGTTAGAGAGATCTGACAAAACTGGGGACTGGGCAACAAACTAACATATACAATTCTGCTTTGCACTTATAAATGCTATGCACACTGGAAAATAATAATCCCAACTACATATACGTACACAACGGGGGACTGTATCATAGGAAGTAGCTACTCTGAAAAAGATATAGGGGTTGTGGTGGATAATCAGCTGAATAAGAGCTCCCAGTGAGACGCTGTGGCCAAAAAAGCTAATGTAACCCTTGGATGGATAAACAGGGGAATCTCAAGTAGTAGTAGACAGGTTATTTTGTCTCTATTTTGGCACTGGTGTGACCACTGCTGGAATATTGTGTCCAGTTCTGATGTCCACAATTCAAGAGAAGAGCCACAAGAATGATTAAAGGATTTGAAAAAAAATCCTTATAGCAATAAAATGCAAAGAGCTCAATCTATTTAACAAAGAGAAGTCTAAGGGGTGACTTGATTATAGTCTATAAGGATCTACGTGGGGAATAGATATTTAATAATGGGCTCTTCAGTCTAGCAGAGAAAGGTATAACCATCACCCAATAGCTGGAAGTTGAAGGTAGACAAAATTAGACAGGAAATAAGGAGCACATTTTTAATAGTGAGAGTAATTAACAACTGAACTTCGCAAGGTTAGTGGTAGATTCTCCATCACAGACAATTTTTAAATCAAGATTGGAAGTTTTTCTGAGATATGCTGTAGGAATTATTCTGGAGAATTTCTATAGCCCATGTTATACAGGAGTTCAGACTAGGTGATCACAATGGTAACTTCTGATCTTCAAATCTATGAAAAGGGGTAAAAACATCACAGGGAAGCTGTATTTATCCCAAACCCAAGCATTATAAATGAATGACATTCAGATTAAAGATTACACTTCCAAAAAAATCCAAAATATATGCACAGTTAAGTCACCTAACCAACCTTAACTCACCTTAACTCTGCATTGTGGTGACATCATGAAGACAAAATTATTTTAAAACTAATTTTTTTTAAATCAATTTTATCTAATCTAAAACAACAAGCACTAAAATGCCTTTATCATAATCATATAATTTTTGCATGGCATCACTAAGAAGTATAGTTAAATTTGTTTGGGTGACTAATCTGTGCACTTCCATACTTAACATATTTTGATTTCTTTCAAGTGCAAACTTACCGTATTTTTCGTCCTATAGGACGCTCCGGCGTATAAGACGCCCCCGAGTTTTTAAATAAAAAAGCCGGGGGAAAAACAAACAAACAAAAAAAAAACACCACCACACAAAAAGCTCCGCTTTTTTCGCGCCGCTCTCCCGTCCCCGCCGCGCGGGCGGGCTGCCGGGAGCGTCCCGATTCCCCCCTCCCCGCCGCGGGCGGGCTGCCGGGAGCCCGCCCGCGGCGGGGAGGGGGGAACCGGGACGCTCCCGGCAGCCCGCCTGCGGCGGGGAGGGGGGAACCGGGGCGCACATTCGCCCTATAAGACGCACCAACTTTTTCCCCCCCATTTTGGGGAAGAAAAAGTGCGTCTTATAGGGCGAAAAATACGGTAACTCTGAATTTCCTGGGATCTAACACTTGCGTAATTACCTCATCCCTGTAACGTTTTTTTCTCACCTAATACCAGATTGGCATTTACCAAGTGACTTTAATATCCCCTTAGTTTGGTGTTCTTTCAAAGTAACTGCAAAAAGTAGTAATGTCACTCTCTGAGCTACAGTTGTGCTGGGGGAAGGGAGAAGCGGGCAATACAATTGAATGGAGCACAGGATCCGCTTCAAAATCTGTTTGTTCTATGTTTAGTGAAAATATGCATTCTATGCACAATTCTAGACTAATTTCCTGCCTGCCTCATCATGTACATTAATCTTAGAAAATAGCCATTCTTCTATATGTGCAGAAGAGTTAGTGCTTACAACCTTAGCTGTGTGTGTGAACCCAACACTTGACAATGTAGCCCTAAGTAATATGCTTGAGGCCACAGAGAAATTCTTGGACAGAACTCATCTCTTGCTTCCCAATATTGTGCTTGAACCACAAAATCAAACTCTCTCCCCAAGTACAGCACAAGAAAGAATCATTAATTTAAATTTTAAAATCTGTTTGGTGTACTTGATTAATTTGTTCCCATTTGTGGGCAAGAGCTGAATACAGACTAATTTGAAAATTTGCACTATGAACAAAAAACACACTCATTTTCAAAATTATAAATACTATAAAGGGCATTTTTTCAGGAAAAAAATAACTTGTGAATTAAATATTCTTTTAAAGGTTTTCAGGAGAGTGAATGATATAACTAGGAAAATAGCTTTGGTTCTATGACTTACCTCTTTCCTTTTTTGAAGCAGCAGCTCCAATCTTTCATTAGCTCTCTTACCAATCATTTTGTTTCTCTCAGCTTCATACTGCCTCTGTGTATTATCCTGGTGAATACTCAGGTTTAAGGCAACATTCACAAGAGCAGTCATAAGCTTCATAGCTGTAAAGAGTGGAAGATAAAGGATGGTTACTCACCTGTAACTGAAGCTCAAGCATATTGCCTCTGCAGATCCACACTCATGGGATGTGAGCAACCATTGACACAGATACAGAACTACCTGGAAAACAATTCTCATCAAGGTCACACCCATCCCCCTCACTGATCCAAACAATAGAAGTGAGAGTATGTAAGAAGTTATGGCCCCAACAACCCTCATAGTTCCTTCTCAAATATTCAAAGTAACATTAAAATTCCTGGTTGAGGAAGGAGAGCAACTGAGTGAGTGAGTGTGGATCTGGAGAATCAATATACTTGAAGAAGTCCAGTTACTGGAAATAACTTTCCTTTCTCCATTGAAAATTGTCTGTGTCAATCCTAGGGAGAATGAATACGAATAACAACTCCGTTCAAGAGAGCTGAAGTAAAACCCTGCATGGGACTATTTTTTTAATCCCGCTTCCCGTCCCACCCCACGATACCCACTCCTGCATTTTTTCTTGCATTTTTTTCTTATTCACACCCACAAAAAGCTTAAGAACTTGCAAATCCCAAAAGAAAGATTCCCCTATGCTACTAAAAAAAACCAAACTCCATCAATATAAATATATATATATACAGAATTCAAACATCGTATTTACCACTAAAAGAATAAAACAAATCTTGCTTAAAACATGTAAAAAAATATTCTAACTCCTGTTATAATAGACATTAAATCTCTTTATATTCCTCGCTTAAATATAAGTATTAAAACCTTTATTTTTGCTTTACACTGCTGAAATTCTATTTATGACAAACTGATGAGAGATTTAGCCTTTTCCCGCAAATGACCACAGTCTGTTTTCTTGCCCACCCAATCCTGCCCACATCAAAGTACTGCTGCCTGGAGGCCCACCTTGGCGACCAACCCCCCTTTGTCTATCAGTGCCTGGAATTGCTCGTGGCGTTCTGAGGGATCTTGTCCTTGAACTCTGCTAGCCTATTGTAGCTGTTAGAGTCGAGCTTGGTTAGAAGAGTCTGGAAATGGGAAACTGTAGACCCACAGAAGAATAGACTTTCTTGTCCAGCAAAGCCAATCTCTTATCTGTTTTGTCTGGAAGAGTGAACTTCAGTAGCTGTTGCCCTGCTCATTATGCATCCACCTGGACAACGAGAGAGCTGGGAAATGGGTGAACAAGAAATCTGCTCCCTTAGCTGGCACAAAGTATTTCCTCTTCACCCACATAAGTATGGGAGCACACGTGGCTGGTGTGTGCCACACTGCCCATACCAATTCCAAGATGGCCATGTGGGGTTGGAGGATGTCCAGGAGTCAATGTTGTCAGTCCTGAATCTTCTCCACTCAGATCCCCAGGTCTGCCGCTACCCTCTGCAAGAAGTCCTACATTGTCGGTGATGATCCAGCAGACAGGGCAGGAAAAGGATGATCACCTCATCCGGTGACGAGGATACGCCAGTCAGAACCAGTGGAGCTAGCAGCTTGAGGGGTCTGTGGCAGGGGTCCTCAGTAGAGCCAAAAAGAGTGGTCCATTGGACAAAGTACCAGGCTCCTTTTGTAGGGTTATATGCCAGAGGGGAGGGCAGTCTGGGTCATATATCCAAGACTCTGGTACGACATCAAGGAAAATGACCAGTACAGTTCTGAGAACTCCTCAGATTTGGAAGACTGTTCATACCAGAGGGCAGTGATGAGTCAGAGAGACAGGCTGAGCAGAGGGCTGGAGAGGAGAGATTGCAGGGATGGGAGGATTAACTTCTCCGCTGTCAAGAATGTCTCTGTGCAGCCAGGGGTCCATGGAGCACCAGTGGAGATGCCAAAGGGGCCTGGTAGGTGCCTGGTGGGTCAGCCTGTATGGTAGGCATGTGGGCATGAGCAAAGTGGGTGGTCCATGCACTAGTGAGCGTTCTGGTTGTTTGTGTGGTGAGATCACCATCGGATCCCATTTGTGCCTGGCCTTACTTTCCATCTGGGGAATCCAGTCCAGTAGGCTCTGTGAGAAATGTCTCACCAAACATGGATCAGCTCGGGGAGGAAATGCTGCGCTTGGGAATAGTCCACTACGGGGACCTGCTCTCATGCCCACGAGAGTGTCTTCTGCTCTCATGTTGGGACCTGTCCTTAGCCTTCAGTACTCCTGGTTCCATGGCATGAGCAGTGCTCAGAGGGTGCTCACCGGCGGTGGGGGCTGCCGTACAGGGGGGGTCTCCTGGGTCTGGATCCTAGTGCACCCAGGGCCTCATTGCTTCCTCTATTCGATATTTACAAAGGCAGAGCTCACAGCCTTCCCTGATCCTGGGCAGGAGAGACTTACAGATGGTGCAGAGTGCCATCAGGTGTGCCTTGCCCATGCAGTGGAGGCACCGTCGGTGCTCTTCACTCAGAGAAGAAGCATGGGCAGGAAACACAGCTTTAAAAACCCAGAATCCTGGCCACAGTCCCAGAGTGGGGGCAGGGGGGAGGAGGGGAAGGGGAAGAGGAAGGGAGGCAGTGAGAAGGACCTGAGGTGTGGTTGGTCCACCCCACCTTTTATCGCCTCGGACAAAAGCATGAGGTGGAGCAAGGGCACATGCGGGGACCAACAGATGCTACTACTTTCAAAATCTCTGGCTCTGGACGCATGTCGCATGCATATAACCCTCATGGATTCAACAAGTAATAGCAAAACAAAACAAAAAAATTATGTACATCAGAAGCAGGAAGACTGCTAAAGAAACAATGGGGACATTGGATGATCAAGATACTAAAGAAGCACTCAAGAATGATAAGGCCATTAAGGACAAACTAAATGAATTCTGAGGAACTTTCCCAGATTGAGATGTCATTATAGGTTCTTGGAGCAAAATCGATAAACTAAACAGTAATAAGTCACCAGGACCAGATGGTATTCACTGAAGAGTTCTGTAGTAACTCAAAAGTGAAATTGCAGAACTAATGAATGTGATATGTAACCTATCATTTAAACCAGCTTCTGTACCAGATGACTGGAGGATAGCTACTGTGACACCAATTTTTTCAAAAGGCAACAGAGGCGATCCCAGCAATTACAGGCCAGTAAGCCTAACTTCAGTACTGGGTAAACTGGTCTAAACTATAAAAAGAACAGAATTATCAGACATAATAGATTAACATGATTTATTGGGGAAGAGTCAACATGGTTTTTGTAAGAGACATCATGCCTCACCAATCTACTAGAATCTTTTTAGGGGGTCAACAACCATGTGGACAAGAGTGATCCAGTGGATATAGTGTACTTGATTTTCAGCAAGTCATTGACAAGATCCCTCACCAAAGGCTCTTAAGCAAAGTAAGCAATCATAGGATAAAAGGGAAGGTCCTCTCATGAATCAGTAACTGGTCAAAAGATAGGAAACATAGGGTAGGAATAAATGGTCAGTTTTCAGAATTGAGAGAAGTGAATAGTGGTGTCCCCCAAGGGGTCTGTACTGCCCCAAGGGAGCAGTACAGTTCAACACATTCATAAATTAACTGGAAAAAAAGAGGTAGATAGTGAGGTGGCAAAATCTGCAGATGATATAGAACTACTCATGATAGTTAAGTCCAATGCAGACTGTGAAGAGTTACAAAGGAATCTCACAAAACTGGGTGACTGAGCAACAAAATGGTAGATGAATTCAATGTTGATAAATACCAAGTAATGGACATTGGAAAGCATAATCCCAACTAAACATATAAAATGATGGGGTCTAAATTAGTTGTTACCACCCAAGAAAAAATATCTTAGAGCCATTGTGTTCTCTGAAAACATCCACTCAATGTGCAGCAGCAGTGAAAAAAGCTAACAGAACGTTGGGAGCCATTAAGAAAGGGATAGATAAAAAGACAGAAAATATAATATTTCCTTTTTTATAAATCCATGGTTTGCCCACATCTTCAATACCATGTACAGATGTGGGTGCCCCATCTCAAAAAATATATACTAGAATTGGAAAAGTTTCAGAACAGGGTAACAAAAATGATCAGGGATATGAAGTGGTTTCCATATGAGGAGTGATTAATAAGAATGGGACTTTTCAGCTTGGAAAAGAGATGTCTATGGGCGGGATATGATAGAGGTCTATAAAATCATGACTGGTTTGGAGAAAGTAAATAAATACTCCTTCTCACAACATAAGTAGTAGGGGGTGCGGACTGAAATTAACAGGCAGCAGTTTTAAAGGAAGTATTTTTTCCACACAATGCAGAGTCAACTTCTGGAACTCCTTGCCAGAGGATGTTGTGAAGGCCAAGACTATAACAGGGTTCAAAAAAGAACTAGATAAGTTCATGGAGGATAGGTCCATCAATAGCTATTAACCAGGTTGGGGCAAGGATGGTGTCCTATCCTCAGTTTGCCAGAAGCTGGAAATGGGGAACAAGGGATGGATTACTCGATGATTACCTGTTCTGTTCATTCCCTCTGAGGCATCTGGCATTGGCAGCTGTTGGAAGACATGATACTGGGCTATATGGATTTTTGGTCTGACCCACTATGGCTGTTCTTATGTTCTTAATATAATAGGGACCATCATTTGAAGAACTGAATGTCATTCAATGGTGTGTTTGAATGGCTTCATCTCAGCTCAGTCCTTTGTGGACAAGAGTCTGCATCAGAAAGCTGCCTTTACTGTAACTGGCAACCTTTAGAGACACGAAGTGAGCTTTCAGGACAAGTTCACAGCACACTGCAGGGAACCATCTGTAACAGTTTGCACTGCTACTGCCTGTACTGTATACAGCTGGTAGGTAAGCAGAGAGTTTTAGTTTTCGGAGTGACAGTCAAGGATTCTTCTCAAGCAATACAATCATACAAAAAAGATGTTTTAAAAAATCAAAGATGCCATGAGAATTGGAAAGCTATATAGTAATCTGTATAAATATAAGCTACTGCACTGAAAAATATAAAACAGAAAACAACACAATTGTCCATTAATATTTAACCATACTTCTGAATAAATCCTACTTTTTATATTATAGTTTAATATAAGTGTTTAATTAGAAAAACTGAACTTTAGTACAATTAAAATGGGTGATATTTAGAATTTGAGTGCGATTTTCAAAAACGCCCAGTGTATGTCTTATTCTGCTTCTATTGAAGTCAATGGTAAAACTTTGATTGAGTTCAATGGGGAGAGATTTAAGACAACGAGTGTATGGAAAATTCCACCCTTTGTGCTTACTTACCAGCAAGAGTACTGGTATGCCTGAAAGCTCGGACCTGGGAATCCGACAAACCAGTCAGAAGAGAGATCACTGTATCCATCATATATTCATCATAAATTATGCTATACTGACACTGTCGAATCAGCACTCCAATGAACTCACAAAAGTTTGATCGAAATTTTTTCCATTGTGGCCCAGGCATGGTAAGAGGATAATCACCACTGTCCTGAAAAAAAGAGAAAAAAAATAATACCCTATATTACAAATGCTTCCCATTCAATCCTATTTTATACACAGAATTTGTATTCTACAAAAAGGAAAACATATGCAATTTACTGTTGTGTATATGGATTTCCCTTTCTGTTAGGGCTGGATCCTGCATCATTGAATGGGAACTTTAGTATTGACTGCACTGGGCACACAATCAGGTTCTAGTCCACTTTTCAGTCGCCATTACATGGTAGGAGTGAGAGTGTGAAACCTTCAGTTCAGTGCGATCAGTCACCTCTCCCTTACTATCCTCCCAACCTCATCATTCCAGACATCGCTGCATTCCAATGGCACTGCACATCCACAGTTTGTAAGTGCTTTGTTATCCTCAGAAGTGAAAGGACTACATGCAAAATATACACTTAGTGGCAGCTTTAACTACAGAGTGACTGCTGTCTCTCCATAATATCAGTGATCAGGTATTCCATCAAAACAACCCTATAAAACTTGACTGTTTCAGAATTAAATGCTCAAAAGTCAGGTAATACCAAAGTTAAAGTTTCTGTGGAGTTTTAAGTCTGCTTCCTTGTGCATATACTTTTTGATACATCCTTTAATTATGTGATCAAATGATATTATTTCCTTAGGACTCCTCTCTCATAGCAGACTGAAATGTGCAATGTAAATAAGCAGTTGTGAAACACTTATTTTCAAATAACTTGTTAGTATTGAAGAAGAAAGCTGCACAAAATACAATTACTATCTGGCATCGAACAGTAAAATAATGTATTTTATCTATACAAATCAAATATGCACACAAAAACCTAAAAGAACATTAAGGTTGCAAAGTCAAGCAGATAAAAGCTGTGAAATGCCACATAGAATCTCAGAGTTGGAAGGGACCTCAGGACATCATCTAGTCTAACCCCCTGTTCAAAGCAGGACCAATCAGATATCCCTAAATGGCCCCTTCAAGGATTGAACTCACGACCCTGGGTTTAACAGGCCAATGCTCAAACCATTGAGCTATCCTGCCCCTACCAGCCACAATGCCAGTCCCCTATGCAACCTTAATTCATCCCCATATACATGCAGTAAGATACAATCTTTAATTACATGATTGCATATGATTTTTTCCACAAGACACTGCATTATTCAGTGCTCAAAATGGAAACATCTTGGTGAAGACCTTGGTGAAGACTCAGGGGCGGTCTATGGGCCAGATGGATGTCAATATGAAGGCATCTTGAATATCGAGAGTCAACCACATGCCTTTTTCTAGTATGGGATGACCGCTGTTAGTGTGACAATAAGAAACTTGGACTTGCAAAATGCAGATCCAGAATTGGTCTCCATTCACCTTTGTTCTTGGATATCAGGAAGTAAGCTGACTAGAACTTTGTGCCCTGATATTCCACAGGAACACACTCTATTACTCTTCATTGCAATAAGGAGCTCACCTCTTGGGCGAAGTTGCTGTCATGAGTGTGATCCCTGAAGAGTGATCGAGGGAGAGAGGGGGCTGTGGATGAGGTAGTGTGATGAACTCAATCATATGGATGACATTTAGCACCCATTTGTCCATTGTTATTGCACTTTAAGCTTGGGGGGGAAAGGGAAAGAGGGATGGTGGTTGCCTGGTGGTAGGCAAGGTGGTTGCATGGTGGTTGCTGGCTGTTGAGAATATTCCAGAAGTATCTTTTAGCTGGGGGTTGCATCGGAATGTAGGAAGTCTGTGAAGGTGGTCCTGGGGGCCAGGATCTGTGTGTCTTCTACTGCTTCTGTGGAGGCTCATAAGGTCTCTGGTGGAAAAACTGGGAGGACTTGTAGCATTGTGTGGGCAGTAGAACCTACTCTTCAGGGAAGGTGTATGAATATCCAGCAAATGTAGGGTAACTCTGGAATCCTTGAGGTATGAAGTGAATCATCCATTTTCTGATTAAAAAGATGAGATTCATGAAAATTGAGGTCTTTGATAGTGTTCTGTAACTCCCTAGGGAAACCAAGAGAGTGGAGCCATGACTCCCTCCACATGACTGTGCTCAAAGTCATAGACCCTGAAAATGTATCCACCATGTCCACTGAAGTGTTGTTCTTGCAACCAGTTTCCCTTTCTCCATGATCATCTGGAAGTGAGCTCGGTCTTGCTGTGGAAGTTTTCCAGTAAATTACTCCAATTTGCTATAATTCAGGAAATCATATTTAGCTAGTAAAGCCTAATGGTTTGAAATCCTGAATTGAGGGCTGGCCTTGAGTCCTGAAAGGTCCAACTTCTTGCCCTCTTTGCTGCATGGTGTGGAAGATGGGTGCTGCTGGACCATAAGTGAATTCGGGTGAGGGGGGGAGGAAGGGCACTCCTTAGCTGGAACCCCTCTTTGGGGGTAGGTGTGCCTGTGGCCAGTGTATGCCATACTGTCCTAGCTGGCTCAATGATGGCATCATTGATTGGCAAAACAGCTCTAGCTGCTGCAGAAAAATGAAGTATATCCAGGAGTTTATGCTGTGTATCCTGGATTTCCTCTATGGGGATGTGAAGTCTCCTACCAATCTTCGGAGTCTTCTTGAGGCGAAGGGGATACTGAGATTACTGCCTCATTTCGTGAGGAAGATGAAAATCTCTCCAGTTCCGTGACACCATTGGAACTGGGCTAAGAGGATCCTCTTCCAGCATTGGCTCTGATCATCTATTCGAAGGTGCCCTTAATTGGGAAGCAGGTGAAGTTTCCCTTGAGAACTGGAGGGGCTTGGGGGGAAGGGGAAGGAGAGTACTGGGACTGAACTGGACTAGTATGCTGGATCTGGAGGGTGTTGTGGCAGGCCCCATGGTGGATATGGAGGATATTGACATGATGTAAATGGTCTTCTGGAGTACCTATACCGGTGATAGGGGATTGACCAACAGGCTGGATCCACCTGAAATTGTGCAGGTCCCCATAGGATAGGATACCAGTGGCTTTGGAGTGGATGAGGAAGCAGCTGTTGCATGGACATGATGGTCTCCATGATCATACACAGGAGTGGTATGGTAAGGGTGGTTCTTCTCCTAGTTCTGACTCATTAGGAGAGGAAAAGGCAGACTCTGATTCCAATGAATCTTTGGAAGTGGAGGGATCTGATGGAGGGGGAGACTCTGGATCCAGCAAGGCAAAGACATCTTGAGGTGGAGCCGCAGCTCCAGATCTCTCTTGTTTATGGGATCTTTTTCTCATGCCTGTGGGTCTTGGAACATACTGTCTCCTTGGACCAAGCTGGTGAAGGGAGTATGCATCTTGGATTTGGAGGAAGGCTAAGTCCTATGCTTATGGGAGTGCTTCTTTATCTTCGGACTAGGCCCTGCAATGGGATCTGTAGGGGTGATTCCGCCAACATCAGAGTTGGATGTAGTAGTGGGAGGCACACTCCTCCCTGAATCAAACCTGGATCTAAGTGTGGTCACATGGCAAGCACCATGAGATGCTTCCAGAGGAGAAGTGCCTGGCCTTCTCGGGTGTGGCTGGGGAAGGACTGGCAAACACTGCAGCTGGCTGGGTTGCAAGTTTCTCCCAGGCAGTGGTGGCAGCACTGGCTGTTGTCACTGATTGAGAAGGATTGTAAGCAGGAGGCACAGAATTTGAAGACTGGAGTTCTGGGCATAATCCAGTACCCATATGGGGGGAGGGGGAGAGAGTGAAAACCCTAAAGTCTATTTAAAGCAATTGCTAAAACTATAAACTCTTAAACTAAGAATAAAAGTGGTAAAACTGCTATAAAAATCTCTAAAACTATTTACAAACATCCTTTTTTAGAAGTGTGTCAGAGATGAGGACACTGAAAGTTCTGAATGGACCATGCGGTAGTAAGAAGGTACTGGAGACACAGTTGGTCCACCCCGTCTTTTATCGCCTCAGATGGAAATGAGGTGAGTCAGGGCACATGTGCATTTTGTTGGAGTAAGATATATGTTAAAAGCCTCAGAATGCTAGGTTTATGAAGAAGAACTCTGTGTAAGTTGGCCCAATAAAAGATATTACTTCACCCACCTTATCTCCTGATTATGAGAAACCATTTTTATGTCAAGTCATGTTTGAAAGAGAAAGAGGAAGGATGATGGACAAAGAAAAGAGTGATCTTGAAATAACTGAGTTACTGGATACTTACTGAGGCAAAGATTAATCATTAAAGGTTGGTACTATCTAACCCATATAAAGGATCTATGATCTCACTTCCCTTAAGTGTCTGCACCTTATATAGCAGGGGTGTCCAACCTGAGCCTGAGAAGGAGCCAAAATTTACCAGTGTATGTTGCCAAAGAGCCACAGTAATACTTCAGCAGCCCAAGCAATCAGCACCTCCCCGTCCCTCTCCACACCTCCTGATCAGCTGTTTTGTGGTGTGCAAGAGACTCTGGGAGGGAGGGGGAGGAGCAAGGGCATGGCAGGCTATATGGAGGAGGCGGGATCGGGTGGAGTGGGAGCAGGGCCTGTGGCAGAGATAGCTCCAGCCCCAGAGTCGGTGCCTATACAAAGAGCTGCATACTAAGAGCTGCATGTGGCTCCAGAGCCACAGGCTGGCCACCCCTGATGTACAGAAATGGATTTGAAAAGCCCTGCCTCTTCATTCACTGCCAGTCCTCCTCCTCCACTCTTCAGCTTCCATTCTCCAACTCTGATTCTCCTCCTTCTGAGTTTCAAGAACTCTTGACAGGATATCTCTCAGCTGTCACTAGCCATTTGATTCCCCACCCTCCACACTCTGAATATTTAAACAATTCAAGGCTGAAGGGGTTACATATATAAAACACCAAAGTCAATGGACAACTCCATGATTCAAAAATAACTTTAGATTTCTTAGGCAAGATCTCTTCCTTCTGTGACCCCTTGCTGTAACTATCCTTTAACCAGCAGTGCCTGATCCTACTCCCATTACAGAAGTACCACTGACTTCAGTGGTGTGGGATAATTGTTTAAGTGTCCTTTTGTCTCTCTCAATGTTTCTAGTAACTACCATTTACACATTTTTAGTATTTTATTTTTATTACTCTGCTAATTTCTGTATATACGTTTTCCATACAATGCAACCTTCTAACTTCTTATCTATTTGTTTAAATTGTCACTTCATCTTTCTCACTACTCTCAGAGCTTGTCTACACTGAGAAGTTGTCAACAAAACTTCTGTCTTTCACAAGTACTTAGAAACCTTGACACAGCCTTCTTGCTAAAAGCTGTGTGATGTACAGTACACAAGCCCC
Source organism: Sternotherus odoratus (assembly GCA_032164245.1). Lineage (NCBI taxonomy): Eukaryota > Metazoa > Chordata > Testudines > Kinosternidae > Sternotherus > Sternotherus odoratus. The sequence continues at coordinate 39,791,185 of JAVMKO010000009.1, read as the reverse complement.
TCAGTCAGTACAGTTTCTTCTATTAAGATATTGCTTATCCATTAGACTAAAGCCCAGTGGTTTCTGAAAAGCCCCAATGCCCATCAAACAAAATCATGCTGTTTTGAAGGAAAATATATTGCAATCTTATATTTCCCGTTTTCAAAAACTCTTCAGTGTAAATATTTATATACTATACCTCATCAAATTCCTCAGTCATTTTCCTGATGATTTCTGCATTTTGCATGTTCCTGAACATTTCAATTCTTACAGTACCTGTGATATAATGAATGAACAATTATAATTAGTCTACTTGACTTCTATACACACACCACTCATAATATCAGTCCATTTTAAAGTTTTTCCACTGCTATGCAATTTGAAACTGGTTTGAAAGCTCATCTAGCAGTAATGTTAGCAGGAATATTCTTAACAAGACATGATAGAACCTGATGTCAAGAGAGGGAGAATCCCAGGCAGTTGTAAGATTCCAAAGTGCCCTCCCCCTGAGCCATTACTGGTGGCATTGTGTAAAGTTAGCAGTGTCATTCTTTCAATGAGAAGTTAACTAATATCCCATAATATGCTTGTTCATATAGAAGTTAACAATTTAAAAACATTTTTCAAGAATTGCTTATACACCAGTTGTTCTGTGAAACACTATAGGACTGGTAGCTAGAATATCCCCATCTTTCTATTTGTACAAATAATACATTTGATATGGAAGTAATTGAAAAAAAAACTATATAAGGAACTCCACATGCCTTTTTTCAATTAGCTTTCAGAGTAGAACATTTTAAGTTTTATGGTAAAACCACATGAATATTATCTTTCTGATTCAGTGTCCATTATCGTATTAATCATCAAAATTATTTGTCAAAACTATGACTAAAACCAGAATGATAGAATACTTGCATATTAAATTTGTTGATGAAAAATAAAATCAATATATGTGACTCAAATAATTTTATGTCAATTTAGTGCAACTGATTGACTGCCCACCACTAAAGTGGAGTGCACTCTGGGTTGGAATTCAGCAGCCTTTCTGTGCTTTGCATTCACTGTATGAGAACATTTTAACAGAAGAAATGAAAAAATATATAAAAAAACTATACAGGAATATTTATGGAGCCATATATCCTGTCCACATTCTATATGTCATACCCACATTCCAAATTAGTTAATTACATTAGGAACAGCACCCTAACTTTTGCAAAAATTTCCACCAGATCTGCAAAGTCCTCATTTTTACATCCACAAAATTCAAATAAAAAGATTGAAACCTAGCTTCTGGGGAAAAAATGCTATATAGTCCCAGACAAAAATCTGTTTAGATTTAAGTAACTTAAATTACTTAAATTACACATCAGTAATTTAAGGGTATAAAACATTGTGGGGATGCTGAAATTATTTTCAGAACAATAATTACAAACACAGGAAACCTAAAATATGGAAATCCAGTTTCACATGAACTCTAGCTTTCCTGGATTTGTACTACTTGTTTCTGTAATAATCACAACATCCCTGTAATCTTTTATATCCTGATTACCAATATACACTCAATCTTAATACTGTTTGTTAGTTCAGTAATTTCCTTTCTTTTAAGAAATTATTCAAACTCTCATGTATAAACACTAAATAAGAATCCCAAAATGCTACCTTGAGATACTTCTAATAATTTGAAGAAATATAATAATGTTAAATCATTTTTTATATTTTAATTCTTCTATTTTAACTTCCTTACTTGTGATACACAAAGAATTTATTGTGCTTTGTTTTTATATTTTTAGCTATTTCCTCTTTTAAATCCATTTTAATCCTCCTAAGTTTTCTCCTACTGTAATTCATACTCCTCTTACTGGCTTCACTAGGGTTAATTTTCCAAAGTTTGAAGAAACTCCAGTCAATTCAAATAACCTCTTAAACCTTTTACTGTTTACTCATAGTGGGTTACTCTTACCATCCTGTTTTCCTTTTTGTTCAGAACTATTTATGCATTCTGCCACTCTATTATTGTAATCTTAAAGTAGCATCCACGCATTATCTAAGGATTTTACTTTCCTTGCTTTTTACTTTGCCTCCCTCCTTTTATTGAAATTTCCCTTTTCAAAGTTCAGCATCACTGTTAGCTTTAGATACCTTTCCTCCCAAATGGGATGTTGAACATACTTAAATTGTGGTCACTATTACTAAATGGCTCAGCTACGGTTACTTTTGAACCAACTTCTGTATGTTATTTAAGTTCAAGTTAAGAATTGCCTTTCCTTTTCTGTGCTCTAGAACGAGCTGTTCCAAGAAGCACTCGCTGGAAGCATTGAAAAATTTTCTCTAAACAATCCATATGCAAATGCTTGCAGTCCCCAACTACTATCATTTTGTTAGACTTTGGTGCCTCTGATCTCTCTTACTATATTGTAAACTCAGGGTATGCTACAATGCAGTTGGCAGGTGTGATTCCCAGCACAGGTAGAGACACACACATTATCTCAAGCTGAGCTAAAAATAGCAGTGTGGATGTTGTGGCAGGGAGGCAGCTCAGGCTAGCACCCAGGGAGTTAGGCAAGCTTAGCCAGCTAGCCCAAGCTGTTGCTTGTGCCACAACATGTACCAGATATTTTTAAGTTCTCAAGATGAGTGAATGCAAATCTGTCTACCCATGCTGGGAATCACACCTCCCCGCTGCAGTGTAGATATACACCCAATATCCATTTCTTGAGCTAGAAGCTGGCGGTATAACCCTGCTGCCAAAAATATTTGTAATTTTACAGTTTGGAATTTGTATCCACACACATTCAACTATATGATCCACTCCACTCAGAATTATATCACACTATGTTCTATGGAATCCTATCAATGATCTTCCCCCACCTCTTTAGCCTAGTCTGTCTTTCCCATACACTTCCAGTGTCCCACCGATTTTTGTCATTCCACCACATTTCCGTAATGCCAATTATATCAAGGCCCTCTTCCATTGCCAGACATTTCAATTCATCACCCTCTCCTCCCCTTGATATCTATCTTTATACCTGGCAGGCAAGCCAGTGAAAGTTATCTTACAATCACTATATACCTAGCTGTTTATATTCCTGATAATCAAACTCCCTATCAACGCAGCCTAACGTTTGTGTCCCAACTGTAATACCACCTCCTGGAGCAACCTTTTCATTGTGCGAAGAATTATTAGCTTCCTCTATATTTCAGTGAGAAGGTAGGCCTCATCTAAGGGGATGAGACTACCTTTCTCAACAAGAAAATCGGGGGAGTCAGTTCTGAGGTGGGCCTGCTTCACAATGTCCCCATATGCAGTCTCTACAAACAGTTCTATTTCTTTCTGCTCATTCATTTCAACACCTCTGGCTCAGGATGGGCTCTATGGGCCATGAGCTCCTTGCACTAATTTCGTTATAAAGAACTGAGGGATAATTCAGGGCACAATGTACCGGCTCTGAAAACTTCCAAGCACTGATATATCTGATTCATTACGTGCAGCTGCACCAAGACTTTATAGAAATAAAGCACTGCCTCATTTACTAACTTTGTTCAAAGCAGCCATGATTTGTAGATACTTGCTTCAGCGGTTTAGTTCAATCGGAAACTTTGCAACTATACCTGACCAAAATGGTGTGCATAGTGATAACCTCATTGTGAGCCATCAGAGCAACAAGGGAGCTGCTTTGTGAAGTAGCTGTTGTACAAAAGTCATGCAGCAACAGTTCAGTGTCTCAATTATTAAGCTTCAAGCAGCCAGAGTCAATGGCACAATCAATGAAGCAAAGACCAGCTTACTGCTTGACTTGATATCCACATAACATTTTCATTAAAAAACTAGAATGATATAAAATAAACATAGCACATAAGAAATGTGTTTCTAGTGGGGTTCCACAAAGATAAATTCTTGGTTCTATGCTAATTTAACATATTTATTAATGACCCCTGGCGCAGTGGCGCACGCCTGTAATCCCAACTGCTTGAGAGGCTGAGGCTGGTGGCTCGCTCAGGGGTTCTGGGCTGCTGTGTGCTATGCCTCAGGTGTCCAGAGCTCCTGACAGCCTGGCCAGCGGATAGCTGGAGGACTGGCTAGAACAACATCTATGACATGTTGTGATCTGCGCTCTCTCTGTGAGGGCTGATTGACCAAATGATCAAGGTGATTAATGACCTGGAAAAAAATATAATATCACTGATAAAATATGCAGATGACACAAAAACTGGAGGAGTAATAAATATTGAAGAGGACAGGTCACTGACTCAGAACAATCTGGATCACTTGTAAATTGGGTGCAAGCAAACAATAGCATTTTAATATAGAATCATAGAAATGTAGGGTTGGAAAGGGACCTTGAAAAGTCATCAAGTCCAGCCCCCTGTGCCGAGGCAGGAAGAAGTAAACCTATACCATCCCAGACCTAGACGTAGGTATATGTTTAACCTGTTCTTAAAATCCTCTAATGATGGTGATTCCACAACCTTCCTTGAAAGCTTGTTCCAGAGTTTAACTACCCTTATAATTATAAAGTTTTCCCCACAATTTTACCTAAATGTCTCTTGGTGCAGATTAAGCACATGATTTCTTCTCCTACCTTCAGCGGACATGGAGTACAACTGATCGCCATCCTCTTTACAACTAAACAGATTGAGCTTCTTAAGTCTATCACTGTGAGGCAAGTTTTCCAAACCTCAAATCATTAATGTAACTCTTTTCTGAACACTTATCAACATTTCAACATAATTTTTCAGGTGTGGACACCAGAACTGAACTCAGTATTCCAGTAATGGTATATGCAAAAGTAATACCATCTTCTTACTCCTACCCTCAGCAGCATTGCAATGGGAACCATCTGACCACAAGTTATATATAATGACCTCTAACTCCTATTCAGTCACTGTTTCCAGAATACAGTTTCCTATTCTGGAAATGTGGCCTACTTTCTTTATTCCTATATTTATGACTTTTTGCCTTTGCCAGTATTAAAATGTATATTATCAGAGAGGTAGCCATGTTAGTCTGGATCTGCAATGTATATTGTTTGCTTCAACCCAATTACCACAAAGCAATCTAGAACGCTCTGTATCAGTGACCTGTCTATGTTATTTACCACTCCACCAATATTTGTGCCATCTGCAAGATTTACTAGCTATGGGTTAATATGTAATTCTAAAGCATTCATAAAAATATTGAATAGCATTGGGCCAAGAACAGATCCCTATTGACCCCACTAGAAAAACCCTCACTTGATGAGGATTACCGTATTTTTCGCCCTATAAGACGCACTTTTTCTTCCCCAAAACGGGGGGGGGAAAAGTTGGTGCGTCTTATAGGGCGAATGTCTTATAGGGAAAAAAAAAAAAAGCGCCTCGCTCTCCCGTCCCCGCCGCGCGGGCGGGCTGCCGAGGTTCCCCCCTCCCCGCCGCGGGCGGGCTGCCGGGAGCGTCCCGGTTCCCCTCTCCCCGCCGCGGGCGGGCTGCCGGGAACATTCCCGGCAGCCCGCCCGCAGCGGGGAGGGGGGAACCGGGACGCTCCCGGCAGCCCGCCCGCGGCGGGGAGGGGGGAACCTCGGCAGCCCGCCCGCGCGGTGGGGACGGGAGAGCGAGGCGCTTTTTTTTTTTTTTTGGTCCGGATTTTTTATTAAAAAACGAGGGGGCATCTTATAGGCCGGAGCGTGCTATAAGACGACAAATACGGTACCTATTAACATTTACTTTTTGAGATATCAGCTATGCAGTTTTCAATCCAAAAGATCTGGAATTTGTGAGAAGCAGGATATTTTGTGGTGATATCAGCTGGACTTAAAAGAATAAAGGGGAAAAAATGCCATTTCTTGGTCAGAGAGGAATGAGAACAAAACTATCATTCCCCAGTTATTGAATGGTAGAAGAGTAGAAGGAAGAGAATAAAATGCAGTCAAATCTTGCTGAGGTTGCCAGAGTCTGATCAGACTTTCAAAACTGCACATGCTAATCTGAAGGTATTTGTGACCTTATTGAGATTTGTGAACATGACGATGTAGCCCTTACACTTATGAAAATCTGGCCTAGTATGTGCTGCAGAAACAAGCTGAGAGACTCGTACATGGTCAGCTTCATACTCTGAGTTTCAGAGCAGGGAAGCCCACAAAAAAGAATAAAACCTTGGAAGAAACTCTGGGAGACAATCAGAAGGAAGCTTTCATGTACTCAAGACTACCAGTTTTTTAGGGTAGTGTTCTAAGTTATTGGCAAAAAAATAAAATAAACTGCTAACTGTTCATATTAACTGGAACAGTCACTAGAGAGCTAGAAACTAGACACTTGTGGAGCTACCAAGATGCAGTACGGTGTTTGGAAGTGGAGTTCCAGGGAGAAGCAAAATGCAATCCAAGTTTGAATCATTAGATATGATCAGTGAAGAGGTTGCATCTATATGAAGTGGAAGCAAAGTCTTAAGGAGCATAATTTAAACAGCATGGAGATCCAAGTGCTGCAAGACTGAGAGAAGAAACTAGGAGAAAGCAGGGAATTCTGGATGCCATTATACAAATGCTTTGAGAGGAACTGAGAATAAAGCTATTAATGATTATTAAGAAAAGAAAAGAGGCAGAGGCCTGAACTGAGGAAAACAGTGGAGCCTGTTGTCTTATTTTCTGTACTTAACAGAAAAATCTTGGACTGACGGGTGATCTTTAACTGCCATCAGAACAACTTATACTGAAGCTGAGGCTACATAAATTGTGGCTATATATAAGATTTTTTTTAAGGCAGTGTAATTAACCTAGAACAACAATTAAACTAGAACAACATACCAAGAGATATGATGCATTTTCCCTCACTTAAAAGTCATTATATCAGGATTGGATATTTTTCTAGAAATACACTTTAGCTCAACCAGAAGTTACAGGCTTGACAAAGGAATAACAAGTGAACATACAATGAAGTCATATTAGGTGAACATAATGGTCTCCGCCTGAGAAGAATCTAAGATTTTGCAAAGCAGAATAGTGTTTAATTTAATTTAACACTGCTACACTGTTTCGTGACTACCTTAAACTCCCAGTCTTTTCAACACGTTTCATCAAAGACATGAAAAAACAACATTATTATTGCTTCTGGACAGCACCCTGCTCAAAATAAGTTTTCAGACTAAGGCAAAATAACTTTTAAAATCAGTGCAGATTATTTTGGAAGGTTACAACTGAAAGGTTTGATTATTTTTAATGAAACAATTCAATAATTAATTATTTAGTGCCAACAATTAATTTGGCACTATACAATATGAAAAAATACAGTCCCTGCCCCAGAGTTTAAAGAGGGAGTTTTTCAAAGGCACAAAGATCAGACAGTCATCTAATTCCAACTAAAAACCTCCTTCACAATCTAAAAACAAATTAGTTCTCATAATGTTAATAAATTTCATATAATCATTAACAGTTATATCACTCACTCTAGCCGTAATAATCTAAGACGCCTAAACAAAATCCAGTCACAAAAATACTTTTTATTAAAACTTTTTATTCGTTTTCACAAATGGAAATATTTGTATAGTACAAAGAGAAAAAGCAAACAAACAGTTTATGAAGTACCTACATAGAACGAATCGTTATATAATTTTGTCTGATATGTATTGCTTTCAGAGTTTCTTCATAGCTGGCAAGATCTCTCTTTGCATTATTTATACAAATACACTTTTCTCTGTTAATTAGCAGGACTTTGTTTCCCATGTGGTTGAAGACTTCACCAATATTCAAAAACACTATTTTTTTAAAATAAATTCCTTTTTTGAATGCTAGTTAATGTAACTCATCCAAGACGTCAGCATCAGATTTTGAAACAACAGAAGAACAAACAATGGATTAATAGGCAGAATACCTACTGGTTACCAACTGTAGTTGTTCCTCCATCATAGACTAGTGTGCAATCGGTGTGCAAGTCCACCATGTAAAGAAAAAAAAGTTCTTGCTCACTCCGCAGAGACAGTGCTGACAGTTTCATAAATTAATGTAAGATTTATTTGAGAGGGATGCCATTATTACAGAATGCCAAAGCAATTTTTTCTTATAACTTCAGATTCAGGAAGACAGTCCTCTACTTCAGTACCAGGCAAACTGGTTGCAACAATAATAAGGAACAGAGTTATCAGACACAGTGATGAACATGATATATTGGGGAAGAGTCAACATGACTTTTGTAAAGGGAAATCTTTCTTTAAGGATGTCAACAAACATGGTTATGGGTGATCCAGGGGATGTAATGTACTTGGACTTTCAGAAAGTCTTTAACAACGTCCCTCATCAAAGGTTTTTAAGCAAAGTAATCTGTCATGGGATAAGAGGGAAGGTCCTCTCACAGATCAGTAACTGGATAAAAGATAGGAAACAAAGGGTAGGAAAAAATGGTCAGTATTCACAGCAGAGAGATGTAAATAGCAGGGTGTCCCCCACCTCTGCGGGTTCTGAATTCTGCCCAGTGCTATTCAACATATTCATAATTGAGCTAGAAAAAAGGGTAAAGTAGTGGGGTGGCAAAGTTTCCAGACAATACTCAAGATAGTTAAGTGCAAAGCTGACTGTTATGAGTTACAAAGGGATCTCACAAAATGGGGTGACTGGGTAACAAAATGGCAGAAGAAATTCAATATTGATAAATGCAAAGTAATACACATTGGAAAACATAATCCCAGCTATACATACAAGATTATGGGGTCTAAATTAGCTGTTATCATTCAAGAAAGAGATCATTGTGTAAAGCTTTCCAAAAACATTTGACTGCAGTGGCAGTCAAAAATGCCAACAGAATGTTAAGAACCATTAGAAAATGGATAGGCAGTAAGACAAATATAATGCAACTATATAAACCATGGTTTGCCCATACCTTGAATACTGTATGCATTTCTGGTTGCCCTGTCTCAACAAAATATATTAGAATTGGAAAGGCAGAGAAGAGCAACAAAAATGATAAGGGGTATAGAATAGCTTCCATACGAAAACTGATTAAAAAGAATGGGACTGTTCATTTTAGGGGAAAAAAAAGAACTAAGGGGGGATTATGATAAAGTTCTAATAAAATCATCAATGGTGTGAAAAAAGGGAATAAGGAAGTGTTATTTACTCCTTCACATAACACAAGAATCAAGGATCGCCCAATGAAATTAAAAGGCAGGTTTAAAATAAACACAAGGAAGAACATCTTCACACAATGCACAGTCAACCTGTGGAACTCATTGCCAGGAGATACTGTGAAGGCCAAACGTATAACTGGGTTAAAAAAAAATTAGATAAATTAATGGATAGCTCCATCAGTGACTATTAGCCACAAGGAGCAGGGACGCAACCCCATGCTCTGGGTGTCCCTAAACCTTTTACTGCCAGAAGCTGAGACTGGATGACAGGGAATGGATCACTCCCAATTGCCCTTTTCTGATCATTCCCTCGGAAGCATCTGGCAACAGCCACCGTATGAAGATAAGATAATGGTCTAGATAGACCATCGGTCTGACCCAGTATAGTCATTATTATGTTCTTATTCCAAAAATGAACCCCTTTTGGATTTCTCTCTCTGTGCTCCTTTTTATTTTTCACATGCCTTTCCAGAAATGAATGCCCTTTGCTCTCTAGCTTCTCCTTTGTATTCTTTTTAGAATGCTATTTATGGCATTCTAAGGGCACGTGCATGAAATAAATATAGAGAGCACTGACTTTTTTTCCAATCATCAAATTCTTCTCTCTCATATATAAGGTTTTTTTGTTGGTGTTCTAACACCTGCTTCTTACCCTAGTTCAAAGTTTTCCAGTGTCTCATCCAAATTAAAATACAACTTGTCTGTTAATATAGTCTTTGGGAAGGGAAAGGAATGGCGTGTCAGAAGAACTGTATGCCAGGTCAGTAGCAGTGTTACTAAGTGGGATCATTTTCTATTCCATCCCCAACACTCACACTCTATCAGTCTCCCAACTTCCTTCACATGCAATACAAACTGACAAATGCTCCCAATACCTCACTGCATCTGTAATCCCCAAATGAGTGACAGAGAGTGAAAAGAAGCTCTTAATGGCTGGTCACTTAGCCCTGTTTCCTTAAAGGGTTCTCCCTTAGTCTCCAATTGTCAGATATTCTTCTTTTGCAGCTGGTGTCTATTTACCAGCCTGGATGGGAGACAGAAGGGGCCACACTAGTAAACAGATATGAGCTGACAGAAGGGGCCAGTGTAGACATAGTCTCTCTGAGGCTACATCTGCACTGCTAACCAAGGTGGGGGGTTTATAGTGAGATAACGAACATACAATAATGAAGACAAAGGAACTGTAGGTTTCTGTGAGGTAGCTAGGCACGATTTTCACTGGTTCTTGAAGAGCTTCATTGTTTTTTTAACACATTTTCAAATCACCACCACACTTACCCATCTTGTTTTGCTAGAAAGTTTCAGTGTTACCATTTTATTCTTAACATACTTTCCTTCCTGAAGATTGTAGCTACAATATGAGCAGTTTTCATATATTTTATAACTTACTTTGCTCGGTTATAGATTTTTTTTTCAGTGTGCCCAACTTCATGAAATCATTAAGAATCAGGTTCAGGCCAGGGAAGCACATCCTACTGCAATAATAATACAGCACATCCTACTGCAATAATAATATAGTCCATTTAACGGACTAATTCGGGCAAGGGGGTGTCCGTTAAATGAAAAAGTCCGTTATTTAATAATAAAAAAAACCCGAGCTGTCGGAGCAGCAGCCCGACTGCCACAGGGTCGGAGTGGCAGCTCCGCAGCCCGCCTGCTGCTGTGACCCGGGCGGCAGCCGGGAGCCGGCAGCCAGCCTGCCCACTGGCGGAACTCGGGCGGGAGCCGGCAGCCTGCCCGCTAGTGGGACCCTGGCGGGAGCCGGCAGCCAGCCCGCCCGCTGCCTGGACCCGGGCGGCAGCCGGCAGCCAGCCCGCGAGAAATGGATTTGGGATGCATCATACTTGCTCAGAAATTTTATCCGTTGCATCCGAAGTCCATTAAATCGAGGTTTTACTGTATGTGGATATTTGTCCATTATGATATCCCATGATGCTTTCATATAACTGGCAGTCAGTCAGCAGAGCCAATTCTTTTCCACTAACAAGCTTCTCTAGTATTTCAGATACTTCACTACTACTAAATTCTGAAGTATATCTATCTGTTCTCTCCTGTTCCAATGCTCTTGTAAAAAACTGGTTGAGGTGTAATTATCACAAAGATTATGATTCCTTCCTCCTGTACATTTGTCCACCCATCTCTAAGTACTGACAAAATGCTTCAGTGAGGTTTTTTTTCATGAATAGTTTGCATCACATATTCATATTTCAGCTGCAGAAGAGACTTGCTCAAAGAATGTCTGCTGGATAAATGGTATGATAGTCTTTAAATGCTGCCGGCCACTAACTATTTAAAGTGACTGATAATGGACTACTGGAAGTATATATTGCCCATCAGGGGGCTTGGTCAATTATTTTGTTGATATTCAGGTGTCATCTTGTCTACAAAGGAAGTCATTGTTGGGAGCCTTTTGAATATAGTTGGTTGAGATGCTTGTTTTCCTAATGATTGAAGAGCTGAAATTGAGTGTACACCGGTGATATCGAGAAACAGAAGGACTTCTGGATTGAGAACATGTGCTGCAACTGCAACCACTTTCAGTGCCATTTACCTCACTTCTTATTCTTGACCTTTATTTACACTCATGGAGGATTTTTTAATGTCTGCAGGACATTTCATACATGTAAGGATGTGTCTGGTAAGACTGGTAACATCTGGTATTTCATTTGGCAGTATTTTCACAATGCAAGTCCTTTTTTATCTAAATGACTTTTCAGTGTGGGAATAGTTCCATATGTTAGATGCACCATTTTTGCTGAGGGAGAAGGGAAAAAAATATTAAGACCTCTTCCATGTTGGGTGTGGTTGGTTCCTCCGTTAGATATCAGGATCAAGACTCTCAGGCAGGATCCATTCCAGCCCCTCAAGATTTCCCTTCAACAACCTGCAAGCATAGGTCTCTTATCATCTGCCCTAAGGACTCCACAGAAACAGGCAGGCAGCAGAACATTTGTTTCCCTGCAGGACAGACCGTTTCAGCCTCCCACTGAGGGGAAGCAATGTCTCTGGGATGAGTGGGCTTCTCACCGGGGCTAGTCAAGCGGACAGCAGCCTCAGGGTACCAATTGCTTCTCCCCTCCAGATCACATTGTCTCCACATTAAACTCTATGTCCAGCACAGGGGCAGAAGCAGCAGCAATCCATAAGGCCCTGTTCTTTACCGCTTTTCTTTAGTAAACATGGGAGTGCCCTCTACTGACTGGGGACTGTAATATGCCCTGGAGGATTACATAGCCATACGGTATATAGGCCTACAGTATATAGGAATTGTAATTGCCTAATACTATGCATTTTTTAAATTTTGTCATTTGAAATACTTATTAGCTATTAGAAAGCATTTTGAAGGACTAATGAGCAGCAGTAATTATGTCATTTTAAACATTAATCTAAAAATTCTTTCACTGTTCATTCTGAGAGAAAATATTTCCTGTGAGTTTCTCTCTTTTTTTTAACATTTCTAATTTTTCCATTCTAGGCCTTCAGAAAAACCAGTAAATTCCTGGGATTTTTCCACTCTGTTGCCTCTGCCTGTGGCTAGGAGACTGCAACTGTTTCTTCTGGATGTGGACCTTGCTAATGTGATCCATGTTTGCCACCTTTATAGTGCATTACTGCAATGCATTCTATAGGGGGCTACATCTTCAATCAGTTCAGTTACTTGGGATGGTGCAAAATGCAGCAGCCTACAGACTAAGCAGAGCTTCTCAGTGGCAGCACATAATGCTAGTGCTCCGTGATATATCAGTTTCTGACTGAATTTAAGATGTTGGGATTATTACAGCCATAAATGGCTTTGGGACATTCACACTTGAGTCCTCTTCTGTCCGGGTCATACTACCACAGCTGCAATCCACAGAAGTACTTAAGCTGGATGCCTCTTGATTTCAAAACAGAGAAGGCTAGCATTCATGTTCCTTGTGAGGAGCCCTCTGTTCTGGAACAGCTTCCTAACCTAGATTGAAATAGCTCTGATCAACTGACCAGCAGGGCATGTTAGAAGGTGAATCTAATTCCACATGCTGTTGGGCTCTGATGGGGGTTAGATCAGGGGGCAAAGTCAGAGTGTTGCACTGTATTCTTCTGGCTGGTTAGTTTTATTTATGGTTTTTATAATTTATGGCGGACACACAGAAACTATAAATAAATACAATCAAATAAATGTTGCTGCTCTACATCAACTATGTGACCTACCTCAGACTAGCACACAGTGGGAAATGTCTCATTGTCTAGTGATTTATTTCAACTCCACGAGGAAGTTTGGTAATGTATTAACACAGTTCCAAAGGTGAATCAGATCCTGAAAAGGGAAACTCTACCAAACCTCAGCTCCAATATCCCAGTCACATGGTGGTTGCACTAAACCACAACTTCCCATGCATCCTGGACAAAATAGCTACTGTAAGCATAGTAGCTCCATGCCAGTAATACTATTACTCCTAAATTTCTTCATAAGCTGGTCCACTTTTGTTTTTACCCGTTTCCCCCCCCCCCCATATAAAACAAGCAAATTTCTTGTTAGTCATATGCTCCCCATTTCTCCCATTGTACAAAACAAGATTCCATACGGCAAGCATTATACCTCCACTTACCACAAAGCTAGGAGGCAAAAGACAACCACAGGAGGAATATATAGCCAGGCTCCACCCTCTTTCCCTCAGTCTTTTTTGCTTCCCCTGCTGGAAGTATTGAGTCCTTGCTCAGTCCTCTGTTACTTTTATTTCTAGCCCTATTTCTCAGAAGTAGTAAAGAAGGGAAGATGAAAGAGAGATCCTAAAAAGAAATTACAAAAAGAAAAGGATTTAACTATAGACTCCCAATGGATCATACAGGCTCCCAGACTACACATGAATAAGATCTCAGAGACACCTACAATTCCTTTCCCCACTCTGATACCCACAAGGCCAGTCCTTTCCATTTGTTGTGCTTGAAGCGTGGGAGTGCTAAAGCTCTGACGGAGCTCTCAGCAGGATTGGACATGCTAGCCTCTTACAGCTCTGAGGAACAAAAGTAGGATGCTTTTAGTTTTCCTTTCCCTCCAACCAACTGATCTTTATTTATTTATTTAAATGTTAAGAAGTAGCAGTCTTAATATGACTGAAAAGTCATCTAATGGACAAATCCAGTACTCTAAAATTTTATCAACCTTTAAGTCACTAACTATCCCAACATGTGGAAGGAAACAAGTGATGGGAGGAGTGCACAGATACTTGCAGTCTTCAAATAGTGCGAGAATGCTAGTTTGCGGTTTGGATGGCCACTTTCAGAAATCCGAAAGGCTATTTGGAGCTGATCATGACACAAATTTGAAAGCCATAAAGAAGTCAAAACTAAACATTAATTCTCATTCTATCCACATGCTTAATCTATAGTAAATTATCTGATATATTGAGTAAGGATATTAAACTAAACAGACACATTGAAACACTGTAAACAGAGTTACAATAGAAAGTTATAGGATCTTATCCAGTCTGATAAAGGATGGTACACTTCACAACAAAAGAATGAAGATTTAAGAATATTCTATTGAAATTAAATTTAGGGAACTGGATCTCTCTGATTAAATTAAAGCAGAATTTCCTCTAGAAAATATTATTGCTATTTTTGAGAATTTGTTTCAGACTTCATTTATTCAAGTTCTGAGCAGGGTCTAAAAACAGATGAGAAAAAATAATAGAGAAATTGGTCTCTTCTCTCCATATAGAAATTTCTAAAAATATAAAACATTTTCATTTTGAGAAAATTTTATCTTTTGATAAAAAAATTCAAAATGAAATTTAAAATAATGTTTTGGTCTAGTTTTGCTTAGGAAAATTCACACTTTCACCATTTGTTAATTCTTTACCCTCAACCTTTTTCCTCGGGTAAAACATGGAGGGAGCGCTAAAGTGCAAGAAATTGGGGAACACACATCTCTCAATTTTTTAATATCCCAACAACTTTTCAGCAGAAAAAAATGGGGGATAATTAAATTAGTAAATAAAAGTGTGTATGGGAAAAATACTTTCACTTTCTTTCATGTGGGGAAAATTTTTTAAATAGTGTTACTTTGTGTCCGTTTCTCTGATTTAAAGAGAAAGGTTAAAAGTAAAAGAAATGTTACTTCAAAAACTGTTACTCATTTTTTATTTTCTTTTATTTTTCTAGTTGCAAAAAACCAAACTGATAGTAGGCATTTCTCCACGATGATCAAAAATTTCAGTTTTCCCAACAAAAAATTTAACATAAAATTTTAAATTAAAAACATTTTTCCACAAAAAAAATTTCAACCCCCAAGTTTCACCAAAAATACTTGCATCTAAAAAAAATAAATCAACCATCTCTGCAACTAACTAATCTCTTGCTCAAATCCAGTACTTGGTACTGTTTCCTTTCCATAAGCAGGATGCTAGCAGGTTTAAACCAAATATCTTTAAAATCCTTCACTGGGATGTTTTTGATTCTCCTCTCGTATCAAGGGTAAAAATTCTGCTGCTTGATAGTGAAAAAACATTTTGAAACTCATAATACCACCCCGAGAAAAAGGAACAATATTCTGCATTAATGTCTTCTCTTATTTTACTGTTTCTCAAGTGCTTCACAAATATATAAACTACAAAGAGGGATGACTTCATCCACTATTGAAATACAGCTAATCGATGAATTTAGGTAGGCACAAAAGGAAACTATTTACCTGTAATTTTTGTTCTGACAAACCCCTCCAACTTGATTCTCACTTTTGAGTCATATTATTATGGAAGGAGCAGAAGTGACCCTTAGATTTTGGTTGCCTAACACTTGCCATTACAAAAAATTATTCAGACTGTTGTTTTGTCTAGAAACAAGCCTTTGAAATTTGGCATAAGGATACAGTTCTGGTTTTAAGGTGATGTCCTTTGGTGGCCCTATGTAAATTGGTAATGCGCTGTTAAAAATAATCATTTCTTGCATTCTGCTCATTTTGTCTTAAATTGATACCAATAACTCCAAACGTGAGCATTGTACCTGTACTGCCCCACTTCAGTGTGACTCCAATAGGGACCCAGAATGAACAAATGATCCTCTTCCTTCTGTCCTTCAAAGTATCTTTTGGCCTAGGTGAAGGTGCACTGGGCATCAAGTGAACATGAATTCCATGTCACTTTTTCTTCCACTGACTGGTAATAATTCTGAGCCCTTATTATTATTAAGGTCTCAAATCTCACTGAGAAATCACAATCTGGGAATAGATTCCAGATTTAAAATATGGCGCAAACAGCCCCTCTGACAAAGAATTTGCCAAAGCTAAGTACTTAGCCATGTGGTCCATAAATGGGGCTACTCATACCTGTGTAAGTTGCTGTTTCAGTATGTTATGCATATTCCTCTAATGACTGGTCCATAGTGAATCATAACCTTCTGCATCAGGCAGCTATTGTCATTTATCCATTAGTGCAAGTGCTAGGGGTCTGTATTGTGGTCCTGAGTGATCAGTGTTCAAACCCCACATATGATCTAGGGGTGCATGTTATAGTTGGACATTATTAGGTTTAAAGGTTAAGCACTCAAAAAGTTAGGAAATGTCAAAATTAAGGTTCAACCATATGTAAACCAGAGGTGAAAGTAAGCCGTATGCCCCGGTATAGCGTACCGGCAAGAGTTGGTGCGCTGTAGCAGGGCAGCCCAGCTTCCTCATGCTGCAATTTAAAGGGCCTGGGGCGCCCAGCAGGCTCCGGTAACTATTTAAAGGACCGGGGTGGTAGGAAGCAGGGGAGCCCCGAGGCTTTTAAACAGCCCTCAGAGCCCGGGGGTAGCGGCGGGCTCCGGCAGCTATTTAAATAGCCCTTTAAACTGCTGCTGGAGTCCCCAGCTGCGGCTGCTACTCCAACAGTGGGAGGCGGAAATGACTATAAGTGGATGTGTACACACCTAGAATGAAATTGTCACGAACAAGCTCTTGAAGAACTACTGTTAATCATTTGCCATGTTAACAGTTGATCATATATTCTTATCCTTTTTCTCATAGTCTTTAATCTATGACAATACTTTCATTCTCACAGCGTATGTCCTGGCTTCCTTAATAGCCTCTTGTGGAAAGTTCAAATAAAATTCCAACTCGCTCTCCTTTAAACACTCCTTGCTACATATTTAAAGGTTTTGATTATATTATGATCACATTATTTTCATTTACAAAAGGCATGCTAATTTGTCACTATCATATTTCTCTAGGTCTTTTTCATTCTTTTATTAATTATATTTTCAACCAATTACTTTCATACTGAAGTAAAGATTGCTGATATGTTTAATAAAGACATTGGGAATTATATAAGTAAAACACCTGCAACTCTCCAATCCTCTCATACAATAGCTGATTATAATGAGAGATTACATATTTTTTGTTAGCAGTGCAGCCACTTTATTCTTAAAGTGCTTCAGTACACTTCGTTCTAGTAATTTGTTGGTCTTCAGTATGACAGTTTGTTTCACACTTCCTCTTTTGGTACTTCAATCTAGGACAATATGTCTTTATTAACTGAAAAAAAATCAGGTGCAAGGTACAGATTCATATATGAATACATTTTAAGGTGAGAAGGGACCATTATGATGATCTAATTTGACTTCCTCCACCATACAGGTAAAAGAATCTCACACTAATCATCTGTCTGAGCTATATGATATAATTTAGAAAGATATCTAACATTGATGTAAAGACTTTATATGATAGAAAATTCACCATAGCTCTAGGTCAATTGTTCCAATGGCGAATTATGCTCGCTGTTTTTAAAAAAAAAAAAAAAAAAAAGTGCCTTACATCTAGACTGAATCTGTCTAGCTTCACCTTACAAACTCTGGATCTCATCATCTCTTTTTATGCTATATTATAGTGTGTGTACCTTATCCAACATACTCTATTATAAAAACTGATGCAAATAAATCAATTACCCTCTCTGCAATATCTTTATCTTAGCCCAAATTTCCATTCTACCTGCCATTCTTCTGAGACATTTTTGGATTTTGTAGTCAACACTAAAACCTGGATGACTGCTGGCTCACTCATACACTGGCCACATATTTTTGATCTAGTGTTAGAGCAGAGAATAAAAGTGGGGCAACTGGAATTTGATTCTGCTCATTGGCTACTCATTATATCCTGTGATCTGAGGTTGATGCACAGAGTGTTTTGATGGTCTGTCCCCCAGGAGTCTGTAATGGGACTAGTCCTATTCAATATATTCAGAAATGATCTGGAAAAAGGGGTAAACAGGGAGGTGGCAAAATTTGCAGATGATACAAAATTCCTCAAGATAGTTAAGTCCCAAGTAGACTGCAAAGAGCTACTAAAGGATCTCTCAAAACTGAGTGACTGGGCAATAAAATGGCAGATGAAATATATAGCGTCTGAATACCACTTGCTGGTTGGCAACTTGAAGCTGGTTGGCAACTTGAAGCTGGAGGCCCCCCCCCCCCCCCCCCCGCTCAAGTAGACCTTCCACCCGAAAAGGTCTTAGCGTACTGTCACTTTGCAGCAGGACCCAGCTGCCCCTACCGCTCCTTACGATTTGCCACATCAACCACTAGAGTCCCCGGCAAATAGGTGTTCATATCCTTTCTGTGGCACAAAGTACTGCCTCTCCCTCTCTTTAGTGGTAGGTGATATCGAGGCTGGAGTCTGCCAGCACAGCTTAGTGATATTCTAGACAGTTCTTATCAGGGCAAGGCCACCTTAGCTGGACCCTCTGAGGCAAGAATGTCCATCATCAGCTCTGAGTCCTCTGTGACTTCCTTCACCTGGAGGTTTAGGTTTTGGGCTACTCTCCCAAGAAGGTCCTGGGGCACCCTGGTGTCAATCACCAGGAGGGTGGTGGTGGTGCCCGTCACTGCCTCATCTACTGAGAACAGCTCTTCTTGACCTTCTAGCTCCCCAGAGGCTTCTGTGGGAACAGCTCTTCTTGACCTTCTAGCTCCCCAGAGGCTAGATCAGGTGCATCAGTCTGCTCTGTGACTGGAGGTGGCTCCAGTACCACTGATGGTGCTGGCTTCGAAGCTCTGCCCAGGTGTGAAGGCCCAAGATCCTTGTCCCGCGGGGGATCGTCAGCATTCAACATCACTAAGGGGGGAGCATGGGGTGCGGATGCCACTGATGCAGCCCTGGAGCACTGTCCCCAAGCC
The DNA here is from genome assembly GCA_032164245.1 of Sternotherus odoratus. Taxonomy (NCBI): domain Eukaryota; kingdom Metazoa; phylum Chordata; order Testudines; family Kinosternidae; genus Sternotherus; species Sternotherus odoratus. The sequence goes on along the minus strand of JAVMKO010000009.1, from coordinate 39,771,990 downwards.
TGATGACAGGCCCAAGGAATCCAAAAGGGCCATTGTACTGGGGTGGCCACTGTACCATCAGTGCCAACACATCCACAACTCTCAGTGCCGGGACCACTGCTGGGACTGTGAGCGGTACCAGCTGCATCAGAAGACCCAGAAGTACTCTGAGCCCAATCATTGGGAGTTGGAGGGGGGGGGGGAGAAACGGGGACGAGCAAGATTGACGGTGCTGGGAAGTGGTATCAGGGGATGGGGAGTGGTGCTGTAATACTGTGGGCTTGCCCCAGTGATGAATGGGGCTAGAGACAGTGCCACATGCTGCACCACTATAGATGTTGCATATGATGCCATCACCAGTGCCCTGACAGTGCCAGAACTTCAGCCAACGTCTTGATCGGTGCCAGTGTTTGTGTCTGTGGGGCCGGGGACTGTGCCATCATGGCAATAAAGTCCCACGCTGCTTCAAATGTATCTGGCGTGGAGGGAAGATCACGTTCTTCCTCCAATTCCTACCAATTTGGGAAGTCCACCAGCACCAGACCTGACAGACCACCAGTCGGGGACAGATTGAACAGTGCTGGGTCCTGAGGGTCAGACCGCGGGCGTCCCGATGTGAGACGCACCCCGGTGGAATCCCCTTACAGTTTCTTGATGAGGGAATTACCTGTCTGCCTTCTTCTTATGTGGCACCAGTGACCGTGAGCAGTGCCACCTGCTAGAATTGGCTTTAAGAGTCCTGCCCACATTTTGATCATTTTTGTCATTCACTTCTGGATCCTTTCATTTCTCTACATGCTTTCTATATAGCAGTGACCAAAATTGAATACAGTACCTCCAGCTGACCTGCTGTTCTCAAACAGTGGGTCGGGACCTCAGAGTGGGTCATGACTCCATTTTAATGGGGTCATCAGGGCTAGCATTAGATTTGGTGGGGTGTGGGGCTTAAACTCGAGGGCTTCAGCCCCAGGCAATAGACCTCGAGCTTCAGCTTCATCCCTGGACAATGGGGCTCAGGTTACAGGCCCCGTGACCAGGATTGAATTCCTTGGGCTCAGGCAAGCTCAGGCTTCAGTTCCCAACCTTGGGGCCGTGAGGTAATTTGTGTTTTTAGAAAGGGGTCACAGTGCAATTAAATTTAAGAACTGTTAGCCTAAAAAGCACCGAGTAGAGTGGTACTCTCTCCTCCCATGATTTGTATGCTATGCCTTTATTAATTCAACCTAAAACTGCATGTGGGGGGTTGGGGATTTTTGGCAACAGCATCAAATTGCAGACTCATGTTGAGGTTGTGCTAAGCCAGTTATCCCCATTCTGTATTTGTGCATGTTTTTTCTTCCCTAAGTGTAGTCCTTTTTATTTGTCTTTGTTGAATTTTATTTTATTTTGTCTATAGCCCAGTCCTCCAATTTAACAAAATCTCAGTAGGAGAAAAAAATGGGTTTCCTTTTGAAATGGATTTCTGTCTCTGCATGAGATAACTGTTGAAGGTAAATTAACTAGGGAAATGCAATCAATTAGGGTAATGAGTGTAAAGAATAAATGGACACAAATCTGACATCAGGAATCATTACATTCAAAAACCAGTAGGAGAACACTTCAATCTTCCTGGCCATTCCATTAAAGATTTGATGGTGTCAATTTTGAAACAGAAAAACTTACAAAACAGACTCCAATGAGAAACTGAGGAACTGGAATTAATTTTCAAATTGAACACAATTAACCAGGGGCTAAATAGGACTTGCGAATGGTTCTCTCATTACACTAATTGAGTGCATTTCCCTAGTTAATTTACCTTGAACAGTTCTCATATGCAGACACAGAAATCCATTTCAAAAGGTATTTTTTTCTCCTGCTGATAATGCCCCATCCAAATTTAACAGCCTTTTAGAATTGATATGCTAATGTACAACTTTTTATTTGGTCTTTCTGCATATATAAATGCATATTACTTCTGTTCCAGTCTATGCATCAGATGAAGTGGGCTATAGCCCACGAAAGCTTATGCTGAAATAAACCAGTTAGTCTCTAAGGTGCTACAAAGTCTTCCTCGTTTTATTTATGGATACAGACTAACACGGCTGCTAATCTTAAATCTGTGTTTATTAAGCAACTAAACAATCTAAACTGAGAGCAACTGAGCTGAAATTGATGTAACCATGGCTACCCCAGAAGAGAATAGTATAGAGAAATAGACAAAGCCATCTCAAGAGCAATGACAATACTCTCTCCCCCGCCCTTCCCCATGGAGAGTAAATTGCTGCCAGGCACCTGTAGTACTGTAATTTCTGGTCAGTGCTGACAGGAAGCCTTTCCAGGGGCTGGCTCTTCCAGCAGCTTGTAGCTCTTGGTGTCACTCAACTTGCATCACTTTCTGGCAGTGATCAAAAGATAGTATCTCAGATCTAGAATTGCTGCTTTCCCTGACAGGGAGAGCATGATGAAATGCCATGCAGAAGATTAGGAGAGAGCAGCAGTGAATTCACCACCACGGAAAAGAAAGCCCCAAATTCCAGGAGAACCCCGCTGTACAGCTTGTAATTGAAGTTCACTCTCCCATGCTGCCAAAAAGTTTGCTGAGGCAAGCTGCTTAGGAGTAGAAAGGGAATGCTGGTGGTCTGATGCTTCTGACTGTTGAGAGAACGTGGCGACTGCATCTGAAACTCTCTCTAAAATGGTTTGGAAAAAAGTACCATTACATTCAAACAGACCTCAGTGGTTCAGGAGCCAAATTATCAATCAAAATTTATCCAAAACACACAGTAGTATGAATTCATTTTTCCATTTACTATTTTTATATATATTATTCTCACAGCAAAATGACTGACCAAGTAGTAGTATTTTATGAACTACAATTGGTTAATAACTTAGACTGGTTAATAATTAAATCACACAGTGTTTTAATATCATGTGTGGCAAAGAACCATAAGTGATACATTAAAGACCCACTTGAGGTTCTCAAGCCTCAGTCTAAACATCACTGGTTTAACTATTCCATTCCAGCCAAAACAAACCAAGTGAGATTCTCAGTCCTTGGAATCCCCCAGAGTCTACAAAGGGTAACCCACTCTTTCCTGCTGGTATCTACTAACAGGTGAATAGTACTTTTATTTATTTGGTTTATTTATGTATTTATTTATTTAGGACAAGTGAAAGAACAAAGACCCCTAGCACAGGACTTCTCAATCTTGAGGCGCAGCTGTGTCACAACACAGTTTTTCTGCATATAAAAGCCAGGGGCTGGCACTAGGGGATAGCAAGCAGAGCAACTGCCCATGATCCCACACCATAGGAGGCATCGCAAAGCTAAGTTGCCCAGGCTTTGGCTTCAGCCCCAGGTGGTAGGGCTCGGGGCTCCAGGGTGCAGCCTCACACAGTGAGGGTTAGGGTTTCTCTGTCCTGGGTCCTAGTGAGTCTTAAACCGGCCAGTCTTGGAAGATGCCCTGAAACTACTTGGGCCCCTAGGGGGCCCTGGACCCCTGGTTGAGGACCACAACCTAGTGTATGCTCACAAAGAAGATGGGGTGGCAGGTAAGATCCTACAAGGGCTGCCACTCCCACAGCAATGGATAAAGTCTGAGGGTGGGGCAGGATAATTGCCTTATCCCTGATAGCTCAAGAGGGAATTTGAAACAGGATTGGTGCCTTATCCCCAAAGAAATGGTCTTTGCTGTTAATGTGAAGATAGTTGAAGCCTAAGCAAGAATCCTCTCTTCAATTTTCAAAACTTAACTCCTAGAGGGAAGAAAAAAGGAAAAAGTTAAGATACAACTGCTTGCAGGGCTTCTGGTTTAAAAAAAAAGATTTGGGAGGTAACAGAAATGGGGAGTAGGGATATATAAATATATACCTACCTTGATTAATAAATCCTGTCTCCTTTTTTGTTAAGTTGATGGAGTCATAATCTCGGTGAGGATTTGTACTCTTTAGAATGGGAACGGGGAAAGAGAGAGAAGGCTCTCGACAAAAACTAACTGGAATTATTCCATGAAGTACACAAAATACTACAACTGCCTGACTAAACCATGCATGAGGAGTGTTGATCCAAGGTCTTCTGCATGTTTAGCAGCACTCACACTGCAATATACATTGTATGACCATCATTTAGTTTAGATATATTTTAAATCATGTTTCCAAGGTACCTCGACATCCTGAACACTGGATAAAGAAGTTGATTAAATCCAGAAGTGCTATATCCCTGTCTTGTTTATATGATTCAATCCAGTCGTCCACCACAGACTGTCAAGAAAAAAAGAAAACGTATCAGATACTCTTAAAAAGATTTATAAATGCAAATGACTTTTCAGAACAATCTTTTCAGAAAGTAATTTTACAACTGAGAATGTACTTCCCACAACTGAGAGTATAAATTCAGAAATCAATAGGACTTCCCTTAGCGGGTGGAGACAGAACAAATACTGCTAGAATTCAGGTCTACATGCATTGTTTTTTAGTGTTATATTGGGATAAATAGTTAGCTGTTCAAAGGCAAAATAATTTAAAAAACCAAAACCGTGCTTGAGGTATTTATTCAATTTAACAAGTTTGTTGAGAACAAAAAAATTGTCTTATTTCAGAACTCCACCAAGAAAACATTTCTCAGCAGGGTAAGCTCTCTGGGGATAAGCATCACATTTATTTTGCAAGACGGAAGTCTTCTAATGTTTATAGTGGTGAATGAGCCATAGGTTACAATTTTAAAATAGAGTATATGATTTGATTAAACAGTTGGTGATGGGAAACATTCTAAACTAAAAAACAATAGGTGGAACTTCTTTATGCTGAGTGTGGCTGACAACCAAAGAGTCACCTATACCACTGCAACAAAAAACTGAGCCATGGTCTCACAGAACTTGAGTGGGGACCACAGTATGGTGGAAACACTTTTACATTACTCATAATGGCAGACTTTGTACACTTCATCAACAGTTATGATAGCAGGGAGGGGAATACACAATAAGACAGGGAACAAGAGCTCTTTGACATCTATCATATGCTAGGTCACCACGGATGAAGAGCAGGCTCATCTGCTTGATAAGTTAAGGCACTGAATGAACACTGACCATCAGTGGAAGAGGGCAATCAAGGAGTAAGAGAGAGTGTATGGCACAGACACAAAACCAGCTAGGAAGTGGGCAAAGGCATACACAAGAGATGTCTTCAGCTGTTCCCCATGCACCAAGTTAATCCTAAAAACCTAATGCTGGTAACTCTAGAATTGCTGGGGCAGGAGCGGAGATGTCGCATGGTATTACAGCAGCTGATGCAGGCAAGGAAAATGGTAGAGACGGAGGCAATGAAAAAAAAATCTAGGAAGAAGAGAGTATGAGGTTCTTCTAGACCTCACTACCATGAAATCACTATCCTCTGGGGGGAAGTTAAAAAAAAAAAAAAAAAAGGGTGAGGGCTCCTCCAATTTCCCAACACCCTTATCTCCTTAATTTAGGGAGCAACATTACTAAAACCCATAGTTTCCTTAGATCCAAAAATGAATAGCATAGCAATACAAACAACTACACACATTTTTATTTGAATAAAATGTTTTTTTGTTATATGATGGAAAATAAACCAGCTTTTTTATATATATGGGGTCGGGGGGGAGGAAACAAACTTTATACAGAAGCCAGAGTTTTGATTTTGCTGGAGCAATGCCCTGTGCAAAGTTTCTTTTGGCTTAGGACGCTATTTTGGAGAGATTACATTTACAGGGAATTCTTTAAAATTAGTAAGAATTCTAGATTTATTCATAACTGGTTTCTGCACCTTAACACTGTTGGAAAACAATGGGAGAAAAGAGAAAATGTAGCCTCCAAACAGTTGGCTAAAGCATTTATTTAAAGGAATTCTGCCACTTTTCAAGCTGCTATAAATGTAGGGCCTCAGAAGGTCCATGTGCAATTTCTAAATCAACAACAAATGCTGACTTCCCCAGCTGGCATACGCTTACCAGGGTTCTGCTGTCAGCTAGCCAATAAAGGGAGTCAAGGAGCATACAGTAACTTCTCACTTAAAGTCGTCCAAGTTCACGTTGTTTCACTATTATGTTGCTGATCAATTAGGGAACATGGTCATTTAAAGTTGTGCAATGTTCCACTATTACGTTATCTGGCTGCCTGCTTTCTCTGTTTCTCAAACTGAGGCCCCAGTTCAGAAAAAAGAAATCAGTCGTGCCCCCTCCCACCTTCAACCTCACATTTGTGTAGATGAAGGGATACCCATCATAATTTAGACAACTTCCCTGCAACCTGCCTCATACTTTGAAAAATGCTGGAGTATAGCTTCATGATATACTTCCTCACCTTTCTTACATCCTTTGATGAGCAGTGAAACAGTTAAAGTTGATGTTTAAAGTATCATTGGCATATGAGCTAGCGCCCATTGAAATGAATGATGCAGTTCACACCTGAGAGCTATTCGTTCAGTCTCTCTACAAACTCAAGCATATATCTATGTATCAGTTATGCCCACTTCTCACTTTTGAGGTTCTCTTTGCAACCATAAGAGCTAAAGACTGCTTTTTAAAAAATGAAAACTAAAACTCGAGAACATTTAAAAGCTCTCTTCCCCCTCTCTTCTCATCTAATCCTTTGTGCCCTCCCAGAGCACTGTCTTGCACACCTTGGGAAATGCTGCTCTAATGATGACATAGTGAGAAATGTTGCTTAATACTCTATCTGCCTGTGCTGCTGAGAGGCATAAGCAAGTTCCCTAATACTTAAGTGCTCTGGTGTGTATTTTACTCCCTGTAGACCTGGAAAATGGTTACTTACCTGTTAATTAGCATAACTCTTGGTCTTCATGTACACACATTGTACACATATCTATTCCACTTTAAGTGTGCACATGCTCAATGTATTCAAGTTGGAGAGTTTTCACTACCAGTCCCAAAGAGGTGGCTCTTGTGTCCCTCATCTGCTCATAGACTCAAGAATCATACAAATGGTAGGGCTTAGACGGACCTTGAGAGGTCATCTAGTGTTAACCCTTGTGCTGAGGCAGAACCAAGTATACCTGGAGCATCCCTGATAGATGTTTGTCTAACCTGTTCTCAAAAATCTCCAGTGATAAGACTCCACTCCTTCCTTGGAAACCTATTCCAGTGCTTCAATATCCTTATAGTTAGAATTTTTTTTCTTATATCTAAGCTAAGTCCATTACTACTTCTCCTACTTTCAGTAGACATGGAGACCAGACTGTTATTCATCACTGTTCTCTTTATCACCTTGATCGATGAGTCCATCAGCCCTCACAAAGAGAGCGCCGATCACAAGAAGTCAGACATGTTGTTCTAGCCAGTCCTTCAGCTACCCGCTGGCCAGACTATCAGTAGCAGTCCTCTTTGTAACAGCCCTTAACATACTTGAAGACTTATCAGCTTCCTCCCTCAGTCTTCTCTTCAAGACTAAACGGTTCCGATTTTTTTTTTTTTAACTTTTCTTCAGAGATCAGGTTATCTAAATTTAATTTATCATTTGTGCTGCTTTCCTCTGGAGTTTCTCCAATTTATCCACATCTTTCTTAAAGTGTAGCATCCAGAATTGGATGGAGTACTCCAGTGAAGAAGTCACCAGTGCCGAGTAGGGGAACAATTGCCTTTCGTATCTTACATGACACTCCTGTTAATACACCCCAATATTAGCCTTTTTTTGCAACTGCATCACATTGTTCACTAATATTCAATTTGTGATCCACTAGTACATCCAGATCCTTTTCAGCAGTACTACCATTTAGCCAGTTATTTCCCATTTTGTATTTGTGCAACTGATTTTTCCTTCTTACGTGAAGTACTTTCCACTTCACTGAATTTCATCTTGTTGAATTCAGACCAATTCTCCAATTTGTTAAGGTCATTTTGAATTCTAATCCAGTCCTACAAAGGGTTTACAACTTCTCCCAGCTTGGTGTCATCTGCAAATTTCAAACGCATACTCTCCACTTCATGATCCAGGTCATTAATGAGAATACTGAATAGTATTGGACCCACAACTGACCCCTGTGTGGCCCCAGTAGATATGCACTCCCAGCTAGATAGCAAACTGTTGATAACCACTCCGAGTAAAGGATTTCAACCAGCAGTGCACCCTCCTTATGGTGTTGGGAAATACATAAGCTAAATGCTTTCAAACAGATCCAAAAGTGAGTGAGATTAGCCTCCAATCCTGAAATATTATGATATACTTTAATATGCTAGTGAATGCGGAATGGGTGCAACAATATTACAAAATGATCAGTCAAAGCAAGTAGTCATTTGCTTCAAGGACACCTTTCGACAGAACAACCCATGCTCAAATACAGAGAGAATTTCTACTCATTGCTTTTCCATATACCAAGTTTGACCAGTATCTCTTTGGCCATGATCATATCCATGCACTCACAAACAAACCTTTAGAATCAATATTCAAAAAGCTATTGTAAATAGCTACAAAGTATCTTGAAATAATATTAAACATATCACTTAGGTGTACAATGCAAAAAATCATGTTCTGATTGTGCATACCTTTTGTCCACAACATGAGTGCCAAAAGACAGTGATAGCCCTTGATTATGAAATCTTCTACATGCACCAGGAAGCGGAGTTTCATCAGGAACATCAACCATGCAGATTTCTATTGTGTGTCAGATAAGCAGGTGCCCCAGATACAGACATACCCAAATGCACAGTCAATTTTAAGCATTTAGAACAGTCTTTATGTCAGGATAACCAGACAAGACGACATCTGCCCAGCCACTTAGATTTTCTTCGTCTAGCCAATATTCAATTCAAATATACTGACACTACAAAATGATGTTCTATATAAAGGCAGTAGTATCAAGACCTAAACGTCTGAAATCCTAGCTTTCATACACTGAAGCCTGTTGGTGTTGAAGCATGTTTACATAAGGTCAAGACGTCCTGTGTTGGCCAAACATAAGCAGTGAAGTCAAAGATTTCATACACCAGTGAAGTATCTGCAATGAATTCGTAGCAAATCTCTCATGATGCACTAAATATCTGATCTACTGCAGAGCAAGTCAGGCATGGACCTATGTATATTAGGAAATCAAGAATCCCGCTTAATGCTTGATTATAATTTCTGATTTTATTAGGAAAAAATCTCATTCACACAAGAGAAGCTTCTGCCACTTAATGCTATGAAAAATCAGAATAGAATCCCAGAAACTGTTGTTACGGATAATAGATCTCAGTGGGCCTATAGGTAAATTTTCAGTTTGCAGCATAAGCAGGATTTGAACATATCACACTCTTCTGCATCCCAGACAGTCTAATGGTAAAGCAGAAGCAGTTCTCAAGATTGCCAAGTAGTTGCTAAAAAAAGCACACTGGCATGACAAAGACCCATGGACAGCATCACTTGACTGGAAAAATACACCAACAGAAGGCATGGAGAGCAGGCCAGGACGGCATTGCATGTCACACCACATACAGACTGTTACTTACAGAACAACTTTTGAACAAAGCTTCAGTGGAAAGGTTGAGAGAACAAATTAAACAGAAATGACAACAAGCCAAATACTACTATGTCAGAGATATCAAAATGCTCTTTGAACTCTACACAGAACAGTCAACATGAGTACAGGAAGCACCTAATAACAAAGGGCTTGTCTTCACTTGAGCGGGCAGGGATCGATCTTTTGGTGATCGATTTATCGCGTCTCGTTAAGACGCGATAAATCGATCACTAGCGGCTCCCCCGTCAACTCCGGAAGTCCAGCTCGTGAAGAGGCACAAGCTGGAGTCGACGGGGGACCGCGCCGCCGACCACCACCGCCGTGAGGATGGGAGGTAAGTCGGCTGTAGAGATGTCAATTTCAGCTACGTTATTAACGTTATTAACTTTATTAACGTTATTAACGTAGCTGAAATTGCGTATCTACAGTTGATTTCCCCCCCTAGTGGAGACCAGCCCCAAGACAACGGACAGGGGGCAGGGAATATTTGCAAAGAGTAGCACATGGTAGAAATACAAAACTCTACCTCTGCAGCTATAACTCTCTTAGAAGAACCAACAAAAAGTTATCCTGAACCGAACACACAAATGAATCCTACCACAGATCAAGATACAAGGAAAATCTACAATGAATGTGAAGTGAATTCACTTGAGCTTCATGAGTTCACAAAGAAAATGCCAGAAAATCTAGGAGCACAGAAATCTCCCAAGGGCAAACAGAAACAGGAGGAAGGCCTGAAAATAAAAGTAGATGAAGCAAGAGAGCAGTAAAGTTGCTTTGTAATTTCAAATACTATGTGTTACTGATTTAAAAGATTCAGTTTCCATTATAGGAAGAGAGATATTACAGAACACTCTAAAAAAATATATATACATTGGTGCACATATATATGTAGATAAAGTGTCATCTACCAACACAAGAATATGTAACATTGTCTGAAAGTTGATAGGTTCAATAATGTTACTGTTCTGCACTGCAAAAACCTGCACAGAAGGAGCCTCTCTAACAAGAACTCTGTCCATTCCTAATGATCATATTACAAGCTATACAAGAGAGACAAGGTGGGTGAGGTAATATCTTTTATTTAATCAATTTCTGTTGGTAAGAGAGACAAGCTTTCAAGCTTACATACAGCTCTTCTTCAGGTCTGTGTAAGCTTGTCTCTTCTACCAACAGAAGTGATCCAATCAAATGTATTACCTTATCCACCTTGTCTCTCTAATATCCCAGGAACACCACAGTGCATACAAAAATCTCTACAAGTCAGTATAGAAGCCCTCAGAAGGAATGAAAGGGGAGAATATATATATACACACACACATACACACACACACACCTGACCAGTTTTTAACCTTGGTTACTGAAACACTAATGAACGTGGTTTTTCTCTAACTTAGATCTGAAATAATGCTTATTGATGCATCATGTACTAACACCCATTGTTAGTAATGAGTCATTTTTTACTATTGACCAGGGTAAAAAATTCACCTAACATCATGATTTTAAGCATCATTTCAGAGCTATCTGTACTAACACCCATTATTAGTAATGAGTCATGAGAATGACCAGGGTAAAAAAAGGTACTATTGAAAATGGGATTTAGGCATTTCTGAAAATTACACTCCAGGCATTCGGGTGACCTCGCCCACACTACTACTTTCTTCATGTGCCCAGAGCTCCTGCCCTCTAAAGTTCCCTCCTTTCAATAAGCTCAACACACTTCCTTCACAATAGATAGAGAGATAGAACTGCCACTTTCCCTAATTCAGTTCCTTCTGAACCGAATCCCAAAGTGTCACAACACAAATTTCTCCTTTGAAATTTGCCAAATATAGGCTGAACCATTTAAGTCTGTGTTCCTACTATCTTTATCTCTTGCTATATTTATGGATCCTATTCAGAACAGAAGCAATGCAACTATTCTTAAACAACTGAGTTCCACTCACAAAGACACTCACCAAAAAAAAAAAAAAAAACTCCAGCAGCAAAGCAGTCACTTCTACGTTTTCTCTGACTTCTATTTACATCAATGAATCTCAGATAAACACCCAGTACAGATCACATCATATCTCCCACCTCATAATAAAACAGAAAAACTCCAAAATAACCTTGGAATCCTGCCAAAACAAAACTCAAAATGTGTTGAAAATGAACATGATAGCTCTGATGCAGTAAAACAAAATGACGAAAATGCATGAGGAAGATTTCCATAATTCTATTATGAGAAAATTTCTTCTGTCTTCACCTACTAGATAAGAAGGGTAAATCCTACATCCTCAAATTCATACAATGTAAGACTTCAGATTCTGATTTTCTTCAGGTTTACTCCTACATTCTCTACATTAATCCACAACCCAGTCCCATCATGGATTTATGTCTGGTGGGTAAAACTTTCAAAAGGGCTTAAGTGACTTCGGATAGTCTCATTTTCAAAAGTGACAGGCACTTAGGAGCCTAAGTGCTACTAAAAGTCAGTGAGACTTAGGGTCCTAAGTTCATTAAGTGATTTTGAAAATTGGGACTTCGCCTAAGTCATTTAGAATAAAATTTTCAAAAGCACTTAAGTGGCTTAGCCTAAATCTCCCTAAGAGATGTTTATACACAGATAAGCATCAGACCAAGCATAGTGTTTCTCTCATAACCTTACCTTCCTTCCCAATACCTGAATCCTCTATTACTCAGTTGTCAAAATACTTCATTCCTACATTGCACCAGGAAGGTCTCTGAGGTCCTAGAGGTCCACAGTGAAAATCAATTATCTAATGCAGGGGTAGTCAACAGACTAATCACAGGCCAAATCCAGACGCTTTTGAATGGACCCTGAAATCTTTTTATTTACTTACTATATTATTATTTTCTCTGGAGTCTGGATCTTAACAAAATATAATTGACTAGCTAATTCTAGTGGAATCATTCCACTAGCCAGAAACCTGTAATCCTGGAGGTGAAAGCTGTGAATTCTTTCCCCTGGAATTAATTGAAAATGGGATTTCAGCTCTAAATCATTTCAGCACTTTTGAAAAGTTTACCTGCTCTACTTAAACATCTCACATCTTTTCTGCCTTACTATACTTAATACATAACCTTCATGAAAAGCTGCTTTAATATATTCCCTAATTTTAGTACTCACTTGTTTCTCCATTTAAAATAACAAAATAGTGAAGAAATTAACTGAAGTAGAAGACTTCTTCTAGGACTATGGTTATTCCACATATAACCTCCAGCTTGATCACATTCCACATTTCGTTCTTTACTTCAACATACAAGCTGATGGGAAAATCTTAACATAATACCCAGAGATTTCATCAATCTGATACAGTATCAAAAATACTACCACAATGCAATAGTTTACAAAACTGTTTGTTACAGTCTGAAAATATTGAGTGATCAAGCTGTAACAAAGATGAAGACTGCATTAGTTATTTTACCTGCATGGCACTTTTTCCCAGTTTCACCACCTCAAACAAAGTGACAGGGTCCCCGCCTTCTCCATTCTGTTGAGGGTGACCATTAGCTCTTCCACGACCTATTCCTCTAGCTCCAGGTTCAGAACGGCTCTTATCTCCTGGAGATTTTCGAGGTTTCTTATTGGCAGACTAGATAAAGGGAACAGAATTATGAAAATTGGGTGTAGTTATAACACTTGAATGAATTCATTCAAAATGTCTTGTAAACCATTTATACACATCAATCAAAAACTGTTGTGATAACTACTTGGTAGGTATTTTACATGTAATGTTAAGCTAAGATGTATGAATTCCTAGCACCAAAGATTTAACAGGACATATTCCATAATACTAGTCTTAACCAATACAATAAATACATAAAACAATGCAATGTTATGCTTTCAATAATGCACACAAGTCAAGAAAATTAAACATGATGGTCAATGCAACAAATACATCTGCCATATACTTACTTACACAATAACTAATGCATCTTATTTATAGACCTACTGCATCCTATTAACCTCAGAACACAATTACCAAGTTCATAGGGACCAACTGTACGTTGTTATACTGAAAATGTGTTCTTCCCCTTCATCACCATCCAACTACAGCTTGATGATAAATCATTTTGCTCAAGACAGTTAGTTCTTTATAAAGAATTAATCTTCTGATAGCGTGACTGTACACTGGCCACTCCCATTCTGTTATGACTTGCCACGTGAATGGTGAAACTCTTTGGGGGAATTTTGTGAAGAAAGTTCTCTACTGTGCTTACTGCTGCTCAAAGCTGCAGAAAAAACAGTTACTCACCTTTGTAACTGTTGTTCTTCAAGAGATATTGCTCATATCCATTCCAATTAGGTGTGTGCACGCTCCGTGCACGGCTGGAGAGTTTTACCTTAGCAACACACCCAGTGGGTCAGCTGTGAAGACCCCTCGAGTGACGCCTTCATGGCACTCGATATATACCCCAGCCAACCCAGCGCCGCCTCAGTTCCTTCTTGCCGATTACTCCAACAGAAGGGAAGGGGAACGGGTTTGGAATGGATATGAGCAACACACCTCGAAGAACAACAGTTACAAAGGTGAGCAACCGTTTTCTCTTCGAATTCTTCCTCATATTAATTCCAATTAGGTGACTCCCAAGCCTTACGTAGGCAGTGGGGTTGGAGTGAAGTAACGTGCATTGCAGTACCACTCTACCAAACACCGCATCGTCTCTGGCGTGCCAGACGAAGGTATAGTGTGAGGCAAAAGTGTGTGCTGAGGACCAAAGTTGCTGCTCTTCAGATCTCCTGGATTGGTAAATGGGCCAGAAATACCCTAGACAAGGCCTGGGCCCTTGTGGAGCGAGCGGTGTGGGCCAGGTTCGGTACACCAGCCAGATCATAGCAAGAACGGATGCAGGAAGTGATCCATGAAGAGATCTGCTGAGAGGAGACTGGGACGCCTTTCATCCAGTCCACCACCACAACAAAGAGCTTGGTCGTCTTCCTTGGTCGTGCGCTCAGTGTAAAAGGTAAGGACCCTACAGACATCAAGAGAATGCAGCCGCTGTTCCCGGGAACCGGTGTACAATTTTGGATAAAAACCCGGGGGGAAAAATGTCCTGGCTGGTTTGGAAGGCTGACACCACCTTGAGGAGAAAGGCTGGGTGAGGCCAAAGCTGCACCTTATCTTTATGGAAGTCCATGTAAGGGGGTTCTGAGGCAAGAGCTCTCAGCTCAGAGAAACGCCACGCCAACATGATAGCGACAAGGAAAACCATCTTCCAAAAGAGGTAGAGGAGAGAGCAGGTGACCAGCAGCATGCATGGGGGCCCCATGAGTCTGGAGAGGATCGGATTAAGGTCGCACGAGGGGATTAGAAACCTTCCAACCGTGTGATTGGTGAAGACAGAGCGGCCATCCTCATAGGAGTGAAACGCCAAGATGGCTGCAAGGTGAACTCTGACTGAGGATGCCACCAGGCCTTGCTGCTTCAGATCCAGGAGATATTCTAAAATGAGAGGCACTGACGCCTGGAGAGGGGGCGAGATGCGCTGGGTGCACCAGCACAAAAACCGCTTCCACTCAGTCATATATGTGGCCCAAGTGCAGGGTTTCGTGCTGCCCATCAGACTTGCTGTACGGATTCCGAACACAGAAGCTCTGAAGGGTTCAGCATCCATGCTGTTAGGTGGAGAAACTGTAGGTCCGGATGGCAGAGGTGACCATGATCCTGAGTGAGGTCAGGAAGAAGAGAACTGGAGCGTTCACAGACAGCTCCAATAGCGTGGTGTACCAATGCTGTCCCGACCATGCTGGAGCCTCCATAATCACTCGTGCCCTGTCGATGCGCACCATCAGCAGGACCTTGTGCACCAGAGGGAATAGGGGAAAGGCACAAAATAAGCAACCCATTCGTGGGAGCAGGAAAGCATCTGAGAGAGCGCCCAGGGAGTGACCTTGGAAGTGGCAGAAAGCCAGGAATTTCCGATTGCCGCGGGAGGTAAACAGGTCAACCTTGGGAAACCTCCATCATCAGAAGATGGGGTGGATGACATCTGGCCAAAGTGAACACTCGTGGGAGCGGAAGGACCTGCTCAGGCGGTCCGCCAGCATGTACTGGACCATGGGTAGAAAAGATTCCACCAGATGAATAGAGTGGGCTATGCAGAATTCCCACAGTTGAACAGCCTCCTGACAGAGACGGGAGGAGCGAGCCTCCCCTTTGTTATTGATGTAGGACATGGTCGTGGTGTTGTCTGTGAGGACCCCAACACAATGACCCTGCAGCTGCTCCTAGAAAGCTTGACAGGCAAGGTGCACCGCCATCAGCTCCCAAATGTTGATATGAAGGGAGAGTGCAGACAGAGGCCATATGCCCTGCGTCTATAGGCCCTGGAGGTGGGTGCCCCATCCCAGGGCTGATGCATTTGTGACCAGGGGCGAGAAGGGCCGCGGGCTGTGAAATGGGACTCCTTCACATACCACCTGGGGATCTACCCACCAGTGGAGAGATGTCAGGACCCACTCCAGGACAGTGACCATCAAGTTCAGGCTGTCTCAACCTGGGCAATAGACTGATGCTAACCAGGCTTGCAAGGGGCAGAGCCAAAGTCTGGTGTGCTTTGTTACGTATGTGCAGGAAGCCACATGGCCGAGAAGACTCAGGCAACTTATTGCCAACAAGGTTGGGAAGCTTTGAAGGCTCCAAATGAGACCCACTATAGCCTGGAAATGAGCATCCAGCAGGATGGCTCATGCCTGCACAGAATCCAGAACCGCCCCAATGAATTCTATTCTCTGAGTCGGTTCTAGGGTCGACTTTGCCACATTGAGGAGGCCCAGCCAAAGAAATGTGTCCGTAACCAATTGGAGGTGGGACTGCACCTGTTCTCTGGTGCGTCCTCAGATTAGCCAGTCATCGAGGTAAGGGTACACCTGCACCCGCCATTGAGAAAAGAAGGCTGCCATGACAGACATATATTTGATGAACACTTAAGAGGCTGTGGAGAGACCAAAGGGGAGGGCCATGAACTGATAGTGTTCGCGGTTGACCACAAAGCAGAGGAAGCGTCTATGTGCCGGATTAATCGCTGTGTGGAAATATGCATCCTTCATGTTGAGGGCAGCATACAAGTCTCCAGGGATGGTATGATAGTGCCCAAGGAGACCATGTGGAACTTCAACTTTACCATAAATTTGTTGAGTCTGTGCAGGTCCAGAATGGGCTGAAAACCACCATTTGTCTTGAGGATTAGGAAGCATCAGGAATAAAAATTCCTGCCTCTTAGTTCCCTTGAAACCTCCTTGATTGCCCCCATGGCGAATAGCATCTGAACCTCCTGAATAATAAAAAGAAAATTGGACAGTATCCCATCCGTTGGCATGGGTTTAGAGCAGAAACCACAGGACTTGAATTCCAGAGCTTTGGACATGAGCCTGGGAGAAGAATTGGAGAGTAGAGGAAAAGAACCCTACCCCACTAACACAAAATAAATCAACTACAACTAACAACAAATATAACTATAAACTATTAGGTAAACTCCAGGGAGAGTTGAGGGCAAGTGAAGCAGGACTCCACAGTTCCGACGACTGTTATGGGCAGTAAAAAGGAACTGAGGAGGCACTGGGCTGGCTGGGGTATATATCGGGTGCCATGAAGACGCCACTCCAAGGGGCTCCACAACCGACCCACCAAGTGTTGCTGGGGTAAAACTCGCCGATGGCCGCGCACACAGCTAATTGGAATTGATATGAGCAAGCACTCAAAGAAGATTTATTCTCTAGAAAGTCTCCTGGTGCGACGATTTGTCTTCAAACATAGAAAAAGATTCTGTTCATCAGGCCTTGATAGAGGCTCCATCAGGGGCTTATTGACACTGAGAAGGTTGTGCCTAGACTCCCTCAAAGCATAAAATGAAGCATTAAAGGTCAGTCTCTGGTTTGTTAAATCCATTTTGTATGGTTGAACATAGCAGCAACATGTGGACTTCAAATGGCCAGATAAGCTCAGCAGAGAATTCCCTCTGCACAGGGAAACTCATCTGGAAAAAAGTTAGGACAGGCTGAAGAACTGACTTCTGTGCCAGCCTTCTCCATACCCTTGGCATAAGAGGAAGAAAGGGTGAATCAGATACATGGGCCAGTGGGTGAGCTAGGAGAAAGGAAGAGGAGCAAGGCAGAGTGGAGCACAATTTTGCCTCATACCCCATGGCGTAACCTCACTGAGGGACCTTATACCAGTGGTTTACATAAGGACTGTTTGTTCCTCAGAACTCTAACTTGAGTTGAGGCTAGGCGGCATAGGATCAGAAAGTTGCGAGCATACGAACTGGAGATTCCAGCCCTGGCACTACAAGAGATAGCAAGAAGTTCCCATTTCTTATGAGAACATTATTCAGGCATATATGGAGAGACCCCTGCCTATGGGACTATGTTCACATATCAGACTACCAATCTAGTTAACCAATAGCAGCTCCATGTCAAGATTGTGGAGTACAGTAAAACCTCGATATAACGGACTAATTCGGGCGAGGGGGTGTCCGTTAAAGCCGAAAGTCTGCTATTTAATAAAAAAAAACAAAAACGAGCTGTCGGAGCAGCAGCTCCGCAGCCCGCCCGCTGCCGGGACCTGGGCAGCAGCCGGGAGCCGGGAGCCAGCCCGCCCGGGTCCCGGCTGCTGGGACCCGGGCGGCAGCCGGGAGCCTTCAGCCAGCCCGCCCGGGTCCTGGCTGCTGGGACCCGGGTGGCAGCCGGGACGCAGCAGCCAGCCCGCCCGGGTCCCGGCTACTGGGACTCTGGTGGGAGCCAGGAACTGGCACCCCGCCCGCTGGCAGGACTCGGGCGGGAGCCGGCAGCCAGCCCGCCTGCAGGCGGGACCCGGGCGGGAGCCGGCAGCCAGCCAGCCCGCCCGCCCGCCGACGGGACCCGGCAGCCAGCCAGCCAGCCCGCCCGCCGGCGGGACCCGGCAGCCAGCCAGCCAGCCCGCCCGCCGGCGGGACCCGGCAGCCAGCCAGCCAGCCCGCCCGCCGGCGGGACCCGGCAGCCAGCCAGCCAGCCCGCCCGCCGGCGGGACCCGGCAGCCAGCCAGCCAGCCCGCCCGCCGGCGGGACCCGGCAGCCAGCCAGCCAGCCCGCCCGCAGGCGGGACCCGGCAGCCAGCCAGCCAGCCCGCCCGCAGGCGGGACCCGGCAGCCAGCCAGCCAGCCCGCCCGCAGGCGGGACCCGGCAGCCAGCCAGCCAGCCCGCCGCAGGCGGGACCCGGCAGCCAGCCAGCCAGCCCGCCCGCAGGCGGGACCCGGCAGCCAGCCAGCCAGCCCGCCCGCAGGCGGGACCCGGCAGCCAGCCAGCCAGCCCGCCCGCAGGCGGGACCCGGCAGCCAGCCAGCCAGCCCGCCCGCAGGCGGGACCCGGCAACCCGCCCACCCACAGGTGGGAGTAGGCAGCCCGCCCACCTGCAGGTGGGAGCCGGGCGGGAGCCGGCAGCCAGCCCGCCCGCTGCTGGGACCCCGGTGGCAGCCGGGAGTCGGCAGCCAGCCCACGAAAAACGGATTTGGGATGCATCAGAAATTTTGTCCGTTGCATCCGAAGTCCATTAAATCGGGATCCGTTAAATGGGGTTTTTACTGTACTGAGAAACTGATCTATTTACTGTATATCTTGAGGCTTTTTTCACAAAATAAGGGCCAAGATGGACTTTATTTGGTTCCTAGGTGGCTGGTGTTTTGAAATGGCATTAAGAAATTACACTGAAAGTTAACTATGAACCTGAGTTGTCCTGCATTTGTGCTGGACTGCTGATTCTGTGGACAAAGCTTTTATCAAGAGGTTAAATAGGTAATGAAATATATGAGTCCCTCCTACGTAAGACTTGGTACTAGGATCTTCATCAGTTTCAGAAACATCTGGGGGTAAATGAGAGGCTCAGTGGCATAGTCTTTATTTGCAAACATTGATTCTGGATATCAAACTGGAGAAAATACTGATTGGCAAGAGTTAATGGGGACACAGAGGAAGATTTCTCTTAGATCAGCTGAACATAGGATATCACAAGGGGGCAATTTCCAAAATATGGAGAGCTAACATTTCCATCCAAATTGTGCTTTCCACATCTCCAGATCCAAAGACAAGAAACTGAGTAATGGGTAGAAGCTTCCAGTTTTGTTTTGTTTGTTTTTAGTGATAACACAGAATTTGAAATATAAACCTCCTCTTCTCTCTTCTGCTGATGGATATAGTAAGTTCTGAACTGAGTCCAGTATGACTTGCTACTTCTCTGGGTGGGGAAAAAGGAATGCAACAGGAGAACACTGAAAATCTTTAAGACATCCCTTTCTAAAGCCTCCGTGGCTGTACTGGTCCAGGCACAAACTTTTTTTTTCAGCTTGACCCCCTAAATCTTGGGCAAGCTGGCTCAGCATCCCCAACACTACCATCCCACAAGAGGAGCCCTTTTCACTACTGCTGGAGAAACATTTTCAGGTGCCCCAGAAATAGAGGGATTAAAGAACATCCAGCTATGACTGCATTAGAAGCATGTAGAATTAAGGCAGGGTGTTCTCTAACTACTCCTAGGTTCTCTGGCTGAGTTTTCTGAACTTATTTCATCGAGGAATCCTTCAAGGTTTTAATAAGGGATTAGCAGAGTAGTTTTGTGCCATCAGTGATTCTGGGACAACTTCTGGGATGAAGTTTTCTCTAGGGGAGATATCTGTATCCCAAATGATCAACTATATATTTCTGTGATCTAGAGTGAGGATGACTCTGTCCAAAAATATAATAATGCAACAGGCTTTAATGTACAAGATAGCTAATGATATGATGTTTGGAAAACATGCCTTACAAAGAGAGAGTTAAGTAGTACAATATATATAGTTTATCAGATAAAACATTAAGAGGCAATTTGATCATTTTATACAAATATTTATATGAAGAGAAGTTATTATTATTAGAGCATTCTAATCTAACAGACAAAAGCATAAGAAGATCCCATGGCTATAAATAGAGATTAAGTTCAAACTGAAAATAAGGTGCAAATTTTTAACAATGACAGTATTTACCCACAGGAACAGATTACCATGGAATAGGGTAGATTCTCCATCACTTGAAGTACTTAAATGAAGATCTGAAGTCTTTCTAAAAAATACACACTAGCTCATCTACAGGCTATTGGGTCTGATGTGGTCAACACTGGATGAAGCTTTCCTGGCCGGAGATATTCAGGGCATCAGATTAGATGGTCACGGGTCACTCTGGCCTTAAAATCTATTAATTTATGAAAAGCTATTTTATAAGATTTGTGTTTTTTCTTTGATTCTGCCTTAAAAAGTTCTCAACTAGTTATTCCCTTCTGTATTTGAATCAAGAAGAGTATAGTGTGAGAATTAATAGGCAGATCACAGATCCTGTTGTAACTGATGCATTTTAAAAAATGCTACGTTGAGGGTTTCTTAGATTGATAGAACCATACAGGGTCCACTTTTTTTCAAGCCTTTTAAGGATCAGAAAAACTACTTTTTCAATTCTTTCAACTGCATTTTGAGGGCGGTCTTTCTTGGACTAAATGAATACAAATATTATTTTTGATTGGTATGCAACAGTTCAGCCATCCAGGTCATCTCCCTCCAAAGGAGACTACAATATCTGATTCAGTTTATTTGGAAAAGAAAAAAATACCACCCTTCAGCCAAAATTCAGGAACATAGGAATGGCTCTACTGGATCAGGTCTGTAGTCCATCTAGTCCAGTATCCTGTCTCAGTCAGTGGTGAGCACCAACTTTTTCAGAGGAAGCTGCTTAAACAGATGACTCAAGTAGGAAGGTTATTTTACCCCTGTATTTGGCACTGGTGCAACCATTGCTAGAATACCATTTCCAGTTCTGGTGCCCACAATTCAGGAAAGATGCTGATAAACTGAAGAAGGTTCAGAGAAGAGCCACGGGAATGATTAAAGGATTACAAAATAATGCCTTCTAGCGATAGATTTAAGGAGCTCAAGCTATTTAACATAACAAAGAGAAGATTAAAGGGTGACTTGATTGCAAGTATTTATATGGGGAACAAATATTTAATAATGAGCTCTTCATTCTAGCAGGGAAATGTGTAACACAATGCAATTGCTGGACATTCAGACTGAAAATAATGCATAAAGTTTTAACGAGAATAATTAGCCATTGGAACAACACACCCAATGGTGTAGTTCAGTGATGGCGAACCCGTGGCACGCGTGCCACTGCCGGCACGCCGAGCCGTCTCTGTGGGCACGCCGCTCGCGAGCCAGATGTGGCTCTTTTGAGCCTGTCATCTGGCTCGCGCGGCGCTCTCTGTCCGTGAGGCTGGGGGGCGGGGGAGGCGGTGTGGCGCGGCGCTCTCTGTCCGCGAGGCTGGGGGGCGGGGGAGGCGGTGTGGCGCGCCGCTCTCTGTCCGCGAGGCTGGGGGGCGGGGGAGGCAGTGTGGCGCGGCGCTCTCTGTCCGCGAGGCTGGGGGGCGGGGGAGGCGGTGTGGCGCGGCGCTGCTGTGACCGCGAGGCTGGGGGGCGTGTCGCTCCTCTCCTTCCCTCGCTGGAGTCGGGTCACAGCAGTGTGACCCAGCGAACAAGTAAGCGCCGGGGGGGGGGGGGGGAGTAAGCGGTGTGCAGGGGGGTGTTGGGGGAAGGCTGGGCTGGGAGCGGGGGTAAGCGGTGTGGGGGAGAGACCGGGCTGGGTGGGTCAGTTGGGGGGGGGTTGGAGGAAAGGAGGTTTGGGGGGGAGAGACCTGGCTGGGTGGGTCAGTTGGGGGGGGTTGGAGGAAAGGAGGTTTGGGGGGGGGGAGAGACCTGGCTGGGTGGGTCAGTTGGGGGGGGTTGGAGGAAAGGAGGTTTGGGGGGGGGGGAGAGACCTGGCTGGGTGGGTCAGTTGGGGGGGGTTGGAGGAAAGGAGGTTTTGGGGGGAGAGACCTGGCTGGGTGGGTCAGTTGGGGGGGGGGGTTGGAGGAAAGGAGGTTTGGGGGGGAGAGACCTGGCTGGGTGGGACATTTGGGGGGGGGGGTTGGAGGAAAGGAGGTTTGGGGGGGAGAGACCTGGCTGGGTGGGTCAGTTGGGGGCGGGGGGGTGGAGGAAAGGAAGTTTGGGGGGGAGAGACCTGGCTGGGTGGGTCAGTTGGGAGCGTGGGTGGGAAGGAAGGAGGTTTGGGGGGGAGAGACCGGGCTGGGTGGGTCAGTTGGGGGGTGGGTGGGAGGGAAGGAGGTTTTGGGGGGAGAGACTGGGCTGGGTGGGTCATTTGGGGGGTGGGTGGGAGGGAAGGAGGTTTTGGGGGGAGAGACTGGGCTGGGTGGGTCATTTGGGGGGTGGGGGGGAGGGAAGGAGGTTTTGGGGGGAGAGACCGGGCTGAGCGGGTCAGTTGGGGGGGGTGTACAGTTGTTTTTTTTTGTTTTGTTTTTTTGTTTTTTTGTTTTTTTCAATTAAAAAAAAATGTTTAATGGAAAGCTCTGTTACTGTGTTTTTCTTTTTAAACAAAAGCTGTTAATTAGTTTGAAAAACTGTATGAATTGTTTTTTCTAAACTAAAACCTCGTTATTTAGGTTTAATTGCAGTGTTGGCACTTTGAAAAAAGCAAGTAGTTTTGGTTTGCAGTTTGGGCACTCGGGCTCAAAAAGGTTTGCCATCACTGGTGTAGTTGATTCTCCATCAGCGACAATTTTTAAAATAAGACTATGTTTTTCTAAAAAATAAGCTATGAATTAGTTTGGGGAAGTTCTATGGCCTGTTTTATACAAGAGATTATTATAACGGTCCCTTCTGGTCTATGAAACCCCAAACTGAGTGTGGTTTAACCCCAAAGTATTTAGTTCACATCCTTTGAAAAAATTTCTTTAAGCATTGACCATAACTGTGGATATTTTTGTTATGTAAATGATCAATCCGCCTTTGAAACTTGCAAGATTCTTTGCCTTAATTGAATCCGGTAGCAAGGATACCACAGTCTAATTAGGTGTTGTGTAAAAAAAATATTTCCTTTCCTTAGTTCTGAACTTTCCTCCTTTCAATTTCATTGACTGTCCCCTTGTTCTTGTGTCATGAAACGGGGGAAAAGAGATAGTCCAAATCTTCATTCTTTTTTGATGTCCCCTCTTACTTGCCTTTTTCTAAGGTAAACAATTCTCTCTTCAATCTCTCTTCTTGCAAGAGTTTTTCAATGCCCACAATAAATCACATTTTTTTTCTGAACCTTCTCTAATTCTTAAATATCCTTTTTGAGAGGCAACCAGAAGAACAGATAGTATTACAGTAGGCTAGACCATTGATTTTTATAAAAATTGACTTAGTAGTTCTGATAAACACACAAAAAACCCCAAGTTTATTGCTTTTTGATGTTGACCTTCTTTGTGGTATACTCTTCAGATAAGGAGAAGCAGAAGAAACAGCAGATTCTGTCTTTTGGTTTGGGTAGGAAGAGACCACTGAAGAGAATGAACTCTGCCAAATACAAGGAAGATCTGCAGGCAGTGGTTTTGAGAAGGGTCAATGAAGGGAATCTTCCCCATCTGATCTGGATGGTGCCCTTGGATGGGAGATTTCTTGATCAACCTCTGAAAAGAACAAGCCATTCAAGTATTTCCAGCCCAAATTTAAGAGACAGGCCAGGGAGGATCAATGGAACTTGCCTGTTGATGACCATGAGATGGATAAACACAGGAATTTTGGAGAGATAGAGAGTGGGAAGTCTCTTGGCTTGCAGGTGCTGGTCCTAAGGATCACCACTGAAAACGGAAGATTTAAAGCATTTTCTCCTTCTGTCATGAGCCATCTGAGAAGTTTTCCACATCCTATTGAGGTAAGAGGCTGTGTGTTTTAAAAACAACACTCTCCTGGACCTTTACGAAGAGGCCATACTTCCAGACTTCAGTGAGTGGGAAAGCTGCTACAGAGAGCAGGTTTTGAAATGCAGCGGAGCCTCTGCTGTGCTGACCACAAGAAGGAAATGCCACTGGATCAAGGATTTCCCCCCAGGCTGCTCTTAGAATCCCTTCTAAAGAGTTCCATTTTTAAAAAAGGAATTATGGGAGAGAGAGAAGAAATAAAAAACCTACAGAAGAGGTTCTCAGAAACAGCACTGAGAGGAAACTGCTGCTTTCTAGCACAGAGACATTCAGCTGAGAACTCACAAGGAAACAATACAAAAATGACAGCAAGATCAGCTGGAAACCTTAAGGGAAAAAAACGATTGAAAAGGTCTGCATGAAGTGGTTTCAGGATGCAAGACAGGTACTCGGCATTCATGACCAGACAAGTACAGGAAGTTCCCTGTACCCATGAGAGAAGTGAGGTTCTGGAACACCCTTCATTAGGCACACTGGTAGTATACAACCTAACTGGTTTGAAGATGGATTTTGATTAATTTATGAAAAGTTTACGACAAGGTTGCCTGTGATAGCGAGGGACTGAACTCAATGACCCAGCGGGTCCATTCCAGTCCTATGCTTCCAACCAACAGATTCTAAAATATTTGCAGAGCAGACCTGGTAAGCTGGAAGTCCTTCAGTGAACATAGCTGTTAACTACAAAGCTAACACAGCAACTGATAATTAAGGATTCAAAACCAGATATTCTAAAACCGCAAATGTGTTCTATATACTTATATGATTATTTATAACATATATTCCATTAATGTACTCTAGCTGATCTGACACCAGAACAGTCATGAGGAACGAACAAATTGGCAAATAGACAAAATTATTAAAAGCTCACAAAAAATGTAAAATTCTTACAAAAATCTTATTGCACACTGTGTAATTCTGATTATATAATCAAACATTAATATTAATACTTGTGATGACTGGCAAGCTACCTACAGAGAACAGCTTGATAAAGCATAGCCTCCGCAGTTATATGTGCCTGCTGAGGAAGTTACTTCTCTTACGAATAAATATCTTATAAATATTAAAAGGGTTACTTACTAGTTACTGTGAGTTTTTGAATTGCCTAGGTACATTTCCATTAATGGTGTGGTAATGTACAAAGGCCCCTGAAGAAGTACCTTCTGTTAGTAAATACCTATACAGCAGATACCAATCTAACGATAACTATAGAACAAAGCCCCTTATCCGGATTCAGGACACAAAAATATGTTCATGTATCTTAATCTTTTAACCTATGTGAATAGATTCTGCCTAGGGAAAAACTAAACATTCTATTAAAAGTGTGAGAATACATTTCAGTTCACATGAAGACACTAAAAGCCACCTAAAGATGGTTCAAGTATCTTTTCAAATTTAAGTGAAGTGTCTATTAAAAATTTTGATAGAAGAAAGGAGCTATGGTTAATAAAACTACTCTCATGCCTGGGAAGAATATCATAATATGACAAAAAACTAAACGTAAAATTTTAATGTGTATGTATGTAAAGAAAAAAGTACTAATGGCTATTACTAGCTTATCTTTTAAATTAGATCCCATACTTCTATTTCAGCAAACAATTTTTTTCATATCAGACTGACATATATTATACACTATAAATCTTCATATATTTTGACAAATGGTTATTTGCAAACCTACTGATGTGACCACTAAGAGGACAGGATGGGAGAACAATCTGCAGTCAAGTTTAAACTGATGCACAACAAAACCAAACTAAATACAACATACTGGAGGCCTGCCAGGACGGCCCCTTTTTCTCTTTCCTTTGACTTCTGTTTCTTCAAGCTCACTGCCAGCATCTGAATGTGCAGTAGTTTCATTTGTTGAATCCCTAGGGAAAAAATACTAGTTAAATTATTTGAAACAAGTTATTAATTCATAACTGACACTGATTAAATATTTAGGCATAGTATAGAACAAATTATCCCTTAAAAGCCTTGTGCAGCATTCACTCTGCAAATTTATCAAACATTGCTACATATGGAGGAATGCTAAACTATATAAGTAAATTAGAAATTACACTGTATGCTCTCAGACTTGAAGACTCATTTAAATAACTGGCTCTTTTAAAGTGAAATTCTACTTTGAAAATTGACTATGTTAAAACAGTACCTTCTTAACAGATCCATTCATGTGTGTACTCAGTATTATCAGCTTATTCTC
Source organism: Sternotherus odoratus (assembly GCA_032164245.1). Taxonomy (NCBI): domain Eukaryota; kingdom Metazoa; phylum Chordata; order Testudines; family Kinosternidae; genus Sternotherus; species Sternotherus odoratus. The sequence continues at coordinate 39,745,571 of JAVMKO010000009.1, read as the reverse complement.
ATGACCAAAATAAGATTTTCCTATTTACTCATTAGCCTTGAGAGCCAATACAACTATCAGATAAGCAAGCTGGATTCTATTCTAGCTCTCAAGTCATTAAAGTGGTTATGTAAATTCCAACTAAAGACCAAATTCTAACCTCAACTGCACTCAAGGACAATGGGATTGCACAGCTCAAATAAGAGCAAGATATATCCTGAATAATCTTTATTGCTGGTTATGATGCACAAATCTCGATTTTCTCATCCGAGGTTGAGTTTGTGGCTCTGGTACTCAGGAAAACCATTTCACTTGTACAATGAGCAAATCTGATTTGCACATCATTGAGAGACTAAGATATGTCTACACTAGAAGTGGAAGTCAACCTTTATTAGATCAACATACAGCAATCACAGTAATTACTGCATGTCCACACTACCCTCTCCTTAGGTCTGTGATGCGCATCTTCCTCAGGAGCGCTTCCACTGACCTAAGAAGGGCAGTGTGGGGAGCTGAGAGCCCAGTCAACTGGCAACTCCCTGGCTGGAGCCCAACTGCCCCACAGGCTCTCAGTGGGCTGTCCCAACCCCCACTCTCCACTTTCTCACATCTGAAGACTGGGGTCCAGTTGCCCATTTCTTGGCTTCTCTCCCCCTCCAAGAGCTGGGCAGCCGTATCAATTTCACAGCTCATCCAATCATGAAACTGACAAGAATGCCCAGCTCCCAACAGGCCCAAAGTTCTCACCCTAGCTCCCAGCTGGCAGCAGGGTCCAGCTGCTCAGCTCTCCTGGGAAGCCAGGGGCAGCTGGGCTCCTGCCATGAAATTGACAAGACAACCGACAGCTAATGTAAGGGATGTAGTGTCTACACAGACCCTTAGTCACCCAACTACACCAACATGAGCCCAACACATGTTGTGGAGGTGGAGTTATTACGTCAGTGTAGTAGGTGTGACAAAGTCAGGCCGGACGGGCTGCAAGAGGGTGCTGGAAGGCAGATATGTTAGCCCTAGAATGTTAAAAGCTCTCTTCCCTACTAGCTGAGAAGGGGCTACCTTAGGTCAATTAGGGACACCTGAATCCAATTAAGAGCTGCCTGGTATCTTTTAAAACCCTCCTCTGGTAAGAGAAAGTGGGAAGAGAGAGAGACAAGCTCCTGCCAGGCTAGTGAAAGCAGGGAAATAACCTGCTCCAGGGTGAGAGGCTGTGCTCCTTCCTAGGGGAAACAGCCAAACCTGAATGCCTGCTAGGGGAAAGACTGACACACCAGGGCAACCAACATGACACAGCAAAAAGTATACCCTTATATGCACCTCGGAGCATGGGAGTTTCTGTCAAAGCCACAGACCTTCCACAAGAGCAGGAGAGCCCTCAGCTCTGAGGTCCAAAGCTTCTGTACACTGTGAACCTAGGCCCACTCATGAGAAGCACCAGTGACAATTCCCCAGCATACAGGAGCTATACGCTCCAGTGCTGGAGGTTCCCTAGCTTCTTTCAAAGCTGTATGGCTTCAAGAGAGGCTCCTTTACTCTGCAGAGCCTTGAATGGCTTGGCAGAGCAGATGCTACATAGCACAGGTTCTCCCATAATGGTATAGGCATTGTTGAGCTGAAGATTTAGGCCACGAGAGAAGGATGTACAAAGTACCTTAACCTGCCATCTCATAAGTCAAACAAGAAGTGCGGAATCTTCTATAACCTTCCTCTTACCCACATCTTTCCATATAGTTGGGATGGGATAAGTAGGGGAACTGGGTGGCATTCATCTCCTCCATCCCGTAATAGGTCCTTCAGAATCACAGGGAAAAGTCTTTTCTCAGGTGAACATTACCTATCTCATTAGCCCTGCAATAATGATGTGACAACTGACACAGAGATATTCCTGTACCCAATATTCCTGCCCTCCTTTACTCTCAGCTTTCTCCACTATCAAACATCTGTGTAATTTTCCTCACACCATAAGAAAAGTGAGAAGAGCATCCCTTCTCCGCTTTTCCATGTACCCCCAATATCCTCCTACACTTCCTCTATTAGAAATGCCAAACTAGCACAAACAAAAACTTAACCAACCTTAACTGGGTTAAAATTAAGGGCAAACCCTTCATGACAAGTTAATGGTCATAAGGACATACCAGGTTTTGGACAGCTCCTAACTGTATAAGACTCCTCACACAGCAGGTTTCTACTGAGAACAACAGTCTACACAAATTACGAAAAAACTCCCTTCTGCCTCAAACAGATAAGAAAACATACTACACAACACAACGCTCCAAGCCAAACTTTAGCGATAACCTCACATTTTTTATGTGAACACACACACACACACACACACACCCTTAACCTGTTGCTGAGGTTGCTAAAACTTTGCCAAGGGTAAATCCAGTACTTGCTATCATCAGACCAAAGCACCTGGAAAAGCACCAAAGGAGGGTGTGCCCTTCCTTGAATGCCAGAGACATTGCCTGGAATCTCTGGAAGTGTCAAAGAAAGAGAAATGAACTCTGATTCTCTTTGGGACTGTCCTGCAGCACCTAAGAAACAGACTAGGAATTCAGGTTGTGGTGGAGCATCTTCTCTGTAGGATTCACAAGAGCACCTGCAGAAGAACTTGCTTTTGGCCTTGGAGTACTCTGAGGCACAGGTGTTTTGTACTCTGAAGAAAGAGACTTCTCTTTTAGAAGGAATTCCTCCGAAAAACGAGGTTACTTACCTGTAACTGTTGTTCTTCGAGATGTGTTGCTCATATCCATTCCAGTTAGGTGAGCACGCGCGGGCTCAGTTGTTGTCGGAAGATTTTTCCCCTAGCAACAGGCTGGGTCGAGCAGGGAGCCCCCTGGAGTGGCGCCTTCATGGCACTGCATAAGTACCCCTGCGACCCAGCCCCCACTCAGTTCCTTCTTGCCGGCTAATCTGACAGTGGGGAAGGAGGGTGGGTTTAGAATGGATGTGAGCAACACATCTCGAAGAACAACAGTTACAGGTAAGTAACCTCGTTTTCTTCTTCGAGTGATTGCTCATATGCATTCCAGTTAGGTGACTACAAGCAACACCTAGGAGGTGGGGTCGGATTGACCCATCGCTGAGCGTAAGACCGCTGACCCAAACGCCGCATCGCCCCTGGCCTGCTGGACTGTGGCATAGTGGGCGGCGAAGGTATGGACGGAGGACCAGGTAGCCGCCCTGCAGATGTCCACGATCGGAACTCTCTCCTGGAAAGCTGCAGAGGACGCCTGCGCTCTCATGGAGTGTGCTGTTACCTGCTCGGCAGTCCTACCCGCGAGTTCGTAACAGGTGCGAATGCACGAGGTTATCCAGGAGGAGAGTCTTTGGGCGGAGACCGGTTGGCCCTTCATTTGATCCGCTACCGCAACAAAAATCTGTGTTGTTTTCCGAAATGGCTTTGTGCAGTCTAAATAAAACGCTAGAGCCCTTCTGACATCGAGCGTGTGTAATTGCTGCTCCCTTCCAGAGGTGTGGGGCTTCGGGTAGAAGACCGGCAGGAAAATGTCCTGGTTAACATGGAAGGGAGAGACCACCTTAGGAAGGAAGGCTGGATGGGGGCGTAGCTGCACCTTGTCCTTATAAAAAACTGTATACGGTGGCTCTGAGGTCAGCACCCTGATCTCGGACACTCTGCGTGCCGAGGTGATAGCCACGAGGAGGGCCACCTTCGAGGAAAGGTATAGCAGGGAGCACATGGCAAGGGGCTCAAAAGGGGGCATGGTGAGGCGGGAAAGCACAAGGTTCAAATCCCAGGGTGGGACGGGGTGCTTAACCTGCGGGTAAAATTTGTCCAGCCCTTTAAGAAAACGATAGACCGTAGGGTCTGAGAAGACAGAGTGGTCTGCCAGGCCAGGGTGGAACGCCGAGATGGCCGCCAGGTGGACCCTAATGGTAGAGGTGGAAAGACCCTGCTGTTTAAGGTCCAGCAGATAGTCCAAGATGACTGGTATGGAAGCTTCCCTGGGGACGGTGTTGCGCTGCATACACCAAGCAGAGAAGCGAGTCCACTTTGCGGTATAGGTGTTTCTGGTTGATGGTTTTACATAAGAGTTCCAGGCCCTTTAGCCATGCCGTAGCCACGCCGTGAGGTGGAGGGACTGCAGGTCTGGGTGGAGTAGGCGACCGTGATCCTGAGAGGTCAGGTCTGGCCACAACAGGAGGATGATGAGAGGGGCCCTGGACAGCTGGAGGAGGGACGCCTACCAGCACTGCCTGGGCCAGGCCGGGGCTACGAGGATCATACGCGCCTTGTCCCGTTGGATCCTGAGGATCGCCTTGTGAAGGAGCGGGAATGGAGGGAACGCGTAGAGCAAGTGGCCCGTCCCGGGAAGGAGAAAAGCACCTGTTAGGGAGCCCCGGGGGTTGCCGCAGAAGGGGCAGGACTGTGGGCACTTCTTGTTCTGCCGAGTGGCAAAGAGGTCGATCTGGGGAAAACCCCACCGTAGGAAGATCGGCGGGATGACGTCTGGCCGGAGGGGCCACTCGTGCAACCGGAACGACCTGCTGAGGTGGTCCGCTAGCGTGTTGTGAGCTCCCGGAAGGAAAGAGGCCACCGGGTGAATGGAGTGGGCTATATAAAACACCCCAAGGAGAATGGCTTCCTGGCCAAGGAAGTTCAAGCGTGCTCAACCCTGTTTGTTGATGCAAAACTGGGCTGTGATGTGGAGGCAAAGATCGGCCTCCGACCAGCGGCCCTGAGTTCTGAGCTCTCCGGGGTGGGCTCCCCAGCCCGGAGACAAAATGTCCATCACTAGGGGCATAGGGGGGCTGGGCGGAAGGAAGGGAACGCCCTGGCATACAATGTCCTGATTTTCCCACCCGGCCAGAGCGTTGAGGGTGGCTCTTGGAATGGTGAGAAGGGCGTCCATGCTCGGTCCGTAGACCAACACCAGCCATGTCTGAAGCGGGCGTAGCCGCAATCTGGCGTACTGGGTGACATGTGTGCAAGCCGCCAAGTGACCCAGTAGGCTGAGGAACACCCAAGCCGTTGTCATAGGGAAGGTTCGCAAGCCATGGATCGCTGACTGGGTGGCCAGAGAGCGTGGCCGTGGGAGGGATGCCCTTGGTACAGTAGAGTCCAGGAGGGCCCCTATGAACTCGATCCTCTGAGTCAATTCCAGGGTGGATTTCCCCTCGTTGAGGAGGATCCCCAAGCGGTCGAGTGTGCTGGTGACCAGCTGCACATGCGTGCACACCTGGTCCATGGAGATGCCCCGTGTCAGCCAGTCGTCCAGGCACGGGTGGAGATGTACCCCGCGAAGGCGTAAGAACGCCACTACCACCGCCAAGCACTTGGCAAAGACCTTGGGTGCGGTGGACTGGCCGAAGGGCCGGACAGCAATTTGGTAACGTTCCCCTGCCAATAGGAAACGGAGGTAGCGTCAGTGGGGGGGCTAGCTGTTGAGTCCGCGTAGCTCTAGGATGGGCCGGAGGCCCCCTTTCGCTCTGGGGATGAGGAAGTAATGGGAGTAGAACCTTTTCCCCCTGAACTCCTCTGGGACGGGCTCGATGGCTCCCAGTGAGAGGAGCGACCTCACCTCCTGTACGAGCTTGTGAGAGGGGTCCCTGAAGAGGGACGGGGAGGGAGGGGTAGAGGAGAGTTGGAGCGAAGATTCCAGCCCCACCGTGCAGAGGACCCACTGGTCCGATGTAATGTCTGCCCAGGGACGGAGGAAGTGGGACAGACGATTGCGAAAGGGAGGGTCCAGGTGTGCGACTGGTGCCCTGTCCCCGGGCGCACCTTGAAAAGTCGGGCTTTGGCCCCTGGGACGTTTTAGGTGGCTGTTAGCCCCTCTGGCGTGGCGTGGAGCGACGGCGATTGCCACGCCCCCTCCGTTGGAAGGAGTCTTGGGACAGGCGAGGAGGAGGATAAACACACCTCCTTGGGGGTAGGAAGGATCGACTCTGGGTCATTGGAGTGTGTATCCTCAGAGTTTTGAGGGTCACCTTCCCTTTTTCTACCCCGGATGTCAGGTTCGACGGTTGCAGCCATGCAGTACGTTTTAGGGTGACCCCCGATGCGACCGTTCCGGCCGCGGAGTCGGCTGAGTCTAGGGCCGCCTGCAGGGAGATTCTGGCGACGTCTTTGCCCTGCTGGACAAAGGTCTTAAACTCCTGCTTGGCCTCTGGAGGAACAGTACCTTCGAACTTAGCCAGAGAGTCCACGGTATCGTAAAAATGCCTGCTCAGGCGGGCCTGCTGGTTGGCCACCCTGAGCTGCAGCCCACATGCCGAGTACACCTTCCTCCCCAAAAGGTCCAGCTTTTTGGCCTCCCCTGCCTTGGGGGCTGCGGCCTGCTGCCCGTGGCGCTCTTTATCGTTCACGGTGTCCACCACTAGGGAGGAAGGATGATGGTGGGCATACAGGCACTCATATTCCTTGGCAGGAATGAAGTACCTCCTCTCCGCCCCTTCCGCTGCTAAGATGCTTGTGACCGGATCGTCAAAAGCAACAACTTCCTCCATCGGGAGGTTCATGTTCTTTGCCACTGCTTTTAACAGGGCCTGATGGGCGGACAGGGCCACAGGCAGTGGACATACGGACGACGTGTCCGCCACCGCCTCGTCCGGAGACGGGGCTGAGGACGGACCCGTGACTGCCTCGGCTGCTCCCCCGAACGACGCCTGTCGGACCCCGGGCTCCGAGGGGGCCACTACCAACTGGGGTCCCTGGGCCTGTTGGTATGCCCAAGGTGCCCAGGTGCGCCAGCTTGACGGCGCTGCGACCAGTTGCCCCTGTACCGAGCGCGGTAAGGTCGAGGCAGATGAGGAGGGCCGAGGGGCTGTCGAGCTCATAAACCGTTGGGCGACGGACGGAGAACCATGCCGGGATCGGTACCAGGCAGGCTCTCTACGTCCCGAGCGGGAGCAGTGCCGGCTCTGTGACCGGTACCGAGCGGGAGATCGGTGCCGGGATGAGGCACGGTGTCGGCTTGGGGACCGGTGCCGGGGTGATGACCGTCGGCTGAGAGACCGCCTCCTCAGTGGTGTCCGGTGCCGAGGTGGTGACCGGTGCCGGGATGGTGACCGGTGCCCGCTCGTGGAGCGGCGCCGATACTGTGACCTGCGGCGAGGCTGGGAGCGGTGCCGGGATCTGTGGCAAGGAGACCCGGAGCGAGGTCTCGACTGTGAGCTGCGCCGAGACTGCGACCGGCGCCGGGCCTGGTGCCGGGAGTGCGATCGGCACCGTAAGATCGGCCGGTGCCGGGACCCAGAAGGGCTCCCGGCGGCAACATCAGGCGAGATCTTGGGCTGCTGGCCCTTAGATCGAACTGGTCTCTGAGGCACAGGGGAGGCTGTCAATGTTATCAGCTCCCTAGCGGCAGCTAAAGCCTCCGGTGCGGAGGGTAGGAGCTGCTGCCGTGCCGGCACTCGACGGATCGAGCTTGCCCGCACCAGACTCAACGGGGCCTGAGACGGCGCCGGAGTTAACGGTGGCGGTGCCGGTGGCTGTTGCCGTGAACACTCCCTCAAGGGATGCTGTTCTACGGGCGGCACCGGACTCAACGGGGCCTGAAACGGTGCCGGAGTACACGGTGCCCGCGCTGGCGGCTGTTGCCCTGAACACTCCCTCATGGGATGCAGTTCTACAGGCGGCACCGGACTCAACGGGGCCTGAAAGGGCGCCGGAGTCCACGGAGTCGGTGCCTGCAGCTGTAGCGCTGAACGCTCCCTCACGGGACGCTGTTCACGGAAGGCACCGGACTCAACGGGGCCTGAAAGGGTGCCGGAGTCCATGGAGTCCGTGCCTGCAGCTGTAGCCCTGAACGCTCCCTCACGGGACACTGTTCACGGAAGGCACCAGACTCAACGGGCCTGAAACGGCGCCGGACTCCACGGCGGTTTGGCGGACGCCGCCTTGGAGCAGGTCCCGGTGCCTCACCTGAGTCCGTTGCAGGCGAGGGTCGTCTCCATGAGGGCTGTCAGAGGCGAGACTCTCCATCTTTCTGGTGTGCGGGTTATCTTCACTTGTCCACCAGATGAGAGTCGCCCAGGCACTTCACAGTTAAAGTGTGAGTAGCCCCCCAGGTGCACAGGCTTTAAAACCCTGAGCTTAGAGAGGCATGGCAGGGAGAAACTCCCTGCCGTTAACAGCTTTTAACAACTCTTAACTAAACTACTTAACAACAAAGAATCACTAATTATCAATACTACAAAGCTAGGAGATAGGAGATCGCTAAAGAGCAGAGCTCCAGTGTTCCAACAACCAGCCCGGGCGGTAAGAAGGAACTGATTGGGGGCTGGGTCGCAGGGGTACTTATGCAGTGCCATGAAGGCACCACTCCAGGGGGCTCCCTGCTCGACCCAGCCTGTTGCTAGGGGAAAAAGCTTCCGACAACAACTGAGCCCGCGCGTGCTCACCTAACTGGAATGCATATGAGCAATCACTCGAAGAAGAACAGGGAGTGCCAGCAAAAATAAGGTGTTAACCCCATGATGAAAGATCACAGGGGGAGATGGCTGGGTACTATGGGTTAGATTAAATTGAGCCCATGAGGTCCTAATGCCAGCAAAACTATCTGGGCTCTCCCATTCCCAAGCTGTGGGGGAGAAAATCTAAAAGAGGTTCCTACATGACAGAATGAATGGCTCATTTCTTGAGAGACAAAGAAGGAAATAGCTGGACATTATTGTGGCCGTTGAGCCCTAAAAGTACATCCCTTTATTAATGAGGCTTTCGGTCCTGAGCCAATGTCTGTCCTGTTATGAAGGATCTGCTTCTCAGGGAGGTGCAGCAGTCTGCTCCTGCTATGTTGAGCTTTGAGTTTCCCCGGGATCACAGTTCACGTTGGTAGCTGCAGTGACCTTTTTTGACTGCTCCTTGACAATCTGCTTGAATTTGCCAGCAGGGGAGGGAAGACTGAACAGTTACATCTCTCTTCTACTTGGATGGAAGACACCTGGGAACATCAGTGGCAAAAATTCCCATCTAGTCATGGCTTCTTTTTCCCAAGTGTGCTGTCTGCACTCTGAGCTAAAGGAGAGAAAGATGGCTCAGCAGAACTTGAAGAGTAGCCCTGCTCAGAAAAGTTAGACCGCAAGGCACAAATATGTTCCATATTTAAAATACTAGAATATACTTTTAAAAAACTGCTCTTGCTTTGGAGAAGGAAATGTGTTATCCTCCTGCCATTTAAAGATAGGAGAGAACTGGTTGGTAATCCAAGCCTGGAGTCCAAACTTCAGGAAATGACTGACAAGTCTGATTTTTGCTTCCAAGCAGCATGAAAGCAGGTGCCTTTCCTAACCTGCTCTCACATACATGTCACACTACATAGAATCCAAGTTGACCACACTGGGATTTGGTTTTTATTAAAGATATTAACAAGGCAACAAAGTTCTGCCCAAACTTTTATCCAGACTTGGATGCTCCTAGAATTGCATCCTTTAAGCTGCTCAACTCAAACTCTGACAGACACTCCATTCAATCCATTCTAATGTCCTGTACCTTATCTAGGTGAGGATCCATTTGACTCATTTCATCTATACAACCAACTTACATTCCCCAGTAAATATTGTGGGGTGCTTCTAGGCAAACACAGCCAGCCTATTATCCTACAGCAGAAGCTGAAGGTCTTTTGAGAGCTATGTAGGCCTGGCTAAAAAGGACAATGTACAATTGGAATAATTAACAATTTTGTTTATAAGAAGTGAGGACTAAAATCCAGCTCATACTTCCACAGCTCTGCAGTGCTATCAGAAATAAGAAATAGTGAAAAATTATTTTTATTACTGATGCAGGAAGAAAAAGAAATATATCTGTTCAGTGAAATGGTGCCACTTTTACATAGTCATTTTTCAAAACAGACTATTACAACAAGTGACTTACAGACCACATAGGAAGTCTGTACCAAAGACACAAATATGCACCTTAATCTCAGTCCTATACCTTAACCACAGAGTCATCCCTTCCTCCCCAAGAAGCAATATTCTTCATATTTTTAGTAACCTGAAGAATTCAAATAAAGAAAAATAAAATTTAACTACTCACTGTAACACCGGCAAATCTGAAGTAATCATTTTTGTAGCACAGCACCCTCTATGAAATATTAGAACTACATAGAATTTCTTCTAGTGATGACGTTACAAGACAACTTCCTGGTAACTATTTTCGTTAATCTCAAAGTCCAATCTATAAAATAAAGAGATGAAAACTTGTTAATGTTATGATTTCAAAACGGACATTCAATATATTAAATGAAACATTGTTATAGACTAAAATCTGTTAGCTCTGTACAGGTACAGGGCTGGTGCAACTACTAGGCAAACTAGGCAGCCGCCTAAGGCGCCAAATGGTTGCGGGCGCCAAAAAGCATGCTCAGGGTAGGCGGTGGAGTAGAAGTGAGCTGGGGCAGGGCGGTGCGGGGAGGGCCACCCGCAGCAGGTAACGGGGGGTGGGAGCAGCGCTGCACAGGGGAACTGCTCCCTGCCCCGCGCTCCGCCTCCTCCCCTGAGAACACATCTACTCTGCTTCTCAAAACGTTGATTGGCGCCACAAGCCTGGGAGGCAGGAGAAGTGGAGTGCTCAGGGAACGCGGTGGAGTGAAGGTGGGCTGGGAGCTGCCACAGGGCTACCTGGGGAGGGGGCGCTGACGCCCGCAGGGCTCCCTGGCCGGAGGGTGGGGTGCTGCCGCAGAGCTCCCGGGGCAAGGGGTGGAAGTTTCGCCTAGGACATGAAATATCTTTGCACCAGCCCTGGCTCTGTATTAAGGCTCCAAAAATTCAGAATGAATATCCCATGGCAACTTGGCTATATCCTTGCATACAGTCATTACAACTTACAATATATATATTTTTTTAAAAATTATACTTATGGCATTTTGTATTCCTAGATATATATTCATGCTGAAGTCACATTAACATCATTTTTATATATAATATGCTAAGAAAACAAAAAACTAAAGATCGAAACAATTAAAAATAAATGTAAATATAAGAGTATAGAGTGTGAGGGACTAATGAACGCACTTTCTATTCAACCCAGGAAAAACAGAACCTATTCAATATGGTTTAGCTTCAACTGAAAGTTAATCCTGAGCTGAAGAAGACCTTAAGATAAAATTCTTCTTGTTAACATGCCCTTCCTAGAACTCCAGCTTCCTGATTAGACTAGATGATTGTTCCCTCTATGCGATCCAAACTGCAGATACATAAATGTCTAACTGTATTGAAAAGGATTTTAAACATGAGGATACCAAACTCAGGGCTAAATTCATCCACCTTACATAATAAGGCAGAACTTAAAATAAAATAGACAATTATGCATTCTCACAAGAGAAACCCTCTAGTCTGGAGACTAGTAAGTTAATCACATCAAAGGTGACTGCTACGGAACAACTTTCCAAATTAATGGACTGTATGAAACTCAGATGGGCTGATCTGTCGATACAGCAGAATATGAGGAGTTGCTTAATAGTTTTGCATTAGATGTGAGTTTAATAAATAAAGCACGTGCTGTTTTTCAGTATCTGTGGGAAATTGAAGTGAATGACTTATGGATAAGATGCGAGTTTGTCACGCAGATCTCAGATTTCGTGACTTTCTGTGACCTGTGCAGCCCTTGGGACGGCAATCCCGGTCACTGCTGGGGCAGTCTCAGGCCACCCTCCCACCCCCCAACCCGCCAGCAGGAGTCTGGGTGTGGGAGAGGGGCTCAGGCTGGGGAGCAGAAGGACTTCTCTACTTCGGTACTTTATCTCCGCGAGAGGCGTTGAGTTTGATTCAATATCCACTGGTCCACCCGGGGCTAGTGTAGACACTGCATCATGTAATTCAAATGATTTGGCCTCCGGAGATGTCCCACAGCGTTCTGCTGCAACCACTCTGGAGAGCACTTTCTTCAACAACATTGCATGTCAGCCAAGTACACAGGAGACAGCCGCTCCCTTGTGAAAGCCCCGAAAACTTTTGAATTTTCATTTCCTGTTTGCTCAGTGTGGAGCGCTCACCAGCACATGATCATAGAGACTCAAGGCTGCAAACATACACCAGCCTGGAGTACACAGGAGGTGGTGGATGCTATTGCTGTGTGGGGAGAAGAGGCTGCGCAAACAGAGTTCCGATTCAGCAGAAGAAAAACGAGGTTACTTACCTGTAACTGTTGTTCTTCGAGATGTGTTGCCCATATCCATTCCAGTTAGGTGAGCACGCGCCGCGGGCACAGTTGTCCGGAAGATTTTTCCCCCAGCAACAGGCTGGGTCGAGCAGGGAGCCCCCTGGAGTGGCGCCTCTATGGCACCATAAGTACCCCTGCGACCCAGCCCCACCCTCAGTTCCTTCTTGCCGGCTAATCCGACAGTGGGGAAGGAGGGTGGGTTTGGAATGGATGTGAGCAACACATCTCGAAGAACAACAGTTACAGGTAAGTAACCTCGTTTTCTTCTTCGAGTGATTGCTCATATGCATTCCAGTTAGGTGACTACAAGCAATACCTAGGAGATGGGGTCAGATTGACCCATTGCTGAGCATAGGACCGCTGAACCAAACGCCGCATCGTCCCTGGCCTGCTGGACTATGGTGTAGTGGGCGGCGAAGGTGTGGACGGAGGACCAGGTGGCCGCCCTGCAGATGTCCACGATCGGAACTCTCTCCCGGAAGGCCACAGAGGACGCCTGCGCTCTCGTGGAGTGTGCGGTTATCTGCTCGGCAGGCCTGCCCACGAGTTCGTAACAGGTGCGAATGCACGAGGTTATCCAGGAAGAGAGTCTTTGGGCGGAGACCGGTTGGCCCTTCATCCGATCCGCCACCGCAACAAAGAGCTGTGTTGTTTTTCGAAAGGGCTTTGTGCGGTCTAAATAAAACGCTAGAGCTCTCCTGACGTCAAGCGTGTGCAATTGTTGCTCCCTTCCCGAGGTGTGGGGTTTAGGGTAGAAAACGGCAGGAAAATGTCCTGGTTAACGTGGAAGGGAGAGACCACCTTGGGAAGGAAGGCTGAATGGGGGCGTAGCTGCACCTTGTCCTTATAAAAAAAAAACCGTATACGGTGGCTCTGAGGTCAGCGCCCTGATCTCTGACACTCTGTGTGCCAAGGTGATAGCTACAAGGAGGGCAACCTTCCAGGAAAGGTATAGCAAGGAGCACGTGGCGAGGGGCTCAAAAGGGGGCGTGGTGGGGCAGGAAAGCACAAGGTTCAAGTCCCAGGGCGGAACGGGGCGCTTAACGTGCAGGTAAAGTTTGTCCAGCCCTTTAAGAAAACGATAGACCGTAGGGTCTGAGAAGACAGAGTGGTTTGCCGGCCCAGGGTGGAACGCCGAGATGGCCGCCAGGTGGACCCTAATGGAAGAGGTGGACAGACCTTGCTGTTTAAGGTCCAGCAGATAGTCCAGGATAACTGGGATGGAAGCTTCCCCAGGGATGGTGTTGCGCTGCTTACACCAAGCAGAGAAGCGGGTCCACTTTGCGGTATAGGTGCTTCTGGTTGATGGTTTTCTGCTTCCCAGAAGAACACCTTGCACTGCGGCAGACCACAAGAGCTCCGGGCCCCTTAGCCATGCAGCAGCTACGCTGTGAGGTGCAGGGACTGCAGGTCCGGGTGGAGTAGGCGACCACGATCCTGATAGATCAGGTCTGGCCACAGCGGGAGGCTGATGGGAGGGGCCCTGGACAGCTGGAGGAGGGATGCGTACCAGCATTGCCTGGGCCAAGCCGGGGCTACGAGGATCATGCACGCTTTGTCCCGTTTGATGATGAGGATCACCTTGTGCAGGAGTGGGATCAGAGGGAACGCGTAGAACAGGTGGCCCATCCAGGGAAGGAGAAATGCATCTGTTAGAGAACCCCGGGAGCTGCCGCAGAAGGAGCAGAACTTGAGGCACTTCCTGTTCTGCCGAGTGGCAAAGAGGTCGATCTGGGGAAACCCCCACTGTAGGAAGATCGGCCGGATGACATCTGGCCGGATGGACCACTCGTGCGACAGGAACGATCTGCTGAGATGGTCCGCTAAAGTGTTCTGGGCTCCCGGGAGAAAAGAGGCCACCAGGTGAATGGAGTGGGCTATGCAAACTCCCAAAGGAGAACCGCTTCCTGGCAGAGGGGGTTGGAGCGGGCTCCGCCCTGCTTGTTGATATAAAACTGGGCCGTGGTGTTGTCTGTTAGCACTGCTACACAGTGACCTCTTAGCGTGCTCCGGAAGGCCTGGCACGCTAGTCGAACGGCTCTCAGCTCCCTGACGTTTATGTGGAGGCGGAGATCTCCCTCCGACCAGCGGCCCTGAGTTCTGAGCTCTCAGAGGTGGGCTCCCCAACCCAGAGACGAAGCGTCTGTCACTAGGGACATGGAGGGGCTGGGCGGAAGGAAGGGAACGCCCTGGCAGACAATGTCCAGATTTTCCCACCAGGCCAGAGCGTTGAGGGTAGCTCTTGGGATGGTGAGAAGGGCGTTTATTCTGTCCACGTTCGGCCTGTAGACCAACGCCAGCCATGTCTGGAGCGGGCGTAGCCGCAACCTGGCGTGCTGGTTGACGTGCGTGCATGCCGCCATGTGACCCAGGAGGCTGAGGAACACCCAAGCCGTTGCCATAGGGAAGGATCACAAGCCGTGTATCGCTGACTGGATGGCCAGAAAGCGAGGCTGTGGAAGGGATGCCCTTGCTGCAGTAGAGTCCAGGAGGGCCCCTATGAACTCGATCCTCTGAGTCGGTTCCAGGGTGGATTTCCCTTCGTCGAGGAGGATCCCCAAGCGGTCGAATGTGCTGATGACCAGCTGTACATGCGTGCGCACTTGGTCCCTGGAGGTGCCCCGTATCAGCCAGTTGTCCAGGTACGGGTAGAGATGTACCCCGCGGCGGCGCAAGAACACTGCTACCACCGCCATGCACTTGGTAAAGACCCTGGGTGCGGTGGACAGGCCGAAGGGTAGGACAGCAAATTGGTAACGTTTCCCTGCAACAAGGAAACTGAGATAGCGTCTGTGGGAGGGCTTGATGGCAATGTGAAAATAAGCGTCCTTCATATCGAGGGCAGCAAACCAGTCTCCCGGATCCAGAGAGGGAATAATAGTGCCCAAGGAGACCATGCGGAACTTGAACCTGGTCATGTAGCTGTTGAGTCCGCGTACGTCTAGGATGTGCCGGAGGCCCCCTTTCACCTTGGGGATGAGGAAGTAGCGGGAGTAGAACCCTTTCCCCCTGAACTCCTCTGGGACAGGCTCGATGGCTCCCAGTGAAAGGAGCGACCTCACCTCCTGTACGAGGAGTTGCTCGTGAGAGGGGTCCCTGAAGAGGGACGGGGAGGTAGGGTGGGATGGGGGGGTAGAGGAGAGATGGAGCGAATGTCCCAGCTCCAAGGACCCACTGGTCCGATGTAATGTCTGATCAGGCATGGAGGAAGTGGGAAAGACAATCGCGGAAGGGAGGATCCAGGTGCTTGACTGGTGCTCTGCCCCCGGGCGCACCTTCAAAAGTTGGGCTTAGGCCCCTGAGACGTTTTAGGGGCCTACTGTTTACCCCCCTGCCGTGGCCCGGAGCGACGGCGGTTGGCCCGCCCCCTCCGTTGGAAGGAGTCGTGGGATGGGCGATGAGGGGGATAAAACCGCCTCCTCGGGGGTTGGAAGGGCCGTCTCTGGGTCATCGGGGTGTGCATCCCCAGAGTTTTGAGGGTCACCCTCTTGTCCTTGAAGGTCTGCAGGCGCGTCTGTGGTCTCTGAGAAAAGTCCCACGCCTTCAAAGTGAAGGTCCTGTATCGTTTGCTGCATACCAGATGGAAGGTTCGAGGATTGCAGCCACGCACTGCGCCTTAGGGTGACCCCCGATGCGACCGTTCTGGCCGCGGAATCGGCCGAGTCCAGGGCCGCCTGCAGGGAGATTCTAGCCACGTCCTTGCCCTGCTGGACAAATGCCCTAAACTCCTGCTTGGCCTCCGGGGGAACAGTACCCTCAAACTCAGCCAGGGAGTCCACGGTATCATAAAAATGTCTGCTCAGGAGGGCCTACTGGTTGGCCACCGTGAGCTGCAGCCCACCCGCCGAGCACACCTTCCTCCCCAAAAGGTCCAGCTTTTTGGCCTCCTTTGCCTTGGGGGCTGGGGCCTGCTGCCCGTGGCGCTCCTTATTGTTCACAGAGTCCACCACTAGGGAGGAAGGTGGAGGGTGGACATACAGGTACTCGTATTCCTTTGCAGGAACAAAGTACCTCCTCTCCACCCCTTTCGCTGTCGGTGGGATGGAGGCAGGAGTCTGCCATATGGTGGCCATAGATCTTTTGATCGTATTGATAAAGGACAAGGCCACCCTTGCTGGTCCACCCCTTGCTAAGATGCTTGCGACCTGATTGTCGAAAGCAGCAACTTCCTCCATCGGGAGATTCATGTTTTTAGCCACTGCTTTCAACAGGGCCTGGTGGGCGGACAGGTCCACAAGTGGCAGACTTGAGGACGACGTGCCCGCCACCGCCTCGTCCGGAGACGAGGAGGAATAAGGTTCCGGCTCTGTCGGGCCTGGGGGCACGTCCTGATGGGGAAGAGCAGCCGAGGACGGACCCGCAACTACCTCGTCTGTTCCCCCGAACGGTGCCTTTCGGACCCCGGGCTCCAATGTGGTCACCACAGACTGGGCTCCCTGGGCCTGCTGGTATGCCCAAGGTGCCCAGGTGGGCCAGCTGGACTGTGCTGCGACTGGCTGCCCTTGTACCGAGCGCGGTGAGGCCGAGGCCGATGAGGAGGGCCAGGGGGCCGCCGAGCTGACAAACCGCTGCACGACGGATGGAGAACCGTGCCGGGATCGGGATCGGGAAGGCTCTCTACGTCCTGAGCGGGAGCGGTGCCGGCTCCGCGAACGGTAGCGAGCTGGAGACCGGTGCCGGGATGGTGTCCAGCGCCGGGGCAGAGTCCGGCGCCGGGATGGAGAGCGGTGCTGGGACGGTTCTCGGTGACAGCTCGTAGAGCGGTGCCGGGAGTGCGATCGGCACCGAGAGTACGACCGGCGCCTTGATGGAGAAAGGCGCCGGGACTCCGACCAGCGGCGAGACTGGGAGCGGTGCCGGGATCTGGAGCGAGGAGACCTGGAGCAAGGTCTCGACTCTGAGCGGCGCCGAGACTGTGACCGGCGCCGGGATGCAGACCGGTGCCGGGAGTGCGATCGGGCCAGGGACCCCGAAGGCGTCCTGCCGGGAACCGCAGGCACAATCATGGGCGGCTTGCCCCTGGATTGGACTGGTCTCTGAGTTACGGGGCAGGCTGTCAAGGTGATCAGCTCCCTAGCAGCAGCAAAAGTCTCCGGTGTGGAGGGTAGGAGTTGCTGCTGTGCCGGCAGCCTGAGGGGCGAGCTTACCCACACCGGACTCGACGGAGCTTGAGACGGTGCCGGAGTCAACGGTGCCAGTGCCGGCAGCTGTTGCCCGGAACGGTCCCTGATGGGACGTTGTTCTCCTGGCAGCGCCGGAGTCAGCGGTGCCGGTGCCGGCGGCTGTTGCCCGGAACGGTCCCTGACGGGGTGCTGTTCTTCTGGCGGCAGAATCGGTGCCGGGACAGCTGTCTCGGACCTCTTTCTGCGGGCCGGGGAGTGCGACCAGTGCAGAGGTTTCGACGGTTTGGTGGACACCGCCTTTGGAGCGGGTCCCGGTGCCTCACCCGAGTCCGGTGCCGGAGCGAGGGCCGCCTCCATCAGAAGCTGTCAGAGGCAAGACTCCCTGTCTTTTCTGGTACACGGTTTAAAAGTTTTGCAGATTTTACACTTATCTACCAGATGAGAGTCGCCCAGGCACTTAAGGCAATCAGCGTGTGGGTCGCCAACAGGCATAGGCTTCCCACACTTCTCACAGGGCTTGAAACCCGGAGTTTTAGGAGGCATAAAGCCCCCGGTGGTAGGGGAGGGGACCTCCCTCCCCTTAACAACTATACTTAACTAAACTATTAACAACAAAGAACCACTAACAACTAATCTACACTACAATGCTAGGAGAAATGGAGATCGCTAATAGCAGAGCTCCAAGTTCCAACAACCAGCGCGGGCGGTAAGAAGGAACTGAGGGTGGGGCTGGGTCACAGGGGTACTTATGCAGCGCCATAGAGGCGCCACTCCAAGGGGCTCCCTGCTCAACCCAGCCTGTTGCTGGGGGAAAAATCTTCCGGACAACTGTGCCCGCGGCGCGTGCACACCTAACTGGAATGCATATGAGCAATCACTCGAAGAACAACACTGACATTTATGCCAAAATTGTGCAGGGCATGGAGAAGGGCTACACCAGGGATACACCGCAGTGTCACGTGAAAACCAAGCATTGCAACCAACTTTTTTTAAAAAAGAAAGGGGTGGCTTCCTTTGTCTCCCTTCCCCCACACCCACTTTTGTAAAAAAACAAAACAAAAAAACCCCACTATTTGGGGAGTTTATACTAGTGCCTATCCTTAAGCACCATATAGATTGCTAGTGGAAAAGGGTTTTTTTTGGAAGTTTCAACCAGTGATCCCAAGGATGTCTTCACAAAAGTTGTAGCACAAGATCTCTCACCCATGCCTCAATGGCCTTACTCACCATGGCTGGAGCAGCAAACAGACTCTTGCAGTAGCCAGTAGTTGCGATTATATTGTAGCTTGCAGTGAAGTACATAGTGGGGTAGGGTTTTTTTATAAAAAGAATTAACCTTGCACCATAAGCAATGTATGCACTGTCAATGCTACCCTTGTGCTTTGTGTTCCTTGCATCTGTAACCTCATCAGTTGGTGTGTCCTCCACACTTGGACAGAGACTTTCTCAGATTAGAAGGTGGAAAAGGAAGACTTGGGAGGACATGTTCAATGAGTTAACATGTGCCTCAGAGAGTGACAGGACAGCTCAGAGCATGGAGGATTGGACTGTCCGAGAACCTGGATATGGACAGGAGAGCATGCAGGGAACAAGAGTATGCAGCACAGGAAAAAGATGCTGCAGATTATGAAGGAGCAATCAGACACACTGAGGTATCTGGTTGAGGTTCAAGAAAGGGAGCTGGATGCTAGAGTTGCTCTGCAGCCTATACTGAACCTGCTGCCATCATTCCTACATTTCACACCCTCATCCCCCAGACATCCTATGAAGTGGTGGAGGGGGAGAGTTCAGTATCCCCTGCACTTAACACCAGGGGAGAATACACTGACCAAAAGGCCCCCATTCCCACATCTTTGATTGTTACTATAGTGCATCTGTAAGCAACCTGTCCTTTTCCTCTCCCCCCCCTCCTCCCGCCCCGTGTTATCAGCCATTTTGCCCCAGGTTATCTTACTATTTTTTGTGTGATCTCTCTTTCTTTGCTGTCGCTGTGTGTTTGTGTGCATAATAAAACTTAACACATTGAGGAGAAAAGGCTCTTTATTCATTCAACACACTGCAGTTAGTGGGGGTGGAGGTTGCAGGCGAAAAAATGTAACAAAGGTCAGTTTGGTAAGGAACAACACAAATATAACATTACTGTGGCTTATTGCTGAAAATCTATATACATAAAAGTCAAGTGGTGTATGTATGTATGTATGTATGTATGACAGCGAACTCCTCCCGCACCGTTTGAGCCAGAGACTTGAAATTTGGTACAGTGAGGGGTCTTGGGGTCTAGATGCTGGTAAGGGCCAAAACTTTTCGGATCTCACCTCTGACGCCCCCCAGGGGTGAAAGTCTTTCAGGGCCAATCACATCAGCTGGGCGGTTAGGTGGTGATGATGTCATAATACCCCCCTCCAACAGACACCTCACTCGCTCAGCTCACCCCTCCCCCCTCCCAACAGAACCCCAGAGATCCCTCAGTTCTCTGCCCCTCCCCCCTCCCAACGGAACCCCGGAGATCCCTCAGTTCTCTGCCCCTCCCTCCTCCAACGGAACCCCGGAAATCCCTCAGTTCTCTGCCCCTCCCCCCTCCCAATGGAACCCTGGACTCCATCAGCCCTGTGCCCCCCCCCCACCTGCGAAGGTCCCCGGAATCCCTCTGCTCTGGGCCCCCTCCCCCCCTGCGACAGATCTGAGTTGGGTTTGGTCGGACGGTAAGTGAGGTGGGGGTGTCGGGTTCGGTCGGGGGGTAAGGTGGGGGTGTCGGATTTGCTTGGGGGGGGTCAGGTGGGGGTGTCGGGTTTGGTCGGGGGGTAAGTGAGCTGGGGGGTGTCGGGGTTGGTCTGGGGGGGTGGGGGGGTGTCGGGGTTGGTCTGGGGGGGTGGGGGGGTGTCGGGGTTGGTCTGGGGGGGTGGGGGGGTGTCGGGGTGGGTTAGGGGTGAGGTGTGGGTGTTGGGGTTGGTCAGGGGGTGTCAACTGTCTGCCCCCTCCCCACCTCCGACTGACCCGAGCAACACCGGGCACTTACGCTAGTGGGTTTCTAAGCCTCACGGAATGTGGAGTCCATCAACCTGCTCTTTTTGCACTGGTGTCTGGCTGCTCAAAATTGGCTGTCAGATGATCTGCCTCAATCCTCCCATCCCCACACCGCCAGAAACTTTTCTCCCTTTGTTTCATAGATATTATGGAGCACATGGCAGGCAGCAATAACAATGGGGATATTGCTTTCACTGAAGTCGAACCTAGTAAGTAAACAACGCTAGTGACCTTTGAAATGTTCAAAGACATATTCCACCACTATTCTGCACTTACTCAGCCTATGGCTGAACTGGTTCTTACTGGTGTCCAGGCTGCTTGTGTATGGCATCAGGAGCCATGGGAGCAAGGGGTAGGCTGGGTCTCCCTGGATCACAATTGGCCTTTCAACATCATTAATGTTTATTTTGCAGTCTGGAAAGAAAGTCCCAGCTTGCAGCTTTCTGAACAGACCAGGGTTCCTAAAGATGGGTGCATCATGCACCTCTCCCAACCATCCCAAGTTGATGTCGGAGAAATGGACCCTGTGATCCACCAGTGCTGACAATACCATTGAGAAGTACCCCTTTTGGTTTATGTACTCTTTGGCAAGGTGCTCTGGTGCCAAGATAGGGATATCTATTTCCCCACGGCAGTTAGGGAACCTCATCATGGCAAAACCAACCATTATATCCTGCATGTTGTCCAGAGTCCCTATCCTTCTTAGCAGAAGTTTTTTGATTGTCCTGCAATCTTGGATCACAACAGACCCTATGGTACATTTAACCACTCAGAATGGATTCCCCACTGACCAGTAGCACTCTGGCATTGCAAGCTTCCATGGAGCTATCGCCACTCGCTTCTCCACTGTCATAGCAGCTTTCATTTTAGTATTGCTGCGCTTCAGGTCTGGGGAAAGCTCTTCACACAGTTCCGGGAAAGTGGCCTTACACATTCAAAAGTTCTGCAGCCACTGCTCACTATCCCATTGCTGCATAACTATGCAATCCCACCAGTCAATGCTTGTTTCCTGGCCCCAGAAGTGGCACTCAACTGTGTCAAGGCGATGCGTGACTGTCGCCAGCAACTGTGAATTGCTCTGCTCTACGTCTTCCAGCAGGGCCGCTCGCATGGCATCACATTGTTCTGAATGGCAGGTCCTGTATTGGCTGTGTAAATACTGCAGAATATGGCGCAAGGTGTTTGTAATGCTCACAGTGTACATCTGAGCAGGGTCTATGCTTATTGTGCTATGGCTTCTGATGGGTAACCCAGGCTTATGAAAAAAGTCTTGGCTTGTTTGCCATTGATTCGTGGAAGGAGGGAGCTAAGTGCATCACGGGACGCTAACGCCATATTCCCATAACCACCTGTGCAAATGTTTTGGTCCCATAAGGCATTGCGAGCCCAACCCAAAATTCCACTTGGCTACATGCACTACCCACAGTGCAGTGCTCCGTGCGTCGATGCAAACCCTGCTAGCAAGGATGCACTCCACCGAAACAATGAGAATAGTGCGGGCACACAAGATCAACTTGCTTAAATTGGAGGCTCAATGTCGACTTACATAAAATCAACTTAACTTTGTAGTGTAGACATGGTCTCAGAGAAGGAAGAATTACAGATAGGTGAGTAAGTTATACTATTCTCCTTCATGGATACCTAGTGCTCTGTGATCCATTACAACAGGGAAGCGGCTAGCAGTAAAACCAATCTCCACAAACAGGAACGTAAACTTAAAAATTAATCAAGATCATAAACACCTCTTATATGAGGGGGTTTGGGGTTTGTTTGGTGGAGTTTTGGTTGTTTTTGTTCTTCTTCTCCTTCCTTTCCCTACCATACAAAGGGTTTTAATAAATAAAAACAAAAACACACCAGAACCCTATGTTCAAAAGTCATATCAGACAAAATCTATTTTAAAAGTGATAAATAATTCACTAAATACAAGGCAGATAATATGGCAAAATTACCAAAAAGCACTACTATGCTGTTCTACTCAGGAAATGACTATGTACCTGAATGAGGGAGCCTCTCAGAAAGAGGGTGGATCTTTAATGCACAAGTTCATGGACAAATTCAGTAGTTTGTCAGGTCTATCTGAAAATAGTGAATATGGATGACTTGCACCCTCTCCTAGATGACCCAACTAATCCTGAAATCACATCAGATTTTCCTCAAATGATTAATTTTGCATAAACAGAATTTGACCACATCTGAAGTATGCAACTGATTCTCCTAGTTGTGAATGGAATTGACACACAAAGGCAGCAAATCTGTAGATTGGTTGAAGTGAAAAACAATTCTGGAGGAAAAAAATTTTTTGTAGAGGAATGAGAATCACCTCATCTGGGAAAGCACTGAAAATAAGAATTCCAGATGAATAAAAAAATTAGGAAGTGTGAGAGTACTTTTTTTAAAAAAAAAAAAAAAGGCTAGAAGTGGAAAGAACATGCTACCGAGCTTCTAACAGAGACTTAATCCTCTTTATTGTGTCCAAGCCTGGAGACAAAAAGATTCTTGTCCTTTCTAGAGCATCATTAAGATCAAGTTCACTAAATCTCTTGAAAAGGCTAGGTTAATTTCTAGATGTGAGCAGAAGTTAGTGAACTCTCCTGAATACTTATCCTCCAGAAGGGAAAAATTCTAGGTTTCAAAGCAAGAGCCTCAGGTAACATAGGTCTGGAAGGGCTTGTCTTCACTTGAGCCGGCAGGGATCGATCTTTTGGTGATCGATTTATCGCATCTTGTTAAGACATGATAAATCGACCACCAGCAGCTCCCCCATCGACTCCGGAAGTCCAGCTCGTGAAGAGGCGCAAGCTGGAGTCGACGGGGGACCGCGCCGCCGTGAGGATGGGAGGCAAGTCGGCTGTAGAGACGTCGATTTCAGCTACATTATTAACGTAGCTGAAATTGCGTATCTACAATCAATTTCCCCCCCTAGTGGAGACCAGCCCTAAGACTGAAGAACTGGAATAGCAGTTTCTTCCAGCCTAAGAAGTTCAAGGATGCTGATGGCATGTAGGAATCGGAAACACTAGGAGTACCTAAACCACAAATATCTGTTAATTATTAAAGGACATGATGATTGAGTTCCCATTCTTATGTGTGCTACTGGCATCTGCATAGGCAGTTGACTATAGGCTGCCCTTTTGCTTATATATGCGTTGTTTAAATTATTAAATGTCTAATTTTGTTAGCTTCTTGGAGGAGAGACTGTCCTTAATGGGAGCTTGGAAAGCACCCAGCACACAACAGACACTACTGTAATCAATATAAGTAAGAAGTAATCATCAAAACTCCATGCTCAAGGAGCAAGAGAATTCCCTTTGTTTCATACAAGATTGTTAAACTTAAATTTGCACTTCTAGGTTGGAATATGAAAGTATACCAGAGATCTTATTGTTGCTTTTAATTTGAATAGCACAGTTAGAGGAAGAGGACTCAAATGATCCTTTGTGGATGAACCAAAGTCCCATAAGGCTTTGTATCTATAATACTTTGTATTCCAGTTAAACCTTAGTGTGCTATCAAGTGATGTATTTTGTCTGACCACTAGAAAATGTGTCCAGAGGTCCACGAAACTAAATGACTAAATGAAAGAAAATGACTACCTGTTAGAGACATTTTCTGTGATTGATGAGATGGCGACTTATCGGCAGATGACTTGAACTTATTAATTATGTAAACTGAGATGCCATGAAAGGAACTCCATGGGTCAAGCAATCATGAGAATGGAATTTTCTACATTTTTTATTTTTTGTAAACAAGCATGATATATAAAGGGGTGAATTTCTAAAAGATGTTTGGAATTTATCAGGCTGCAGAACTGCTTTCCCAGGTTGGTGATGTATTAAATTTTACCTTTCAGTGTTGTGCTGTTTTGTCTTAGATTAATAAAGTTGATTAAGCTTGAGTTATCTGACTTATTAGTAACAGAATTGAACTTTTGGCTAACACAACTAAATCCAAAAGGAAGAGTATAGAGAGAGATCTACCTTAACATGCAAGTTTTTCTAGTAAGCTTCCTGAGACAAAGATTTGCCTTAAAATAAATGGGGCCTATCTGAACTCCCTCTGTGGTGCAAAAGATAACCTGGCTCCTGATTCCAGAAATTCCATTAACAGGACAGTTTGTAGGGTAAAGTGATGCACTAACACCATGGAACAGTTTCAACATCTGGCCACTGTAACACAAATTAAATAGATTCCTTGGAGGGCAAATACATGAGAAGTTCCTAACAAAAAATACAACTTGTAAAATATTTTCTTGGGCAACTGAACTAGAACAAGAAAAGGCTGAGTGATGGGCCAGACCCTGAGAGAGCACTAAGCAGCTCCTCTGAAGAAAGATGAAGCTAAGGGACTTGAGTAGTTGAAAGATTTGGTTAATAAGTAAGGAGACACTTTCATACGGGTGGGTTATCAACAGGTCATCCATTAATTTCCTGTAATATAACAATACAGATACAATGGAATATGAGAGAAGTCAAGGGGCTTTATATGGAATTGGATATAGGTTTGCAATGCTGCAAAGTCTTAGTATCAATGGTGGCAGAGAAGTTCACACAGCTTGAATGAATGAACACCACAAAAATATCCTCAGGAAAAGGAATAATTTCCAGCAAAATGAAGTTTGCAAAGCTGCCCTTCATTGCCCATTTACTGATCCAAAGGAAGAATGGTCAACAGGATATGGATTTTTTAAAATTTGATTTGGAAAGTTTTTAAAGAAAACTGTTCTTTGTGGGGAGGGGAAAGAACTACAGTAGACTCTCGATTATCCAGGATGATAGGGAAAAAATTAATCCTGGTTAATAGAATCCTGGATAATCCCCATCCATAGGAAATATGGGGAGGAGGGGTTGGTTCACCAGGCACTCTGTGCCAGGGGGAGGGGTGTGTTGGTTCACTGGCTTCCCAGTGCCCTGGTGGGTTGTTTTTTGTTTGTGCTTGGGGCGGCAACGAAGCCAGAGCCAACCCTGTGAGTTACACATTTTTTGACATCCTGGTTAATCCATATCCTGGTTAACCCAATCTATCTCTATATATAAAAGTCAAATGGTGTATGGATGGATGGGTGTACACTTACTCCTTCCACACCGTTTGAGCTAGAGACTTGAAATTTGGTACAGTTAGAGGTCTTGGGTTCCTAATCAGGGTAAGAGTCGAAATTTTTTCAAATCTCACCTCTGACGCCCCCCAGGGGTGAAATTCTTTAAAGGCCAATCACATCAGCTGGGCAGCTGCTGTTCTCTGTGACATAGTTATGATGCCATAATACCCCCTCCAACAGACACCGCACTCACTCAGCTCTGTGCCCCCTCCCCACCTCCAACGGAACCCCGGAATCCCTCAGCTCTCTGACCCCTCCCCACCTCCGATGGAACCCCAGAACCCCTCAGCTCTCTGACCCCTCCCCACCTCCGACGGACCAGAGTTGGGTTTGGTCGGAGGGTAAGTGAGGTGGGGGGGTGTCGGGTTTGGTCAGAGGGTAAGTGAGGTGGAGGGTGTTGGGTTTGGTTTGGAGGGGGTGGGAAGGTGTCTGGGTGGGTGAGGTGTGGGGGTTGGGGTTGGTCAGGGGGTGTTGGGTTTGTTTCGGGGGGTGAGGAGGGGGGTCAGGGTTGGTCGAGGGGTAAGTGAGGTGGGGGTGTCGGGTTTGTTTGTGGTGGTAGGTAGGGGTGTCGGGTTTGGTTGGGGGGGAAAGTGAGGTGGGTGTGTCAGGTTTGGTCTACGGGGGGTGAGGTGTGGGTGTTGGTCAGGGGGTGTTGGGGTTGGTAGGGGGAGACATAGGGGTGTTGGGTTTGGGTTGGGGGGTGAAAATGTGAGTCGGGGTTGGTCGAGGAGTAAGTGAGGTGGGGGTGTCGGGTTTGGTCGGTGGGGTGAGGTGGGGGTGTCAGGTTTGCTCTCTGCCCCCATCCAACGGACCCCGCACTCGCTCAGCTATCTGCCCCCTCCCCACAGACGGGGGGCAGGGAAGGAACTGAAATGATGCAGGTCATCAAACTGCCTCAGAGAAATTGTTTATTACAATGTCAAGAAGAAGGGAACATGGGCGGGGAGTATGAATATGCAAAATCCATCTGGATGAAATCTGGTTACAAGTAACATCCATTTTTTCTTTGAGTGACCACTGCATGTGCCCACTCATGAGAAGTTTGACAAGCAGTACCCCAACCAGGAGAAGGGATTCAGTGTTCTAGCAAAACAAAGACTAAAGTACTGCTCTAGTTCTACCAAACTACATCCACTCCAGCTGCCAGATCTAAAGTGTAATGTTCTATGAATGCATGGTACAGAGTCCCAAGTGGCTGACATTGCCTGACATACTCCTTCAACACACGCACATCTAAATCAAACTCTGGGAGTGGTCACTGGTCTGGTAGAATGGAAGCTAATACCCATGGGGGAAGAGCGTGCTATTTTATAAACTTTCCTGACACACCGTTTGATCCATCTGGAAATGGTTAAAAAGGCTATTGTCTGACTTTTTTGAGTGTCTAGATATGAAATAAACTATTTATTAGATTTGTAAAATTCTTGAGTTCTATTAATAGGCAAGGGCTCTATTAGCATCAAAATTATAAAACATGGATTCCCCGATGCTGTGTTGTTTGAGGGGGAGGGCTGAATGGCAGCTGTAGTTTGCCATTGAAGACTGACACAATATGGGTTAGAAATCTTGAGTCAGGTCTCTGTAAAGCATAAGGAAAGGAGGATATGCCAGAAGGGCATTTACTTCATTGACCTGCCTCATTGCAGTTATCATAACATAGACAACCTTAAAAGATAAATGAAATAATGGCATTTTATCAGCTGTGCCAACATTAAACTGAGGTCCCCTACAGGTACAGGGTCTTTCACTAGTGGATAAAGATCTTCAAGTCCCTTCAGGAGCCTTTTAACTGGCCCATGAGTAAATACCAAATTATCATCAAATTGTGGTATGCAGATATACCCATTAAATGAACCTTCAACAAAATCTCACAGATACTCAGTCTTCATAGGCAGTAAATATTCTAGAATATATTAGTAGAAGCCAGTTCTGATTGCTCTGGTTTGCTGTCCATCCATGTCATAAATCTCAACCACTTAACATATGCTGGGCAATTGCTTCCTCAAATTCAATTGTAACTGAACAGCCAATAAACAAGATCTTTCAAGGTTTCTTCAAGTCTTATTACACAGGATCTGGATGAAAGATCTTACTTTGTTGTTGCAATAATAGGACAGATAACAATGGGCACATCCTGTATACCCGCTCTGGCAACTGAAATAGCTCCATGTACTGCCATACAGAAGCCATTGATCTGAAAACTCTCCAATCTGGAGTCCAGCCCGACAGTGGCCATTCTTTCCTTAGCTGCCTTCCTTGGACCACCACCACACTTGGTTTTACATGGGGCTCTGCCTTTGACAAGTCTGAGGATAGTTTAGGGCAGGTAAGAAAAGAATGGCCACTGTTGGGCTGGATTCCAGATGGGAAATTTGTTTTATCTAATCCAGTCTCTTATGTGCCATGCACACTGCAGGCTCTGTAGGTAATTTTGGTGTTGATATTAGAATCTTTGGAGGTAACTTTGTCTTAGCTGGTATTGAGCCCAGAGCCAACACTCATTTTTGCATTCTGTGTTCCATGATTTTAGACACACCCAATCCT
This sequence comes from Sternotherus odoratus, assembly GCA_032164245.1. Classification (NCBI taxonomy): domain Eukaryota; kingdom Metazoa; phylum Chordata; order Testudines; family Kinosternidae; genus Sternotherus; species Sternotherus odoratus. The sequence goes on along the minus strand of JAVMKO010000009.1, from coordinate 39,717,685 downwards.
ATAGAGCTTTGCTGATAAAGATTCTTGAAGCAAGACTGCCTATAAGCTATTTCATCTGTCCTTACAGAATCTTGGAGTAAAGTTTCAGCAGATGGTGTATATGGACAGAAAGTGCCCTTCTCCAAGATATGCAAAGCACCTTACATGAGAGACCACATGTTCAGGTTAATGACCACAACCAAGACTGGTTAAGGCCCTTCCTAGAGCCATCAGGGCAAAAACACCTGGCTACAATGGGAGTCTGAAAGGAGTGGTGGTGTTTGGGGGATGGAGTCCTGCAGCACCTGAGATTTTTCTGCCCCTCTGATTTACCAGCCTTTAAAAGACAACATATTTCACCCCAGTCAGAAGAGGAAAAAACAGCCAAAGCTCTATGGCATATTACTTCCAAAATGCCATACCCTGCTGATGAATTTCCCACTTAAGGCTTGCCTGGCATATTGCTCCTGTTGGAGTGAGCACTTACTATCATTCTTCCGAGTAGCAAGGGTCTAGTGCAGGGTAAGCAACCTATGGCACTCGTGCCAAAGGCAGCACACTAGCTGATTTTCAGTGGCACTCACACTGCCCAGGTCCTGACCACCGGTCCGGGGGGCTCTGCATTTTAAATGAAGCTTCTTAAGCATTTTAAAAACCATATTTACTTTATATACAACGGTTTAATTATATATTAAAGACTTATAGAAAGATCTTCTACAAATGTTAAAATGTATTACTGGCAAGTAAAACCTAAAATTAGAGTGAATAAATGAAGACTCGGCACACCACTTCTGAAAGGTTGCTGACCCCCCCTGGTCTAGTGACTTCAAGATTCTCCAAAGTAAGCTCCTGTTATAAATTTCTGCCCATCAGTTTAAGGCTTGCCTGCCACATTGCTGCACAGTGAGGGAGGCAATGCATTATTGCAAAGCCGGGCTGTGGTAGGAGGCCCTTTGATCTTACCTGAACCTACTACATTGCCATGTTTCCTCTTCAAATACCAGTTCCCTGCAGTCTTCTATTCTCAAAAATAGCCTCCTCGCTACTGCCCTAGTAAGGAAAAGGACAAAAATTTAAAAAATCTACTGGAAAAAGCTTCTTTGCCTGGAGATTAAGAGAGAAGAGGCCAGAGAAGCTCCTGCTTCTTCAACCAGAGGCCAGACACTGGGAGCTAGAGAAGCTGTCAGTTTTCCAAGCTGCTCACCTGCTAGAGGTACATTGTGAAACTAGATAGAAATGTTCAAAGAGCAGCCTCTGTGTTTGGAACATGTGGAGGAACAACCAGTTGTAATAGATCATGGAGTACCAGGTGCCCACAAGGAAGAATTTAATTTTCTGTGCCAGAGATTTTTTGTTTTGACAATAGCTACTTCACTAGCAACTATTTGAGAAGCTAATGGTTTTGAAAGTAGGAAAGGGGTGAGAAAGTGATGCTTTAACTACAAGGGAGATCATGCCCATCTCTTTTTCTCTACCTTCTGAGCAGGGAATGAAGACGTCTTGACGGTGTTTTCACTTTATGAAACTGAATAATAAAAAACAGCGCAAATTGATATTCATTAGTACTTGATCTTGCCAGGTGGCTACAGTAAAAGTATTCTTGAAGTCCCTGTTAAATGCAGACTGACTTTCTTTAAGCCATTATTATACAGCTTTCAATTAGAATTGACAGTGTAATCTCACATCCTTCCACATCATGGGAGAGTATCAGTTAGGGGAAAGGATCCTTCGGAGACCACCCTCAGTATTTGGAAGTGTACAATTTACATATCATCTTGCACATGGCCTAAATTCCATCTCCCTATAAGATTAACAAATTAAACTCTAAACTTTATTTACTATCCCTAACACTGAGGCAGAATTAGTGCTAGATTTTCAAGTGTGCTCAGCACCTACAACAGGGCTGGCTTTTAAAAAGCAATCAGCTCGTTTAGACACCTAAATGAAGTGAACAGATTTTCAGAAGCTGCTAATACCGAGCACTATCAAAAATATGGCCCCAGAAATACACAGAGACAACACTACACGGAGCTCAGAGTTGACTTTTCATGTTGAAATTAATGGGACAAAGTCATTCCATCCCAGGTCAGCTCCTTAACAGTAATATGGCTGCCTCCAGAAAAAGAGTATTAAGGTTTTAATTTACAAAAATTCCTTTGAAGTCCCATATTCCACTGTCTGATTTAACAATGTACTAATCTAAAAATTTGAAAAAAGTCATTGAAGAGTGGCTTCATGCAATGAAGGAGGAAAATGTGAACACAAATACATTTTGTTCAGAGTTAACATTTCAGAGGTAAGAAAACCCTCCATTCCCAAGGTGCTTGTAACGGAGGTTCTACTGTACTTTATGAAATGTCTGTATTTGCATACAAAGAATATGGGGAAAATCAGCTACACAATGCAGATTAAAATTTTCAAAAAGGCCCAAAGATGCAAGTATCAATGGGAACTGGGTGTTTCACACCCTTCAGCCCCTTTGAAAATTCTACACCTAGTTACTAAATTGTTTCCATTGTTTTTCTTATTGCAAGGTAATAGCAATATCAGGAAACAGGGAAACCTGCATATCCCCTCAGTTTATTTTGAAATCCCATAATTCAAGCATGTAACATCTGCTATGCCTCTAGAAAATCACATTTGTTAGCCATTGACCTGACATTTTCTTCTGAATATTATTTTGAAAAGGAATGCAGTTTTCAATTGAACTGCCACACTTTCAAAGGGAAAATAGATGAAATTGAACTATGGTTCCTGGAATTCAATTTCTTACTAGTTTGTGCAATAACAATTAAATTTAAAGAAAATTCTCATTTTTAACTTGAAACAGTGTTATTGTGTCAGCTAACTTTAAGTAGTTTTAGCTGCTTTTTCAAGGACTCCTACAATTTCCCATTTTTCTATCAGGCATACTGGTCTGTGTTAACAGCCAAATCATATATACACAACATTGTGTGTGACCTACTAGAAAGTTGCTATAGCAACGATTTCTTTCTGCAGTACATATTATGCATTTTAAGTGCCATCGTACAGTTTAGCATGTCTTGTCAATTAATAAGCAAGGTTGAGAATAGCACAATATCAAAGTAACACTAAAGAAAACAAAATATGAAAAACATTATGTCCACCATGTACACAAAATGAGATGCATGTTGGAATACATTCTATATTTAGACTCCTGATTGATAAAAACAATTGCTGGTTTCTTTAATACCAGGCTGTAAAACTTACATGCCTACTAAAGAACACACACAAAATTCATGAAGTATGAAAAATACTCTGGATGATCTTTAACAGGGAATGACAGAAATTTATAACCAACAGGCCTGACCAGTTTGTGAAATCCTCTGTATGATCGGCCAAGAATAAGGTGGATATAGGAGGGTACAATAATTTAGGCTTCTGCTTATTGTTTTGTGCAAAATACCTACACAAAAAAGAGGGAAATTTTTTACAATAGGAATATACGGTTGACCCAGTCTCATTAGACTTCAGGGAATCATTGGGTGAAACCTATGGCTTGTGTTAAGCCAGAGGTCAGACTATAGGATTATAATGGTGCTGCTTCTGACATTAATAGCTATCTATAAAACCAGTGCCCCTTTAAATTAGCAATTCTCCTCAGACAGAGAAAATAAAGATATTAAACTTAGAGTATAATATTAGTAAAAGGATATATATAACCATGACAAAAAAAAGAGTAAATCAGTCTTAGCAAGAGAACAACAATATCAGGGAAACTTAAAAATATTAAATTGCGCAAATTTAAAGGCTTGAAAGTCTAAGACATTACTCTGTAATGCTAGTAAGTTAAATTGTAGTTCCATTAAATATATGAATTGACTACCAAGCACTGACTTACTATCCCCTTAATGGCGACACATCACCCATGAAACAGCAGTTGGTACCTGCATCTGAAGATGAGATCCTCTCATTTCCTACACTTCATTAATGCAAACTCTAAGCCAGTGAGCTTATGAGAACTTTGGAAGTCCCTCGCCACTTAATAGTACAAAATAAACAGGGCCCTAGTTTCTGAATTCCCTTGAAAAATGTTTTAAGTGTCCCTTCTTGCAGACTGAGAGTGGTGTTCAATCACCACTTTATGATTAAATATACATCACAAAAGGTAACAAAGTAACTTGCTGAGATATGAAAGGTGTTCAATTTCAGGAGAAAGGATACACCATTTATGGACATTATATATTTCCGAACAGCAAAGTATTGGTGTTCATGAAAATCCTTCTGAAAGATACTATGTCTATCAGAAAGGAAAATCTGAGGGGTATGAGAAATTGCCGCAGCCCACATGCATCTTCAGTAAGTAGCTAAATTAGCTGTGCTCTGCCACTGAGTGTAATGCACAGGTTAAGTATATGCAACCATATCTCCCTGCAACTGGCTCACATTGAGGGTAACAGCCTGTATCTCACAGCCAATTATTTTAGCTCAAGTGGTAGACGCTTATGCTTTAGGGCTTGATTCTACAAGGAACTAAAAACTCTTGCCCTAAACCAGCAAAGAGCATAAGCATAGCCCCAATGATTTCAATGGGATTGCTCTCATATTTAAAGTTAAGCACAGACTTAAGAACTTTGCTGGATCGGGGCCTTATCATTCAGGATTGTAATAAGACTGATCTTAAACCTAGCTTCATCTCTGCTGATCATCAATGGGGGATCATTGCACACACACATCTCCTAAGGATGCAGAAATAAAACTAGTAGTATTTGAAAAAGTATGGATGTGGTCATGTAACCGATTACTGTAATACATAAACAGAGTTGTATTTAACTTGCAAAGGAAAAAAAATGTTGCATGAAGGCCTCTGTATAGAGGGGTGGGGATTGTTTTTTTGTGTGTTTTTCAAGGATTTCCCCTTCTCGCTTTTCAAGCTCATCTGGCTTGAAGAAGCACTGGAAGCAAGTAAAATGGTGACATCACAAGATCAAAGAGTGAAAGGTGGGCAACTGAGATGGGATTTTTAGTCAGATGGTTTAAAGCTTAGTTTTTGTTAACAACCATTTAACATCCGCAGCTAATTAACTTCAGTTAGAGGAAGCTTTCAATAATGACTCAATAAACACACATCCCTTCAATTAAGTATCAGAGCTTACAATACATTCTCGCCTCAAGTCCTCCAACAAAAACAGGGAAAAACAGACTTCAATTTATTATTTTTAAAGGTAAAAAACAGCAAGTTTTGCTTTAAATCAGGGGTCTCCAAACTTTTCAGCCCGAGGGCCGCATTAACTATCAAATAGCAGTTCGGGGGCCGACAACACACTCGAGGTCCAAATAAAAAAGAATCAAAACATGGATGTTGTTTTTAATTATTTATTTATTATTATTTTATTCAGTTATTATTTAATAACACATTGATACACTACACATGAACACCTGTTCACTACACATGAACACTACACATGAACACTACACATCAACCCCCCAACTGACCCACCCAGCCAGGTCTCTCCCCCCCAAACCTCCTTTCCTCCAACCCCCCCCCCCAACTGACCCACCCAGCCAGGTCTCTCCCCCCCAAACCTCCTTTCCTCCAACCCCCCCCCCCAACTGACCCACCCAGCCAGGTCTCTCCCCCCCAAACCTCCTTTCCTCCAACCCCCCCCCCCAACTGACCCACCCAGCCAGGTCTCTCCCCCCCAAACCTCCTTTCCTCCAACCCCCCCCCCCCCGACTGACCCACCCAGCCAGGTCTCTCCCCCCCAAACCTCCTTTCCTCCAACCCCCGACTGACCCACCCAGCCAGGTCTCTCCCCCCCAAACCTCCTTTCCTCCAACCCCCGACTGACCCACCCAGCCAGGTCTCTCCCCCCCAAACCTCCTTTCCTCCAACCCCCCCCCCCAACTGACCCGCTCAACCCGGTCTCTTCCCCCCCCCCCCAACTGACCCGCTCAACCCGGTCTCTTCCCCCCCCCCCAACTGACCCGCTCAACCCGGTCTCTTCCCCCCCCCCCCAACTGACCCGCTCAACCCGGTCTCTTCCCCCCCCCCCAACTGACCCGCTCAACCCGGTCTCTTCCCCCCCCCCCAACTGACCGCTCAACCCGGTCTCTTCCCCCCCCCCCAACTGACCCGCTCAACCCGGTCTCTTCCCCCCCCCCCAACTGACCCGCTCAACCCGGTCTCTTCCCCCCCCCCCAACTGACCCGCTCAACCCGGTCTCTTCCCCCCCCCCAACTGACCCGCTCAACCCGGTCTCTTCCCCCCCCCAACTGACCCGCTCAACCCGGTCTCTCCCCACAGACCGTTTCGCCGCCTGGCAGTGGGTGGCTCCTTGTTTCTGGCGGTGCGGCGCGTCCCGGCCCCAGCTCTGAGCCGTCCTTGGCCGCCAGCGGCAGCGGACCACGCGGCGCGTCCCGCCCCCGCGGCGCGTCCCGCCCCCGCGGCTGGCGGCGGCCGCGGAGCACGCGGTGCGTCCCGGCCGGCAGCGGCAGCGGAGCACGCGGCGCGTCCCGGCCCGGCCCCGTGGCTGGTTCCCGACCTATCTCCACGGGCCGGATGAGAGGGCCTCGCGGGCCGCATCCGGCCCGCGGGCCGTAGTTTGGAGACCCCTGGTTTAGATCAACAGAAGTCTGAAATTTCCCAGACCATTAGTTGCTAAGATGCTTCTTCTAGTTCTGGATGGAATGACAGAGCATATGTATTGGTTGAAGAATTGTAGCTCCAGCACCAGTTTTATTCTAGACCTTTCTGGAAACCATAAGGATGATTTAAGCATGCTGAAAAAAATATTTTTGAGAGAGTTCTGAACCACCTCTCTAAGAGACTGATTTGCTCCTGCATTAAACTAATCTTAGAGTTTTTAGACATTGCTGATTGTATTAACAGACAGGAAATTTCAGAGGGAATAGCTGCAGACTATGCTTGGAGGCAGCAGTGAATAGTGTGTTTAGCCAATCTGTGGATCGTCTTACTTTTGTTTTCTATGTACAAACTTTGTAGCTGGGCCATGGGCCTCTGAGTAAACAGAGTGGTTAGCCCTTGGAGGTGAGGCTCTAGCCCTTGGAGCTTTGATCAGTCCAGCTCTTTGAAGTCTGAGAGTGATTAAATGCTCCCTGGTGGTGAGGGGTGGGACTGAGTTGAGATAAACAGGGAAGACTTGGTATAAAAAAAAAAATCACTTTGATAGCAAACTTGTGAGCAATGGAAAGAGGCACCTAACAGTGGCTTTTCAGAGGGACTTGAGAAGGAGAGAGTTTAGCACTCCAAGTTTAGCACTACAGCTATGATATCAAGATGGCCAGTGATGGAACAGTGGTGATGTCCAGTAACAATGTGCCATGTTCTGTCTGTCTTCAGGCAGGAAAGAAGATATCACATGAATGAAGTGGAAGTTGGTGATGTGCTAGAGAAAAAGATTCTTGGATTGAAGGAGCAAGTAGAGCTATACTACTGAGAATAAGGGAAACGGATTACTTCCTAGATAGCCAGGTTTGGGAGACTACCCCCTCTAATTGCCCCCCCAGGACTCCACCCCCATCTAGCCTCCCTGCTATCTGGTCCCTGACTAATACACACACACACCTTAACCACCACCGAAGCCCCCCTCACAATTGGCTTACCTGCTCAGCTGGGCGCGTGGGGCCTCGTGGCTTGTGACGATCGGCCAGGTACCTCAGCTCTGGGAGCAGGGCTCCATGGTTTGCCATGGTCGGCCCAGCCCCCCAGCTGGGAGTGTGGGGCCGCGGGGCTTGCCATGCTTGGCCCCCCGGCGGGGAGCGTGGGGCCGCGCTCAGGCCAACCCCCTTCCGCCAGGAATGTGGGGCTGCGCAGCCTTCCGTGCTCGGCCTGGCCCCCCCAAGCTCACAGGCCAGATAAAAATGGCTGGCGGGCCACATGTGGCCCGCGGGCCGTAGTTTGCCCACGTCTGGCCTAATGGGATATCACACAGATAACAGATTACTTAAGGACACTCAGAAGCGTCCCAAGAAAAAATTGTCAAGCAATCTTCTCTGAGGTTTTTCCTGTCCCATGAGCAAAGGCAGGCATTCTGGAAGTGAAAGGTAAATGATAGAGGGTTTGGGTTCTATGGAACATTAGTCCATCTTTAATGTGGAAAGTTTGGTTGATCTTTCACCTCTGAAGAAGGGGGACCAATCTCCTTGGAGACAGGCTGACTAAAGTAATCAGGGGGGTTAAACTCATAACAAAAGGGGATGGTGAAAAGTGGTAAAATATAAACACTCAGCACAAAACTGAAATGTTGAGAACAAACTTAACCAAGGAACCAAAGGATATGAGGTGAAGAAATTATTTAATTGCCTATATACCAATGTTCAAAATCTGGATAACAAACAAGAGAAATTGGAATTGCTCATTTATCAGCATAAATTTGATCTAGTTGGTAGGACAACTCACACAACTAGAATGTTAAAATAAATGGTTCTAACCTATTTTGGAAGATCAAGTAGGCAAAAAGGGAGATGGAATGGTACTCTGTCAAAAATGGCATTATCTGTTTCTCAGTAACTTGGACGAAAATGATCTTGCATGCTTAGGAATCTATATCCTGACAGATGAGCACAAGATATGGAATTAAGAACTGTTCCTATATCTAGAATGAATGGGGAGGAGAAGGGAGTGTGACATTGGGAGACTTCAATTTGAGTGATGTATACTGGAGATTTCATGCTGCTAATACTAAAATATTCTCTGAATAGCTAAACACTACTGATAACAGTTTCCTAATTCAAGAACTGTTACATCCAACACCGGGGAATTATTTATTAGACCTCCTCCTGAGAGAGAAAGAGGAAGTGATCACAGAACTGAAAATTAATGACAGCTTAATATAAGTGATCATAACTTGATCACGTTTATAATGTGCAAGCTGAATAAAGTCCAGACTAGTAATATACACAAACACACAAATTCTCTACTTTAATAGGCCAATTTTACAAAACTAAAACCAATTATGAGCCAAAACAGCTAGGATGATTTAATCAGAAAGCATGAATGATAATTGGGAATCATTTAAGAACACCTTACTAGATGCCCAGAAAGCCACATTCCCACAATTGTAGAAGATGATGTGCAGGTGAAAAACTGACCTGGTTTAGAAGGGAAGTAAAGGAAGCTATAAATATATATATAACAAATGGAAGAAAAGGAAAGTTGATAGTAATGAATATAACCAGAAGTTAGAGATTGTAGAAAATTAATAAGGGAAGCAAGGACACACTAGGAGAAATCTGTGGCCAGAAGAGTTAAGGACAATAAAGAGTTTTTAAAATATATTAAGAACAAAAAGAATCCTGACAATAGTACTTGTCTGTAACTACATGAAAACGGTAGAATTAGCAATAATAATGCAGAGAAGTCTTGGAGCAGCAAGGAGGTTCCAGAAGACTGGAAGAAAGCTTATACTGCTCCAAATTTTAAGAAGGGTAAATTAGGTCACCTAGGTAATTATAAACCTGTCACAGCCTGTCGTGGATCCCAGGTCTCAGAATGTAATCATAAACAGAGAATTGTCATCATGTGGGTGTGTTTCCCGTGCAGTCCCATAGGGACTGATTCTTGGCCTACACTAAACATTTTTATCAATAATTTGGAACAAAATGATCATTGATAAAGTTTGCAGATGACACACAAATTGGGGATGGTAAAAAATGAGGACCACCGGTAACTGATTCAGAGTGATCTGGGTCACTTGGTAAACTAATGCAAGCAAACAATGTTTGTTTTAATACAAGTAGTAAATGTTTATATCTAGGAACAAAGAACGTAGGCCATACTTGCAGGATGGGGGACTCTATCCTGAAGAAGATTTGGGGGACTGTGGTGGATAATCAGCCGAACATGAGGTCCCAATGTGATACTTTGGCCAGAAGAGCAACAGCTATCATGGAATGCATAATTAGGGGAATGTCAACTAGGAACAGAGAAGTGATGTTACCTTTTTTAATTTACACAAAAGCAATCATTGCTGGAATACTATGTCCAATTCTGGTGTCCGCAATTGAAGAAGAATGTTGATAAATTGGAAAGGGTTCATAAAAGAGTCACAATACTGATTAAAAGATTAGAAAACATCCTTATAATGGTAAGACTCAAAGAAGTTAATGTATTTACCTTAAAGTGAAGGTGTGACTTGATTACAGTCTTTCTACCTGGGGAACAAATATTTAATAATGGGTTCCCTTCAACCTAGCAGGAAAAAGATATAACATGATCCAAAGACTGGGAGTTGAAGTTATACAAATTCACATTGAAAGCAAGGCATACATTTTTTTTACAGTGAGGGTATTTAACCACTAGAACAATTTAGCAACAGTCATGGTGGATTCTTCATCACTAGTAATTTTAAATCAAGATAGGACTTTTTTCTAAAGGAGCTGTTATAGTATAAAACAATTATTTCAGGCAAGTTCTATAGTCTGTTATACAGGTCAGAATAGATTGGTCAGAACGGTGGTCCCTTCCAGACTTTGAATCCATAAGTAGTCTCTACAGGCTCTAAGGAAGCAATAGGTTTTGCAGGTAAATTCTCTATTGTCAAAAAATTTCAGAAACAAAAACCCAACTTGTCCCCTAATAGCCTCCCCAGCAGGTTCTAGCAGCAGCCAAGCCCCAGTGACTACTTTGGAGTGGGGCTGGCCTTAGACTTCTTTGCCACTGGATGAGAAAACATTCCAAGGCAGTAAAAGGGCATAAAATGGCTAGCTTACAATCAGAGCAAGGTATAGAACCAAGATCCTTGCTCTCTTCAGAGAAGCTGCCATTATCTAAGGTCAGTCACTGATAAAGCCAGAGCACAGGGTGAAGAGAGTGAGAGCAGTTGCTGGATGGAGAACTGGGTACTAAAATCTTTCCTTAGCCAAACTGGTGACACTCCTTGATTAGATACGTTAGCTAAGGCACTCACTGAGCCATTAAAGTTGATTTTCAAAAAATCTTGGAGCAGCCAGGAAGTTCCATTATACTGGAAGAAAGGCAGTATTGCTGCAACTTTTAAAAAAAGTAAACAAGATGACCTAGGTAATTATAAGCCTGTCACAGCCTGACCTGGATCACAAGCAAGATAATACAGTGGTTGAGCAACCCAGTTTCCACACTACTCCAGCCCCTACATCAGCAGAAAACTATTTGACTAAAGTAATACAAACATTTCACCTGACATGATCCTTAAAATTATAAAATATTAGGGTTGTAAAAAAACTTCAGGAGGTCATGTAGTCTAATCCCCCACTCAAAGAAGGACCAACACCTACTAAACCAGGATTTCTCAAACTGTGGGTCGCGACCCCCCCGGGGGGGTCACCGAGCGCTCCCTGGGGGGTCGCGAGCTCCTGCCGCCGCAACTCACGGTGACGGGGGCTGCACCCCGGCCCCCAATCCCCGCAGCGGGCGGGCTGGGGGCCGGCGCGCTCCCGGGGGCCGGCGCACTCCCGGCAGCCCGCCCGCGGCGGGGACGGGGGACCGGGGCGCTCCCGGCAGCCCGCCCGCGGCGGGGACGGGGGACCGGGGCGCTCCCGGCAGCCCGCCCGCGGCGGGGACGGGGGCGCAGGCGCAGGGTTTTTTTTGGGGGGGGGGAGAGGGGTTTGTGGTTGGGTTTTTTTTTGTAATTCGGCGGCTTTTCAGCAGAGGGGTCGCGCCGCGCCGCTGGATCACAAAAAGGGGTTGCGGTCTCAACTAGTTTGAGAACCGCTGTACTAAACCATCCCAGCCAAGGCTTTGTCAAGCCAGGCTTTAAAAACCTCTAATGGAGATTCCACCATTCCCCTAGGTAACAAATTCCAGTGCATCACCACCCTCCTAGTGAAACAGTGTTTCCTAATATCCAACAGACTTCCCCCACTGCAACTTGAGACAACTGCTTCTTGTTCTGTCATCTGCCACCACTGAGAACTTAGCTCCATCCTCTTTGGAACCTCCCCCCACCCCCTTCAGGTAGTTGAAGGCTGCTATCAAATCCCCCCTCACTCTTCTCTTCTGCAGACTATATAACCCAAGTTCTCTCCTCATAAGTCATGTACCCCAGCCCCCTAATCATTTTTGTTGCCTCTCTCCAATTTGTCCACATCTCTTCTGTGGTGGGGGGACCAAAACTGGATGCAATACTCCAAATGTGGCCTCACCAGTGCCGAATACAGGGGAATAGTTATTAACAATCTGCTGGCTATGCTCCTCCTAATACAGCCCAATATGCTGTTGGCCTTCTTGGCAACAAGGGCACACTGCTGACTCATATCCAGCTTCTCATCCACTGTAATCCCCAGAACTCTGCACTTGAACCTCAGATTTCTTTTGGCCCAATCCTCCAATTTGTCTAGGTCAGTAGTCGCCAACCTTTTGGTCCTCACGGACCACTAAAGTTGCGTGGCGCCCCCCCCCCGCTTGACTCGCGCCCCCCCCCCCCGCTTGACTCGCGCCCCCCCCCCCGGCCTCAGCAGCGTGGCTTCCCCCCCCCCCACTCCAGCACCGTGGCTCGGGCCCCTCCCCCCCTCGGCTCCAGCAGCGCAGCGCGGCTCGCCTCGCCCCTCCCCCCCCGCTCCAGCGGCGCGGTGTGGCTCGGGCCCCCGACCTCAGCGGCGCAGCGCAGCGCAGCTCCCCCCCGCCTCAGCTGCAGCAGCGCGGCTTGCCCCGGCTCCAGCAGCGCGGCGCAGCTAGGGCTCCCCCCCCTCCAGCGGCGCAGCGCAGCTAGGGCTCCCCCCCCCCCCCCGGCTCCAGCAGCGCGGCTCGCCCCCCCCCCCCCGCCTCAGCGGCATGGTGCAGCTCGGCCCCCGCACCCCTGACTCCAGCGGCGCGGCTCGGGCCCCCCGGCTCACGCGGCGTGAGCCGGAAGGCAGGAGCATGCCAGCGCTTGCTGGCCGATGGGGTGGGACAGGCGCCGCAGCCTCTTGCCTGCCCGGAGGGGCGGCCATGAGGGAGCCCGGCGCCGCGGACCACCAGAATTTTCCCGCGGACCACCGGTTGGCGACCGCTGGTCTAGGTCACTCTGGACCCTATCCCTACCCTCCAGCATAGCTACCTCTCCCCCACAATTTAGTGTCATCTGTGAACTTGCTGAGGGCGCAATTTATCCCATCATCCAGATCATTAATAAAATGTTGAACAAAACCAGCCCCAGTACCAACCCTTGGGGCACTCCACTTGGTATCGGCTGCCAACTAGACAACGAGCCATTGTTCACTACCTGTTGAGACCGACAATCTAGCCAGCTTTCTATCCACCTTTAGTCCATTCATCCAATCCAATACTTTTTTAACTTGCTGGAAAGAATACTGTGGGGGGACCATATCAAAAGCTTTGCTAAAGTCAAGATATAACTTTTTAGATAATGCTTTCTTAGCTCAAAAGAGCCGAGAAGCATCCACCGCTTTCCCCATATCCACAGATAGGAGATAGTTTATAAGTAATTTCTACACTGATTAACAGCATTAATATGGAAACATCTTACTACAAACACCAAAGAGGATACGAGGCAGCAATTTACAGTATAGATTATATTCCTCCATTAACTGAAATATAAACAGCAAGAGAACATGCCAAGAAATATTAACCCCAATTCTAACTACTGATCATGCTAATTCTAACTACTGATCATGCATCACACATTACATATGGGATGGTGATAGTGTAGTTCAGGGATCTCAAACTTTAATCCCCAGGAGGGTCACATGAGGACTAGTACATTGGCCAGAGGGCCGCATCACTGACACACACTCCCATTACCCCCAGCCCCTAACCTCATCCCACCACTCCCATGAGATCCCACCCCTTCCCCGCCCCTATTCCAACCTCTTCCCCAAATCCCCAACCCTGCCTAGGGTGACCAGATGACAAGAAAAAAATATCGGGACACATGGGGGTGGGGAGGAAGTGAGGGGGGGAGAGGAAGAGGGGGAGGGGGGACGGGAGGAGGGAGGGGGAAGTAGAGGGGAGGGGACGGTGCCACAGGCTTCCCCCCCCCCCCCACTGGACCCATGGGGGCAGAGTGTGAGGAAGCCACGGGTCAGGGTGCAGGGGTTGGGGATCCAGGGCCCCAGCTGCTTACCCTGGGGAACTGTTCTCAGCTGGGCCGGGGGGCAGCCGGCAGGTGGGTCAGGGGCTGGTTTGGGGGGGGGGGCGGCTGGGCGCTCACTGTAGCCACCCTCCTCACCGTCCGGTGGCAAGCAGCCCTCCTTCCCCCACCCCTGCAGCATGTGAGGCAGCAGCAGAGAGCTGTCCTGGCCGCTGCCGCCTGCCCCGACTCTCCATGCGGGGGGGGAGGGGGCGTCGGGCTGATGAGGGGCCGGACTCGGAGCCGGGTTGGGGGGGCGGCGGCCGGGGGCTCTCTGCCCCTCCCGCTCTGCCGGTGCAGGCTGCAAGCAGCCTCCTTCCCGCTCCTTGCACCACGTGCAGCGGCAGAGAGCCTCTGCCTGGGGCAGTGAGACTTGCTGCCTGCTCCTGCCGGTGGGAGGGTGCTGCGGCCGCCCCGGAAGGAGCGCTTAGTGAGGCGCGAGTCTGGCGCCGGCCTCTGAAGGTCCCTATATCGGGACAAAGGGCGTCCCGACAAAGGATGATCGGGACGCGGGACAATTCCCCGAAAATCAGGACTGTCCCGATAAAATCGGGACATCTGGTCACCCTAACCCTGCCCCACCTCCTCCCCTGTGAATAGTGCATTTGGCCCATCTGTGGGTTGTCTGACTTTTGTTTTCTATGTACAATCCTTGTAGCTGGGCCATGGGCCTCTGAGTAAGCAGAGTGGCTCCTCCCTCCTCCCTCATGGAAAGTGCTAAGCACCTCTAAACAGCTATTTGTTAGTGGGAAGCGCCTGGAGGTAAGCAGAGGAGCAAGGACGCAGTGTGCTGGGGGTTGGGGGGGGGGGGGAGAACAGACGGCCACAGGAAATAACTCTGCAGGCTGCATGTTTGAGACCCCTGGTATAGTTTATTACATTTCATGGGGAATTATTCATTTAAAACCAATGAACACTAAGTATACGGAATATCAAAGCGCGCAGATTTCCCCCAGCTGTATTTAGAAACAAACCCTAAACAAATACTCCTCCTTGGTGTTTTTATTCCCTTTAAATACTGACCATAGGAATGGTTATATCCCTGTTAGTTATTACACCATACATATTTTAGGTTTTTTAAACCTTTAGTAGCTCTAAATACATTCCTCCAGATGTTAAAATATTTTTCCTCAGTTCATCAGCACTCTCTGGATACTGAGACCTAGAACTCTAAATAGTACCCTAGGTGTGATATGACATTGGTCAGATACAGAACAGTCACTTCCTTGATCAGTGAAGAAATTTCTCTGTATTGTATTGCACAAAGTGCAATTGGCTGCTTTTGTCACTAATAGTGAGCAACCAGATCATGTCTAATTTGCTTTGCACAAAAACTTCTTGAGATATTTCTAGTTCAGAAACATACCATTCCCTTCTGAGCATTAGACCAGGAGGACAGAGTCAGAGGATCTTCTCAGACTATGCTGAAGTCTCCTATTTTTGACATTCCATCCCCCTTCCCTCACACCCAGATCACCTACTTGTCACATCTTCCCATGGCTATCATTTTTATGATTACAGTGGAGCCTAGTACCTATACCTTAGTTAGGGTTGTGCTCTAAAATGGATTGAATATCTTTTTTTCTCTCCTAAATATAGAAATCCTTTCAGAATGAATTTCCCACACAGGTTTCACACATTTTCTCTTGATGAATTTAATACCGAATATCTGAAACTGGGTTTTATGAACTTTGTCCTTTGCAGTCCAATCTTTTACTGTTAACAGGTAAACTATTTACTATACAATTTGGTAGAGTGATTTATCCCTGAATACATCTGATGCAATATGTACTTTTAATTGCATTTTGGGTTATTTTGAAGAACTATGTTTGACATTGTCAAATATCCTCTTCTCTGTTGTATAGATAAAAAAACAGACTCAGACAATATAGTTACATTTTTCAGAGTCTACGTTACTAGGCAGAAGATTTTATATATGGGTGTCTGACACACAGCACTGATGTGAAGTATACACTTCTTCATCCCCAACAGGTTTGCCTCCCTTATTTAGTCATCTACCTTTAAGCATGAAAAGGCCACAAGAAATTAATATACAAAAAAAACTTACCGTATTTTTCGTCTTATAGGACGCTCCGGCCTATAAGACGCCCCCTCGTTTTTTAATAAAAAATCCGGACCAAAAAAAAAAAAAAAAAAAAAAGCGCCTCGCTCTCCCGTCCCCGCCGCGCGGGCGGGCTGCCGAGGTTCCCCCCTCCCCGCCGCGGGCGGGCTGCCGAGGTTCCCCCCTCCCCGCCGGACCAAAAAAAAAAAAAAAGCGCCTCGCGGGGAGGGAGAGAGCGAGGTGCTTTTTTTTTTTTTTTGGTCCGGCGAGAAGGGGGGGAACCGGGGCGCACATTTTTTTTTTGGTCCGGCGGGGAGGGGGGAACCTCGGCAGCCCGCCCGCGGCGGGGAGGGGGGAACCTCGGCAGCCCGCCCGCGCGGCGGGGGACGGGAGAGCGAGGCGCTTTTTTTTTTTTTTTTTTTTTTTTTTGCCCTATAAGACGCACCAACTTTTCCCCCCCCCCGTTTTGGGGAAGAAAAAGTGCGTCTTATAGGGCGAAAAATACGGTAACTGTAAAATAGTCAAGTTAACTTGTACTACACACAATATAATACATCTGACACAAACATGAACAAGCGAAGAATGAAAAAATTAAGCCATTCCAGCATATACCTTTCAATGCTCTAGCCACAATCATACACTTTACCATTATCACAATTACCAAACATCACAACCTTAACTCTTCTATAATGTCATCAGATATAATTCATGCTTTGTGTCTGTACTCCAAGACTAAGTATCTCTAAAGCATTAGCTATTTGAAGCTGGAAGATTGATCAATGGAGCTTACCTTTAAGAATGTATTAACATGCAATGGAACCTCTGGCTGCCACTCCTGATACCTAGAAAAGCAAAAATTAAGTGCGTATTAGGTTTCTCCTGCCAACAAAGCATCACCTCAAATCTGAACCACCATTTCCAGATGGAAATTTAGGAGCTCATGTTTTGGGTTCATAATTTAATCATTGCCAATACAGCCATCCTCCATTTTCAGATGTGCTGGACAGACTAACAGAGGGCAAAATAAGCCAAAGGTTAGTTATCAGGAAATTTTCTGTAAGGAACCTAAGGATCTTCCACCAATCTTCAGAGACTGAAGATGACAAATTCTTCTGTTTAACTCAAGAATTCACCCACAGGTGTTAATCTTTCAGTTCTGCAGAGATAAGAAACAAACAACTCATGTGTGCTCAAGCAAATTTTAATTACTTGCAATAGGAATGAGGCCATAGCTACTTTCAGTTAAAATGGTCAGCATTTCCCTAGAGCCTGTGCAATAGATCAGAATGTCCACATCAGGGTAAGAGGGAAGTTTCTGAGGAGTAACTGCAGATCCTGTGCTCAGAGGTAACAGCATTGGCTAATTTGTGAATTTGGTGTTTCTATAAGACCCTTGTGATTGGGTTTTCAAGTCTCTCCAGTCTGTGTGTGTGATCTCTCCAAGTGTTTTAAATTCTTCTTGTTAACGAAGGAATTGTTCTGACCCAATTAATTATACTAGCTATATAAGCCAGCTGGAAAGGGAAATTTGAGTCAGAACAGGCAAACACTAACAGGAGTGTTTGAAGCAATTTGTAGCAGGGAAATTGATTATCTTATACCTAGGTATATTTCTACATCAGTAACAATGGACAACATTAGAACAGTATTTGCAGCCTGGAGGAGAAGTCCATGTTTTCCTTCCTGAATGAAGGCACAAGAGTTTTCCTGAAGGTGAAATGCAAGTTGATGGGAAGAACAGATTGGTGGTTTTAAAGAACCATCAACCTCACACAGCACCAAAGAGAATGAAGACTTCTTGAATAAGAAGATCTGGGAATCATGGCCACAGATTCAACAGGGAAGGAATTAGCAACAAAGGAGTCAAAATCAGAAAAGGATTGGTAGTTTATGATCACTAGAGGAAAGTGAACAAGAAGGCATTCTACAGAGCAGAATACATTATCAGGTAGAGTTCAAAAAAGAACTAGAGCTGTTCATAAGGACAAATCCATCAATGGCTATTAGCCAGGATGAGCAGGGATGGTGTCCCTAGTCTCTGTTTGCCAAGAAGCTGGGAATGGGCAACAGGGGATGGATCACTTGGTAACTTGTTCTGTTCATTCCCTCTGGGGCACCTGGTATTGCCCACTGTCCTTGGAGGACAAGATACGGGGTAAGATGGACCTTTGGTCTGACCCAGTATGGCTGTTCTTATGTAGTCTACAAGGCATCTGCAGAAAATCTCTTTGAAATTTCACTAGAGGAACAAAATAGAGCTGCAGGGGACATATGAGGATGGCTGCTCAGCTCAATCCAGAAGGACATCACACCTGCTCAAGAGAAGATGAGAACAGTCCCTGTTTTCAGGAACTCCATGTTAAGAAAAGTGGGTAAAAAATTCTGCAAGAGACAAAAAATGGACAAAAGAATTGTGCGCCATCTTCCTGGAATTAAGAAAAGAGATACGATAAGATGGCATTCTGAAGCTGATGTACAAGACTGTGCTGGCAAAGAAACATATTGGCACTAATGACATGACATCATGTTTCAAAGATTATTGAACACTTCAGGGATCTTGGAAGGGAAGAAAGGCCAGGTGATATTTTCGGAGATTCTTCTTATCCCATGAGCAAACGGGAGGTGACCTCTAGGCTAGGTAAGTGATATAAAGTAGAGAGATTTGTTTTCATGGAATGTTCGCCGCGTTCCATGGAAGAAAGATCTATAGGACAGCCTTCATCACAATGGCAGCCTTCATCACAATGGCAGCCTTCATCACAATGGCACAGACAGCAGTCTTGTGGAATAGACTAGTTAGATTATTTGAAAGTAATTTAACAACAAACAGTAAGGGAGTAAACACAGTACAAATGCTTTGCAAAGTAGGCAATGACTAAAGGAGTCACAAACATCATAAATCATGGTGTCAAGGGATGTGAAGAAAAGAAAAAATTACTGCAAAAAAGTACAGAAATTAGACATGCAGGCACCTACCAGCATAACACCTATATTCTTCCACCTAGACAGATCTCACCATTGCCACAACTCTACGTCAAAGACCAAGACTTTAAAATACCACCACCAAGGATAAACTACCACATTAATCATGCCAAAATAACAACTTGATGAAGGGAATGTCTGCAGAAGAAAAAGTTGTGGGGTAGTTTGTTGTGTCCATTTCTTCAGCCAGAACAGTCCTCTGCCTTCATCAATGGAATCAGATCTTTTTTTGAAAATTCATGCTGCTTATTAATTATAATTCCATCATATCCTAGTGCTTACATAGGACCCAAAGGGACCTCCTGGATCATCAAGTCCAGTCCCGATATTGCAAGCAACCATGTCATACTCCCATACATAAATTTATCAAACTCCACCTTAGAACTAGTTAGATTTTTTTTCTCCCACTGTTTCTATTGGAAGGCTATTCCAAAACCTCACTCTTCTCATTGTCAGAACCTTTTAAATTTCCAACCTAAAGCTTTTCATGGCTAGCTCACATTCATTTGCTCTTGTTCCAACATTGTCCTTTAATGACTGGAATTGAGACCTCATCTGGAATACTGTGCACACCAGTGCTTTGTACAATGGCATTAATACTTCCCTATATCTACCAACTCACCTCACATATCCTAGGATCACATTTGCTTTTTTTTTTTTTTTTACAAATGCATTTCTTTGATGGCTCACAAGTATCCTGTAAACTAATAAATCCAGGTCCTCCTCCTCCTCTCCTGCTTCCAACTGATGAGCCCGCAACTTATAGCAGAAATTCTTGCTAAGTACATGATCCTGCACTTTGTACTATTAAATTTCATATAATTTCATCCAGTCCTCTAGGTCATCCAGTTCTTCCTATATAATATTCTGATCCTCCTGTATATGAACAATGCCTCCCACCTTTGTGTCATCAGAAAATTTCATAGCACATTCCTACCTTTTGTGCTAAGGTCATTAATAAAAATATTATAAGATTGATCCAAAATACTTGAGGAACTTGACTAGTAACCGCCATCAGCATAACCTGTGGTTGTCTCCCCTATTCCTTACTCTTATTATTCTCGTACTAATCCCCATCTTCTCCAACAAAGCTGATAATTTCCCATGTGGTTCCAGGTCAGGTGCTTTATTAAAATGCAAACATACTAGATCTAAATATATTTCCCTTATCTAAGAAAACAGTCATCTTCTCAAAATTTCGTGTTAGTCTGGCACAGTCTACCTTTGTAGACCCTTGTTGCCTTTTGTCCCATTTTTCACTTAACTCCATATTTCTAATTATTCTTTCCTTCCAAATTTGGTTCAAAAGTCTTGCATTCTATTGAAGTCAGACTAACAGGTCACTAGTTGCCTGAATCACATTTTTTCCCTTCATAAATACAACTACATTAATTATTGTCCACTCGAGTTTTGGTAGAGTTATTAAAAAACTTTGCCAGTGGACTTGCAACTTCATAGATTCCAAGACCAGAAGTACTGATCATCCAATCTGACCTCTGTATAATGCAGGCCATAGAACTTCCCCAAAATAATTACCATAGCCTATCCTATCTTTTAGAAAAACATCCAATCTTGGTTTAAAAATGGTCAGTGATGGAAAATCCACCAAAATGCTTAGCACATTTTTCCAATGGTTAAATATCCTCCCTGTGAAAAATGTATGCCCTTGCTTCCAGTCTGAAGTTGTCTAGCTTCAACTCCCAACCATTGGATCATGTTATGCCTCTCTCTGCTAGATTGAAAAGCCCATTATTAAATACTTGTTCCTCAGGTAAATATTTATAAACTAATCAAGTCATTTTTAGCCTCTTTGTTCAAATTGGGAATCTTCTGTGAACCCGCTCCAATTTACCAACATCCTTCTTGAATTAAGGACACCAGTACTCCAGCAGAAGATGCAATAGTGCAAAGTACACAGGTAAAATAACTTCTCTATTGCTACTCAAGATTCCCTTATTTATGCATTCCAGAATAGCCTTAGCTTTTTTAGCCACAGCATTACATTGGGAGCTCATCTTCCATTGATTATCCATCACAGCAACCAAAATCATTTTCAGAGTCACTGCTTCCCAGGATAGAGTCCCCCATCCTGTAAGTAGGGCCTATATTCTTTGTTCCTAGATGTATACATTTACCTGCAAGCATATTATTTGCTTGCACCCCATATACCCAGCAATCCAGATCCTCCTGGATCAGTGATCTTTCTTCATTATTTACCATTCCTCAGTTTGCATGTCATCCACTATCATCAGTGACAATATTATGTTTTCTTCCAGGGCATTGATAAGAATGTTACATAATATAGGGCCAAGAACGAATCCTTATGGGACTCTGCTGGAAACACCTGCATGATGACAATTCCTCATTTACAGGGACACTCTAAAACAGGGGTGGGGAACCTCCGGCCCGCGGGCCATATATGGCCCGCCAAAGCCTTCCGTCCGGCCCGCGCGCGTCCCTGGCCGGCGGCTCCCCCAGGCACTTCCCGGCCCCTTCGCCGAACGCGGAGGCGGCCCGGGGCAGCTCCGCACTCGGCAAAGAGGCCGGAAGCGCCTCGGGGAGCCGCCGCCCAGGGGCGCCCTGGGGCAGGTCTGCACTCCGGCCGGCCGGGGGCGGCTCCGCACTGGGGCCGGGAAGCGCCGCGCAGCCACCCTCAGCCCGGCGGCGAAACGAGGAGCCGCGGGGAACCGGGGGGGGGGGGGGGGGGAGACCGGGCTGGGCGGATCAGTGGGGAGGGGCGGGGAGGTTTGGGTGGGGAGGGGAGGCTGGGCTGGGCGGGTCAGGCAGGCGGCAGGACCCTGGCTGGCAAGGGGCCTGTGGGGGAAAACCCCAAAGCAGTGCAGGGCTAAGCACTCTGCCTGCCACTGCTTTGGGGTTCCCCCCGCTGGCCCCTTGCCAGCTGAGGTCTCAGCTACCGTTGCCAGCCTGGGCTTGGGGGGGGGGGGGGAAGCAGCCCGCGGATTACATTATAAATGTCAAAATGGCCCTTGGTGGAAAAAAGGTTCCCCACCCCTGCTCTAAAACCTCTCAGCAATTAGCCAGTTTTTAATCCATTTGATATGTGCCATGTTAATTTTATTTTGTTCTATTTTTTTTAATCAAAATGTGTGGCACCAAGTCAAATGCCTCAGAAAAGTCTAGTATTACATCAATGCTATTACCTTTATCAACCACATTTATCTCATAAAAAAAATCAAGTTAGTTTGACAGGATCTATTTTCCATAAACTCATATTGATTTTCGTTCATTACATTACTCTACTATAATTCTTTATTACTCAAATCCTGCATCTACGGCACCATTATCTTGCTTGAGATAGATATCAAGCTAACAGGCCTATAATTATCCAGATGATTCTGTTTACCATTTAAAAAATTGGCCCACCATTAACTTCATCCTGTTTTCTGGAATTTCCCCGCTACTCCAAGAGTTACTGAAAATCAATATTAATGGCCCAGTGAGCTCCTCAACCAGCTCTTTTAAAACTCATAGATGCAAGTTATCTGGATCTGCTAATTAAAAAAAAAATTACAAATTTGATGCCAACTTTTTCAGCATACTACGACAGATTTATCCAGTAGCCCAGACTTGAGTGTTAAGCTTTTTAAGTTTGATTCCACCTAAATGTGATAATTTACATTTCTACATACTCATTCCAATTTAGCCATCCCACCTTTGCTTCCATGTTCTACATTATCATCCTTATTAAATAATGAGGCACGGTATTTGTTAGTTTTTGGGCCACAGCTGCACTATCCTTAATCTTTCCCACATCCTACTTAGCCATCCTAACTACATAGCTATCTCACTTCTCTTCTTGCCCTCTTTTTATTTATATGGCTAAAGAACCTTATTACTATTTGCTTTAATTTCCTATGCAAAGCCTTATTCAGTTTCACTTTTGACAATTTTAACTTTATCCCTACAGTTTTTGACCTCTAATATCGAATAGCTTCCTCCCCCCTTCTGGCACTTTCCCACCGACCTTGCTCTCTCCTTTTTTTTTTTTTTTTTTAAACCACTCAATCTCTTCTTCCATTGCTTTTGGTCTCGCTGCTTACCCCATCTTTTCTGAAGGGTCATTCAGAAAGTCAGGTCTGGAGCCCTTCCCTACAAATTACTCCCTCTTGCTTCAGTGGCATATTCCAAACAGTTTTTGTATCTTTGACTTAAATTCCAAGCATCCTTCACATTTAAGTCCCTCAGCTCTTCAGTCCAGATGATTTCATTCTCTTCGTTTCCCAAAGTCTCCCCTTTAGAAATCAAAAACCAAGTTTATTTTCTATGACCAGCTTTCTAGAATGTTCTTACTATTTACCAAAATCAAGTAAAAAACAGACCATCTCTGATGGTTCACTGGTTAAATAAATCTATTTAATCCAGGAATAACTGGACTCTACCATTATTAACATTTCCTCTCCAAACCATATCTAGGAAGTTAGTGTCCCGTAATGAAAGAATTTCTCTAATACTACTAAAGAGATCTTTATACATACTCAAATCCAAATTCGGGGGCCTATATAAGGCCACTAATGCTACTCCAATAGAACATTTTGCTATCCTTCCCCAAGGCAGTTTTAACCTCAGACTGTAAAGAAATAAGTGACAATGTATAAAACAGTCTAGTACATTATTGATAGATATACAACACTACACCACCTTTACTTGATTTTAATTCCTCCTGTACAGCACACACCATCCAACACCCGTACTCGAGTTTACAAACAGGACTTGTGAGAAGTCACTTGCCAGATGTGATTGGACAAATGTAGGTAATGCTATAACATCCAATCAAGTTTCCAAGTATCTTATTTTATTTCTGTACATTTACAGAGTAGCATAAACTCTTTTAAAACCTAAAATACAACAGTTTAATAATACAAACCAATTAAGTAGGAAGTTAAAACACAGCCTACTTACTCTAAAAGCATTACCAAACTCCCTGAGAAATGATCCCCAATCTTTCCAGTCTGCCTCTCCATACAAAAGCCTTGAGGGGAAAAAAAAGACAAACTCAGCCTCTGCCAGACTGACTGAGATTATGCCATTGGACCCAACATTTATAGCTGAAAAGCACATCTTTTCATCATGGAAAATCCTGGATAGAAACGATCTTTGTGGTAGCTAGGGACCCAAATCATTAACAGGGTAGATCTGATTTAAATCAAATTGACTTGAATCAGGATTTAAATCCTAGTTAGGAAGACTCGATTTAATCATGGATTTCCACGTAAAAATGCATTCTTGTTGGTTGTTATAACCTTAATACATATTCTTCACAACGCAGAAATAGATTTAGGTTTCATCTTTAGAAGGCACACACTATACATTTTTAAGGGATTTATTTTGAAAACTTTTCAGATTCGTTTTACAGTTGTATCAGAAAATGAATAATTTCAATTACCAGAGATAATTGAAGCAGATATTTATAAAGTCACTGGGAGGTGAACAATCTTCAATTCATCACGTTACTCAATATTTGGAGGATTTTCTTGCCATGCTGTATGAGGAAGAGACCATCACCAGACATTTAAATTGTTTTATTTAACTAAAACAACGTTACGTATTCTGGAATTTTTTTCTTCAACAGCAAACTTGTAATATTTTAACAAAACAAACATGAATTTTTGAATTCACAGTTTGAAAAAACATTCAAGTTTTTTTAAAATCAGGTTTGTTTTAATTTTTAACTAAAATAGTTAAATGAACTTTTTAAAAAAAAAATTAAATCAACTACGTCAGCCAGGGCAACATGAGAAATCTAAAACATTGGCTTCTGCAGCTAACTCAGTCATCGTCACCTTCATTTTCCTGTTTGTTCATAATCTGGAAAAGAAACTCAGTCTTTCCTGCTTTTTCAGGTCCCAAATGATCTCTCAATTTGGAATGAATTAATTTAAAGGAAGAAAATGTTCTTTGTACACTAGCAGAAGAAGCAACTGTTAAAAAATGAGATAATCATTTCAACAGTATCTGAATTTACGTGCTCAGGTGACTTCCACCAGTTCACTGGTGAGACTCTCTTTAAAACATCATCAGCAAACACATATTTCCTGAATGGTTCACCCTTAGTTCTGAAGTTTATTATTGTTGATATTATGGAGGGATTATTGATGGATGTTCATGTCATAGCCAACTCCTCTTCTTCAACAGTTAAGGTTTGACTCTGGTACCAAGTATTGAGAATATCTGCTGGAAATAGTGCTTGTCCCATTCGTTTCTTTAATGATTGTCATTTAACTCTGTCATTGCATAGGTCTCTCTTTAATTTCTTACAGTTCCTTCCAAATTTCAATAGCATCAGCAATAAAACAGTTATTTCCCTGTATTTTGGTCAAGGCTACAGAAATAGGCTTCAGGGTACTCAGCATGTGTTCAACATTTCTCTTAAGTCCAATGTTGAGAACTTTGGCTGTTACAGTGCCACCTATTTTTTCATGATTTTGTTCACAACCTATCAGATTAGGCCTGCTCTTGATATAGTGCTCAAAACACGCCATGACTGAGTTCCATCGCAATCTTGTGAGAAAGTTAGTTTGGTTCCTCCCACTTTTTTCAGATCAGCTGTTGCAATGTGGTTGTTACGGAAATATTTTGCAATTTCAACATTAGCCTTTATTTCTGGAACATTGAAGACTTTGGCTAGGAGGTGCATCGAATCAGCACTGCAACCATATATTATTAGCTTGGGACTCTCTTCACTCTTTTCTAAATATTTTTTTCTCATCTTGGATACATTTGCAGCATTGTCTGTGACCAAGCTGCATAGTAGACATTTGAATTTTTTTCTTCAAAAGTTTGTTATAGCTTTTACTGCTACTTGTAAATATTCTGCTGTGTGTGCATTTCCTGACGTATTAATTGTTTCTGTAAGGTAGACATTCTCGTCTTCCGTGGTCACACAAGCACATACAACAGGATCACTGTGGACACTATTCCACCCATCAAAACTCAGGTTAACAATTTCACCCTCTAGATTTTTGCACACTAGTCAATTTCTTTCATACACTTTATCCAGCAATTTGCCTGCAACATCTGCTCTGTTGGGTGAACTATATCCTAGTCTTAATGACTGAACCATGTTAATTAAGTGTGGGTTCTCAATCATATAGAAAGGAGAGTTTGTTGCATAAACAAACGGGGCAATTTTTTCATCAATTATCTCTTTTTGTAATCTGTTAGTTTTTATCACAAATTTATGGTTGTTTCTGGATGATGGAGATTTTTTTTTTCTTTTTGCTACAGGTGATATCATTGGCAGATAACTCTGAAGCTATAGAAAATGGTCATCTTGAAGATGGATAGTCTTCGGAACACTGTATACTGAGAATGGATTCTCCTAAACAAAATATAGTAACTCCTCACTTAAAGTCATCCCGGTTAACGTTGTTTTGATGTTACGTTGCTGATCAATTAGAGAACGTGCTCATTTAAAGTTGTGCAATGCTCCCTTCTAACATCGTTTCACAGCCACCTGCTTTGTCAACTGCTTGCAGGAAGAGCAGCCCATTGCAGCTAGCTAGTGGAGACTTGAAAACAGGGTGGACTTGCAGCCCCCCTATCAACTCCTCGTTCCCCGAAGTTCTCTGTGTGGCAGCAGCCCAGTACGCTACCAATTGCCAGCAGTTCAGCTGTCCCTCCCCACCTGCCATGTAGTGCTCCTGCCCTCTGCCTTGGAGCTGCTCCCAGGAGCCTCCTGCGTGCCGTGGGGGGGGGGGGGAAGGCTGTCTCCCTCCCCCCTGCTCCTGTACCCCACTTACCCCTTCTCCATATGGAGCAAAGGGGGGCATGGACAGAGATAAACAGAACTTGGGGCAGCAGCTGATGTCTCAACTTCCTGATCCACTTAAAAAGACAATGTACTTAAGAGTGGGTTCAGCATACTTAAAGGGACAATGTGCATCTCTCGCTCTCTCCCACACACAGGGTGTGTCTGTCCCTGTCTGTCATGCTGTCTCCCCTCCTTCCATTCCTGCTGCCTTGTAGAGCGTAAGGCTACATTAACAATAATGTGTTAACCTTTGAGGGCTCAAGCTAAAAGCTACTTCATTATTTAGTAGTAAGGCATTCCCTGAGAACTATCCCACCCTCTTCCACCACCACTGCAAACAAGCTTCACAATCATCACCACTGTGCACAGTATTAAATTGTTGCTTAAAACATATACTTTGTGTTTATATATTTATATAATATATAGTTTTTTATTTGGTGAAAAACATTTCCCTGGAACCTACCCCCCGGCTCCATTTACATTAATTCTTATGGGGAAATTAGATTCGCTTAACATTGTTTTGCTTAAAAGCATTTTTCAGGAACACAACTACAACATTAAGCGAGGAGTTGCTGTAAGTCAATGCAGTTATTTAACTATTGCCACCATCATTTAGTACTACTCATTGCATTCACTGACACTCAGTATTCCTTTAAAGGTGAAATTGTAAAAGGAAGATATGCCTATTTCAGCTATTTTTTATCACAACTGCTATCTAAAATGATAGTTCCATAGAGTAAAAACTATATTTTCTGCTTGCGTGATTGGTCACAAAGGTGCAAGATTTTCAGCCAGATATCAAGCCACTTTTGGTTCTTGTAGTACAAAGTAGATTTCCAGCCTATACTGTTGATTCACTGCATTCACCACTAGGGAGTTAGGTGGGGGATGGGAAAATAAAAAGTTGCAATCCTTAAGGGGCACATAGTACTTCTTATCTGACCCGCTTCACATTGGTGGAATAGGCAGGCATTTGCCACATTATTTTAGCCAGATACCTGAAGACACTCTGTACCCAACAACAGGAAGGACTCTGGTTCATCCAACACCAAGATGTCCCTCAAGTACCGGAACTCCTGTAGTTTTGGTAAGGACCCCAATACCAGTACCACAGCTGACATTATCGTAACTGGAGCTAACGGCACCTACAATAATGGCACTGTAGATCTCAGTTTCCAATATCTGCTCGGTACACCGGAATGAGCTGCTTGCATCAGTATTGAGATGGCTGGTTAAAGCGCATGATGGCATCAATGTAATGGTATCCTTCACTGTCAATGGCAGGGCTGAACTTGATGGTACCCTCTACTAGTAAGGAGGGTGAGCACAGGGTATAGATAGTCCTATCGGAGCCATGCTTCCTGTCCTTGGAGCGTCAGGGATTTGTGGGCCTACCCAAGGAAGAGTCCTATGCCTCAACAGTACCCTCAGAGACAGCTCGACAGGAACATGGTCTTTTTTGAAGCTAGCTCCTTATAGAGTTTATGCTCATCTTTCTGAGAGAATTCCCAGCAGGCGTCAAAGACTTCCCTTTCTTAGGGGACACATCCTGAGGCTGACAGGGCACTCGATCAGTCCAGGGACACACATACAGAAGGATCTCCCGACCTTGCTCAGAGAGTGAGCTTTATCTCCCTGTTCTTAATAGCCTCGGACTTACAGGCCAAACAGAAGGAATGCTTCTAGGAGACCTGAGATTCCCCCAAGCAATGGACACACAGAGTGCCAGTCGCTGACCAGTATAGACTCTAGGCAAGAAGCAACATTTGAAGCCTGGCAAGCCAGTCTTATTCCACCAGGAGAAGACCAAGCTCTTGGAGGGAAAAAGAAGGGGGGGGGAGGGGACCAAAAAATAACCCTCTCACCTAAAGCTAACTACACCAAAACACTAACATACAACAATAAACTAACTCTGAGAAAAAGAGAGAAGGCCAAGTACACGTTATGCAGATATGCCAGGGCTCCGTCTCAGGCTGAGGTGGTAGAGAAGGAACTGATGGCAGGTCGCCCAGGCAGCTGTGATATCTGCTATGAGGAGAACTGGGGCACATGCAGTGGCAGAATGGATTCTGCTAGCTAGAAATCTTCAATCAAGGGCTTGAGAGGTGCGTGTGTACCTAAAATAGAGCACAGAGATGCTACTGAAAGCAGCACTAAGCTCCCAGCTGCAATGTATATATACCCTCTGTAATAAATCATTGGAATATTTGTTAAAATCCAATTTTATTTCTTCTTAAATAAGAAAAAGGGGAAAAGAAAAAGAGAAAAATTATGATACTTGTAGTTCAGATTCTGGAAAAATCAGTGCCATGCGAACGCCTGTTCTCACTTCCAGGTTACACTATAAACAAGAAGCGGACACCATTATCTCCTGCAAATGTAAACAAACTTATTTGTCTGAGTACATGGCTGAACAAGAAGGACTGAGTGGATTTATAGGCTCTGAATTTACAGTTTTATTTTTGAATGCAGTTATTTTTTGTACATAATTCTATATTTGTAAATTAAATTTTCATGATAAAGAGACCGCACTAAAGTACTTGCATGAGGAATTGAAAAATCCTATTTCTTTTGTTCTTTACAGCACAAATATTTGTAATCAAATATAAATATAAAGCAAGCACTGTACACGGTTATGTGTTATAATTCAAATAAATGTATTTGCAAATGTAGTAAACATCCAAAAATATTTAAATAAATGGTATTCTATTTTTGTAATAGTGTAATTATTTTTTGTAATCGCTTGACAGTCCTAATCTTATTACCCACCCAAGCACTTGTGAAACTTAACTAGAGCTGGGCTAAAGCATCGTTTTGCTTCCTCTTTGGTCACAGCAAAGTGTTGCAAGGTTCGCTCTGTCCTCACTAGACAAGCTGATTCTTATTAGATGGGAAAAAATGAAAAAAAGAATGTAGATGGAGTAAGATAGGGCAAGAAATTGACACTATAGAGCAGGGGTCTCAAACTCAAATGACCACGAGGGCCGCATGAGGACTAGTGCACTGGCCCAAGGGCCGCACCACTGACACACACACACACACACCCTCGCTGCCCCGGCTCTGCCCCCACTCCACCCCTTCCAAGAGGACTAGTGCACTGGCCCAAGGGGCGCACCACTGACACACACCCCACCCTTGCTGCCCCGGCTCTGCCCCCACTCCACCCCTTCCAAGAGGTCCCACCCCTGCCCCACCTCCTCCTCTGAGCACGCAGCTCCCCATTCCCTCCTGGAAAGCGCTAGGCACCACCAACAGCTGTTTGGCAAACAAAGCAAGAGCAATCTAGGAAGTCCAGAGCTAGAAACGCGCGGCCCAGCCAGGCAGCAGAGAAGCCTCCACTTCTGGCCCCTCCGTCCTGCAAACTGCTATGGGGGACCCAGGGGGGGGGGCGCCAGGAAGCTTGGCGGGCCGCAGGGAAGGGCTTTGCGGGCCGCATGTGGCCCCCGGGCCGCATGTTTGAGACCCCTGCTATAGAGGATGGAGTATCATTTGGTTTGCTTTCCTCAACTCATCTGGTCAGAGCATGTTTCAGAATCAGGAAAAAAAAAGATTCAATGGGATGACAGTATAGCTCTGGATTTCACCTATTGGTGATGGTGCTGTCCATAATACTGATGCCATGCACAAGCAAATTACCAACTGCTCCCCAGAAAAGCAACAGATAGCAACCTTCTCCCATGGAAGCTGCTAAGTAATAATAAAAGTGCATACACGCAAGTCCTCTGATTTTGAACATTTCAGCCTGTTGGTATTAACAATTCTGACCTAAACACTGTTGACTAGAAGTCTGTCAAAGCTCTTAGGGAGGTAAAGGCAGCTTATGTTGTTCCTTGATTTAAATCACTCCACCCTGACATTAGAGGAGGCTACCAGTGCCAAACACTTCCCATTGTAAACTCATGTTTTAATTTGCTTATAACTTTACAAGCTGCAATTGTTTGGGCTGAAATTTTCCCTGCTGGGTGCCTGCCCGAGGCTGAACTGTTTTGTAAAGTTTCAATTAAAAAACAATTTAGCTGTTTCTCAGACTGAAGTTAGAGGGAAACTATAATGTTTTACACATGATAAAAATGTTCTTACAATTAATTTCTAGTGCCTCCACAATTTGGTGTAGGAACTTTAAATGCAGCAGGGATAGAAAGGGTGATGACTGCCCTTGTGTCACGGATGTGCCTTTTGCCATCCTTGTGAAAATCCACAGTAATCTAAGTAATAAACCTCTGAAAGTCAGTTTGTGATGAGGAGAGGCTTCAAAGTTTTCATGTGTATTGTGCTTGCGCCATCCCCACACAGCTTTTATCAGGCCCAGATTGTACATGCACTACCCCAGGGGTCGGCAACCTTTCAGATGTGGTGTATCGAGTCTTCATTTCATCACTCTAATTTAAGGTTTCATGTGCCAGTAATAGATTTTAATGTTTTTAGAAGGTCTTTTTCTATAAGTCTATAATATATAACTAAACGATTGTTGTATGTAAAGAAAATAAGGTTTTTAAAATGTTTAATAAGCTTAATTTAATATTAAATTAAATTGCAGAACCTCCCAGACTGGTGGCCAGGACCTGGGCAGTGTGAGTGCCACTGAAAATCAGCTCATGTGCTGCCTTTGGCAGGTGTGCCATAGGTTGTCTATCGCTGCACTAACCCAATAAAGTGAATGAGCATGCTCCATGGTAGGACTACAAGGGCTGAGCTGCAATTTTCCACTGTAGTACCAAGCACCAGAACTGGGAGGAGGAAGACTGTCTCTCTTGTGCTGTTAATCCTTGTCCTCCACACACACGCCAAATCATGAGCCTTTCGTCATTTCTCCAGATCTGGCCCCAGTTAACCAACTAGACCACCATCAAGTCTCTTCCTGCAATCTCATGACTCTTCACAATAAACAAAGGAGTTGTCCTACAGACAACAGCCTCATTCATAACAACACTCAGATTCACACCCTAAGCACCAGCCATCCTATGAGTTAAGTTAGGGATCCTGTGAAAAATATATGTAATAATGTCATTAAAGACTATTAATATTACGCACAGGGGAACCAAATCAAGGATGTATGGGCAACTATAATTCTAGCATTGAGTGCCAGACTTTGCAATCTGTGTGTTTTTAAAAAATATTTTAACAATTTCATATAAACTGCATATTCATATTAACATATGATCAAAACACAGAAATAAAGAAATACACAAAGGCATGCAGAACAGTTACAGGCATTCTAGTGTTTTAATACTTTATCACCAACAACATTATGAAGAAGGAAGGGAAAAACAGCTTGAGAAAACCATTCAGTTAAAGACTATTAGGTTCAGAGGGACAATGATCTCATTAAATGATTCACAGAATGGAAAACTTTAAAGTCTAAGGCTAAGCATTTATACATATTTTAAAAAGACACATAAAGCTAACCAATCCTTTGGTAGAAAAACTAAGATGGTAAACTAAACTTTAAAGAAACTGCAGAGCAAGTAGATCCAACTCAGGATTTCTTGAATAGCGTAGCTGAAGTCGCATTATCTTAGGTCGACTTATCTAGCCATCCCCACGGGCGGTGAGTCAACTGCGGCCGCTCCCCCACCAACTCCACTTACTCCTCCTGCTGAGATGGAGTACAAGAGTCAATTCGGGAATCAATTTATCATGTCTAGATGAGATAAATGGATCCCTGATACAGAGCACTAGCCACCAATCCAGCAGTTAGCATAGCCATACCCTAACACAGCAATTTTTCCAGGATGTAACCATTCATTCCTTTAAGAAAAACACCATACCGCTTTAAAGTTTTTATGCTTGAATAATTTTCTAAAGGATCATAGAGGATCCAAAAACTAGTCTGAAGACCACTCTATTCCTCACACAACTGGTTTTTGGTCCACACAGCCGCTTAGTCACAGGATGCTAGCTTTCATTTCCAACTGCTAAAATTACACTGGAAGACAAGTAAAAATACTTTCCTACATAAAAACTTCTGCTCCTGCCAGAGGGACATTATATAGTTGCAGACGAGAACACAAGAGTAGTTTCTGTGTGACCATAAGTGGAAGGGGAGGTTATCCATATGACACTGCTTCTATTAAGACGTGATCTATGATGTTCTCCCATCAACACAAGAAGAGCTTGTGTTAAATAAGATCCTTTATAACTTTACAACCAACTAATGGTACAAAAAACAAAGTCTGTCCTAAGCTGAAGCAACCAGCTCTTTGATCTGTTCAGCAGTCAGAGCCGGGAATTGGTATGTGAAGAGTAACTCTCAAAATTATCCAGGCACACTCAACATCTGCACATAACAACAGCACCTGTGCCACACTTCTATAAAAACAATTACAAATTCTCTATCTATATGAACAAATTAATTTCACAAATCCATCTAAGTCTCTGGTGGAGCAGAGGGGGAGGAGGGGCCATTAAATCATTCGGTCACTGTTTTTCTGGAAGTTGCAGCAGGCCAGTCAGCTGATGGACCCAGAGGTGTAACTGCTTCTTGTTTTGGCATTGCTATGTCTGACACACTGTTACCAAGCAAGTCTAATGACACTCCCTGGAGGGAAGGATTTTTACTCAAACTATAATATAACCAAGCTGTACTATTTCTCTGAAAGCCAGTGTGGGCTTCTTTAGTTGAGTCACCTCTGGATAGTCTGAATATTCATCAATAACAGCCCAATAATTTCTGGCCTCTAGATCAAAAATGTCCATCTGTATCCCAGACTCTAACCGACGTATCTAACTTGATTATGGTTCCCTACCTACTGGTGGTCTATACATTTGGCATGTGGTAGAAACATTTACCTTATTATATATTTGTTCATACTTGGCCAATATATTACTGCTCATCCTCCTTTTGCACTTCACCAGTCCCTCAAGTACTCTTTTTTTCAGTAAGCTATTTTTCCCTAGTTTAACTGGGTCACAAAGTCCCTACATAGATTCAGAGAGTCAAAGACCAAAAGGGACCATTTTGTTCATTTGGTCTAACTCTGTATAACACAGGCCATATAACTTCTCCAAAATAATTCCCACAGCATATCTTAGAAAAATATCCAATCTTGATTTTAAAATGGTCAGTGATTGTGAATTCACCACAAACCTTGGTACGCTGTTCTAATGGTTAAATAAGCTCACTGTAATAAAATTATGGCTTATTTGCAGCCTGAATTTGTCTAGCTTCAACTTGCATCCATTGGATCATATTATACCTTTCTCTGCTAGACTAAAAAACCCATTATTAAATATGTGTTCCCCAGGTAAATACTTACAGGCTATAATCAAGTCAATTTTTAGACTTCTCTTTGTTCAACTAAAATAGAGTCTAGACTCAAAGAGCTCAGTCTTATCACTAGAAGGCATGTTTCCTATAGCTTTAATCATTCTTGTGGCTCTTCTCTACACCCTCACCAAATGTATCAATGTCCTTCTTAAATAGAGAACACCAGAACTGGACATAGTGCTCAGCAGAGGTCACACTAGTGACAAATAAAATAACCTCTATTTCTCCCCTAGATTCCCCTATTTATGCATCCTAGTTATAGGGTTAACTCCTTCTGGCTATAGTGTCACAATGGCATTACATGATCAGTTGATTATCCACCATAGCCCCCTAAATTTGTCAGAGTCACCACTTCCCAGGATTGAGTCTCCTATCCTGTAAATATGGCCTACATTCTTTGTTCCTAGATGTATACATTTACTTTTAGCCATACTAAAATGAACATTATTTGCACGCACACAATTTGCCCAGTGATCCAGATCATTCTGGAGCCTTGGCCTTTCCTTTTCATCATTTACCACTCCCGCAATTTTGGGTCAGCTGCAAATTTTATCAGTGATAAGTTTATGTTTCTTCCAGGTCACTGATAAAAATCTTAAATAGCATAGGGACAAGAACTGATCCTGGTGGGACTCCACTGGAAATGCACCTACTCCATACGACTCCCCATTTAATTACATTTGAGACCTATCCGTTAGCCAGTCTATAATCCAGTTAACATGCATTTTAATTTTATATAGTTCTAGTTTTTTAATCAAAATATCATGTTTTATGACATCAAACACCTTAGAGAAGTCTAAATATATTATGTCAACATTATTACCCTTATCAACCAAATTTGTAATCTCATGAAAAAAGGTATCAAGGTAGTTTGACAGTCTATTTTCCAAAATCTCATGTTGAATGGCACTCTCCTTTATTTATTAAAGGAGTCCCATATCAACTGCTCAATTTTCTTGCCCAGGATCTATATCATGTTGATGGGCCTGTCATTATCCTGGTCATTCAATTTACCCTTTTTAAAAACTGAGCCAACATATCCTACTTTCAATCTTCTGGAACTTCCCCACTGCTCCAAGACTTACTGAAAATTGGAATTAATTATTCAGCCAACTCTTTTAAAACTCTAGGGTGCAAGCCATCTCGACCTGCTGAACTAAAAATGTCTCTAATGGCAACTGTTTAACATCCTCCTGAGATACTAGTGAAAGATTCAGTTATCTATAAAGTTATCATATGATGAGCCTACATAATCTGTTCCCCCCCACCAAATACAGAACAGAAATATTTGCTGATTATTTCTGGTTTTTCTGCATTATTATTGACAATTCTACCATTTCCATCTAGTAGAAGGACCAACACCACAACACCTTTTTGTTCCTAATATATTTTGAAAACTCTTCTTTATTGTCCTGAACTCTGCTCACCACAGATTTTTCATGATGTCCTTTTGCTTCCCTTATGAATTTTCTACGATTCCTAGCTTCTGATTTATCTCCCACCTCTTTTTTTTTTTAATAGCTGTTTTCACTTCCCCTCTAAACCACGTCAGTTTTTAACTAATACAGCCTTCTTCCCTGATTGTGGAATTCTGGCTTCTTGAGCATCTTAGTAAGATTTTCTTACATTATTCTCAATTATCATTCATTTTTCTGATTGAATTCTTCCTCTTGACTCATTTAGCTCAATTGTTTTCAGTTTTGTGAAACTGGACCTATTAAAGCATCTAGAATATATAAAGACTGGTCTGGATTTACAGAAACTCGTCACTTAACATTGTATAGGCGAGTCGCATATTATGCGCATTTAACATGCGCAATTTCAGCTTTACACGATAGGCAAAAAAAGGGAAAAAAGAAAAAAACTCATTAAACTCAATGGGTTTTGGCTATACGCGATTTCCGCTTTATGCGGTAATCGCAGAACCTAACCCTCGCGCAAGACGTGCCAGGTCTGTAGTTATGTTCCTGAAAAATGCGACTTTAACCGAAAAGATGTTAAGCGAATCCAATTTCTCCATAAGAATTAATGTCAATGAGGGGGCTAGGTTCCAGGGAAATTTTTTTCACCAGACAAAAGACACATACACACGTGTGTGTGTGTGTGTGTGTGTGTGTGTGTGTGTGTGTGTGTACACACACACACACACACACACACACACAGAGTATAAGTTTTAAAGAAACAATTTAATACTGGTACAGAGTGATGATGATTGTGGAGCTTGGTTGAAGTGAAGGAGTGAGAGGGTGGGATATTTCCCAGGGAATGCCTTCCTGCTAAATGAACTAGCAATTGGCTGAGTTCTCAAGGGTTAACTCCCACACTGTAGCAGGAAAGGAGGGAGGGCAGACAGCAACAGAGACACACACCCTGTGTTTGTTTGAGAGATAGAGATGCGCATTTTCAATTAGGTATCAAGAGTGGGGTCAAAAGTACACTGCCTTGTTAATTAGATCAGCAAGCCAGCCACTCTCTCCATCCTGTATCCCCTCTGCTCTATGGAAGATGGGGTAAGAGGGGTGCAGGAGCAAGGAGACACCCTGACATTAGTCCCCCTCTTTTTCCCCTCGCCGCCACATAGCACGAAGGAGTCCCAGGGAGCAGCTCCAAGGCAGAGGGCAGGAGCAGCATATGGTAGTGGGGGAAGGGACAGCTACACAGCCGGCAACTGATAGCTTGCTGGGCAGCTGATGTTCCAAGGGAGCATTGCACAACTTTAAACGATCATGTTCCCTAACTGATCAGCAACGTAACAACGTTAACCGGGATGACTTTAAACGAGGAGTTCCTGTATTCTGCACATTATACATCTGATCAATTCATGATCACTTACACCTAAGCTACCACTGATTTTTAGCTTTGTTATCAGTTCCTCTTTATCTGTAGCTAATAAAAAATTCCCTGATATTGACCACAACTCTTTGAATTAGAAAATAGTTACCTATAATGTTTAGAAACTCCAAGGATGC
This sequence comes from Sternotherus odoratus, assembly GCA_032164245.1. Classification (NCBI taxonomy): domain Eukaryota; kingdom Metazoa; phylum Chordata; order Testudines; family Kinosternidae; genus Sternotherus; species Sternotherus odoratus. The sequence continues at coordinate 39,680,625 of JAVMKO010000009.1, read as the reverse complement.
TTTAATACTGTCCACATGAGTCCTCAGGCATATGTCACTCAAATTGAAGTCCCCCAATGTCATGCAGAGTTTTCCCCCCCAATACATTAGAAAGAGATGCATAAGGAGACAGTCATCCTGGTTAGGAGTGTGATTTGATGGTCTGTAGAGGCTAGTATCTCATCTAGTGCTGTATCTGTTATGATACTGATCCATAACTATTCAAAGATTTTCTTCCAAGTTATCAGTGACTCAAACAGGTTACGTAATCTTGGACAGAGTGCCACTCCATCTCCCTTTTTGCCTATTCGATCTTCCAAAATAGGTTAGAACCATTTATTTTAACATTCCAATTGTGTGAATAGTCCCACCAGGTTTCAGTAATACCAACTAGATCGGGGTCTCAAACACGCAGCATTGCAGTTCCTATAGCCCGCCAAGCTCCCCCATGCACCACCTCCACCCACCCCCGAGTTATTTCCTGCAGCCCGTCAAGCTCCCCTCTCCCCCTTACCCCAGCGTGCCGCATCACCACTCTTCTGCTCACACTTACCTCCAGACACTTCCTGACACCAAACAGCAAATAGTTGTTTGGCAGCGCTTAGAGCTTTCCAGGAGAGCTTATGCCTGTGAGGTACATAGAGGGGGGAGGAATGGGAATCAGGGGAGAAGACAGAGAAGAGGTGAGGCAGTGATTTGGGGAAGGGGTTGGAATGGGGACAGGGAAGAGGTGGGGCTTCATGGAAGGGGTGGAGAGGAGGTAGCAGGGGGGTGCCAGTGATGCGGCCCTCGGGCCAATGTATTAGTCTTCATGTGGCGCTCCTGGTGATTCGAGTTTGAGATCCCTGAACTACATCAAATTTATGCTGATAAATGAACAATACTAATTTATCTTGTCTGTTACCCAGGCTTCTACCATTGGTGTAAGGCAATTCAGGAATTTCTTTTCTTCATGTATTCTGGTTAATCAATGTCATCATCTCAAGTGCTCATATCTTCCCTCTTTTTATCCTCTCCTTTTCCTACTAGTTTAATCCCCTCCTGACTACTCTAGCCAGCCTGCCCCCTTGGAGACTGATATCCCTTCTATGGAGGTGGAGGCCATCCAAACTGTACAGAACCTTCTCCCCAAAGAAGATGGACCAACATTCCAGAAAACCACACCACTTACCTTCCTTTAAGGAAAATACCATCTGCCACAAAAAGCTTATGCCCGTGAGGTACACAGTACTTAGATGTTTTTTTCCATCTGAGAAGTACAGCATACATCATGGACTGCAGTGTCTCATCCTGTGCTCTATCACCTTGTTACTTTTCCCATATGAGGTGAGACATCATCTGAGTACACTACCCAGTTGACATGGACAACATCAGACTCAGTTTCTGGATCTTGATGGAATTATTCCTCCCAAATATTGGACAATTAAATAGATTTCCTTGATTGAAATCAATCATATTTTTGAAGTTCAGTAAGACACTTTGAAACTTGTGATGCTTGCAATAGATTCTTTGAAAGAAACGATTAGCAACAGCTTGCGATCAGTTTCAGTCACAATCAACAGACATAGCTGTGAAAAGCTTTGCAACCAAAGGTGATACCAAAGTGTCCTGTCTGAACTGCATATATCTGCGTTCTGTGTTTGTGAATGCCTATACTACAGGCCACACGTCAGTCTTTCCTTTGCAGCAGTACTACACCTAGTCCATTTTTAGAGGCATGCAAGGAACTTTGTCAAAAAACATTAAAATATTGCCATTCAAATTCATAGATGAGTACTGCAATTTTTTTTCATTTTGACGGTTTCACGTGCCTCAGCAATCTTCTCATATGCACAGTTTTATCAATTAGATTATCTACGAACTTTCTCAACAAAATTAACACACTCAGGATCCCCTGTAAAGTCTCTTTTTGTTTTGCCCTAATCATTCACAGGGTAGCTTGTACTTTCGCAAGACCCAATTGCTGGCTTGATTCCAGATGTAAAATAGGTGTTCTGTCCCCACTGTGACAGTGACACAAGTGTGCCTAAGTTCTCGGTTTTCTGCACGCCGGAGTGAAGCAGCAGCTACCCACCACAGAAATAAGGAATCCATCACTTGCTGCATCAATGGAGGTCTGCTTTTCAGTCTGCACAATGATCATGTGGTAATACATGATTTCAGAATCTGTGTCTACCTTGTACACAATGTGCCACTGGTGTTCAATATAATAGTGTAGCTTGTCTACCCTGACTACTATTGTATAGAATACGTACACAATGGTTTATCACTAGAATAGGGTTCCTTCACTGCATTTACAGTTTTCTTTTGTCTGTATTGTCAAAGTGATTATACTTACAAACGCTGTACTTTTGCCAAATGCTAAACAGAATCTATATGCGCATTCACACTTCCCATGCAGCAGTCTATTGCAGGGTTTCGGCACCTTCTCTTGCACTGTTTTCCCCATGTGTTTTCCTATTGTGTTTTTCCTGTCTTACTGAATGATAACTTCATGCATTGTAGGACCCTGTCTTATGGTTATTAAGCTCAACATACAACTATGACACCGTAGAAATAAGTACTGCTATGAAACCTATCACCATCTTCATGAATTCCCTTTACAGGAGACTGCAAATCAACATGCCAGTGATGTTAGCATCCAGAGGGGGAAAATTTCTCCAGTAACAAAACGAAAACTTCTCCAGGAAGCAAATAAACAGTATAAAAGGAAATTTTTAAAATAAGTTCAGGATTTGAGTTTAATTTAAACCAATTCTCACATATTTATAAATGATGTCATGTCCTACAAAGAAGTCTTTTCTTACAGCACTATATGAAAATCACAAAGCATTAAAGTTAGTGCACACAATATCTATAATAAAACAGTAAAGCATCTACCTATGCCAACAGTCCTAGACAACTGTAATATCAAAAATATAACGATCACTACCCCTGTACTACAGCAAATTCACATGCAACAATTATAATGGAGGTAATGAGTCAGTAATATGAGAGACTGCACAGATGGTGGATTACTTGACCCAACTGCCACAGTTATTCAAATATTGTATTGAGTTATGTGGTTGGTGAATTAAAGTCCCCACAACCCAAAATCACCCAGGACAATCCTCTCATGACACAAATCAACAGAACCACCTACACAACACCATAACCAGCACACACAAAAACCCCTGCAGCACACACACCTCATTTGCCACCCACACAAATCAAGGTCTCCTAGCACAACACATTCACCACCACCACCCCCCCACACACACTTTTTAATATGTCACAAAATCTACTCATCTCATCTACTTGAGGTAATGGATAAAAATTAATGTTACTTTACTCTCCTGGCAAAACAAAATATATTCAAAAGTAATAGACTTTAGCAAGATATGACACTTTCAAAATTAAATCTCAGTGGCACTGTGAAACCTGAAGATCAAGTAAGCCATCCTGTAGTTTACAAGACTATCAAAGCAAACACACTTTAAGTGTATGTTCTTTGACTGTTACCTCTAAAATGGTTTTTAAAAAGTGCTAATAGTGGGAAAGGGATTAAATATTCGGCCTTAGGAATCCTGTGGCAAAAAGGACTATTTTTAATTAAAATATATGATGCATACACAAAAGGAGGGATTTAAAATTTCATACGATATTCAGGTGTCTATTTTTAACCTCTCTTTTTAATATCTTTTTTAGTTCTTTTTGTTTGAACATCTCACCCCCTTTACCTTAATTTCCTGTTAGAAGGGAAGGGCTGCTGCATTCTGTTTATAAGGTTAGAAACAAAGACCTGTTAGAAAAACAGCGATATTCTAGTTAAACTAAGATGAAACAGTGGTGTCACCCTCCTCCTGCATCCTTTGGTAAAGGTTTGACTTAATGGGGAGCCCATGGTATTAATGCTGATTTGGAGAAAGAATGGCGGTATGCACCATAAGCAAGCTGTTGAAAGATGCAGTTAAAAGGAGTGGGGAGATAGAGTTTTGGATTGACACAGCTGTCCCAATGCATGGAGCTTGCAGCATGACATGGGAAAAGGATCTGGCAACCCTTAGGTTCATTTCTCTGACACCTGGGCCTCATCTAGACTAGGATTTATGGGTGTTATAGCTCAGTGATTCCTTCAACTAGAATTCACCCTCTGTCCATATTCCCAAGTCTCTAAATTGTAAGCTCGATAAATTACAAATTGTGTCAGCTAATCGAGATCAAGGCCGAGGCTTTAGCCCCATGTTAGGCTCAGTGTTGTCAGTGTACCTCCAGGTCAGTGCAGGATTAACACAAATCTTAACCAGTCCTTCAAAATGACTAGTGAGGAAGCCTGATCTGCTCCCCTCCCAGTTCTCCTTAGTCAAGAGATCACCGGATCTAGAACAGGAATGCGCAAACTATGGCCCACAGGTCACTTCCGGCCGTCAGACGTTTTTATCTGGGGTCAGGGGCTTGTCCTGCTCCGTCTGCCAGGCAGTGCTCCTCAGCCTCCAACTGACAATGACACCATCTTCCGGCACACACAGAGCCACACTGTGCAGACATGACTTCACTACAGCCCCACCCTTCAGAGCCTCGAAACCACCCAAGGGCCACACTTGTCCCAGCTACGGTGTCTCTGTCCATGGCGGTGCCTGGTACGGCTGCCTTGGTGTCACTGCTGACAGGGCCCCTAGGAGTCCCCGGTACCAACCCACAGAGCCCCCTCCACACACACCCCATGTGTTCCCCCTTCCTCCCACCTCAGTAACATCCCTTATAGAGCCTCCCTCCCCCACCGGGTATTCATAGCCCACCATACAATTTCCATACTCAGATTTGCCCACCCTGGTCTAGAAGATACAAATATTGTCCAGCATATTGTTACGGCCTTTCCTTGTGAGCTGTTTCCATTAGTCAACTTTTCTTTCCACAAGGTCCTGGATTCAAATACATGGCTAGGAAAAGGCATCACAGGTTGCCTTCTGGCCAGAGGCAGTCATAAAAAGTACCAGTCAGCTTTTGGAGTGAGGTGCCATCAGTGCATGACTTTGGATCCAGTAATAGGGAAAAAAACCTATTATAATGGTATTGCAAAGAAGCTCATCCAGATGGAGATATACTGGACAGGAAACCAATTCAGGAAGGAGAGAAGGTGCCTGAAAGATACCTGCCAAAAAGCTATGGATAACACCAAATACGGGAGTCGTCTTGCTTTCAAATGTATGATGAAATGGACCATAAATTAGTATATATCCTAACACAATCCCAGAATATAGTATGGACAGTAAGGCCTGTCATTCTACTAAAATGGGACAAGAATGACCCCAAGCTTTGAGTCACAGAACACTGTGGCTGATACCACTTAAATAAGGCCCACCACAGCTGAAACTTCATGGGAAAACGCTGCCAGACCCCCAGAACCTCTTCTAGGAGCTTTCAAACACACACATCACTGGAGGTAGATCCAGACTTCAACAATGTTGAGAACACACCTTTTCAGGTTCGTAAATATCTTTATAATTTGTAAAAATGTGGTCTGGGAGTAATGGTGGCCACTGTTAAAAGCTTTACTATTGCAGATGTTACATGTTCCTTCACCCTCATCCCTCCCTGCTTTCCCCACCCCCAATCCTTGCACTTGTACATAGATATGTTCCTGATAAATGATAAGGAAGCGGGGAATAGAAAAGTGCACACACAAAAGGTCTGATGCTTAACCAAGTGTATTTTTATTGTTATAACAGCAATGGGCAGATTTCAAATGGTACACATGCAAACAGCAAGCCATAATTCATTACCCATATACGGAAACGCTAATTCACAAACACCTCACCTGTGCCACTGTGGCTGTAAATGGTACTAATGGCATATGTTGGAAAAAAGCAATACGGGGAAACAGTAGTCCTCCATAAGCAAAGCATAAGCCACACGCCTAAAAAAATTTTTTTTAAAAAAAATGTGTCTAACACACCCCATGCAGTCAGGGAGAGTGATGGTGATGGTGAAGAAGAGGTATTGCATTCTGCAACCGTGACAGACTTTACCTTAAGATCTAAAATTAACAAGCTTTTATCTTTGCCTATGCCTGTGAAAAAACGAGAGAAAAATTTTCACTAATAAATTCTCCAAGGGATCAAGTAAATTGTGTGGAAAGCTAAGCCAGCTTCTGCCTCCTCCTCCTCCTCCTCATCTCATACAGAACCCTTGCCTACTCCTTTCCTCCTGTAGTCTGGTGTTACTGAACAGATGAAAAATTCAACTGCAAATGGTGCGGAATTTTGTCCAACTGCCTGCAACATTTGTTCCCTTTTCCACTTTGACAACTCCAGAATACTTCTATAGTTCACAGTAGCCACTACCTAAAATAATGTCTAATATTTACTGCCACTGTTCCTCTTGGCTTTTGAGTTTCTCCGTTGACCCTACCACCTGATACTTATTATGTATTTTTAAAAAAAGTATTATGTTTTTTAAAAATTACTTCATTTAAATTTTAGAAAGTAAACTACTAGCAAAATATGAAAGGGTGTCTACCACCCAAACACTGGAGAAGGTGAGAAAAATGCCTCAAGTTAAGTTTGTCATGTGAAACCACAGATAAAAAGCACCCATGTTGCTGGAAAGGGCAAAAAAAATGTGATAAACCATGGAAATTGTGCTTATTTCCTCCTTTCCCCCCAGCCACCCTTTAAAAACATTTTTAAAAGTCCCTCTACTTCCTCCCAGAACATCTCAAGTCTCTTTTTTAAAAAAAAAAAAAAAGAAAGAAAGAAAGTGAGACCCATGAATGCTTCAGAAACATTGAGCAACCCCCTCATCAAGAAATGTAGGATCAGGGCAGACATGCTACATGAGTTCCAATGGGAAATTGCTGGTCAATATGACCAGTGCTATCAGCTGAAGCTAAAAAAGACAAAGATGCTTGAAGAGAGCTGATGGAAGAGACCAAAGCCAGGACTGAGGACAACAAATGCAGAAGACATTGATCAGGAAATGGAAGTGCAGGACAGGCAGATCTTTTCAGTTCTGATGATGCAAAGGAGTGGACAAGTGACCACTTTGGTTCTATGCCTGCACTCACATCCTCATCCCCACAATATGCACCACAACCACTTTACACACTACACTGGTATCTGGGAAGAGTTTGTAAGTAGTAATATACGGAACACATTACGGGACACCGTTAGCAGCAGGTCAAGTAATCGAGAATGCCTGTCAGGGAAATAACCCACTTCCTTCCTTCCATGACAAACCAAGGAATGCACCACACCCACGTACTTATTCACTACACCAATACTGACTTGGACTCTAAATACATTCTATGGGTGACATACCCGAGATCACATTTTAAAAACTCCCACGCTGCAATCTGGGTCTATACTGGTTATGTACTATGTATATATTTTATGGACCTTGTAACCAATATTTGTAATCCCTCACAACCCAAGCCTAACCCCAGATAAACAGTATCTTCCTTAACTTGTGTGTAAATTTGACTTTAAACATTAACTTTCATAAAATGTTATATCTGTCAAAGTCCAATGGTCCATGTAGTCAAGTGGAGACAGTCTGTGTACTGATAGCAAGTTTGAACTCTGTTGAGTTAATAGGTCAGGAATTGCTGGAGACACAGATAAACCCCTTGTGATAGTCACAGTAGATCTAAGAATCACTGCTGTCTCGCCCAGCCTGGAACAATAACAGCAGCCCTGGTTTTGTGTTATTTGATTTTCCTGAGAACTCTCTGAATTAGAGGAATTGGAAGAATGCATAGAGGAGATCTACCAACACAGGTTGGAAAGAATATATCCAAGATGAACTGGTTGTCTGCTCCTACTGTGAAGCAAAACCTCTGGCATCTGGAAATACATCTTGTCAAACCTTCCCACAGAAGAAAATATTGTTCACTACCAATTCTTGAAAAACCACTCATGGTGACTGTGTAAATGTCTGCCCAGCTGGTCTGCCAATATATTATCCATGCCTGCAAGGTGGAGAGCTAAGATTAGTTTGGTAGACTATGTACAACTCAACTCCCACAGGGCTATACAACTTTGCACAGTTGGCCAAAATGTGCTCCACCTTGTCTGTTGACATTAACATAACAGTCAATACCTGAACCACTCTGCCCTGCAGTTGAGGTAGAAAGGGCTCAAGAGTCCAACATATGAGGGACGTATCTTTCAATAGTGGAATGTCAATTTCATAAACATGCCATCTGTATGTGATGTATAACATCTTGCTAGCCAATTGAGAGAGTTCATCTTTAGATATGCATAAAGTTATGCACATAACAGACAAAATAAGGCAAATTATGTAAAGAAGAACATCACTGTATGACATGAGTTCTCCTGTTCCACTTCTAAGTACCTTTCTTCCAGAAGGAAAGCACTGCCTTTCTGAGAACTCCAACAAAGATCATGACTTTTATTGGCAATTCTGAATTGTGTGATTTTGTCCATTTTATTTTAAATCCAAATGTTTTGAATGAGGTATGTATTTATAATATAGCTTTTGCTCCAGATCCTTCTATTAGAATTCAATGATACACCTTTACCCCAATATAATGTGGTCCTCAAGAGCGGTAATGCGGTATCGGTGAAACCATGTTATAACGAACTTGCTTTGGCCATGCCCCCCGGAGCGCTCGTTTACTGCATTATATCCAAATTCACCTTATATCAGACTGCGTTATATCGGGGTAGAGGTGTAAGCCAAGCATTCAAGTCAGGATGTGGGTATCCTGATGTCCCAATTGTGCCTGTACTGCTGAAAAAGGTTTTGTGAACACTTGAGGTGCTGTAGACAGGCCAAATGGTAGGACCTTGTGTTGATCATCTCCACCACAAAAAGTTCCAAGTATTTTCAATGCAAACATCTGACGGAGATGTGTAAATAAGCATATTGCAAATCGAGAACCCAAACCCAATCTTGGGTGGATAAGGATGTGAAGCTATAGTAAGCACGAGAAATCTGAATCTTCTTATGACATAACTAAGCTTCCAAAGGTCTACAAAGTAGTTGGGAGACCTCCTTGGCGATCAAAAAGTTCCAGCAATAAAATTCCTTCCCCAAATCTCTTCAGGAACTAACTCTAATAGCATTCATTCTAGTAGTGAACCAATCTGAGATCTTAGCAAGTTCTCATGAGAAGAATCCCTGAAGAGGCTGAGGAAGCAGGAGTTGGGCAGAATGCTACTGTCAAACTGAATGGATTAACCCTGTTAAAGAATCTCCAAGATTCACAAGTCTGTGGTGACAATACTCCAAGGCTCTAATAAATGAAAGACTGCAAATAGCCTCTCTTTCATTTGAAAACAAATTTAAATCCCTTCTGGTGTTTTCTTGAATCCTGTCAAACCAAGAGGCCAGTGCAGAGGTAGATGAGGCAGCAGATCTACCTTTAAACTTAAAAGTTTGGGGGGGGGGGGGGGTGTCTGTTGAAGTTGAGCAGGTAAGCATTGCTGGTTTTTCCTTGAAAGAAACAGAAAGCAGAGACTGTCGCTAATAACAAAACACCGGCACCACAAATCCCTTCCTAGAATGTTGTGAAATCCCTAGACCTTGTTGTAGACTTGTATTTAATTTCTTCAGGAGTTTCTCTTTCACAGTTAAGCAGCCCTTTGCCATCAAATAAGAAGTCTCTATCCAGGTTCTTAGTTCCAAAAGAAGTCCAGATGAACATAGCCATAAGTAGCACATCAAAGTAACTGAGGGATCTACAGCTTTAGATGCTAGATCAGAAGTACTGAAGGAATCTCTCAGGGTGTGGTTAGCAATGAACCAACCTTCAGTAATCAATGCTTTGACCAGTTTGCTCTGATCTTCTGACAGCAACTGGGGAAACAATGCTATTTTCTCCTATAAATGATATTAGTAATAGGACATCACTACCCAATAACTAGCTATTTTAATATCCAGAGCATCTAGCGTCTTACCTTGTCAGAGATTGCAGAGTGGACTTGAGTCCCATTATCTCTTTGAGCTGCAGATCCCACAACTAATGAATTTTGAGAAGGATCGGTGTTGAAAGCCCTTGGGAAACAACCTGTCTCCTTTTTTTAGAAGTTGCCAAGATGCAGGGTTTAAGTGAGTATTTTTCACTGGCTGTAATAAACTGTCTAAGAGGGCAGACTCCTAGAGAATGAAACCTAAACATCAAAAAATAGATGTATAGTTTTCTCTGATGCTACTGAAAGAATTTTTAAGGTGGTCATCCTTCCTATCAGCTCATGAAATGGGGGCATATCATTGGAAAGAGAGGAAGATGATGTTGCACCCAAACAATCATCTAGTGAAGTTGAAACATCAGTAGCTGTATCTGCATTCAGACATTTAATAAGATGTTCTACTTCCTCTTAAGCAGGGGTCTCAAACATGCGGCCCGGGGGCCACATGCGGCCCACAAAGCCCTTCCCTGCGGCCCGCCAAGCTTCCTGGCGCCTCCCCCCGGGCCCCCCATTGCAGTTTGCAGGACGGAGGGGCCAGAAGTGGAGGCTTCTCTGCTGCCTGGCTGGGCCGCGTGTGTTTCTAGCTCTGGACTTCCTAGATTGCTCTTGCTTTGTTTGCCAAACAGCTGTTGGTGGTGCCTAGTGCTTTCCAGGAGGGAATGGGGAGCTGCGTGCTCAGAGGAGGAGGTGGGGCAGGGGTGGGACCTCTTGGAAGGGATGGAGTGGGGGCGGAGCCGGGACAGCAAGGGCGGGGTGTGTGTCAGTGGTGCGGCCCTCGGGCCAGTGCACTAGTCCTCATGGAAGGGGTGGAGTGGGGGCACAGCCGGGGCAGCGAGGGTGTGTGTGTGTGTGTGTCAGTGGTGCGGCCCTCGAGCCAGTGCACTAGTCCTCATGCGGCCCTCGTGGTCATTTGAGTTTGAGACCCCTGCTCTTAAGAGACTAGTAAAAGGAGATGGTTCCCTAAATATCAGTGACCATGATAGATCTGGGCAGAATAGATCTGGTGCAGGACATCTGTACTAAACCCTGGGAGAAGGCTTTGCAGCTACTTTTCTTCAGATCTCTTAAAATTAGGATAATACCCAGGGAAGGTAAATATGACCACATTGCCCATGTGGTACCTCCCAGTTCTGCCAGCACCCAGTGGGTAACTCCCCAACATAATCCCTGGAAGAGAGTGTGTGATCTCACAGTCTGAAGAGATGGAAACAAGAGCTTTGATATGCTCTCTAGGTTCCCTAATTTATTCCTGAGAATAAATTCCTGAGAAGAAAGCAAGGAAAAGTATCAGACCAGTTATGGTTTGATGTAGATCTGAATCTGAATCCAAAGCCTAATCCAAGGAAATCTCTAAAGGTAAAAACAGCAGCTTAAAGCTAAAGCAGCTAAAGGTAAGAACTGCAAATTTGAAAAGCCCACACACATTTCCCTGGAGAAACAGTTGAGGTTTGCATAGCTAAAGAAACAGGTTTAATCTTGCAAGATTTTTTCCTTCCTGGAAAAAGAGAAGGAAGAACTGGCTCCAATGTCTTACACTTCTTTCCTCTATCTTTGGGCACTGATGGAAACGTATCCAGTACTGTAATGAGGGACCCCAATCCAAAGGAAGATCTGAATGAATGAAAGAGGTCAAGGAACTCTGCAATGAATCTGAACCATCATAGTAACCATAGATCTAGTAAAATCTAATGACTCCAAGGAAGCATCAGGTGATTACAGGTTTATAAGGAGGTTTCAAAGATCTTTAAAGGCCTTATGAGAATGCTTTTGAACTTCAGTGAGCAAAAATGGGAAAGCAGATTCTTCAAGATATGCTCTCGAGGACTGGGTTTTTTGCCAGCACAGACCAAGCATTTGTGCTCAGTCAAAGCTGATCTTTGTGGATTCATAGTGACTGGAACATTTGGTGTAGCTTCAGTCAAGGAAGCAGATATCTCCAGCAAGACATTGCCAGACTTCTTAGCCCCTTCAGTGATCAGAACCAAGACTGGCCTCCCAGCACATATGGATTCCTGCATATAAAGCCAGGTTTAGCCACTAACGCTTCCTGTAATAGCACAGCCTGGAGGAGATTCTGATGTTCCTTTCTGGTCCTGGGGTGAAGGCACTGCACATAGAGCAACAAGAAGGCAAATGACTTTCCATAAGCAGACCAAACCATGCCCCTGTGGATATGAAGCAAGAAAAGTGGCAGGGCAAGACCACCACCTTGAACTCTTGTTCCTTAGTTTTGTTATAATGTGTGATTTCACAGCCTAAATCTCATTTTCCAAAGTGATTTTAGGCACTTTTGATTTAGGCTCCCAAGTGCCTAATCTCTCTTTAAAATTACAGTTAGGCTTTGCAACCAAAATCTACCAAAAATCTATCTATATATATAAAAGTCAAATGGTGTATGCGTGTGTGTATGCGTGCGTGTATGTATGCTGCCTTACTCCTTCCGCACCGTTTGAGCTAGAGACTTGAAATTTGGTACAGTTATAGGCTTTAGGGTCCTAATCAGGGTAAGAGACGAAAATTTTCCAATCTCACCTCTGACGCCCCCAGGGGTGAAATTCTTTAAAGCCCATTAACATCAGCTGGGCAGCAGGTTAAAACCTGCTGTTCTCTGTGACATAGTTATGATGTCATAATACCCCCCTCCAACGGACCTCGCACTTGCTCAGCTCTCTGCCCCCTCCCCCCTCCAACGGACCGAGCAACGCTGAGACGTCTGAACAAAATTTGTACTAATAAAAAACATGGTAGTCTTTTTACATCCCAGTTTCCAATTACAAATACCCCGAGCAACGCCGGGTATTTTTGCTAGTCCTTAATAAAAACAACAAAATTTTAAAATTGAGTATACTAGAAACATGGCAGCAGCCTTGGGAACAATCCATTCTGAAGGACACAATGAGGTTTCGAATCTGTCTACTACCATAGTTGGAAGGAACTGAGGCATTCAGTTCCAAATGTTCAGAACTGCAAGGGAAAGGAAGAACAAGAATGCTCCAATGGTCATTGCTACTAAAAGATTCCACCACTGCAAGCTGCACAGTTGGTGCATCCCCAGATTATTCTTCGAGGCGCCTCTGCACAAATACATTTACTGACAATGCACAGGAATATCACACAGTATATATCATCCATAAATGTATTGCCATTATTGCTAGAAACATGAGACAGCTACCAACAAAATCCATGACAATTGCAAATGCATTCCCAATCATAAAGTACATCAATAGCCTTCCATACAAATTCCAAAGCTCACCTGGTGCTAAATCCATGAGCCAGTCATCTGCTTTCGGGCTGGCTAAAAGCTTCTTGAAAGGCATTTGTGTTTCCCAACTACTCAGATGGAAAAATCAAATATGCAGAAAGAAACACACTCCTATCACCACAAGAACATTTTGTAGTGACCAATCATTATGATTAAATAAGTTCTCCAGCATGTCTAGAGCCGCCCAGAAGCACTTTCAATCCATCTGCCAAGCTTGTAGTTACTTCTTCTATCTGGCGGCCTTGAGTCAGTGTAAGTCTTGTGATGACTCAGGGAAACAGTGGGTAGCAAAGTCCCCAAGAATAGTAGTGGGAACATTGATGTATATGTTGTTCTACAGAAAACTGTTTCTGACTCCTCACAAACAAATACTGCAGAGTTCCTAAACATCCTAGCGTCCTGCACTTTGCTGTTACTTCCAGTATTTATACCCATAAACTAGTCGCAATGGTCTAAAACAGTGGTCCCCAAGCTTTTTTGCGGCACGGACCGGATTTCTTTTTTCTTCGCCTCCGCGGACCGGCTGTATGTCCGCCGAAAAGCCGCCGAATTCACTCCGAAAAGTGAAACTGCGGCTTTTCGGCGGACACTTCCGGGAACACGTCCGCGGCCCGGTAGCGATCGATCCACGGCCCGGTACCGGTCCGCGGCCCGGGGGTTGGGGACCACTGGTCTAAAACACCTGAATCACAATTGAGTAACAGCCCTTTTTATTAATGTAGTCATTTGCACTCGGTGGAGAGCAGATTATGGGCAGTTTGGAAATCCCAGTTGCAAGAACACCTTAATGATTTCAGGGACATTAGCCGCCTTCATAATATGTCTACAGCCCAGCACTTTTATAGCCAAAGAAACTGCCGCAGATTAGGGCATCCACAATAAGCCTACCAACCCCAAACTTATTCCCGGCAGATAGGAAACTGTCAACATCTGCCTCTTACTAAAGGATAGCACAAACCCATCTGACCTGATACAGGAACTCCTCATGTAAAGTCGTCCAGGTTAACACTGTTTCCATGTTAAGTTGCTGATCAATTAGGGAACATGCTCATTTAAAGTTGTGAAATGATCCCTTCTAAAGTTGTTTGGCAGCCACTTGCTTTGTCTACTGTTTGCAGGAAGAGCAGCCCGTTGGAGCTAGCTGGTGGGGGCTTGGAAACAGGGTGGATCGGCAACCCCCCTATCATCTCCCTGCTCTCCTGAATTCACTGTGTAGCAGCTGCCCAGCAGGCTAACAATTGCCAGCAGTTCAGCTGTGCCTCCCCCCACTGCCATGTGCTGCTTCTGCTCTCTGCCTTGGAGCTGCTCCTGGGAGCCCCCTCCTTGCTGGGGGGGAAGAGGGACTAGTCATGGTGTCTCTTTCCCCCCTGCTCCTGCACCCCACTTACCCCTTCTCCATATAGAGCAGGGTGGGGTCACAGACTAAGAGAAACAGAGAGAGCACGCTTGGGGCAGCTGTCAAGTTCCTGATCCACTTAAAAAGACAATGTACTTAAAGGGGCAATGCACATCTTTCTCACACATGGGTGTGTAACCATCTGCCATGCTGTCTCCGCTCCCTCCATTTGTACTGCCTTGTAGTGTGTGAGATTACATTAACAATGTGTTAACCCTTGAGGAAGCAGCCAAAATCTAGTTCATCATTTAGCAGTAAGGCATTCCCTGGGAAATATCCCAACCTCTGACTCATTCACCTCAACCAAGCTTCATAATCATCATTGTCATCATTGCTGTGTACAGTATTCAATTGTTTGTTTAAAACATATACTGTGTGTGTGTATATATAGTTTTTTTGTCTGGTGAAAAAAATTCCCTGGAACCTAACCCCCACTCCCCTTTACATTCATTCTTATAGAGAAATTGGATTTGCTTAACATCGTCTTGCTTAAAGTTACATTTTTCAGGAACATAACTACAACGTTAAGCGAAGAGTTCCTGTATTGAGGTCTTGTTATCTGAGCTCGATGGAGTCCTCAGACAACTTCAAAAACGTGCCCTTGATCATCTGAAGGTCTGCACTCACTACTGGTCATCCAAGGTCTCCAGAACCAATAGTCCCAACTATATGTTTGAGGGCTAGGCCCAGAACCACCACTCAATCTAATTCATTTCATTAACCAATAAAAGAAATAACTGAAAATTAGCTCCTGCAGCCTGTTCACCAATAATTCACACTTGTTTGGACTGTCATTCCTGGATCAGCAATCTACTCAAGACACCCTCATTGGCTGGAATAAAAATAAGATTACAGTGAAGTGCAGCAAGAGGCACTCAAGTGAGGAATCCAGGCTCTCAGGCAAGGAAAGGTGCTCACAACCAGGTAGCAGATAAAGGTATAGCCTTCCAGCCCAGTAAATTCCTGAGATCATTTATTAAAGTCATCTAACTACCTACAATCCACAACTGAACAAAAATAACCTCTCAAAAGGCCATGCAAAATCAGCTTGGCCCAGGAACTCTGGAATTCATAAATCACCGACCCTAATATGAATGAATGATGCAACAATGTACATAGGAGACTAAAAGTTTAGACACGTGACTACTGTGCGTAGATGTGATCCAGTATGTTACTGTCACTGAGATACACAACTCAAGTGAAGAACATCCCAGGTAACTCTAGTCTAGACAAGGCTTTATCTCTAACAGCTACCTTACACCAGTCTTGGAGAGTGGAAATCGCAAGACCACATACTCAGGTCTTCATCTATCCCTGCCTTACCTAACTTCAGAGACAAAACCTACCTGTAATACATAATTCAAACCATAAATATTTATATTTCAATTATAATTTAAACTACTTTCCATTCCCCTTGTCAGAAGTCAAAGGTCTCCTATCCATTAAAACAAGCAGGGGTGGGGATGGGGAATCCCTGCAGATTACCAAGGAGTGAGGGGAATTTGAGTGGTGCAAGGCCATCACAGAGGAAAAAAATCTTGGAACCATAGCAAGTTACCCTGCCTCAACAGCCCCTATCTTCTCATCCAGAGGTCACCACACTGCTGCTGCTTCCCTCCCATATGCAGCTTTCATGCTTTCTGCCAAATCACTGCACCTCTTGCTCCCACTAATACCATGTCACCTTGCTCCTGCCCCTTCCTCACCTTCAGAGCTCAACACTCCCTGTCCCAATGTTTTCTTTTGTTCCCAAGCCACAAAGCTGCTGATGTTGCCTATATCCCGCCTCCCTGGGTACTGTGCTAGTAGTGGTGATGTTGACACCCTACTTCCCAAATCACAAAGCCACAATGAACCATTACCCACCCCAAGTAACCACACCACTGCTCATCCCCCAATCATGGTCACCATACCATTGCTACTGCCAATATCCCTCCTACCACTATGAGTCACAGTACCATCAGTACCGCTTCTGCCCATCACTCCATAAGGCCACAGCATCAGTGCCATTCCTGCACACTTCACCCCCAGGTCACAGGGCATGCCCTGCTGTTAAGCTCCTCCCTCCCCCACCACCACTGCCAACCAATTCTTCACACAGGTCACAGTGCCACCAAGTTACAATACAATTCCTGCCACTTCCCAGACATATAAATCACTACACCTCCACCCAATCCACATAGGTCAAAGATCTGATGACACTCCTACCCCCTATGTCCCTCCCAAGTGACAACCCCACTAGAGATATCCCCCACTTGCCCCCCTCCAAGTCACAGGCAGGCTGCCAGTGATCCTTTAACCCCGACAATCCCAGATTACTGCTTCCCATGTCCTCCTCCAACCACTGCTGCTGCCCTCCTCCCAGATATCACAACACCATTGCTACCGTGGCCCACATCCCCGCCCAGGTTTGCTGTCAATCTTGCCTCTACTGCACACCTCCCACCCCTACTATCCACCTGTCCCTTCATCCCCTGATCACAGCACTGCTCCTGCTACCCACATCGCCCTTCCAGGCACAGAACCAGCAATCCACCATTGCTACCCACCTCCCAGTCCATGTCAGAGCACGTTCAATCCCACTCCTGCTGCCCATACTGCTTCACAGGTCACAGCACTGCCCAACCTCACTGATATTGTCCACCTCCCTTCACAACTCATAGTGCAGCCAATTATCCAACTGCCCACCTCTCATCCATATCCCAGCACTGCCACCAATCACCCAGCGTCACTAACCCCACCCCCATCACAGATAGTGATACTGCCTGTGTTCCTACTGCCCACATCCTGCCCCAGCTGAAAGCATTACACCGCCCCAGCCAGGTGACAGCGCTGTACCCCCGCCACACACAGCCCAGCCTAGGTCACAGAGCTATTGACCCCACAGCCTGCCCCAGTGCACAGCACCGCCAACCCCCCCCCCCCCCCCCCGCACTCTCCAGCCTCACTCCAGGTCAGAGCGCCACCAACCCCACTCGCGCTCCCACAGCCCACCCCAGGCCACAGGACAGTAGTTCCCCACCGCCCCCCCCCCCCCATGACAGAGCCGCCGACCCCGCGGCCGCCTCCGCGATGACAGAGCCGCCAACCCCGCTCGCGCTCCCACCACCCGCAGCAGGTCGCAGCTCCGGGGGTTGCTGAGGAAACAGTGGGCCTGCCCCCAGCAGGGCACGGGAGCCCTAGCCCCGCGCCGCCACTAAGGCCCAGGCCCAGCGGCAGGAGAGGCCGCTTTGCCCGCCCGGCGCCCCCGGCAGCCCCGCCGGAGACAATGAGATGGCGGCGATCGCCCCGCCCGGGGGACCCGCTGCTCCGGCAGGAGCCGCGCCGCCCCGCCTCCTCTTCTCTCTCCTCCCCTCCCCGCACGGGCAGCGCCAGCTCCCGGCCCAGCCGCCGTGGAGACCGAGCGAGCGGCCCCAACCCGCAGCCCCCGCCCCCCGCGCCTCCATCTTGGATCGGCGCCTTAGAGTTGTCCCCCCCCCCGCACGCCTCGCTCACCTCGGGCCGGGCAGCGCCCCTGGAGCCTGCGCTACGGCTGGCGCGTGGGGTCTAGGTGGGTGCGGGCCGGAGCCAGGCCGGGGCCGGGGCGGTGGCGTTCGCGGGGGCCGCGCTCAGCGGAGCCGCAATCCTAAACCGCCATCTGGCGGCATTTCCGACCCGCCAATGGCGCAGCCGCCGCCGCGCGCCGGAGTCCGAGCGCCCCCTGCCGGCCGCTCACCGCCACTTCCCCCTCCCGAACTAGACGATCGGCTCCACCTCCCTCTGAGCGCGGCACTTGGGGGCGGGGCGCCGCAAACCACTTTCGCGCGAAAATCGTGGACATGCGCAGAGCGCTCTGTGCTCGTGCGCGCACGCTATCCTAACGAGCGTAAAGCGTCAGGGTTGTTTAGTGTCGGTCTCGGTTAGCCGTGGGCGGGGCTGGTGGGCGTTGCTCTTGGGGCTGGAAGACAGGAATGAACTGGGGGGGGCGGGGCTTCGGTTCGCTTTCCCGTGCCCCGCCCACTGGAACTCCTCTTCCAAAGCGCCAGCCGGGGGGTGGAGCGCGTGCCGGGGCATTCGATTCCCTCACTCACTTGAGGCCCGTAACGCCCGCAGCAGGCCAAGTCCCGGGCGTGTGCTGGGGAGCTGGGTCGTCTCCCGCTGGGCCTTGCTGAGGGAAGGACGGAATAGCCTCTGGGGGTGGAAGCGAGTTTGGAGCGCGTCCTGGTGTTGCTGCCTCATCCCCTGCTCCTCTTGGGGACTGTTCTGCCAATGGACGGTACTTGGGCCGTCTGGATGCTCCAAGCTGCCTTCTAAGACCGGCCTAGCAGGGTTTTGTTTGCATCTGACCCCAGGCCTACTTTAAGAACCTACACAGCATAGCACTGGTAGTTTGGCTCCATATTCTGGTATGCCATCCTGTGCTGGCTCTGATCCATGGCTTGAATTGGGAGGGGGGAAAGTAGTGTTTTTCTTCTCTAGTCCTTCCACAAGCCACTGGAGATCTGAGAATTAAAGAGTTGTCACCACAGGTTGTGTAGATCTTCAAAATAAGTCTGCTTCAGTAGTGGTGAAAAGTGGTGCAAAATTGAGACCCCCATAGGCATGTACCTTGGGCTTTGCTTCCCAGTCTTGTGATAAGTCAGAATCTTTGCTTTCTAAGCCTTTATGTGTTTCTAGCCTTTATGCTTGTTGAATGATGGGGGGATGAGTTTAAATATGAACCAAATGTAATTTAATGCAGGGACATCTAAGTGCAAACTCCAGCAGAGGAAGATGATTTCACCCCACTCCAAAGCAAGTCTGACTTCTTTCACTCAATGGATGTGTGGTCAAGCTAGTGACAAGGCTTTGATCTTCTATTAGGCTCTGGGTTTGGCTTCCAATTTCAAGACAGACATCCCTGGCTCTCCTATTCTGTCTTTTCTGGGTCCAATGGACAGAAATGGGAGAAAAAAAGTGATGTTCTCTAACCAAGTGTCATGCTAGTACTTGCAATAGACCTATAATTCACTACCAAAAACTTTGTTAATCTAGAGTTCAGGTGGTCTAACAGTACCTTGGGCCATTCCAAAATTAACTTTAACCTCTGAAAACCAAGAAATGCAGAGTTAAGATGATGTCTTGCACACTCCCTTAGCATTGCTTAGAGCTGGTAGTAAGTATTGGGACCAAACCAAACTTCACCCACTTAATAAAAAATCTGTGTGCATGTTATGTTCAACACAATTTTATTCTATCATTCATTTGCATACACTCTCACTTTGTTAGATGTCGCTGAATTGATCTAGGGACAAGTTGCTGAAAATTGCTAGAGGTTGGCACTGTTTCCTCTAAGCTGTGTGTGTGCGTGTGGACACAGATCCTAAACCCACACAGCGAAGCACCGCATGCACAAAAATTTGCACAGAAGAAATTTTTTGCACACACAGCCTGTCAAAAATTAGAGGGAACATTGGAGCTTGCCCTGCCTTTTGAGAAGAGATGCAGCTGCAGCTCCTATTTTCTGCCTGTTATACAAGAGATCCAAACAAGATCACAATGATCCCCTTGTTCTAAAATCTAAGGGCTAGGAAGTATGACAAAAAGCAACAAACAATAAGTGTTTTAATACAGCCATATGTATATATGTCGGAACAAAGATTATAGGCAAAACTTACAGTGATCGGGAACTCTATCGTGGGAAGCAGTGACTCTGGAAAAGATATGGGAGTCGTGATGGATGATGAGCTGAACATGAGCTTCCAGTGCAACACTTTGGCCCAAAGTGTTAATGCTGTCCTTGGATGCATAAATGGCAATGTTGAGTAGGAGCAGGGAGGTGATTTTACCTCTGTATTTGGTACTTGTGTGAATACTAGTGGAATACTGTGTCCATTTCTGATATCCACAATTAAAAAAGGATATTGATAAATAGGACTAAATTCTGAGGAGATCCATGAGAATGATTAAAGGATTAGAAAATATGTGTTATAGTGATAGATAAGAGCACAAATCTGTTTAGTTTAACAAAGAGAAGGTTAAAGCATGACTTGATAATGAACTCTTCAGTCTAACAGACAAGGTATAGCAAGATCCAGTGGCTGGAATTTGAAACAAGACAAGTTCAGGGTAAAAATAAGGAATACTTTTTTTTTAACAGGGTGATTAACCATAGAGACATGTTACCAAGGATCACAGTGGATTCTCCTTCAATGGCAATTTTAAAAATCAAGACTGAATTTTATTTTTTAGATATGCTCTGGTTCAAAATAAAATTATTTTTGGGGGGGGGAAGACCTTTGGCCTATGTTATACAGGAGGTTATACTGGGTGACTGCAATGTTCCCTTCTGGCTTTGGACTCTATGAAGATAAGAGAATAAGTGCTTCCCCCTATTTTAATAGTTAAATATTCTCAGTACCCACCAGAATGCCATGTCTGCACCTCTCTGCCCTCCATGCTATTGCTCCTGGGCTTCTATGGCAGTGATGTTTCTGCAGGAATCCTTAGGACAATCCTGTATCGTTGCTAACATCTGGCAAGTTTTTGGTGATTTGTCAGGAGTAGGCTATTTGTTGAGTGTTGTTTTAGCTAGTTCGTGTTTACTAAGCCTGTCCTAAAATTTACTTTTGTCCTAGTCAAGACAAGGTCTACTCTTGTGCACTTTCTCCACATGCTCCAGAAGGATAGGATTGCTGAGGTAGTGGTTGGGGTATCACTCAAAAGGAGCAGAGTTAAAGTTGTATGTGGGGAAGGGGGTAGCAAGTTTTTGCAGCAAATTCCATTCATTTTTGGAGGAAGGTACAATTTAGGGCTTCCTGGGCATCCCTTGCTGCCAGTCAGTTACCAGTTCTCCCTTCCTCATGACCTCTCCATGTCTCCCTGGTAGGGCTGAAGAGAAGGCGGTAGCCAATGAGCTGTGAGGTGTGCATCTACCAACTGGAGGCAGGAAGTGGCCCAAAAGTTCCTATTCTGAGGCTAGTGTAGGGAGCAGTGAAGGGACTGCTGCATGTTAATCTGCAGCATAGGAGGCCCCCAAAGGTGTGAACTGTACCACTTATCTCATTATCTCACTGAGTGTTCCCTTCAGATCTCTCTGACATCCACTGATTATACCTGTTCTCAGCTCACCCTTGTTTTATGTGTGTGGGTGGGTGGAGGGAGTATTACCACATCTGAGATGGAAAGCAAAATTTAAAAGAGCCTAAGACACTTAAATTGTGGCGATCACATAGTTTTCACTCCAAACTACTGAAAACTGGCACATGAAATGGTGAATTCAGTAGCAAGAAATTTTAATAAATCTATCGCTGTGGAAGGTGGTACCTTATGACTAGAGAATGAATAACACTTTTGCTATATTTAAGAAGGAAGCAGATGGGGGAGAAGTGATCCAGGCAACTACAGGTCCATTAGTCTGACTTCAGTAATATGCAGAGCTTACAAAAAAAATTGAAAAAGAATTTAATTCATTAGGGAAATGAAATGTAATATAAGGAAGGTTTACCAAAGGTGAGGTGTGCCAGACTAAACTGATATCTTTCTTTTAGAAGATAGTTGGGTTTTTTCAGGTAAGAGAAATGCAGTGGATCTAATGTATTTGGACTTTAGTACATCATTTGGTCTGAAATCACATGGGAAATTGTTAGCTAAAATGGAGAATATGGGATTCATTCAAGAATTGTAGGGTGAGTAAGGAACTGACTAAAGGGAAAATGATAGGTTGTGTTGAAAGGAGAATTGTCAATCTGGAAGAAGATTACCTTAGGGTTGGTCTTGAGACTGAACTTCATTAATACTTTTGTCACTTTATCTAGGCACAAAAGGTAGGATTGTGCTAATGAAATATTTTGATGATACCAAATTGGGAGGCATTGTCAATACAGAGGAAGATTGGATTATAGAAGAAGAATTGGATGACCTTAAGGTGTTGAGTCATTGAAATGGATGGAATTTAATAGTACTAAGTGCGAAGTCATGCACTTTTGGAATAATAAAAGAATTTCTGATAGTGTATAAACTGCAGGCTAAACTGTTGAAAGTGCCAAAGAAAGAGACAGTTGGGTAATCACAGGATTACTATGAGCCACAGAAGTGATGCAGCTGTAAAAAAGACAAATGGAATCCTAAAATATATGCGTCAAAATATTTCCAGTAGAAATAGGGAAGTAGTAATTCCACTGTAGAAGGCACTGGTAAGACCTCATATGGACTGCTCTGCACAATTCTGGTCATCTATGTTCAAGAAAGGAACTGGAACAGATGCAGAGAAAAGCTACTTGGATGTTAAGAGTAGTGGAGAGCCTATTTCACAAGAGGAGACTAAAAGGGTTTGGTTTATTTAGTCTAGCAAAATGAAGGTGAAAAGGGGATAGGATTGTTCTCTATAAATACACCAATGCAGGGAGGAGGTAAACACCAGGGAGGGAGAAGAGCTATTTAAGTTAAAGGACAATGTTGGCTCAAGAACAAATGAGTATGAATTAGCCATAAATAAACTTAGGCTAGAAATTAGGTTTCTTGCCCTCAGAGGGATGAGGTTCAGAAACAGCTTTCCAATAGGAGTTGTAGGTGCAGGAGGCCTAATTAGCTTTAAGACAGAGCTCAGTATGTTTCAGTAAAAGTGTATGATGAGGTTGCCTGCAGTGGTAAGAGGCTTGGCGGTCCCCTCTGGTTTACATCTTACAGTTCTAAAATGTTATGCTTCAAGGCTTCAGTTGGTCATCTGTAGGGATCAAAAAGGGGTTTTCCCCCAGTGTATTCTGGAGGTTTAGGGGGTTTTCTCCCTCCTTCCTTTGAAGCATCAGAAATGACCACAGCTGGAGATGGGACACTGGATGGGATGGGTCAGTGCTCTTAGGCGATACTGAAAATTATTTTTCTTAGATGCTTGGCTTGTGAGTGTTATTCACATACTCAGGCTCTAACTGATATGCATGTGCAGCATTGGGAAGGAATTTTCTCCCAGGTTAGAGTAGCAGGGACCTGGGGGGAGGGAGAGAGAAAGAGCAGGTCACCTTCTTATGCAGTATGGGGTGTGGGTCACTTGCTAGGATCTTCTGGGTATATCTGACTGAATCAGTTACCTTCCTTGCAGGGGCCTCGGGCATTGGTACCTCTCAGTCCCTCCTGTTTTCTGCCTATGGCACAGAATAGTTTAGTCTCCTGACAGCTGTAATACTTTTCTCTAATTCTGGTTGTTGGATTTCATGTGGCAGTGGCTGGGTGCTGTTAAGTGGCCTATGGTGTGCAGGAGGTTGGACTAAATGATCTGGTAATACCTTCTGGCCTTATATTCTAGGACTATGACCTGACACCTAGATAATTTAAAAAGGGAAGAAGGCAGAGAAGAACCACATTTGTCAATTGGTGCTTAGACTGAGCCTCCAGGTACCATATGGGTTCATCTACTGTAAAGAAAAACGTACCCTTGGCTTATGCTAGCCGACTTGGGCTTGTGGGATTCAGGCTGCCAAGTTTTGGATCCTGGTCTCGAGACTGAGCTCAGAAACCTACACAATGAAACAGCCTGGCAACCTGAGCCTTGCAAGCCTGAGTCAGCTGGCATGGGCCAACCACAGGTTTTTATTTGCTGCTCAAACATACCTTAGGCATAACCTGTTTAGACTGGAACTCTTAGCGTGCGAGTAAGAGAAAATTGCCGTAATATCTTCACAAGAAAGGAGCTTCAATACTGTGGACTGCAAAGGCTCTGCAGAACAGAAGATCTGTTCTTATGATAATCCTAAGAAAAGAAAAAAAATGGAAGGAAAGTTACAATTACAATAATACACTTTCTACATTTTTATCATAGGGTCCTATGAAATAAATAGTATGTGATCATATAGTTAAAGACTGTCACAAGCATATGCAGAAGAAGACTGAATTAATGTTGCACAGGCAACCTTAATTCTGTTGTCGTCTACCTTTAAACTACTGATTTTTGCATCCTTAACATTCTTTCCATGTAGGTTTCTTTTAATGCAACTTCCTACATTTTAAAAAAATAAATTAGAAATGCTGTCATCTGAAATCCTGTTGACCACTACATGATGTTAGGACCTTCAGATCCTCTTTGATACAACAGCAGCATCATCTCAGTACTGACAACAGAGGCATATGCTGCGGCACGGTATATACTATGCCTCTTGCTACCGGATTCTCCAGTGGTACAAGAAACAAGTCATCCAGTACTGATTGATCCTCAAACCTCGTTTGGCTTACCTGTGAGTAGCATCCAACTCTCAGTACTGTGGCCAGCTTTGGACCATCCAGTGCCTTCTCACCTGGTGCTGCCAAGAGGCAAGTCCAGCATGCTGCCTTTGGTACTGGTGTCTCCAAGGATGCATCACTGGTCCCTTTCAATGCAGTGTACCATGTCTTCATGGTTGGGCAATTTGGGCTCTTCCTCGGAGTTGGAAATATGCTCCATACCCTTATACCCAGGATAGAAGGGGGTCACTCTCCAGCATTGAGAGGACTCTGCTCTTGGTATCCAGCAGAGGTCCCATCACGATCTAGGGGCCTGGATACCTTGTTGTGTAGGGGTGGAGGTCTTGTGTCCTATCAATAGCCATACTGGAACCCATGGGAGTTTCCTCTCACCACCAAGTCCTCCCTACTTCCTCCAGATCCCCCACATGTTGGTGTACTTTTTGGGAAAAGGCTCAGGACATTTTCCCCAGTACCAGGGTTGGTACTGAGCATAGCCAATCGTGCCCACCAGAATCTCCCTTGGGGTGTGAAGGTATAGAAGACTCCATCTCAGCCTCCTTTATGCTCCTCTTCCTCTTACCACAGACTCCACTGCCTTATTGGGTGGTCTTCCCCTCTTCAGGATGACCACTGGGTTTACCAGGTGTGACGGTGCTGTTCCTGGTGGGACCCAACTGTGAGTATCAGATCAGGACAGATTGCTTCCAAAGGGGCAACTACAGCCCAAAGCTGGGGTTTTTCCACTCTAATGTGAACCAAACCAGCCAAACAGAAAAGACTTTGGTTTCGCCCCACTGGCTAACCACAAGTCACACAAGCAATCCCCTTAGACACTCCAGGTTCCCAGTATCACCACCAGCAGCCACCTGTCCTGGGGATCAATGGTTATGAAAACCAATACCCCAAATAAAGAAAACGGTTCTCCCCAATTCCAAAGAATCAGGCCCCAGACCCAGGTCAATACACAAATCAGATCTTCCCACAAATCACGCTGTTGCCAATCCTTTAGAATCTAAAATCTAAAGGTTTTGTGGCAGGGTGCTGGCCAGGAGTGTCTGAACCAGCCCTGCCGCCCCTTTAAGAGGGAGAAAAGCCCTCTGCAAACCTCCCTTGCAGGAAGGCTAATTAGCCACCTGAGGTGCAGGCCAATCAACCTGCATGAGTTGCACCTGGCAGCCTCCTCTGGAGGATATAAGGCTGCCAGGAAGGAAGCCCAGGGTGGGGGTGGTGGTATGAGCTCTCCAGAGCTGTGTTTGTATTATTGTATTAGGGGCTGAACTATATAGAGTTTGTAGAGCCAGAACCTGTGGAGCTATTGAGAGCTGTAAACTGTAGAGGTTGATAGAGTTGTAAACTGTAAGTTGAAGAACTGTTTTAAGCTGTATATATTGGTGGTGGGGTCCTGCACTGTAAATTAAAGAGCACTGTTTGGAGCAAAGAAGGGTTTCCTGCCTGTGTTCCTGAGAGGGGGGAGATGGTGATCTGTCACAGTTTATTATGCAAGGAAAAAGGTATAGGTGAGGGTTAAGAATGGTTAAAAGAAATCAATTACATGCAGTAATGGCACATCTCTTGGTTCAGGCTTACAGCAAAGGTAAAATAAACTGCAGGTTCAAATCAAAGTCTTTAGCAAGCATCCCCTTCAAGGGTGAGTCCGCACCTTTGTCCAGAGTTCTCCTGTGTAGCAAAGTTACATCCAGAGCTGGAAGCAAGGCAGGCTGGAGGTAGAAGACAAAGATGGAGGAAGTTTCTCCCAGGTTTTATAGATTCTCCTTCTGGGCGAAGCCCCCCTCCTCCTTATGCAGAGTCCAGTTGCAAACTTGAGGTTCATAGTCACATGGTCTAATTACCAGACTCTCCATGATTTAGTTTCTGACCAGGCAGTTGACATTCCTGGAGAAGCTCAGGTGTGGACAGGCATTTACAAAGTCCATTGTGTAGTTGATGTCCCTTAACGGCCCATCAGCCAGGCCAGCCAAGTTAACAACAGCTTGTCTGAGATTTCACCCAGCAGCCAAGCATCAGTTTAAAGTACAGGCACCATATATTCAATATTCATAACTTTAGTTCCAAAAAACATACACACATATCAATGGCATATTCATAATCAGCCCTCCATAACCTGGTCATAGACACCTGTTATGACCCCCTTCACATAAGATTTGGTGTCACTATAGGACCTTGGTTGCTCCAATGATCTATATGATCCCAAATAATTCCAGTAGTGTGACACCAGGGTTTTTTCCTCTCAGGATATCCAGATTAAGGTAGTACAAGAAAACTCTTATAGACTTGTCAGATTATCTGGGTAATGATAGATCTGTCAGCCTGAGATCAATTCTCCAGGCCAGATAATGGAGGGGTGGAAATGTGGCTTAATTAATAAAGAATTAAAGGAGGAGAATGTTATTAATGTAAAAAATGGGTTTCTGGAAGATAGATGCTGCAAACAAATTCTCTTTTGGAGAGATTACAAGTTTGATAAATGTAATAGTGCTGAGGTAAAATATATGACCTGGTACCACATGACATTTTGATTAAACTAGAATGATAAAATTAACAAAACCAGTTTTTTTAATCCATTTAATGTATGCTAACTGATAGGCTTCTGTTAGGGTTTCCTCCCCACTCTGAACTCTGGGGTACGTATGTGGGGACCCGCATGAAAGATCCCCTAAATTTATATTTCACCAGCTTAGATTAAAATCTTCCCCAAAACATAAATTCCTTTCCTTGTCCTTGGATGGTATTACTGCCTCCACCAAGTGATTTAGACAAAGACTCAGGAAAAGGACCACTTGGAGTTCCTATTTCCCCAAAATTTCTTTCCTCTCCCTCTCCCTCCCCAAGCCTCTTCACCCCCTTTCCTGGGGAGGCTTGAGAATAATTTACCAACCAATTACCATTTAATAAAAGTACAGCCCAGACCCTTTATGTTTAGGACACTAAAATTAAGCAGGTTTCTAAAAGAGGAACTTTATTATAACGAAAAAAGTAAAAGAAGCACCTCTGTAAAACCATGATGAAGGTAATTTTACAGGGTAATAAAAAGATTTAACACACAGCGGATTCCCCTCTTGGCTCAATTTTAAAGTTACAAAAGAGGAATAAACCTCCCTCTTAGCATAGGGAAAATGTACAAGCTAAAACAAAAGATAATTTAACACATTTTTTGCTATTGCTTTCAATTTTTGTAATTTTAGATGTATTATTTTAGTAGGAGCTGGGTTACCTGCTTGGTGTCTCTCTTTGTCCCAAAAGGGAACAAAGAAACAAGCACAAACAACCCAGATCCCTGATTTGAAAGCATCTTCTTTCCCCATCGGTCCTTCTGGTCAGGTGCCAACAAGGTTAATTGAACTGATAAACCCCTTACAGGTAAAGGAGGGATTTTATGCTACCCTTAGCTGTATATTTATAACAGCCTCAAACTGTAATTGTAAATGGGGAATGGTCATTGAGCTAGAGTGTTTCCAGGGGAGTCCTGCCGGAATTGGTTCTTGGCCCTATGCTATGATCTGGAAGAAAACAAAATAATCACTAATAAAGATTGCATATCTCTCTCTCTCTCTCTCTCTCTCTCTTTGGAGAAGTGGTAAATCATGAAGAGGACAGATCAATGCTCCAGAATGATCAGATCACTTGGTAAACTCGGCATAAACAAACAATATGCATTTTAATAGGTCAACATGAAAATGGGTATGTCTAGGAACAAAGACTAGACCATACTTACAGGTCTCTATCCAGGGAAGCAGGGACAAGAGATTTGTGGATCATGGTGGATAACCAATTGAACATAAGTTCTCACTGTGATGCTGTTGCTAAAAGAGCTAATGCAGTCTTCGGGTGCATAAATGGAAATATCAAGTAGCAGTTAGAATTTTTTTTACCTCTGTATTTGGCATTGGTGCTACTGTTGCTAGAATACTGTGTCCAGTTCTAGTGCTCTCAATTAAAGAAGGATGTCAATAAATTAGAGATTATTCAGAGAAGAGCCACAGGAATGAGTAAAGTATTTAAAAAATGCCCAGTAGAGATAGATTGAGCACTTTCAGTCTATTCAGTATAACAAAGAGAAGGCTAAGTGATTTGCAGTCAGTAAGTATCTATGTTGGGAACAGATGTTTTGTAATAGGCTCTTCAATCTAATATAAAGGTATAACACAATCCAATGCCTGGAAATTGAAGTTAGAGAATTTCAGACTGGAGGTAAGGCATACATTTTTAACAGAGTAATTAACTATTGGAACAATTTACCAAGCATGATGGTGGATTTTTCATAATTGACAATCAAGATGGGATGTTTTTCTAAAAGATAAACTGGGGGAATTATTTTGGGGAAGTTCAATGGCCTGTGTTATAAAAGAGGTCAGATTAGATTATCTCAAATGGCCCCTTCTGACCTTGGAATTTACATACTGGGGTCAGCTGAATCGTTCTGTGTGGGTCTGCCTATAAACAAAGCCCTACTGTAACTCACAAAAGAATTGTGGCAAATTGCTGACATCGACCAAGAGGATAGAGTGGAGATACCATATTCCTCCTTGTGGGATATGAACATTTCTGCATCCCTTTCACCCTCCTTGGTTGCACTGGCAGCAAACAAAAGGGAGCATGAAGGACACACCCTTCTCCTCCAAAGATAAAAGAGGCAAAGAGATGTAGCCTTTTCAGTAGAAAGATTTTTCTACTTCTGACTTGCGGCAGGTCTACAATACCTGCCGAATTGGTGGGTAGAGATCGATCTTTCAGGGATTGATTTATCACGTCTCATCTAGCTTTTGTGGGCTAATACCCACTTCGTCGGATGCAAGCAGTGGAAGTGTCCAGGGGCAGGTATAGAAAAGTAGGCAAGAACCAGGTAGGAGGTAACAAGGTTAGTCCAATTAGGCTGAACCAGCTTGTTATCTCAAATCAGGGAGGGTGGGTTATTCTTCTAGCAGTTGAATAGGGGGTGTGAACTCGGCGAGAGGAGAAGCTATTTTTGTAATTAGCAAGCCACTCAAGGTTTTTGTTCAGTCCCAGATTGATTGTGTTAAATTTGCCAATGAACTGCAGCTCTGCACTTTCTCTTTGCAGTCTGGACTTGAATTTTTTTTGCTGCAGTATGGTGACTTTTAAATCTGTAATTGTGTGTCCAGGCAGGTTGAAGTGTTCTCCTACAGGTTTTTGTATATTGCCATTCCTAATATCTGATTTGTGTGCATTTATCCTTTTTCGTAGGGACTGTCCAGTTTGGCCGATGTACATAGCAGAGGGACATTGGTGGCATATAATGGCATATATGACATTGGTTGATGTGCAGGTGAATGAACCAGTGATGGTATAGTTGATCTGGTTAGGTCCTGTGATGGTGTTGCTGGTGTAGATATGTGGGCAGAGTTGGCATCGAGGTTTGTTGCATGGATTGGTTCCTGAATTGGAGTTATTGTGGTGCAGTGTGCTGTTGCTGGTGAGAATCTGCTTAAGGTTGGCAGGTTGTCTGTGTGCCAGGACTGGCCTTCCTCCCAAGGCCTCCACTTTCACAGGGACTGAACAAAGACCTTGAGTGGCTTGCTAATTACAAAAATAGCTTCTCCTCTCGCCGAGTTCAGACCCCCTATTCAACTGCTAGAAGAATAACCCACCCTCCCTGATTTGAGATAACAAGCTGGTTCAGCCTAATTGGACTAACCTTGTTACCTCCTACCTGGTTCTTGCCTACTTTTCTATACCTGCCCCTGGACACTTCCACTGCTTGCATCCGACGAAGTGGGTATTAGCCCATGAAAGCTTATGCTCCAATACTTCAGTTAGTCTTTAAGGTGCCACAGGACTCTTTGTTACCTCTGCTTCTCCCTCTAGGACAATGTTCTTGTATTTATAGACAAGTTACCAAAGAATGCCAGGCAGGAGTTTCAGGCCGTATTGGAGGAAGGCAACCTCAGGGCTAGCACCTCTCTCCAAGTTGTGTTGAATCGGGCAGATCCAGCAGCCAGAACCATGGCATCTTCAGTAACAATGCACATGTGTTCCTAGCTTCAAACGTCAGGTCTTCCACATGAGGTCCAGGATACTATACAGCGAGGATCGGCCACCTTGGCACTCGGCCCCCTCAGGGTTTACTTGCCGCATCCGCTCCCACCAACCTGATGAGAAACTTCAGAATCTCACAGACTCAAGAGCTACATTGAGATGACTGGGGATTTACAAACCATTCCCTAAAAAGAAACAATTCTACCCTCAGTCATCTTAATGATACCACTTTTTTGTGCTTAGACAATCTGACCAGTTCACAAAGAATCATAGGAGAAGGCTTCTACCTCTGTGCTCAGAAGGTCTAAGCAGTCCGACTGCCATGTTGAGGGCAGTTAACTGGTTTTGCTTACACCAGCTTCTACCCGTTTTCCAAAAGTCTAGCCCATAGTCTGTGTAACCCTTCTGCCCATCAGAGTTGGCAGCAACGAGGGCCAGGTTCAGTATCTAGGGGTTCCGTTCCAATAACACAGTGCAACACTGGCTCAATGCCCCCACCCAGTGATCTGGGACAAATACATACCACCAGCCCGGGCACCTCTAAGAGGCAATACCTCCTCTCTCGCAAGCACAGAGTCTGAGTGTAGCAAAAGCCCTTTAATAACAGAGAGAAACAATGTGGCATTATGTTGGGGAAACACCACAAACAGGATTTGTAACACAAACCATGAGCAAAAGACCCACCCCCAAGCAAATTCGTCCATGTCCTTTCCCAGAGCAGTTCTTGAGTCCAGCAACCCAAAGTCACCCCTTCCATAGACCCTGTCCCTGGCCAGTGCAGCCCCAGAATTCAAAAGTCCTTCTGCAGAGTTTACATCCCAGCTTGGGTGGAAAAGAAAGGAGGTATGGGGGCACCATACATGCTTCACTGCTTGTGTTGACAGCCAACTGCCCCACCTCTCCACGGGGGTCTGCGGTGGCCTTTATCACAAGCCGCTCCTCTTCACCAGCTGTCCTGAGAGCTGCTCCCCTCTGCTAGCCACTCACCAGTATGTCTTCACACACACACACACTTAACACAGCACTCAGTGATTTCAGCTCTTAGTAACTTTAGCTCTTTAGGGATTTCAGCTGGTAATAGAAGAGCTTCAGTGCTGGTGCATACTAGCCCAAGGTGGGTCTAATGCTTAGACCTAGGTAACAGTGTTTTCAGCTCTGCAGCACATAACAATACTCCTAAAGAAGTCAATACTAGCTCTGCTATTATCCAGGAAAGAGATGAAAGTGACATTAAGGAACCCCCTACTGCCAGGTACACCCACCTGCTCCCAGCCTTTCTCTCAATGCACTGGATTTTGGAACCCATGGCCCATGCCTAGTGAGTGATACTTAGGTGAGGGTGAGTCCCTCCGGCATAAAAGGCCACGTACAGTTCCACTGTTCCTGATGCACATAATCAGGATCAAACATTTTCCTCTTCATGCCCCAATAATAGCAAAACTGGGAATCCCAGAACACCCAAAGTGACCATTTGGACAAGCAGTCCCCTCAAAGGCAGAGTGGGTATGCCCATGCAAACGAGATCAGCCTCTGAAGTTCTTTTCCACGACTCGCCACCACATGTCAGGGTAGAGCTCATCCTGACTCTGCTTACATTTATATGCTTGAGTCCATGTTACCATGAATAAATTTGTTGGAAGTGCAGTGGAACTGGGATACACCCTTTAGTTTGTTTCAATCCCTCCCACCCTATTCTCTTTCCCTCTTCAGGAACTACTCTCACAAGGTTGTCCTCCTCAAGGAGGTCCAGTCTCTTCTCCATTTGGGAAGCCATTGGGGAGGTTCCTCCTTTCCACCAGGAGAAGGGGTTTTATTCATGCTGCATCCTGGTTCCAAGGGCAAAAAGAAATCTCTGAGCCATACTAGACTTGTGAGGGCTAAATATATAATAAAAATGCATATTTCCATGTCCATCAAAACCTCAGGAGATTCCTAAGATTTCTGGTCAACAACACCCATTATCAGTTTACAGTCAAAGAATGTGTGGAGTACATCTTCCAAATTTAGAAGATTTCGGGATTTTGTTGGTTTTCATTGTAAATAATTGTTGCACCCCAGAATTAGTAGAAAGTGTGTGCCACAAGGAAGAAGGAATGTTAAAAGAGAAGCCAGGATATATGTTTGAACTATTAAGAGCAATTGCTTCAAAGGAGGGGAGTCCCAATTGATATTAGGGACTGATAATGAAATAGAATCCTTAACATCAAACAAATCGAAAAAGCCTCCCATAAGAGAATCAAAGAAAACTGTTGAGCACAAACCCCATCTACTGGAAGCTGATGGAAACAGCAGAGAAAGTAAGAGTTGAAATCCAAGCATCCACTTGGCACATGCTCAGGGTCCAACTGACCACCATATTTGGGATCGGGAAGGAATTCCCCTCCTCCCCCAAGTGCAGGGTGTGACAGTGTTGTTCCTGGTGGGCAGGGCCGGCGACAGAAATTTGGGGGCCCCCCAGCCCAGCTGGCACTTCCCCCCCCCCCCAGCTGACAGCGGCGGGGAGCCCTCTCAGCCCAGCTGGCGCTCCCCCCCCCCCCCAGCTGACAGCGGCTGGGGGGGAAAGCCCAGCCAGGCCCCCCCTCAGCCCAGCCAGCCCCCCAGCCCAGCCGGCACTTCCCCCCCCCCCCCCCCAGCTGGCGGCAGTGCGGGGTCCTGCAGGAGCCCGGGAGCGGCGCGAGCCACCCTTGCTGCTCTCTCCCCCCCGCGCGCACTTTCTCCCCTGGCCTGCGCCGCTGCCGCCGGCAGGGCTCACTGCTCCTGCCGGGGACACTCACACTCGTCAGCTCCGGAGGAGAGCCGCGCCGCCTCCCTGCCCCTTCCCCGCTCTCCAGGCCCGGCGACAAGGGGAGATGACTACAGGTACTGCTGTGTACCGGGGGCCCCCTAAAGTCCGGGGCCCGGTACTGCTCTACCCGTAGTACCCCCCTGTCGCCGGCCCTGCTGGTGGGATCCAACTGTGAGTGTCAGATCAGGACAGATTGCTTCCAAAGGGGCAACTACAGCCCAAAGCTGGGGTTTTTCCACTCTAATGTGAACCAAACCAGCCAAACAGAAAAGACTTTGGTTTCGCCCCACTGGCTAACCACAAGTCACACAAGCAATCCCCTTAGACACTCCAGCTTCCCAGTATCACCACCAGCAGCCCCCTGTCCTGGGGATCAATGGTTATGAAAACCAATACCCCAAATAAAGAAAACGGTTCTCCCCAATTCCAAAGAATCAGGCCCCAGACCCAGGTCAATATACAAATCAGATCTTCCCACAAATCACACTGTTGCCAATCCTTTAGAATCTAAAATCTAAAGGTTTATTGTACTAGGAAAAAGGTATAGGTGAGGGTTAGGAATGGTTAAAAGAAATCAATTACATGCAGTAATGGCAAATCTCTCGGTTCAGGCTTGAAGCTGTAGAATAAACTGCAGGTTCAGATAAAAGTCTCTGGAATGCATCCCCGCCAGGGATGGGTCATCAGTCCATTGGTTAGAGTTTCCACGTGTAGCAAAATCCCATCCAGAGGTAGGTGCTAGCTGAAGGTTGCAGATTGAAGACGAACATGGAGGAAGTGTCTCCCAGGTTTTATAGACTTTCCCTTCTGGGCAAATACCCCCCTCCTCCTTCTGATGCAGAGTGCAATTGCAAAATGAAGGTTCATAGTTTAAGATTCAGTTTTTCACCAGCCAGATCACATTCCTGGAGAAGCTGGGGTGTGGACGGGCATCTACAAAGTTCATTGTGTAGCTGATGGACCTTAACGGCCCATCAGCCAGGCCAGCCAAGTTAACAACAGCTTGTCTGAGATTTCACCCACAAGCCAATATCCATAACTCTAACTACAAAAAAGATACACACATACAGATAGTTTAAACAAAATCAGCAGACCATAATCTGGTTGCAGAAACCTTATCTGGCCCCCTTTACATAATATTTGGTACCCCAATGATCTATATGGTCCCAAATTATTTCAGTCACGTGACATAGGGGCAGCAAGTTTGTATAATTTTGGTGGTGCCAAGAATGGGTCCAAGTCCCCCTCACACACACACACCCCTACCTGCCTTGTAATAATGTAAAAATGTAAGGGCTCTGGGGTGAGGTGCATGGGTGAGGCATTCACTGTGCAAGAGGGGGCTCAGGGCTAGGGTAGGGGGTGTGAGGGCTCTGAAATGGGGCAGAGCTGGGGATGAGGAGTTTGGGGGCTCAGGCAGGCTGCCCCCAGCTCGAGCCAGAGAGGACTCCCCCCAGCCCTCTCCCTGCTGGCAGCAGTGAGCTCCAGTAGAGGGGACCCACTCTTCCCCCCACTCCTGAGCACACTCACCTCACACTACTGTCACTGCACGTGCTCCTAAGATCCCTCAGGTCCAGGAAGCCCCCTCACCTCCCCTGTGGTGGGGGCAGGAGGGGGCTGCCATCATGTATCCACCTCCTCCCCTGCTGCTGCCCCTCACTGTAGCCTCATTGGGGGTGAAAGATGGGGCTGCCCCTTGCCCAATGTGGGGCAGGAGTGGTGACTGTGGGAAGGGCCCCCCCCTGTGCTGGTGGAACGTCCCAATGGAAAAGGGAAGGGTATATCTGTGGTGGGTGGTCAGGGTCAGCCTGCCCTGGCATGTGGAGGTTGGAGCTGCTAGGACCCTGCGGCAGCAGTTGATGCTGGGAGCCAGAAGAGCTGAGTGCAGCGCAGAGCTGCAGGGGGCAACTGCTGGCTGCCCAGGGCGCAGGAAGGGATATGTGAGGGAGGCATGTGAAGGTGGCAGAAGAGGCTGGGGGAAGAGACCTGCCCCTGGATAGTGCTGGAGCATGGGCACTATTGGCCCATATAACTCAACGCCCCCGCCTTCCTCTGCAGCAGGGGTCTCAAACATGCGGCCCGGGGGCCACATGCGGCCCGCAAAGCCCTTCCCTGCGGCCCGCCAAGCTTCCTGGCGCCCCCCCCTGGTCCCCCCATAGCAGTTTGCAGGACAGAGGGGCCAGAAGTGGAGGCTTCTCTGCTGCCTGGCTGGGCCGCGTGTGTTTCTAGCTCTGGACTTCCTAGATTGCTCTTGCTTTGTTTGCCAAACAGCTGTTGGTGGTGCCTAGCGCTTTCCAGGAGGGAATGGGGAGCTGCGTGCTCAGAGGAGGAGGTGGGGCAGGGGTGGGACCTCTTGGAAGGGGTGGAGTGGGGGCGGAGCCGGGGCAGCAAGGGCGGGGTGTGTGTCAGTGGTGCGGCCCTCGGGCCAGTGCACTAATCCTCATGGAAGGGGTGGAGTGGGGGCACAGCCGGGGCAGCGAGGGTGTGTGTGTGTGTCTGTCAGTGGTGCGGCCCTCGAGCCAGTGCACTAGTCCTCATGCGGCCCTCGTGGTCATTTGAGTTTGAGACCCCTGCTCTGCAGCATGGGTCATGGGGCACTTGTAGATTTAAACAAGTGTAAATGGTGAATTTTCTGTAACTTGACATTTTTAACCAATAATTTGAGGACTTCAGTAACTCAGCCAGAGATTAGGGGTCTATTACAGGAGTGGGTGGGTGAGGTTCTTTCCAATTGCAGGAGGTCAGACTAGATGATCACGACAGTCCCTTTCGACCTTAAAAGTCTGTGAGTTTAAGTGCACCTAATGCCTAGACTAGCAGTGTGGAACAGACTCTCTCCCATCCCATAGTCAGTAGGGTAAGAAATGGGGAGATTTCAGAGGTTGTATTTCCCTTTCTATTTTTTAATATGTGTAAGCTATCCTGCTAAGTCTCCATGCTGGTGAGAACTCAAGCACCCATATTTTAGATTTCAATTCTTATATAAATTCAGACAAATTGTCTTGAGAGACTGAAAACAATAATTTTAAGCAGTTGCTTTTAATATTCTAAATTTCTTCCTTTTAGACCAATTCATTCAACCAGTGGTAGCCATACTGTTCAAAGTGCCTTAAAGTTAAATGCATCCTTGGGTTGTGTGTTAACATGCTGGGTACTAATGACTTGAAAATTAATGATAGTGAGTAAATGTAATCAGAAATCTTGGTAATTTGAATTATTCTTTGATATAATGGCTGAACCTCAACTCTCGACTGTAATAATTTCTTGCAAGATTGTATTGTGTGTGTACCTGCCAACATTTGTTGCCTATATTTGAATAGTGAACTGTTGCTTGCATATTAGTGTGGTTCTGGATTAATTAGTAAATTTTTGGTTAAGAATAAATAAGTGTCCTGATTTGAGAAATACTGTTTAACTTAAACTTGACCTGAAAAGAACCCAGCATTAAAATTAGTAAGTTAACTATGACTTTCCAGGGTGCAATTTTGACTGGTGAGGGGTCCTATGTTACCCTTGCCCTATAAACTGGGGTTCCTCCCAATGCTTTACTGCTATAGCTCACTCCAGGGCTGCTCACAAACAGGCTGCCAGTATGCAGGTTGCACCCTGAGGGTATGTCCATACTCCAGTACTCAGTAGGAGGCTATGCTGAATGTTAGAACCATCATTATAATCATCAACTTATTATTATTAATTTTTTTGCTCTATTTTCCTTTCTCTATTTCTATCTTCTCTTTTCTTCCTGTATCATTACATGCAGCAGCTCCTTAGGGCTTGGCTATACTTACATTTTATAGCACTCTAACTTGCTGGCTCAGGGGAGTGCAAAATCACCCCCGAGCACAGCAAGTCTGAGCACTTTAAAGTGCTAGTGTGGACAGGTGCCGAGTGCGCTCGGAGCTAATCCTCTCGTGAAGGTGGATTATCAGGACCACACTTGCACTTCAATGCGCTGCCTTAGGAGGATTCCTGTGACAGAGCTTTCAAGTTTCTAGTGTAGCCATGCCCTTATTTATGAGATCCATTATGAGGTTGGCTATCATTTCTAAATTGGGCACAGATAATCTATAAAGGCTGCTAATCTGAAAAGCCATCATACTTGTTTGTTGGTCATTGGGGCTGGACAGTCCCTCAATGCTTGGACCTCATCCACATGGGGATGTAGCCATCCCCACCCAATAGAGTACCTGAGGTAGGTCACCTCTTCTCCCCCTCCCCACATGTGGCACTTAGCCAGGTTAGCAGTTAAACCTGCCTCCTCAAGGGCTTGAAATACCACAGTGAGGTAGCATAGGTGGTCATCCTAGTTGACACTATAAACAACTATATTGTCAATATAGCATACTGCTTATGTGATCAAAATAGTTGATCCTTTAGCTGCTGGAAGGTGGCTGAGGCTCCATGCAGGCCGAACAGCATGGTCACTAATTGGTTGAGCCCGTAGGGAATGGAAAAGGCTGTGTTCTCCCTGGATGCCCTTGCCAGGGGACTATTCCAGTTAGGGTGACCAGATCGGAAGAGTGAAATATCAGGACACATTGGGGGGGGATGAGGGGGGGTGCAAGGGGAGGGGTGTGAGCGGGGGGGGGGCAGGACACGAGGGGGCGGGGCATGAGTGGAGGGGCGGGACACAACAGGCACAGGCGCACAGCCCTGACCAGAGCCATGAGGGGGCACACAGCCCTAGGAAGCTGAAAAAGGGGTTGTAGAAACCACGGGGCCAGGGGTTAAATATACTATTATTTAGTTTATATATTTAATGAAAATAAATGAATAATCTGATAGTGCTATATCATTATTGTTTTTATTTTGTGTCCTCCCCTCCCCCAGACACGCAGGGAAGACCTGACGGCCCTGCATGACTTGGTTTATAAAGGGTGGTGGGTGGCACCCTACGAGTGACTTGAACTTTGGGGGGAAAGGGCGGCTTTTTTTCCTTGTGTGCGGGGAACAGCAGTGCCAAGCTGCCTGTTCCTGCACCCGGCTTCGACCTTTGGTCCTGCCCACACCACGTGCTTACCATATAACCATGTCCCCGTTTCCAATTGTGCTTTTGTGCAGCTGTGCCCTGCTTGGTTTTAAACTGTGGGAGGTTTTCTGTGGCACAGCGTGGAAGATAGCGGAGGTGCTGGCTTTGTTGGCGGGCAGTTTTGAGGGCTCTCCCCCACCAGCACCCCCCAATGGGCCCCCACTGGCTAGTACCCAAAAACATATAAACCTCCCTCATTGCCCAGCCCCCCGTCCCCACCTCCCAGATACTCATCCCATCACACCCTGCTCCCTTCTCTGGCCACATTCACCAGCCCTACTGGGAGGTCTTTGGCTCCTAGGGTGAGAGCAACAAGGGGTCTCCAGACTCTTCAGCCAAAAGGACTAGCTCTGTGGCTCTCAGTGGCTGGGAAGTGCCAGTGGGAGCTGCCGGAGCCTGGAGCGGGGCTTGCAGCCAGGTAAGCATGCAAAGCCCCCTCCCCCAAGAGCCAGAGGGACCTGCCAGGGGCTGAGGTAGGGAGTCCCAGCGATGCTTACCTGGGGCAGCTCTGTTCTCCTGTCCCAGGAAGTATCCAGCAGGCAGGTCCCTCTGGCTCTTGGGGTCATCAAGGTTGGGGCAGGAACCAGGATGGGGGTGTGAGCTGCCCCCTCTGCAAGCAGCCCAGTCCCTGCAGCATGCAGCTGCGTGCTCCATGGCAGAGACCTCTCTGGAGGGGAGGGACCTGGCCTTTTAAAAGCTGCCTGGGGCAGTGGGGCTGGAAGAGGTGAGAGGAGCCACAGCCAGGTATGGGGGGGAGGTGCGCTGCTTGCATGCGCTGGCAGAGGGAGGGGGGGAGGCAGAAAGCCCCTGGCCACCCCCCCTTCCCTAGCCCCTCATCAGTGATCATCAGCCCCACCTACAGCCACTACCCAGGCAGAGAATCAGGATAGGTCTTTCTTGGCGGGGGTCGGGGGGGGGGAAGGGGGCTGCTTGCCCAGGCGCCGGCAGAGAGAGACCTGTCCTGACTCTCTGCCTGGGGCAGTGGCTGTAGGTGGGGCTGATGATCGCTGATGAGGGGCTGGGGGAGGCCGGGAGCTCTCAGTCTCCCGCCCTCCTTCTGTCTGCACTTGCAAGCAGAGCTCCCCTCCCCCGCAGAGTCATCTGTGTGCTCCTGCCGGCAGGTGAGTGAATCAGCCGCCCTGCCAGCAGGAAGCAGTGGCTGCCGGCGCGAGGTCCCGAATATCGGGACAAAACAGAGTCCCGACCATACCTTCGTCGGGACTTGGGACAAGTCCCTTAAAATCAGGACTGTCCCGATAAAATCAGGACGTCTGGTCACCCTAATTCCAGTACTCCTTTGTCAAGTCAAGTCTAGGATGGATATGTACTTAGCATTCCCCAGCCTTTCTAGTAGTTCATCTACCTGAGATAGGCAAGACAATGCAAAACCTCAAACTGTCTGGTTTAGGTACTAGAATAATGGGGCTCCTCTGCTCGCTCTGGGATTCCTCCACAATCCCTAAGTCTATCACCTGTAGCAACTCATTGGCTGCCTTCCACATTTTCCTCAGGAAGGGGCAATAGTGATCCTGCACCTTCTGTCAGGAGTGATGGTAGGTCATGGATCAGACAGAGACACTGGTGCTGGACCAGACTGTCCAAGAATCTGACAGACAATAGGGACATCATAGGGTAGCAATGGGTTGCTTTCTACCCATGACCCAGTCCTTCCAGCATTGTCTCCAGGGTCAGAAAGGAAAAGTTAGTCCCAAAAGGGATATATCTGAACCAGATGGACAGTCATTTTACTCTTGTACGAATGAAGGAAAGTATCCACCGCTACTTGGCAAACCTTGTCTCAAGACGAATTGGACTGAGATCAAGGTGATTATGAAAAGCACCTTGAAATCTTCAGGAAGTACTGGGCAGACACTCCAAAGCTTCTGAAAAAGAATTCTGACAATTGAGCGCCATGTCACCAAGCTCACTGTTAAGAGTGACACCCAGACAAAAATATCAGACTGCTTCATTTAGCCAATTTGATTTAGTATTACAATTAGTGAGTGACAATGGATCTCAATTCTGTTCTAAAGAATTTCAGAACTTGAGTTTCAAATAGAATTTGGCACATATGTTCTTCTCCATACCATCTTGTGACAAATGAACTAGCAGACTGCTTCATATGAATACTTAAATATGCCTTAGTTGCCAAGGAGTCTACTTTGACTAATCAGAAGAAATTGGACAATTTATTGCTTGCCTACAGGAACACACCACAGGCTATTACCCAGGAGTCAGCTGCAATTCTTTTCTTGAAGTGGTCTTTGTGTTCCTGTTGGGACCTGCTTTATCCTGATGTTGTCTCATGTGCAGTCAAATCCGAAGCTATGCCAATTGATCAACAACATGAGATTCATCATTGTTCTTTCCTAAACATAGAGCACCTGGTAGCTCACATGGACTTCTTGGTTCTGCAGTTTGTCATAAAGGCTGCAGAAGCATGTATGTGGTATTATAGCACCTCTTCTATAAAATTAGTAGATATTAAGGCCAGAAGGGATGTAGTCTGGCCTCCTGTACAGCACAGGCCATAGAATTTCACTCAGAAATCCCTGAATCAAGCCCATAACTTCTGTTTGAGCTACAATGTATTTGTTTAAAAAAATGCAATCTCAATGTAAATATTTCAAGTGATGAATACAGTGATACAGAAGTTTATCATAAATATACATTTCCTTTATCAGACAGACTTGTGGTAATGAACAGAACAGGAATTATACAAACAGCAGGATGTTACTTGGCGTCTTGCTGTTTATATATCTGCCAAACCATGCCTATTATTGAAAACCCCAGATTTTTTAATTTGAGACCAACACACCATAATAATTTCAGCCCCGGACACCAGAAATAAATTAGACGCATTTTGATTTTGGTTGATACACCTCGTTGTATTTATATGCTTATTTTTATTTTGTTTTTCTCCATGACTGAACCTGCTTGCTTAATCCGAATAAGCATTCTATAAATTAAAATATATTTAAAATCCCGGAAAAAGGAAGCCACTGCAAGTAATACTCTTTATGCATTAATACAAATGAATGTTGATGCTGTCAGATGCCCTTGTGCTTACTGGGCATGCTCACTTGCTCCTGCTCTGACGCTCTCTCCTGAGTCTTTTGCTGTCGCCTCAGTCTTTTCCTCCAGGCCCTTCTTCGCAGAGAGAAGAGGGCGAGTTGGGAAAGGAGAACCAAGGCTACGTCCTTTCTGGGGTACGCCAGGCTGAGTGTTGCTGACCGCACATTAAACTGGGATTAACGGGGTTTTTCTGCCTTCTGGGCTCTACAGAGCGCGAGAAAGATGGAAGGATTGTCAAATTCTGGAGAGCAGATTTCCTCCCTTCTTTTCTTTTAATATCACGCAGCCTCTTCATTGTTTAAAGGCATCATTGCTTGGACTTGATCAGCTCCTCTAAGCGAGAGGTAAATAGAGATTTCTTCCCCCCTTTTCCTTATGGTATTTCCTGGTCTATTGCATGATAGCGCAGACATCCCAGCTGATATACAGGCTCCGTTCATTCAAGTAACAACCTCTCCTAGTGCTCACTGCGCTTAACAAGGCAGGAGATTTGGAGGCTGTCGTTTGTTCAGACCAGATACGGATTCACTGGGAGACTTCTCAAAGCGACTTCAATTGATCCCGTTCCATAAATACGGATAAAAATGGTAAATGGGTAAGAGCGCAGCCCAGGGTACATCGAGCCCAGAACTGGTAACGCCGCTTTATATGTCGTTAGGGAACGGCGCTGAACTCCGTTGCTGTGTGTCCAAGGTACTGAAATCTCTCGTCGTCATTCAGCAGCTCAGAGGGGCTTGTGGGCTGCATTTACTCCCCCTCTGTGCCCTCTCCATTTTAGCTCTGCGGCGCACAGGCAGATCGAAGCCCTTTCATTTCTCTCCCAGGCTCTAGGATTTTCTAACGTGCTTTTTAAAGAAATTCAGCTAATTCCAGGAGATCACAAGGCAAGGAAATGTTCCTCCTAAAGGTAGTGTGAAGAATGGGCGCAGCTGGCGAAAGCCGTAAATAAACTCAGCCCTATTGTGAAATTAGCAATCAATGTAGCGGTTTTAATTAGCAGGTTGGAAGAGTTCCCAGGCAGTAAGATCTGATAGTTTTACTTTAATATGTTTTTGTTTATGTATAGTCACATACATGGTCGCATTGCGGGCAGAGACTATGATTAAACCAACTTATTGATATTTTAATTCTAATACAAAGATTTATTTGTATTTCAATTTGAAGCGGAGGCATTCAAAACAGTCCTATGAATTGTAAGGAAAAGGATGCTTTAAAGCACAGATGCTGAATTTGTATTTATTTATTTATGTTGGCGGAAGAGACAAACATCCAGATTTCTTTGGGGGGGGGGGGAAGAGGGTAAAGATTTAGAATATCTGACAAAAATGCACACGCTGCTGACATGGTTGTAGCGTATATTTGCTCACAGAATCAACTTTCCACAACAGATTTTTTACTTATGAAATTTGGACTCTTGAATCCATCTCAGTCTGGCTAAATAAGAGCCTACTTGCCACCAAGGTATGAGTAAAAATTCCATTTGATTACCACTACAGTATTTTAGAAACTTTAAATACTATTATGTCTAGTAATATATCTGCCTGCTTTTCCAAGGCCTTTCCCCCTGCCCTTTTTTCTGCTTAATATTAATATTACTGCCAAATAAAAGCCAGTGGACACCATCAAATTAATTAGGCAATAAAGACTGGAGTGGATGTATCATTACACAAACTAATTTCCCCATACTACTAATTCCCTCTACTGTTACTCACACTTTCTTGTGTGGGCCACACTGATTACATGGCTTCAATACCACTACAAAAGTGATTTTTCCTCCCCTGGTATTCTACTGTTGAGAATAGCCCACTTCCACTTTGATTGAATTGTCTCATTAGCACTGACCCCTCCCCCACTTGGTAAGGCAACTCCCATCTTTTCATGTACTGTGTACCTACTTACCTGCCTACTGTATTTTCCACTCCATGCATCTGATGAAGTGGGGTTTAGCCCACAAAAGCTTATACCCAAATAACTTTGTTAGTTTCTAAACCACGATTTGAGGACTCAGGGCCAGCTCTACCTTTTTTGCCACCCCAAGCAGCTCTGCCGAAAAGAGAACAGCGGTGAAGCTGCCACAGGTGTACTGCCAAAGAGGGAAGAGCAGCTTCCAGTGGCATGCCTGTGGCAGCTCTGACAAAGTGGGAAGAGTGTTGGAGCTGCTGCAGGCGAGCCACCGAAAGCTGCCTGACAGCACCTGGAGTGCCGCTCCCTGCCTTTTTGCCGCCCCAGGCACCTGCTTGCTAAGCTGGTGCCTGGAGCTGGCCCTGCGAGGACTTCAATAGCTCAGACATAAATTAAGGGTCTACTACAAGAGTGGGTAGGTGAGATTCTGTGGCTGCATTGTGCAGGAGGTCAGACTAGATGATCATAATGGTCCCTTTTGACCTTAAAGTCTGTGAGTCTATTGTGATGAAGTATGTTGGCACCCTGGCCAGACAGCATACTAGTGATTCTTGCATCTAGCACAGTTGCCTTTGGTTGAGGTAGAGCAGATATGTTAAACATGGGCTAAGTCTAGCATCCCCCCCACCCCACTCCCCCATCCATCCATCATCTGGCCTGCAGCTCCCTCTGCACACAGAGGAACTGGGCCCATTGAATCTGTGGTGATCCCTCCAGACTCAGGCTCAGAGGGAGGCCACTCTGACTTGCTGCATCAGGCAATAAACAAAAGCTAATCGGCGCTCCCTAGCTCAAGCCTTCTGGCTAAAGCAGACAGTAAACACAGTCTAGGCTGTGGCTCTCTGGCTGGGCAGAGCAATAAGCAAGCAGTCTTTAGCCTAAGCCTTCTGGCTAAGGCAGTGTAATGCAGTCAGCATCCACTTCTTATGAGCACCTCTGTTTTGGCCACTACATACCTGCCATCCCTCGGTTTTTGAACAGGGTGGCACTTACCGTATTTTTCGTCTTATAGGACGCTCCGGCTTATAAGACGCCCCCTCGTTTTTTAATAAAAAATCCGGAGGA
Organism: Sternotherus odoratus; assembly: GCA_032164245.1. NCBI lineage: Eukaryota > Metazoa > Chordata > Testudines > Kinosternidae > Sternotherus > Sternotherus odoratus. Next base: position 39,636,030 of record JAVMKO010000009.1, on the reverse strand, counting down.
AAAAAAAAAAAAAAAAAGCGCCTCGCTCTCCCGTCCCCGCCGCGCGGACGGGCTGCCGAGGTTCTCCCCTCCCCGCCGCGGGCGGGCTGCCGGGAGCGCGCCCGCGGCGGGGAGGGGGGAACCGGGACGCTCCCGGCAGCCCGCCCGCGTGGCGGGGACGGGAGAGCGAGGCGCTTTTTTTTTTTTTTTTTTTTTTTTTGTATTCGCCCTATAAGACGCACCAACTTTCCCCCCCCCCCCCCCGTTTTGGGGAAGAAAAAGTGCGTCTTATAGGGCGAAAAATACGGTACCTCTTCCAGGCACCCCCTTTCTAGTTGGGTGGGAGCATGTTTTTCTTTCAGTTCTTACAACGGGGTGGCACCAGCCTCTTGAAGTGCCCCCCTGACCAACAATAGTTTGGCATATCTTCAGCAACTCAGTCCTCCGGTCAAGTCACACACACTGTCCCCCACTTCCCAGGTATACAGTCTCTAGTTTCTTCTCCCAGCCCTGGTATTATAGCACTAAGGCTCCCTCCCCAGAGGCACTGCGTTCTGTAGTAGCCCAACAGGCTACCCTCAGTTGGTGTCCTTTCAGCAGCCCTCACTGGACTCAGTCTTCAATCAGACCAGCAGAGTCCATCACAGTACCTGCACCTGGTCTGGCTAGGTTCTAGGGGCTGGTTCAGCCATCCAGGGCTGGTTTCCAATGATTGAATAAAATGGGCCACAACAGTGGGGCTGCATAGGGCTCGCTGCATGGCTGTGGAGCCAGGGACACTGGATTCCAGTGGGTGCTAGGAGAGAGGGAGGCTGTGCTTGATGACTATTGTAGGTGGATGTCTTTGTCTATTTCTGCGTGTCAGGTGAAATCAACATTTATCGAAGACTAACCATTTATCAAATCCTGCCAGCCTTATCTATAATACCTTCATGGGGAACAAATACTTATTAATGGGCTCTTCTGTCTAGAAGAGAAAGATCTTACACAATTCAGTGGCTGGAAGTTGAAGGCAGATTAAATTAGGCATAAATTAACAGAGTTATTAACCGCTGTAACAATTTACCAAGAGTCGTCGTGGATTATCCATCACTGAGTATTTTTAAATCAAATTGGGTGTTTTTCTAAAAGACCTGCTGTAGGAATTATTATGGAGAATTTCTCTGACCTATGTTGTTCAGAAGGTCAGACTAGATGGTCACAATGGTCCCTTCATAGAATATCAGGGTTGGAAGGGACTTCAGGAGGTCATCTAGTCCAGTGGTCCCCAACCCCCGGTCCGCGGACCAGTACCGGTCCGTGGAGCATTCGGTACCGGGCCGCGTCCGCGTTCCCCTCCGGGCCGCCTTCCCCTTCGGGCCGCGTCCGCGTTCCCCTCCGGGCCGCCTTCCCCTTCGGGCCGCGTCCGCGTTCCCCTCCGGGCCGCGTTTCCCTCCGGGCCGCCTTCGCTTCCGCATCCGGCGGCTTCCCTTCCGGTGCGGTGCGGTCCGGCTTCCCGCGGCTTTTCGGCGGACATGCAACGGTCCGCCGCACCGAGTGACAAATTAAATCGCCCCCGGGCCGCAAGCATTGTCCGGTCTGCGTTGACCGGTCCGCGGCGATCAAAAGGTTGGGGACCACTGATCTAGTCCAACCCCTTTCAGGCCTTGGAATCTGTGACTTTAAAAAACATCCTGTAGTGCAAATGAATTATTGGGTTTGATATGTTTACTTATAAAATAGAAAGAAATGTTTCCTACATGGAAGGAATGACTGGTTGGAATTCTCTGGCCTGTGTCATGCAGGAAATCAGATTTGATAGAAATCATAATGGTCACTTCAAGGCCTTGAAAATCTGTTCATATATTAATTTTCTTGTTTATAGAATAAATGTAATAATTCAACCATGTTGTGTGAAAAATGAGGCATCCAAGTGAGACAGAACGGAACAACGTGCAAATGTTCACTTTAGGCAGCCTGAATATAAATTTGATATCTCTGTCATTTCACAACAGTAGAAAACATTTCTTAGTCTTTTTTTTTTTCTGAAATCCCTTTGGAAAACAAATTGATAGTCAACGTTTTTTGGAAATATTAATATGCAGAAAGAGCTTCAGAGAATTTGAATTTGAAATTTTATTGTAGTACTTTTTACACTTTTCTGGTCCATGTGCCTAGTTCATTGAAGTGCTCAGTGATGACATCTGTCTGTCTCTGGGTTTCTTCACTTCGAATTGACAAAAATTGCTGTAGTCTTCTCTAACCCAAATTTCATTTTCGCTCTGTTTCTTTTTGTCTCTTAGCACTTGGTAAAGGATAAAAACAATTAATGATTACAGAATGACTAACTGACCCAAAGGGTCCAACAAGGACATTCTTCTCAGTGTAATAAGAATTATTAATTTGCATGTCTCTTTTAAGAAGCAATGTAATAATAGGTATCATTTTCAAAACTGAGTACCTACAGGTATGCCCTAAAGTTATATTTAGGCACTTAAATAAAAATGACCTGGTTTCCAAAGATACTGAGCAACTTCCATTGTGAAATAAAAATAGACAGAATTCATGAAGCACAAGAGCAAATTGGTTAGGTTCATGCCAATAATTTGTAAATGGTCAAAAGACTGCAATGCAAATGAATTTTACAGTATTGGTTGAATAAAAATAACCTTTTTGTTTTTGTTTTTAAAGACGATACCTAGTTCCCTGAGGAAATGGATACTTCTTCCAAACAATGTCCGGTCAAGAAACGAGTGAAAATCCATCCCAACACAGTGACAGTGAAATATACATCCCATTATCCCCAACCTGGAGAAGAGGGTTCTGATGAAACCAATGAAGATACTGGAAGCTTTATGGAGGACAATCCAAAGAAAAGATTACTGAGTGACAGAAAAAGGAAAGGAAGAGCCTTCTTTGGGACTATGGATATCCAACCTCAGCCAGCCCAAGAGACAAAAGCCAGTGAGACTGGACAATGCCAGAATTTTACAGAAGGAAGCATATTTCAGTCCAGAAAGACTTGGATAGTGCTGTTTGCCTCTGCCTTGGCTCATGGATGTGTGGCTCTGATAACTAGACTTGTTTCTGATCGTTCCAAAGTGCCATCTCTAGAACTAATTTTCATTCGTTCAGTCATACAGGTGTTGTCTGTCCTTGTTGTGTGTTACTACCATGAGGACCCTTTTGGACCAAAAGGATACAGACTGCAGCTCTTCTTCTATGGGGTCTGTAATGTTATCTCCATTACCTGTGCTTACACCTCCTTCTCTATAGTACCCCCAAGCAATGGGACCATTATGTGGAGAGCAACCACCACTGTCTTTAGTGCCATTTTGGCTTTTTTACTAATAGATGAACGAATGGCTTATATAGACATAATGACAGTAGTTAGTAGTGTCTTTGGTGTTTGCCTGGTCATGTTCCCCAACATTGTTAATGAAGAAAACTCTTTGCTCAGTGTCTGGAAAGAAGCCTTTGGCTACACCATGACAGTTATGGCAGGCTTAACTACAGCTCTTTCAATGATAGTGTACAAGTCAATCAAGGATAGGGTCAGTATGTGGACTGCACTGTTTACTTTTGGCTGGACTGGAACTGTGTGGGGAACTTCCACCATGTTTTTTCTTCAAGAGCCAATTATCCCACTGGATGGAGAAACCTGGAGCTATCTCATTGCCATCTGCATATGTTCTACTGTGGCTTTCCTGGGCGTTTATTATGCCTTGAATAAATTTCACCCAGCTCTGGTCAGCACAGTGCAACATTTAGAAATTGTGATAGCCATGATTCTGCAGCTTGCAGTGCTACGCATATTTCCCAGCATTTATGACCTCATTGGAGGCGCCATTATTATGATTAGTGTTGTTTTTCTTGCATGTTATAAGCTGTCCTGGAAGAATTTGAAAAGGCAAGATTATCAGGAGATACTGGATTCTTCCATTAAATGAATGTCAGTTTGTTGTAGTCTTTATTGTAATAGTTTCTGCGCTATCATGTTGATATTAATGTTCATTTACCAATGTCCTTTGTCTAGTAGCGTGGACAGAGTACTAGATTTCTTGTTCAGAAATGGGCCAGATTCATCCTGACATAACGGTGTTCAAATCAGTAGAATTGCACCAGAGACAAATTTGTTCCAATGTGTTAAATATTTTTAAATGTTTCAATATGTGAACTTAGATTTACTTTCAGCTGGTATGCAGTAAGTGCTAAGATTAGATATAGAGAATTCTGTCATAGGAGTCTATCATAGTCCTCCTTGTGTAACATAATATTGAGACAGAAGGATTCAGTATTGTTAGTCATTCTGGGCATTGCAGCTGTAGAATATTTTATGCAACAAGAAAGTCATATCTTGACATTCACCATTGAAGGAGGAAATTCATGTTCCATAGTAACAGTATACATTACTTGGTGAAGCATGTAATATTTTATAAGTAAGAATTTTAACATGTATATGGTTATAATTCTTTAAATATCTGCTGGGAGAAGAGTAAATAAATAAAACTATGTTCTCTGTGCTATAATAGTAAAGGTGTTGTCAGAATCTCCATAATAATCCTTGATTTGGTCCTAAAACTTCCTGTTAGCTGAAAGCTGGAACATATGAAACTAGAAAAAGATATTTATGGGCAAAAATGAAGAGAAAGATGTGAGGCTCTTTTGGAATTGTCAGTGTGAAATGCATTTAGAAGCTAGTTTCAGATGTTTTTAACTCAGAAATGTTTCTAATCCATGGCTATTATTGCCTCACTTTCATAAGCAGCAAATCCACCTAAATATTTGTCCCTCTATTGACTCATGTCTCTTCCTTGAATCTTCGGTTTCTTCCCTTGTGTGCACTCACTGTAGCCTCAGCAATGTCCCTCCCTCAGAGAGGACACCTCTGTCCATGCCCCTTACCCAAGTCTGGAACACAAGCCCTACTCCTAGACACAGATTTGCCTTCTGTGTTTCTGGAGGTTGAAGATATTCACTCATGTTTGGGTTTCAAGGCATGAAACACCCCACGCCCCTTCCCCAACAGTAGTTTCGGGGGGGGGGGGAGATTTGTTTAAAATAGTGTGGCAGGGTGGGCCTGACCCAGTCTGCCACCCCTTTAAGAGGGAGAAAAGCCCCCTGCAAACCTCCCTGCAGGAAAGCCTAATTAGCCACCTGGGCTGCAGAAGGCTCAGGCTTGATGAGCTGCACCTGGCAGCCTCCTCAGGGGGATATAATCCTGCCAGACAGGAAGCCCAGGGTGGTGGTGGTATGGTAGTGTGGAGGAGTGAGAAAAAGAGCTGTGTGTAGAGCTGAACTATATAGAGCTGTGTTAGAGCTGTAAGCTGTAGAGCTGTGTATAAAGCTGTGTATATTGGTGGTAGGGCCTTGCACTGTGAAATAAAGAGCACTGTTTGGAGCCAGAGAAGAGTTTCCTGCCTGTTCCTGAAGAGGGGTGAGAAGGCGATCTGTCACAATAGACAGAGACAGACAGAAATTAAATTAAAAATTAATTAAATTAAAAGCAGCGGTTTGCATCACATCCCTTATCTCGGTAATTTCCCAAACCCAGAGAGGCAGGCTGTGGTTGCTTAGCTACAGAATAAAAAGGAAGCTCTCACATGTATAAAGAGCAAGAAAGCCCACTCTCTGACCTCCCTGGACAGAGTGACACCTTGCTGCTGTGTCCAGAGAGTTCTTTCCTATCCCCCTGCCTTGCATACACTCATGTTCCCTCCCCCTTTAATCAAAGGCAGTTCTCTTTGTTTTCCAAACCAATTTTCTCAAGATACATCCACACGCAGTAAAGCTTGATGAACAAATGCATGAGCCAACCTGCCAAAGATGGCCAGCAGAGGAGATATATTTAAGCAATGAGTAATGCAGCCTCTCTCACACCAAATTCAAGTACAGTCTTCCACAGATCACTGAGTGTGGGTGTATCCAGTCTATCCAGGCCTCTGTTTAAAACCTTTTATCTCTGTTTTTCCTTGCCATGGAATATAAATCATTGGCAGACCTTCTTCACACACTTGTTAAGACAAAAGTTGGTATGGTTTTTTTAATGTGTGGTCTTGAAATAAATATTTAGGTGCCAAAATGTTACCCAAGTATGAAAATTTTCCAGTAATGATTACTTTTGCTTTTTGCCAAACTGTGCTAAAATGGAAAGTTAAAGTGAATGGCTCCATAATCTATTTTCAGTCTGCTGAGCCAGCAGCAATCTAGGCATTTTAAAGGCTTATTTCTGCTCTTATTGAAGCTAATAACAAAGTTTACATTGGCTTCACTTGCTGTACGGTGATATGATAAAATTGTGTTGATTTACACCAGTTGATGATATCAGTCACATCACATGCACAGCGCTTGCAGTCATCCAACAGAGCAATGGTCCAGATTCTATGGTTTACTTGGTCACTGCTAAATTAATAAATACAAAAATAGTATTATAACATATAAGGTGGAGCTGGCAGTTGTGCCTGTGATTAGTCTAGGGTCCAAAGTGCACCCTAGATTTAAGGTTCGGGTTCTTTATTCATGCAGCTACTTCTAGTTAATTAAGAAGATGAAACTGGTGAAGCATAGTCAAATCTTTAAAATCTTTAGTTAGTACAGACAAATATAATTGAAAGCATAGAAAAATCAATATACATAAGAATAAAATAAGTACAATAAAGTGGTTTTGTTCATACTTCCAATCTTACACTGTACATACTTTCAACCTTATGGAAACCATTAGAAACAAAAAGAGAATAAAAGGTAAATGGAGATCACCCAACAAGGAAAGTGCTGGTATAAGCTTCCTACCCAACTGTCCCATGTTATCCCAGTGTCCCACCTAGGGATGGGGTTGACAAAGGTTTATACACTTTTTCCCCCTCCACCCATGTACACTTGTATATATGATCAAGTCAAGTCTCAGCCCATGTTAGTATTTAGTATTCCAGGAGAACAATTTTAGGGTTCCAGTTGTTTATATTTAGTGTTCCAGTGAACCATCATTACATTTCCAACAGTTAATCCAACCATTTGCATCAATCCCTCTCCCAATAGTTTTAATGTGTCAATGCAGTTAGCTCTTACTGCAAAAAGCCGCTAGGACACTACTATCTGTTTGGGGTGTATCTGCTTAACACCAAATTCATTGGTAAACTACCACAACATGCTTATTGATCCATTTTGTAACATCAGGTCAAACATTCCATAATCTTTGGTCAAACATAAAATACTCATACTATGTTACACCAACTGTCAGCATCTAAGCCTCATCTAAGTCATAGAAACTTAATGCTTAAGAGCTATACCCAAGCTCTGGGATGCCGAAACAATTTTTATACTAGGGGTGCTGAGAGTCACTAAACCAAACTGTAAACTCTGTATATAATGGAAACCACTTCAAGCCATGGAGAGTGACAGAACCCCCAGTTACATCACCTATGGCTAAGCCTACTTTTAATAGGAATATTTTGGTTCTTCTACTTCCTGTTACAGCTTCAATAACTTTCATTATTATTTCTATAAGTATGCTTAGCAGATAACTTATATATACCTAAACTATAAACCTTCCAAGGTCAGGACAGAGATCAATGGTCAACATAGTGATGTCTTTGTTAAATCTAACATATTTCAATATAAGACTTAGTTTACAGTTTTACCAAAATCTGTTTGAGCTGAATGTTTTCCATGCTGAGTCTCTGAGGATCATTGTTTTGTGAAAGTTTCAGCAAAAATGGTTCAACATTTTCAGAGAATGAATTAGGATGAAAATAGGAGGGGGTTTTGCTCATGTTAAATAACTTTTACAATAATTTCTCTGAGAAGTGCTATGCCCTTGAAATTTTCCAGAGGAGTAGCCCTGGGATCAGGGAGTTGCCGTTTGCTGTTTCTGTGAAAATTTACCCAAATTGTCTGAGTTATAAGCAGAGCTGGTTGGAAACAGAATATTTGTCCCATGGGAAATTTTCACAATTTTCAATTAGGTTAGGTCCAAATTGGAACAAAATGTCAAACATTTCTGTGAAATGAAAACGTTAGAAAAAGTTTGTTTGGGTTTTCCTTTTTCTTTTTTTAAACACAAACTAAATAATTTGCAACATTGATCCAGAACAAGAAGTCCTAGAGTTCTCACCATGGACGATGAACAAGAAGAGGAGAATTAAATCATTAAAGTGGGGGAGGAATTAAAAGCAGGGGGGCCATCTCCCCCAGTGATACTAATACTTTTATGAATCAGAGAGGTAGCCGTGTTAGTCTGGAATAGCAGAGGTAACAAAGTCCTGTGGCACCTTAAAGACTAACTATAAAGTTTTGAAGCATAAGCTTTCGTGGGCTAATACCCACTTCCACTGCTTGCATCCGACGAAGTGGGTATTAGCCCACGAAAGCTTATGCTTCAAAACTTTATAGTTAGTCTTTAAGGTGCCACAGGACTTTGTTACCTCTACTACCGGTAGTACTTTTATATGAGCATCAGCCTTGAGAAAATCTGGATCTCATAAGAGAACAGTGGCAAGACTACCCCTTTCACATAACCAGCTAATTTTGGTATGTCCTCCAGATCGTGGAATGACTGGACACATAGGGGCCCTTTTCCCAGGAAATCTAGCCCAGCAGGCCAAGTTAGAGCAGCATAACAGGCTCAGGAATATAGTATAGTATTCTGGCAGGAGTCACCAGAGTGCACTGTTACACATAGAGAAAGAATTTGTAAGACTCAGTGTTTGAGCAGTACATTCTTTGAGGAAATGTTGTATTGTTCATTTTGTGATTCAGGTTCTCTCAGGGGAGTTTCTATAAAGGCAGGAGAGTTTGCTTTCTGTGTTGATCTCTTGAAGCAGAAGAATTATCAGGGTGGCGCTGCTCCAAGGGAGCTGGGCACTGGTGTCTGGGCCAAGATTTCCAAAGTAGGGGATTTCCTGAATGCTGGTTGCAGCCAACTATTTTCCAGGTCCTGTGTATATAGTATAAATAAATACATTACACTAAGAAAATACCAAGACTCCACAGCACTGATTTCTCTTGCAACAGGAACCCAACCTGTAAGACCACAACATCTGCTACTGCTGAGCGGAGGTATGCTCTATGCCAACCAGAGGTAGGTTTGCCCTCCTGCTCCTGAGATCATAAAATACATTCTTAGCCAAGTGTGCAGGAAAGCTGGGTGTGAGCAAACATTATGCATTATAATGGCAAAATGTAAATGTATACTTTTAGGAACAAAGTCTGTAGGCCATATCTACAGCATGACAAATGTCCTAGAAAGTTGTGACTTCAGCTGCTCTAGGCCATGCCAAGTCTGGGCAGCGGACTAGTACAAAAAGCAGGGAAAATGTCTCTTCTCTGTACTCACTGTCTCCCTGCTAGGCCTTGATAGTATGGGGGAGGAAGCTGTCTGAATAGAATGCAGAGGGGACAAAAGTCAGGCTGAGGGGGAGGGAAGGAGTAGAAGGAGTAGGGGAGTAGAAGGAGTAGGGGAGTAGATCGGGACAAGAAACATTGCAGGGGCCCAGGGTGAAGCGGGAACTAGCACTGGAAGTTGGGAAAGGAAGAACTGGAACCTAGGGAGGAACATGCTGGGGGAGTAGTAACCAGATGGTGGGGAAGGAGACTGAAATAGATGGTGAGTTGGGTGGAATAAAGAGACTAGCCAAGCAAGGAAACAGACAAGGAGATGGATGTTAGGAGGGCAGTAAGATTGGATGAGGAGCCTGGGGAAAGACTGACTTGGAGACAGTCTGGATGAAGAGCGAGGGTGTGGGGATGAGTGGAAGTCAGTGGGTGCGTGGGAAAGAACAGATCAGATGAGGAGCCAGGAGCAGGGACCTGGGACTGGTTGGGGGATGGTGGTTGGGGAACCTGGGACGGGAAGTTCATAGAAGGACACTAGTACAGGCAGGGCAAAGAGACTAGGACTAGGATGAGAAGCCTAAATGGAGATTGGCCCTCGGGGTGGGGAAGAGACAGGGCTAGGACATGGACAGGTTGGATAAGAAGGTGCCAAAAGGGTCATGAGTGGGAGAAACAGGTAGCAGAGTCTGTCCTCACTGGAGCACACTCCCCTCAAATGCAAGGAATGGAATCCAAGATCCCTGAGTTTCACCATTCCGCTGTGTCAGCAAAAACCTCCTGCAAACTGTCCCGTCCCCTTCTAGTATTACTCTTGTGGCAAATTACTCCCATGATATTGATGGGTTCTGCACTTTCTCTTCTTGTGGGGGAATTCAGGGAGCCTTTTTCTTGCCTCTGAACAGGGTATTAACTGTCCCACAAGTATCCTAGAGAGGTGAAGGGGAGAGGGAGGGACCCGGGCCCGCCCTCTACTCCAGGTCCCAGCCCAGGGGCCCTGAGGATACCGGTAAACCACTGGGATTAGCTACTCCTTCCCCTGGACTACTTCCCTCTCCTACTCTTCAGCTTGTGGGGGGCTTCCTGCCCTCTCTCTACACAAGCCAGGTGTTCCTTTACTTAAGGTCTGGGTCTTTCTTAGCTCACCGCAGCACTTCTTCAAACTCTCTCTGCTCCAACGCCTCCAAACTGCTCTCTGCTCCAACGCCTCCAAACTCCTTCCAAACACCCACACCTGTCTGCCTGAGGCAGGGTTTTTTATTAAGGCCTTAATTGACAGCAGGTGCTCCTAATTAACCTGCTGCCTCCTTCCCTAGTCTACAGGGAGCCACGCCCTAATGAACCTGGAGCTGATATATCTCCCCTCAAACACTCTGCCACAGCTCCCTGACCTTCCTCTATCACACTCTGTATAAAGAATTACAACATACTACTGCTATCAGTAACTCCATTAGCTCAAGAGGCACAGGGGGTCAGCTGTGGATCAAAAAAATTTGAGAACTGATCATACCAAAATGGTCAGCAGTTATTCTTAACTTGTTTGAAACCAACATTTGCAAGCTTTTCAGCTCTGACTGGTCAGCAGTCACTGTAAAGTATTCTGTAATCAGCAATTTTCTGAAACTGATCATACTTGAAGTCTCAGCAGTCACTCTGAACTTGTATACAGGACCAGGAATATGTTTATTAAGGGTATACCTCTCCACAGGTGTTATCAAGGGTAAAGGTCTCCATGCTAGGGGTAGGCTTGTGTCCAGTAGGTATCCTTACTCCAGGGTAAGGTTTACTAAGTGTATGTGTTTGGACCTAGGGTCACTAGGGCTCCCGATGCTAGGGTTAGGGTTACCAAGATAGACCTGAAAAATCCACATGATAACTCTCTTCCCTGGCTTCCCTACCTAGATCTACTATATGGCTTCTAGCTTTTAACTACAACAGATCAATATATCTACAATACCAAAAGGGACCACATGAAACCCAGAGGGCTATAGGAACTATTTCATTCCACCCAGCAGTTTATTTTCCAGCAGCTTCCATTAACTCTGATTAATGCAGGGACACAGCTGGGGTAGGATAGAGCACTGTTCCCAGGTGAGGCAAGGTATTAAATTACATATTCTCACCACAGATGACAAAGAACATAGTACTTTCTCTGTTCCACACTGTAGGAGCAATACTTGGCATGTGATGAAAGTATAAAAATAGTATGGCAAACAGAAGAGTACCTGTGAGCCTCCCCTTTGTAGTCTGGCCCCAGTCACAAGATCTACAAAGTAGCCGCATGACAATGATCTGACTCCAAAACCTACTGTTCTAATAATTTAGGTTTAAGGTTTAATTGGGTTTGCACTGATGGAATCCTGGAAAGGAGCTACTAAATTATCGTAGGGCAGGGTTTTCCAAACTTTATGAGACGAGGGCCATATTAGATTTTTTAAGGGGCTTCACCGGCCAAAGGAACTGTGGGGGAAAATAAATAAATGAATATATGCAAAATATATGCAAATCATTAAAAAAAAAACCCAACACTACTCTGCTGTGTCAGTGTTGCATTAAATTCTAAATCAGGTATAAAAGTAGCTGAATAATCAATGCAGGTACTGTGAAATCACACAAAATATTTGTCAATACATTAAAAATCATTTCCATCTTCTTTACTCCATTTATTGGAGATGTAATTAAGCATCTGGTTTGTATTTTTACTCTAAGGCAGGGGTCCGTGCCTGCTTGGCTGCAGCAAAGACTCTCCTTTAAGTTGGCACCCCTTTTGGGGGGTCACTGGCTCCCGGGAGCACTCACCCCTCCACACAGCTTAGCTGAGCTGCTTCCACCTGCAAGCTGCTGCCGGCAACTCCTCCCTGTGCCTGCTCAGCTGAAGCGGCCTTTGCTTACTCGACTCTCCCCTGTTGGTTGGGGGCGGGGTGGACAAATCGAAGCCGCAGGCCATATCCGACCCTTGGGCCATAGTTTGGAGACCCCTGTTTAAGTGAGTTAATTTAACTGTCTTCATGTAATCCCAGTCTTGGCAAGTGAGGGACTGTGCAGACCCTGGTCCTGGGTTGGCAGAGAAACAGTTAACCACTTTTCCTTGGGCAGGTCCAGAGATGTCAGCCTTTTGGCAGCCACTCAGGAGAGGGTGCAGACAGCTGTGTAGAAGGGAGGGTCTGGCTCCTCTCTCTTTATAGATAAGAGTTTAGGTGGCTCTTTTTTAAAGTCTCCTAAGGGTTGTAAGGCTGAATGGGAATAGAGGAGTGGTTTTCTGTACTAGGTATTTTTTGGGGGGTGCTGTTTAATGTTCTTAGGTGGTTGGGAAGCAGCCTTGAAGATTAAACCTCTGTTTTTGCTATGACTTTGCATGACATAGATCACACTCTTTGGGAATGTGGTGGGAGGGAGACATATTTAATGACAAAACTCTCACTGAAGACTGTATGTCCTCCTCCTGTGTAGTATTTGCTAACTTTGGGCCGACCGCCTTTTCACAGTGTAGTTAAGGTGGCTGATCAGTGAGAATACTAACCACCTGCTGTGATGGATCTTTCCTTAAATTACACTCTTACCCCTGAAAGCTTTTCCAGGCCCTGTTCTGTAGATATTGGAAATATTATACCTTCTTGGGTACTGAAGGAAACAATGCCCTTTCTGAATCATTACTAGCAAATGAAAAGCTTCAGGGGAAGAGTGTAATAAAATAGTCTGAATGAAGGGGACATTGATAGACTCTCTTCCCAAATTGAAGTGCAGGTAAGTTCTGGCACAGCAATGCACTAGCATAAATAGGGAGTCAGGAACTGAGTGCTTTTCTCTGTCTCTTTGAACTCTCTTGTGCTTTCTCCTCGACCGCAGGAATTGTCGTGTCTCATCCTCAGTTCTCACTGGAACTGCAGCAAGGGAAAGGGGGAAATAAAGTAATAGGGCTCAATTTCCTCCCCACAGGGGATCTCTAGTCACCTTTTAGCAATACACAGAAGGTAGGGGAGCCCTGATTCTCTGGCATGGCTTGATGACCCCCACCTTCCATCACAGTATCCATTGGCATTTTAAACTCTTATTTTAAAGTGACCTTACTTCCTTTAAATCGAACTTCCTTCCATTCCAACCTTAAAACATGTACGTAGAAGGTAACTCTCTTGCTCACAAATGAAACAGAATTGTGGCTAAGTGAAGAAATACCTTGGGCTGGCAAGTTACACACTGATTACACCTGACAACTACCTTCTGTAAAGAAAAATGAGATGTTAAGTTCTATATTTCTTTGGTGCCTGAAGAGTCTTCTTGGGACCATATTACAAACATTGTTAAATAGAGCAAGGTAAGAAATGACTACATTGGCATAATTTTCAAAAGCTTTGAGTCAAATATTCAAAGCTAATCTGTTAAACCCCAAAATAAAAATAGTCTGGGCTTTGTCATGCTCATTGCCTTTAAAAATAGGTAGCTTTCAATTAGAAGCTTTACTTTAGTCACTTACATTCAAAACTCTAAACCTGTGTCTGTTTTATCCTTCTCACTTTGCTGAGTTACGGCCTGCCTACTCTTTCCAACACGGCTTTGTCAGGCTTCCTATGCTAAAAGGAAACTTGAGCATCTCCCTTCTCTTCATGCTGTCTTTGGTGGATTCAGTTACTTGTCTGTCACGTGGTCTGCTGGCCCTCAGGGGACCTAGAATTCAAGGAATGGAGGATTGCAGGTTGTAAGCAAGGCTGGGCAAGAGACTGGGACTATGGACCTATAGTCCCACCCACAGTAAGAATCTGGGTGCAGCAATAGTGCATTCAGCCAGTACAGAAGTCTGAAAGGTCTGTGGACCAGAGCTTGGAAATAGCTGGGGAAGCAGCCTAGAGGTGACAAGAGGACAATGGAACCCTCTGTGTGTGCATGTGTGTTTTGGATAAAGGGCCATCTGAGCCTTGGATGGAGGGATGAAGATGGTGGCTTTGTGGTGAATGCAGATGAGGGAAATTGCTGTGACAATTGGTGCAGTGTGGGCCTGGGAAAGAAGCCTCATTCCCCTGTGTCAAAGGGAACAGTGCAGGGCCTGGAGGCTGTGTCACCCAACCACTCAAAGAAGAAACTGAGATGAAAAGTATACCCATGAGTGGGAGACTGTGGAGCAGTGAGGGGAAATGGAGGGACAAATACACCTGATAGTGCAATTTACCTTGTTCAATCTGCCTATAAGTAAGAGTGTTATGGCATATCCCCTCATGCCACAGAAAGGGCATAAAAGTCCTATGGTTCCACCTGAAATAAGCATGAAAGATGATAAAACCTACGACTGATTTCTTCTGGTTCCGCAAAAGGACTTGAAATGCCAGCTCTGGGGCTGTAAAAGCTTAAATCCAGATCTGAGCTCACAGTCTGCTGCTATATGACTTTGGCATATACGGTGGGTTTGTGTAGAATGTGAACCCTTGGCCATTAATCATAGGAAATGATTACTGAAGAGTGGTCAGATGGCTACAACTTCTAGTCACAACCAGAAAGAACTGGAGTTGAACTGGTCACTTAAATATGATCATCTGTATCTTGCTTCCAATCCACTGACACATTCTGTACTTCTGTAACCCTTTAATTGGTGTATAAATATTTAAAGTATGTTGAAATAGTATTAATGGTTATGTGAGTCTGCAAAATGAAAATCTCTTCATTTACAAGTAAAACACTTGAAAAGATTATCCCATCCTGTAAACCATGTGATATGTCAGTGATATGTAGGCTTATGGGCCATGCAATCATATACAGGAGTAGTCAACAGGCAGACCATGGGCCAAATAGGATAGCCAGATGCTTTTGAATGAACCCCAAAATCTTTTTATTTACTACTTATTATCATAGTAGCTTTTAAAAAATATTTCTGGAGTCTGAACCTTGACTATACTTTGATCAAGAAATTTGGACCTTGACTACCCCAATATGGCATGTTTGGAAACTGAAAGAAAACTGTCTAGAACAGCACTTTCTCTCTTAGATGTTGGAATCTTATTTTCAGAATAATATGGGGTATCTTCCACAATTTATAGGAGCAGGGAAATAGAAAGATTGTCACAGATTGAAGAGATGAAAGTAGGACAATCTCTACACTTTATTATCCCTGCTGGTGAGTCAGTTTGGTGCACATACACCAGAAGGCAGCCTTGTCCCATGCTAATTAACTCACATCTGTGTCAATATCACTAGTGAAAATAGCGACTTGCTTTCAGTGAGCAATTGTAAAAGTCCTTACATCAAGAGCTGGATTCCCATTGCTGTGTAACCTCAAATCAGGGGAAAGTGTGTGACATATCCATTTCCCCTTCTCTTCCCCACCCCTTCAGACTGTGTAAAACTTGTTGTCCTGGTAACAACACTAAAACAAAGGGGAAGCTTGTACTGCAATTGGATTATCCTCTTTGTAACATTTTATGTTTCACTTAAAACATTCAGGGTCACCAGCTGTGTCTATTTAACTGGTAACTGATCTGAGATTAAACACTGGGTGTCATTTGACTGCCCATATTTCCCGGAAGAGACTACTTTTCACTCCACAAGAGAATATCTGAGACTACAGAATCTGCAGCAGTGGGACTCTTCCATGCATACAATAGTTCTGCTAAAATATTCTCCATGTTTTCCAGCCCAGGGGAGTCTTCCTTCCCTGTTCAGTGGTCAAACAGGCAAGAGCTCTCAAAGGATGGCTATGATGGGGGGTGGGGTGGGAGGTAGGTAGGTGGAGCTAGTCAGGCCTTGAGACTGACTCATTACAAGACGAATATGCTGAACTTTATTGATGCAGATATTTTAGGGGTTTAATCTTCAGTATTTAAAATGTGTCTCAAAATACTAATTCAAAACATGCTTTCCAGATAGATGCTTCAACGTCACCCTTGAGCAAAAGCCTCAATCTGTGTTGCTGGTACTGTGCTGTGGAAGCCTAAAAATGGGGCTCCTTAGTACAGTACTAGCAGGGGAAGGGAGTACTAGAGTCCAGGGCCCCCTGCTGAGAACTCTGCTACCAGCTGCTTCCTTATCTTAGTGCTTTGTGATCTAGTTGATAAATGTTAATTACTTAAGTCTTCAGAAAGGCCTAGAATCAGAGAGGTGGCTGTGTTAGTCTGGAATAGCAGAGGTAACAAAGAGTCCTGTGGCACCTTAAAGACTAACTAAAGTATTGAAGCATAAGCTTTTGTGGGCTAATATCCACTTCGCATCCGACGCACTTGAATACCCACTAGAGATAATACTTAGTCCTGCCTTTAGTGGAGGTCCCTACACTGCTAGGATCCTACTTTGGGTAGCCACGTCTGCTACCTGTTGGTAAACCGCAGTAATATTTCTCTCACCTACCTCCATCCTACTGATAGTTGACGTGCCTGTAGCAGATTAGGGTAATTGGGTGTGGAAGGGATGGGGCGGGGCTAGGAGTGGCGGGCGGGGCTGGGTTAGGGAGTGTGAGGCGGTGGGGCGGGGGTCAGGGGTGCAGTGGAGCTGAGTGGGGAAGGGGCTGGGCTGGGCTGGGCTAGGAGCGGGGTAAGTGAGGCGCGTCCGGAGACCCTGACTTTCGGGGCAGCCCGCGCGCGGGAGGCGAGGGAACTTCCCGGCGCTTCCTTAACTCTGCGCCCCGCCCTGTTCCTGGAGCCTGGGAATAAAGTTCAGGGGCGGCAGCCGAGCGCGGGTTGGGAACTCGCTGTGCGAGCGCAGGGCGGCTCCCGCCTGTCCCCAGCGCCTGGCCATGGCCACTGACGAGCTGACCCAGAAGCTGCAGCGCCGGCTGCTGCTAGAAGAGAGCGACCCGGAGCCTGCGCCCGGCGTGGAGGAGGCAGCGGCGGGCTGGGGGGGCGGCCCGGCCGGGCAGGAGGAGGAGGAGGAGAGCAGGAGCTCCATGCTCGCCAGCGCCGACTCGGAGCTGGGCGCCAAGCTGAGCCGCAGGCAGGACATCAACGATGGCACGGCCCGGCCCCGCCAGGCCAAGGTCTTCAACCCCTACACCGAATTCAAGGAGTTCAGCCGGCGGCAGATCAAGGACATGGAGCAGATGTTCCGACTGTAAGTAGATCCCCGCGCCGGCCGTGCGAGTGCACATGGGGGCAGCCCCGTGCCCCTGTTGTGCCCAGGACGCGGGCTGCCTTTGGCTGGCGCCGGTGCGCGGGCTGGCTGAGTTTTGGGGAGCGGTTCTCCAGCCCCGGTGGGGGTGGTGAGACCATGGGGAGAGGGGGGACTTCGGGAATCCTGTGCCAGACAGGCCCTACTGAGTCTTGCTCTAACTCTGATAGAGCCGAGAACGAAACCAGCATTTAAAACGTGGGTTCTTGCATTGCAGCCCTTAACACCCTTCACGGGTGCGAATGAATGAGGTTGGGTTGCTCTGATTCTGGGAATTGATAGGCTTAATTGGGTTGCTGTTGAATGTGCATGAGACTCCCACTGTAGAACCTAATGTATTTGCATCAGAGACCAAAACTTTTCTCCTCTCTCCCCACTTCTCCATACTACCGGTTGTTGCTGCTTCTCTGAATCATGTCTGATTTGGCAGCGTTTGCTTCCTTTATTCCAGAAAAGTCACATTGCAGCAGAAACACTTGACCCTTCACTACTTTCTCTGCCTCTAGCATCAAACTGCAGTTATATTTAGCACGTTCCTCTAAAAAGGACTGTGTGCCATTTGTTTTAGTAACTCAAACACTCTTTGAAAACAGTCTTCTCATGTTTGTTCACTTGCTGTTTTGCAGATTCCTGAAAAATATTCCATGGCATTCCTCCAAAACTTGGCTCTGTAAAAATATAAACCTCATTCCTGCAGAATGCTTTATCTTATTTCATAACTGGGTGGTGAACATGAATCTTGAGTTGCCTGGAAGCAATAATAGAAGTTTACTATTGAAATAATGGGCTTCCTTAATACTTTCCTTTTTAGCTCACTCTTAAAGCAGGCTCAGTGGAGTATTCTGCACACAAAACTAACCTTTTTAGTGTCTGTGATGTCACAATTGCCAGTGCTGCTGTTGTGTCCCACTGAATCACTGATGTAGTTACTGGGAGCTGTCCTGGGTTTTTCTATTCTAAAAGTTATTAAAACACTGTGAAGAACTTCTAAATACACTTTGTAAACTGTTGTGTACAAAATGGGGAAGCTGAGCCTCAAATAGCACTAACTCTGCTCCTTCTCAGAGAGGCTGGTAACACAGCCTGCCCTCCTCCCCATCCACTTTTCTCTCTCCTAACTTTAATCTTCATGTTGATCTCACTCACAATTCCAGCTGTTTACTACCTGGTGACTCCCTCCTTATCTCTCTCCACTCACCTGCTATAGCCCCTCTTTCTCTTTGTGGAAGACTGCACCAACTTTTTCAACAAGATCTTCTCACCATTCCCATGTAGATCCTTCCCCTGTTTCTTATCCAAAGTAACAGGTACAGATTGATGCCTACACTGCCCAAGTAGACATGCTTTATCAGTGGGGCTTCTCATGCAATTTTTAAAATCACTCTCCCAGCAATTAAAAAACACCACCCTGAACGAGTGGTGGTAACTTTATTTCCCGGAGCACTCTGTACTGTGCTTTTCAGTGCTAAAACTTCTTGCTTGGGGGAGTGGGTTTTCACACCCCTGAAGGACTAAAGTTTAGTGCTGAAAGTGACAGTGTAGAGACACCCTTTGACTACAAATCTTCCTTGCTCGCATTTTAACTCCTCCCTCTTTCTTGTATGCATCTTCCTCTCAAAATACAAACATTCCTTGGTGTTGCCTGTCCTCAGAAGCCCCACTTGCTACTCCTCTGAACTCAGAATGCCTACACTTGTCTTGAGTTCCCCGCTTGGTTTTCAGTTGGATTTTCTTTTTTGTTTTAAATGTCGTTGCATTCAGCTCTGCCATCATGCCTACAAGAAATCATCCAATTAGTGATTGGCCTATGTCTATAGACAAAAACTTATCAGTTGTGACATTACAAAGGGGTGTTGTAGCTGAGTAGGAGCTAGCGAGGGTGACTCTAGGGAATTTAAAATGATAGTGTATTAGTGTTAGCTCTTGGTTATGTGCTGTATGCTCTTAGAACAGGGGTGGGCAAACGTTTTGGCCTGAGGGCCACATTGGGGTTCAAAATTGTGCGGAGGGCCAGGTAGGGAAGGCTGTGCCTCCCCAAACAGCTTGGCCCTGCCCCCTATCTGACCCACACCCACTTCCCGCCCCCTGACTTCCCCCCTCAGAACCCTGACCCATCCAACCCCCTCTGCTTCTTGTCTCCTGATCACCCCCTCTAGAGATGTCCCCCACTCTAACTGCACCCCCCGGGACCCCACCCCATATCTAAGCCCTTTGCTCTTTGTTCCCTGACTACTCACACCCCTAACCACCTCCCAAGACCCTTCCCCCATCTAAACCCCTGTTCCTTGTCCCCTGACCGCCCCCTCCAGAAACCCCCGCCCCCTAATCACCTCCCCAGGACCCCCCCTCTAACCTCCCTGACTGCCCCGACCCCTAGCCACACCCCTGCTCCCTGACAGGCCTCCTGGGACTCCCACGCGCCATCCAACCCTCCGTTCCTCATCCCCTGACCACCCCCCGAGACCCTCTCTCTTATCCGACCTCCGGCCCCAGCCTGGGCCCTGACCCCCTTACCACACCACTGCTCAGAACAGCATGTCTGGCCCAAAGCCAGACATGAGGCCACACTGAGCTGCCGGAGGGTGAAGTGTGTCTGGCTCGGAGCCAGACTCGCTGTCATGCAGCCCCGCCCCCCAGAGTGCTGCTCACGTGATGGGCTGAGACTGCAGGGGAAGAGACAGCGTGGGAGGGGCTGGAGCAGCCTCTCGAGCCAGATCTGGCCTGCGTACAGGCTGTGGTTTGCCCACCCCGGTCTTAGAAGATGGATTAGTGGGGGGCTTTCAAACCATGCTGCTGTTTCATGCAGCTTTCTTTGCAATCATCTTTAATTTGAATAAAACGACAGCTATTTTTGTCACCATTGTTTTGGAACAAGACCCTTTGCCAGTTGAATGAGACACTTTACTAATTAAACCAATTAATCTGGGGGAGGAGGAAGAAGAGAGCAAATCCAGGTGGAAATGAATTATAATGAGCCTCCCAGCTCAAATAACACAGAAAAACAAAACAATTAAAATATAAAACATGAGGGATTCAGGAAGAGGACTGCATTCAGTTCTGAAAATCTGAACAGAGCTCTTGCCTATAAAACTTATTTGGCTGCAAAGTTCAGCATCCTCTGATAGTCCTATTTCAAGGTTGTCCTATTAAACAGAGCTAACTCCTGTTAATATTTTAATTGCATTGCATAGGGGCCCTCTTCCCTTTTAGGTTTTTTTGTACATAAGAAGGGAATTAGAAGAGTTTTCAACCTAAGAGACAGGAGAGTTGTGTGTTGTGTGCACTTATGCAGGAAAAGCACAATGATTGCATTAATACCAGAAGATGTTCATGACCTCTTCAACTTTGATTAGCTTAAGACCAGCTTTTGATTTCATGCAGCAGTTAGAAATTAAAGGCTAACTAATCACTCCTCTTGAGTAATGATGCCCCTTGGTGACACAAGTTTTTAAGATTTGAGTGGCGGCAATAAATCAAATCTCAGCAGGCACCCACTAGGCAATTCTTGCACATTCTCTAAAGCAGCATTTACCCAAGTAGGCCATTTCCCTCAAGGACTGGCTCAGGTCCAGGATATGGATGGGCTGGCACCTCAGAGAAACTGAGTCTCTGCTTTAGTATTTTTTTTTTTATAGCTGTTATTGTTGCAAACAATTTTCAGAACATGACCCCAGTTGTTGTTGTCAAAGTACAAATACTGGGGAGGGGAAAGAGTTACTTAAGTTAGGCACCAGTGTTGACACAAGAAGAAATGGATATAAACTGGCCATCAGCAAGTTTAGGCCTGAAATTAGATGAAGATTTCTAATGCTCGGAGGAGTGGAGTTCTGGAACAGCCTTCCAAGGAAAGTGATAGGGCTGAAAAACTTAAGGGGTGTCAAAGCTGAGCTAGATACATTTATGGAAGGGGGTGGTATGATGAGCCTGCCTGTGATGGCATGTAATTGATCAGCAACTGCTAGTAGCAAATATCTCCAGTGGCGCGGTGGGAAAGGCTCTGAATCTGATGTATGGCTGCTGATCTTGGAGAACCTGGTTCCTTCAAAACAACTCCCTCCAGGCACTGACCTTTAATGAAAACACGAGTGTCCTCTAAATCGGGGCAGGAGCTGGGCTTGTAAAGTCTAGTGACAATATGACGGAGTGGAAGCTGCAGAATGACGCCAAATATGATTGTGGAGAGCCTAAGCAAACACTTGGACACTGCCTGTTACTGTGCCTTCTGTCAACATCCTGTTCTCCCAAGGAACTATTCACAATAAGTGATGACACCGGATTGTGACTGCAGTTTTGGAGCAATAAGCTATGATGATGGCCTAGCACACTGCTTATCAAAGCATAAAAGAGAGAATGAAATCCACTATAAAGGGTCTATATATATATATATATTTTTAAGTGCTCACTTTGGGTAGGCCATCTTCCTGGAGAAGGTTCATCTTTTGAAAATTTGGAAAGGTTGTTTCAAAGACCTAGAAGACCAGCATTGGGGATGATGATCTAGGTGATGAAACTTCCAGACAAGCTCATAGGACTGAGCCTTGTCTGTACTACAAACGCATTGCTGGTATAATTATACTGGCATAGCCCCCAGTGTAGATGTGGCATATGCCAGCAGAAGTTTTTCTGTTGGCATTGTAACACCATCTCCTCAAACTGCATTAGCTATAGCAACAGAAGTACTTAGGTCAGCATAGTTGTCTACACTGGGGGGTTGTGCCAGTGCAGCTGTGTCAAGGGTGGTGGGATTTTTCCACACTCCTGCCTGACAGAGCTATGCCAGCAAAATGTTGTAGAGTAGACCTGATCTGAGAATGTAATGAGTGAGGTGCCGAATTGAAGCACCCTGGAATATGCTCCTATTCACCATAAGTGAGGGGTAGATCTTCATTATGGAAGCGAGATCTGGTTGGTAACCAGGAAGTAGGCAGAGCCTACCCACTGCTAAAGGACCCCCCCCCCCCTGCCTAGCATTGAAGGGAACTTAACATCTGGCTAATATGGTGAGTCATTCATTTAGTTTGTTTGCTCTTGGGTACCAGCTGAGAAAACGACTTGAGGCACCTCCAGGAACTAATGACAAACTAGATTAGAATTCTGCAAACCAGAGAAACTGGGAAGATGGCCAGAAAGCAACCCAACAGTATCATGAAGAGTGCTTGCAGCAGCAAGAGCCAAGTGAGGGAAGATAGAATCTGAATTAGACTTTAGGCATGGAGTCTGTGCAAACAGGAGTCTGTCTCATAAACAATTACAAGTGCATAAATAAAAATGGAGCATGTAACTTCCAGAAGGAGATTGGCTAGAGAGAATATTTGGACAGATGGCCTCAGAGCAGAGACTGAAAGGACAGACTCTTAGAGGAAAGGTTATAATGGGTAATGTTGAAGTGATTGTTGGAGCCAAATTAGACCCCCAAAACACAAGCAACGTGTTCTGACTAAACTGGGAATTGAGTATTCAAGTACATAGTCTGGTTCTGAGTTCTCACTAGTTGGTGAGTAGTGCTGTACTTCTAGGGTGTTACTTAAAGTAGCCAATGTCTTGGTATGTGTGTTTGTACTATGTTAGTACTGTCCCAGGCAGCCTACTGACTGTTCTGATCACTCTGCTGCTGCTTGCTTCCTGCTGGTTGGTTGGTTGGTTTTGTTGTTCTCCCACAGAGCTGTCCTTCTAAGGAGGACCTGTGAAACAATTTGAATGTGTTCCCTTCTCCCTCCCTGAAATATTTGGCATGATCATACATGCATGCAAAGGGACAACCCTGGAATTTTGGGAAGAGACTGTAATATGAAAATCTAAGGCACCCCTTACTTTATTTAAAAACCGGGATCAGGGACGGTTCACTCAGTCTCCTGCTGCAAAAGTGAAGTGTGACTTTGTGTTGAGCTTCATGTATTGCCAAACTTCTAGGAATTTCAGTGGACCTTTCTCCAAATGAGCTCACAGATCTGGGACCACTAGCTCTCAGCCATTAGAATTTTGTGTGCATTCTAATGAATTTAACTCTTGCAATGATCTATTAGTCTTTATAATCTATGCAACACCTCCATGTAGTAGGCAGAGCAGTGGTGCTGGAACAGTTTTTATAGTGGGGGTACTGAAGGTGGAAACCATGTATTTGGGTTGTTACTACTTCAAGCTGGGCGGTGTGGCAGAACTCCAGCATCCCTAGGTCTAGTACCTCTGAGGCAGAGTAAAGGAGGGAGAGAAACACAAGGATTAAGTGACTTGACTAGGGCATTTATGGAGATAATCTTGGACCTAGGTTAGAACTCAATTCCTGAATTTAATTCACTATCTTGGATTGTCTCTTGTGCTGTTGAGCTACCCTTCATAATGACCGGAGATCACAATAACTCATCAGAGAAGTTTGCTTCAAGGCAGGCAGCCAGGAGGAAACTTGTGGTAGCCCTAGCATCATCAGTAACACTCAGAGTGGAACTACCCCACAACTCTGAATTGGTCTGCTCCTGCCAAATATAAAAGGGGATATGATTACAAGTCTATGGGCCCCAAAGATTGACCCTGGGTGATATTCACATATGGGTGCATGAATGACTTCTGATCTTTACGAAAAGTCCTGGAGATGAGTTTTTGCACTCTTGGGTGGCCTTCATAAGGAAAAGGGTTAGAAGTCAATTAAAATTAAAACTGATGATCTCCTTTAGATTTAGGGCTTGTGTACACTTGGAAACTGACCAAAATAGCCATTCCAGAGTGATTATTCCTGAACAGTTACTTTCGTATGACTTTCCACATGGATTCTCTGTCTCCAGAATGAGTGCCTTTTATCTGAGTTTTAGTTTAATCCATTTTCAAAGTGAAAAACCTAAGTAAATGGGTGAGTTTCCTCTAATATAGGAACTAGGAAAGATGTCCTGAAGAAATTTCCGTGTGACTGTCCTTGGAAGTGCTTTGTGGTCCTGGAGCCTTGAGCATCCTTGAGCATTCATTAGCTGTTTGGCAGGAAAGATCATCTTCCTCAACTTGTTTATCAACCTGCAAAAGGTTTTATGGAATTCAGTCTGTTGTATCATCAGTATCCACTTTCCATTGCCAGGTGTGCAATTGGCAAACTTGCTTTCATGAGCCACATGGGAACTTTAAATGTATTTTTTCCCCACAGTTTCCCTAGTACTTACTCTTGCAACTACAGCTGGTCTTCTGGTTCTCTTCTTGGCTGCAAGATAGTCAATTACTCTGTGACTTCCCTTGGTTTTCAGGCAAGTTTTGTATGCTTTCACACACCATGTAGTGAAGTTTCTCTTACTGCTGGTTCTCATCTCTCCTTGAAGAAAGAGGAAATGAAAAAGTAACAAGGAGAGTTCCCCTTCCAAAATGAAGATTTAGTCTAAATTTAAACTGCCATGGGGAACACTTAAAAACAACCAGTATAAACAGAAACTCCTTTTTTTTTTTTTTTTTTTTTTTTTTTTTTTTTACAGGAGTTGCTGTATTAGGCAGGGGTGGCAAGTTATATGGGCCTGTGGTGCCAGGACTCCAGCAATATTCAGGACATGGGGGCCCAGTTCCACCAATGTTCAGGGCTGGCTCTTGCCGTTGGCCCCGCCTGCCACCCCCGCGTGCCTCCCTTCAGGTCCCTGCCTGCGCCGTAGATAGCAGGTGGCTGCCTCCTGCAGCTCTGTGCTCCACTGGCTCCCAGCATCAACTGCCGCTGCAGGGGTCTAGTGCCCTCCAACCACTAGTGCCAGGGTAGGCTGACCCAGACTCTGTCCTTCCGCCTCAGACAGAAGGACCCTTCTTTCTTCGGCTGGACTCTTCACCAGCATGGCCACCTCCCCCTGCCTGCAGTCACTGCTCCCGCCCCACACTGGGCAAGGGGCAGCCCCATCCCCCACCCCAGTGAGGCTAGAGCGGGGGTGGGGAACCTTTTTTGTGCTAAGGGCCATTTGGACATTTATAATGTCCTTCCCCCCCCCCCCCCCCCGAGGAAGCCCAGGCTGGCAAGGGGAGCTGAGACCCCAGCTGGCAAGGGGCCAGCGGGGGAAACCCCAAAGCAGTGGCAAGCGGAGTGCTTAGCCCTGCACTGCTTTGGGGTTTCCCTGCTGGCCCTTTGCCAGCCGGGGTCCTGCCGCCTGCCCCAGTCAGCTCCCGCTATCAGCCTGGGTGTAGGGGGTGATGTTGCTTTACGCCCGCCCAGCCTCCTCCCCCCCCCCCCATCTAACCGCCTTTCCTCCCCCACCCCTGCCTGGCCCGGCCCACCCCACCGAAGCTAACCTCCTCCCCCCTCCCAACCCAGCCTCCTGCCCCCCATGCCTGACCCACCCAGCCCAGCCTCCCCCCACCAAGCCTCCTTACTTCCTGCACCCACACCTCGCCCCCCCCGGCCTCCCCCCCCCCACCCCATTGACCGTCAGCTCCCTGCGGCGCCGGCGGGGCCCCCCCCCCAGGTTGGAGCCGCCCCCGCCTGGCAGCCCATGCGCGTACCTGGCCAGCGGCTCCCCCAGGCGCTTGCTGGCCCCAGCGTCGAGCCACGTCCGCCTGCCGGCCGGAGCGCAGAGCCACCCCCGCGCATCCCTGGCCAGCGGCTCCCCAAGGCGCTTCCGGCCTCTTCGCTGAGCCGCCCCGGGCCACCGGGGGGTGGGGGGTGGTGGTCTGCGTTCGGCGAAGGGGCCGGGAAGCGCCTGGGGGAGCTGCCGGCCAGGGACACGTGCGGGCCGGACGGAAGGCTTTGGCGGGCCGTATAAGGCCCACGGGCCGGAGGTTCCCCACCCCTGGGCTAGAGTGAGGCCCCCCCCCCCCCCCCGCACCCACTACAGGGAAGGTAACTGGCTTCCTGGACCTGAGTGGGGGCCCTAGGAACACATACAATGACAGTGGTGCAAGGTGTGTGTGCTGCTGCCAGCAGGGAGAGGGAGCCCTTCCTGTGGAGCTCGCTGTTGCTATGCGGGGAAGGCTGGGGGGAGTCCTCCTTTCTGGCCCCAGCCGTGGGGAGCATGCCTGCATCCCAAACTCCTCATCCCTGCAGCCCTCACCCCTGCCCCGTAGCCCTCTGCCCAAGCCCTTCCCACACTCCAAACCCCTCATCCCCAGCTCCACCCCACAGCCCTCACATTTGACATTATTTAAAAGTCTATATTGGCTTACAAGGCAGGGGTGTGTGTCAGGGAGAGGGACTTCGACCCCTTCTGGGCACCACCAAAAATTATACAAAGCTGCCACCTCTCCTATTTATTAGGAGTATTGGTGGAATTTATAAAAGTTGTCTCTGAATCACCTGTGTTGACCATAGGCCCATCCTTGTGTTCCTTCAGTTGGATTTTAGCCCGAATGAAGTGAGGAAGATAGAACACAATGTATCATGTCTGAAGGGTGAGATTAGGCTGTCGGCCTTTGTGATACTACGCTCCTTTAAACTTCTTCTGTGAACATACACAGCCTCTAGAGTTGGGATCGGCAGCCTTTCAGAAGTGGTGTGCTGAGTCTTCATTTATTCACTCTAATTTAAGGTTTTGAGTGCCAGTAATACATCTTAATGTTTTTAGAAGGTCTCTTTCTACAAGTCTATAATATATAACTAAACTATTGTTGTATGTAAAGTAAATAAGGTTTTTTAAATGTTTAAGAAGCTTCATTTGAAATTAAATTAAAATGCAGAGCTCCCCCCGGACCGGTGGCCAGGACCCGGGCAGTGTGAGTGTCACTGTAAATCAGCTCGCGTTCTGCCTTTGGCACCCATGCCATAGGTTGCCTACCCCTGCTCTAGTGTATATATTACTAACATGCAACCCTGGAGATTTGACTCCTTTTAGGTGTAATCAGAGGCACCGCAGAGGCAATGCAAGGATCTCCACATGGCTGATACCCTGGTGCTCCAGCCTGTTCAAGAGGGAGCAGGCCATGAGAGGGAAGTCTCCAGGCCTATGTAGTAAGCTTTATTAAGCACTAGCCATGTACACAAGCAGACACTGTCCATCCCAAGGAGTTTACAATCCATGATATAAAAAATCAAAACATGGGAAGTGGGAGGCTATCAGGTGTGTGTGACTTTCATGTACTTTTCCAGGTCTAACTACAAAACTGAGTTCCTTTGCCCCATAGGGGGGCAATAAATAGAGGTAATCTTCAGCGATATGGTCATGTCTGTTAAGAGCAGGAGAGGGAACCACTTACAATAGATACTGGCAGTGAGCAAAAATTGATACGTGTTGAAAGCGTCACATGTAATGAGCTAGTTGTAATGGGTTTCATAATTCATTAAAGATGCCCTGAGCTATATAATCCCCCTCCTTCCTGAAACTCTCTATGGAGCTATATCAAGTGGCTAAAGTATATTTTTTCCCCCCTTATAATTTCAGGCTGCTGAGGGCGACAGTGGTGGGAACCCTACATCATCCAAGACTGTTCATAGCCGTTTTAGCAGTGGGAGCTACAGGGCTTGTCTACAGTAAACTTACCTCTTACCAACCAGTGCTAGTATAGACAAGGCCTCTGGTGATTGCAAGAACTATTGTATGCTCTTCTGGCAGAGGGACCAGAAAGTCTGCAGCTCAAACTAATTATAATCTGTAACCTAATTAGCTCTTTATTTTAACAATACGAGAATACTATTTTAACCATTATAATAGATTCCTCCTGGACTCTTACAAACTCTCTGGAGTGTCTAAGCCTTACAGCTCACCTTGGCACAAACTTCTAGCCTGGTCAAATGGCAGCCCAGTGCTACAGGGTAGAGACGTGAATCTGAGAATTGAACTTCATCCTCTGTCCTCCATGCCATGTCTCCACAAGGGGAATCTGGCGGGGAGAATGCTCATTGTTTCATCTTAACCCTAATAGGAGCAGAAAATGTCAGTAAGGCTCCAGTGTTCTTATCACATGTCAAACCTGCTCCTTGAGTGTTAAACTGATATGTAATTAGTTTTAAACTCTTTGTGTGTTGTAAAAAGAAACACTCAGCCCTGTGGTGGAAAGTACCTCATGGCTCTGTAGCATACCTCTTGCCCTCCCAATACTAAATAAGAAACTTACTGTAGGAAACTTCTCATATCTTCTCGCCCCTCAACTTTTCCTCCTTTTCCTACCCTTTGCCACCATCAAATTGCCCACATGGGAGTAGCACTTGTACCCTGCTAATCTGTTGCTCTTTCTGATGGGCCTCTACTCTGACTCTACTGGTTGCTTTGCCTAAACTACAGTCTCCCTGCTGGGACTAGCAGAGAAAGTGGCAAGAGTAGTGGAGCCGTATGGGTGCATCTACAGTGGCAAAAATCAGATACATAACTTGTCATTGCTCCTGCCCCACACCTTATCTACAGTACAGAACTCCAGCACCGCTGCCATTGTCACTAACCTCACACATTTGTGACAGTCAGCATAAGGGTTTGTGGAAGTGCATGAGTGTCAAGCACACCAGTGGGATGTCCCTTGCTCTGAGCAAGGCTATCAGTGGTGAAATGCACAGTAGTGATTCTGTATGGGTACACTACAAATGCAGGATTTGCTTATCAGCTGCCTGCATGTCTGAGTGCTCCCAGTGGGACCTGCAAGATTAACAAAGGGCCCAACCTATAATGAGAAATAAAACTCTGTATGCAAGTGAGTTTTGAAATATTTTCCCTCCATAGCACCCCTCCAAAAATACTTGTTTTAATGGAGATTGCCCTGGGTGCCCTGCCTCACTACCATCTCCCACAAACATGAGCTCTGAAAGAACAGGCACTCTAGTGGATATAGCTTCTCCCTTCTGTCTCTTTCCCTCCCCCAATATGCCCAAGTAAATCCACTTGCCTCTAAGGTACTCCAGCACCCACTTGTTCTCCTGCACCTCCACTTTGCTGCTCCTCAATATGGCACTCAATTGACTAGCTTCCTCCAATGCTCTGTGGATGGTGAATGGCTGCCGCACCACTCAATTTGCAATAAAATAGGTGTCATGAGTGTGAAGAGTCTTAGAGAGTTGGTTTACCTGTTAGGGGTTAACTGAGGGAAGGGGGGAAGTTAACTGAGGGAAGGGGGGTGGGGGAGTGATGTAGAGAGCCCACCTGGAGGAAGAACCAGGAAGTCCCTTCAGTTCTGTCCAGAGCTGGGACTGGCTCCATCTTTTCCAGCTATGAAAGCTCTTCTCTCTCCTAGGTGTGGGAGAGATGAAACACCCTTCTATTTCTAGAGATTAGACTATCTGTAAGTAACATATTGATTTCATATGTTTGTACCGGATCTAGAGTGTCACTGACTTTCCCAGAGAGGGAGGGGTTCAAGCTTTATATCTGTAAACTTGCATTAGCTTTAAGTTCTCTTTTCTTTATTAAACCTTTTTAGTTATAAAAAGCATTTGGTTATTCCCTTAAGTTGTCCTAGCTTTAAATTTGACCCAGTTCCCAGGTAAAGGGAAGTCTGTGTGTCTGAGAGGCAGGCTCACAGCGTGAGCTGGTGTGTTGAGGCTGTCTCCTGAAGGCAGGAGAGAAGGGCTGTAGCTCGGAGATTTTATTTCCTCTCTCCCGGTACAAGAAGGGGATGAGGGGGAGGGAATCAGCATCTGAGTGTCCCGATATCTCAGGGAGAGAGAAAGGGGGTGTTTGTGTGCCCCCCTCCAGGGTTTTGGAGATTCACATGAATGGTGGCAGCAGACCCCAAGTCCTAACTGGTCAAGTTTGGAGGATTTGGGGAGACAGGATTTAACTTAGGCTGGGAAAATAGCTTAAAGTTAGTGGTCTGCAAAGTAGGAGAGAACCACACTCTGTTACCCTAGTGTTTAGGGTGTGGGAAGGTATAGACTCTCCACCACAATAGGCATGAGGGCTTTTTAGGGCTCTGGAAGGAGCTTAGATTAATTCCCTAAAGGGGAGATTCCACAAGGGCAGGTGGCATACAAAATGGTGTTGCCGCAGGGCCAAAGAGCATGCAGGGCTCTAACAGTTTAAAGGGCTGATTTCATCAGGCTGAATAGAGATGTATCTGTGTGGGTTGTATTTCCCATTAACACTTTCAGTACGTGTGCCCACAAGGCTACATGCACACCAGAGGCCTCAGTAAAACACGAGAATGCATGTATCTCCGTTGAATCATACAAACATCTCTCTTTTAAATAGCATGATCTGTGGCTCTGAAGTACCGGAGTAACCTTATCAAGATCATATTATTATATCTTAAGCCTGTTTGGAGGGGTGGGGTGGTATGCTTGTAATCCAAGAGTCCCAGGATGCAATTTTAATTCTGCATGATCTGTAACAAGTTTTTGAGTCTGGAAGAACAAGTCCTCTTCCCCTTCCCCCTCATCCTCACTCCCCATCCATCTGGAGAAGGAGTCTTGCCAGCTATCAAATCTGCTGTACAGTTCTTAACTACTCCTGTGTTTCAGAGTTGGCTCTGTGGGCCGGAATGCTTTCTGATATTATATTCCTGAGCTATTCATATCCCCTGCCTCACTCTTAGTGAAGTGAGAGCAGAGTGGCTACAGAAAATCCAGAGGTTAAACTGTTTTGGAAAGCCCTGCTCTGAAGGCTGGACCTGGCTCTGTGAACTGAACACCTATTGTGCTCCTGGTACAATGTCGCTTTGCCATCTCAACCCACTACTGACAAGACCTAATTTCTCACAATCTCGGCTTTGTGCTGCCTGTTTGCTGGAATGACGGAGCCATGAAACTGTGCCTGATGGTTGCAGGACCCAAGTACAGTTGATTAACCCCTTCAGGGCCAGCCCTTCTACTGTAAGGCTGGCTTAGCATGCTGAGAGGTCAAATGAGTGCTGTCATACAAAGAGGCAGTAGTGATAACTGACAAACATGGAATAAGAAGCCAGAGTCTAATTTTTAGACTAAAATAATGCTAAAGTGAGCATACAGTACACAATATACTGTACATTTAGTTTCTTTTGGAAGTACTGTATATAACCTACATTTTAAGGAGTCATGTGTGAACAATGATCAGGGATGCCAGTTCTGCCTTGTTTTATTCCCCATCACCACAGGTGCACTCATCAAACTGGGAAATGCCTTCCAGCTAAGGATGAAGACCCCAATCTGGGAACAAATGTTTCATCCAGCAGCAAAGGTTGCTGGGTGTGACATGTTGACTCCCTGTTGTTGTGATATTTACAGGCCTGGCAGGATGGACCTTGTAAAGCAGGGGTGGGCAAACTCTTCCCATCTGGCCACTGAGCTCCCGTCCCGGCCCTTCCTCTGCTTCCCGCCGTTCCCCCAAGCCTCAGTGCTCTGCGCAAGCAGTGCTCTGGGGGGTGGGGCTGCCCGCTCCGGCAGATCAGCACGGCGGCGTGGTAAGGGGGAAGTACCGGGGGAGGAGGGTTGGATAAGGGGCAGAGGCTCTCCCGGGGGGGGGGGGGGAGGGGCAGTCAGATGAAGGGGGGGGGTTGGATAGGGTGTGGGAATCCCAGGGGGTGGGGAGGTGGCTAGGGGTGGCGCAGTCAGGGAGCAGGGGGGTTGGGTGGGGTCCTGGGGTGGGGGATCTCTGGAGGGGGCGGTCGGGACAAGAAGCAGGAGGCTTAGATAGGATGTGGGGGGTCTTGGGGCGTTGTTAGGGGTGGGGGAATCTTGGGAGGGAGTAGTCGGGACGGAGTGGGGGCGTGGTTGGATGGGTCGGGAGTTCTGAGGGGAGCAGGAAGCGGATGGGGATCGGATAGGGAGCAGGACCAGGCTGTTTGGGGAGGCACAGCCTTCCCTACCCGGCCTGCCATACCATTTTGAACCCTGATGTGGCCCTCTGGCCAAAAAGTTTGCCCACCCCTGCTGTAAAGTCTTGCCTGTTGTCTACCAGCCGATGAACATGCTAATGCTAAATGAGTTGTTTGAAGAGTGAGATCATCCCATGTCTTTTAGGGAGTCTGCGAGCAGTCCATCATTTTTATGAGGAGTGGAGGAACTCGAGGCATGTGTCCGCCTTCTGTTTCAGCTTTGAATTAATGGTCACATCTTTAAAAGGTGATGTGTCCTATGTCAGGAATCCAGATGGGGAATATTCATTCCAGTCCTATTTCTAGTTAGGCTTCAGATATGCATGTCACGGAGACAGCACTGGATGCTCCGGTCAGGGCTTGGAAAAACATACCATGCTTCTTTCTCTCTACAGAGAAATACCAGACCCCTTGCCACTTAATACTCCTTTCTCTGCACTTAAAAAGAATAACCATTGGATACTATATTTTGTTACCATAATCAAATTGTATTGTTTTTAAAATACAACTTAATATTAAGGCAGGGAATACACTAGAAAATATTTATCTAGGTAAATTGGTAAACTTCCTGGCCTCACTCAATTTTTTTCTGTAGTGAACAGTACTGTAGTTTTTGTTTTTTTCCCCCCTGAGTGGTCATGTCTGTTTACTCTCTTTCCTCCCCCACACCTTGCCCCCAATCCCTATATAAATTTCACTATTTTTCTTCTTTCTGCCCCCTTTCTCAAACTCTATATTGCTGTGGATTTATGTACTCTTTTTTTTTTTTTTTTTTTTTTTTTTTAATAAGGTGAGGACAGGAAATGGGGCGGGGCTGGAGGGAGCTTGAGGAAGACTCTACAGTGAAGCAAACATGGGAGGGCTTCAGGGACCATACACTTTCCTTTATTCCAGTCAATTCCTTCGTCAGCATTGGAAGAAAGTGTCACTTTCTGTTCGGTCATTGTCTCATGACAACCCGCATACTTTCCCATCAGCATTTTCCTTCATGCCTCCTTCCTTCAACCACCCAGTGCATCCACTCACAACCAATCATATGCCCCCATCCATGCAGCTGGAAACTTTATCAAGTATATAATAGCCAGGAGACTACGCATAAAGCTTTCAAAAGTGACGTAGGCCCCTAAGTAACTAGGTGATTTCGAAAATTTTACCCTAAATCTACTGGCCATAGGCCAATCTGAAAGCTTTTTTTCCCCCCCCCGGTGGAAGGGGCAGTAGCCAAGAGTGATGGTCAAGCAAGAAGCCAAGCCAACTCTCCTCCCCTTCCAGCAGCTTGAAGGAAGGAGAAGGGGAGGGTGCTGGGGATTCCTTTTAGGGTGCCATCCCTGGATCCACAATGGGAAAAGGCAGAAAGCTCCATAGCAGCCCTTGGCACTTAAGGTTCTGACAACTTTGAAGCCATCCCAGCCCATTGGAGAAGCAGCATTCTCTATGTCCCCTGTATGTATTCATTCTTGTGGGGGGCGGGGGACAGTCCTGGTTGTACCCCCACCTTACTCTGCTCACTCTGTGCAACAGCTAAGAGACCAGGAGCTTTGTTCATGCTCGTTTTTAATGCAACTTCTTTTCTGACTGTGTAAGCTTCTTAACTGCACTGAGCACTTCTTCTGAAATCTGGCACAGTGCCTTGTGGGGAAGGGGGCGTTTATTGCGGCCATTCTGCATCCGGTTAAAACTCCTGTGATGCTTTCTTTTCTATCCCAGCAATCCTTTTATTTTCCGGCCAACTCTTGTGCCGTTTCTCAAGGGTTTCAGCATTTCTCAACGCTCCGTTGCCCGTTTCCCCTGTGCTGTAATGGATCGCGATCTGCTGCGGACCATGCTGGCGAGTGTTACCAGCACAACTCTCTGCGTGGCACAGTTTATTCTTCAAAGGGAAACGGAAAGTAGTGATGAGTCCGAAGACTATCTCGAAATAGAGCCGAGGAAGCAATTGGACAGTACAGTGCTCATTGCTTTAACTGACATGCTCACAACCGTGGAACGCCACTTCTGGGCACGGAAAACGAGCACTGACTGGTGGGATCGCATCGTGTTGCAGGTGTGGGACGATGAGCAGTGGCTGCAAAACTTTCGCATGAGAAAAGCCACTTTCATGGGACTGTGTGCTGAACTCGCCCCCGTCCTGCAGCGCCAGGACACCAGACTGAGACCTGCCATCCCAGTGGAGAAGCGGGTGGCTATAGCACTTTGGAAGCTTGCCACCCCCAGAGAACTACCGATCGGTGGCCAACCACTTTGGGGTGGGGAAGTCAACCGTTGGAGTCGTGCTGATGGAAGTGTGCAAGGCCATTAATCGCCTTCTGCTACGAAAACTCGTGAGCCTTGGCGACGTACGTGAGATTGTGGCTGGCTTTGAGCAGATGGGGTTCCCTAACTGTGATGGGGCGATCGATGGGACCCATATTCCTATTCTCGCCCCCGAACACCTAGCTGACCAGTACATTAACCGAAAGGGGTACTTCTCTGTGGTTCTTCAGGCACTTGTCGATCACCGTGGGCGGTTCACTGACATTAATGCAGGCTGGTCGGGAAGGGTGCATGACGCACGCATCTTTCGCAACAGCTGCCTGTTCGGGAAGCTGGAGGAAGGCACATTTTTTCCCAGACCAGAGGATCACCGTGGGGGGAAGTGGAAATGCCCATTGTGATTCTTGGCGACCCTGCTTACCCTCTAATGCCCTGGCTCATGAAACCCTACACGGGGAGCCTGGACAGCAGCCAGGAAAGGTTCAACTACCGGCTGAGCTGCTGTCGAATGACTGTGGAAAGAGCCTTTGGGCGCCTGAAAGCCAGATGGAGATGCCTTTATGGCAAGATAGACTTGGCAGAGGGAAGTATACTCGCAGTTATTTCCGCGTGCTGTGCCCTACACAATCTCTTGAGTGGAAGGGCGAAGCCTTTACTGTGGCATGGACCTCAGAGGTTCAGCGACTGGAGGCCAATTAGGGAGGTCCAGTGTGAGGGTACAAGGATCAGGGAAGCCCTAAGGGAACATTTTATAGCTGAACGTGAGTTCTAATGGCAGTTGCAGACGGAGGGAGGGAGTTTGGGAGGGAGGTTGTGGGGTAGCAGTGTGTTAATTGGATGAGGCAGTAGCCTTTATGTACCTACTATACACATGTGTGCACCGAATAAAGAAACCCTTTTATTAAAAAAAAAAATCATTTATTGAACAGCTTTCTCATAATCTGCCATCATGGTTAAAAAATAATGTACTTTGTTGTGGGCGAAGACGGGGTGTGAAACTGGTTTTTTTTTTTTGGGGGGAGGGTGTGAACTGTGTTTGAGGGTTCAAGGGGTGTGCACTTGGGGTTGGAAAGGGGACATCTACAAAGTGGTGTATGTCCCAGACCCATAATCTCCACTGCCCTCCGAATTAGTGTACTCCTCCAACCCATTCTGGGGACTGCGGCCCTGCCTGTTAATAGGGATTGGGTTCAGTGGGTAAGGGTGCTGGATCTGTGGGGTTGTCGGTGAAGGGATGGGGGTTGGAGGCAGCTGTGGGTAGTAATAAGCAGACGGCTGCTGATACTGGCCGGGAGGGGCCATAAGGCCAGGATGCCAATGGGTAGGGGGCAATTGGTTGGGGGGGGGGGGGCTTCAAGGGCCTGGTGCACCTGAAAAGCAGCCATCTGCTGCAGAGTCTGTACTTGCAGCTCCAGCATTTTAAGCAGCTTGTCAGCAGTCTCCTGGTGAGACCTCTCTCTCTCTCCTGCCTTTGCTGTTCTTTGCAATCTTCCAAATGGTTCGCCTGCTCCTCCCTGCGTTGGCTGTCAACGCGGTTGTCCAGTGAAGCCTGTTCTATAACTTGCCTCAGAAGCTCCTCTTTGCTCTTCCTCGGCTTGCTTCGCAGGTTACTCACTTTTTGACCCACAGACGCAGCTGGTGCGGGTGTCAAGGGCAGAGCTGCAAATAGGAATAGGAACAGTTGTAGAGTTAAAGCACAAGAACCCATTGTTGGCCACAGAGGGACTCCCATGCATTCCTGGAATCTTTTTTCCACTTCCCCTGTCCAAATTCTTACCTTCAGTAAGTGGCTGGGAAGAAGTGTCATGGGGGTGCCTTTGAAGTGTGTTCGGTCAGTGTAATTGTAGTGCTAATGGAGGGTTTTTGCGCTGCAAAGCTCCAGTCTAACCATACCCAAAGTGTGGGAAGGCTAGTTTTTGTTTTAATGTAACTCATGGTGAGTGAAATGTGAGGAGGGAATATTTGACTTGCTTTGACTAAACAGGAAAGCTTAAAAGCTGTGACTGGGACTTTCTTTCTGAAGCCATCAAAAGTATTGAACAAACTTTGAGGAGAGTGAAGCTGGGAGTGGATTAAGGAGAAGAGAATAGGGTAAAGGAGAAAAATGGGACGTACAGTAGTTTTGCTTGCCTGCAGTCACTCCTCCCCCCTTCCTTCCACTTAAGAAACTGATCCAGCTCCTGCCATTCTGCTGTGTTTTCTTATCTAAGTTACACACTGAATCCCCATCCAGAGTGGTGCTGTACTCTTGTCAGCTAGCCAGTGCTGCAACTGGCAGAGATCCCTTCCTTATTCATTGGGCATTAGAGCGCCTTTCTTTGCTTTCTCAGCTCCAATTCACTCATCACCCCATTGCCTTAATTACAATGCACTTCCTTCTCCTCTCCCTCTTTCCTGAAGTAAATGTGGTTCTCTAGGTATAAGGAAGACGACCAGTGTGTGATCCTAAGTCTCCTCAATTAGTAAATTAACGTCCGACTTTTGATAACACTTTAAATCCATTGGCTTCTACAGACCCAGCAGGTATTGCTGTTCCCCTCTAAAGGAGGAATAAAAGACTTATGAGCGCATTCCTGAAGC
Organism: Sternotherus odoratus; assembly: GCA_032164245.1. NCBI lineage: Eukaryota > Metazoa > Chordata > Testudines > Kinosternidae > Sternotherus > Sternotherus odoratus. The sequence goes on along the minus strand of JAVMKO010000009.1, from coordinate 39,599,178 downwards.
CCACAGCAAAGCTCAACAATCCACTACTGTGAAAGAGTTTGGCATGGCACAGGCTGCTAGAAAATAAACTTATTCTTTTATTTTTTTTAATTTAAAGATCAGTCCTGCATAGTTTGTCCATGTAATGTCGTAGATTTCATCTTGCTGCTTCCTTCTGAGCTGGGATCTCTGCTGACTTATGAGAAACAGCAGTTTTGCTGACATGATATTTAACAGCTAAGAGCTCTCTTCTCTTTCAGAATCTAGGGAAGTAACAGTCTAATCTACTGCAGTCTGTGTCTGTACTATGAGCTGCTTGTCTTCAGTTTATTGCCCCCAGCCACTACCTTCAATCTGTTTATCACAGAATTTTGTTTGAAGGTCAATAGATTGCTCCATACTTCTCTCCTTTAACTTGCCAGATACCTTGCAGCAGACTCCCATTTCTGGATCCCTGTGCATTCCTAAAATTATCCCTTATTTTGCATAAGCAGCAGAATCTCACCTTTCTCCTCACCCTAAAGTCCCCTATTCCTCCCCCCCCCCATTAGTAAATGTCACAAGTTACTGGGCTGTCTGCTCCTCTCCTCTCTCCTAGTCTCATTGAGGTACCCCTCCTCTTGGATCAAGGGGCCCTAACCAGCTCCTTTCTAGAGGCGGAATCCTGTGATTCTCCAACTCTCTTCAGGCACTCCCTGGGTGCCAACCATGATTATTACCTCCGTATGTCTGACTTTTCTTCAATACCTGCAGTTCTGTTTGCTCCGGGAGCGGTGATCAATGGTTAAGACAATGACCAAAGTGTATTTTGAACAGTGTTTCTGAGAGAAGATTTTTATAAAAAAATAAACAGTGTACACACATCTATCCTACCACATGCCTCCCCATCTCCCACATTGGGCTTCTGGGAGGTTTAAGCTTCCTCTGGACCCCCAGAACTGTTAGGGTCTGGGTGACCGGTCTCTTCCCTTAACTCACACAACAGTTTTCTTTCCCTTGTGTAACAGGGTGCTGGCCAAGAAGCTCTGAGACAGCCCCTGTTAGCTCAGCTCCTGCTGGGTCAGGCCCCAGCCAGGGGAGTTAATAGAAGCTGGCAGGGTGTGGCCTTTAGCAAGAAGGGTTTAAGGCAAAGCACCTGTGTGTTTTCCAGGCCAGAGGGATAAAGCTGGCAGGAAGGAAGTGCACAGGGGGGAACAGGAAAGGAGGAGCAAGTGGCTGTTGTTCCTAGCTAGCTGCAGGAGCTAGCTGTCCCCCCAAGCAGCTAAGTAAGAGTACTTGTATATAGTGGGGCTTGCACAAGGCAATAAAAGGGGCACTGGTGTTGGAAACTGCGTGGTCTCAGCTCATTTCTGCAACGAGCGGTGAAGGGCTCGTCTACACCTTGCAAAGAGTGTCACGTTAAATCTTGTGCTGTCCTTTGAGCTCTCTTCTCAGAGAACAAGTCCACTTCATAACTGTTGATAGTCCTTTGATCTATTGTTCCCAGTGATGGCAAAACAGCTTATAACTTCAAGTTGGAGCCTGGAAGTAGGCCATTGTCCTGTAATTGCCCCCCCAGGTATTTGAGAGGTTGCTTAGAGATAGCTATTCTCTTGTTTCCCGTGATGGTCTTCCCAATAGTCACCTAGTAAGCTGGTTTAATACATTCATAAAGAGAACAGTAACTTTATTGACCAGGTCTCTCACAGTATTCATAAAATTTATTACTGAATCAAATCTTTGATTATATAGCATCTGTCTGTTTATAGGGAGCCCTTCAAATGTAAAATACTTGTGCCAGAGTTTTTGACTTCCTGTTGGGTGAGTTACAATCCCATCTTTTTTTAATTCTAAAGAAGTGTGAAAGACAATGGCTGGAATAGATACTTCTAGGCATGGCATAGGGTAGCTCTCTGGTATGTGCCTGGTATACAGTGTTGACTTGAATCCTCTAGTACATTTCTGTGCATGGTATAGAGTATTGAGTTGTAGGAATGCCTGGATTGATAAACACTTCACAATGCCTACAAGGCATGCGTATTTACTTTACCAACGGGCAAGGGCCGAAATCTTGTTGTGGTGGTGCGGGTTCCTCCTTACTCCCTCCAGATCTTTCCGGCACAGTTGCTCCAAAGTTACTTCTGCATTTTTCCCTACAGACTAATCTGCTTTTATTTTAGGAAGCTAACTTCAAAGGCCTCCTGTGACTTCCCCAAACTTAACAGATTTCAACAGCTGGTTTGGTCACCATGTCCCTGAGTGTGGATTAATGGAGTGTGTATTTTCTGACTTCACACTTCATTCTCTGGAGGAATGTCCTAAGAACACATTGCCTAGAATGTTAGCAATTAGACTACTGCTTACTTATGTTGTGAAACTAAGCTTTGAAAATTCCCTGTGTTGTCAGTGTAGCAGGGTGTTTGACAAATACTGACCTTTACCCTCTGTCCCTCAGGTATGACTCTGGAAAGGATGGGTATATAGACCTAATGGAGCTGAAACTGATGATGGAGAAGCTGGGAGCTCCTCAGACCCATCTGGGCCTGAAAAACATGATCAAGGAAGTAGATGAGGATTTTGATGGCAAGCTCAGCTTCCGTGAGGTAAGAGTCAGCAAGGAAATATCTAATGTGGGGCTGCATAGCCAAGGCAGTAGCAATCTGGAACAATATCGGTGCATCCTTTCTCTGAATTGGGCTGTGCTAGATCTTCCTTCCTCCTTCTAACCTGGCCAAGATTCTCTAAGCCTAATAGCTTGATAGGCTGTGCAGTGGTGGAGGTGCAATCAGTAGGGAAGAGAAGTAGGCAGACTGTTGCATGAAGCACGTGTAATTGAATGACAAGATGCAACTCATTATTCCTGGTGAATTCTGTGCAAAAAATTAAGTATGCACACAATATTTTGAAATTATGCATATTTTATTTGTCAAAATAACACAATATAATCATGCCAGTTGTTTTGGTAATTTATTTTGAAACACTTAACAAGTATGTCTGCAAGCTTGTTGATCTCTATCCCAAGCCCTGTGTATAATGCAGTTTAATGCACTTATCCCATCTCTGAACTGGATGGGAACTGTTTTTGCTTCTTACTGAAGATGACTGAAGCTAATGATTTAACAATTAAATAATTAGTATTGACTTGCGCAACAGTGTCTGAGTATACTTATAGCTCTCCCTTTTTCATGATGCCATGGCAGGTGTTTATCAGTTGCAGGGAGTTGTCTTTTGCCCTCTCTGACCCTAATCCTCCTGCCTCAAGTAGGCAGAGCAGGGCTCTATAACTTATCAAAGGGTATTTCTGTTGCCTCCAGAATCAAGACTCCGAACTGTTTGGATCTGTAACTTTCAATTCAAAAGTGCCAGGGAACTCTGGCAGTTGCTGTGAAAGAGGGTGTGAACAAAGGGTAGGCAGCAGCTGGACACTAACAGATGCACTATGTTGGGTAGGAAGGGGCATGAGTAGACTAGGACAGCAGCAACTGAGTGCAGACAGCTGCTTTCTAGGCTGGCAAAGAACATGAACAGAGATGAGTGAAGATGAGGAAAGCAGCAGCTGTTAGTCACATTGTAGTGTCTCAATGCTAGCACATCTGAGGGTACTGCTTCTGAAAAGTTAGGCTGCTCAGCAACTCTATAAAGATCAGTCTCTGTATCCAGTTGGGTGTGTTTGTCACCACACCCATTATGAAAAATTCATTGCTGATAGTTTACATTGTAAACTAGTTGGTCACTACTGTAAACCTCAATCTCTCCTCTGGCAATGGCTGAGAAGTAGAGCAGCCTGGTGGTGTTTCCGTCGGTGCGTTGTCGGAAAAGGCTGACTGCGTTGTGAAACTACAGGGAAATCTAATGTGGCAGAAGCAGGGACTCAATATGTTTTTAAGACTTATTTTTTAATGCAGAAAAATGTAAATACTGACTGCCTACTTTTCTGCTTGGCTTTGACTCTATTTCTCTGGTTTAGCATGCCCCTAGCCACATGCTTATAGCACATGCCTATTGTACCATATATGCGCACACTATTTTCTGTGATGCATGAGTGTTCCTACCATCATCTGGCAGAACAGATTTACTCAAAGTGAGGGTAACCCAGAATAGGTGGGAAGTGCTGGCTTAATTTCAGCTATGTAAACAGTCTTTTCACCAGTCACTATTTAAATGCTCGTGTCTATCTGGCATAGGAGGTCAGGCTATCATAGAATATCAGGGCTTGGCTACACTTGAAATTTCAAAGCACTACTGCAGGAACGCTCCCGTGGCGGGGCTTTGAAGTGTGTGTGGTCGCGTGTGAGCACTGGGAAAGAGCTTTCCCAGCGCTCCACCTCCACAACAGGATTAGCTCAGAGTCTGTCCACACTAGCACTTTAAAGTGCTCAGACTTGCTGCGCTCAGGGGTGATTTTTCACACCCCCAAGCCAGCAAGTTAGAGTGCTATAAAACACCAGTGTAGCCAAGCCCTTCAGGCTGGAAGGGACCATAGGAAATCATCTAGTCCAGGCCTACACAACTCGGAAAGCTGTGAGGGGCCATATTACTCAAAAGAAAACAGCTGTGGGCTGAAAAGGGGACTCCCAACCCCCCTTGCTCCCTGCCTGCCTTGATCCTTATTCACACCCCCACCCTCACAGACCCACTCGGGACCCCATGCCTATGTAACCGCCCCCTGCCTGCCCCGACCCCTCTCCACACCCCGGCCCCTTGACATGCTCCTCCCATAATCCCTGACCCCTCTCCATACCCCTGCCCCATAACAGTCCTCCCAGAACTCCCAGCCCATCCAACCCCCTTGACCATGTCCCCTGACTGCTCCTTTCAGAGACCCCTCACCTCTAACGACCCCCCAGGACCTCACCCCCTACCCAACTTCCCTGTCCCCTGACTGCTCCCACCCCTTATCCAACCCCTGCCTCTGCGTGTGGATCGCTGAATGTGACAAGGAAATGTCTCCACATGCCTTTCCACCTCCTCTCCGCGAAGCAGCCCATGGGGCAGCCCCCCCTGGAAAGCCAGAGGCAGATCCCATCAGCCAAGCTTAATGCTATGGGGGTGGGGAGAATGAGGGCGTGTAAAATGGTGATGCTAAATTCAATGACTTCCCTCAGCTTGTCCAGACGCCTCTGGTTGGAGGGGTGCTTCGTGTGTCTGGCAGCAGATTGGGCTTTGGGAACTGCTCAAGGACCCGGCTTCGGGAAGGCTCCTGCCCTAGCCCGTGCCCCACTCAGCCTGCAAAGCGCTCCAAGTCTGTCCCATGCAGGGCATCCAAGAGACCCGGCGGCAGCTGTGTACACTCCCCCGTGCAGTTACCTCCCACTCGCACCGCATTTTGCCCTGAGCCAGGCTGCGGGGCGGCAACGCCTTACCTGTGCACACAAGCTGAGGGAGTCCAAGCTGGGGGCCCTGGAGGAGAATCCAGTAGCTGTCCGCCATCCTGAGCGGGGCCTTTTGGCGCAGTCCCTGGAGCTGGCTCCTCACAGGATAGGGCCACCTGGCTCCCCCGGCTCCAGCCGCAGCTCCATCTTCTCCTCCACCACGATGGACGTGCCAGGCAGCAGTCCTCTTCGCCACGCACTGTGCCAGTTACCTCCCACTTGCCCGCCCATGCTCTGCCGTGTGCCCCCGGCCTCCCCTTAATCCGGGGCTTTTATGGGCTGTGCCATAGGTGCCACTTTTGGAATTCTGGGCTCGGGGAGTGGCTGAGTCCTCCCTATAAGCATGCAGCGACTCACCCCACGGCGCCTCCCGCTGGTCGTCCAGGGAATTAGCTCTCACCAGCATCCGGAGCGCCCTCTGCCAGCTGTAGTCCCGCTTGCTTTAGGCCCCGTGTCCCTCTCTGGATCCGGGTGCCCTCTTCCCTAGGGTGCTGCACCCCAGCGAGTACCCCCACAGTCTCAGGGTCTCCCTCCCTGTGGAATCCCCATCTTGCCTCAGTCTAGGCAACTGCCAGTCACCACTTGGGGCAGACTGCAGTATCCTTGCCATTCATCACCAGCAAGGAGGATTGGCCTGCTGCTTCTGTAGTCCTGGGCTGCCCCCTGCAACCCTAGTACCCTTTGTTGGGCCGTCCCCTAGGCCCTGCAGCCTGGGGATTTCCAAGCCAGAACTTCCCAAGCCCCTCTTGCCTTACCCTAGACCTGCTTCACTCTGGGTACCCTGTTTAGCTTCCACAGCAGCCAGGCCTGTCTACTTCTGTGAACAGAGGAGACTCTATTCTCTCGGGCCCCTGCCTCTCAGCCTTTTTATAAGGGCCTGCTAGAGTTTGGGGCATGGCCACCCAGCTGAGCCTACCTTTCCAATCAGCCTGGGAGCTTGCTTCTCTCAGCCACAAGCCTTTCCTGGGCTGTTTTAACCCCTTCTGGCTGGGAGCAGGTAGCCAACCCGCTACACTCCCCTTCCCCTCCCCCCGGACACACTGCCCCCGGGAGCGTGCTGCAGCCCTACCCCCCCTCCGATTTCCGAAAGTGGTCAGGGGTTGCATAGTGAGCCCCCACGGGCCACATGTTGTGCAGTCCTGATCTAGTCCAACCCCCTGCTCAAAGCAGGATCAATCCCCAATTAAATCATCCAACAGATTTTAGCCTCATATCCCTAAATGGCCCCCCTCAAAGATTGAACTCACAACTCTGGGTTTAGCAGGCCAATGCTCAAATCACTCAGCTATCCTTCTCCCCCCCCGCCCCCCCTTAATTCTGGAATCCCCTCACCTAAACACATCCCATTGCATGCTACTGTCTCACCAGCAGCCACTTGTGCACAGTGAAAAGTGGCTTGTTGGAACAGTGATAATGTCTTGGAACAATGCACTTGGCAAGTGTGTTGCCAGCTGACCCAAAGCAGATGGCTGGACATTGGTGGTGGTGGTGGGGGGGGGGTTTACCAGCTACAGCTTAACTTTTTAAGAACACACAGTGATGTCAGAAGAAGGATATAAACATGTTAGAGAGCAGGGTATTACAGTAACTCCTCACTTAACGTAGTTATGTTCTTGAAAAATGCGACTTTGGTTCACTCAACATTGTTTCACTTAATTTCCCCATAAGAATGAATGTAAATGGCGGGGGTTAGGTTCCAGGGATTTATTTATATATTTATTAGCAAAAATACCCGGCGTTGCTCGGGGTATTTGTAATTGGAAACTGGGATGTAAAAAGACTACAATGTTTTTTATTAATACAAATTTTGTTCAGAAGTCTCATTTTGTCTAATTTCATTCTCTTGCATTTAGATGTGGGGGGGGTGGGGGGAGAGCTGAGCGAGTGCGGGGGCCATTGGAGGGGGAAGGGGGAGAGAGCTGAGCGAGTGCGGGGGCCGTTGGAGGGGGAGAGAGCTGAGTGAGTGCGGGGCTCGGTTGCATCATGTATCCAGATGCAAAATGATGGCTAAGTAGTGAAATTTTTAAATAAGAGGCACTCTTAAATCTTACTATAATAAACTAAACGTTGGGAAAATGAGCCTCAGCATGTACCCTACACTTTCTGTCCATGCACTGGACCAGGATACCTGCTTAGCTAGCTGCCCTTACCTAGCTGCAAATGCACTTGATTCTGCCTTTCTGTAACTCACTAGCAAAAATACCTGGTGTTGCTCGGGTCCGTCAGAGGTGGGGAGGGGGCAGAGAGCTGAGCGAGTGCAGGGTCCGTTGGAGGGGGCAGAGCGCAAACCCAACACCCCAACGTCACCCCCCTACCAACACCCCCTGACCAACACCCACACCTCACCCCCCGTAGACCAAACCTGACACCCACCTCACTTTCCCCCCAACCAAACCCGACACCCCTACCTACCACCACAAACAAACGCGACACCCACACCTCACTTACCCCTCGACCAACCCCGCCCCCCCGACCAACCCCAACACCCCCTGACCAACCCCAACACCCACATCTCACTCCTCACCCACCCAGACACCTTCCCACCCCCCCCGACCAAACCCGACACCCCCACCTCACCCCCCGAAAAAAACGAGACACCCCTACCTCACTTACCCTCCGACCAAACCCAACTCGGGTCCGTCGGAGGTGGGGAGGGGGCAGAGAGCTGAGCGAGTGTGGGGTCCGTTGGAGGGGGGAGGGGCAGAGAGCTGAGCGAATGCAGGGTCCGTTGGAGGGGGTATTATGACATCATAACTATGTCACAGAGAACAGCAGCTGCCCAGCTGATGTGATTGGCCTTTAAATAATTTCACCCCTGGGGGGGGGTGTCAGAGGTGAGATTTGAAAAATTTTCGACTCTTACCCTGATTAGGACCCTAAGTCCTCTAACTGTACCAAATTTCAAGTGTCTAGCTCAGGGGTGGGCAAACTTTTTGGCCCGAGGGCCACATTGGGGTTCAAAATTGTGTGGAGGGCCAGGTAGGGAAGGCTGTGCCTCGCCAAATAGCCTGCCCCCCCCCATCTGACTCCCACTCACCTCCCACCCCCTGACTGCCCCCTCAGAGCTCCCAAGACATCCAGCCCCCCCGCTCCTTGTCCGATTGCCCCCTCCAGAGATCCCCCCCCCTCCCTAACTTCCCCCCGCAGGACCCTACCCCGTACCTAAGCCCTCCTGCTCCTTGTCCCCTGATTGCCCCCTTCCAGCAATCCCCCACTCTAACTGCCCCCCAGAATCCCCAATCTAAGCCCCCTGCACTTAGTTCCCTGACTGCCCTCTCCCGAGACCCCCCCACCCTAACCACCACCCAAGCCCCCCTGAGCGCCCCTCACCCCCGTTCTTGCTTACTTTGCTCAACCGGGCATGGCCCCACGGCTTGCTGCTCTCATCTGGCTCCTCGCCTGGCCCCGGCAGCTCAGCCCGGCACCCCCGGGCGGGAGCGCGGCGCCCCTCACCGCGCTGCTCGGCCCCTGGGCACGGAGGAGGGGGCCACTGGCACCACTCCCCTGCCGAGAGCTCGCAGGCCGGATAAAATTAAAGTGAAATAAAGAGAAATACGCGCCACTCCAACAACGGTCAATGTGTTTTGAGTGCGCCATCTATTGGGGAAACGTGGGCATTGCAGGGAAAGGGGAAAAAAAGGAGGTTTTTACTATAATTTGGACAAGTTCGGCGGGCCGGATTAAAAAGCCTAACGGGCCGTATGTGGCCCGCGGGCCGTAGTTTGCCCATGTCTGGTCTAGCTCAAACGGTGTGGAAGGAGGAAGTGCACATGCATACACGCATACGTACACCATTTGACTTTTATATATATAGATAAGCATTCTCTAGTAGCAAATTGCTCTATATCCCTCACTCGCAAGTGAGGTGGAATCAATTGTTGCTTTGTACAACTCTGCTTCCCTTCTGCTGACAGTCAACAAATAGATGGAAAGGAGCTATAGCTCACCAAAGCTTAAGCTGAAATAAACTAGTTAGTCTCTAAGGTGCTACACGTATTCCTCACTTTCTTTACATGTTAATATGTTAGCCATACTTTTCTCTTGGTTCTTTGGAGTAATCTTGGCAAACCATGGCTAAAACAAGTGTTCTAGTTTAACAGTTTGGGGTGGTGAGTGTGTCTAATTTAGCTGTGCCAACATGTAAAGTCCCTGTGCCTTTCCAGCCTCAGAGCATCCTCAGATAAATGAGAATAACAAATACAAATTTTCTCAGCCTTGCTGTGCCTTCACTGGCCCCTCTTGACATAGGGCTGGTCTCCACTGGGGGGGGGGGGGAGAAATCGACTGTAGATATGCAATTTCAGCTACGTTAATAACATAGCTGAAATCGAGGTCTCTACAGCCGACTTACCTCCCATCCTCACGGCGGCGGCGGGCGGCGGCGCGGTCCCCCGTCGACTCCAGCTTGCACCTCCTTGAGGAGCTGGACTTCTGGAGTCGACAGGGGAGCTGCTGGTGATCGATTTATAACGTCTTAACGAGATGCGATAAATCGATCACCAAAAGATCGATCCCTGCTGGCTCAAGTGAAGACCAGCCCTAAGGCTTTCCTTGCTCTTGCTGGAAACCCTCAGGACACAGTTCCTAAGGTCTCATTAGTCTGCAACCTTTTGCAGCTGCTGCAAACTGCACCTATTCCACCCAAAAAATCCAATTCCTCTCCACTTTCTCTTGGAAGAAAGTGACTTATGTCCTTACAGGGTGCTGTTACTGGGGAGTGGGAAGGTATTAGAACTCGAAACTGAACAGCAGTTGATTTATTATTTCTAATTCAGTGACTATTGCTGTACCGAGGCAATTCCAGAGCAGGAGAGGCTACAGGAGCAGAAGCTCCATGAGAACGTATTTATAGCAAAGCCATCCAGCAGTGATTTCAGCAGCAGACCCTTGCATCTATTCATTCTGTACCACTTGCACTGGACAACAGCATGTCCCAGGACGTTATGCCGGAGTCCATAGCTGTTAGTCATCTGCTCCCTCCTATGTGTTCCCACAGGGCTCAACCCCTGCACCATACCATAAGAAATTGTAATCCCCATGGTGTGAATTGCTTACCTCAATAGCATGTAAACGAGTCTCTTCTTGTATTACACTGGCTTCCTATTGCACCTGACCCTGGCACGTTTGTTAATAAAATTGACTTGTAATATGCCCTTTGTCAAAAGTCCATAAATATGTCACCAATTAACTCCACAAAGTTCCTCTTTAAGATTCAGGTTAAACAACTTATGCTTAAAAAGAGAAGCATAACTACTCTACAATGCTAGGCTCAAACTCCTACCCACCAAAGGGAAGAACAGATAATAGCTTGCAACAGCAATACTTAACTCTGCATCAGGAAGATCCATTTTAGCATCGCTGTGCCTGTACTAGTAAAATGTTCAATCTCTGATCCAACTTGCATGTCTGCTATCTGGGTTCATGTAAGTTACAGATTCCCCGGGGGCACTGTTTTTGTCCAGCTGTGCATAGATTGCTTCAAGGCCCAGTGCCTCTCCACTTCAGTTTATTAAACACCTCTCCTCCTGTGTCAAGGTTTATGCTGTTCACACCGGGCAAGGATTATAATAGCTGTGTTGCTGTCATTCTGCACTCTGGGTTTGTGTAACTGCAGTATGGCTTTTTGACAGAGGAGAGTGTGTGTGAGTGTGTGTGTGTGTGCTGGGTCACTAAGAATCATGGAGAGCATTTGTGTCCAGATCATGGGGTTGGAAGGGTGTGCCCTGCTCTCTGTGCTGCTCAACCGAGTTTTTAAAATTTCTGGTATTGTGCACTTTGCTTCTCCTCTCCGTCAAGCAGCTGGTAAATGGCCACCCTAATCCATGTTTCCAACTTTTTCTGTCTGGGTGAGTAAGTCCCACATGCCTTTTATTGGCTGAAGTAGCTAGTAAAGCAGCATATTTTCCCTGCTGTAAGAGCCCGTCTTCCATAAGAGGAATGCTGCCCGATTCCCATTTCAGGGTGATTCATGCACACATGTCCCTATGATTGGTCATGGCTGGGTGTTTCCAGGCACTGACCTACCCTTCCCTGGACTGCATTTGCAACAGACCTCAGGACTGCTTTGTTTTTAGTAGACTTTTTGGATGCCAGGAAGTTTGGCTTTCAAGGGTGGGGTTGGAACAGTGAGGAGGAACGGCTGACTAATGCTAGTACAACCAGAGATTCAGGCTGTATTAAAGATCCAAAATGATATCTGGGTTGTTTGGTGGAAGGAGGAGAACACAAAACAGACTTGAATAGAATGGAAGGATGTTATCAAAAGTGTTTGGGTGGGCTTATCTGCTCATTTAGCTAAACATCAGCTAATTTTAAATTTTGTTTGGAGAAATTAGGAAGCTTCCCCACAGAACAGCTTGCTGCCTTTGTGCTCTACTAATAAGCAGACCAAGCTTACAGGGCTATTGCGTAAATCTTCTCCTGCTAAACTTGGATGCTGTGGTAGAGAATAGCCAGGACTGTAGTTATGCTACTCGCCTTACACTCAAATTGCTGCACCTCCATCGGCTGCTCAGTAACTGTCCTTGCAATAATAAACAATTCTGTTTTCCCTGGTGCTTTAGTGATGAAAGGAACTGGCTGAGACTGCTGACCAACTGAGATGCTGCTGTCCCCTAGTGGAAGAGTGTGATCTCGGCACTGGAACAGACATAAATCCTGTCCGATTGAGGACATGCTGAACTGAACCTCCTTTAATATTTGCTGTGTTTGAAATCTCTCCTTATGGAGGGAGTACACATGTTTTACATGTTACTTAACCCTTCCATGCTGGACTTTAATGGTACAATAGGGCCTGGTGCAGCTCCTCTCCACAGAGGTGAATCTGTGTGAAAGCCAGTATGTAGGCTACAAAATAGCTGAGAGCACAATGATACCTAATTACAGCAGTATATTAACATGACTCATGTTGCATGTATTAATATTTGCATCATAAATCCTGGCTTCAGAGGATTACAACAGCTGAAATTTAGTGCACCATCGGGAAGTTTGAGGCCTTGTAGAAAATAATTTAATTCCTTTTGGGGGAAGAAAAATGTGCTTCTCAGATGTTGCAAAAAAGCTGATTATTACAGTTTAAATAACCTGACAGGATCTCTGGTCAGGTACCTCAAAAAATTCTAGTTAAGTGCTCTTACAAGGGTTTTAAAATTAGTTGCTGCATAGCTACTTCTATCACTTTTTCAATCATCCTTAAGTATGACAGGGCATAGTGCTATTGTGATCACTGAAGGACCTTTGCTATAGCAAGTCTCCTGTATTGTTATTGGACACAATAGAGGAAAAACCTCCTTCTGTCCAAATGATAGCCTAGCAAGGTGATAGTCTTAAAACTGTGATGCAGTCGTAAGTCTTTTCCATGTTGTGGAGGATCCTGAGTAGTGATTTAACACTAGAGCTGGACAAAATTAAGTCCCCCTCCCCCAGACAACCAAAAAAATCCCTAATCTTTTTGCTTTCCACTGTCAGTATATGAAATCTCATCTAGAACACATTCTCTTTTTGAATATGGATAATGATTCTTCAAGTGCTTGCTCTTGTCCCGTCTGTTAGGGGTGTGTGCACCACTGGAAGAGATTTTTCCCTCGGTGGTATTTGTCAGGCCAGCACTAGTGCCCCCTGGAGTCATACACTTATGCACAGGTATAAGGGGCACCATAGGCCACACACCCTCTCAGTTCCTTCTTACCTCCCGTGACAGTTGCTGGAACAACCACTCTTGTTTCGGCAAGGCTTCTTCCCAATGGTTTTCAGACTAATTCTTTGTTTTTAAACATAGTATTTAGATAGATATTGTAGCTAGCATTAAGAACTATCATTGAGGGACTGTCTTTGTCCCAGGAGCCAGGCATGCTCTGGTCCCTGAGCATCAAACCTTGTGCCTCCTGCAGCAAGCCTATGCCTGTGAGTGACTCGCACTCCAGTTGATTTAAGTGCTTGGGAGAAACTCATGTGAGGCACAAGTGCCAGAATTGCCAGTACTTTAGACCCCGTGCTAAAAAGGACTGTGAAATAAGGCTCAAGGTTATCCTAATGGAAGCCACACTCAGACCAGCCTCAGAACCAAGCCAGTCTGATTCTGCACTAAGCACTTTTGTGTGAAGTGCTCCTCTGGTACTGTGCTTTTCCTGGCACTGTTCACCATTTCCGATGCTGAGGAAGAAACATAAAAAGCAGCACACCGGGAATCTTCATGGGAGTCAAAAGCTCTCCCTGATCCTTCCAAGCACTAGCATACAATGCATAGTCATGTCTATGGAGTTGAGTCCTGTGTGATGTAGATTCCATTGGGCCTATCTGGACAACTGGGGACAGTAGGTGGGGTTCATTTGAGGGTGGGGGCAGCCTTCTGTTCTCGTGCTTTCATTCAGGTTGTTATGCAGTGTGATCTGAGACCGTATAATACGCAGTGTGGTGAACTCTGACATGGCCACCAAAATGGCTTGGGTGACCACATGTGGCAGCTTTATGGCATGCACTGAGGCACCTGCGCTCTACAGCAAATCACACTGTGCAGCTGTACTACTCACTCAGCTGGGGGAGGGGAGAGAAGAGACCAATCTCTTCTCTGGGCCCTGGTGGGGTCGGTAATTAGGCAGTGCATAAACCACACTACTGCCAAAGCTCTGGTCTGTAGGATGCCCTTTCTTCTTTCCCTAAAAGCCCTTCACTTTCCAATTTGAGAGCATGCAATACTGAATCCAAAGTGCTGGAGGCAGTTTATTGTAAATACCTTTTTTTTTTCTGTTTATAAAATGTTTTCCTGTGGTGGTAATTGCAAATTCTTACCCTGGGGTTCGTACATCAGTTGCTGCTTTTATTTAGCATATAGTTCAAGTGCTTGGAATAGTAATAAATGCCTTTTTGAAAGCTTGAGGCTCAGTGATGAATTTTGGTGGGTCTATTTTTTTGCTTCCTTATAGTTCCTGCTGATTTTCCATAAAGCTGCAGCTGGAGAGCTTGAGGAAGACAGTGGGCTGATGACTCTGGCAAAACTCTCCGAGATAGATGTTTCCACTGAGGGAGTTAAAGGAGCCAAGAACTTCTTTGAAGCTAAGGTATGGTGGTACAGTGGAGGTGGGGAAGCTGAAAAAGCTTTCTATGCAAGTCCGTCCCGTTGTGGACATTATGCTTGACTGCTGGACAGTATGCCAGTGTCACCAGGGATTAAATCCACTTATACCACTAATCTAAGAAGCTTTAAATTTTAAGGCAGACCTTGCAGATCAGAGCCTTCCCCCTCTTCCTCCTGCCTCCTGCCCTCAGCAATCAGCTGGTTTGTGGCATGCAGGAGGGAGGGGGAAGGAGCAAGGACTCAGTGTGCAGGCTCCCCCTCCCTCCCGAGTGCCACAAACCAGCTGATTGCTGTGGGCAGAAGGCAGGGGATGAAGAGGGAGGAGCAAGGACACATGTGGAGTAACGGAGGGAGGAGAGGCAGGTTAAAGGTGGGCAGTTGGGGGAAGGGGGGGTGAGAGGGTTGAGCCCCCCCACACCTGGTGCTTGCAGCTTAGAGGAAGCTGCTGCTGCTTCTAGCCTACAGCACCTTCAGCCTCCTTGCCTGCCTCATTGTCTGCAGTGCCACTTGGTCTGTGCCTGTGTGAGGTAAGGTGGGGAAAACTCCCAACTACAGTACTGTACTATATGTCCAAAAAAAAAAAAATTTCCCTGGAACCTAACCTGCCTGCCTCCCTCCATTTACATTCATTCTTATGGGGAAATTGGATTTGTTTAACATGTTTCACTAGTCACATTTTTCAGGAACATACCTACAATGTTAAGTGAGGAGTTACTGTACACATCCTCGCTGCCATGCTCGATTATGCCACTTCCTGTTCAGACTTGTATGCTCTGCCCCACTGAGCATTACTTATTGCTGATAAATGAACCATAAAATTGCTTGCTTTGCCAGGGTCTGCTACTCCAATGGTGGGCCCTTCCCCTTCAAGCACCCTATAAACGTCTTATCTAATGCATCCCGTTTGTGCTCCTGCCCATCACCTCAGTGGCTGAAATAGCTATTTAAATAAGTCATCCAAAATAGTTCACAAAATATCTTGGAGACTGAGATGTTGGGGCCAAGCTTCCCAAAGAAAGGGTGTGTCTGTGTTGCAGTCAGGAGGTGTGACTGCAGCATGCTCAAGTAATAGCAGCAGTGAAGCTGTGGCAGTTTAGGCGGTGGCTGCTTGACTATTTACCTGGGATCCTGGTCAGGCAAGACTAACCCATGCAGCATTCTGTGCTGCTGTGGCTTCATTCCTATTGTTACTTGAGCTAGCTTTTGGTATGTCTACACATGCTGCAGTTACACTTCCTGATGGCAGTGTAGACATACCCAGGAATTTCCTCTTCTGCACCAGTGCACGGAGGTTAGTTCTGAATACGCTATTTGAGATTGTTCTCCTTGTCAAAGCAATTTTCAGTTTTCTAGGTTAGAATAACATAACAAAGCATTAGATTTGAATAACATTACAAAGCTATGTCTTCGTTTGGTTGGACTGGGTTTTTTATGCTGGTAAAAAACACTGCCGGAAAGGAAATCTATGGACAAAAACAGATGTTTGTTATATTCATTGGGAGTAGCATAGTAGAGCTGTTAAAACAAAGGCTGGAAAGTAGAGCTGAAAAACCAACTCTCAAATTACACCTCTTTCTTTGGTCTGCAAATGGGCCACAGACTGAGGTCCTCCTATTTGGTCCCAATTCAGAATTATTAAATTTTCTTCAAGAATTTTTATCATTGGGGAAAGTTCATTGTGTTTTCACAACTCATGCTGCAGTTACACTTCCTGATGGCAGTGTAGACATACTGTAATGGCTAGCTAGATAGTTCCTGTGATTAGGGAAGGGAGATGTAGAACTGGTCAACACAGTTGTGCTATAAATCTTGAAAATCAATTCATGCATTTAGCTTCATTTTGTATTTCGCCTAAAAGGTCATAAAGAAGTTGCAATGATATTTCCTATGCGTTGAAATAAATAGTCACACAATTTTCCTTCCATTTGGCTCAGTTCCAGTGGAAAGTGACTATTGGTAAATGAAACTATCCTCTTGAGTTGAGGATAAAACTGAACCAACAGGTCTTCAGCTTAAATATCCAGTAACTGTAGCATTGTTAACCCTTAATCAATTTTGGCAACACTGAATATGGTAACTGGAGGAAGATGTGGCAGACAGATGTGCTGCTAGATAGTTCAAATTCTTAATGCTTCCAATAGCTCATGTCTGCTCTTCTTTTTTCCTTTGTAGGTTCAAGCCCTTTCTTCAGCCAGTAAGTTTGAAGCAGAGATCAAGGCAGAGCAGGATGAACGAAAGCGAGAAGAGGAAGAGAAGAAACACCGTCGGGCAGCATTCAGGGAGCTAAAGTCTGCATTCAGCCAGTAACCATCCATTCTACCATCAGAGACTTCTCTTAACTTGGTACATTTCCATGAATCCCGACCGTGCCTGGAGAGTATCTCCTGCTAGAACTTCACCATCCTTTCAGGCTGAAGCTTCTAACTCAATTCCAAAGGGTACAGCCCTCACAACTACCATGTGTTCATATGGTATGAACAATAAGAACTGTGTACATACTCATCACTCTGAACTGTCAGGTAGTGCTTAGGGAAATTAAAGTTCATGCTAATGCTAAAGAGCCAGGTAGCAAATCAGCTTTCCTTAACCCAAAAAGAATGGCAATGTTTCTTGGCTATATTTTTTCCTTGGTTTCTGTTTTTCATAACCTCTTTCCTCCTGTTTAGTTCCCACAGGTTGCTTTTTTTGCTTCCAGGTGAGTAGTGATGTCTTTATGCAAATCAGGATGTGCAAATTATAGATTGTTCCTGTATGTTACCTTCCACTGAACATTAGCAGGAATATCATACAGCCTTTACTTTCTCTCTTCTTCCCTCCCTCCCTTCCTCCGAGTCCAAATACAAAGGTTTTAAAGGTAGCACTGTGAACTGGGAGGATAGTCAGCAGGGCTGTCAATGAAATGGACAGTCATGTATCTTTTCTGTTAGCCACAAGTATAATAGGAGCCTTCCATCTTTTACCCTCTGAAATGCCATATTGATAACCCTTTCAGTAAAAGAAGCTGGACTTCCTCAAGGAACGCCTAACCTACGACTTTGGCAGGAGAAAAATTAGCACTGCTTTAGACATAAAAAACCTGATGGGGTTTTTGACTGTCAAGTTCCATTTTATTAATCTACTCCATAGCCTCACTAGACTTTTTTAGGCCCTTGGATTTAGGAGAAGCAAGTAGGTGTATCTGTGTAAGAAATATTGCCAGCTGGGCAGTACAATTGGATGATACCTTTCACCTCTGGAAATCTGTTCACATGCTGAGGTTATAAGTGCAAAAGTGACTTTCATAAAGTTCTTAAAGTCATTACTCTATGAAACCAATATGGTACAATGAATAGTTTCTGCTCAGAACAGGAATAGCCGATGGGTTATAAATCAAGACTGAGGTGCATTTGGCAGAGTTCAATTTAGTAAGCTTCCATGATACCTTACCTTAGCCAATGGTATCCATTTCTTACGAGCACGAGAGACTTACTCACAAGTTTTAAAAACTTACTGGCACATGTCTCTATATGCTGAAGCCGTCAAAAAGGGGAACAATCCCTCCTTGCAAAGCCTCTCTGGATGCATTAATGTTCTGCCTTTCTATTGTTGCCCAAATTCCTTCCAAGATAAGATTCACATCAGTGGTCTGTCTGACCATCTGTGTCTTCACCTGTCTGTTTTGCTTCTTAAACTGTGAGCACTAAACTGTGAGTGTGGAATAATAAATGGAAAAACCTCTAATAATCTTTAATGTCAGGTGGGAGAATTGCTAAACAATTAAACTGTGTATATATCTTCACAGATTATATTTTATAAATCACGCTTTTTTAGCTAAATATTTATAATTAAATGTTTTTATTCTTTACAACAAAGCAGATAACTATATCTTCAGTTATTTCTCCTCTTGCTAAAATGTACAAATAAAACTTTCTTTAATTCCTCAGATCTTGTCAGTGGGTTTATTTTAAGTCCTCAAACAGACTATTTTGTCCAAGAATTCTCAGCACAGATCCCACTCCTAAAATGTGCCTATTCACTACTCCAAAG
Source organism: Sternotherus odoratus (assembly GCA_032164245.1). Classification (NCBI taxonomy): domain Eukaryota; kingdom Metazoa; phylum Chordata; order Testudines; family Kinosternidae; genus Sternotherus; species Sternotherus odoratus. Next base: position 39,580,749 of record JAVMKO010000009.1, on the reverse strand, counting down.
CCCAGAACAGCTGTCATGAGTGAGGAAGTGCTCAGCCCCCCCCCCCTGATATTTACACTACAGCACAGTATTGTGGCTATGCAAAGACTAATGATGATTTCCAAGGGACAGTGTTGTGTAAAATGGAGGATGTGTTCGTTCATTCTCTGTGTGTGTGTCTCTGTCTGTGTCTCAGCAATGAGTTGAAGATGCTGATAGGTGGGGCAGGAGGTCTCCATTGCTTTTCACCTTTGGTGGTCTGAGTTGAATTACCTGATGCACAATGCTTCTGTAAGGAAATCTTGACATGGTGGTCCTTAACAGCTTAAAAAAGTTACTTTTTCTTTTAGGACATGTAAAGAGGCCTAACCTTTTGTAGGCGATAGATAAAAGCCTCATATTGAGGATGGAGCGCCTCAGGGAATAGAGTGCGTTTCCGTTGGTGTACGCTGATTGCCAGCATGGCTGAGGAGGGGGAAGGAGAAGTAACGACCCTCACTGAAGGCTGACATGTTGAAACATGGCGTGATATTAATAGCATATCCAACAGTGTAACAGCATAGGTTGCTATAGCCCTGACTACCGGTTACAGTGCATTTTCCTCAGATCTCATAGGTTATGTCAAAAAGGAACAAGTTTTTTTTTCCTTTACTCTCTGCTCCATCAGAAGATCACAGCATTTCACAAACATTAGCTTCCACACTATATTAAGTATAGCTGCTGTCTCAGCACAGCACACTACAAAGTTAGAGATAAGCCACAAGTAATCAGGATGAGGAGTTCAACAAGAGAACCAGAGAAAGTCTCCAGAACAGCTTCCAACATCCACTTTCCTCAAAATGCTTGAATTATACTCCTGTGGTTGACAGTTACTGACCCAAAAGAACACTGCATCTGGACTCAACATGGTCTGCGGGGTGGGAGGGAGGCCCCACCCCAGCCTGGGGGAAGTGGTTGGGAGCCTCGGGAAGGTCACAGGCTGTGATGACCCAGGTAGAGAGGGTCCATTGGCATATTGGGACTTTTAGCCATTTTGTTTTTCTTGTTGTCTTTTACCCTCCATTTTCATGCATCACCTTCTTGTTCAGTTTGGTGTCCTTTTTGTGGTGACCGATTTTGATAAATTAATGTCTAAGTAATCCTGCCCAGTAACACAACAAAGGCAGGAAGTTTCAACGGGGAAGAGCGGGAAAGGGTCACATGACCACAAACTAATCTGCCTGGTAACAGGGGATGACATAAGAGACTGGTGCAGTGTGACAGGTTGTGTGGGTTGTCTGGTCCTTTTGAGAAGACCTCTACCACCTACCTGTTTCTATTGGTGAAGGCACACCTGTTCTGGACATCGAGACAGACATGAGCTGACTCCATCCAGCCTACAGCCACACAGACTGAGTAACATTGAGACATTTTATATTGCTAGCCTATTTATTCTAGTTGGGTCTCGACTTCATGCCTGTTTGTATTTGGTAAAAACCACCACACTATTTTATAAATGTTTTATATTCTCCTGTTAATAAATCCTTTTCATTTACCCTTTAAGAGCATTCAAGTGTTTGCCTGCTGCAACTAATAAGTGATAGACCCTAGTTCAGGGGAATTGAGCTTATTTTTGGAGGCGGGGGTCCTTAAATATTCTTTCCTTTTAGTTTCTTCTGGTAATGGGTACAGTCCCCATTGGTACTGGCTGCCACACTGCACCCAGACTCCCTCTCTGTGTCCCGCTGCACTGCAAGGCTGCCGGGTCCCTCCTACTCCCAGTGACAGGCTGCCCCTGCTGCAACCTGGGCTTTCTGCCTAAAGTAGCAACCATGTGCAACACTTCTTCTGTTGCCTCTGTCCTGAGACTTGCAGTTAGGCTAGGTAGCGCCCCCCTAACTACATCCATGCTGCTATTGCTCCACACCTGCCTGAGGCTACTATGTCCATGTTAAAAAGTGGGTGGGAGGGGCATGGCTCCCCTGGGCTCCCTGGGTGCGGGGGGACCAATGTTTGTGCCCAGGGCTTCAATAAATCTTAATCTGCTTCTGCCCATGAGTGCAGGGGACTGAACTAGATGATTTCTCATGATCCTTTCCAGTTATGATTCTATGCTGAATTGTTTGTTCGCCATATATGCAAGATGGAATGGGAGGGAATGAAAATCACAAACAGGTAAGTACTGATGCTGAGTATCCCACTTAGGGAATCTCAGTGGGCCATGTAATTTGTCTTAATATATACTGTAGCTGAGAGCTTGATCTTAAATGATTTCTTTCCCAATCCTGTGGGTACCTCTTTGAATAATCAGACTGAGCTACTCCAGATTGCCTTGTCCTGTGAGAGTCGTTCAATTTACAGCTGTAACAAGTTATATATAGTGGCAGAGAACAGACCTGGTTTGTAGGATCTTTATGGTTACGAGAAAGAGAATGATTACCTTACCTGGTTCTTTAAGATGTTGTTCACATGGATTTGACTCTTGGTGTGCATGTGCCCTGTGATTGGGTTTTTGGCTAACAGGTTTGGGGCCATTCCTGTACCTTCATATCCTTGTGTCACCTCCCCACTTGAGGGCATGAAGAGTGGAGGGCCCAACTATCCCTTAATTCCTTCACTTATATAAAACTCCACAGTAGGTGGGCAGGTCATGGAATTCCTGAGGACAACACATGTCTGAGAACCACATTGACTGAGTAAAAATTTTTGGGAGTGATTGTACACAAGGATTCCACTCTTGGTGACTAACAAGCAGTTTGCTTGGAGCTAGGTAGTAGGAATCCTACTTAGTGACTTCAGGACAGCCCTACCAAAGTGGGCATCGGATCTCTATCCAAGAGTAGCATCTTGTAAAGCTGTGGCTAGAACTCCAGGTAGTGCCCTGCAAATGTCAGAAAAAAGGACATTATTCAAACAGGCGGCATAATTAAATGAGCCCTGATGTGCCTTGGTGTGTGTAACCTGGCTAACTTGCAATAAGTTTTTATAGATTTGGGGTACTTGTTTTGATGATGAGGAAGGATATGGCCTGACCCTTAACCTTTTTCGGCAAAGGCCATGAAGGATCTATGTATATTCCTGAATTATTTCATCCTGTTCAGGTAGTAGGAGGCTGTTATAAGTGTGAAGGGTGCCTTGCCTGGGTTGGGCTATGTTATCTACCGTGTTTCCCCGAAAATAAGACAGTGTCTTATATTAATTTTTGCTCCCAAAATTACATTACATTATATTACAGCGAGAGGCAAAACTGGAAGTATGTCTTATTTTCGGGGGATGTCTTACTTTCGGGGAAACAGGGTAACACAGTGTGCCTTGCCTGGGTGGGGTTTGTTATCTGAGACAGGTAATGTAGGAGTTTCCCTGCCATGGGGGAGGGAGGAGCCTCGAGCCCATGAAGAAGGGAGGAGCAAAACAGTCAGTTCCATCTTGGCTGGTCTCCAGGGAGGAGGCCAGGGCCAGGGAGCTCCATCGTGGCTGGTCTCCAGGGAGGGTCAGACTTCTCCTAAAGTCAGGGTTAGGAGAAGATCGGGGGCCCCTCCAAGGTTTTGGAAGTATACCCGATTGGTGGCAGCGATTGGTGACCTCAAGAACCCCAACTGGCAAGGTGGAGGTGTGGGGGGAAAAGGACTTGTTGGTCTGGCATAGAAGAGGCCCAGCCTTTGTACTCAGGAGCATAAGGGCCGGGGGTAAACCCCCTCTTACAGAGGCCATCAAGTGAACGACGTTTAGCTTCTCCCAAGGCTGTGTGAGGGCTGGGGAGGAAAACATGGAGATGGATGGTTCATATTCTGAAATTATTTTAGGCAGGACCTGGGAATGGGATGGCACTAACCCTGTCCTTTTGAAATGCTAAATAAGGGGGACTTGCCATGAGGGCATGAGTCTCCCCTCCCCTTCTCCTACTTTAATGGCTATTTTAAAAAAAAGCAGACTTGATTAATAGATGAACAGCTTGCTAATAGCTCAAAGCGGAGACCCATCAAATCTGTTAACACTTTATAGAGGTCTGTAGCAAAGAGGTGTCTGCCCTTGGCGACTGAGAGTGAGGAACTGACCGCCAGATGCCCTGTGGTGGGCAGAACCAGGAAGGCCACACTCTCCGGAAGCAGAGGTGAGGGATAGGAACAGGAAGTATAAAAGGTGGGCCCTGTAGCTCAGTTGGAGAGCAGCTGCCAAAGGACACAGACACGTTCTCCCCACTGCTGATACAGTAGCCTGTGGAAGACTTTGGTTGTCCTGAGCAGGCCCCTGAGCTACCTGAATGGTCAGACATGTCTGATGCTGAGGAGTTCTGGGACTGCCACTTGCAGGGTAGCCTGGGGTGATAGAGGACAACCCTTGGAAGCAAATACACAGGGGGAAAGTATAGGAAGCAGCCCAGGGGAACCAGACAACTATCTTGAGCAATTTTGTATCATCTGCATCTCAGATGGTAAAGTCCCAGGTGCACTGCGAAGAGTTACAAAAAGATCTCAAAACTGGATGACTGGGCAACAAAATGGCAGATGAAATTCAATGTTGATAATGCAAAGTAATGCACATTGGGAAATATTATCCCAACTCTCTATATAAAATGATGGCTATCAGACATGATGATGCTGGATATAGGAGCTGACTGGTTCTACATGACTGTCCGGAAGAGCTGGTAAGGTGAAAGTGGGGGAAGAGTAGAGGAGGCTGTTTAAAAAGATTTATCAGATCTGAAAACCAGAATTGCCTGGCCCAGACCGGGGTCATCATGACCATTAACCTCACCTCACAGAGGAGGAAAAGGACCTTGGCTGATCTCACCAGGATGAGAGGTGCAGGCAGAGTAGATGGGAGAGCATCAGCTGTCGACTTACCGCAGTGAAGACACGGCAGTAACTAGATCTAAGTATGTCGACTTCAGCTATGTTATTCATGTAGCTGAAGTTGCATAACTTAGATCAATCTCTTCCCTTCTCTCCCACCGCCTGTCCCAGTGTAGACCCAGGCCTAAAATCACTCATCTTCTGGACAGGAAACTTGTATGGGCAGATTTTTGAAAAAATCTTCCACCAGTAGGAGCCACGAGTACTTTGACCATTGTTTAAACCTGTTCTGAGCAGCACCAGTGTTCGTATGGTGGTGGGAGATTTTAACAAAAGCTCTGTGTACACATAGACTAGAAGGAGGAGGAACTTACATGAGTTTAGTGAAATGGATTGATCAAGGGAGCATCTTATGCGTGGGTTCTTACTTTTTAGTGAAGAAGAGTGTTTGTTTATACATATGATTTAGGGGAGTAAATCGGACTTTTAACCCTTTTGGTATTGTCAGCATTGTATTGCAAACCTCCAGTGGTGGGATGTATTAAAGAGTAACTCATGTTTAGTTTGCAGGATGTTAAAGGGTCCCAAAATACCATTTGGACACTGCATAGCAGCATCACGTTGTGAGTCTGTCTTGAGCAATAAGCAGTTAAAGATGACAGTGGCTCTCCTCTGTAATGTTTAAAACTGATGGCCTATATTATGTGTTTGCCTTCCCTGTCTGTCTTTTGGTGACAGATCATGATGAGGGTCCCTCACTCAGAACTCCCAGTGAAAAGGAGAGTTACAGATGTTCACCATCTCTTGCAATAAAACTTCCGTTAAGTGTTTTCTGAGCAGTTGGGTGCGTATCAAGTATTGTCAATCACAGGTGAGGTGCTTGGTATCTCTAAATATAAAACAAGTACATTTTATAATAACCAAACAGAGACCGATAAGATGCATGTACCATCAGAACATCTTTAAAGCTCATGGTTTGATACTTATTTTTCTTTTCAAAGTTTGTCCTATAGGTTCCTAAATCCACTGACCTAGTAAAGTAGGCTGTACTCGGCTTCCCTAAGCCAGAGTAGCATGAAAAGGATGGGTCATTGACAGCTTTTAGTTAATAAAAGATTCCTGCCTCACTTCCCTTCCCTGCTCCCTTGGATATGTAATAGCATGTTCAAATTAGTTTAGGAGTTCAAAAGGCTTTTATGTACATAAGGACCTCAACAACTTATTAAAAGTCAGACTAGAAGGAGTGTTTGCTTAAGAGCCAAATTCATACTTAGTGTATGTCTGCTGTATTCCCTGTAATTACACTATGGATTAATTTGGCCCCACAGACAGTCTTGTAGCTTGTAATAGTCTTATGTTCTGCTTGCTTAACCATAATGGAAATTCTAGCAGAAATCTGATAGGATATTATTTTCTAAGTAAATTTTCAGGAAAAAAATGCTAACTTTTGCAGAGGAATATTTAAAATACTCCCTTCTTGAAATGTTGCTTGATAGTTTCACTTTTAGGGGGTTTCTCTAACTAAAAGAAAGTCCCCACAAACTAAATTTCTCCCATCTCAGACACAGGCCACTTCTGAACTCTCAAAGTAAAGTACAAGAAGTTATTCACATGATCTAACTGACTTCTGCCAAGAAAAGCCATTGGAACAAGGCACAGCTGCTTCTGCAGCAGAGCAGCAAGCTCCTACTCTGACAGCTTGGGTTGCAACTCTCTCTGTCTATCCTCCCTCTTGCACTGTTCTAGCCACTATTAATAGCAATGAGCCAAGAGAATGGAAATGCAAGTTGTCAGAGACCAGAATCGTATAACTTTGCTATAGACAGATACTACCTCAGACCAGTCTCTAGAGGTTTGTCTCTCTCTCCAACAGAAGTTGGTACAATGAAAGACATTGTCTTCCATACCTTGTTGTGCCAATCTCCTGAGATTTATTTTAGAATGAAGCTCACCATTTTTCTGTCAATTCAAAATAGGTGTGAGCAACTTATTGGCTTAAAAAAAAAGACTTGTAATAGTTAACACATCAGCTGTGGCCAGTATTCAGTGTACAATGTCAAGTATTTATTCACCCAAAAGCTCAGAGGAAAAGCCAAATGCATTTGGCTGAAATCCCATGATTAGAGTGGTTTTCTCAGCTAAGAATGGTCAGTCCTTTATTGATGTCACCTAACAGCTAATGATAGTTTTTATGTGGCATCAAGTACTAATATGGTTGTTTAAGGCTATAAATAAAGTAATATTTTTAGCTGAAAAAGCCTTACTCTGAGTTCCTGATGATATTCCTTCTGGAAATGGGATTACATTTGCAATCTAACAAATTAATTAAATCATTGTACCTCACTGATATTTTTCTTCCAGCTTTAAGTAGCTGTAGTAACCTCCTTCCAGGGCCCCTCCCTACAAAGGCACATCTTCCCAGACCCTCCAGTAACCTGATACACCTGGAGTAACTACTATGAGACTTGCATTGAGTTTGATTACTGATAATACTTGCCCATGGGACCATGTTGCATAAAAGTACACTAACATCATTGAACCATGTTTTAACCAAGTAGGACTCTATTCAATTGGGTTCAATAAAATAAATACAATAAAATTGAAAAGCACAGCCAAAATCTAAAATGACCTGGAAAGGATAGAGTTGTAGGAAATAAAATATTTTGTGTTAATAAATGGTAACCACTATACATTTGGAAAGGAAACAAACAGAAACTGTACAGACTGAGCAGGGCAGGTGCAAGGATATTTTGTGCCCTAGGTCAAACTTCCACCTTGCGCCCCGCCCCCCAGTTGGGGGCAATCTAGGCTCAGCCCTGTCCTCTGCAGTTGTGTCCCCCGTCCCCCCCCCCCCCGGAACATGGGCACGGGGCCCTCCAGCGGGACACAGGCACGGACTTTCAGATTTCCTTGGGGGGTGCTCGATCCCCTGCTCCGTCGTAGACCCCACCCCTTCCCCCAATGCCTCACCCCCATCCCACCTCTTCCTGCCCCTGCTCCACTCCCTCCCCCATTGTTGCCCCATATTCAACAGCTGCCTCCCCATAGGGGTGGGGGCATATGAGTGTCACTCCGGGCCCAGCTCCTGGGGCCCCACTGGACTTTCCCCATCCCATGTTACCTGTGGGGGGGCACTTTGTCCTCACACTGAGCCTGCCCTCCTGGCACATTCTGCTGCTCTCCAGGAGCTGCCTGAGAGAGCCTAGCGGGGGAGACAGTGGCTTCCGTTCCCCATCTGTCTCAGCTGCTGGGGACCCCAGCACCTGAACCGGGAGTGGGAGTCACCTCCCCAGCCAGGCTCTCAGGCAACTGCTGCGCAGGACTGCAGAGCAGCGCCTCAGTAGCTGGAAGGAGCTGGTCCTGCTCCTTCCATTCCCCACATCCGGGCCCTGCAACCACTAGGCAACTTGTTCGAGTATTTAACTATCCTGACAGTTAGGAAGCTTTTCCTAATGTCCAACCTAAACCTCCTTTGCTGTAATTTAAACCCATTGCTTCTTGTCCTATCCAGAGATGGAGAACAATTTTCACCCTTTTCCTTATAACAACCTTTTGTGTACTTGAAAACTGTTGTCTTCTCTTCTCCATACTAAACAAACCCTTTTTTTTTTCAACCTTTCCTCATAGATCATGCTTTCTAGACTTTAAATCATTTTTGTTCCCCTCCTCTAGACTTTCTTCAATTTGTCCACATCTTTCCTGAAATATGATGCTCAGAACTGGACACAATACTCCAATTGAGGCCTTATCAGCATGGAGAGGAGTGGAATAATTACTTCTCATGTCTTGTCTACAACAATCCTGCTGATACACTCCAGAAAGATGATGCCTTTTTTTAGCATTGTTACAATGTTGACTCATATTTATGTTGTGATCCACTATGATGCCTAGATCTCTTTGCACAGTACTCCTTCCAAGGGAGTCATTTCCCATGTTGTATGTGTGCAATTGATTGTTCCTTTCTCAGTGGAGTACTGTGCATGTGTCCTTATGGAATTTCATTCTATTTATTTCAGACAATTTATCCAGTTGGTCCAGATCATTTTGAATTTGAATCCTATGTGCAGTGGTTCAAGCATTGGCCTGCTAAACCCAGGGTTATGAGCTAAATGCTTGAGGGGGCCATTTATGGATATGGGGCAAAAAATCTGTTGGATGATTTCATTGGGGATTGGTCCTGCTTTGAGCAGAGGCTTGGACTAGATGATCTCCTGAGGTCCCTTCCACTCCTGATATTCTATGAAAGCCCCTCTGAGCTTAATATTGCCTTCAAACTTTAAGTGTACTCTACATACTATTACCTTAATCATTTATGAAGATATTTCACAAAATTGACCAATATTTGCAGGACTCCACTTGATATGCCCTTCCAGCTTGACTGGGAGCCATTGTTAACTTCTTTCTAGGAATGGTTTTCCAACCAATTATGTACCCATTTATAGCACCTCTATCTAGGCTACATTTCCCTAATTAGTTTGAGATCATGTGAGAGAGTATCAAAAGCCTTACTGAAATCAAGATATACCATGTCTACTGCTTCCCCCAATCCACAAAACTGTTAGGTTACTTTTACATTATTTGTTCCTGATAAATGCATGTTGACTGTTACTTATCACCTTTTCTTCTAGGTGTTTGCAAAGTGTTTGCTTGATTATTTGCTCCATTATCTTTCTAGGTTCTTAAATTGAGCTGACTGATCTGTAAATCCCCAGATTGTCATTATAGATAAGATTGGCACTATATTTGCCCTGTTGTGGTCCTCTGGAATCTTTCTCATCTTACATGAGTTTTCAAAGATAATAGTCAATGGCTCACATATCTCCTCAGTCAACCTCCTGAGTACTCTAAGATGTATTTCATCAAGCCCTGAACACTGATCAAGTTGCACGTGCAGTCACCACCTACGTGGGAGACAAAACAGCCCCAATGCCTTGGTAGAGTGGTCGCTGCACAGGAAGGGGGAGTTGTCTATGGTGGATTAAGGTCATCACAGCCCCGGGCACCTGAGTACAGACGGGGGAGATGGGCATGAGCAGAGGCTGTGGGGAAGTACCAGACGGGTCCCCCAGCTCGTCCTGGGGCTGGGTGCAGAGTGGGACCATCGTTGGCACCAGCAGGGTGACAGGATGGCATAGCCTAGGCTATGCCCCGTGGCAGGGCGAGCCTGAAGGAGGGTCAGGAGTCAGGGTGCCCTATGGCGGGCCAGCCGTGCACACTCTGGAAGCAGCCAGGGAAGGGAAGCATGGGGGCTGGGTACACCTGGGTGGCGCAGGATGTGACAGGCAGAGAGTCGGGCGCGACCGGTCTCCTGCTCCCTCTCGAGGCACTAGGGCGGGGCTCGCGGCAGCCGTTGGCGTGGGGGCTCCACTCCCGCATCTGTTTGCGACGCGCGCTCCCTCAAGCCGCCGCGATTCCCATCCGGTGCCTACGCGGGTAGGTGGCGCCCTATATCACGTCACGATGCGTGGCGGCGCGACCGCCATCTTGTGTTGTTAGGACCGAGGAACTGCTTCGGCTGTGGGAGACTCTCCGTCCGGGATCGCAGGTAATTCACCCCGCTGGTTCTGTCCGGCTCCCCGGGGTGCCGGGTGGTGCCTGAGCCTTTCCCCTTCCCGCCCAGGGCGTGTCTGCTCCGCAGACGCGGCCCTGCTGCGGGAATGTGCATAGGCCGCGTTGGAAGCATCGGCATCGCCCACGGTTACTGCCCAGGGAAAGGCAGCGGGCGTGGGGTCCAGCAGGCAGGGAGGTCCGCGGCCTGGGAGGAGCCGAGGTGGTTTGGACTTGGTTTATAGGACAGAGGCCTTGCCCGGAGTCTCTGCTTTTGGTCTTTTCCCCCCTGGCTTCCAAGGAGACTCCGGTGGCTCTGAGGGGTGGGAGCTCCGTCCAAGCGGCCTCTTGGCAGCAGGTCCTGCCGTGCGGTGGGTGACTGCTGCGGGACCGAAGCCTGTCAGGCAACTGCCGGGTTTCTTGGATTATCCTGGGCCACCTGCGGTTCCTGCTAATTTCCTTCTTACCCAACCTCTTGTGAACCCCCCCCCCCCCCCCCGACGGGACCGTCCCGTGTCCCGGGCGAGCTGCGGGCAGGTTCCCTTCGCACGGAAACCCCTCTCCGCTGAGCATGTCTGGCCATGTCATATTGCAGACCCTAGGAGAGAAGAACTGGTTCAGGACAGGCCGCCTCCTCAGTGAGCGGGGTGTTAAGGGGAATAATCAGGAGCGTGGGACCATGGAGGCCTTAGCAGGCTGAAGAGCCCATTGGTGAGGATCATGTATGTTTCATATTAATCCAAGACAAGTAGTCTCAATGTAAACAAAACACTCCCAGCACTTTCAAGCATTTATAACTGCGGTTTAAATTGAGTCAAGGTTGAGGTCAAGGGGGTCAATACAGATGGACATAGTTGAAATAACCCCCGCCTCCCAACATTCCCTTAGGCCCATAATTTCAACATGATGGACTTGCTTTTTGTTGTTACTTTTGCCATTATTTTTGCTGTCTGTATTTTGTTCTCCTCCCGCGGGCTGCATGTTGTGCAGTAGATCAATGCTGTGGCGATTGATCCACCAGGGACTCTGGTACTCCCACCAGAATGAGAAGTATAAGATAAGTGGAGGTTGACCCAGTGTGGTGTAGACACCACAATAAGTCGACCTAAGGTATGTCGATTCCAGCAATGTTATTCACATAGCTGGAGTTGTGTAACTTAGGTCAACTTAGCCCAGTAGTATAGCCTTTGTCTTAGCTCAGGGGTGGCAAACGTTTTGGCCTGAGGGCCACATCCAGGTTGCAAAATTGTGTGGAGGCCCCAGTAGGGAAGGCTGTGCCTCGCCAAACTGCCTGGTCCTGCCCCCATCTGACCCCCACCCACTTTCTGTCCTCAGAACCCCAACCCATCCAACCCCCCCCCCCCAGTTCTTTGTCCCTTGACCGTGCCCTCCAGAGACCCCCCCCCCCATCCCAAACTGCTGCCCTGGGACCCCACCCCTTATCCAACCCCCCAGCTACTTGTCCCCATGACTGCCCCTTCCTGAGATTCCCCCACCCTAACTGTCCCCCATGACTCCTCCCCCTATCCACACCCCCACTCCCTGACAGACCCCCAGGACTCTCATGGTTAGACTGGCGCTTTATAGCGCAAAAAGCCTCCAGGAGCGCTATAACTCTCTAACCATACACACTGTCAATGCACATTTTGCGCAAAAAGTCTCCCTTTAAAGCGCAACTTGTAAACCTCCTCTCAGAGAGTCATAAGGCTTTTTGCGCTAGCCCTGTAGCATGTTAGTGCCAGTGTAATCAGTCATTATGCAATAAGGGATCTCTGGCACGCCTCTGAGCCATTTAAGGCAATTAGGAAGCCATTTAAGGCATTTGACGTGTTCAGTGTTGTTTTGCAAACAGAATTAGGAATGCGGAAGTTCCTTTACAGAACTCCGCTCTTAACAGAAGCAATTAAGCAGTGAAACTGCTTACCGATGGAGCTGTGTTGAGTGAAATTCAGAGCCTGCTACTTTTCCGTGGAGAGAAATCAGTGACAGCCTGAACTTCTCTCTCCGTACACGTTCCCCGTTCCCCCTCACCCCCTCCTTTGCAAAGCACGTTGCACCCAGCTGAATGCTGGGATAGCTGCCCATCATGCACCACTCCTGGTGCCGCGGCAGCAGCATCAAATGTGGCCACGACATAGCGCTATGGTTATAGCGCGTCCCATATAGCGCAATAGGTAAACGCGCTATAATCCTGTAGTGTAACCTTACCCTCAGGCCTATCCAAGCTCCCCTGTTCCCTAACCCCTCCCACCCCCCGAATCTCTGCCCCATTAAACTGCTCCCTGTTCCCTGACTGCCCCCCGGGACACTCTGCCCCATATCCAAACCCCCCGCTCTCTGTCCCCTTATCATGCTGCTCAGAGAAGTGTGTCTGGCTGCCATGTGGCCTGCTGGAGATAAACGCACTGCCCTGCTCTCACAGGTGCTCTCAGCCCCTCCCCACCCCCCCTTACTATGCTGTTGCAGCGCTGCCCAGAAGTAGCGGCGGGCCAGAGTGCTGCCCGTGGCAGTATGCCTCTGGCGAGGGGGAAGGCGGAGGACAGGCTGGCGGGGAGCCTCCCTGGCTCGGAGCTCAGGGGCTGGACAGGACGATCCTGTGGGCCGGATGTGTCCCGCGGGCTGTAGTTTGCCCACCCCTGCCTTAGTTGATACTGTGGTAATAAGCCTGTGCCCTGTCAGTACGAGCAGGAGAATCCATGAGATTTCATTGCTCTCTATAAATATATCAGAGGGATAAATACCAGGGAGAGGGAGGAATTATTTAAGCTCCGTACCAATGTGGACACAAGAACAAATGGATATAAACTGACCAGCAGGAAGTTTTGACTGGAAAGTAGATAAAGAGTTTCTAACCATCAGTGGAGTGAAATTCTGCAACAGCCTTCCAAGGGGAGCTGTGGGGGCAAAAGACCTATCTGGCTTCAAGACTAAGCTTGATGGGGAGATGGTAGGATGGGGTAGCCGAATTTTGGCAATTAATTGATCTTTGACTGTTAGTGGTAAATATGCCTAATGGCCTGTGATGGGATGTTAGATGGGGTGGAATCTGAGTTACTACAATAATTCTTTCCTGGGTGCCTGGCTGGTGAGTCTTGCCCACATGCTCAGGGTTTAGCTGATCTCTCCATATTTGGGGTCAGGAAGGCATTTTCCTCCAGGGCAGATTGGCAGATAGAGGCCATGGGGTTTCCTCTGCAGCATAGGGCATGATTCACTTACTGGAGGATTCTCTGCACCTTGAAGTCTTTAAATCCTGATTTGAGGACTTCAATATTTCAGACCTAGGTTACGGGTTTATTACATGAATGGGTGGGTGAGATTCTGTGGCCTACATTGTGCAGGAGGTCAGACTAGATCAGGGGTCGGCAGCCTTTCAGAAGTGATATGCTGTGTCTTCATTTATTCATTCTTATTCAAGGTTTTGTGTGCCAATAATACATTTGAATATTTTCAGAAGGTCTCTTTCTATATGTCTATAATAGATAACTATTATTGTATGTAAAGTAAAGTTTTTAAAATGTTTAAGAAGCTTAATTTAAAATTAAATTAAAATGCAGAGCCCCCCAGACGGGTGGCCAGGACCCTGGCAATGTGAGGTGCCACTGAAAATCAGTTTGTGTGCTGCCTTTGGCACACGTACCATAGGTTGCATACCCTTGGAGTAGATGACCATAATGGTCTCTTCTGACCTTAAAGTTTGAGTCTATGAATAGTGGGAGAACTAAAAAAAAAGTAGCAAACACCCTGACCCAGTGAGATAATTGGTTCAGAGCTCTTGTCACAGAATGGATTCTTCATTAAGCATGGACAAAATGCAAGATTCTGCTTCTTGGTTAACTGTATTAAATAGGTCAGAAATAGGGGTACCATCAACCAAAGTGGTACGTTACAGTGAAAATTTATAGCAGTCGTAGATAGCAAAACTTGACAGCTTGTTGACTCCACTGCTGTCTGAAGACTTAATATATCTTTTCAGTTCTCTGACAAAGTTGTAAAATATTTTTTAGTGATTTCAGGAGCTGGACAGGGGTCCCATGTCATCTGGTCATGTGGATATGCTTACACAAAGATTACATCCTCTGTCACCAGGTTTGCTGCAGAGTCTTTTTTGAACTGTTTTCCAGTGTCTCTGTTTTCAGCTAATATAGATAATTAAAATATATATATATTGGATTTTGATTTACTACTCATCTTTTGAAATTGAATTGACACCTGTGTAATGCATCAATACAATAATTTCTCAAATACCTTGAACATCTCTTCTTTTCTCCAATAAAATTGTGTCCAGCAAATGGGTTAAAAGTATACTGAAAAATTCCTTTTCCCTCTGAAATGTACAATAAATTTAAAGTGAAAACAGCTTGAAAAATCAACCTTTTCTATGATGACCAATACAAGGTTTTAGTTAAAAGTAAATACTACTATAACTGAAAAGGTGGTGTAGAGCTCTTTCTCCCCCCCCCCCTTTTTCCTTTGTGTATAGTCAATTTCACTATTTTCCCCTGTATAGTCAATCATCTTGTTTTCTGAAAAGTCTGGGACACCAACTGGAATAGAAGAATCTGTGTACACACGTTTTTAAGGGAAATTTTAAGGAAAACAGTGCCACGCCTTCCAAAGACTTAATATTTAAAAGGTCCTCTGTCAGGAACTGAAATTTTTTAAAGTTAAAAATTAAAACCAGTCAAGTTGAATAATGCCGTTTAAATTTATGAATATTATAAAGAAGCAAATGAAGATTTCTGTTTGGGATGAACTGTAGAATTGAGAGATGACTGATAGCCCACATGCATATTATCCACATTTGATCTGGTGTGTTAACTGGATGGACTTTTTGCTAGTCTAAGATTTGCCAAATGATATTTGCAGTGTACTAAAACACACAAGGAAAAATCAGTTTGACTGACTAAAGGAACGTCTACACTACAAGCACTGCTACAGATCATCCTCTTACTACAGCAACAAAAGAGATATTTCTCTGTTGCTGTATTAGTAGATCCATCCTGTCAAGAAGCAGTAGTTAGGTCAGTGGAAGAATTCTTCTGACAATCTTGTTGCATTTACAGTGGGGGTTAGATCAACATAACTGTATTGCACATAACATGACATTTTTCACAGTCCTGAGTGATGTTAGTAGGCTGAGTTAAGTTTTAACTGTAGACGTGGCCTTAGTTAAAAGTGATCTTCAAAGGTGAGTTGATTAGAGACTCTGGCTGCAACATCTTATTTCTTATTTTTCTTCTTTAATGTGTTGAGGCCTGAAATTCTCCTTAGATTTTCTGCTTGTGTTTGACATTTGAAATATCAAAAATATTAAACGTTATTTTCCTTTCTTTTACTAGACTTCTCTTTGGAAGTCCAAATAACTGATACAGGAGTCCCCTGTGTCTCTTCCCCTCCCTCCCACCCCAATAATTGAAATGTTTCAAAAAGATCTTGTCTCCAAAGTATTCCTTCAGGTAGTTGTTGAATAGCTGTTAACAGTCCCATGATTTTTAAACAGTCTGATTTAAAAATTAATTTTCATCTCAGTTCAGAATTCTATTCCTTGGCTTTTGTGATGTCATGCTCATACTAGCTTTCCAGTACTCCTGTTCAAGGAAATATTGGGATAAATTATACATAAATCTTAAATGTAAAACAATCAGGACAAAAAGCTTAGACAAGGATTTTAAAGTTTGCTTTTGGGCTATACTTAAAGGAAATAGGTTGTAACCAAAAATATTTAGTAGTGATGTATATGTGAACAGTGTGCCCTCTTGTGGTTGGCTGCATATTAAAAAGAATGTAGGGTCCTGCTATACTACTTTTCTGTAACTCACTTTATTAGTTCCAGTAGTAATGGTGGGGTGTGAAGATAAAGGATCAGAATCTCACTCCCAGCTTTACAAGTTTGGGTGTCTGTTAGTTATTTAGTTTGCAGCGGTGGGTTCATTACAGAATATCCATCTGTCTTTTTCAAAATATGAAGAAACTTTGTCATGCTGTTTTTGAATTATAGGTAGCCAAACCTTCCCTGAACTTGGAACCCACTTAGCAGTAACTCCTTTTTTTATGGTGATAAGTAGGGAGCTATTGTAAATCCTACGTTCATATTGCTTATACTTTTGCACAGAAAGTATTTTTATATTACTTCACTCAAGTACTTCTGAGGGGTTTTTGGAGCATTTGAAATCAAGTGATGCAAACACTTAAATTATGGATGCTTTTAAAAGGAACTGCCTTAATTTAAAATTTAAATACAGTTTAAATTATTTAAAGTACTTATTTGCAGAAATCCACCTTAATGTTTGATTTAGCTGCTTATGATGTTTGAGCAGCATTATAAAAGTCTGGCTATCTGGATAGTTATGTTGCCCCCATAACTGTACAACTGATTATCTGTCTTTTACTGGAATCATGCTTACAATAGCTCTGGGAGGCAGAGAGAGTACCATTATCCCAATGTTACACACGATGAACTGGGACACAGAGAGGCTGTGATTTACTCAAGCTTATACAGGAAGTTTTTGATAATGGAGCAAGGAATTCAGTACTAGGGAAGAGCCTTAATCTCTGGACCATCCTTTCTCCATAGTTCATAACCTTTGTAGGGCAATGTGCTTTAGAGGGAACCAAGGACCCCCACACAGCTCCTAAGATCAGCACTGCATATGGAGTATGGAGAGTTGGGGATCTTGCGGAGCTATTCAAAGCCATCATGGTGTTTTGAGGCTTTTTGTTGTAAAAGTGCATTACTAAAATCAAGTTAAGGTTGCTACAGTGTATGTATGTATGCATGCCAAGGAGGGTTACAGTTTATTACCATATTTTTAAATGATTGGGGGGAGGGTATGTTAAACAGTTTATGAAGGTAATTAAATATACAAAGATATTCACCATTCAGACAATATTTTAAGTGTACCTATTTAAAACATCAGATTGTATATTCTAAAATCCTTTCAAGGTGACTAAATTTGAAATATTTTATGTTTTATAAAATGACTTCAATATAATTTCGGGTGTACTTCTCTGAGTTCCCCTGTCAATTTTTGTTAGTGCTTTACAACCAGATAATTCTGTTTTTAAAATGTATTTTTCTCCCTGAGCTGTGCCAAAAACCTACACAAACATGCAAAACTAATTATAATAAAAACATTCGATTTGACTATATGGAAAGGCTGTCAAATACACCAAATAAACAGTTGAAGCAGACTATACATAAATGTAATAAAACTGGAAATCAAGACTTTTTTCTGCTGTTTAAACATGTAACTTTTTTTAAATAGGCAAAATTTATTTCACTCTTGTGACATTTTTTTAGTTCATGATTTGATCTTTTAACCCTCTTCTCATATCATCCAACAGGGAAATGATTGTGTCATAGAACCAAACCACAACTTGAAATGCTGCTTGAATAACTGACTGCAAATGAAAATGTTATACATTGTATAGATCTGCTGATTCCTCTTTCTCTTGTGTAGTAAATAATATTTGAATGGACTGATTTTTTTGGTCTAAATGTGTAAAGTGACTTTAGATTAAGGTAGATGTGTGTTCGGTATATGGAAGATAGTAAGCCTCTCTAGGGGGGATAAATCAAGACCACATAAGAATTCTATTATATTGGGAGTATAGATGGGTTTTCTGCCACATGGCAGAGAAGATGTTTCTGGACTGTGTGAAAACTAACGGGATATGTTCTGGAGTCATGACCTACTTATGGTTGGGTAGTTGGAATGGGATAAGGTTGAGCTTCTGGTTTATATGTGAGATGTAAGAGGTGAGATGATGAGGCATGGCTACACTTGCAAATGTAGAGCGCTTTAAGTTAAACCAGCCTTTGGAGAGTGCAGTAGAGAAAGCGCTGCAGTGTGTCCACATTAACAGCCGCAAGTGCAGTGGCGTGACCATATTTGCGGCGTTGGGAGCGGTGCTCTGTGGAATAGCTGTCTATAATGCACCTTTTCCCATTCTGGCGCTGTGGTTTGTGGGAAAGGGGCAAGGGGTGCGGGGCATTCTGGGTCCTGTCCCAACGCCCAGTGATGCATTGGTTCGCATCCCAGAAATTCCTGTGCTGCTGTCTACATTTGGCTCCATCTTTCAACGTTTTTTGTGCAGTGCGCTCGGTCTTCCCTTTTGGTCTGCTGAGGAACATGCTAATGAGTCTCACCAGCACATCCCGTTTGGCAGTCAAGTTACTCCTTAAGATCCAAACTGACAGAGAGGACTCAGATATTGACTTACATAATGCATACGACATGAGATTGCAGTGACATTCACGGACGTGCTCACCACCGTGTAATGCTGCTTTTGGGCTCAGGAAACAAGTGCTAAGTGGTGGGATCACATCATCATGCAAGTCTGGGATGACGAGCAGCGGCTGCAGAACTTTGGGATGAGAAAAGTCACTTCTATCGGAGGAACTCGCCCCCACCCTGCGGTGCAAGGACACAAGATTGAGAGCTGTCCTGATGATGGAAAAGCAGGTGGCTATTGCAATCTGGAAGCTGAAACTCAGACAGCTACCGATTGGTCGCTAACTAGTTTGGAGTGGGAAAGTTGACCGTTGGAATCGTGTTGATGCAAGTTTGCAGGGCCATTAATCGCCTCCTGCTCAGAAGAACCATGACTCTGGGCAATGTGGATGATATTGTGGCTGGCTTTGCACAAATGGGTTTCCATAACTGCGGAGGGGTGATAGATGGGACTTCTATTCCAATTCTGGCACCAGCCCACCTAGTCTCTGAATATGTTAATCGGAAGGGGTATTTCTCTATGGTTCTCCAGGCACTTTTGTATTACTGTGGGTGTTTCGTTGACATTAATGCAGTCTCAGCCACGGCACCCAGCTCCTGGGGCCGGGTCTCAGCGCCCGACTCCCGGGACCGGGTCTCAGCTGCGGCACCCCATGGGTGGTGTCTCTCACACCCTGGAGTGCGTCCACCCCAGTTTGCAGACCACTGCGCTAGACCCAAAGTTTCCCCTTGAAATACACAT
Organism: Sternotherus odoratus; assembly: GCA_032164245.1. Classification (NCBI taxonomy): domain Eukaryota; kingdom Metazoa; phylum Chordata; order Testudines; family Kinosternidae; genus Sternotherus; species Sternotherus odoratus. The sequence continues at coordinate 39,561,472 of JAVMKO010000009.1, read as the reverse complement.
CTTGTATTGCTGAGTGGTGGTGACAAACAGTCTCTCTGGGGACCTGAGTTTTGAACCGTCCTTATGAAGAAATGTAAATTTCTTGTTCGTCCTTTTCCCCATCAAGCTGAAGGCTTAAGTAGGTTGATAGTCCATTAATAGGCCTAGTTGGGGTGCCAGCATGACTTTGTCTCCGAAAACTAGTTTGGGCCTGCTTTTCTAAGTTGGAATATGTTGTATGGTAAAGTCTTGTAATTTTACATACAATGTTGATGTACACATTTTACCAGGATACTAATCAGCAGATGGCGTTTCGTCTGGTACACTGTATTACTATTAGTCTCTGGGTCTTCAGATATTTGGCTAATACTTTAGATCCAATATCTTAAACTATTTTGGCCAATTACAAAAGCACAAAAAGGTAACATTGTCAGACCACAAAGTTGCATGATTTTGATTTTTTTAACCCACTTAGCTATGATGTGGGTTTTTCAGCTGGTGTGTCACAAACCACTAAAGAAGATGAATGCTTTGTACCATTTGAAACTAGATGATATAAAATGGGTATCAGAGTCCACATAATCTGTGGCCTGCATGACAGCCATGTTCAGGATCTGTTTTCATTTACAAAAACATCAATAGTTTTTATAGTTGTGAAGGAGCCCATCCAAATGTGAACTGAAATATAAATGTACACAGCAGTGCCTACCTGAGTCTACAGACAGCCTGGTATAATAGCTCTGAGGAATGTGGATTGCTCTGTTCCTAAATCATATAGAGCACTAACTGTAAAAACCCAGTGATGACACTACAATGGTAACATTATTATAATACACAGTAACTACTGTTGGTGATGGTGATTCACATGGGTAGCAATACCTCTATATTTTCCATTAGGATACCTTGACTTTAGTTGCTTATAACTTTGCTAAAACTTAAGAAAAAAATCAGCCACAATGGTTTGTTGAATGTCAGCCTAAAGCAGATTTCTTTTGAAAATTTCAGCTAAAACACTTCAGCCATTTCTGAGAATCATGGTAGGTAAACAATATGTTTTGCCCATGTTTAAAAAAAGATCTTACAGCCATTTAAGTGAGAAGCTCAGGTGTGTCTATCTGAAGAAAGGGCTTAACATTTGATAGGATGTTCTTCTGTCCCTGTGAAAATTTAACCAAACTGGTCCACATTGAGGGGAGAAGATAGGAACAGGGAGTATGAGCAGAAGGGGACTGGCTGGGGGTGAGTGGGACAAAGCAGAACTGCTAGAGTGTATTCTATACAGAACCTGAAATTGAACCTGTTCTTCCCAACTCTCGACATTCTGTTGCTGTCTAGCAAATAGCCTGTGAGACACCCTGTCATCTCCCTTCTAGGGCATGTCCACATAGAAAATAGTAGCAGCCTTCTGCTACCAAATATTCCCTTCACTCAAGTGGTAGAGAAATGGGCTGTGGATCTGAAAATGATGGTTCCACATGACACTTTTTTGATTATTTTTTTCAATTTAAGTTTTTAAAAGACTCAGGCAATTACATTCACTGCAGGAAGTGAAAGAATGGTTGTCTTGTTAAGGTATTTGAATGCTGTCTTGGAGAATTGGATTTTATCCCTTTCTGTGCCACAGAGTTCCTATGTGATGTTGGGCAGGTCACATAAACCAGAGTTCCACAGGTGACCACTGTGTGATACCAATTTTCTGGATAACCAGCTAGAGACATTTGTAGTTTAATGTGCAGAACACTCCAAATTGTAAGGTCAGTGGGACCTGGCCTCTGACCATAACATTTGCTTATTTCTCCTTGGCCACACAGCAGCCTGTATGTGTTGTAGGATCAGCAGTGATCTGTATCCTATATATACCTGTATGCTCAAAAGTCTGTTACACTGTTTCCCCTCCCCCCTCCCCTTGTCTCCTCTCCCTCTTTGAATACCTTTGAAGTGGCTTTTCCCCACCCCTCTCTTCTGGAGTGCTTGGGAGATGAATGGGCTGTTTAAACAGCTAGAAGACGTAAGGGTATGGTTAGACTGGCGCTTTGCACCGCCAAAACCCTCCTTTAGCGCTATAATTTTCCTACCGAACACACTTCAAAGGGAGATTTAGCGCAATGACTCCCCTTTTACAGCGCAAGTGTTAAACCTCCTTTTCGAGAGGGATAAGCCTTTTTGCGCTAACGTTGTAGCGCAAGGGTAGGAATGTGGACACCCATCGGATCTCTTGCATGCCTCCAAGCCATGGAAAGCTATCAGCAACCCATTGAGGGCCATCAGCAAGCCATTAAAGACAATGAACTTGCCATGTAAGGCAAATGACTTGAGGTTTTGTTTTTATAAAGGTGGAAGTAGCTTTGCAGTTTCTCTCTAACAACTCACACAGCAAATAACCAGTGAAAATGCTTGCAGAGGGAGCTGTGTGTCTGAAATAGACAGCCTGTCAGTTTTCGCTAAGGAAAAGTAACTGACAGCCAGATCTCATCTCCCTGTGAACAACTTCCCAGTTCCCCCTCGCCCCCCTCCTTTGCAAAACACGTTGCACCCAGCTGAATGCTGGGATACTTGCCCTATCCCGCAACTACTACTGCCAGCAGAAGCACCACAAATGTAGCCATTATTTTGCGCTACAAGGTTTCAATTTGTACAGTCTCTAGCGCGATACCAATAGCGCTACATTGGGAAGCGCTACAAATAAACATGCTACAATCTTCAGTCTAGCCATACCCTAAGAGCTCCAATGGTAGACAAGGTGTCTGGGACTCTAATTGGGCTGCGATCACACACCCAAAGCATGGACACTGCATGGCCCCTCCCTGGGGGAGTGTGACCAACCAGAGGTAGCCGAGTCATCTGTAGTCACAGGGAAGGAGCTGGTCCTTAAAAGGGGAAGGTGCCATGTGCCCTCTCTCTCGCTCTCTCAAGCTTGTACCTCCCAAGAAGGCCCTTTACCCGGACCAACTGAGTTGCATTCCATCTGCCTTGGGAAGATTTACCCTCATCAGACCATCCATTGCTGCACTGTGGGACACTTACTCTACAAGATCCTGACACCTGCAGTTCAGTGCTTGTCCTGGGAGTGTGAGTGTGACCTTAACCCTCCTTCCTCTTGCCCCCCCTTCTTTGGAACTTAGTGTAATAAATGTGCTGCTTTCTGCCAAATTCTGGTGGGTCATTAATCCTCCTTGAGCTTAGTAGCTGGCCCAAATTTTGGGTAACAGTATGTATGTCATTGCCTTTGCTCACCTTCACCTTCTCTGCCTATGGATGTGGCTCCTGAGAGTCTACTCACCTCCCCATGGCATGCTATAAACCAGAGTTTCTCAAACTGGGGGTTGCTGAGCGCTCCCCGGGGGGTTGTGACCTCCTGCCGCCACAACTCGTGGCGGTGGGGCTGGGGGGCCGGCGCGCAGCCGGCAGCCCGCCTGCTGCGGGGACGGGGGCTCTGGGTGCAGCTGGCCAGCCGCATCGGGGGTGGGGTGGTGGGTGTTGCGCCGCAGCCGCCTGCCCGCGGTGGGGACGGGGTTGTGCTGCGGCCGGCTTGCTGTGGCTGGCCGGCCGGCTGCGGCGGGGACCGGGGGGGGGGCGAGGTTTGCGCTGTGGCCGGCTGCTGGACCGGAGGGGTCGTGGCGCGCCGAAGGCGAAGGAAATGGGGTCGCGGTCTCAATAAGTTTGAGAGCGGCTGCTATAAACCATATGCTGACTCCCTTCCTCCCCTCCCCTGCCCCAGATGCTCTTTCCTGCAGCAGGTCTGTGTAGGGATCCCCTTCCTCCCATTCCACGGACAGGTGATCATACAGATGCATCCCTTGCAGAATGGGGAGTGCATGTGGGAGACTGGTTGATGCAAGTGACAAGGACCCCTCGGGAATCCAGATCGATATTCTGGAACTCCTGACAATACAGAGAATGTGTCAAGCATTTCTTCCATCCATTGGCTCCCATCATGTTTTCATCGTGTTGGACAACACCACCACGTTTTATTACATCCAGAAACAAGATAAGAGGTTGATTGCTGTGTGTGCCGAGGTGGTTGATCTTTGGAATTGGTACATTGCCCACAAGATCCTGTTGTTGGCAGCCTATCCTCTGGGTACTCGGAATATGATTGCAGACTCTGGCTAGTAATCTTCTGCTGAGAATCAGGAGTGGGCACTCCACAACGCTGTAGTAAGTGGCATTTTGAACCCATGGGGGACTCCAACCAGAGACCTCTCTGCCTCCAGCAACAAATGCAGCACATACTGCTCTAGGGTAGTGGTTTTCAAACTTTTTTCTGGTGACCCGATTGAAGAAAATTGTTGATGCTCACGATGCAATGGAGCTGGGGCAGAGGGTTGGGTTGTAGGGGTGAGGGCTGTGGGGTGGGGCTGGGAATGAGGGGTTCAGGGTGTGGGAGGGGGCTTTGGGCTGGTGTAGTGGGTTGGAGTGTGGGAAGGGGTCAGGGCTCTGGGCAGAGGGTGCAGGTTCTGAGGATGGAGATGAGGGGTTTGGGGTGTAGGAGAGGACTCCAGGTTTGGGGGGGCTTAGGTCTGAGGCAGGGGACTGGGGTGCAGAAGCAGATCAGAGCTCTGGGCTGTGGGTGTGGGCTCTGAGGAGTGACTAGGGATGAGGGGGTTGGGGTGCAGAAAAGGGCTTGAGGTTGGGGGGGGGGGCTCAAGGCTGGGGATTAGGGTGTGGTCTTACTTCTGGTGGCTCCCTGTCAGCAGCGTAGCCGGGGTTCAGGGACAGGCTTCCCGCCTGTCTTGGCACCGCAGACTGCACTGCACTCTGGAAGTGGCTAACAGCAGGTCTGGCTCCTAGGCAGAGGTGCGAGGCTCTTGCCTGCAGCCACCCCCACCTCCCATTGGCCAATGGGAGTGTGGAGCTGATTCTTCGGTTGGGGCAGCGTGTGGAGCCTTGTGATCCCCCGCCTATGAGCTGGACCTGCTGCTGGCCACTTCCGGGTAGGGACTACTAGTTTTACTGGCTGGTCGCTAGGATCTCTGGGTGCTGAGCAAGGCAATCCAGTGCCTTGCATTCCACAACCTGCATTTTGAAAACCACTGCTTTAGAGGATATTTGTATCCACTCCCAAGGCGATACACTCATACTGTGCTGGTCGAACCACGTCAACTATACCTTCCCCCTTCTACCACTCCTGTCCACAAGTACTCCACAAGATCAGGCAGGAGTAAGGCGTAGTCATTCTGATCACCCCATTCTGGCCAAGACAGTTCTGGTTTCCCAGCCTACTCTGTATGTTAGTCTGTCCACCACTTTCCATCTCTAGTTTCTCCAGTCTGCTAACTCAGTAGCACAATCAGACATCCTGATCCCTAGATGATTCACCCCAGTGCATGGTATTTGGATGGGCATCTTCTCTAGAATGAGAATGTTTATTGGAAGTGCAAGACATCCTCTTGAGCAGCAGGAAAGAGTCTACTAGGTATTCCTACTTGGCCAAGTGGAAACGCTTTGCCTCCTGGACCCAACAGAAAGGGCTTTCCCCAGAGGAAGTAAAGTTTCATTTTCTTTCGAATTACCTCCTGTTCTTGAAGACGTCAGGGCTCACCCTCAACTTTCTCAAGGTCTGCATAGCAGTAGTCAGCGCCTTCCGTCCCCCTGTGGAAGGACAGTCTATTTACACATCCATTGACGACTAGGTTTTGGAAAGATCTCCTCAGAACTTCCTACCCAAACAACGTATTGCTCCCCAATGGGACCTCAGCCTCATTCTTGTGGCACTAATGAAACAGCACTTTGAACTGCTGGCTTCATGCTCCATGTCCCTCTTTTCCTTCCTTGTGGCTATCACTTCAGCGAGAATGGTAGGTGAACTTGGAGTCATGATGGCAGACCCCTTCACCACTTTTCATAAGGATAAAGTCTCTGTGGCTACATCGCAAGTTTCTGCAAAAGGTCATATCCCAGTTTCATTTCAACCAATCTATATGCTTTACCTGCTTTTCAAAGCCACACATGTCGGCAGAGGAACAATGACTTTGGTCCCTTGATGCCTGCCAGGCCTTGGCCTTGTACCTGTAGAGGAGAAGACCTCTCAGGTGGTCTCCTAGATTGTTTATCACAGTAGTTGAGAGAGTTAAGGGGCAAGCAGTCTCCACACAAAGAATCTCGAAAAAGATTGTATTGCACCCAAACATCCATCAGTTGTTTGGGCTGTCTCCATGCTTTGGGGTGAGATCCTGTTGCACATGAGCCCAGGTGTCAACTATGGCCACCCTCCATGATGTACCACTTTGAGACACATGTAGGGCAGCCACATGAAGTTCTGTATATACCTTTGCTGCACGTTCTGCCTTGGTGCAGAACTCTGCAATGGATGCCTCATTCAGTGTGGCTGTCCTCCACTCAACATTCCATCCTCATTCTTGTACCTTCTTCCGAATTAGGATTGCTTGTTAATCACCCATGGTGGAGTAAAGTAGGAACGATCAGAGAAGAGGAGGATGTTCCTTATCTGTAACTGGAGATTCTTTGAGATCCATGGTCCCTATCTGTATTTCACGTCCCACCCTCATCCTCTTCTGTGGATCTGTTCCATTTGCGATGGAGAAGGAACTGGAGATGCAGTCTCTCCGCCCTGCTGTTTATCACCTCAGATGAAACCATGAGATGGGGCAAGAGGTGATACACGAACCAAAAGACACTACAGTAAAACCTCCATTTAACGGACTAATTCGGGCGAGGGGGTGTCCGTTAAATCAAAAAGTCCGTTATTTAATAATAATTAAAAAATGAGCTGTTGGAGCAGCAGCCCGCCCGCCACAGGGTCGGGGCGGCAGCTCCGCAGCCCGCCCGCTGCCGGGACCCGGGCACTGGCTGCCGGGAGCCGTCAGCCAGCCCGCCCGGGCACCGGCTGCTGGGAGCCGGGCGGCAGCCGGCAGCCAGCCTGCCAGAAATGGATCAGGAATGCATCAGACTTGCTCAGAAATTTTGTCCGTTGCATCCGAAGTCCGTTAAATTGAGGTCCGTTAAATCGAGGGTTTACTGTACTACTCTCTGCTCCTGCAATGCATGGCATGCATGTGTAAACCTCAGATAGGGACCACACACCTTGAAGAGCCTCCAGTTACAGGTAAGTAACCTCCCCCCCCCCTTTTTGTTTTTGTTTTTTTTGTTGCTATTGTAAGTAATAGAACATTTTCAATTAAATATTCTGGCACTTACCCAGGAAGTCTTGCTGTTTGCCATGGATAAGTGGCTGGATTTTTCAAGATCTGTAATTTATGGTAATTTATAAATTGTATAGCTGTGACTTCATTAATCAAACTTTTACTCCTGCAGAGGAGAACAGTAGTGGTTGCCAAGCAGGTATTTGCTGGTGTGTTCAGATGTTTTTTTATTGCTTATTAATATCAAAAGAGACGGTACAAATTGCCTTGTTTCTTCCTTTGCCCATGATCAAATTAGGGGTGCTGGAAGTGGTGTCTGGGACCAAATAGCCTCTTATCTAAAGTACTTGTAGCTCAGATTTAATTTCATTATGGAGGTTAGGTTCGCTAGTAGAACCTACTTAATCAGTTAACCCTTCTAGCATTTCTTATGGTTGGGTTGTCCAGCTGCAGTCTATGTTTGTGTGTTGAGGGGACAATAATTTTATGAAGAAAAAATTTATTCTGTATCTTCATGATATTCTTCATTTGTGCTTTATTTATTTTATGTATGTATTTATTTATTTATTTTTAGGTTAACACTTTTTTTAAAGAGTAGAAGAAAAGAAGAAAATGGCAGCAGAAACTCAGACACTTAACTTTGGGCCTGAATGGTGAGTCTTTTCTGTTTTGTCAGAGTCTGGGACCTTGTTCTGAAAACTAGGAAGGCTTTATGGACATGTATATTTGGGATGAGGAAGAGGCTGAATGGGTTATAAAACTGGATTGGATACAGTGTCTGTTCATCACTTACTCAAATCTAGTTCTGGTCTATAGTGACTAAAAGTAATCTTCATCATATGACTACTTAGTGCTCTGTGTGAAAGGAATTAGAGGTTTCATGTCATTGTAATAACTCACACATACACATTAGACTCTCTGGAATGTCCAAGGACTGAACAAGAAAGGTAAAGAACTATCTTGATGATCGAGATGGTTGATCCTTGTTATATGAGGCATATTGGTGAGGAAATTAGCATTTGCACTACTCATGATGGACTTGTTCTACAGATACATAAGCTTTCTGTTTTCAGTTTTGAAAATGAAAACTTCTAAGGTGGAGTGTCTGAGAAATTTGTACCCTTTGTCCCTCTCACAACATTCACAGTATTTATTCATAAGTAAAATACCTGTGTTAAGAGTGGGCTTCCACGCATTCATTGTTGGAATGTTGCATCATATTGCAGTGATTGTTTGTTTGGGAGTCTTATTACAATACCCATCCAATGTGCTTTGTCCTTAACCTGATAAAGACTATTCTAGAGGTGTGATGGTAGATCAGTATTTCCCCCCCCCCCCCCACTTATTCAGTGTTGACCTCTCTGCTAAACCATATACAAAGATACCAATTGATGTTGTTTCAAAAGAACTAACATGATCCTTGGATGGATAAATTGTGGGGGTGGCATACAAGAGATACTACCACTGCTTAGGTAGTGTGAGACCACTACTGAACAAATGCAACTATTTTTGTGGCCATACTTTAAAAAGGATGTACAACAATTAATTGGAGAGGGTTCAGGAAAGAACTACAGGATGATTTGTCTGGAAAATGTCTTGAAAATGTGAGATTTAAGATTAATCTCAATCTATTCATTTAACGAAAGAGAAGGTTGAGAGGTTATCTTGATCACTGAGTGTACCAATACAGGGAAAAAATATAGTACATGGTTGTTTAATCTAGCAGTCCAATCATAATTAGATCCACAGTGGTAGGAAGCCAAAGCTAGAAAAGTAAGCCACAAATTTTTAATAGTGAAGGTAATTAAATATTGAAACAATTTACGAAGGGATGTGGCAGACTATCCCTCCATCACTTGAAGTCTTAAATGAAGACTGGATGTCTTTTTAATGGATTTTTTCGAGTTCAGCCATGAATTATTGGGCTTGATGCAGGAATTACAGTGTGAAGTTTTAAGCCCTGTTTTATGTTGGTCAGACTAGATGATGATGGCCCTTTGTGGCCTTAAAGTCTAGGAATCTCAACTTGTTGTTAGACTCATTTGTCAGTTCATTTCTCAGATAATGACAGTTGTTTACATTCAAAGTGGCTTAGATTTGAAAAGGTCTTCTACAAGTGAAGCACTACAGAGTCATCCAATCCCTGTGGTATGGAATATAGTGGTGTTCTGATATAAAAGTGGCACTAAAGAAGTTGCCATAGGAAGGTGCCAAACTAAAATATAAAAGCTGCGTTACAAGTGATCCACAAGCTGACTTTAAAGAATTCCCTTAACTGTACAGATATGTACAGAACACCTAAATTACCAAGTGAAAGATGATCTTTGAGTCAATTTTTAAACACCTTTTTCTTGTGGTGTCCAGAACTGCTTTCATTGCTGGTTCCCCTTGTGATACACACTATTGTTCAAACGGAGCATATGAAAATAGGCTGCGCTCAGATTGTTAACATACACAGTTGCTTATGACATCCGACCATGAAGGAAATTTGGGTAAAAGTGATCATGAAATGCTAGATTTCATGAATCTAAGGAAAGGAAGGAGTGAGAGCAGAGAATAAGGACAATTAATTTCAAAAAGCACAATTTAACTAACTTAGAGAACTGGTAGTAAGATCCTATAGGAAGAAAATCTAAGGGATAAAGGAGTTCAGGAGAGCTGACCATTTTGCAAGGAGACAATGTTAAATGCACCACTGCCAATTATCCGAGTGCAAAGTAAAGATGTCTAGACTAGTAAGAGGCCACTATGGCTCCATCAGGAGCTCTTTAATGACCTGAAATTCAGAAAGTGAAAACATGGACAGATTGCTAAACAGGTGTACAAAAGAATAGCACAAGCGTATAGGAATAAAACCAGAAAAGTCAAGGAACAAAGTGAGTTAAACCTACCAAGGGATATAAAAGACAATACAGAGAGGTTCTTTAAATCCATTAGGAGCAGTGTTCCCTCTAATTTTTTACATCGATGTGCAGATGTACATCTATGTGCACAGAGTTAGCGTGATGTGACACACATCACTTTCATATTGGTGCACATAACAAAATTCATGTTGTGGGGGTGGGGCCAAGGGGTTTGGAGTGTGGGAGGGGTGAGGGCTCTGGCTGGGGATGTGGCCTCTGGGGTGGGGCTTGGGATGAGAGGTGCGGGAGGGAGTTCAGGATTGGGGCAGAGGGTTGGGGACCAGGTGTGGGGGATGAGGGCTCTGGCTGAAGGTGTGGGGGATGAGGGCTTTGGGGTACAGGCTGCCCGGGGTCTGCAGTGGGGAGAGAATACTTTCCCCTAGCCCTCTCGCCACAGCAGCTTAGGGGCAGGGGAGAGGCGCCTTGCTGGGGCAAATGGGGAGAGGCTTAATAGTGGCTGTGCAGTTGAGAGCAAATTTAGATTAGGAGCAAGAGAGAGACAATGGAAAGTGTCAGTGCTTTACTTACTGTGGAAGAAGAGCTAATTGATGACATTAAGAAGGTTGAGGTGTTTAATGCCTATTTTGCTTCAGTTTTCAATAAAAAGTTGAATGATAACCATATACTCAACACAATACAGTAAAAACGTTGTTGTCTGACGTGTTGGAGGAATGGGGAGTGCCAATAAGTCTCAAATTCCTGTTCACTAAGAGGGAGGGAGTTTGTGTGTGAGAAGGGGGCTCGGGGCAGGGTGTTCCCGCAGCTCCCATTGTCCACAGTTCCCGGCCAATGGGAGCTGCGGGGCAGGAGCTGTGCGCAGTGCCGTCTTGCCATGTGTCAGTTAATTTCTCAGGTTTGGCTGCGTGTCCGTCTAGGGGCAGCAGGGACATGTCACTACTTGCCGAGAGCTGCCTGAGGAGACCACTGCTTGGATACAGCACACCAAAATCCCTTTAATGTCCCAACCCCTGCTCTGAACCCCTTCTTGCACCCAAACTCCCTACCAGAGCCTGCACCCTGCATACTCTCCTGAAATGCCAGTTTCTAGAGCTTTCTGGTTGGTAAAATGCCGAATAACACAGCTTTTACTGTATTAACAACAAAAGACAAGGAACGCAAGCCAAAATAGGGTAAGACCAGGCTGAAGAATATTTGGATACGATAGATGGATTCAAGTCACCAGGGCCTGATGAAGTTCATCTAGGGAACTTAAGGAATTAACTGTAGCAATCTCAGAATTGTTTAACAATTGTCTTTGAGAATTCATGAAGGACATGTAAGGTCCTAGTAGACTGGAGAAAGGCAAATGGTAGTACCTATCTTTAAAAGGAAAACAGACGACCCAGGGAATTATAGAACAGTCAGCCTAACTTCAGTACCTGGCAGTATACTAGAACAAATTATTAAACAATCAGGGTGTAAGCACCTAGAGGATAATTGATTTAGAGAGAGTAGCCAGCATGGATTTGTCAAGAACAGTCATGCCAAACCAACCTAATTTCCTTCTTTGACCAAATTACTGGCATAGTGGATAGGTACGGATGTGCAGTAGATGTGATATCTTAGTTTTAGGGCTTGGCTACACTGGCACTATAGCCTCCCAGAGCTCTCTACCTTACTCCCCTTCCATACTGGCAAGGCACGTAGAGTGCTCTGTCTCCCTGGCTGGAGTGCTCCTGATACTCCAGCTCCCCGAGAGGATTAATGGCTGTTGCGTATTGGGTGAGATGCATATTGGGTGAGATGCTTCAGGGTCAGTGTGGACTGTGCTCTGATTGACCTCTGGAAATGCCCCATAATCCCCTTAAGTCAAGTGGTCTCTCTTCCCTCTGGTGTGAAATTGCTGCAGGAATGTGGAAGTGCCTTTTCAAAGCTCTTTTTCAGACAGTGGCTGCTTATCTGCTACGTGGGCAAAGCAAACATTTACTGATAGAGTGAGTGAGGGGGAAAGCGGGTCTGAACTTACAAGATAGCTTGCTAACACATTCTCAGCACTTCAAAAATCCCACTCACTCTCCCACCACATACACACAACACACCCCTCCTCATTTGGAAAGCACTGTGCAGCCACTTGAATGCTGGAATAGCCACTGCAACTGCCGCAAATGTGGCCACACCAGTGCGCTTGCAGCTGTCAGTGTGGACAGACTGGAGCGCTTTCCCTATTGCGCTCTCTGAAGGCTGGTTTAACCAAGTCCGGCATGACATTTTCTTATCCAAACTAGGGAGTTGTGGTCTAAATGAAATTACTATAAGGTGAGTGCACATCTGGTTGAAAGACTATTCTATTCTCAGAGTAGATATTGATAGTTTGCTGTCAAACTGAAAGGGCATATCTGGTGAGGTCCTGGAGGGTCAGTCCGGCTATAGTACTATTCAGTATGTACTTTAATGACTTCAAGAATGGAGTGGAGAGAATACTTTAAAAATTTGCACATGGCATCAAGTTGGGAGGGGATGCCCATATTCCAGAGAACAGGATTAGAATTCAAAATGACCTTGACAAATTGGAGAGTTGGTCTGAAATCAATAAGATGAAATTCAGTAAAGATAAGTGGAAAGTACTGCACTGAGGAAGTAAAAGTCAAATGTACAAGTACAAAATGGGAAAAAACTGGCTTAGGATGTGATCCTGCTGAAAGGGAGTTGGGGGTTATAGTGGATTACTAATTGAATGGGTTGTCAATGTGATGCAGTAAAAGGCTAATATCACTCTGGGTGTGTTTTAGCAGGAGTGTTGTAGGTAAGAAAAATCAGTGCTGAAACAATTAAGGCCTCATCTGGAGATTGTATCCAATTCTGGGTGCTACACTTTAGGAACTGTATTGTGCATATATTGGAGAGAGTCCAGAGGAGAGGAACAAAAATGATGTTAAACAGTCTGATCTGCAAAGAAAGATTTTTTTAAAAAACTGGGCATATTTAGTCTTGAGCAAAGAAGACTGAGGGGATGCCTGATGAGTCTTCAAATATGTTCAGGGTTGTTATAATCTGCAAACAAGAGAGAGTTAGGTTCGATATTAGGAAAAAAATTCTAAATATAAAGGTAGTTAAGTTCTGGTATAGGCTTCCAAGGGTGGTTGTGGGATCCTCCTCATTGGAGGTTTTTACAAACAGGCTAGACCAGCGGTTCTCAAACTGTGGATCACGACCCTTTTTTAATGGGGTTGCAGGGGCTGGTGTTAGACTTGCAGGGACCTGAGGCCAAAGCCCGAGCCCCTCTATCTGGAGCCAAAGCTGAAGCCTGAGAGCTTCAGCCCTGGTTTCGGGGCTCAGATTACAGGTCCCCTGGCTGAAGCTGAAGCCCTTGGGCTTTGTCTCTTTCTCTCTTCCCCCCCCCCCCCCCCAGGTGGGCAGTGGGGCTTGGGCAGGCCTCCGGCTTCGTTCCCCCCTCCTGCGGTTGTGCAGTAATTTTTGTTGTCAGAAGGGAGTTGTGGAGTAATGACGTTTGAGAATCCCCTGAATTAACCTACACAGGTGTTGGTCTTACTTGGTCTTCCCTCAGTGCAGGGGGCTGGACTTGATGACCTCTTGAGATTACTTCTAGCCCTAAATTTATGTGATTCTATGAAAGTTTGATGAAGCTGGCCTAGCGGGAGGTCAAGTATATAATAATCTTGGCAAAACCATGCAGATGTTCACGGGGTGATATCTTTAGCATCAATGATGGAGTTGCATCCGAATGGAAGCCAAGAATCAGAATGAATCTGGACATCTTCAGGCCTTTTTTAGAAGAAGAAACATTTTAGTGTAAAACTTTCAAAAGCTTGGGCTCTTAAGTTACAATAAGTGCTTTTGAAAACTTTTTACCCTTGAATTTTAGAAATGGATTTAGAACACACCTTTCATTTGGCCAGTGGGATATTCTGTATATATTGATCCAGAGGAAGGAAGATTGTAAAAATAACCTGTAGATTCTTTAAGGAAACTTAAAACATTGGTGCTACCAAATAGTAATAAATATTACTTCTAGTTTTAGGTGGAATTTCACCACTTTAATTGACATAAAAATAATCACTGTTGCATATGCGAAATGGGTGATGATCAGATTATATTAATATACACTATTGTTTATGACATCACATCAACTATGAAAGTTTATACGGGTTTATAGTTCAGTAAATTAGAGGCTATGGAGGTTTTTTTTACTTGTAAATCACCGATTTGAGTCTAGCCTATGTAACACTTACACAGGTCATATCAGATAGTTGTGTCTTTTAAAATGAGTTCATTGTTTCAGTCCCAATTCTTTGTGGGGTAGTGTCCACATCTGGAAAAGCATCATACTAATTATTCTTGTTTGATCTTAGAAGAGTTCCAAGAAATGTATAGTTCTTGCACCCCTAATAGTTCTTCTAACTTAGGGAGTAGAGACAATTTGCAGACATGTTTGGAAGTGGTAATCTAAAAATGTGTTTCAAATACTAAAATTGTATAATGATTGGACATTTTATAATACTTAAAATTGTTTATTTGGGTATCGTTTTAGACCAGCGTTTTCCAAACTTTTTTGGCCATGGAACACTTTTTAGCCTGGTATATATTTATGGAACACTTAGAATATTATTTTGAAGTCGTTTGGTTTTCAAATAAAAATTGCATTATTTATGCTTAAATATAGTGTATTTTTGCTTTGTTTTATAACACATAAATTTAAAATAACTTGAACTAATAATTTCTAACTGGAAAGCACGTATAAAGTTGTACAAAAATCAAGTGCAAAGAGTCAAAATTCTCTTTATACCCTGATATTCAATACGAGATCTATCAATAACCGGAAAAAGTTTTATGTTAAATTATAGTAATTCAAAAAGAGTTGTAAACAATGCTTCAAATATGCCAAATTTAAAATGAAAAAAATTTAAAGACCCCTTTTAAAAATTATGATTCTTTCACGGAACACCTATTCACATCGTGCGGAACACCAGTGTTCCATGGAACACAGTTTGGGAAACAGTGTTTTAGACTAATAGGTAAAGTAGGGCTTCCAAGAAAAGTAATCCATGGGGTGTAGAACAGTAATTGTAAGACCATGCCATCTTCTAATGCTGTGGTGTGTAGTACTTCCTGATGTGCTTGTAAGGAGAAATTTAATTATACATCAGCAGAGTGGTATTGCTATGCTAGTGGTATTGCTATGCTGGTGCCATTGTGAGGTAAACAGGGTTTCTGTTTAATAAAAAAACAAACAAAACAAACAAAAAAAGCCCCTTAGTCCTGGGATTTTTTCCTCCGCTGCTGTAGGGTATCTGTGAACCCAATAGATTCCAACTGTTGATTTATTTGATCCATCTCGTACTCTGTTTCATTTCTGGTAGAGTGATATGATAGCACAGGTATAGATTCTGTCCATTTAAATTTTGTTCCTTTTCTGCTTTGTTCTAGGCTGCGAGCTCTGTCCAGTGGCGGGAGCGTGACATCGCCTCCCCTTTCTCCTGCTTTGCCAAAGTACAAGCTAGCAGATTATCGCTATGGGAGAGAAGAAATGTTAGCGCTTTTCCTAAAGGATAATAAGGTGTGTGTGGTGGGGCAGGTACAAAGAAGGTTCATCTGTAATCCCACAATCTTGTAATTATGGAAAGAGGTCTCTCTGTACAATGTGTGTCCAGGTTGTTGTTTTTAAATGCATATTTGTTGGTGGAGAACAAAAGTACAGGTTCTTTATATATGTCCACGTGGCTCTCTCTCTAGGTACACACCATGCATATGAGACTGGAATCTTTTGGCCATAAGTGTTCATAGGGGGCATGACTGCAACCTGCATGTCCTAGTGTCCCCCTTCTGCCACTTGAGGACATAAAGGGTGGGGCAGACCCAACTGCCCTTACTTCTTACCACTCCTGGCATCAAGATGGAACTTAGCAGAGTCTCGTGCTCTCCTGCAGCTCTGCTCTTCTAGTTCGGATTTTAGAGTTTTTGTTGGTGTAGTTGCAGTGGCTATCTGCCTTAGCCTGTTGGCAAGTTATTAAATCATGCACCTTGATCATTCCACTTTGGCATTGGTGCTTTCAATAACCTGTCCTTTGGCACTGATAGCCTTAGTTCTGTCTCGCTTGGTACTGTCCTTCCCAGTTCCTAAAAACATTGTCATTATGCCAGCATCTATTACTCAGTCCAGTGGCAGTAATAGGCTTCTGTCAGTACCAGAAACAATGGTGTTCAGATGAATAAAATTGTTATCCACAGTGTTCCTCTGGAGTCCCTCTTTCTAATTTATAGACCTATATTCCGGTCTCCTCAGCCTCTATCAAATCTGAGGTTGGCTGTATGAAGAAGTGTATTCCTGCCTCTTCTTTTTTAGATCATAATAGGGAACCTTCTTCTAGATTTGTTCCCCAATCTCCAATGTCTATGAATAGAAGTCCAAAAGGAAGTCTAGAGGGTACTCTCTTGATTGACACCAAAAGAGGCATGGGTTTGATAGAGTCCAAACCCTATGGGTCTCTCCACCTTAGTGCCATATACCATACTGATGTCATGCAAACCTGGCCTTACTGGCCACTCTGGAACCATAAAACTATATTTCCTAGACCTCAGTTATTGAAAGTTCCTTTGTCTCATCCCAAGTCTCTTTCTATGAGGCCTTCTGGAGCATTGTAAGCAACTCATATTTTGAAGTATGTGGCCAAAAATGAGAAGGGTTGGGAAGAATATCTAGCTCTTACAGTACAAGTAGTCATCCCATGGACCTTCCTAGATACAGATGTTGAGCCTAATTTATCATCTGCTAATGATAACTTTAAGCCTTTCCAAGACTTGTTAAAACACATAGCAGATACCTTGGACATTGGGAGTGACTCAAGGAAGTCCAATACGTTATTTAACATGTTGCATCCCACAATATCAGGTTTGTTAGCCACATCACATATGAAGTTATTTTCAAACCTGCCAAAGACTTAAGGAAATCTAGCCCTGCAGTTTCGGGAAGATCAGACTGTCATTGCTAAGTCCCTCCTGAAAGGTTCCAATATTTTTATGTTCACCCTGCCCCTAGTTCACTAAAGGTCCCTTCAGTGAAAGGAGGAAATAAAACAAGAACTTGGTAAGATGACTCCTAAGGAGAGGGATCTAAAGAAACATGATCTTTTTCGGGAGAAAAGTTGACTCTTCAGTCAACCTTCAGGTTCTTATAGTACATTTATTAACCTTTGACAGTGACTTATGTCTGCCTCTAGTAGGATAAGATCTCCCATTTTGTAAACTACCTCAAGACTTTGTGGAGGAGCTGAGGTCCATTCTTACTGACTGCCAAGATTTGCAGGCAGCTCTAGATGTGAGCACTATGTCTACTTCTATTACCATATTTAATCTTAATGGCTGAAATCATCAGATGTACTGAAAAAGCTAGGGTCCCCATTGAGGATGTGCCATTTGAAAGTTCTGACTTAATTCTAACATGGATTAAGTGCTACATTCTTTGAAGAATACCAGGACAATTCTTTGCTCCCTGGGCCTTTATCATCTAGCTTGGAGGAGGAGAGAGCACAAACCTCAAAGATAATGCTCATATTACCAGCAGAAATCTGCTGTGCTTCCCAGAAAGAGACCCCCTTCTTCCAGTGAAGAAGCAATTCAGCTACCACTCAGGTTGCATCTGTATTCAGGCAGCAAGCTGAACATCATTGTCAAGAACCCTGGGCTGATCTGATTGGATGTATGCCCACACTCCCCTCTCCTGTTCGGCAGCTACCTTTTTTACTTGGAGGTCTGAACTGGAATTGCTATGGACCATTGGGTTCTCATGTTCGTCAACAAAGGATTTTTGTCCAGTTTGAGTCCTTGACAGCCCCCATGCCCTTCAGATCCAGAACTCTTCAAGGACCCCTCTCAAGAGATGCTGTTCAGACAAGAGCAAGTGCTCAGCAGCTTATCTTGAAGAACGGCTGATTGAAGGCAAATCTTTTCAGAAGGTACTCAGCTCAATAAGAATAGTCCTCAAGCTCTTTACCTCAGTGAGTCTCAATGCAAACCAGGAGAAATCCACTTTTTCCCCCGACTCAGATGATTTAAGTTCAGGACCGCTCCTATGAACTCTAAAACTGCAAGAGCCTGAAGAGATTCTGTGCCATTGTGGACATCATCTCAGAATTGAAGGGTCATCCCCTGACTTCAATGTGAGACTGCCTCAGTTTATTAGTCATATGGCAGCTTACGCTTTTATAACGCTGCATTCAAATTGTCACTTTTTTCCCCTGTAGGGATGATTGAAGTCCATTGTATCTTCTGGGCTGATAAAACAGAGACTTGCAGGTTTCAGTACCTCAAGAATTGCTATAGTTTCTAGTCTCATATAAGGATCCATAAGAAATCTGCCAGGGCATACTTTTTGCTACACGCCTCTTTACCTCGAATGGGGTAAAGCAGGCCTGTAGAACTTGCGGCCCGGGGGCCACATGCGGCCCGCATGGGCTCACTGAGAGTAGTGGTGGGGCAAGACAAGTGGAGCGGGGGTGGGGGGAAAGTGGATGGGGGCGGGGCTTTTCAGCCCACAGCTGGGTTTTTTGCAGTAATATGGCCCTCGCTGCTTTCCGAGTTGTGCAGGCCTGGGGTAAAGAATATTTCCCGGAAGGGATGTGATGCTCACATAGGTCATATACAGATCCAGGTTCTTTGGTCCCCAAAGTAATCTCAGATCCATATAAACATGCTGAAGCTGAAAGCCATACATTTAACATGTAGAGCTTTCATGATCCTTCTCCAGGGAGCCGTGATTCAAACTCTGAAAGATGGCACTACGGCAATGCGTACTATCTCAGCAGAGAATGGAGAGTGAGATAATACATTTATGGAAGTAGTGCATACAATATTAGATTATTTCCACAGCTGTATTTACCAGATTATCCCTACAGGAAGTAGTCCTGCAATCATGAATGGGCTCTGAAGGATTCTGTCCTCCAGCAAATCCTCCTCTTTTGGGGGTCCACTTTCTTCTCCCTAGTCTACACTGGAGGGGGGATTGACCTAAAATATGTAACTTCAGCTACGAGAATAACGTAGCTGAAGTCGATATATTTAGATCCACTTACCATGGCATATTAATGGCAGTGAGTTGACTGCTGCTGCTCCCCCGTCAACTCCACCTGTGCCCCTCTCAGCGGTAGAGTACAGGAGTTGACGGGAGAGCACTCGGGATTGATTTATCGCATATAGACTAGAGACACCCTTCACCGCCATGCTCATCTTTATAAAATGATTGTGTGGTATCCAATGCAAAGTTTGTCATGTTGGGTGTCTTCGGAAGGCTCGTAATGCACTGATCATGATTGTTATAGTGATGTTATAGTAATTGTTACAGTAGTGTTATAGGTTATAATTTCATGCATATAGTTATGAGGCTGAAAATGTCCTCATGGCTTAAGGCAAGCTCATGCGAAAACTGTCCAAGAATAGAGAGGCAGTTCACACCTGGTCAGAGCATGGATGGGACAAACCCAGTCCAGCCTCACAGGAACAATGGATATTGGTTTAGGCAGCAACAAAAGAATCTGTTAGATCCTTGGGAGTCACCCCCTTCCTTTGAGTAGTTTGGGACCCTAATGAGGTAATACTCACCTGACTCTGAAGAGGAGGGGGGGAAGCCAAGAGGAATGAAAGTACATGAGAGACCCTTGCCATGCTCTCTCTCCCCCCACCACCTACATCTGCAGACGCTGCCACCACCACAAAGCAACTGAGTGCTTAGCTACACTTGCAGATGTAGAGCGCTTTGGGTTTAAACCAGCCTTCGGGGAGCGCACTAGGGAAAGCGCTCCAGTCTGTCCACACTGACAGCTGCAAGCAAACTGGCGTGGCCAGATTTGTGGCACTTGAGGTGGCACTGAGAGCAGTGCATTATGGGCAGCTATCCCACAGAGCACTTCTTCCCATTCTGGCGCAGTAGCTTGTGGGAGGGGTGCGTGGGGTGTGAGGCATTCTGGATCCTGTTCCAATACCCTGTGACATCCCAGCAATCCCTGTGTTTCCATCCACATTTGGCACGATCTTTCAGTGATTTCTGCACAGCACACTCTGTCTTCCCTTTTGCTCTGGGAATAGAGCCCAAACTGCTGAAAAACATGCAGACTAGTCGCGCCAGCACGTCATGTTTGGCAGTCCAGTTACTCCTTAATATCCAAACTGACAGTGAGGAATCAGACAGTGACATTGAGTCGTGTAACACATATGCCACGAGAGTGCTTGTGGCATTCATGGACACGCTCACCACCGTGGAATGCTGCTTTCGGACTCGGGAAATGAGCACTGAGTGGTGGAATCACATCGTCATGCAAGTCTGGGATGACTATCAATGGCTGCAAAACTTTTGGATGAGAAAAGCCACTTTCATGGGACTGTGGGAGGAGCTCGCCCCCACCCTGTGGTACAAGGACATGAGATTGAGAGCTTTCTTGATGGTGGAGAAGTGGGTGGCTGCAATATGAAAGCTGTCAACTCCCGATAGCTACCAATCTGTCACTAACCAGTTTGGAATGGGAATGTTGACCATTGGAATTGTATTGATGCAAGTTTTCAGGGCCATTAATCACATGCATCCTGCTCAGAAGAACCGTGACTCTGGGTAACATGGATGACATTGTGGCTGGTTTTGCACAAACGGGTTTCCCTAACTGCGGAGGGCCGATAGATGGAATGCATATTTCTATTTTGGCACCAGTCCACCTAGCCTCTGAGTACGTTAATCGGAAGGGGTATTTCTCTATGGTTCTCTAGGCGCTTATGGATCATTGACATTAACACAGGCTGGCCCAGAATGGTGCATATGACACACATTTTGGAACACTGGCATGTTCAAGAAGCTGCAAGCAGAGACTTTTTTTTTTTTTTTTTTTTCCAGACCAGAGGATCACCTTAGGGCAGGGGTCTCAAACTCAAATGACCACGAGGGCCGCATGAGGACTAGTGCACTGGCTCGAGGGCCGCACCACTGACACACACACACACACACACACACACCCTCGCTGCCCCGGCTGTGCCACCACTCCACCCCTTCCATGAGGACTAGTGCACTGGCCCGAGGGCCACACCACTGACACACACCCCGCCCTTGCTGCCCCGGCTCCGCCCCCACTCCACCCCTTCCAAGAGGTCCCACCCCTGCCCCACCTCCTCCTCTGAGCACGCAGCTCCCCATTCCCTCCTGGAAAGCACTAGGCACCACCAACAGCTGTTTGGCAAACAAAGCAAGAGCAATCTAGGAAGTCCAGAGCTAGAAACACACGTGGCCCAGCCAGGCAGCAGAGAAGCCTCCACTTCTGGCCCCTCCGTCCTGCAAACTGTTATGGGGGGACCGGGGGGGGGCACCAGGAAGCTTGGCGGGCCGCAGGGAAGGGCTTTGCAGGCCGCATGTGGCCCCCGGGCCGCATGTTTGAGACCCCTGCCTTAGGGGAAGTCAAAATGCCCATTGTGATCCTTGGAGACCCTACTTACCCTTCAATGCTGTGTCTCATGAAACCCTACACAGGGAGCCTGCACAGCAGCAAGGAATGGTTCAACTACAGGCTGAGTCAGTGCCGAATGTCTGTGGAGTGTGATTTTGGCCGTTTGAAGGGCTGCTGGTGCTCTCTGTATGGGAAGCTGGACTTGGCCAATACAGCATCCCCGCGGTTACCTCTGTGTGCTGTACCCAAATGCTGTAACATTTGTGAAGGGAAGGGTGAAAACTTCACTCAGGCATGGGCCTCAGAGGTTCAACACCTGAAGGCTGAATTTGCACAGCCAGAGAACAGGGCTATTAGAGGTGCCCAGTGTGGGTCTGCAAGGATTAGGGATGCCTTGAGGGAGTAATTTGAGGCTGAAAGCCACCAGTACTGTCTGGTGCCCTTCACGGTAGTGAAGTGCAGTGGTTCCAGTGTTAATAAGAATCTGTGTTTGCTTTCCTGGGCTAAGGTATCATTTACTTTGAAAATGTACTTTATTAGTGCATAAAGGCAAAAATCCATTTATTGAAATGAAAATTCATTTATTGGGGGGGGAAAAAAAGAACAAATACAAAAAGGACAACGGGGTGGGGTGGGATGGGGAACGGTTCACTTCCAGACTTGAGTATGTCCTGCTATCGTACTCTACTTCTGGATGCAGTGCTGTACTTCAGGGTGGCTATAAGTCATGGTGATGGGGGTTGAGTGCAGTGGATAAGGGTTGTAGTTTTCATGACTGGGTGGTGAAGCTACAGGTGTTGGTGGCAGCTGGGGGCGGTAAGAACCCAGATGTTGGGGAAAGTGGGTTGGAGGTAGGCTGACGAGACCACATGTGTGGAAAAATTGGGACGGGGGGGGGGGGGGGAATAGGGGCCTATATAAGGAAAAGTCCCAAATATTGGGACTGTCCCTATAAAATCAGGACATCTGGTCACCCTAGTTGGAGGAGACATGGGGGCACAAAGGAAAGAGTTTTGGGACAAGGGCTGCAGGAGAGTGAGGTGGAGGGGGAAGCATGGTAGTGCTCCACCTGCATGGTGACGAGCACCTGGATAGAGTCCACTTGGCGCTCCATTATGCTAATTAGCCGATCCGTACTTTGCTGCTGGTGCGCTGCTTTTTCCTGGCGGATCCTCCTTTCACTCTCCCTCCACATCTGTGTCTTTGATTCTTTTTTACAGACTGCTGTATCACTTCATGCAGCATGTCGTCTTTGGTTTTATGGGGCCTCTTCCTGAGTCTTCGCAGTCCCTTGGACAGTAATATGGAGATATGAAGGTTGCATCTGTAAAGGCAAAATACAACAGTTAACAGAGGCAGCACTGTTCACACCAGACAGAGCAATGATTCCCCCACACTTACAGAGGGAAAGCACAGTCCACACAATACCATAATTTGCCTGTCCCAAAGCAAGCACACACAACCCATGAGAGCCCCAGAATGGTGAATAAGCATAGGGTCAAGGGAGACTGATTATTTTATGGATGTACTGTCCTCTAAGTTTCTGTTCCTTGGGCAGAGCCAAGAGCTGCAGGGGGTGCCTACACTGAAGTGTCCCAACATTTTCCGCAGGAGTTCATCCTAGAAGATATTTTGCTGCTGAGGATGACCGAGGAAGCAAGGGATGGTCTTCTACTACAATGCGGCTTCCACCCTGGCCCATATGCAGCTTGCCTGTGTGTAGCAATAGTCCCCCTGCCCCTCGCGACACGTGGGACAAGAACCACAGTGGCTCTCCCAACAAACCTGCATAAGCACATTGCCGAAGTTCTGGATAAGACTTTTGAAGGGATCTCCAAGGCCTATTACTGTGATGTGATAGGGTGCATCAATGCCCTATTCCGCATCTAGGGATCCTTGCAGCCCAAACCCTCCTTGCCCCAAGAGCCCTCACTGAAAAACTTCCTCCATCCCCGCCCCCCAATGCTTTTTGGGAACCTCCTCTGGTATTTGTCCTTCCTGAAGCATTGACCACTGCGACTGGCTGCTTTCCTTCTGGCTTGAGAAGAGCTCTTGGCTGCATGACTCTCGGGATTCTGGGGTGTCTCCCATAGTCTCAGAACCCTCCCTCCTGCTTTTCTTCTCCTCCTCCTCCTCCCCCTTGTGCTGGGCTCTGAAGTGTCCATGGTGGTTGTTGGAGTGGAGGTGGGGTCGCCCCCAAGTATAGCGTCCACCTATTTGTAGAATTTGCAGGTCGCAGGGGCAGCACCGGAGCGGCCGTTTGCCTTGCGGGCTTTGCAGTAGGCATTCCGCAGCTCCTTTACTTTAACCCTGCACTTCACTGCGTCCCCGTCATGGCCCTTGATATCTGCCCATAGGTATTGTAATTCCTATGGCGGTAGGGCAACTGGGACTGCAGAGCTTCCTCCCCCCAAACGCTGATGAGGCCCAGCACCTCGCCATTCCTCCATGTTGGGGATCACCTGCCACATGGAGGCATGGCCACTTGGAAAGATGCACTGAGAGCACTCCACACCTGGCTGAGCAAACAGGAAGGGGACTGTCGACATTTGCAGGTAACTTAGAGTGGGTCTGACAGTTGGTCGCCTGAGGACAGGGCAGTAGGGTTTGAACTGATAAGAGTGACTAGAACAGGCATTGTGGGATACTTCTGGAGGTCAATCGGAGCGCATTATGTGTCCATACTGGTGCCGCAGCGCTCCAGCGGGAGCGTATCAAATGTTATTTCTCTCACCGAGGTGGAGTACCAGGAGCACTCCAGCTGTGGAGTCAGAGCACTCTACATGCCTTGACAGTGTGGATGGTAGTGAGGTAGAGCGCTCTGGGCGGCTATATTGCGCTATAACTCACAGGTGTAGCTAAGGCTTGAAACACTGATCAAAGGGGAGAGCCTGACTGAAAAGTAACTAGCCAGCCTCTGGTGAGAAGCATCTAAGTTTTTAAGGACTTTCTAGGGGCTGGTCTCCACTACGGGGGGGGGGGGGGGGGATATCGACTGCAGATATGCAACTTCAGCTACGTGAATCATGTAGCTGAAGTTTGCGTATCTGCAGCCGACTTACCGCTCGTCCTCATGGCGGCGGCGGTCGGCGGCGCGCTCCCCCGTCGACTCCAGCCTGCGCCTCCCGGCAAGCTGGAGTTCTGCAGTTAACGGGGGCGCCGCGTGTGATCGATTTCTCGCGTCTTCATAAGATGTGAGAAATTGATCGCCAGAAGATTGATTGCTACCCGCCGATTCGGCGGGTAGTGAAGACATACCCTAAGGCTTGAAACACTGATCAAAGGGGAGAGCCTGACTGAAAGGTAACTAGCCAGCCTCTGGTGAGAAGCATCTAAGTTTTTTAAGGACTTTCAGAGTGTTAAGTCGGCTTAAAATTCATTTTGCTTTTATTTCATTTGATCAAATTTGACTTAGGCTTTGATTATAATCACTTAAATCTACCTTTATAGTTAATAAATGTGT
This sequence comes from Sternotherus odoratus, assembly GCA_032164245.1. Classification (NCBI taxonomy): domain Eukaryota; kingdom Metazoa; phylum Chordata; order Testudines; family Kinosternidae; genus Sternotherus; species Sternotherus odoratus. The sequence goes on along the minus strand of JAVMKO010000009.1, from coordinate 39,536,649 downwards.
TTATTCAACCTGAAGCAGTGCATTTGGTTTGCAGTGAGTCAGAGACTCCCCTTGGGATAACAAGCCTGGTAAAAAAAAAATAAAAAAATAAAATAAATGGAGATATACCAATCTCCTAGAACTGGAAAGACCTTGAAGGTCATCGAGTCCAGTCCCCTGCCTACACTAGCAGGATCCGCCTGCCTACACTAGCAGGATTGAGTACTGTCCCCTGACAGATTTTTTTTTTGCCCCAGATCCCTAAATGGCCCCCTCAAGGATTGAACTCACAACCCTGGGTTTAGCAGGCCAATGCTCAAACCACTGAGCTATCCCCCCACCCCCTGGTGGGGGGAAATGGTACATATCCATTTCTTTGTTACATTGATGAACTTATATAAGCTTGAAGCATTCAGTGGGCATAACTGGACACTGCAAGATGGAGGCTCCGAGGGTTGTGTTTGGGACCAGATATATTGTCTTGTCATTCGCTTGCAAGTATCTGTGAGCAGCTTACATGCCAGAAGCTGCACGTGTGAACAGCCCAGGAATGGGGGTTCTCACAGCAGAGCAGGGTAAAGCTGGCTCCCAGAGTCTAGGATTGGAGAGCCTAGCAGATCACCGGTCCAGATAACACCAGAGGGGGAACGTCACAGTAACTATGTTGGCCCTACACAGTATCCTGATTGGCAAACCAAGTAGATATAGCTCTCAGTCCTAGATGGAGTAGTCTTTTCTTCTCAAGTACTTGGTCTGTTGTATGTCCCCTGAAGCAGGGTCTCTGGTTCAAAAGTTCTTCAAAAATCTCTCCTAACAAGAGGTTGATTACACTGAGACCCTCTGTCTTACCGCGTCATGGACTTCTTCAGATGTTAATAGAGGAACTATATGATATTCTGAACATTTGCTTGCTCTCAAAGGAGTCTCATGTCCTTGAAATATGTCCTGTGGGCATTCCATTCCTGTTTTTTCTAATTAATATTTTAGAAGGGACTGCAAGACAGAGACCGAAGATCAGTTGACGTTTACCTTCTCATCAATCATTCACTTGACCTCTTAGTGTGGTTTGTCCTAAAGGGTAATTTTGACCTTGGTTATTCAGTTTCAATCTCACTGATCACATATTTTCTGTGTTTTCTTTACTCGGCGAGCTGGCCATCGGTTGACATGATCAAAATTTCAAGTTGAAAACCCACACACAGATAGAGCCTCTGGTTAACCATTCATGTGCAATTTGAGCACTCTCAGTAAATTTCCATACCAACTGTCTGATGCTAAGAGATCCGTGCTTCCAGAATCCTCTAGCAAATTCAGATGCATCAAGCCATACCAAACTCATGTTCTCTGCATTCATTCATAAGAATCACAGCTTGACGTATACTCTTCCGCGATCCCTTGAATTACCAGCATCTTCAGAAAAATGAGACCAGACAAGGTTTTACTAATGATACCCTTGTTGTTTGTACTCCTGACCCGTTACACCTCTGAATACGGCCTCCAATTGCTCTACCAGACTTGCCAATGTCATTTCCCAAGATCAGGGCCAAATCCTTCCCCCAGTTCTTCATCTCTGCATCTGACCATATGCACATTTGCTAGGTGAGTGTTATGAACAGAAGGTGCTCTTCTGAAATGGAGGATACTCTTACTTAAAGCAAAAAGGCTTCTACAAGGCTAACATAGATTAAAGTGGTAAAGACTACTATCCAAGCTCCTCAGCATTTGCTATATGTCACTGTCTAGTAGTGTGTTGAGCTATTTATTATCTTGGAAGCACACAGTTCTCTCTATTAGCTCAGTTAGAATCCACTTAGCTGCAATTTGAGCGTGTCACCCTTCTATTTCAAGTCACACTGTCTTTTCACATTCCATAGCATTATAAGTATAAAGTAGCCTAAAATTCCTGTTTACCTGTAAGGGGTTAAGCTAAAAAAAAACACCTGTTTGGCACCTAACTAAAAAAAACAATAAAAACCAAAAATGCTTTCAAACTTGCAGGGAGAAAAAGGGTTTGTTTTTTTTTATTTGCTCCGAAGCTATCGGGTAAATCAAACCTATTTCTTCTCTCCATCTTTCTCTAACCTTTCTAAACAGCTACAGTAAGTAAAGTAGCCAGGCAAGGCAGCTCAGTTTTATTTTTGTATTATATCACTTGTAAATTTTTTAGATTTTGGGAATTACTAGGGTTTTTTTGTAACTGTAAAGCTTAGTAGAAAAAAAGGGGGGGGGGAAGCATTTCGTGATGGGCTCGTCCCTTTAATTCTTTTGTAATTGTAAGTGCTCTTCCACTAATTTTTACAAGAAATTTATTCCTCCTCCCCCCCCCCCCCAATTAAAATCTTTCTTTAAAAAATGTAACTGCTTGTTTTTCATTGTGTAAAATCCAAATTTAAATTGGGCTCACCTAGCCTTTCCCAGGGAGTATAGGTTTGGGGTTTTTTGAAAAAGGGAGAACTCCAAGTGCCCAAGACCCATAGTTCTCGGGGCATTTTACTTGGTGATGGCTGCGTATCATTCCAGACGCACACAAAAAACTTGTGTCTGGGAAAAGTTTTAACCTAAGCTGGTAAAATAAGCTTGGGGGGAGGGGGTTTCATGTGGGTCCCCACATCTGTACCCTAAAGTTCAAAGTGGGAAGGCAATCCTGACACATAGTTATGAAGTTAGTGAAAGGTATGATCATGGATAACATGACTCAGACCTCACCCAAAGTTCTCACCTAATGTAGTCTCAGGTTTACACCTGGATCAGTTCATATCCCGGTATTTTTAGCTACACTTTGCAGTTGACTCCTGGAGAGATTTAAGTGTCATACACTGGATGCATTGATAGCACTATCATAACTCCCTCAGTAGGAAAAGACCCTTCTGCGAGTCACCCAGGTTTTTTGTATCCTTTGGGACTAGATGTAGGGGGAAGGCCATTTTGACTCAGTCATCCCAGTTAGTATCTAATTATACAAAGATCTGTTTGAACTGTCTAAATTAATTCACCCTATTGCATTATGGCATGCATGAGTAGAGCTCAAGCAGCTTCATCTGCATGCTTGAGATTTGCAGGGCAGCTTTCTGAAGTTCACTACACACATTCACACAGTACAAAAACTCCTCACTTAACACTGTAGTTGTGTTCCTGAAAAATGCGACTTTAGGCGAAACGATTTTAAGCAAATCCAGTTTCCCCATAAGAATTAATGTAAATGGGGGGGGGGAGGGGAGAGGGTTAGGTTCAATGGCGTTGATTGTGAAGCTTGGTTGCGGTGGAGGAGTCAAAGGGTGGGATATGCCTTACTGCTAATGAACTAGCAATTTGCTGAGCCCTCAAGGGTTAACTCTCATTTTAGAATGCAACAGGAAAGGAGGGTGGGCAGAGAGTACACCCTGAGAGAGAGAGAGAGATGCGCATTCTACTTTAAGTATGGAGTGGGGTCAGAGGTACACTGCCTTGTTAATTAGAACAGCAAGCCAGCAGCTGCAGCTTCTGCCTAAGGCAGCAGCTCCCTCCATTGTGTGTTCCTTCTACTCTATGGAAGATGGGGTAAGTGAAGTGTAGGAGTAAGTGAAGTGAAGGAGCAGGGGAGAGGGAGACACCCTGACATTAGCCCCTCTCTTCTCCTTCTCCTCCCCACCCCAAGCAATCAGTAGTCTCAGGGAGCAGCTCCAAGGCAGAGAGCAGGAGCAGCACATTGCAGTGGGGGAAGTGACATGAACTACTGGCAACTGATAGCCTACTGGGCCGCTGACGATGTTAGAAGGGAACATTGCACAACTTTAAATTAGCATGTTCCCTAATTGATTAGCAATGAAATAACGTTAACTGTGACGACTTTAAATGAGGAGTTATTGTATATTACTTCCTAGTTGCCAGATTAGATGTCCAATTTGGTAGGACCTGCAGTCTCTCTGTTCAAACAGGGATCCTAGCATCTACTTCCTTAGAGGGAACTGCTAGATAGTTATCAAAAGTGGAATCCTTATGGCCAAATTCTTGAAGAATGAATAATTGCTTTCTTAACAGTAACTCTGGTTCTTTGAACTGTTTTGTCCATTTGGCTCCCATGACCCTGCTAAAATGGAGTTCTTCAGTACTATGATTTTCTATTGACAAAGGATCTGAGGGGCAGTTGGGTTTGCTTCACCTTTGATGTCTTTGGGTGAGGGGTATGAGGACACGCAGGGCACAGGAATTGCCCCGTGGACACTGCTGGCAAAAATAATCTGTTTGCATGCGCATGGGGTGCATGTACACCTAGAGTAGCATCCACAGAGACAAACTATCTTTAAGAACCACACTTTACAGTAAAGTTAATAATTGTTCCTTTGGTTGGCTGTATTCATGGATATTGGCTTCCAGAACCCCGCAGAAAGATATGTGGATGTTGAACAGAAAGAGGAGTTTTGTTGGTGGAGATTAGAAGGTCCATAGTGCCATCTCCGGAATGCGTATATCAGGGTGTAATGCTTGAGCTGTAGTGTAGCTCATAACATGCTATCTTCCTTCCCTGTAGATACCTTCAGACCTTCTGGATAAGGAGTTTCAGCCTATTTTGCAGGAGGAGCCCCTGCCACCACTGGCACTTGTACCTTTTACAGAAGAAGAACAGGTTGGTATCTGCAGATGTTTAAGAGATGACTTTGTGAAAAATGAATCTAAATAACTAAGAACATTCTATGGTCTGGGGCTAGACTAATGGCAGATGACAAATAGGCTGTATTTATATCTGAAAACATAAGATTATCAGTATGGAAAGGGTTAAGACTGGGAGACTTGAGAAAAGAGCCCTGTGTTGGCATAGAGTCCAGGTTCCTGGCATCAAAACCCAGTGGGTATCCTATATTGTTTAACCAGAGTCCCTTTGTTCATCATTCTGCTTTCGCTATATTAATAGCGGACATCCCCTAGCTGTTCTGGTAATCCAGAATTATCAGAAGCTTCCAAGAAATGAGTCTGAGATATATATATAGATTTTTGTAGGACCCTGTCTCTGAGGTCACAGAATTTTCAGGTCAGTAGGATACCAGTTAAAAGAAAAATGTACAAGTTTTAATGCTAATTTATCATTTTGGTGATTGCATGGCTGCTGGTTCAAGTGTCCTCTGCCTATTCATGCTCATGAGATGCAGCTCTGATGGTGGAACTTTTCAATAGTAGTGCCTATGGAAACACTTACTCTCCCCCCTGGTCCTCCCTTTACTGTTCCTGAATGTTCTGAGGTTAAGGCTGTAAAAGAGGGCATGTTGCTCTGGCAATTTCTCTTCCAGCTGCCTGTCTGACAAATCAGTAATTGTTCTGGGCTCTTGGCCTGGATCCTTGGCTTAGATCAATGCCTACTATACACTTTTAGCATTCACAATAGATTAGATCTTAGTATAAATAGTAAAATTTTAACATTTTAGTGATGGGTTTTATTGCTTAATTCTTTTTTCTATGTAGTAGTTTAGTGATTAGAGTGTTGGTTCAGTGATTAGGATCTAGTGGTGGGATCCAAAGATCAAGAGGCCTCTGTTCACACTGTTTTTCTGGCATTTGAACCTAATACAAGATGCCTAACTTGCCTCCAGGAGGGACACACACACTCAAGAAGGCACTCTATCTGCAGTTCTTTCCCCCTGAAGCCTTGGACAAACATCAGAATAGACCACAAGCTCTGTTCGTGCAGGAGGTCTGACAGCCAAGTTTTTCAGATCCAGCACCTCTCTTAAATCCTTGGGCACACAGAACAGCATCTGCCTCACGATGCTTCTGGTGAGAAACAGCAGAAATCTCTGCGAAAGGTACTGTCTTTGGTTTCAAGCTTCAGGAAACCTGCAGGACTCAAGAAGAGAGCCAAAATTGTTGAATCCAAAATTAGAAAGCAGAGATGGGAAAGGCCCCTGAGCAGAGATAGCTTCTGCTCCCCTATCTCCCCCCTCCCCTCCAATGGATCCAGTCACTTCAGTGTTAGGAAAGGATATGGTGCTCAAGAAGAGCTCTGTCAGCAGTGTCCAAAAGCATTGGGATGGCGGATATGTTCTGAATTTTAGTTAGCCCGATCCTGAATTAAAACAGGATACTGATTTTACAACAAAGCAAATAGCTAATATTTCACACACACTTAATCAAACTCTCCATTTCAAGTCTTCTTGACAGTTGACTGTGCTGATGGCAGCTCAATTCCATCATATGAATCAACAAATTGAGTTTATTTTGGGTCTGGAAGGAAGCAACAAAGATGCAAGAGACAAACTCCATCAGACCTCTATACTGTTGATTCTCCTGTGGAGGAGGAGATGAATGGAGGAGCTTCATGGATCACCATCTCTCCAACCACCTAAAACTCCCACATGCTCTCCTAGTAAAATGCTATCACTCTTTAATGTTCTGCCCCCAAGACCACTGATCTCCCCTCTACTATTGAGGTCTGAGAAGCCTCGTCAATTTACCACATAGAGTATAAGGAAAAGTTTGCTTGTAAGCAGACATATGGAGGGGATTCATACCGTTGCAGATACGGTGAAATGTAACAAGACATGGACTTCAAGTTGGATTGGCATGTACTCTGATGGGCTAAATGGACTTATTGGCCTCCTCCTAGGCACTGCTTAGAGCCACAGCATGCCTTCTTTTAGGGCTCTTCCCTTTCCAAGAGTTTTGGCAAGATTTCCATTGTCCAGTCCTGAAGTTCACAGATCAATCCATCGGAGCAAAGAGTAGTCTCCTGACATTGTACCAGACAGATTGCCATAATAAGAGCTTGTGGTACCTGAGGAATACTAGAAACGGATCTGAACCTGAAAGACCAGACCTTTCAAGATTAAAATGCGGGGATTACTCCAGCTGCTTTCCCCTGTGAAAGTGCATCATTGTTTCAGGTAATAAGATGGCAGCTACACTGAAGATTCCCAACTGAGACGTCTTACTTTTGTTTTTCAGATCCCTGGTTCTTCATCCAAAAATAGAATTACATTTCTGGTTCTAGACTGTCTATTGCAAAAGCAATATGTCAATTCCTATTTCTGCTCTGGAAATATCAAAAAAGGCTGATAAATTTTCATCCCCTGCTATGTGAGAATCTTTTTTTTTCTTCTTCTTTCCTCCCCCCCCCCCCCCCCCCATTCAGTTGAGGTAGAGGCTGTTGTCCAAAGGTCTAAGAATGTCAGATTTACTCCAGGCCTTCTGATAAAGGAAAAAGGATGGATGTTCTGGGTCGAAAAGTATTTTCTTCTTCTCTGTGTGACATCGGAGTGGCAAATTAGCAAGCTGTTATAGCATGCTACCAATACTATCTCTGGGGAAAGATGGAAGTATTTGTGACCTTCAGGGAAAAAGTCAGGAAATTGGATAGCTCCCTCATCTCTGAAGGAAAGTTTGTTGCAAAATATGGTTTAAGGCCATTGTTGCTGCTGAAGCTTCTGCTAGAGCAGTTGATTTTGCCATCCTTCTGACAGCCCTGGTTTACATCTGTATTTCTCGTTGATCCACAGACCAGTCAAATCAGATCTGTTTTTAGACATTCCTTATCCACCCCATATGGAGACTGCCTCTGTGACTGCTAGAGTTTGAGAACCACCAACGTGTGGATATTAGCAATAGTATACAAGCAGATACCCAATTCAGTTCTCTCCCCCTTCCAATTCCCCCCATTCTATCCCTATTTGGGGACCCCTCTCCTGAGAGCTTAAGTTCAGAGGTTCTTTTTTCTGGAAGTAGGAGTCATAAAAGAGATAACGGGAATTCAGAGGGGAAGATTTTATTCAAAATACTTTCTAATTCTAAAGAAGGATGAAGGTATCTGATCTCCCCCGTCGACTCCGGAACTCCAGCTTGCCGGGAGGCGCAAGCTGGAGTCGACGGGGGAGCGCGCCGCCGCCTGCCGCCGCCATGGGGACTGGCGGTAAGTCGGCGGCAGATAGACAAACTTCAGCTACATGATTCACGTAGCTGAAGTTGCGTATCTGCCGTCTATCCCCCCCGCTAGAGAGGACAAGCCCTAATTGACTTAATGGACTCAGCTGTGTCTTACACTTCACACCCAGCTTAAAAAGAGTCTCTACAGTACTGGCTGACAAATAATGTGTTCCTATCTCTGCCATAGTGGACTCAGTGTCAGGGTTATGAAAGGAGGAGTGGGTTTCAGACCTCCAGCACCATCAGAAACAATAATCTGTCACATTCAATGTGAGCTGAGGAGCTTACTTCAACAATGTGTGTACCACCACAGAAATTCCTCTGAAAAGAAAATGCACATCAGCGTGCTAAAAATCAGAGCAATATGTTGGTGTCTCGGAGCTCTTTTTTCATGTCCAAAGGTAGTGCATGTTGACATGGACAGACCAGTGGCTATGTATTATATAAACAAACAGGAACGAGCTCACTCAGCGCAACTATAAAGGGAAGCAGTAGGTCTGTGGCAATGAGGCGTTCAACACAAGATCTACCCTGTAGTACTACATCTAGCAGGGAGAGGCATGTCTTGCGAATGAAGCCTACACTTTAGTGTCAGTCCTAGTCCCCAAGAAAATTAGATCACAGTCTGAGAGCCAAGGCAGCTTCAATGGCATGCCTTAGACATATTACTCTTACAGAGGTTTGTAGGGCTACAATATGGCGCTCCCTGCATATATTTACAGAACACTAATTTTTGGACTTGACATCCAGAGCTGATGCACAGTTTGGCAAGGCAGTACCCTATTTAATTAGAATTCCATGCCCCGCCTTCCTCAAAGGGCAGTATTGCTTGTAAAACTACCCTCATGAGTGGGAATATGCAGAGGACACTTGAAGAAGAAATGGAGGTTACTCACCTTAGCTGGAGGTCTTTGAGATATATTCACACATCCTGCCCACCTTTCTCTCTTCCTCAGAGTCCTAATTACAACCAAAGTGGGGCTTGGAGGAGGCACTTGAAGGATCTGAGGCGGCCAGAGTGCCACATCCCTTTTATAGCCTCGCCCTCAGAACATTCAGGAAAAGTGAGGGGAGGGGCAGGAAGGGGCATGAAAACGCTCCAGCGGGCACTGCTATCAAAAAGTTCCACAGTCCGAGCTGGACCTGAGACACATCCTGTAAGTGTGACTATACAGAGTCCCATCTTGAAGAACTCTGGTTACAGGTGAGTGACCTCCATATTTAGTTCTATGTCATCTTGAAGGCACTGTGCTCGCTGTTCTCCTTAACAGTACCTCTGCCTTAGTTTCTGTGCCTGCTAAAACAACAATTGTTGTCCCACTTTTTACATTTTGTGGACATTTTCTTCCAACTTTTCTAGATAGGACAATCAGTCTTGGAGGTTGTTGAATGGGGCCTTGAAGAGGATGTGTTTCAAAGTCAGACAAAATAATTCTTTTCAATTATCTTTCTCCTGACTGGCTCTTATATGGTGAGGTCAACTCTTATGGTAGAGATGGCTACTCAGTTGGTGTCAGAGCCCTGCAGCATCCCCTGCTAAATGGAGTCAGTTGTAATAGAGACTTGTTGCCTGGATCTAGATGGTTTTACTACTTCCCTAAGTACTTACTATCGAGTAGTAGCAGAGTTTCAAAGGGATGCCATTATTACATTAATTTCCTTCTCTGGTGGTAAAAGTGGTCCTTGTGCTCATGTCCTTGGAAGCCAAAGAAGATTGACTTCACAAATAAATCTCTTGGATCTCAGGTTTCCAAAATTTAGCTCTGAGGATTCATCATTCATCTCCACCTAGATGAAACAAATTCTCAGATGTCACGGAGGGACTGTATTACTTAAACTGTCAAGGCTCTTGGTCTCCCTCTTACAGTAGGAAGCTGTTGGCCTGTGAGAATAGTATATTTGTAACAATGCAGGCAATGCCCTTGGTTTTACATCTCACGGGGAAGAAGAATACCCTAGCTTTTGATCTGATCTGCAGAGGAGATGATCATGAGTAATCTAAGGATACAGTGCCAGTCTTCTCTAAAAATAAAACCGCCTTTTATAATTTTTCACTCTTTGGTTCTGGGCTCCTTACCGTGAGACAAGTGGAGTTCCCCAAGCTGTAAGGTGTAGATTCCCAATCTGTGGTCTAAAAAGAGTTGGCTGGTCATGTGGTGGTTACTGTCCCTCCTGTGTCTTACCTTTTAATCAAGTTATTTGCTAAAGTGTACTTGCTTAGAGGCAAAATGTTAGGAAGTTGCTTAATTGCTTGCTTATTTGCCTACTATAGTTCCTATAGATACACATGTGAACAGTGTGGGGGTAGGGGAAAAGGAAAGGTGGGCTTCACATCCATGAATGACAGCCAGTGGTTCACAGGATAATCTCTCTTAGGATGTGGCCCAAACTGTGGAAAAAAATTGAGAACCCCTGTTCTAAAGTTGTTTGTTCTTAAAAGTAGTTGTAGCAAGCTTGATTTTTGTACTAGCTCTCCATGTGGATGCCTGCCATCTTTTGAACCTTACAATCAGTTCCTCCTTGATGGTAGTCAGCCGTGGAGCTCTCCAAGACCTCTGGCTCTCTATTTGCCCTCTGGCTTTTCAGTCCTCTTATCATCTGTCTGTCATATTGTTTTTCTGTTCTTCCCTTCCTTCTAGCCAGACTTAGTCTTTATAGTCTTATTTGTGGACACCACAGCAATTTTTGCTTTTGGAGCAGGAGCACTGGCAGAGATTTCAAAGGAACTTTGGTTCCTTGACTGAGATCATTCTATTGGACACTGTGTTTTGTGGCTTAGTGTCCTGACTCATTGCCTCATCATCTCTGTTTTATACTTTGGAATTAATTTGCATTCAGAGACACTTGCTTTGTGTGTCTTTACCTTTTCAGGATTTTGTCCACTGCCTTGACCTCTTAGGAGGAATGCACAGATGAGTTACTTGAACTAGCAGCTAGCATTCAGTAGTATTGCCATGTTCTTGCACCATATATTTGACCAGTTGAAGTTATGGCAGACACAGCTTTGATGTGAAGAAGTAGTTTCAAAAGGCAGTTGAGAAACAAACATTTATTTCTAGAGAATGTGGACTTGTTTCTCAATCCTCACCTGAGATCTTGAGGGTAACCACTACAACAAACACAATATTGCTCCCAAAGATCTTGAGCTTTGGTGCTGGGATTCCTTTGGACAAAGGGGTTTTACCAGCCCATAATTATAATCCTTCGAGTAGTGGGCTGCCAGCTTTTCATGAGCAAAGGGCAGATTGAGCTCTGGTAAAAGGTCCATGTCAGGTTCCTTCTCAGACACAGTGAGTTTAAAGCACAAACCTATTCTAACATCAGCTCTGGGGTAGCTTTTTGATGTGGTTTATGAGATAGCTGGAGTGGATGCTTTGGGGTGGATGTCTGTAGGTCTACTTTGCTGCAAGATCTTACCAAGAAATCTGGAAAAATATGAGCATCTGAGGAATATGTGGATCACTTCTAGTTGAAGGCCAATATGTATTCTTTTGAGTCTGTTCTGTTCCCTTCTACAAGAAAGTCAGTTTTCACCTCAATAGATAGACATCTGCCCCCACAAAAGCAGCAGAAGGAGTTGGTCCGAAGCTCCCTCTCCTAAAGGAGGATCCAGGGAACTACAGGCCAGTCAGCATCAATTCAGTCCCTGGAAAAATCATGGAGTAGGTCCTCAAGGAATCAATTCTGAAGCACTTAGAGGAGAGGAAAGGGATCAGGAACAGTCAGCATGGATTCACCGAAGGGCAAGTCATGCCTGACTAACCTAATTGCTTTCTATGATGAGATAACTGGCTCTGTGGATGAGAGGAGAGCAGTGCATGTGCTGTTCCTTGACCTTAACAAAGCTTTTGATGTGGTCTCCCACAGTATTCTTGCCAGCAAGTTAAAGTAGTATGGGCTGGATGAATGGACCATAAGGTGGATAGAAAGCTGGCTGGAACGTCTGACTCAGCGGGTAGTGATCAATGGCTCCATGTCTAGTTGGCAGCTGGTATCAAGCGGAGTGCCCCAAGGGTCAGTCCTGGGCCCAGGGTTATTCGATATCTTCATCAATAATCTGGAGGATGGCGTTGACTGCACACTCAGCAAGTTTGCAGATGACACTAAACTGGGAGGAGTGTTAGATACACTGGAGGGTAGGGATAGGATACAGAGGGACCTAGACAAATTAGAGGATTGGGCCAAAAGAAATTTGATGTGGTTCAACAAGGACAAGTGCAGAGTCCTGCACTTAGGACGGAAGAATCCCATGCACTGCTACAGACTAGGGACAAAACGGCTAGGCAGCAGTTCTGTAGAAAAGGACCTAGGCGTTACAGTGGACGAGAAGCTGGATATGAGTCAACAGTGTGCCCTTGTTGCCAAGACCGCTAACAGCATTTTAGGCTGTATAAGTAGGGGCATTGCCAGCAGATCGAGGGATGTGATTGTTCCCCTCTCTTTGACATTAGTGAGGCCTCATCTGGAGTACTATGTCCAGTTTTGGGGCCCACCCTACAAGAAAGATGTGGAAAAATTGGAAAGAGTCCAGAGGAGGGCAACAAAAATGATTATGGGCCTGGAGCACATGACTTATGAGGAGAGGCTGAGAGAACTGGGATTGTTTAGTCTACAGAAGAGAAGACTGAAGAGAAGACACGGGGGAGATTTTATAGCTGCTTTCAACTATCTGAAAAGGGGTTCCAAAGAGGATGGATCTAGACTGTTCTCAGTGGTACCAGATGATAGAACAAAGAGTAATGGTCTCAAGTTGAAGTGGGGGAAGGTTTAGGTCGTATATTAGGAAAAATGTTTTCACTAAGAGGGTGGTGAAACACTGGAATGGGTTACCTAGGGAGGTGGTAGAATCTCCTTCCTTAGAGGTTTTTAAGGTCAGGCTTGACAGAGCCCTGGCTGGGATGATTTAGTTGGGGTTAGTCCTGCTTTGAGCAGGGGGTTGGACTAGATGACCTCCTGAGGTCTTTTCGATCCCTGATATTCTATGAAAGATTCAAAATTTGATTTTTTTAAAGGGTTCCAGAGTGGATAACTAGCCTAGTCATTTTCTGTAGCTTGCCAGGACCTCCCTCTCAGAAGCAGACTAAGCGTTAGGTTACACTTACAGAATTATAGCGCTTTTGGTTATAGCGGTACCCATTTAGCGCAATAGGTATAGCACTATAGGATGTCCTGGCGTGGCCACATTTGCTGCAACTGCTGCGGCACAGGGAGTGATGCATTATGGGCAGCTATCCCAGCATTCAGCTGGGTGCAACGTGCTTTCCAAACGAGGGGGGTGAGGGGGAATGGGGAACGTGTACGGAGGGAGAGAACTTCATGCTTTCAGTGATTTTTCTCTAGAGAGAAGTAGCAGGCTCTGAATTTCACTCACACAGCTCCATTGGTAAGCACTTTCACTGCTTAATTGCTGAGTTAAGAGCGGAGTTCTGAAAAGGAACTTCCGCATTTCTTTTTCCCTTTGCAAAACAACACGAAGATGTCAATTGCCTTAAATGGCTCGGAGGCATGCCAGAGATCCCTTATAGCGTAATGACTGATTACACTTGCCATAATACGCTACAAGGAATACGCAAAAGCTTTTATTCCTTTTGAAAAGGTGGTTTACAAGTAGCGTGATAAGCTCAGACTTTTAGCGCAATATGTGGCTTGCTAGTGTGTTCAGGGACAGAGTTATAGCGCTCCTGGAGGCTATATAACGCTATAAAGTGCCAGTGTAACCAAGCCCTAAGTGTTTTACCCTATGATCCCTTGTTGCCTCGAGTAAGTAGGTCTGTTATGGTTCATTAGAGCTAACGTTATGAATTCAAATCCCTCTCCTGAATCAGTCTCACTCCTTTTTTGGCCCAGTGAATATTTAGGTACTTATACAAAATCAAATATCTTCGACAGAAAAGACAGAGACATGAATAACCTGTAGCCTATAAGGCAGAAGGGCGACCTAAATTCAAGTCCCTACCCCAGAATGGGGTTTGAAACCTGTTTCCTGCATCCCAGGCAAGTGCTCTGACCACTGGTAAAAATTATAAAGGGGTGTGCACACCGCCTACCTCCCTCCCCAACTATTTGCCAAACTTGTGAGCTCACGTTTACGTGGAAATTAATTTTCTTGGTGACAGTAGATTATAGTGAGCTAGTTTCAGGTTGAAGTGATCCACCTTATGTTGCCTTTTACTAGGTGGTGTTATGAATCTGTCCGAGATTCCTCTTCAAGGAATATCATCTGTTCTGAGAGAGGATGGTATCCACTACAGACAATGTAGAACAGCCATATGAGTCTCATTCCTTATACGTAGAGACCATTCTTGTTCAGATTAGGTCTCCGAGGAAGGAATCCTCCTTTCTCTCAACTCTGCAAAACCAGCTTGTAGAATAAAGGAGTTCAAAGTCTCTTGGTCCATCCTCTTGTCTATTGAGCATAAAGTCGGATGTGTTTGGGAGGAATCTTTCCTCTTCCCTGTTGTTATACCAGTATACACACACCTCTCCATAAATAAGAATGGGGATTGGGTAGAAATCAGAATTATTTTTGCATTGGCATTTTTTGCTGCCTGTTGCGGTCATAACATTATTTCATTATTTTATACTGCATTAGCACCAAGAGACCCAAATAAAGATTGTGGCTCCATTGTGGTAGACTATCCACAAATGTAGAGGAGACCAGTTTGTGCTCCAAAGGGTTTCCAAATTAGACAAGAAGAAATGAAGTATTAACCCCACTTTACCAGTGGAGCTATAAGGCACGCTGTTAGTGATGTGGTGCAGGAGGATAGGGTGTGTGTTTTAAGAGAGAGAAAGAGAAATGCAGTGTATCTTCGGAAAGGTAGAATGACAAGTAATTATCCCTTATCCTTACAAGTGTAGAATGGATGAAACTTTCATCATTTAAACTTGATATAACACAGTCTAGGTTAGCAATGCAGTTAAACACAACACAGGCACTTAGAACTTCACAACTTCAGTTCATCCACTTGAACTGAGTTCAGTGTTTCTGTCAAATGAATTGGGCCCCCAAGTTAACAGAAAATCTGATATTCTCACTGAAACCTTTTTGTGCATGTAATGAATGTTGTGAAAAACTGTATACAGTAGACTCTCGATTAACCAGGATGTCAAAAAACATACGCACAACTCGCAGGGCCGGCTCTGGCTTTGCTGCCGCCCCAAGCACACACACAAAAAACACCTACCAGGGTGCAGGGCAGCCAGTGAACCAACACCCCCTCCCCCCGCAGGATGGCTGGTGAATCAACCCCAGCTCCCCATATTTCCTAAGGATGGTGATTATCTGGGATTTTATTAATTGCACAAGACTATTATCTTATTTTCTTCTCTTCACTCACTGACTTTTTGCTACCTTACTGGCTGATTTTGGACTTCTTATGCAGTGCTTTTGCAGCTAAGAGATTTTTCTCCAATGTTAAACAGTAGTATAGATGGAGCTCCTGAATTTTATGCTCTGACTCGTGCATAGTGTATTACTGAAATTCTTTCATCTCAAATTCCAAACACTTATACTGTGTCAAGGTCATAGAATCCAATCCCCTCCTACACTAGCAGGACCAAGTACTGTCCCCTGACAGATTTTTTGCCCCAGATCCCTAAATGGCCCCCTCAAGGATTGAACTCACAACCCTGGGGTTAGCAGGCCAATGCTCAAACCACTGAGCTATCTGACCCTCCCTGTAGTCACTTCCAGGAATAGAATTTAGGATTCCTGAGTTGAAACATGCCTTTGCTGTCTAGCTGTGAAAACCCCCTTACAATATGTCTACATTGCACACTAAGCTAAGGATTGAGCCCAACCCCACCTTCCATCCACACACACATCAGTCTGAATTGGGTCAGCAAACACTCAGGGAGCTGATCCTAATCCCCTGATAGGGGTTGTTCAGAGCCTGAGCCCCACTGTGACTCATGTCAGTGTCATGTCATTTTGCAGTATGGATGCAGCTCAAGCCACAGATCCAAAACAGAAGGTCTTTGCAGAGTAGTATGGACAGTTTGCATGGCTGTGAGACCCTGGGTCCAGCAATTGGAATCCCAAGTTTACAATGTAATGTGGATGCTCAAGTGTGGTTTTGAAAATACTGCATCCACAAGTTCATATCCCACAGGTGCAGGTTTATAATGTAGTGTAAACAAATATATAGTGTCTCTCTCCCCATCTGGTGTTTGGTTTATCTAAAGGATAAGTCTGCCTTTGCTACCAGTTACTTCATTAGCTCTAATAGTAGGGTCCATGCAATGGATCTAAATATTCTAACTGTGCTGGCACCCCACATGGAGGTCAGTATGCTTCCACATGATGGGAACTTTTGCTTTTCAATTGGCTTTTTTAAATCATTAGGAAATTGAATTTAAAAAGCTCATCTACATTAAAGTGTTAAAGCCAAGCAGTCAAATTAAGATTGCCTGTGCTTTCAGTTCCTACTCACCGCCACGTGGTCTGAGTCGGAGCTTCTGCTTTTCTCTTGTTCTTTTCACTTTACTTTCCAGAAAAACTGTGTTAGGATTTTACTGATTTTTTTTTTTTGGTAGTAATTCTAGTATTTGTAGTAATTTTTATAGGATTAAGGATTTTAGGACACTGCCCTGGTGACTTCATGCTAAATCATTCTCCCCTTCTCCCCCCTCAAATCCACGTCTGGGTATTGGATTATGCCAAAGACATTGGGGTTCAAGGTATGCGCTTCCTGTTTTTCTGACGTGAAGACCCAGTGGGATCCAGTTTGAGGGAACCTGCTCCCCCATAATCAACCTGAACAACGCTCCTGCTACTGCAGAGCTCCTTCCTGAGTTTTAAATCTTGCATACTTACCAGTGTATGTGCTGGGGCCCTTAAGAGTTTTGAGACCTATCCCAACAGATGCGCAAATTACAATTGAACCTTTCTTGGATCCACAATATTAATAGCTAGACTCTCAAATGGTCAACTTATATGTGCTAGATCTCCACGTGCCATTGATCGGAGTGAGGTCTCTAGACTGACTTGTACTTCAAATGTTTAAAATACATCTACACCAATATGGTGCTGTCTGTCTGTCCCATAAATTAAAGCATAAACAAAGGGGGATCATGGTGGATAGTCAACTGAACATGAATTTGAAGTGCCATGCTGTGGCCAAAAGGATAAATGTGATCCTTGGATATATAAGTGGGAATCTTGAGTAAAAGTAGGGAAGTACTTTACCTCTATTTGGCACTGGTGCAACTGCTGTTGGGATAGTGTGCAGTTTTTCCACATTTCAAGAAGGATGTTGGTAAATTGGAGTGTGTTCTGAGGCGAGCCATGAGAATGATTAAAGGATTGGAAAACAGGCCTTAATGATAGACTCAGGGAGCATAATCTATTCAGTTTAAATAAAAGGTTAAGGGTGACTTGATCAGGATATAAGTACCTATATGGGAAAAAAAATGAATCTATAATCTAGCAGACAGAGGTATTACAAGATCCACTGGTTGGAAGCTGAAGCTAGATAAATTCAAATTAAAACTACAATAGATTGTTCACAGTGACAGTAATTAATCATTAGAACAACTTAGCTAGCGTTGAGGTGGTTCTCCATTACTGACAACTTTTGAATCAAGATTGGATGTTTTTCTAAAAGATATGCTCTAGGTCAGTGGTTCTCAACTTGGGGGTATGTGTCCCCCTGTGGATATGCAGAGTTCTTCCGTGGGGTACATCGGCTCAGCTAGCTATTCGCTAGTGCTTTTTATGTAGTCCAGGGGTGGACAAACTATGTCCCGCGGGACCGTCCTGCTCGGTTCCTGAGCTCCCGGCCAGGGAGGCTCCACCCAGCCCCTCCCCCATATTTTACCTTCTCCCCCGTTCCCCCGGAGCCACGCCGCTGGGCAGTGCTCTGTGGGGTGGGGCTGCGCACTCCTGCAGAGCAGCGTGTCTGGTTCCGTGCGGTTGCCAGGCAAGCTAGTCTGAGCACATGGTAAGGGGGGGGAGCGGGCTGCGGGGGGCGGGTGTTTGGATATGGGGCAGGGAGTCTCAGGGGGAAGTCAGAGGGCAGGGAGCGGTTGGATGGGGCAGAGGTTCGGGGGCGGGGCACGGTCGGGGGAGGGTTACATAGGGGGCGGGAGTCCCGGGAGTCTGTCAGGAGCGGGGGTATGGATAGGGGTTGGAACAGTAAGGGCAACGGAGCGGGAGGGTTGGGTAGGGGGTGGGAGGGTGAGGGGTCTCTGGAGGGGCAGTCAGGTGATAAGGAGCAGGGGGGATTGGATGGGTTGGGCATTCTGAGGGGGGCAGTTGAAGGGTGGGAAGTGGGACGGGATCGGATAGGAGGTGGGGCCAGGCTGTTTGGGAAGGCACAGCCTTCCTTACCCGGCCCTCCATACAATTTTGTAATCCTGATGTGGCCCTCGGGCCAAAAAGTTTGCCCACCCCTGTTGTAGCCTGTTATAAAACTAGGCAAAGTCAGTACAAACTAAAATTTCATACAGACAATGACTTGTTTATACTGCTTCATATACTTTGCACTGAAATGTAAGTACAATATTTATATTCCGGTTGATTCATAATTGTATGATAAAAATGAGAAAGTTAAGAAATTTTTCAGTAATACTGTGCTGTGACACTAGTATTTTTTTTGTTTTGTTTTGTTTTGTCAGCAAGAAGGTTTTAAGTGAGGTGTAACTTGGCAATATGCAAGACAAATCAGACTCCTGAAAGGGGTTCAGTTGTCTGGAAAGGTTGAGAGCCACTTCTCTAGTTCAAACAGGAATTGTTTCGGGGAAATCCTGTGCGCTGTTTTATACAGGAGGTCAGTCTAGATCAGGCCTGCACGACATGTGGCCCCCACGGGCTCACTGTGCGGCCCGCGGGGGGTGAGTAGGGGTGGGGCAAGCCAAGTGAGGGGGTTGGGGAAAGAGGATGAGGGCGGGGCAAGTACGGGGCTTTTCGGCTTGCAGCTGGTTTTTTTGCAGTAATGTGGCCCTCGCTGCTTTCTGAGTTGTGCAGGCCTGGTCTAGATGGTCACAGTGGTTTCTCCTGACTATCCGTAGATCACCAAGATGTTCTATGCTTGTATATATGCATATTTTTTCTCTCTCTCTCTCTCTCTCTCTCTTTCTCTCTCTCCCCCCCCCCCCCCCCAGGGATGGGTAAGCAACCAGGTATTAAATGTACCTTTAGATAAACATGCAGTCAGATCTTCCTTTTTGCATTATATGAACAAAGTAATTATTTCAAGTACATTTATTATTGAATTAGAACACTCACTCTAAGGAGACGATTAGTAACGATTATAAGTTAAAGTAAAATTCACCTCTTGCAATTGCTCTGAGAAAATCAAAAGGAAGAACAGATTGCTCTGACCAGTTGTGCTACTTATCCACTTTCCTGGTTACCATGTTGAAGTTTGATCAATTTCCTAATATAACAGTTCTTCATGATTACAATTTTTTTGGTGATACATTGTGTGACTATATGACTTCCTGTTTTCTATATGTATGCTATCTAAGCATTGTATATGATAAGCTTACCTTTTTTCTGTGGCCATTTCTACAGTAGACCTTTCTAAAATTTCCCACCATTGTTATCTCAGAATCCAAAGTGTTACCAGTACTTTACCTGCTCCCCGCCTCTGTTCTTGGGCGATATTCCACAGCTTGCATATGTTGCTGCTTTTAACTTTCCCAAGTAGTAGTAGCAGTGAAATTGACTAGGGTTATGAGTGATTAATTTGCCCTCTGCCAATTTTCACTTAGCACAAACCTGAGCAGCGGCAAATATACTCCAGTAATCTGTCTGCAGACTGAGGAAGATATTATCACAGCTGTGCATGTTCAGTTAATTTTTGGAAGGTTTTCTTAGCAATTATAATAGCTAGAAAAAAGGTAAATGAATACTCAGATTTTGTCATCTTCTACAACACTCACCAAAGAAAGCGTTGTACCTGCGATGGGTGATAGGATTTTTTTTCAAGCAGTGCTCATAGTTACCAGACTCCTCTTGGAGAGGTTCTTCCTTTCCAAATAGATGTCAAATATTTGTTTGGATTTATTTTGAAATAGACTAAAGTGCATACAATTTCCTGTTTCTTTGGACACCAATATATAAAGTCTAAATGGTGATCTAATTGCTTGTCTCATCGTTACTCCTTTAGAAGGCTGGACTCTTCAAGGCCTTATTAAGTTAGATGTGTCCAGAGGCATGTAAGCAATGCTATCTATCCCCAACAGATTCGTTTCTCTGCGTGGAGTTCTTTGCATGTTCTTTACTTAAAGCTTAGACTTGAAAGTACAATGCGAGTCCCAAGTTTGGTATGCTAGTGTTACAGAATTAGTTTCTGAGCAGAAGTGCCTAAACTTCCAACTTCTGGAGAAAGATTATACTTTTTAATTTTTATTCAGAAGGGTAGTAATTGTAATAGATTCCCTCTCAACCACCCCACATTCCTGAAGAATGGAGGATATCTGTTACTGTCTTGCTTTAAAAATGAACTGATTGGAGATAATATTGGTGCTCTACATCAGTGAGTAGGCACATATTACTCACTTATAAGGTGGCTCTCTGACTATGAATTTTAAGCTATTGCTGTTCCAGTGAGTCATATGCAGGGAGCATGGGAGACAGTACTTGCAGCACGTTAATTACTTTTTGAAAATAAGAATTGCAGGTAAGTAACTTTTTTTGGTCTCAAGTGTAACTTTATCACACAGCTCATTGTAATGTGTCCTTTACTGGCATGGACTTGTCAGCCTCTACCTGTTTCTCTGACTCTCTGTCACTGTAGTATTTTAGCTGATACCACCATCCTTGCTCTTTAGGGAACTGACTGTGCTGCTGCATTCTTGTATCTTCTAGAAAGGCGATGGAAAGATAAAAGCAAATGTTTGCTTTAAAGGTTGAAAGGAAAGGACACACTAAGAGTAGAAAAAAAGGATGCTGAAAAATAGTATTTTAAATGGGATCCCTTAGTAACTTCCCCATGTGTCTAAGAATTTTTTTTCCATATCTTTTTATTTGTTTTGTGGTTCGTGAGCATTTTCAGTTGCATAGAGTATATACAGAAGAGAGGGTAGGTAAAATTTTTGTGCTGAAAAGCATAGGGAAAGGTATGTTTGCTTGTTTCTCACCTTGGCTCTCTCTCCTTCTTGGCAGAGAAATTTCTCCATGTCTGTAAACAGTGCTGCTGTCCTGCGGTTGACGGGGCGAGGAGGAGGAACGGTGGTAGGGGCTCCTCGAGGTCGAAGTTCCTCTAGAGGTCGAGGTGAGCTGTTTTCTGAAGACTGGGATGATACAGTGGATGGGACAGATCTAGGTTAAATTGTCTGAAGATTGACCACCATTATTTGGATAACACCACTAGGGGAATTATACAGCCAAATAAAACCAACAAATTCCTGTCCCCCAAGGAACTTTCCCTTTAAAGGCCATAACACAGCAGGGGTTGATGAAGGAGGGAAAGTGCATGTGGGAGAATGAGGGTTTCAATACCATAAGATCACTCGGAATGCATGTTCCATACATATCTGATTCCTTTTTTTGTATGTTTATTTTGTTAAATTATATACATTTGGATTGAAGGAGAGAGACCACTGAAGTTAACCAACCACAGGGTTATGCAGTTAACCCTGTCTTAACTCATTTTTAACTGAAGTCTTAAGTGTGTGCTAGTGTTACAGCTGTCCAGGTGTGTTTTTTCCCATTGAATATCTGTGTGTGGGACATTTTGCTCCGGTATGTTAGGGTTCAAATTTACAAACACTTGTACTGCATACGGTGCTTGTTGGGTGATGATTGGTCATAGACTTGGATTTCCAGCATGCATTTCCCCCCCCCCCCCCCGGATGAATCTGTGTTCTGACATTTTCTTATATATCCAAACCCCTTTATTTCTTAGCCCTTCCATTTTTTTGCAACTCTTGCATTTCTCTTCCCCTTGGTCACTAACATTTACAATGATAGACTAATTTAGTGAGATTCTGCTGCCTGTACTTACAGTAAACAGACCTACTTTTCAAATACTCCAGTTGACTTCAATGGCACTACTTGCAGGGTAAGATACTACTTACTGTGAATAAGAGTGGCAGAACCTGTCTGTAATCCAACAATTCTTCAGTTGTCAAAAATAGCGATCAATTTTGTCTTTATAAGCCTTCCCCCCCCCCCCACATTCGGTTTTTTATTTGTATAGGGATAGGCATTATATTTATGGCATTATAATTAATAGAATCATTCTTCATTTTTTCTTTGAATATTGATGCCGTATTTCCTTTGGTATTGAGCAGTCCATTCCAAATCATATGGCTACTTCTTATTTCTTGCATTTTTTTCAGAACAATTAGTTTTTGGTTTTAAGGTGTGATTTTTAGGATTCCACAGACAGCTGTTAATTCAGGAAATAAACTGAGGTTTCTACAATGACAGAATTCAGAATTATGCTAATGAACCCTTAGTGTTCTTGAAGTTGAAGATGTACATCAATTAGTCTTTGATGGAGTCTTTGATGGGGGGGAGGATACCTCAGTGATTTGAGCATTGGCCTGCTAAACCCAGGGTTGTGAGTTCAGTCCTTGAAGGGGCCATTTAGGGATCTGGGGCAGAAATCTGTGGGTGAGATTGTGGCCTGTGTTGTGCAGGAGGTCAGACTAGATGAATATAGTGGTCCCTTTAGACCTTAAAGTCTATGAGTCTATGAAATCTGTGTGTAGGACTGGTGAGATAACATTTACGTAGCGTATTAAATATTCTATTCAAGGACAAAGTTCTTAAGGTGCCGTTCTGCTTTGATGAGTGACTGTAAAAAGGCTATTGTAAAATTCTGTGATGGTTTGTTGCTCAATGGCAATAGTTCCTTAACAGATTTTCTCAGTTCAGAAATACAAATGCTTTTTTTTAATGTAGGCCACGTCTACACTACCTGCTGATCCAGGTATACTACTCGCCAATCAATCTATTGGGGATCGATATATTGCATCTAGTGTAGATGCAATAATTCGATCCCCGAGCGCTCTCCCTGTTGACTCCGGAACTCCCCTGCCATGAGAGGTAGAAGTGGAGTCGATGGGGGAGCGGCAGCAGTGGACTCGCCACCATGAGGACGCTAAGGTAAGTTGACCTAAGATACAGTGGAGCCCTGGTATAACGTGCCCCGCTCTACCGCAAGTTCGGTTACAGCGCGGTTATACCGTGGCTCCCAAGTCCTTGCTCTTTGTCTCTGGCAGGCTGGGGGGGCCACGGCTTCTCTCCCCTGCTATGCAGCACGGAGAGAAGCTGCAGCCTCCACTGCCAGGGACAGAGAACTCAGGACTGCAGGGGGAGGAGGGGGGGCGGGGCTGCGGCTTCTCTCCCCATTGCCCAGCAGGGGAGAGAAGCTGCGGCCCCCATCTGCCTGGGACAGAGAACTCCGGGATTGCAGTCTGCAGCCCCAGAGTTCTCTGTCCCCGTCAGGCACGCGGCCGCAGCTTCTCTCCCCTGCTGGGCAGCGGGGAGAGAATCTGCAGCCCCCCGCCTGCCGGGAATGGAACCCCGCTACAATGCGACCCCACATTTAGCACGATGGGATTTTTTGGCTCCCATCCCTCGCGTTATAGAGGGGTTCCACTGTATGTTGACTTCAGCTACTCTATTCACATAGCTGAAGTTGCATATCTTAGATCGACCCTACCCTGGTGTAGACCTGGCCTTAGTCTTGTAAACTTAATCTGGGTTCTGAAGATCATTCTATGTTGCTTGCAGCTTACCACTCATCATGAATAATAAATCTTCTACAGATCAAATTCTGCCCTTGGTTATATCTATGCCAGCCAATTTTCTGGAATAGAGTTGCACAACTGTAACTAAGAGCAGAATTTGGGTCTACAGTTGGAAGTCAGTTAAATTTATCTGATGCAGAAGTGAGAATTAATTTTATTTTCTGGTAAGAGTTGGTGATCTGTGACCGGTATTAGAAAGTTAGATGGGGAAGAATAGGAGAAAAAGCAAAGGCAGAGTCAAGATTGGTGTTG
Organism: Sternotherus odoratus; assembly: GCA_032164245.1. Classification (NCBI taxonomy): domain Eukaryota; kingdom Metazoa; phylum Chordata; order Testudines; family Kinosternidae; genus Sternotherus; species Sternotherus odoratus. The sequence goes on along the minus strand of JAVMKO010000009.1, from coordinate 39,512,820 downwards.
TAACAAATGAGAATTTTATATATTTTGAGTGTTTTTAGACTTTTAAAATAAACAATTTAACATTGTTATTTAAAGGAGTGTATTTAAAATAAGGTTACCATTGAAAATCTTTTTGTCAGAGAATAAATCTGTTTGATACGACTGTCATAGAAATTATTCTTGTATCAAAAATGCGAACTTTCACTATAGCTAATGTGGTAAACCCAGGGCAGGCTACTGCCAGAGGGGTGTTTGGAGAGAAAGGTAACTGCAGGTTCATTGGGTTCAGCTGAGTAAGGCTGCCTCTGGCCAAAGCAGGAGCAGCTGAGCCCAATTAAAAAGCTGTCAGAGACCTTTTTAAACCCTCCTCCCCAGCTAGGAAGGGAGAGAGAGATAGAGGGAGTGAGGCTGCCTGCAGGCTAGGGGCAGCAGGACAGGGAGTCTCTCCCAGAAGGGAGATAGTTTTCCTAAACCAGAGAGAAGCAAAACTCAGCCAGAAAGAAGTGCTTAGGGGAAGGGAAAGCCTGCCTTTGGGGCTTTCTAGGCGGGTTGCTGGCATGGCACTTGTCTCACCAGAGCCCAAAGGACCTGAGTCAGGGGGGTCCGAGAGGCCACTTTGCCACACTAACTTAATTGCTAGATCTAATAGATGACTAGCTGTGAGAGAAATAATCATTTAAAACACAATTTAACAATTAGCAATAATGCCAAAATACCCCATTACTTAATTTGAGTGTAGTCCATACATTTCTAGGCATAAGTGGGTTTGTTGTTCTTAGTGTGGAAGTTTCTTTAGGTTATTTTAAGAAGTGTCAGTAAAAATGTTCAATGAAAAAGTATTCTGAAATGTAACTTTATAATTAAGTTAGTATTATCAAGGCAGTTTAATCCTAAAACCATCTGCTGGAGTGTGAAATTGCTTGTACCTAAAATCTCATACATTTTGTTTGGTGTCACTTAAGTTCTGACTAACAAGTTTTTTCTGTTCTAAAGTAATACTCCACAAGCAATCCAAGGTCATGCACTTGACCTTTCTTTCTAATTGATTTGTTTTCCTTGGAGCTCCCTGTGGAGTGTAGTTAAGTCCTCTTCTTGGAGGACTCGAATGTTTACATTCATGAAGGAGGGCATCAGAGAAAGAAAGGAGTTAAGTCTCTTTGTTGACTGGTTTTACAGAGACTTTGTTGTTGCTGTTTTCCTGTTAAAGTAAGAGGCTATAACTGAGGCAGCTTTACTCAGCACGGTTTATGAACTGAGGCATAGAGATGCTTTTTCCCTTATTTTTTCCATTTTCACTGCCATTTCACAAATATCTAGGCCATTGACAGCCTGAAAGTCTACTTTAAAATATCTCTGATTTGGGAAAATAAATTAAACCCAGATAAATTCTTACACGTTGTTATGGCATTTCTTAATACTAAACCTATAACAATTTGCCTACATCAGGGGTTAGCAACCTTCCAGAAGTGGTGTGCCAAGTCTTCATTTATTTACTCTAATTTATGGTTTCATGTGCCAGTAATACCTTTTAACATTTTTAGAAGGTCTCTTTCTAGAAATCTATAATATATAACTAAACTATTGTTGTATGTAAAGTAAATAAGGTTTTTTAAATGTTTAAGAAGCTTCATTTGAAATTAGAATTAAAATGCAGAGCCCCCCAGACCAGTGGCCAAGACCCGGGCAGTGTGAGTGCCATTGAAAATCAGCTTGCGTGCCGCCTTTGGCACCCATGCCATAGGTTGCCTACCCCGAGCCACATGAACACTGCATGCTAATTTATTTGTGGTGGGGGGGTTAGAGCCACATCTGCTTACTACTTAACGTGTATGGTGTGTCTAGAGACCCCTGATTGCCTAGGAGAACTTTGTTCAGTTCCACGTTCTGCTACAGATTTCCTGTGTGATCTTGGGCCGATAATTAATATCTCTGTACCTCAGTTCCCCATCTGTAAAATGGGGATAATACTTGTTTTGTCTGTGTAGATAAGCTCTTCATGGCAGAGACTGTCACTATATATATGTACAGCATCTAGCACATTGAGGTCTCTAGGTGCCTACTGTAGTACAAATAATAAGAGCAGTGCTCTCCATCTCCATTTACAATGTTTTTTGAAAACGCCATATGTTTTTTGTTCTTTTCCTCTATCTTTGCGTTAGAGAGGCTTCTGTAATCTTCATTCTGACTTTGAAATATCAGATAGACAAAGCACAGAACGCTATTTACATCTACATCAAGACTGTCAGCCTCAGGTACTCTAGACTTCTCCTTCACTCCACTTCAACAAGAAAACAGGGAAGGAGAACTTGACCACAAGAGAGTCAGTTAAAGGGGGCAAGCTAGGGTTGAACAAAATAACAGTTAACTTTTAAACTCAATTTGTCCTTTCTACACTACGTACAATCTGTTTAAAATAATATTTGCTAAAACATTATACAATGCAACCTGTTGTTTTTGTCAAGACATGGATGGCTTCAGTATCTTTATGCCTACCATATGACCCTTTGTTTGATGATTATCTTTTTTCCAGAGTGATGGCGCTAGCTTTGATTATCTTTTTCATGTATTCTGCATGTGTTCATAAATGAAGTTTGTCTTTTTGGAGTATAATATAAGGATAATGTGCTTCCGTGTCAATACTGCCAGTATTCTAGCATGCACTCTGTTTATACTGACCTATTGCATATTACCACATATTTATACACTTCAATTTTCTGCTTCAGTAAGTTTCTTCTAGTTTTTCTATAGCTCTGTAGAAACTGATTTGGCACCTCTTGATTATCTTTTCTGTGTGGTACTTCTTATATCTTTCTCTGCAAAATCTGTGCATTTAATAATGGAACTGTTACATAATAGTCCAACTTTCTTCTCTTCTTCAGTCTGTACTATTTCACCTCCTTTCCCGGTAAAGAAAATGAGGAATATCATCTTCCTTTCCTGGTGTTCCTGTGTAGCTCTTCTATGCATTACTTGGTGTGCTGGAGTATAACCGAGACTCCAGTTACCATATTTCCAAATTCCCCAAATTTATTTTCATGTTCACCTTAAACCTACCATATTTGGCAACCTCTTAATTTGTCATCCTCCTTCACGCACAACATGATGCTGAAGTTTGGTGTACCAGCTTGTGAGAAATCATGCGTCTTGAAATGGAGATGTTAATTTCCAAAATCAGTTTCTTGTGAAACGTTTAACTAGTGGGTTTAAACATCGCATCTGTTCTCATGAGATGGAGGAAAGACTTGCCCACTATCAGGTTGCAGTGTCTCGTTAAGGAGCAGATTAATAAATGAGGTTACAGTGACATTAGAAAAGGGAAGTAAAGTTCTTTTTACAAATTTTTTTTTCTTTGTTTTTTGTCTTTGCAGGCAGAGGCCGAGGAGAAAGTGGTTTCTACCAAAGAAGTTTTGATGAAGTGGAGGGTGGATTTGGGCGAGGAGGAGGCAGGGAAATGCACAGATCTCAGAGCTGGGAGGAAAGGTAACAGAAGAGCTTACACTTTAAAATGTACTGTAGATGCACTTGCTTGGATCCCATTCTTGCACCTTTCAGCCACAAAATATATATTTCAGAAAGGCTGTGTAAGAATGTGTACTAGTTGATTTGTCTTGGAATTTTGAAAGTGGAGACCATATAGTGATGTTGCTAGAGTCCCAGCTATTATAAACAAACCACTGTTCAAAACCTTATATTGCTGATGACTTGTGGGCATGAACAGAGCACTGCTTTGAGAAAGTGAGGTGTTCTAGAAACCTTCATTTCCATTGTAGCTATCTTTGAGTGAAAGTTTGTATATCTCTCGTAGAGAGGGCTCCTCTGTTAGTTTTAGCCTTCTTGTCTGTTTGTAATGCTTTAGGCCTAGATTTTTAAAGTATTAAGGTGCTAAAGATCTAGATAGGCTCCTGTTGGCATATTCAAAAGTATCTTGGCACTGAACTACCCATAACATTTTGGCCCCATATCTCTAGTGGAAGAGAGGAAATGTGTGAGAGTTGCACGTGAAATGATGGAATGCTTCCAAAGTCTTGTTTGAAACTTTTATTCTGCCGTTCTAGGGGAGACAGGCGGTTTGAAAAACCAGGTCGAAAAGATCCAGGTAAGATATTGATATTGTTACTATATATATACATGTCATTCTAAACCTTATGTTCCTGGTCTACTACTTTATGTAAGGTTCATGTACCTCAGTCCAGACTCCTCTAAAACAGTGGTCGCCAACCTTTCGGACCTCAGGGACCACTAAACTCACAATTTTGAATCCCGCGGACCACTAACATGATTTTTTTTTAAAAGGTACAAACATCTATAAAATAATGATCATAAAAGTTCCATTTTATTAATATGAAATGCACTTGTTTAATTATAACAAAATTATTAGTGTGATATTTGTTGCTGCTTGTTTGACATAAGTTTATGGATTCTTGGCTCCAATGACGTCACTGCAACACAGAGAGCCGTTTGTATTTCAAACCAACAGCCGTACTTGTTTTTGATTGCCGTAACAGATGAGAATGTCTTTTCACACAGATAGGTTGTTGCAAATGGAATCAAAATTTTGATGGCTTTTTCACTCAGCACCGGGTACTCACTTTTTACGGAGGGCCAAAAATGATGTCTTGATGAGGACGAGTGGAATTTAGCTTTGAGACTGTCGTCGGATGATAGATCGATTAGGCTTTCTTTTTCTTTCATGCTCAAATTGTTATCTTCAATTTTCGCCAAAAATGGATCCATTACCCACATATTGCCAAGTCTGGGGTCCTCTTCCTTTGGGTAATAACGGCCAAAAGATTCTGTGAGCGACCATAAGTGCTGTCGAAAAATGGTTATTACCTGTCGGTTGACATCCTCCTCTTTCATATACTCATCAAGATTCGGGAACATTTGCAGATCTTCAGCCAACCGCATTTGCCACAGCAATATTTTCTTTTGAAATGCATCCATTTTACCTCGCAGTGTGAACACATCCGTAAGCTGTCCTTGTAAGGACGTGTTTAGCTCGTTTAACAGTGAAAAAATATCTGCCAGGTATGCAAGCTTGGCTAGCCAATCATCTTTGGACAAGAGATCTTGGAATTTCGAATTATTTTGCTGCTGGAAGAATAACTTGACTTCTTGGCGCAGGTCGAACAATCGGGTTAGTATTTTGCCCCTCGACAGCCATCTCACCTCAGCATGAAGAAGAAGATGAGTATATTGAGAGCCCATTTCTTCACAAAGTGCCTCAAATATTCGAGAATTGAGCGCTTTGTGCCAAATTTTATTTACAATTTTAATTACATCAGAGAGTACTTCGTGCAGTTCTGGAGACATTCTTTTTGCCGCAAGTTGCTCACGATGTATAATACAATGAGTAAACAAGATGTCTGGGTGTCCAACATCTTTCACTTTTGTAACAACTCCTAAACGATGCCCGGTCATGCTTGCGGCACCGTCTGTGCATATTCCAACACATTTCTTCCATTCAATACTGTGTCTCAGGAAATAACCATTAAGTGCATCGAAAATCTCAGAGCCGGTTGTTCTACCCAGCAAGTTGAGCAAACAGAGGAGTTCTTCCTTGAGCTCTCCTTGACACTCAAACCTCACAAAACAAAGAACTGCCTTGTTAGTTATGTCTGTTGATTCGTCGAGTTGAATTGAATAAAATGTTGAATTTTTCACCATTTCAATCACTTGATTTTCAATATCTTCAGCCATGTCTTCAATTCTGCGCTTCACATTATTAGCGGACATAGGAATTACTTTGTTTCTGGACAGCCTGTTTCCCCAAAACCTCTTCACAGGCTTGTAACAAGCAAGGCTTAATTCTTCTCCAATCGTATACGGCTTTCTACTTTTCGCGATTTGAAGTGCTATCAAATAAGAAGCCTTTACTAGGGACTTATCTTCCTAAAAATTGCAAATAATGTCCAAATTTCTCCAGGGACCACCAAAATTTTCTCGCGGACCACCAGTGGTCCACGGACCACTGGTTGGCCACCGCTGCTCTAAAATGCACTAGCAAAAAGTTCCTTAGAACATTCTTTAAGCTCTTGCTTGTTCTTGCTTTGTTTGAGTCCCCTTCATCAGGAATCCCTTGAGGTTGCCATCTTTGTGTAATCACTCTCTGTCAGAAGCAATATATTTTTGAAGCTGTAACAAATCCTCCACTTGAACTTCATTTGGAGCTTGCTATTTACTTGGGGCAAGCCAGTCCGAACACACGTGTGTTCCATTCTTGGCACTGACTTCAGTTTGACTCTTGGGGAACATTCGAGGTGTCAGTGTTTGTCATTTAGTTCCTGAAGTATTTGACACCTGACTATCCCAGCAATCCAGTCCATCATACTTTTTGATGGATTTGCAATTAGGTGGAATGCTCTTGCTGTTTTTCTTTTGATATACCTTCTGGAATATACAACAGAGCATTTTTAGTGAGAGATTCTTGGCTGTGGAGCTCTTTGGTTCCACAGGAAATTAGTTAGAGCCATTTTCTAGCCATTTTCAAGGTACAGTGAAAGAGATACTGGTTGTCTTATTTGAAATGTTATAAGCTAAGATGGCCCTTTGGTGAGTGGATGGGGAAGGCTTGGGGCAGAAAATATGTTGCCCGTTTGGAGGGGAAGTTTTCAGAAGCACAAAGGACATTTAGGGGGTCCAGTTACTGTAAGTCAATAGGAACTGGATATCTTTTCACCTTTTGAAAATTTCACTCCTTTAAGGTCCGTAGGTGTGTATTGCTAATTTTGCAATGGTGCCAAGTTACCATGGTGATAGGTGTCTTAAAAAAGCCTTGTAATCACCATCTGATTTTCAAAGCCCCCGGAATCTCCTCTTCAAGTATCTGAGTTGATTATTGTGTTTTCTTGAGGTTGCTTAATTTTTTGGTTCCTAGGGTTTTGGCTCAAAAGATGACAAAATTAAGAGTGGTATCCCTAACTCTGCCTTTTTCTATAGGAGACATTGCTCCTAAGAATGACCAATTAGGGGTTGTTTGAGCTTCTCTGCATCTAGCTTGATACTTCCATCTCACAACTCTTCTGCCTCCCCATGACTTCATGATTTAATATCTCTCTGAAAAAGTGGGGAAGTTCAAAAGATTAGCAGTTTTGAGTATTTCTGCTGTGCTGGTAATTGGGGTTATAGTTTATATTTTTGATATTCTAGTATATAACTATGAAGTGGCCATTGTACTGTTTTGGAGCTCCTTGCTTGGAAATCTGTGGAGAAGCAAAACCCCAAACTACTTCCTATAAGCAGAGTAGAGAATTCTTCCAAAGGCAAATAAGGATAGAAATGGCAGATTGGAGGCACCTGTGGCTACAACAATAACTTGATTTAATGAAATTATATTTATTTTAGCACCTTTTCATCCTGATGTATGTGAAAACACTTAGCAATTTTACCAAACTATGTACAGAATTGACTTCATTTATTAATGAAACTACAACAGCAGTTTAGCAATGCAGATTGATACTACATGTCACTTTTTAGGATGAGAAGCAGATCTTTTCTATTTGAAATGTCATGAAGAATTTCGGTATGCAAGATGTAATTACCCTAGCTGGAATTTTGCCAGGATGTCAGGGTTGATGCTCCACTTCTTACAAAGCATGTCTTGGGATCTTTAGTAACCATAAGTGGTCAAGACCTTGGCTTTGTATCTCATCTGAAAGAGAGTGTCCCCCTACCAGATTGCTGAGATATTGATTTAGTATTTACTCAAAAGGAAGAATGCCAACTACTAGGTCATTGACATAACTTGCTGCTGCACCTGTTTCTTTCACATCTCTTTCTTGTACTGTCGCAGTCTGATCCTGTTTAGCTTGTGAGAACAGACAGCATAGGGTGATATGGCTGAAGGCCATATTTGTAAACTGTTCTTATTTTTAATATAAAAAACTCTGTCACTCCTTTTAAGGATTTGTGTGCCTGGGAGAAGGAAAATCTTGACTTCCTTTGTCTCCTAATCAAAAAGGGCTGGTCATCACAAAATGATGATTTGGTTTGATTTCAACCTTGGTCAGTAATGGAAAAAGTCGCTGCCTTGGTTCTTTAGTGGCTTATGTAAAATGATTTGGGGTTTAAAGGGTCCCAGTTTCATTTCCTAGTGGATACATTCCTATCACAAAAAATCAGCTAGCACTGCTGGCACTCTTCGCCAAGAGATGAAGGACTGAATTGGCATGAAAGTAAATTTTATCATGAGATGCTCTCAATTCAGGGATGAACTTCGTTAGCAAGTGCAATGACTTATCATTATCCATGCTAAACCTGACAAGGGATTTAAGTTCCCACTTTTGCACTTTCCACCAACAGCATCATCTTTGCCCACAACAGCCAATAATAGTGTATTCTGCAATAAGGCCTTTGATGCTCTCTGACATGCTCTCAGATATTCACTGAATCACCAGATCTTTGTGTCTGTCTCTGTTGTGGGTGGTCAAAATAGCATAGATAAGTAGGAACTAGAAAGCAGGAAATAAACCACTCTAGAATATTTTGGCAATTCAGAAATCATGGCACCCCAGGAAAATACCTTTAGTTTAAAAAAAAAAAAAAAAAATTAAGAAACCCCATATAAATCCCCATATAAATAGGATTAATTTTCAAATGTTTTTATAATTAATTGATACACTTCTAACTTCATGGAGGGATAATGATCACATTCTTGAAGTATTCAGAATGTGTTTTCCAGCTGATGCGATCAATTCACAAACTGAATAGCAACCCTAAGTATTGATATTCAAGGCAAAGGTGTTATATTATGCATTGCAAGAGTTACTATGCAAATTGCCATAGGCTATAGTTTTCAGCCAGAAATACCTAAAGATGCTTCTCAAAGGCTTAGATTATTTGCCAATTAGACAAGTCATATGACATCTAAAAACAGAGCTAAAATGAATGGTTTAAAACAGAATAGTTTTAAGGACTGAATATGTAACATTCAAAATACTCTGTATGGTATAGTCATAAGTATCCTTAGAGTCAGGATAATTCTGTTACCAGGGTATCTTTCATAGCTCTGGTATGGTCTCGCCATTCAATGTCCTTAGTATATACTGAGATGTATTATTACACTCCTGAATGGTAGAATAATTAAGTTATATGGGATTATGTGACTTAAAATAGAGAATGGTCAGTATATGTAAAGCTGCTTCTTTCTACTATTTGAGCTATTTGGACTTTATTCCATACTTAATGAAGTATTGACAGTACAATTTCTTGTTCTGCTTCTGCTTTGTAAGGGTTGTCCTCTCTAATGTAGGATATTGGTTTGGGGCTTCAAAATAAAAAGGATAAATATAGCACAACCTCCCCTTCACCACTTTTCATATCTTAGAGCCAATAATGTTATGAAGAGAAACAGCTGAACTTTAAAGTGCATGTGTGAGACAACTATGAAAAGTGAGGAAAAAGGCAATTTAATGTACATTAATACAAGAAGGTTGCTGTTACTGTACAGGCACTACAGTGGGCTAAAATATGGTTCCATTATACTGAGAGTGAAAGACATAATATTGAAAGTATCCATTCTCTATAATAAAACTAGCCCTTGAAGCCTATAGAGTTGTAGGAAAGAAATATGGAAACATTTTCAGAGCAGTGAACTATTTTTGAATTCAGAGATTGGCCAACTGCCCTTCAGTTCATGATTGCATGGACCTCCTCCTTCCTGTGGTACATAACACATTCCCGTGACAACTACAACAATAGTTAACATGGAAAAGTAATATTTTAATACCATTTATTAAAATAATTAAAATATTATTTAACTGTCTTTATTAATAGAAATTACCTTCTGGAAATGAGGTGCAGCTGGCACCTTATGACAAAATAGTTGTCCCAACAGGTTCTCCGTGACCAGAGCATGACAACCTTTGTAGTTCTGGGTTTGAAAAAAAGACCTCCAATATACAGTGCCCTCCTAATATGGCTTCAGACTATACATCCTGCTGTTGGTCACTACAATAAAATTAGCTCCAGTATATAAACATACTTTTATTTAAACTGTCTAATGTAGTAGTTATGCCACATTTATTGCTGGGAAAAGTCATTTAATTATCCTTGAGTGGCAACATTTATTTTGATGGTAACTTGATTGTTTCAGTATGAACACAGAATAGCCATATTTAAAGCTGCATTCCATTACTGAGATGCTGTGAATCGACAGCAGACGGTTCACTTATCTGTTAGCCCATTTGATCATATTAGAAATCGTTGCATATAGGAGCATGGTTCCTTATTCTTGGTATGCTTACAAGGCACTCCTGGCAAAAACGTCCCGTATATAAAGCACTTGTTTCAATTTTTTTATTTTAAAATTAATTCAAATATGTCTTATTTTGTAGATATGATTTATCTATATGCTGTACGTACAGATATAGATGTTTATATTGAAAAGCATAAAATATAAATGGATACAGTTCTTGGTAGATATAGTACATGTTCTAGTGCCAGAACTACTCAGTGTAAGATGTGCAAAGCTGAGAACACATGAAATTTCACTGTGCCAAGAGACATGAAAGAACATAAAGTGCTGTATAACAGTCTGTTTTCTACTGCTGGAATAATTTATTAAATGTTTCCAAGTAAGAAAATATCTCCACTGTAGCATGTGTGTGTCATATATATAAAATATACTTCAGGATTTTTGGCACTCGCTGTCTTCACAGATCTGTCACAGGGATATTATCGTACCCCCTTCTGACCTGGTGGAATGAAGAACTGCAGTCAGTACTCTTGATTTCGCATAATAAACAAGCATATCTGGAATGCATTTCACTGCCACCAAAAAGACTGTCAGTGATTTTAGCAGGATGTTCAGCCATCTGAAAATCGATGTAACCATGTACCCAGAAAGTGTTAATGTAAAAGGGTTATAACAGTCTTGGAACTTCATTGCTGATCCCCAAACTAGTGTAAATTAACCTCAGGTTAGTTTTAGATATTAGGTCTTCTATTGTACTGTTGCTGCATATTTTGCCATAGTTTGTCCTGTCCACATACCAGTTAATTAGGTTTTGGTCAGCTGTGGGAGTCTGAAAGTCTCACACTTCAGGGTCATTTCAGTTTTAATCATAGTCTAGTGAATTCAGCAGGTAGCACTGGTACTTTCCCAGAACTTGTACTGTGGTACTTCTCCCTGACTTTCTATTCTGTGCAGTTAAAACAGCCTCTCATCAGTTTACATGTGCACTTTATGCGTTTTTTCTCTGCACACTATCCTGCAATCAGAAGGATGGAGAAAAGGGAAAGAGCGCAAAAGAAAATGGGGGAGGAGGGGAAGGAAGGCTGGAAGTTTAACCTGGAAGTTTAATGTAATAATAAAAAAAAAAAAGGCACCAAGTCCAAATTCTATTCTGTCAGACCAGTCTCGGAAATCTGGAAGCTGTCAGTATGCTGTCCATTGATGCGGATCTTCATGTCAGTCCTCTTTGGGCTCTTAGAGTCTGCTGCAGCTGGGAGCTCTGGAATAGTCTTGTCAAAATTCTCCATCTTGATCTGATATTCCCCTTTGGCACCTCGAGCCAGCATAGAAGCAAAGCGATGGTGTAGAATGATCTCAGATGGGAGGTAGGATGTCCTCCTTTGACATGTTTCCCCTGTGGCCTCCTGCATTGCTGAGAGGAAAACTACTAGCTCAAAATGGCGAGGGGTATCCTCATGGAGGAGAACACCGAGAGGACTAGATGGGGTAATGGAGTGGTAGTAAGTCAGTGGAAAAATAAAGAATGGACACTCCTCAAACGTGATACTGTCCAAGTGGAAATCCACACTAGTTTGATGCAGCTGACCATTCTCCTGTTCTTGGTAAAGAATAGCTGAAACCCGAACGCTGGTGAGTGGGCTGTGACGAGTGTTGGCCACCTGGAACATAAGGTATGGCTTTCCCTCTGTGTGTGCCACTACTGCAGAATGAGTAAAGCGGATGGAGATTGCTCGATTCTTTGGACGGGCAATCTTTGCCACAAAAGCACCTACATAACAGGAAAGAATGAATTAACTATGATCGTCATGGTCAGATTAGTTTCTTTCTTGTCCCCAAGTTGTATGAAATGGCCCATGAGAAACGGAGGCTTAGTGGGATGGACATAATGTTAACTAGCCTCAAACTACTTGATTTCAAATTATTAGATCTAGTCTACACATAGTACAGTTCCCATCACACTAATAGTTGCTGGCACCAGTTTCTATTCTGAATTTATTAATCAAAGTAAATCCACTTTTTTTTAAAGAGCCTTGGCTTTTTCCATGAACTTTTTTCTCTCTACAAACTGATAGCATGTGTAAAACAGTATTATTTGGAGAATGAGGATGCAGCTGCAGAGAGATGTGCCCCTTGATTGATGAAGATCCACTTCTTGAACTGGCTATGCCGCTATGGTATATAATTGTGGCCTTTCATTCAATGAAACTGTGTAAAATACAGTACACTAGCCTTTTGCACAGTATACTCTATTTGTTTAAAATTATTCCATAGTTCAACCATTTTAAGTAACTTTAAAGTTACTTAAACTAGGAATCCTAAAGTGTTCTTGGGTGTTGGCTGCCCATGGATACTTAACAATGAACTAAAGGGGGGTAAAAAAAAATATTCAGCCAGTTTTAAACAAACTAGCTAAAATTTTGGGTAAACCTGTGAGAGTCTGTATCAAAACAAATTGATTTAAGCCTCAAATCAGTGGAAGGTTGGAAGAAAGAAATTGATAGAGGAAGGTGGAGTAAAATAATGCGTTGGAAGTGTCAGGAGAGGAGCTGCTCTAAAAAGCAACACTTTCTGGTTTCCAGTACAAATCCTGAAATACTTTTTTTGAAGTGCCTCTCCTTTTTATAGGTCTTTAACTGCTTAAAAGGAGTTGAATTATAATTGACAGCTATAAAACTGTTTGAAGTTGAAATTTCAGTCTTGTTGTTGTTTTAGTAACTGGCGCTACTCCTTTTACGTCCCCCTGGAAGCACTCATAATGAGATTAAGAATTTTACCAAATCTACTCCATACATGTGCCTAAAAGGACCTACCCTATTTAAAATTGTGAAATAAACCTGATTACCTGTGATGAAGGCCTCCAACATGAGCCCCAGGACCATCTGTATGGCAAGCAGGGCGATAGCACTAGGACATTCCCCACTTGGGAACATGGTGCCATAACCAATAGTGAGCTGTGTCTCCAGGGAGAAGGAGAAAGCAGCTGTAAAGCTGGTGACGTACTTAACACAAATGGTGTGGTTGTCGGGTGGGGCATCATGATCCACCTCCAGGTCCCCATTCATCTCAGCCAGGAGGTACCAGAACACTGCAAAGACTAGCCAGTGGATGACAAAAGAAGCAGCAAAGACTAGCATCATCCATCTCCAGCGCATGTCCATTAGTATTCCCCAAGGATCTCGTAGGTACGCCAGACCTTTCCTTTTGGTCCCATCGATCTGTAGTGTGCTGTGTCCATCTTTAGTCACCATCCTCAAGTGCCTTTGATCCAGGAGGGGGGCACTAGATTTAGTGGTGTTGCTGTCTAACATATCTGATCTCGTCCTCTGAAAACTAAAAAGAGAAAATTCATTAAACACCTGCATATTTGTACTTCAGCAAATGTCCACAGATTCTGACACATCAGCCGGGGACCAAATACTACCTGCATCCAACAAAGAATGTCTTAAACATTGCAATTCAGAGAAGATTGATTTAGGAGTTTGGAGTGGAATTTACCACTGCTTTTGTGGTAACGATTAGCTAAAAAAGACTAAGTTAAACATCAGACTACTTTTAAAATTTCCCCCACCTAGTCATTTAAACACAGTTGTCATATTTTACCCCCCTAAATTTATATTTGGGTCAAATACCTCTGCTAATAAGGCAGATTGGCAGCTTGTGTGGAAAACAGACTTTAATATTTTACATCTGTGATAGCAATTAGATGTTGCAATTCATTTTAGCAATCTAAAGAATAATAAAAAGCTAATCTTTAACCACAGTTCTTCCTCTTATCTGCTTTCTTGGGGAAGGCTGCGTCTAGCCACCTCACTTCTATCATTCAAAAATGTCCTCACAGATGTTTCTGACTTTTTGCCTCTTTAAAATCGCCTTTACCTCTGCCAACTATATTCTCTTATTGACTAGAATTTTGGTACCTGGGGAGAGCCTCTTCTGCTGAACATACTCATGCCACTGCTGATGTTAGGCTATATTAAGAAGAGGATAGAGAATAATAAGGAAAATATTATGCCATTATATAAATTGACGAGAAGTCCTCAGCTTAAATACAGCATTCGTGTTTGGTCACTTTAAAAAATAAAATCCTCCAAACCCTACTGCAACAATGGGAGGGGGGAGGAGTTTAAGAAGTTCATGAACATTTTTAAGTGAAGGTGAAGTTGCATATGAGGGAATATAAAAGTTAAGATCCAAAAATTGCAAATTGTGTGCCTAATGTATCCAACATTCATATTTAGGATCTTAAATAAGAATAAGCTTCTTTTTAGAAGGACCAAGCACCTTCAGATTCTATGGACTCAACTGGGTGATTTAGATGTTCAGCTCCTCTGAAAAGCAATTTGTTAGGAGCTGAACAATGGACACCTAAATTTAAAAACTCTTGGTTTAGCAGATTATTACACTTGAATAGAAAATTAGTTTTATATAAATACAGAACAGAAAAGAAATCCTATTGGGATCTCCGATCTCTAGTTATCTTTTCCCATAAAACAAGGCGGCACACATTTAAAAGCCATCAAATATAAAACTTTGATAGGATTTTAATCCTTTGCATTAATTAGTGACACTCATTTCTACTGGCTAGTTTAGAGGCAAATTGACTATGAAGAAATAAACAGAGTTAGGCGGTTTCTCTTTATACAAATACTTCAGGATATAAAGATATATATGATAGAATGTGCAGTTAAGTGGATTATGAAGATTCACATCTTTCTCTGAAGGCCTTGCCACTGTACATACCAGGCTAAAGGATCACTGGCCTAGTCCAGTATGTCAGTTTTTATAATCACATTAATGGCCACTAGCCTTAGTCTGAATACCTAGTAGTTGACCTGTTCGTTGTAAAATGACTGTTTAACAAAGATACAAATGACTTTTTATCTCCTATTTGATCAATGGCATATTGATCGTGGAATTGGTCCTGTGACTCATTTGATTTATTAGTTTATAATTTTTTCTAGAACATGCATCCAAGGGGCTTGAGGAATAACTGTGGTTTTTTTAGTAGGATCTTGGGGCTTTCCCCCCACCTTTTTATTCTGTGCCTCCATTCTCCTATTAAGTACAGCGGGTTCCTTATCTCCTGCAATGAATTTGCCACAATTATATAACGGCAAAGATTAGGGGGTGGTTTTTTAATGATTTTAATAGTTTTCTGAAATACAAGACAGACTTGGTGGACAAGGTAATAATTGTTATTGGACCAACTTCTGTTGGTGAGATAGACAAGTTTTTGAGCCACCCAAAGCTGCTTTTCAGGTGGTCTTTATATTTCTGAAAAACCAGGCAGAATTTTCTTAAATAATGTGTCACTCCTTCGTCCATGCACAGAGCATGAGTAACCGATGTATATCTGCTGAGTCAAGCGTGAGTGCTGAGTACAGTCTACTTTACTAATAATCCTGGCGTCCACGGACTGCCCTCCAGTGAGGCTGTTCAATCTGTGGGCAGCTCCACAGCTCTGCAAGAATACAGTTTCTGGTCAGCAATGAAAGGAATGATAGGAAATCACAAGGTAAACAGAGTAAAATCTTCAAATTGCTTTAAGTACCAGGTATTAGATTTACTGGTCCGAAGAGCTGAGTGTTGCATTAAGACTCAGAATGGCCTTGTTCAGCACTTTGTGGGGGATTATAGAATGAGTATTATGGCTAATCAATAGGAATGATGGGACTGGATGCAGAACAAATTGGAGCCAGTGCCTCTTTATCATCTTAGATTCTAGGGATAAGCTGTGATCATTAGAAACATGTACTCGATTACTTGGAAGGAAGGCGAATGTGTACAGACCTCAATGCCTTAGGGATAAACCATGAGAGGTCTTGGATGGAAAACTGTTTTTGTGTAAATTGCTATGGGATCTGGAGGGCAGTTGATGGGATCTGGAGGGCATGTTTTATGAGTAGTTTGGGCTATAGAATGACAAAGCAGAGCCACTCTTTATAAAACTAAATCAGTAGTGACAAGCAATAACAGGAATCCTCAGAGTATTATTTACCCTTACAAATATGGAATGGTTTTTCAGGTTCATTTTCCTCCCTCATATTCTGTTAAAATGGCACACTACAGTAGAGCACTGCCATCTCACTACAACGAAGAGGACAGTCAAGATAAAGTTGGAACTTGGTTGATACAGCAACTTGATTATTTGATTACTACTAATGGTTTATAAATATTGATTTAAAGTTATGAAACCTCTCCTGCATCCAGCTTTCTTCATTACATTAAGTTGTTTCAGATATTTTCTATTAAGGAAATTCCAGTACTATAGTGATCTTGAAGGTATTTCAGAATGAAAGAATATAATCTCCATCTTTATTAACCTAAGCAGTGATTGTCGCAGCAGTCTCTTGTCAACTTCAACAATGAGATTGTCCTGGTGAGGTTGATAGGCTGCTGCTGTAGTCCCATTTGGCCTGGAAAAGTAGTCCTTTCTGTGGTAGTGATTATAGTGTCAGGTTATTACTCAGTGATGCAGTGAATAATTTTAAAGTACATGAGTTTAGACTCTCTATTTAAAAAAAAAAAAAAAAAACACCCAGGAGGGTATGAACCTATTGTGTTTTGACTTAAGTTAGATCATGGGGCAAAGCTTTTTTTGTTGTGACGGGTGGAAAGAAACTGTAAGCAGGCTCCAACAGTAGTGCAGCTGATTCAGGATGAGAAGAAGAGTTTTTTGGGAGGAGGGGGGAAGCTAACTTTGAATTCCAAATCTAGAAAGTCTGAGAATTGCCCCCCCCCCATTTTGAAATGCAGATGCAACTTGAATATATTTGAGAAGTCAGATGAAAGGTAACTGTTCACTCTGTATCTACTACTTTCCTCTCCCCATCTTGTTTCCCCGCCTCTGTCAGATTTACATATTTTTTACTTTCCCTATTCATAGATTGATAAATTATGAGATCATGAGGAACAATTGTGAGCATCTAGTCTGACCACCTGCGTAACACGGGTCATAAGACTTCCATGGTTTGATTACTTTTTGAGCTAGATATCTTGTAGAAAAAAAATCCAGTCTTGATTTTAAAAATTTCCCGTGATGGAGAATTCACCACAACCATAGGTAAATTGTTCCAATGCTTAATTACCCTTGCTTAAAACAAACAAACAAACAAAAAGTTGTTTATAAGTCTGTCCACCGGATTTTATGTCTTTGTCTGCTCTTGTTCTTGCTAGTTCTTATCTCATGAATCTGCTTGTCAGTTAGTCAGGGCATGCCACCTCAAGACTAAAAGAGCAGCTGCTACCAAAGAGATTTTTCCTCTTCATTTGCATCCCCTTCTTTTCATATATAATCCCAGTGTTTCCAGTTATTCCTCTTATGTTGCCTCTTACTTTTTTGAGACTGTGATGGTTGTTCAATCTGAAGTGTACCTGGCACTGCTTCTTTCTCTTCTTTTATTTTTTCTTTACCTCCTGTTCACCTTCCTGTCCACTCCTTAATCCAGTTTCTCTGGTAAATCAATTGAGTTGAAGCAAATCTTGGCGGGGTAGCCAGACCTAACTCCTTTAAGCATCAAGGTAGAGCATGCTTCGTTTATTTTCTTTTCCATAGCAGATCCCAAGTTGCTTTTTAATTTGATTTTTTTTCTGGTTCTTGGCTCCCTGATGGTTTGTCCACGATAAAGTCATTCTCTGTAGCTGTTTAATACCACTTTAGCATACCCCTGAAGTTCACGTCAGCTGCTGCTTTCCACTATAGAGTTTAATGGTTACAAAAGAACATTGTCCTGAACCCCTATATGCTGCTCCATTTTGCAAATTTGAATACACTTTCTTTTGCCTTCTGCTCTGTGGCTCAACTGAAGCTGTTTGGCTGTTTCTTGCCACCCGGGTTTCTTATCTTGCTCTTGCTTTTCTAGGCAGTTCAAGCTCAGCCTCACTCCTGTGAACGGGAGTTCAAATATTCTGACACCAAATGTGTCTTAGATTCTTTCTTCATGTCTACATTTTGACTGAGGACACTGTAGCAAATGCACTTTCTGGCTGTTCTCAGCTCCAAAGGCTGTCACCGCCTTGTTTTGTTGTTAGGGCTTTTGAATAGTTTCTCATTTCGATCTGAGTTTCAACAAAACATTTTCAGAGTGCTATCCTAGCTTCCCACACTCCACTACATTACTTGCAGATTCTATTTTAATTGTCCTTGGAAAATTCTTCTGAGGTAGATTGTACTGTTTGGAGTCTACTTGGTGTTCAGAACAAACTGATGTAAGGAGAAAAATGCTATTATAGAAGGAATTTACTGGCAGTAACTGCACAAAAGCTCACAGTTATCGTTCTGGTTAGTATAGATTTCAGTTTCCTTTTAGTGATGTCTTGAAGCATAATATTTTGAGAATATTAGTGGAGTCCTATTGACTAATGTGCCACTGCTGTGAGGAAGTAAGAAAAATCCAAGCTTACATTACGTGAGTACAAATGACAGAAAAATGTTTTATATTTTTTTCAGATTTAATTGGCATTTCTGTAACTTCAGCGAGAGCTTATGTTTACTGTTTAGGCCTTGTGCACTTCATGGCAAAATGGACATTCTGCAGTAAGGTCTCTAGATTCTGTGGCAGCTTCACTTAAATTTCAATTTAAGGAGATTAACACACAGTCTGCACAGCAGTGTCTCAGGTGTTTGACATTAAATCCAGTTTATTTAATAATGTCCCCACACTTCATATTGACTGTAGATTTTTGTATTGGCTGTGCACAACTGCATCATAGAATTTGTCGGGAAGCTGCGAAGGGAACATTTGGTATTTTTGGCATCTGTGGAGGCACAGAGAGGCAGTTTGGTTTGTGGGATAATCACTTTAACTGGATGCTTGTGCTACAACTATCAGCAGTAAAATTGCTGATATTTAATCATCAACATTGTCTCTAGGTATCTGTTAACACCCATAGAGATGAATGGGGGCAGTTAGAATAGCAGCTCTGTTGTGAAGTTTCTTTCAGAATTAGGAAGGCAAGGTGTAGGTTTACAGCTGATTCACATTTTCAAGGTTTAATTTGCACTTCCCAGAGCTAAAATAACTTAATTTCTACAGCATAGTTCTGTGGCAAGGCATGAAGTTCAAGGCAGATGCTAAGGCCTGTATATTCTGTGATTCTTAGGCAATTGTTGGAGGTAAAAAGAGAGACGTAGCAAGATATTCTCCTGAATTTTTTTAAATTAAATTTTAAACGTCTGAAAGACTTTGAGTAAAATTGATGGTGGGAAGGAGGGGGGAAGTTGTGTTTACATTGCAATGTAAACCAAAAGCAAGCCTTCTTATTGAGATTTTGACTAGATCAATATTGATATGCTACTGTTCTGCTCAAAACTATGAGACCATTATTTCAACCACTGATTACAAAGTGACATTTCAGTGCTGTTTACTATTTGGTCTCCTTCAAGTTCTTAGAAAATGCCTTACCAGGAAACTGTTTAAACTTAATCCCATAAGGTAAACATTTGTGAAATCTTGTACAGAGAGATCCAGATGCAAAGTCCTAAATAAAGGTTTATTATTAGGTATTGGGGGAGATCAGGGAAGCTAAGAGGGGAGCAAAGAGCTGGTCCACAAACTCTGGACATTTGGTATTAAATATCAGGACAAAATGGGCCTGTTTATCTCTATTAGCTATCCATCTTTGTAACTTCACATTTTCTCAAATGCTGTCCCTGTCCTGTGTGCAGCAAACTATCCCAGTGACCTATATGAGATAACCAGTCATGTTCCATACCAATGCAATTCATGCTTGGTGGTACATGTATGATACTCCTAAATAGTTGCCTCCAAATGAACAAAACACAATAATGCTAATTCATAGTGTGACACTTATTTCATAGGCACACTCAATTTGCCATTGACAGATCTCTGAAGCTGCCCTTAGTCATAAAATCATCATTTAAAGCTAAATGTTTACTGGGCTGTGATGAATGCTCTGGGAAGACAGAAGGGTGAGAGGCGTTCATTTTCTTGGAAAAGACCAGAACTGGAGAATCAGTTCAAACCACTATTTTTATTTGACCTAGAACTTAGAACAAAACTATGGTTCAGTTTATGTACTGAACCTGAATCAAAGCTGATCTGGGGGGGGGGGGGGGGAGAGAGAGGGGAGTGGGTTACTGTTGAAAATAAAGGTCCAGCATTTCTTAAGCTCAATATTTTTTTTAAAAAAAACAACAAACCCTACTGTGATCTTATTTTCATTATAAAATAACAATTAGACATGTGATTGCAACCAGAAAGGATCGCCCCAATATAATGAGAAGAGACTAGAAGGAGGCTAGCCCACAAGAGTAGGGAAAGAGAGGAGAAGTTTAGGAACCACCTGCACAGCACATGAGAGAGCAGGGGCCCAGAGATAGATGAACCATCTCTGGGTACATCTACACAGCAAAAAACAAACACACACACACACACACAAAAACCCCAAACAAACAAACCAAAAAACCCACAGCAAGCCTAGGCTCTGAGACTCTCCCATTTCCCTGGGTTTCAGAGCTCCCACTCTGGTCTGAGCCTGAATGTCTACACTGCTATTTTTAGCCCCACGAACTAGACCTAGATCTGATACTCGATGCCACAAGTTTTTTACTGCTGTGTAGACATACTTTGAGATTTCCTCCTGGTAAGAGACATGGTCCCAGAAGTTAAAATAACTCTTCCAACATCAAGGAAAGATAATGGCTCCCCAACCTATCTCTGCCACAGAGGCACAATCTCCAAGCTATGCCCAACCCCAGGGCAGCTCCTCCCACCACTTGCCTCACTTGAGGCAGAGTCGTTGCCTCAAACTCAGATTTATCCCTTCACCACAGAGGTCTAGTTTGGAAGGTGGTATTTTAGTTTGCTCAAACAAACGGTGTTCTAAATGAACAATTTATCTGACAACACAAGAACTAGGAAAACTCCTCATGTACAGTTAAAATAAATAAATGGACAAAAATGAAAATAGTTTCAATAAATTTCAACTTCTTTTTTTCTTCCATTCTTTAGGATTCAAACCAGTAACCAAACCACTATTTATTTATTTTTAATTCCTTGAACCAGAATGGAACCCAAACACACTGAATGCAGCTGAACTCAAATCTGAACCAAATCAAAGTAAATACCGGTTTGACTCTGATCTTTCCCCATCCTCAGCAATTGTTGATTACTTTAGCTTCAGTTGTATGCATCTGCTGAGCATTGTGAAGATTCCTTCCAATGCCTTTTTCTGCCAGGGTTCTTAATGATGGAAAGCTTGGCTTCCCTCTTATGCCACTGTGGGCATTATCAGTTAGAAAAAGGTTTCATATTTGAAAAGAATTACAGAAATATTCTGTTTAAGGTGATATTCCAGTAAGGAAGCGTCTGAAAATAACTTGCATTATGTTTTAAAAGTATGCTGTTGTAAATAACTTTGCCAAAAAGGTAATTTTATCATCTACTTACCAATGTCTTTGAAGCTTTTATCGATGTGCAGGGGAAAGGGGGAGAGGTTTTAGGTCCAAAAAGTAGACTGCGATAATCTTATGTTCTTGTCCCAGAACAGACAAGGAAGTTTCCACAATTGTAGTTTCTAGGGATCTCTCCTTTGAAATGGGTTTATATGTCTCATTCCTCTGTTTATCATGGGGGGGGGGGGGGAGTTGGTTTTCATCTGAAGCTGATGTGATTGGTCATTTTGTCTGCAGGGGGGCCAATTAACTCTGATCAGGTGGAAAAGAATGCTGGTTTGTTAGGAGGGCTTTCTTTATCCAACACAAACCCTAGCAGCCAAGGAGAAATCCTCAAGAACTTATTTGGAGAAGGGCTGCATTTCCCCCCTCCCACTAATCAGGATTGGTCTTTAGGTTTGCATAATCTTACTTAAGGTTTTACTTTTAAGTTCAAAGGGACAAAATTCCTCAGAACTCTTTCTTCCTACAGCTGCTTTAAAATGTGAAATGTTTTCTAAATTTTTTCCTAACTAAAGTCAAGCAGCATATATTTGGCTGAAGATGGGACTCCTTGTATCTAATGTACTCTTCCTGTGCTTCCTTCCTTTCATTGGGTCTCTTACACCTGAGTCTTGTTAGCAGACGGTGTGGGCTGCATTTAACAGTGGATATTGGTACAGCCTAGTCACAGTCACTGGAGACTATAGATGATTTGTAGTCTGCTAGTCAGAAGATGTAGCACCTGCCCTTCCAGTTCCATCTCCATGTGTGTAAAAGTATTGAATTACTCATGGGATTTTCTTTAAACCTGTGATGAAATGTTTAGATTAGAGGAAGGTTCTGTGATTTGAAAGTGTGGTGAAACTGATTCTGGACAATAAAATGCACCACTCATACACTTAAATTCTGGTGTCCCTCAAATGTAGTGTTGAGTAAAACAGCTGGCTAATTAAAACAATTTTAGCTGAAAATATGCCTGTGGTATTCAGCTTCCACCACCAGTAAAATGAGCTGTGAGGCTACCTTTGTAATGAAGTTGAGTGTTTTATTTTTTTTTCTTAGTTAGCTGCTGATGTGAGGACTTTGGGTGAGCGTCAGATGTAAGAGGATCTGAGAAACAAAGGCTGTGATTGTTTTCAGTAAAACTACTGAAGGCCTGCTGGGAAAATTATTAATGTAGACTTTCCTACTTAGGAAATGAAATCTCCCCCTCATGGTTTTTCCTTTTTAAAAAACAAAAAAATACAGAACATTAATTCTTTGTTCCATTAGTGCAGAACATTTTAATACATGTTCAGGCACAGCACCATAAACTCTGATAGACATATTATGACCTCTAGGACAAGGGAAAGTAATCTAGCGCAAGGGGACACCCTCCAATCATGCCAGTGTGTAGGACTGTGATTTGTCCTTGACTCGCCTTGCATATTGTAGCAGGGTTGCACTTCTACTGTGACAAATTGTTTTTTTAATTATAAGAAAACCTATTTTGTAATGTATAAAGTTTATGGTTCTGGTCATGTTTCTGCACAAATCCTCCTTGAGTGGTTTGGTATGCTAGCCCATGCTAAAAATGAACAATTTGACTGGGACATGCATAGGAATTAGACCTGCTGCATTCCTCTGTTTCTTATTTTTATATTTGCTCTGATACATTAACTTCAGTGCCAGCAAATATTAGTGAAAAACGGAGTACTTTGAAAGAAATCCAGGAATCTTGCCAGGAAAATTAGAAAACTGCACCTGAGGATGCTTGAATGTAGAGCTTAGAAGGAGACAGGAGGTGGGAAGAGGAGGCGCTAAGACTGGGAATTTGGAGAGGCAGTATTACTTAGTGTTTAGAATTGGAATCTGGAGAACTACATTTTGTCTGATTCTGTCACTGATTTACTACATGACATTAGGCGAGTTGCATTATTATTTAAGCTACTTTTTAATCATGGGTATTTTTTAGTAAAAGTCATGGACAGGTCATGTGCAGTAAACAAAAATTCAGGAGCCGTGACCTGTCCCTGACTTGTACTATATGCTCCTGACTAAATCTTAGGTGCTCTGTGGGGTGCATGGTCTGGGGTGCCATGGGTGCTGGGAAGAGGGAGTGGCTGGTGGTGCGTGTGCCGGGACCACTGTGGGTGTTGGAGGGTGGTGGGGGCTGGGTGGCGGCACATGGTGGCCTGAGACTGCCTCAGCAGCAGCTGTTCTGGCAGCCCTGGAGCCAGCAACACCAGCTGCTGCAGAAATCACGGAAGTTCTAGAAAGTCATGGAATCAGTGACCTCCATGATAAATGTGCAGCCTTAATTATGATGTATGCATGTTTGTAATCCAGTAGAATTACATTGTGCTAAGTGCTGTCCAGTTTTCTCTAGCTATAAAAACATTTCTACAGATTACTGATCTCTCTAATGATTTTTTTTGAGATCCTCTGAAAGCTAGAACAAGTGCAAAGTATTAATCATAGTACTTATTAACTTCCCTTGGTGAGGAAACTAAAGAGCAGGGGAAGGGAGAGAGATAGGTAACCCCCCACCCTACCCATCCCCCCAGTTAACCACTGGCAATAATATTGCTGTTAATGGACCTGTTCCTCTTTGAAAAGAATATAGTCTATACATCTTGTGGAAACTCACGACACTGTGAAAAAGAGTTGGTTATTTGCTGTTCTAAAATAAAATCCTCTTCATAAACAAGTTGTCAAACTACTGTATCCCAGAATTCCAATCTTGTCCTTTGGGGTTAGTCACTTGGCTGTTCCAAATTGCACAGCTGTAGACTTTATTGGCTGGATGCCTATTTGCTCTCTCTGAAGTTTTCCATAAACACTGTTTCTGGCTTTGTGTCAAACATGAACACAGGTGCCCTTTAACTCCTTCTCCTCAGGAAGTCCAGTCAATTAGTCCAAGGCAAGGCTATAGATTACATTTTATTCTTTTCATCTTAGAAAAGCCATGGTCAAAACCTGACTGCTATACAAAGTAATTTCAACCCAGTAAGATGGGGTTCTGGGAACTGTATATAAATTCAGTTTAATTATACTGTGGAAAATTTGAACTTTATAAACTGCATGTACATTTTTGTGTTGGATCCACATTACTCCACACTTTAGTAACTTCACTGCTGCCGCTTTTCTGAGGCTTTTTCCTGATCTTTGATTGGTTGGACTTTCAAAATGGAGCACTGTCTCTTAGTAGAGATAGCTAGGGTTAAAAGTCATATTTGCCAAATCCTTATCACTTATCAGAATCGTTCATCCTTGTAGTCTGTCACTGCCTATTGACTGGCTTGTTTGTGTTGTCCTGGTACTTGGAGACTTAAGCAAGGTTGTGGTGTGTTCCCTTTACTGTTTAATTGAGGAGTGTGGCACTAAAGCAGTCGCATAATGTGACCATCTAGACTTGTTTTTACAGATGCTTGAAAAGATACCAAAACCAGAATTCTAAAATTATGCTTTTCTCCATTATACATAATATTTACTCCTGAATACACACTTTCCTCACCCATAAAACCCATGTACTGCATTAGAAATTTGAGACTGTAAAATTGTCACCACCTTTCTCCAAGGTCATTCTAGTGTCATCCTGCAAGCAGCCCTAAAACATGTGCCAGATCATGTCTTGTCAACTCTTAGGTGTTGTGCATTTCAAGCAATGTTAGAAATAGAAATTAGATTTCTCGTAAAGTAATAATGAAGAACTTAACATCAGTAATGCTATGTCAGTATTTGAAAACAGATCCATTACTTTTCTTAAAGCAATGGGCAGAAAAACTTGACAGTTTTAATCAAGAGAGGGGCTAGAACCACTAGAATTATAAATATGGATGCACACATGCAAACATTTTCAAAATCTGTTATGAACATAACAAAGCATACAGCCTGTTAGGGCCAATTAGAAATGGTGCAGTTAAGCGCAGTCCTCAAAAGATTAAGCTCCAGGGTGAATATAATAACCATCATATGGAAGAAACTGCATTCTTTCTGAATTATTATAGTAAACTTTGCTGTATTTGGGAGGAATGTCCTGATCTCACCATGAAATTGGTTTGACCAGCTAAATTAATCTTACTGAATACCAGGCAGGCTCTCTTTATGGAACTGTTGTAAGCAGGGGAATTTGAAAATGTCATTAAATCCCCTTTAAAACAAAATACCCTGAATCCCTGTCATCAGGTTTTGTGTGAAACTGCCCTTATGGAATAAATATACCACCACTCGCAGAGAGGACTTGGATAACCTAAGAAGGGCTTTTAACTCTTTACTGAAAACACAAACTGAAGATGTTCCTCTGTCACTGGTTGCAGAGTTGGCATGGCAGTTGAGAGTCAAATATGAATTCTTTGTGATTCAAAGTTTTACCTTTTGTTCATTCCTCCGCTATCATCTTATATTTTTAAAAGAATGGCTCCATAAAGTAAATAGATAACAATTTTATTTGTGTCAAAAGACACACTGGCTAGGAAGTCTGTTTATAAGCCATAAAAATTGTACAGGCTCTGCACTTGCCAACTTAGCCCTTTTATCAGTAATTCCCTATGATTTACCTGTCGTAGTTGGCAATCCCTCCAGGTTAAGGATGATCTTTTTCACAGGTTTTATTTTTCATGGGTCCTTTGGTGACTGAAGAGTCCGATTCTTGAGCCACAGGCTTGTTGGCAGATGTTGCAGGTAGTGTTGGAAGACAGGGTTGAGCTGCAATTGTTGTGTGACCGTTGTCTTTCCTTTTCTGGTGTTTTTCTGTGACCAGGGCAAGGTGATTTTCCTCAAAAGTGGATGTTCCCTCTCTGACATGCTTTGCCAGTTACCCCTCCCAGTGTGCAATGTCAATGTCACACATCTTGATGTTTATCTTGAGGGTGTCTTTAAAGCGTTTCTTTTGGCCTCCTTGTTTCCTTTCTCCTTTGGTGAGTTGGGCATACAGCAGTTGTTTTAGTAAGCATCATCAGACATCAGATGTGCTCACAATGCCCGTTCCACCTCAGCTGGTGCTGGATAATCAGGACCTCAACACTGAAGATGTTGGCCTCTTTTGAGGGCACTGACAGTGCGATGATTCTTCCACGTTGTTGAAGATCTTCCGAAGACAGTGCTGGCGCTGGCGTTCCAGGTTTTTCAGATGTTTTCTGTAGGTCACCCAAATCTCACAGATACAGAGTAGAGTTGGGATTACCACTGCTTTATAAACTAAAAAGCTAGCATGTGTTCTGATGTGATTTTTGAACACCTGGTGAGACAGTCTGCCAAAGGCATGGCTGTCACAGCGAATTCTGTGCTGAACCTCAGCGTCTGTCTTCCCTCTGTGAGAGATGGCTGCCAAGATAGGCAAAGTATTCTGCATTTTCCAGTTCTTCTTTACTGATATAGATCTTCCTTGCTGGGTCTGATGATTGACTGGGGACTGTCTGATGGAGAACTTTTGTTTTGTCTATATCCTGAGTTAGCTCAGGGCTTCTATAAGCTTCAGAGAAGCAATTAAGGTCTGTTTGAAGATCCTCCTTTGAGTGTGCAAGTACAGCACAGTCATCTGCATAGTAGAGGTTGGTTATTGTTGCCGCTAGTATTTTAGTCCTGGCACAGAGACGAGAAAGGTTGAGGAGGTTGCTGTCCATCAGATATTGGATGCCAATACCCTGTGGTAGACTGTCTTGGGTTAGCGATATTATAGCTGTTAAGAAAATGGACAAAAGGGAGGGTGGCAGTACAGAACCTTGTTTTATGCCAGTTCGGATAACAAAGGGCTCAGAGGTAAATCCCCACTGCACAGGATGGAGGCAGCCAGCTGGTCATGGTGGAGGAGTCTTATAATGGAAGTAAATTTGCTTGAACAGCTAAACTTTGACATGATTTTCCACAGAGCCTCACGGTTGACAGAATTGAAGGCTTTGGTCAGTTCAATAAAGGCCATATACAGCTCCTGGTGATGGTGTTGACGTTTTTTCTGGATCTGCCTAGCTGCAAAAATCATGTTGGTTGTGCCTCATAATGGTCTGGAAGTACTTCTGCTGCAAGAGGGAGCAGGTGATTCAGTAAGATTCTAGCAAGAATCTTCCCAGCACTGGACAGGAGGGCAATGCCTTGATAGTTGCCACAGTTAGCCTTGTCATCCTTTTTGAAATGGCAATGATGTTAGCATTACGTAAGTTGGCAGGAATTTCTTTGGTGCACCAGAGTTTGAGGAGCAGCAAGTGAAGTTCGTTAGACAGTGTTTCTCCTCCTACTTTCAGTACTTCAGCTGGTATGCCATCAGGACCTGGTGCTTTATTGTTCTTTGTTTAATAGCTTTGCAGACCTACTCCGGTATTGGTGGGTTGGCAAGAGTTTCCCAGTTTGGATGCTGAGGCATGGAGTCGATGGTGTTGTCAGTCAAGTTAGATTCTCGATTTAGAAGCTCTTGGTAGCGTTCCTTCCTGTACTCTTTGATGGATTCATTATCTTTAGGAAGGGTACTACCCATCTTCAGATCTCAGAGGTGTGAGGCCACATGAGTTTGGTCTGTACAGGGTCTTTGTCTCACAAAAAAAAAGTTCTGCATATCATGTCTGTCAGTGAATGTTTGGATTTCTTTTGCTTTGTCCTCCCATCGTTTGTTTTTGATTTCTTGGATCCTCCTTTGAACTTCAGCTATAAGCTGATGGGAAGAGCTCTGCTTCTGACCGGTTACTGGTTGGTTTTGCCAGTCGCAGAAAAGCTTTTCTCTTTTGATCCAAAAGCCCCGTAGTTTCAATGTTGTTGTCAATCCAGTCCTGAAGGTGGTGGGTAGCAAGGCGAAGGGATTCCTTGCAAACCTCATGGATGGTCTGGTTTAGGGCTTCCCAGTCTTCTTTGACACTGGTCATTTCCAGGTGTGTATATGGATGGTTTTTCACTGAGGAGTGTTTGGAAGTTCTCTTGGTGCACTGAGTATTGAAGTGTTTGGATGTTGTATTGCCATCTGTGTAATCTGGCTTGCTTTCTATGTTTTGGTGCAATCCTGATGGACATGACTGACCTCACCAGGTAGTGGTTAGTCCAACAGTCATCGACTCCTCTCATGACACTGGTGATTTGGATATCTTTTAAATCCTTTGTTCTTACTATGACATAGTCTAGGAAGTGCCCCTTTTTCTGAGTGATATTGTTCTTAGAGTATCATTTTAGGGTGTCTTGTAGAAAGTGACCTAAAGACCTTTTCCATTCTTCAGAAACATCAGTTGGGGATCACGTTTCCAGGTTCATTAGGGTAAGGAAAAATTGCAAAATGAAATACAAACTTCACCAAATATTGGCTCTACTAAAATATTTGACGTGATTATTTCATATGAGGATCTTTGATGTACGTGGAAAAATCAACTTACCTTTTCACACCACTAAAATTGATACCTTTTTTTATAGCTATCGAAATACATCCAGATTAGCATGAGCTAACAATAATAGGAGAGTAGTGTGTCACTTCAATATGGCTCGTAAGAATTCTGAAGTTATAACAGGACAAAATAGAATACAAGAAATACATGATGCAGAACAGTGCTTAGATTAGACATCCTAAAACTGGTTGGAGAAGTATTGTGCTCTAGACTGTAAATTACTAAAAGCACATAGATATTCAATCTTGAATTGAGATGACCCAGCACTGTACCTGAAAGCTGTGTGTCTGTCTGTATATATTTGAACTACTACATACATATTGGGGTAATCCTTCACCAAATGCCCATGTGGATACCTTTGTGTAAAACTTTACACCAACTATTTTTGGATATGTTGGTATTCACTAAGTATCTGTGTTCTTATTTTCCTGTGCATTTTAAATGTTTACCTAGTGCAGATTAAGGATAATTGGTCTCAGATCAACCAACATTTTACACCCTCTTTTCCAGTTTCTTAAACTTGAATACAGTTACTCCTCTCCTCATTGCCTCATCCACAGCCGTCAGTCTCATTTTCAAATCCCGTTCATCGACGAATCAGATAGGGTAATGCAGATACAGCAGTATTTTTTGTTCAGCCCATAATTCTATGACGACTCTCTTAAATTCTCCAAAACCATGTGTTCGCGCCAAAAAGATTATAGATAAATGATTCTGAAAAAGTGGTTTTATAGGCCCTCCCAAAATATTGTGTACATATTGTGAAACTGACGATTGTTTTAATTATTTTATATTTTATTCAAAATAAATACGTTTACGGTGCTTTCCTTCTCTCCATTTTTTTCTCTAGCATGTAGTTTCTTTTCATTGTTAATACAATCTCTCCTCTCCCTCCACACACTTTTCACTATATTTTCATTTTTGCCCTTAATTTCCATATCCCCACTTAACCTCTAGTTTTCATCTTTGCCTTCCTCCTAGTTTCTTCCTTTTCCCTTGTTCATTTATTCACTGCTCCTTACTCTCCCCCATGAATCTCCATTCCTCTTGGTCTCTAAATGCATTGCTCCCATTGATCTATCCAAGCTTCACTTCTCAAATGCTGCTGGAGACTCTTGGGACTAGATGTTTGTTTCCTGTGATCGCTCCAGATATAAGTTACAAGCCATATGTGTTTCTAGTGTCCTCAGATTGGACTTCATGTTCATTTATACATTTTTTTTCTTTGCAGTGAGACCAAATTTTGAGGAAGGTGGGACAACAGCAGCAGGGAGGAAACACGAGTTTATTCGCTCTGAGAGCGAGAACTGGCGCATCTTCAGGGAGGAGCAAAATGGGGAAGATGATGATGGAGGTTGGCGACTGGCTGGGTCACGGAGGGATGGTGAGAGGTGGCGTCCTCATAGTCCAGGTGAGAGGAGATCTGGGAAGGGAGAAGAGCAAAGTAGTTGAAGGGGAAA
Source organism: Sternotherus odoratus (assembly GCA_032164245.1). Taxonomy (NCBI): domain Eukaryota; kingdom Metazoa; phylum Chordata; order Testudines; family Kinosternidae; genus Sternotherus; species Sternotherus odoratus. Next base: position 39,482,451 of record JAVMKO010000009.1, on the reverse strand, counting down.
AAAGGCTGTGAGTGAACAGGAAGTGGAGGGCAAAAGGTTTATGGAAAAAGTAGGTAGAGAGGTTCATGCTATTTCGTTTACTTAACAGAATTTAAGTTTGTGCTATGAACTTTTAAACAGACAGCCACATGATGATAAGCTCAGAAGTGTGTATTAAAAAAAAATTACACACGTGCACATGTCTTCCGGCTACTGAGCTTCATTTAAGAAGGAAACCAGATTTATTTTTTGAGTATCTGTCATTGTGGATTCCACTGTAGGTCTGAGTGCACTTCATACACGCACATACAGCCTATGCCTCCTTTTGCTCCCATGTGAGGGCAGAATGGTTGGATCAGCCTTTACCCTCCCTCAGTTCCTCCTCCTGCCCGAGGCAACGAGATGGAACCGGGCATGTGGCAGACCTGCTACGCTTCCTTGAGCTTCAAACTTTATTCCACATTAATTGTGTTTTGTGATGATTCCTTTTTCACTTCCTATTTTTCTATCGATTTTAAGGTTCTTGAAAAATAAAAAGGTGGGTGGGGAGGAGAAAAAAGACAGCGAGACTTCCTGTATACTCCACTGTACAGCAGAGCAAGGTGCTTTTGCCCCAACCACTGCAGCAGACTCCAAGCCTTCAGGATTTAAGCTCTCTCAAATCTGAGAGACTGATCTGTTCATTGATAGGCATAATCAATGACTTTCCTATTTGCGGGAAGAGTTGCATCCATAAGTATGTGATGTGTAAGTGATTCATGTTGAGGACTTGTAAATCAAGGGAAGCATGTCTCAAACGTCACTCGCTGGAGCGATCCGTGTGTGTTACCTCAGATTTGAAGGAGACTTCCAACTCTAAGGTACGCAGGAGGGGTCATCCTCAGTGCCCATTGAAGCAGACATTACACCCAAGGTGGGGGAGAAGAATGTAGGAAAGAAAACCTCCTTATGACACAGGTGCTATCAATACAACTGACTCCGGCAATCACTGGGCACCAAAGCTGATGTCAGCACCCGAATGCATGGGTGAAACTGAAAGAGAAGGTTAATCTGAGACCAGACGTGGCTTTAAAAATAGAGAGACAAGAAACACCACTTCTCTAAGGATAAGAACAAGTTCTTCACCAAAGAGCAGTGCCGAGAGCCCAGAAATTGTCGACATCGTTGTTTGCAAAAGTATTGTCACGGACACAAAATTCAGACCCAAGATACCCTCACATGAAATCTGAGGGATCCCCTTCAGGGACAACATCCGCAAGAACATAGCATTTGGCACTGAAACCAGAGTAGAGACCTCATCCTTCAGTACTGCCATTTGAGGAATGCCGTTCCTCGTTAGCATCTCTGGTCTGTGCCTTTTTTCTGGCTTTGAGCAGAGAGGCAACCCTGCTACCATTCACAAGTTACTTCAGATCTGGCCCAGGAAAACCTCATTACAGAGCACTCACCTTGCACAGGCAAGAATGGCAACTGGTTCACCAGGACATTGACCCATTAGCATACCACTGTACCATACCGTCCGATTGCCAATAGACTTTTTTTTGTCACTGCAGACGACCCAAAATCCCAGAACTTTTGTTTTAGGGGATGCCTGAATCCAGGATCACTACTCAATACTTTCCTTCTGCAGTGGAATAGGGGCTTGCTGTAGGCCTTCCGACTGATTCCCTTGATTCTCAGGGTGACTTCCAAAATCAAGAGACAATGCCGCAGTCATTCTGGTGGTTCTATACAGACAAAGGAAGATCTGGCTCACAAAGCTAATGTAGTTGTTCATCCAGCTCCCAGGCCACAGAATCATAGCCATATACTCCATTGAGACCTGAAATCACTGCACCTGACTTCATGGCTGTTCACTGTTTAAGCACCAAGGACAGACTTCTCCCTGTAGTTTCAAAAAATTCCATTTCAAACCAGGACAACCTTTATCAGAAGGACAAATTCTTCAAGCTGAAGAGGTTTTAGATATTGGCAGTCCAAAATGATCTATGCCCAGCCCAGGCCTTTATACTTAAGATTATTGAGTATCTAACACATCTCAAGCAAGCAGGTCTCTTGCTCAGTTCTATCAAAGTCCACCTTGCAGCAATTTCAGCTTGTCGGGTTGCCTGTTCAGTCCTGTGGGAACTTTTCACCTCATTGTAGTGAAGTTGATGAAAGAGCTACTTCATACATATTCAGAGAATCCACTCCTGTCTGGGACCTCAGTGTATTTTGCTCCCTGCACCCACCACACTCTGAAAACAATCTTCCTAGTGGCTATCACTTTGGTCAAAACAGTGAATAAGTGTCACGTTCTCCTGGGTGACCTTCCCCGCACAGCATTCTATAGAGACAATGTGGTGCTGAGACCTCCTCTGAGATATGCCCCTTAAGTAGTTTCAGAATGTCTCCTAAATCAATCCAACTTGCAGATTGACTTCCCAAAACTATATTTGGCATTGGGAGAAAAATTACACATACTAGATGTATCCAGTTGTCAGTACTGGAACTCACAGCCCACCCTCCATCTTTGCTGTTTGGTGTCTTTAGCTACCACTGGCTTTCAACTGAGAGGATCATGAGAGCTTTGCCCTTTAATGCCTTCACACAAGAGCTTGAGGAGGCACATGAACTGTGTGACCCTAATGAATGCTGCTATTTTTTTTAAAAAAAAAATCCAGTCTTGTGCACATGAGACACACGCGCACTCCAGTGGCATCCACATTGTTGACAGCATCTGAAAAAAGTTACTGTACGGTAAGGAGACATTGTGCAATTACTACACACTGTTCTCCCCTCCTCCGTTACCCCTTCCCCTCAAACTGCTGTCTGTTTCTTTTAGTAGTTAGTAATAAGCCTGAGGTTAGACTAACACATCAGATGTTTTCTGTTACGTGGGTGGAGGAGAAAGAGTTTGTTTGTCATGGAGAATGATTCATACTGTCCTTTCCTCAGACATACTGCTGCTTTGTTGCACAGTTCAGTTGTAATGAAAACTGCTAAAACAGCACCTCATGACAATCAGATGTGAGGTGTTACCCAGGATAGGCTTGCACTTTAATACAACTGGTTACTCTTACAAAGGAAAACATACAGACCTTATGAAGTTAGAAGTTCAGAAGTTTGTGTATGTCAAGAAGTTCCGTGGTACACAAACTCCATAGAAACATTCTGGAAGTTCCCTGTAGTTACTTATAAGAAATCTTATTGCTTGTTTGAATTTTGATCTATTGTAGATTGCTGGCCAAATAGTTATAGGTTAATCTAGTCATAAATACCAGATAGGTATAAAATCTATCATTCTTGGAATGCTTCATACTTCAAAAGATCCTCTAGCATTTGAGATGATATTGCCAGAGTCCTGACATGGAAGTGGATGAATTAAGAGGTATACCACACTGGCGTTTCAGCTCAGATGGCTATGATTTTATTTGAATTTTTCTCTTAATCAGTAATAGTTGCCAGGCCTCTGAAAACTGTTTTAATATCTTCCTGTTTTTACACTGAGCAATCAGTTTAAATCAACAGTGGTGTAACCTGGTTCCACTTGCCCATTTCAGAGCCTTTAGATATTACCAGCCATATGTGCTCCTAAAAATAATTGATAAAGTCTTCCCAACAACTTGCCTACCGTTTATTTAGCTCAGCCTTTTCCTTTCAGAATTGCCCCTGCATATACACACATAATAGGACATTGCTTCTCAAGCTGGGGGGTCTCAACATGGTTATGTGGGGGGTCGTAAGCCTTGACCATGATGCATGTCTGCGAGCCCTGACTCTCTCCCCCCCCCCCCCTCCTCCCCCCCCCCCCCCCCCGGAGCCACGGGTCTACAAGCCCTGACCCAGGTGCGCGTCTGTGAGCCCCAACCCTGGCCAGGAGAAGGGCTGTAAGCTGTGGTGAGGGCTGTGGTGTGGTGAGCTCTTGGCAAGCACAGGGCTGCGATCCCAGAGTCCGACTGCCACGCGGGGTTGCGAGTCCTGACCCCAGCCAGGAGGGGCTGTGATCCTAAGCTGAGGCATCCAGGATACTGGAAGCCCCGTTCTCTGTACTAGGGTTGTCAGGCAGAGCCCAGCCACGTTGGGGGTTATCAGCCGGGAACACATACAGGGTTGTCAGCCCTGAGCTGTCAAGTATTAAAATTCTACTTAAAAATAACTTTTCCACTTATATTTTAATTCAATAAAAATGTTTTAGTCTTTATTTAAAAGGTATACGGCTAAACCACCCTGAACACGCCCGATCCTGTCTGATCTCGGAAGCTAAGCAGGGTTGGTCCTGGCTAGTACTTGGATGGGAGACCACCTGGGAATACCAGGTGCTGTAGGCTTAACACCTGGCAGTAGGTATAAAATGCCTCCAACGACAGATGGAACGACGCATTGGTTGGAGTATACCCCAGTCGTATCACTGGTTGTGTCCAGTCTAAGCGGACCCTGCCATAGTGTGGGAATAACGCTAGGAAAAACCGTCTTTATTTAAAAGCAATGAGAAAAGGTAAATTCATTTTAAGCAATAGGGTTTAAATTTAGTATTTAACATAGTGTTAGAAATTAAACACGTTTGATATTTAAGGGGGGTCATGCTCAGAGGCTTGGTGTTCAAAAGGGGTCACCAATACAAAAAGTTTGAGAACCACTATGGTAGGATGTATGTAACGGACTCTCTTTTATGGGTTTAGAACAGTGTAGAAAAGTTTCAGGCCACACTGCACATGAATTTATGTATGGCTTACTCTTGCACAGGATAAGCAGCCTGCAGCTGTCCCAATTTCTTTTTGTTCCTTTTGTTAATAAATAGTGGGAATGGAATTCAAAATCTAAATCTTGTTTCCTAATCTTAGGAGTTTATTTTTTGTACTAGTTAAAATACTTTATTAGTAGTTACCGAGTGAGAGTCAGTTGCCTACGGTCTGCTCAGCTTTTGAGACTTCAGTTAGGCATATTGGGGTCAAGAAGACTGGCCAAGTTTCTGCTGTTAAAGCAGTCTTCTTATACCCACAAACTTACCTTTTTAAGATCCTTGCTGGAATCTGCTTCATTGATTCTGAAATTTTTAAGTCCCATGAATCCAGAATCCTAGGACTCGAAGGAACCTTGCAAGATCATCTAGTCCAGTCTCCTACATGCACAGCAGGACTAAGTATTATCTAGACCATCCTGACAGGTGTTTGACTAACCTGCTCTTAAAAATCTCCAACAATGAAGATTTCACAACCTTCCTAGGCAATTTATTCCAGTGCTTAACCACCCCTGACAGGAACTTTTTCCTAATGTCCAACCTAAACCTCCCTTGCTGCAATTTAAACCCATTGCTTCTTGTCCTGTCCTTAGAGTTTAAGAACAACATTTTTATTCCCTCCTCTTTTTAAAAACCTTTTATGTACTGTACAACTGTTATCCTGTCCCCTCTTCTCTTTTCCAGACTAAAGAATCCCAATTTTTTCAATCTTCCCTCACAGGTCATGTTTTCTAGAACTTTAATAATTTTTGTCGCTCTTCTCTGGACTTCCTCCAATTTGTCTACATCTTTCCTGAAATGTGGCACCCAGAATATTTGAAATACAGATCTTTATCATCAAAGACCTTCACATCACCCTTGCCACAGTTGGATCAGTGCGCAGTTCTCTCTCCCTCTCCTGAAGATACCCATGCTGAAGCTGGGACCATACTTGTCTTGATGGTCAGCCTCTGTATTTATTTCCAGATTTCCAGACCCAGTCTCTAAAGCCTCATCCTAGTAATGCACTACCATGGCTTTCCAACTGTTCATACTGTTGAACAGAATCCAGAGAGAGCTGCAAGTGTCATACGTCATGAGCGTCCTCAAAAACCCATTCTTGCACACTCAGACAGCACTATGAGAAGAGTAGAGCCAGAGATGGGGAAGCATGATGGAGACACAACTGGTTTCCAGCACCATATCCATTTCCTCCTGGTCCATATTTGATGCCTCGGGCGATGCCCCTGGCATCAAGTTGAACATCTCTGCTCCCTTATAGAAACAGATCACCTAGAAGAGAGGCTTCTCTGTACAGTTGCGAGAGGTCTTTTGTTGATACTGATCAACGTGTTTACACTGATTAGCAGACATAGCTCGACCAGCTTCAGAGCAATGAGCGACCTTTGCAGTGGAAGACCAACTTCAGAAGATTTCTTCCTTGTCTCCTTTGAATACATCATCCAGATGAGGTGCAGGTACTGGAGGTGTTTTCCACTGTATCTGGTGGCTTCAGAGTCTACAAACAGCTCCTCAGAAGAATGGCAGCTTCTCTTGGTAGGATTTCCACAAGCTCATTTACATTGTGCACCCAGCTATGGCAGGAAAGAAAGCCCTTTCTGCCAAAGCTCTATCCCCAAAGAAGAGGGTGAACCGAAACTAGACCTTGTTGGGGGAGAGATGTATTCAATGGTGAGATTACAGCTCCACATTGTCAATCACCAGGCCTTATTGTCCCACTATCACAATTCTAATGTGGAGGCAACGTCTCGGTGAATAAATGGTCAGAAACCTCTAGGGAACCAGATCCAGTCTCTTGTCGCAGAAGGTCATCAGGCCTTTCAATCAGCTCTGCAGGCTTTCTGTGGTGCGGTAGATTCAACAGCCATAACTACGGTCCTGGGGCTGGTTTTGTTCAACATCTTTATCAGTGATCTGGATGATGGGATTAATTGCACCATCAGCAAGTTCGCAGATGACACTAAACTGGGGGGAGAGGTAGATATGCTGGAGGATAGGGATATGGTCCAGAGTGGCTTAGACAAATTGGAGGATTGAGACAAAAGAAATCTGAGGGTCAGCAAGGACAAGTGCAGAGTTCTACACTTAGGAAGGAAGAATCCCATGCACTGCTACAAGCTGGGGACTGACTGGAAAAGCAGCAGTTCTGCAGCAAAGGACCTGGGGATTACAGTGGATCAGAAGCTGGATATGAGTCAGCAGTGTGCCCTTGTTGCCAAGAAGGCCAACAGCATATTGGGCTGTATTAGTAGGAGCATTGCCAGCAGATTGAGGGAAGTGATTATTCCCCTCTATTCTGGTGAGGCCACACGTGGAGTATTGTCCTTTTTTGGTCCACTCAGTACAGAAGGGATGTGGACTAATTGGAGAGTGTCCAACAGAGGGCAACGAAAATGATTAGGGGCTAGGGCTTATGACTTACGAGGAGAGGCTGAGAGAACTGGGGTTATTTAGTCTGCAGAAGAGAAGAATGGGGGGGGGGGGGGATTTGATAGCAACCTTAAACTACCTGAAGAGGGGTTCCAAAGAAGATGGAGCTCGGCTGTTCTCAGTGGTGGCAGATGACAGAACAAGAAGCAATAGTCACAGGTTGCAGTGAGGGAGGTCTAGGTTGGATATTGGGGAAACACTATTTCACTAGGAGGGTGGTGAAGCACTGGAACAAGAATGGGTTACCTAGGGAGGTGGTAGAATCTCTATCATTTAGAGGTTTTTAAAGCCTGGCTTGACAAAGCCTTGGCTGGGATGATTTAGTCCGCATTGGTCCTGGTTTGAGCCGGAGATTGGACTAGATAACCACCTGAGGTCTCTTCCAACCCTAATATTCTATGATTCTAACACCATGATAGCAGTAACTATGTGCCCTTGTGGTTGCAGTTGTGGATTCCTGCAGAAGTACAGGATTGAGGGCCTCCTTTTCAAGTGCTGTGCTTTATTCTCATCCAAGATGAATGAGGCTTTATACATAAAAGGATTCTAGAGCAGTCTTCAAAGTTTGTAAACCTCTACGTTTTGGCCACAGAGGGTACCTCTATACTGCAATAAAAAACCTGCAGCACCAAGTCTCAAAGCCTGGGTCAGTTGACTCGAGCTTGGGTGGCAGGTCTAAAAATTGCAGCGTAGATGCTTGGGTTGGAGCCCATGGGTGCTGCTAGGGAAAACTCTCCTTCACTGTTTTACAAGACGCGCACACACACCTACAGAAAAATGGGCATATTTAACACATCTTGAAGAACAGTTTTGGGAAGAGAACTGTTTTTTCCTTGTGCTTCTGTTTTGCTTGATATCTATCATTGTTAATTCTTCACCGAATGGAATCTCCTCCTTATAGTTCTCTGAAATATATTTACCACATTAATCTGTACTTATTGAATCTATATCTTTGCTTAAGCATTTCCAGAGATTTTAATCCAGAATCGACAGAGTCCTGTTGGACCTTAAAGAATAACAAAAGTATTGAAGCATAAACTTTCGTGGGCTAATACCCACTTTGTTGGATGCATGCAGAATGAAAGCTTCTGAGGGAACAGTTTCTAAATTCTTTAAAAAGTTTTACTTTAAATCAGAATACAGAAATAACACAGAACAGACTTTTGCATCAGAATACTGTAAAGGTTGTGTAAGAATATTAATTGTCTATATTGCACAACCCATCTAATATGTTTTGAAGACATAAACAGCAAATTAAGCTATGTATGTAAGAAGAAAAATAGGAATAGAAAATACATATACAATATGTCTGAGACAATATTCGAGCCTTTCCCTTTGCATTTCCCTGTTAAAATGTAATTTTAACAGCTCCACTTTAATTTTCACTTACTACTATTTTACATTAAATGTCCTGGATTTGTAAATCAAAAATAATGAAAAATAGATTTTGCTTAATAATATTAGCACTTAATTGAACAATTTTCGAAATTGATACCTTAATGGTGGTGGTGGGGAGAGCAAATGAAGCATTCTTCATTCCAAGAACTGACCGTTCCTGTGTTGCTGAAAGTTTTGTTTTGTGTTTAAAAAATAACAACCCAGAAGGGGGGGGATACAGTGAAAGTTTTCTCCTCACCTGCATCCTTAAATGTCCCAGTCACTGATGGCTAGTGTGGTTATTTTACTGAATCAAATCATGCCTAATTTTGTAGTTCTTATTTTGGTGTTTTGGTTACATTTCATGACGTGCAACTCCTTTTTAGGCTGTTTTTTTAACAGTGACTTCAGATGTGGAGCTTTATAAAGAGAAACATTCTAAAAACTCCAGCTATTTTTTCTTAAAATATCCAGATGAATTGTACCCTATAGTGGCGTTCTGAATTTTTGTCACTATTTGTCCTCTTTTTCCCTACCCCATCACCGTTCCAAATAAGATTTTGTTCCATGACTGTTTGTGTTACTGTCTTGTAAAGTTACTTTCCCCCTCCTTCAGACGGTCCTCGTTCTGCAGGCTGGCGGGAACCTATGGAGCGACGTCGAAGGTTTGAATTCGATTTCCGAGACCGGGATGATGAGCGGGGTTACCGACGAGTCCGGTGTGGCAGTGGCAGTATGGAAGATGACAGGGACAGTCTCCCTGAATGGTGCTTAGAAGATGCAGAAGAAGAAATGGGAACATTTGACTCATCTGGCGCTTTTCTCTCATTAAAGGTCAGAACCTTCCTTGCATCCTGTATATGTGAATAGATTTCATGTTGTGGTAAGTAGTCTGTAAAGTTATTTGTATTTGTTGTGTTTATAGAAGGTTCAGAAGGAACCAATCCCTGAGGAACAGGAAATGGATTTCCGACCTGTGGAAGAAGGTGAGGAACATTCGGACTCTGAAGGGGGTCATGGCGAAGAAGCCAAAGAGCTTGAAAAGACAACCAAGAGGGAGGGGGATAAGAGAGATGCATTAACAGCAGGTGAGAATGATTTCTTAGGTATCCACAATGTACTGCATTCTTAGATTTCAATCTCCTAAATTAAACCTAAACCATCAAATGTTACAGAGGCAGCAGAAGAAGCAGTCAGAGCACCTTCACCGTCTACCCAGTCAAGCACTCCACCAAAACTCCATCCACAAGAACCACTACAGGCCAGTCTATTTGAGAGGAAGGAAGAGTGTGTCCCAGAACGAACAGAAAAAATGGAAGATAAAGAGAATCAAATGGTGAACACTCTGCCATCCAAAGTGCCCAGTAGAGGAGAAGGTAATAGACGGAGATGCATATGACATTTACTGGTATCCTTAGGAGGAAGTAGTGCTTAGATTATATCCTCAGAGAGATGACAAAGGTGGATATTTGGGGCAGAAAAGTTGCAGCGTTAATCAGCTGCTCTCATAAGGCTGTGAAAAGTGCTTCCAATTTTTTATTAAATTGGCTGGGAGATCTTTATTCTAGTGCTTACCAGTTACTGTGTGTTATCTTTCTCAAACGTTTAGCTTTGTAAGAACCTTTTTCCTATTATCTGTATGTATGTTGTATGTGTCAGAGGAATTTTATAGCCCACTTTTAATTCTTTCTCTAGATCTGACTTCTGCTGTTCAACCTTTGCCGCAGATCTCTCCATCTACCATTTCTCCCGTTCATCTTTCTCCTCCTCTTTCCAATACAAATCCTGCTCTAAAGCCAGTTCAAACATCAGTCTCAGCTGCTCCAGGCATGGGCAACATTCCTGCTGATCCAGATGATGAAGAGGGTCTCAAACACTTAGAGCAGGTAGAATTTCTTTAATTTTTTTAAAATTCCTCCCCTGTTTACAGAATATCAGACAATGGAAGAACACCGAATGAATGAACCGTTTCTGATGGAACTATATATAGTAGTATATATATATATACTATATATAGTATTATTATATATAATTGTAATGCCTGTAGTTCATTATGTTGAGAAAAAATCAAAGCATGTATGTACTTCAATTTCTTAATATTTGAGGTTCCCTCTAGCACTGTTTGCCTCCAGTGGAGTTCAGGTAACAATTTATTCCTTTAGCAAATGTCACAAGTCAAATCATAAATCTAGCAGTCAGTAACCCTCTCTCATCAGTATAATCTGTTACTAGAGATTCCATTCAGTAATATATCATGAATTAACCAAAGTTTCATAGCCTGCAAGTAACGAGTAGATATTCTGTATGCCCAGATCATGTGATGGAGCATTTTAGAAATCATGTTAGAAACTTTCAGATATGCACACTTTTCCTTTTCATGTGTAAACTGCACTCTGTAACAGCTGAATAAAAGGGATCATAGTCTCGTCTAGTGATTTAAGTAGTAGATGAGGCTTTTCCCATGCTAGTATATCCATTTCTGTGTTCTGTTCCTGACTCTGTCATTGGTTGTGTGAGACCCATTGGGTAAATCCCTTTAATATCCCTTTGAATCATCTTATCCATATGTAAAATTGAGCACAATATCTAACTCCAGGGTTATTGTGAGACTTCAGTGTTTCTAAAGCCATTGGAGAGACTTGCACAGAGTTGTAGAGATGTGGACTACACTGTTAAAGGTGCAGTTCTCCAGTCTGTTAACCCTCTGTAGCTCACCAAATATGGGTTTTGAGCTTTCTAGTCCTGAAGTTTGTGATCGACACCAGGTTGTTTCGTTAGTTTCATCTTATGCCATCATGTGTGCACAGTAATTGTCATACAGTATTTTCTAACATGTCTCTTGCTGTCTACTGCAGCAGGCAGAGAAGATGGTGGCATATCTGCAGGACAATGCATTGGATGATGAGAGACTAGCTGCAAAACTTCAAGAACACAGAGCAAAGGGTTCTTCCATGCCATTACTCCATGAAGCCATGCAGAAGTGGTACTACAAGGATCCGCAAGGAGAAATTCAGGGTAGGTCTGTGCCCTTTCCACTTCCTCTTTTGCTTCACAGAACTGTTAAGAGACATTCACAACAAATTTAGTCAACCCCAAAAATGTACCAAAAGAGAGCTGTATTACTGTATATGGAGAAGAGCCATTGGTGCAGGGATTTCACAGCTCTAGTGAGAGAGATTTAGAGGAACTATCCCTTTACCTAGTATATCCTATTCCCTGTAGACTGCCTTATGGCTCATGAGACGACTTCTATAAGTTTAAGTTAGAACAAATCTTAAATTGTCTTCTTACATGTCAGTAGCTAATCAGACCTCCTGATATCATGGGACCAAAAATCCATAGACTCTTGCATGTTTAGCTGTCAATATTGGAAAATACTCAATAGATTTGCTTTGACACACAAAAAATAGGTTTCCTGATATCATTATCCCCAGACAAGCTCCTGAAAGCGAGCTAAGGTATTGTGTATTGAAGATGTAGAAACAATGCCATTAAGCAAGAAATATTGTACAGTGGAGCCCTGGTATAACGCGCCCCTCAATAACGTGAGTTCGGTTATAGTGCGATTATACCGTGGCTCCAAAGTCCTTGTTCTCTATCCCTGGCAGGCATGGGGGCCATGGTTTCTCTCCCCTGCTGTGCATCATGGAGAGAAGCTGAAGCCTCCCCTGCCAGGGACAGAGAACTCAGGACTGCAGGCGGGGGGGCCATGGCTTCTCGTCCCACTGCCCAGCAGGGGAGAGAAGCTGGGGCCCCCACCTGCCTGGGACAGATAACTCTGGGGCTGCAGCCCGCAGCCCGGGAGTTCGCTGTGGGAGCCGCAGCTCTGTGCCTGTTGGGACAGGGGACTCCGGGGCTGCAGCCTCCTGTCCTGGCAGGCGACTGAGCCGCAGCTTCCCTGGAAGCCACTTCGCCTGCGCCTGCTGGAACAGGGGAGCCCTGGAGTTCTCTGTCCCCAGCAGGCGCCGGGCCAAAGCTTCTCTCCCCTGCTGGGCAGCAGGGAGAGAAGCCGCAGCCCCCCGCCTGCCGGGGAGTGGGACCCCGCTATAAGGCAACCCCTCATTTAGCGTGATGAGATTTCTTGGATCCCATCGGTCGCGTTATAGTGGGGCTCCACTGTATAAGTACTTTTATTTTTCAAAAGATAAATGCGGATGTGAGAGCTGCACTTGATCTAAATTGATCAACATATTTGAGGTGGAAAAAGAAGTTCATAGTAGAAGCAATCTCTGTAAGGAACTTACTGATGCCAGTAGATTTTAAATTTAACACACCAGCACATAACTCAATTGGGAGAGTCATCCCATTTACTTACATCCCATTTATATATTGGAGACCTCTTGAGGAAAACAGTTCATACCAGGCATTAAACCACCATAATCTTCCTGCAATAGCATGGGTTTCTGGTAGGGATGTAAATAATGTTTGTTTGTTTTTTAAAGTAAAAGTTTAAACTAGTAAAATTTTACCAGTTAAACATTTAACCTTTAAGGAGTTCACAACATAGGCTGCAGCACACCCATGTTTTACATGGGGTCTCGACTGCCGGGACTCGGTGTGGGCAGACAACAGAGTTTAAATGTTAACTGAATATATTACCAATAAGACTGATGCTTATTGGTTAACCGGTTAACATTTTACATCCCTGATTTCTGGTCAATCAGAACAGCCACCGGTTTCTAATACTGAAGACAGAACACCTGAAAGTAACTCTGGACACACAGCCAAATGACATGCATCTGAAAATTGCTGACTTGACTCAAAAGTCAGCCAGATCCTGGTCAATAGTAAGCTTCTTAATGCAGCTCCAGGGCATGCTAGTATTGTGTGGGCAAACTCTTCAGTGGGCCCGAATCAACAAGGCTATTAAAGGTTTCTACTCCCTTTCTAACTTTCTCATTCTGTGCCACTGCAGCCTTTGTCAATAGTTATACCAAAGGCATCTCAATAACCGGTCATGTCTCAGAGGCTTGCAATATGTACAGAGAATTAATTCTCCCTTCCAGGGATCCCATTCACTGTTATGAACATCCTACTGTACAGGCTATTAGTATGCAAAGGTCTAGAGAGGGAGAAGCACATTCTTACCTGGGAATCCTTTCGTGGACCTTATATATCTAGCAATTCCACCCTGTAAAGATTACACTGGAAAAGCCATAGAATAATTAGTTATTCTCTAAAGTTCAGTCAAATGCCCAAGTAGGTAGCTAACCTAATTTATTGTGTGCAATTTTGTAAACTGTCTACTTCGGGTAGATTTTTCAAGAGTGATCTGTGCCTGGCCTAGGGTCAGAGGTATTGCTTGCCTTCAAGCTTCTAGGGGTGACAGGAAACACCTCTGTGAAGAATCAGAGAGGTAGCCGTGTTAGTCTGGAATAGCAGAAGTAACAGAGTCCTGTGGCACCTTAAAGACTAACTCGACTTTTGCATCCGACGAAGTGGGTATTAGCCCACGAAAGCTTATGCTTCTATACTTTAGTTAGTCTTTAAGGTGCCACAGGACTCTTTGTTACCTCGGTGAAGTTTCTGGACACAAAGCGTATAGGAAAGGAATTTCCCAGGTGAGCTTATTCATATTTTTTCTTTTACGTTTGCGAATATGGTACAGCCTGGAGGCATCAGTCTGTCTTAATTTATGCTTGACAGTGTACATACAACAAAATACTAGTCCATGACTCAAAGAGCTTGCACTCTAAGCAAAGAATGAATATATTTTCTAAAAATATATAAAACTGTGCAGGGTTCTCATTCCTGGATCTGAGCTCAAATGGGAAGAGTTCCCCTGTTTCTAAAGGTGTTTAGACCGATGAGGTCCATGTTAGTGGAGCAGAGTGCAATTGGGCCCCTGCTTGAATGTTGCTTGCTACCCCCTGCCACGAGAACGTGTTGCCTTCTGAATGATTGAGAGTTCCTCCTTGACTGAAGTTGGAAAAAGAGCCCCTGTGGGAGGCTGTACCATATTGGCTATTGGAATCTGGTGAAGAACTGGACCACTGACTATAATTCATTATTGTTTGGATTTGGCCTCTGAAAAAGAACACTGTCCAGCTTCTCAGGGTGTTTTTTTGAAGATATCCCTCGTGGTTCTTATTCTACAGGAGAGAGAATCCTCCCCAGAGGGGAAAATTACTTAGTCTGTGATTATGCTTCTCTGAAGACATCCTCTTGCAGGATTCTTACTAATCTCCAGTTCTCTCTTCACATGGAAGGTTACCTTTTTTAAGGTATTACACTTCAATCTTCCTGGCCATTCCATTAAGGATTTGATGGCTTCAGTTTTGAAACAGAAAAACTTCCAAAACAGACTCCAACGAGAAACTGAGGAACTGGAATTAATTTTCAAATTGGACACTATTAACCAGGGGCTTAACAGAAGTTCAGACTGGTTCTCTCATTACAGTAATTAATTGCATTTCCTGAGTTACTGACAACAGATCTCCATTTCAAAAGGTGTATTTTTCTCCTAGTGATAATGGACCATCTACATTTAACAGCCCTCTTAGAATTGGTATGCTAATGTACAATTTTTTTTCTTTTTCTTTCTGTGTGTATAAATGCATTTTACTTCTGTTCCATTCTATGCATCCGACGAAGTGAGCTATAGCTCACAAAAGCTTATGCTGAAATAAACTAGTTAGTCTCTAAGGTGCTACAAGTATTCCTTGCTTTCTTTACGGATACAGACTAACACGGCTGCTATTCTTGAACCTGTTTGTGAGAGTTTGTATTCATTGTGTTTGAAAGAAGTGACTGAAATGTTCCAGTGAGTAGCATTTATACTGAGTAAAGAGGGAAAGTGCAGCTTCCAGTGGGTGGGGTCCTGCCTCTTTACATCATTACTTTCAAAAATAAAATAGTCTTCAGATCTGAGGGAATTCTGACAATCTTCTGCTAAGAAGCTAAAGCACAGGAGCAAAAATCTTACAAAATACCTTCAGAGAAGCCGAATTACAAAGTAACCAATTTTCCCTTTCCTCCACCTTGCTGCTACTAAAATATTATCCAAAAGTGTGTAAATTATACAGAAAATGGTATACAAGTTGCACCATATAACCATTACCTGTATTGTCAGAAGTGCTGAATTAACTCTGTTATTTGAAGGAATCTGGAATAAATGTGCAGTCCCATAAGTAGAGCAAGGTGGACTTGGAAGGCAGGAGCCACTGACATTTAGCTATTGTACATATTTTAAGGGTTCCATGCTCTTGGTTCTCTACACACTGAACTTGATTTTTGTGTCTTCATGTATTTGTTGGTGATATTGCAGGTCCCTTCAGTAACCAGGAGATGGCAGAGTGGTTCCAGGCTGGGTATTTCACTATGTCCCTGTTAGTAAAGAGAGCATGCGATGAGAGTTTCCAGCCACTTGGAGACATCATGAAAATGTGGGGCAGGGTTCCCTTCACTCCAGGTCCAGCACCACCTCCACATCTAGTAAGCATTTGACAATCATCACAAGTCAAACAAGGATTTTTTTTAATGAGATGTTATTCTTCGAGTACTGTCATAAATTGTTGATCTTGGAAGTTAAAGTGCTCTCAGCATGGAACCCTCTGGAAAACAGCTCTTGGAGGAGAGGGGAGGGATCACTGCTTTCATTTAATTTTAATCATATACTTGTTTTGTTATATCGAAGCAGTAGGGCTTAGTCCTGATGTCTGATAAAAGCTGTGATACTGCACGATTTTTCGCATGGTCAGAAGTTTTGATAAAAATGCATTCTGATCTTTACATACCGATGGGTGTACCATTTAGCCTTCTTTCCATCACCTGTTGAGAGCAATATTAGCTGTTGTAAATATTCACACAGTTAATAGTGGCTTATTCCCAAACACAGGGTGAGATGGACCAGGAGCGACTTACTAGACAACAAGAACTTACGGCCCTGTACCAAATGCAGCAACTCCAGTACCAGCAGTTTTTGATACAGTAAGATTGCCAGTCTGAGATCTGCTAATGGCTGTGTTCTGCTCTGCAATTTTAATAAGCTGGGTTCAGCTTCTGGACATTGTTTCCCTGGGCAGTAGGGTGGGGAATGCTGCAACTCCAACAGCAGTGGCCTTACAGTGTAGAGCAGGGGTGGGCAAAAACATTTTGGTCCGAGGACCACATCGGGGTTGCAAAACTGTATTGGGGGCTGGGTAGGGAAGGCTGTGCATCCCCAAACAGCCTGGCCCCTGCTCCCTATCTGACCCCTCCTACTTCCCACCCCGACTGTCCCCCTCAGAGCCCCTGATCCATCCAACGCCCCCTGCTCCTTGTCCCCTGACTGCCCCTTGAGACCCCTTACCCCTTATCCAACCCCCCCCCCCCCCCGGGTCCTTTACCATGCCACTCAGAGCAGTGTGTCTGGCAGTTGTGCTGCCTGGCCGGAGCCAGACATGTTGCCCCGCTGCCCCGCAGGAGCATGCAGCCCTGCCACCCAGAGTGCTGCTTGCATGGTGTCGTGGCTGCAGAGGAGGGGGGAACAGCAGAGATGGGGCCAGAGGTAGCCTCCCCAGCTGGGAGCTCAGGGGCCAGGCAGGACGGTCCCGTGGGCCATAGTTTACCCATCTCTGACCTAGAGCTAGCTACCTCAGGCACAATTTACTGTGTCTTTATTCCTTAAGCCATACATAATTACTGTGTGTGTGTGTGTGAGAGAGAGAGAGAGAGATGTTTATATATAAATAAATTAAAAAGTAATGCTATATAGATAGCAACTTGCCTGTTCAAAATGAACCCTGACCCTCCTTGCAAATTGTGTTTTGGGGATTTGTAGTCGGATAGGACAGAACATCTTCGGTATTATGAGGAACATATAAAACCCCATGCAGAACCCTCTTTTCCACTGATTCATTGTTTATTGGAGATACAGGGAACTTGAAGACTGTAGCTTGATATCAATTTTTGCCCAGTGGGGTGAGAATTGGAGTCCCTGGAGTCTGGCCTATTTCTAACTACTTGTATGGGAGGAGGCTAGAGCAATTAGAGATTGGATAATTTTTTTAATTGTGCTAAAAATGAATGCCATTTTCATGATCTTTGAATGATGGTGGTTAATATAGAATTGCGTAACAGGAATGTGAATGTGACTAGATATTTTACAGCTAGCTGGAGAGTTACAAAAGTAGGGTCAGTATATGAATTATCTTTGTATCAATTTTTGGAAAGCGAAGTGCATAAGGAGGTAAGAATGGCACAAAATATAGAATTGCAAATTGGAAATGAATAGTCAGATTGCATGGTTAGAAGTGAGAGGGAGGAAATTTTGTTCTGTCCACATAGGCCAATTTATTGTGTTTTTTATACTCTTCTCATCCCATTGTGTGGTGTCCTTCAGGAATCAGTATGAGTACATGTAGATTGGCTTATTGGATTAGACTGGATGGAGACTGAGGATAATGTGGGACTTTCACAAACTGGATGTTACATAGTTTGAAACAGTGAACAAATTCCATTGACGCTCTGCTTCTCTTTTGAAGACAACAGTATGCACAGATGTTGGCACAGCAGCAAAAAGCAGCACTCTCATCCCAGCAGCAGCAGCAACTGACTCTCCTCTTACAACAGTTCCAGGCCCTGAAGATGAGGTGAGTGTTCAGATCTTGACTGATTACTGCCAATCTTAGACTGTGGTTGTTAGTATGATGTTCTCCTGTTGCCTACATGTGTCTGTTTCAGAATTACAGTAAAACCTCCATTTAACGGACTAATTCGGGCGAGGGGGTGTCCGTTAAATCAAAAAGTCTGTTATTTAATAATAAAAAAAAATGAGCTGTCGGAGCAGCAGCCCGCCCGCCACAGGGTTGGGGCGGCAGCTCCGCAGCCCGCCCACTGCCTGGACCCGGGCGGCAGCCGGGAGCCGGCAGCCAGCCCACCTGCTGGCGGGACTCGGGCAGGAACCGGGAGCCGGCAGCCCGCCCGCTGCCTGGACCCGGGAGGCAGCCGGGAGCCGGCAGCCAGCCCGCCTGCTGCCTGGACCCGGGTGGCAGCTGGGAGCCGGCAGCCAGCCCACGAGAAATGGATTTTGGATGCATCAGACTTGCTCAGAAATTTTGTCCGTTGCATCCGAAGTCCATTAAATCGAGGTCCGTTAAATCGAGGGTTTACTGTACTTGGTTATATCTAGGGTGGTGCATTCAATTTTTTTCCAGGCAGTGTGGGTGTGAACTATAAAAAAAAAAAGCTGTGGATATTAAATATCTTTTTGTCTATGGCATCTGTTTGGGAGAGGACTTATGAAAATGAGAAGACTCTTTTTGTTGAAGTCCTGGCTTGGCACTGTTGTGGGGAAAATTATCACCAAAGTCCTGATCAGCATTGGTAAAACACTGTTATGAGGAGACACAATGTTCTGAAATTTAACTAGCAGAGGCAGGTCAATTCTATAATTTCAGATGCTATTGAAAAAAGTAGCCTATGAATCACTGCTTGTAGTATGATATTGGGAGAATAACCCAGCATTTGACTGAACAATCTTCAGACAAGAGAGAACTTTCTGTATAGTGCTGTCAGCATCAGGTTATTGTCTTAAATAAAGGCTTGTAGGGAGGGGAATGAAGGAAAATGCAATGACGTTACTGAACTAAAAATTTCCATTGTGTGTTCAGACTAGACATGTCTTTGGAAGTGGCATTTTGAATCTTCTTGTTCGTATTACAGAATATCTGAACAGAATCTGATGCCGTCTGTAACGAGGTCTGTGTTGGTGCCAGATGCTAACTCAATTTGGGAGCTTCAGTCAACAGCCTCACAGCCCACAGGTAAGAGACTACTTCTAGGAAAGCCCCTATGTCCAGAACCAGAACCTTTCTTTTAAACTATTGCATCTCTTTTTGATACTTGCTGGAGGTGAGAGAGGTCAGTGTTTGGGTATATCAGCTTCCATTAGAAATGAAAAACAGGTCTTCAGCTCACCTCATGCTCGAGGTTAAATTCCATTTTGAATGACTAAGGAGGGCAAAGAGATAAAGCTGTGCAAAGAGATGTAAAAATGTAGCAAACTTCATTTTGTCCAGGATTTGGTGATAAAACCCAGCCTAGACCCCTCACCTTAGTGCTCCTGTGCCTCCCAGAAAAGTGTTGGGGTGATTAGGCCTTGCTCCCTGGGGTAGTAAGGAAGTGTGGCCTCTTACTGAACATAATTATAAGAGTGCAGCACACCATTATGTTTTCAGTATTTGTAATGTAGTAATAACCAGAATACACAAGACTTCCCTCTGTAGTTGGCTTTTGCTAGCCTGCTTACTATTGCTTGTGAGTATTAATTATTCTATTTTCTGTATGCTCTTACTTTTCTTTTCTGTCCAGTCTGGGAAGGAAGCAGTGTCTGGGATCTCCCCATTGATACTGCAGCTCAGGGACCTGCTCTAGAACAACTTCAGCAGCTCGAGAAGGCCAAAGCTGCAAAGGTCAGAGACAATCATGCCTGTTGGAAAAAATATGAGTTGTTCTATACTAATATTTATATTGTTATGTTTGTGAATAATACTTTCCCAGACATCTCTCTACATTCTTAGAATGGGATTATTTTGGATGTTGGGTCAAACCTAAACATTCAAATTAAACTTCCCCCTTTGCTGTCCGAAGTGGGCAGGAGCAATGAACTATCAAACCTCACTGCTACTTTTAATCCTAGCCTCTTCTTGCACAAATCAGTTTAGGGTATAGTGAGTGCTAATTGTTGGGGCCATTCACAGATATTCTAGTACCTTTTATGAGTCATGCTACAAAATGGTGTAGGATGTACCATTTGGGGATAACTTCATAGCAACTCTTCGTAGCCTCTTAATTCAGGAATAGTTTTAAGGAGTGGCATAGGAGAACAAAAAATTGTGGTAGACCCCCAAGAAATCACAGTAAAAAATGTTTTAGGAATGTAGTCCATAGGGGCATCTCAGATCTAGCCCAGTGATTTCCAGGTGGAATCACCAATAAAGGATGGTGTTGATGCATCATCATTTAAGATACTGTAGTCTCAGCAACAATCACTTTAAAGAATGGTGTAGGAGTGCTTTATCTACTCTAGTCTTGTATCTAATTGTAGTTTTATAACTGTAGCTAGAGCAGGAGAGGAGAGAAGTGGAAATAAGGGCCAAACGAGAAGAGGAAGAGAGAAAAAGACAGGAGGAACTTCGAAGACAACAAGAGGAGCTACTTAGGAGGCAACAGGAGGAAGAGAGGAAACGACGAGAAGAGGAGGAGCTGGCGCGAAGAAAGCAGGTGAGTTTTTTCAACATGGTTTAAAACTAAATCTGTATCAGTGTTACTGCAATTGTGTAGGAAAACCCACCTCCAAAATCTTGTGCAGTCTGATTTCTCTCTAAAGTGTGTATGAAGACAATTTGTAAGAAGTATTTTTACCATAGGTATGTTGTAGAAATATATTTCCTTTTCAATACTCCGTCTTAGACAGAGAAACTTGCCAGAGATTTCAGAACTAGGTTTTTGTGTGTCTGACAGTTCCAGTTCAAATTGGGTTCTGCATTTGTTCATTAGTTAGGTAGGTTTATTCTGTGTAGGATTATGTAGTAATTCTCCAAAATGGCTCATAATTAGGGTGTCTAAAATTAGGTTTTAATTTATTACAGTACAGTAACCCTGCTACTCTAATGAGGAATGTATACAGGAAACCCCAATCAACCCTGATTTTTGGACATCTACATAAAACTCAAAAAATCCTAAAAAATCAACCCCCAAAATGAAATTAATAAATATAAAAAAAGACACCCTAATTATAATTTTGTTACATCTATATTCACTTCATCATAGTTGAATTCCCATGCTGGGGATTAGAAATGCGTACAATTTACCACTGCTGTCTTATTCACTTTTCTTTACAAAATATTGACATCCCAGTTAGTTTACAAATGACTTTACATGAGCTAGTGAATTTATTTTCACAAAATCAGAGTCCAGTTGTACTTTACTAGCTTTGTTACTGAATTAAATAAGAAAATGAATAAAACGTAACATTTTGAATTTACTTGATGCCGCCTTGAGTACATGAGCCTTGGTGTCAAAAATTATTGGCCACTCCCTTGTATTTGTGAGGGTGAAAAGTTTCTTTGGAAAAGTGACACTGGGAACATTGGATTCTGTTGACTTAGGTGTAGTTCTGGGGTTTCTGTTTATTGATCTGATCTGTGTGATGATGGGTAAGTCACTTATCCTCTTTGTGCATTTTGTTTTCTCCTCCTATAAATGAGGATGTTTTTCCTGCTTCACCTGGAGGCTACAGTGATTAGTCAATATGTTTGTACAGTGCTTTAAAAATGTAAAATACTATATTAGTATTATTACCTAAGCAAAAATCTGCATTGAACTGGAGCTGAGTAGATAACATTTTTGGAAAGTGTCTCTATTTTTGCAGTTCATATAAACAAAACTTTGGAAAGCGTAGAAATCCCAAATATAGTTTTTACATTCCAAAAAAGGTATGGAAATACAATGTGAAGGAAATAAAATATGTTACTCAAACAAGCTTTACTCTTCCCCTGAATGACCGCTAACCTTCCATCTTCCACCCTTTGTCATATGTGCTCTTTTTAGGGTTTTTTCCTAATTTAGATGAAGTAAATTTTTATTTTCCTAAGGGCTTTAAGAAGTCCATAACCTATGGCTGCAGACATCAAATATTTGGAAAGTCCATTGTATTTGTGGAATATAGTAAACTTATACTACAGATCATCGGTTTTTGTATCTTAACTGATCCTTCAAAACCACATTGAGTGCTTGTCTACACAGTGGGGTAATTTGCTCTATATGGGTGTGATTTCTAAATTGCCCTAACATATTGTGCATTAATTGGTCCATGTAAATCTTGCTGGTGTGCACTAAAGGTTTGCTAGTGTGCTTGTACATCTTAAATTTCTATCAAATACGTGTTTTGAAGTGGTGGTTAGTCAGTCAGTCATCTTCCCAGCCAAATACAGCCAGTATATTACTGTTGCTAGTCTGTACAGTAGGCATGGGCAAACCTTTTGGCCTGAGGACCTCATTGGGGTTGCAAAATTGTATGGAGGGCTGGGTAGGGAAGACTGTGCCTTCCCAAATAGCCTCCCCCCCCCATTTGACCCCCTCTCACTTCCTGCCCCCTGACTGCTCCCCTCAGAACCCTGGCCCATCCAATCCCCCTTGCTCCTTGTCCCCTGAGCCCCCTCAGAGACTCCCTGACTGCCCCCTTCAGAACTATGACCCATTCAATCCCCCCTGCTCCCCTGACTCCCGCTCAGAAACCCCCTGACTTCCCCCCTCAGAACTCTTGACCCATCCAATCCCCTCTGCTCCTTGTCCCCTGATCTCCTCCCCTTCCAGAGAACCCCCCACTCTAACACACACACACCCCCCCGGGGACGCCACCCCTAATCTAAGTCCCCCTGACTGCCCCTTCTGAGACCCCCCCCCAGACACCCCGCTACCCAACCCCCCCCCCAAAACCTCTGCCCCATCCAACTGCCCCCTGGGGCCCCCCTTACCGCACCGCTCAGAGCAGTGTGTTTGGCTCTGAATGGTCCACCGGAGCCAGAGCTCGCAGCCCCGCCCCCTTACCATGCTGCTCAGAGTGGGAGGAGCTCAAGCCCTGTTGGAGCCAGCCACGCCTCTGCAGCACTCCTTGGCAGGAGCGGGTTTAAAGGCTGGGGCAATGTTCAGGTTACTTGTGAAACCTTTATTAAAAATATCCTCCCTTCCAAATACTTGGATTTTGTTTTTTAAGACATTCAAATAAAACGGTATTATTGTGAACTGTAACTCAATTTTTATGAAGTTTTTTTGTTACATTTTACCATTGTTAATGCATGTCATCTTTATGTAGATGGAATCAGTTCAGTTTGTAATGGCGAGTAATTGGTAGCATAGTTGGGGACTGAATTCCTGTGGTTGGAAAATGCCAGGGTAGACTGTAGCACTCAAGCAGTAGAGAATTGTTTCATACTCATTTTTTGCAATAAATAACTTTTCAGTTGTCCATTCTGTGTAATTCAGTACATCTCATGCAATCTAGTTCTAACTGTAGGGCTCCTAGGCCAAGTTGTTTGAGTTATACAATGGCAGGACTTTCATACTTCAAAAAAAAAATCAACAGAATAACCAGGCTAATCTTGAAATCTGATTTCCATATTGGAAGAAATTCTGGTAACTGACAGACTAATCAAAGATCATTAGCACAGGTTTATAGAGGAGATAATGCTTAACAAATGAATTAACTTCTTTTGAGGAGGTGACAGTGAGAGCTGAGAAGGGTGAAGCTGTAGACTTATTCTGCATGGACTTCAGGAAGGCTTTTGATACAATTCTGCATAAAAGACTAGTATATAAGGTTAGTAAATATACTATTGATGGTGAACTCTAAATTCATTTTTATTATAAATTGATTATATAAGAGATTAAATGATAGTGGTAAACAGTTGCAGGTTATGTAAAAGGGAATTCCATGGTAACCCATGTTTAATCCAGTCTTGTTTTTATACTACATTGTACAACAGTGAGCTGGATCATAGATTAATGACCTGGATCATAGTTTCCCTGAACTATATCTAAAATTGTCCCCCTTTAAAGTCCTGTCTCCAAGGGATGAGATCCCAGGCAGATTGGGAGATCTGTAAACCTTGCCAGTGCCATCTTCAAGTTGTTTTCAGCATTGCAAGCATTGTAAATTTCATGTATTTTTAGTGAACATTTTACAAAAACTGATCGCTTTTCTGCTTCAATGGGTTCTAGGTTAATCTAAAACTGAAAACCCTACATAAGCATCTTCTCTGGGGCTCTTAGTCTCATTTTAAACATCTGAAAGGAAACTTACGCAGCAATGTATGTACACTGGTGGGATACATGAAGTTGGGGTACGACAAAACGGATAGTGACAGGATCTTTGTAGAATAGAAAATGACTGCTGGTACTTCCTCAATATAGGAAGAGCACAAATTATAAGGAATAATCATGGCACTTCACATAACAGTTGGTGGCAACAAACTCTGGAATATTATGAATGTTTCTGGGCACCATATTACTAGAAAAACATTTTAAAAAAATCAAAAGATAGGACAAAGTTGATAAACCATCTCTGGATTTAGAGTTTTGAAGTGAAATAAGGAAAATGTGGTTAGCTTTCCTTCTAAAATAAAAAAAAAATTAAACCCTTAAAACTAAGTATCTAATGTGACTGGGGACCACTGCAGGTGTACAGAGTTTGATTGTAATAAAATTGTCATGCTTCTCAGCTCCTCATCACACCACATCTATGACTAAAAATGCCAAAGGCCACATCAACCATGTACCAGTTGAACAAAATTGTTTTTTGTTGTTTTTTTCTTTCTGGTTCTCTGCATCATATTTCCAATGTGGAGGTGGTCTGTCAGAAAACAATTTGGTCAGTCACTGTTACTTAAACTGGATGCATTGTTACAGAATTACCTGCTATATTAAACTATGTTTTTATTGATGATGTAGAAAAATACATATTTCCTCTCATCCAACTGCTTTAATTTATTTGCAATTGTGTGCCTTTTAAGGAAGTGGTTAGAAAAAACAAAGGATGTAGAAGAAACAGATTTTTTCTTTTATACTTTATTTTTACCTAAGAGATTTCTTTGGCAAGTAATTTTTTAAGACCAAACGTTTCTTTTTCAAGTGGAAAGATGCTTTCAGATGGGAAATTGCAAGAAAGTAGAGAGAATTCAAACTTTTTTCCAGGGTCATTGTTAAAACACTTGTGAAAGAAGTTTTTGAAAACCATTTTCCTGTATTTAACAGTTCTCGCTCTCTTTTTTTTTTAACACAAAAACCAAAATTAACAAAAACCTCCCAAAAAAGGAGAAAAATGTGCTTAAAATGTCTCTCAATTTGAAATTTATCTGAGAGTAATTCTATTTAAAGTATTAGAGAAGAGAAAAGGCGATATAGAGGCAAAGATAGAAAGAGTAGATAGGAAAACATACATGAGGAGAATAGGAAAGATTGGTAAAGTTGGAAAAAAACATTTGAGATCTCTCAGTATAGCTATGTAGAGAGCTGTATTTTTATATACTGTGTATACCCATAGTGTTTCTGATCATTTCATTCAAAGGCATTAAATGTGAGGAAGGACCAAAGAAATCTCATTTGTTTCATGTTTCCAAAGACTTCATGTTTAGAAGATTATGAAGAAAACTGAGATCAGTTGTCACTCTGTCGCCTTTAATTTTCAGTCCTGTCAATTCTACTGCTGTTAAGGCCTGTATTGAGGTGTATGAATCAAACAGCAATTGTAGATGGTATCAGAACCATTGTACAAAGGAGCTGGATTCCAACACAAAATAGTAAAGCCTGGAATATGTGTCATAGGCTCTTTCTGATATCAATGATAAGGATTTGAGGTCCCAAATACGAAGATTTCCTTGCCATGTTCAACAGTATGTGTTTGCTGAGCATGGAGTAGAGAAGACTAGCTTAAATGTGGACTCTGCCACTGTTTGTTGGAATTTAGAGCTCCTATAGGTTAGCTATCAGTGATTATTTGTCCACTAGTTGCTGTCTGATTTGCCTTGTGTGTGTTGAGAGGAATAATTTACGATTTTCCCCCTCAGATTTCTTCCTTTCTAGTTTACCTTTTCTGCATTGTATTAACGATCCCCTTGTGCTTGGGATCCTATTTTTGATGATCAAAGCCCTTTTGTAAGGATAAAAAATCAGTTTGCTCATTTTAGAGAGAAATACAATTCATTGAGATAATGATCAGACTGAAAAATTGTATCCTTTACAGAGTGATAGTACATAGAAAAATACACCCATAGGGTCATTGAGATTCATTGAGATAATGATCAGACTGAAAAATTGTATCCTTCACAGAGTGATAGTACATAGAAAAATACACCCATAGGGTCACCCAAAACTTGGACCTGCAGGCGAAGGAATTGGTCGAACAGAAGGATCCGGTGGTGGATATCCTGAGCCCAGAGGGTCCATCCAGAATTGTGCTCCTTCTCATGGAGACAATCCAGACCAACTATAATTCAATCTGGCAAACCCCGGCCTCCAGCTTGCCGATGTCCAAGAGAGTGGAGAGGAGGAAGTACTTCGCTCCCTCCAATGAGTTCCTATTTTGTCATCTGGCCCCCTTCTCCTTGGTCATCTTGGCTGTTAATGAGAGGGAGCGACATGGCCAGCATGCCCCGGCCTCCAAGGCCAAGGAGGTTAAACGCTTGGACCTGTTCGGGAGGAACGTCTACTCCTCCGTGGACCTCCAATTGTGGATAGCAAACCAGCGGGTGATCCTGAACGGACATAACTTTAAGTCATGGGTGGCAGTTTCTAAGTTTAAAGATGGCCTTCCCTAGAGCTAGCATCCCGAGTTTACGGTCCCAATTGAAGAAGGGAAGGCAGTAGCTAAAACCTCCTTGCAGGCCTCTCTTGACTCGGCGGATGCGGCAGCCATAACCATCGCTTCAGGGGTGGTCATGCAGCGATTGGCGTGGCTTTGGGCCTTCCCCCAGAGGTCCAAGATACCTTCCAGGACCTTACAAGTCATTGGGGATGCACACGCCGGCAACCCAAAGAAAGCTGTTCAAGCCCCAGCCATCACAGCAGAGGCAGTACCAGCCTTGACCCAGGCATGAGCCGTATCGCAGGCGGGGCAAAAACAATAGACGGCAGAGTTCCATGCCTAACCAGGGCCAAAACAAGCACCAGCCAGGAAATAAGAAAGGGTTTTGAAGGTGCGCTCAAGGACAGAGTACCAACCCAGTTCCCTGATTCTTCCCCATGTTCTTTTGAACCAGTTATCCCACTTCTACCATTCATGGTCCCATATAACATCGAACCATTGAGTTCTGCGCACGGTGCAAGTGGGATGTGCTTTTCAGTTCTTCCCTCCTTCATGCCCCCACTCTCCTTCCCCGTCCCTCTTCAGGGATCCATCTCTCAAGCAACTCCTTATGTGGGAGGTTCATTCACTCCTCGAGATGGGTGCGGTGGAAGAAGTTCCTCAAGAACTAAGGGGAAAAGGGTTTTACTCCTGTTACTTTCTAATTCCCAAGACAAAGGGTGTGTGTGTGTGTGTGTGTGTGTGTGTGGCCCTTTTGGCCCATTCTAGACCTTCCTGGGCTCACTAAATTTTTGGTCAAGATCCACATCTGCATGGTCTCCCTAAGCACTATTATCCCATCTTTGGATCCGGGGATTGTACGCTGCCATTGACATGAAAGATGTGTACTTCCCCAACACCATCCACCCTGCTCATCGACATTACCTTCGGTTCGTCATAAACCAGCACCGTTACCAATTACCAGTTCACCCGTCGACCTGGCCATGGCCATCCACGTGTTGACAAAATGCACATCAGTGGTGGCAGCCTTCCTGCAGAAGAGGCATATCTGAGTGTACCCGGACCTCGACGATTGGCTTCTCACGGATAGGTCCAAGGAGGAGGCCCAGTCCCATATGTCGGTGGCCCTGGATGTGTTCCACAGACTGGGACTCCACGACTACGTGCCCAAATCTTCCCTGATTACAACGCAGAGGTTGGAGTTCATAGGGGCAGTCCTGGACTCCGTGCAGGCGAGCCTCCCAGAGCCCAGGTTCCTAACCATACAGCAGATCGTGGACTCGATGCTATGTTTTCCCACTACTATGGTCAGATGTTGCCTGTGGCTCATAGGTCATATGGCAGCATGCATATATGTGGTCAAGTACGCTTGACTACGTCTCAGGCCTTTGCAAGCTCACCTGGTTGTGTCACCCATGTAGAGATCCCCTGGACCTCGTGGTGACGATCCCCACCCAGATGTTGGTGTCCCTGCGCTGATGGCTGGACTGGCCAGTTGTCTGCATGGGGATCCCCTTCGCCAGGCTGCAGCCTGCTCTGACGCTAGTGACAGATGCATCAGATCTGGGCTGGGGCTCTCACTTAAGGGATCTAAGGACACAGGGCTTGTAGTCCAGGGATGAGGTGTCGCTCCACATCAATGTGAAGGAGCTCAGAGCAGTTCGTCTAGCTTGCCAAACCTTTCACGCCAAATTACAAGGTCATAGCAGACAACACCACCGCCATGTTTTCTACAAACAAGCAGGGCAGAACCCACTACTCCCCTCTCTGCCGAGAGACTCTTCTCCTCTGGGACTTCTTCCCCAAATGGACCTTTTCGCCAGCAGGCGCAACAGTCCGTGCCCTCAGTTTTGCTCATTTCAGAACCACAGTCCAGGGTTGGTTGCAGATGCGTTCTCGGTCCATTGGGGCCGGAGTCTGCAGTATGCCTTTCCTCTGATTCCGCTTGTCCACCGGGTCCTCCTCAAAATTCGCAGGGACAAAGTGACAATAATCACGGTTGCCCCAGCTTGGCCTCATCAGCATTGGTTTACAACCCTGCTGGAGCTGTCTATGACTGCCCCAATTGCCCTGCCCCTCCACCGAGATCTGATCATGCAGGACTGAGGCCATCTTCTTCACCTAGACCTGCAATCTATGCATCTCATGGCATGGAAGCTCTGTAGCTGAATTCTATGGAGAGCCAGTGCTCTCTCCCGGTGAAACAGATTCTCCTTGGTGGTAGGAAATCTTTCACCAGGACGACCTACTTAACTAAATGAAAAAGGTTCTCCTGTTGGTGTGAACCCAAGCATGTGCAACCACTCCAGGCCTCCATCCCAGTCATCCTAGAATATCTTCTGCACCTCAAGCATCAGGGTCTCTCCCCTTCCTCGATCAGGGTGCACCTGGCGGCCATTTCGGCTTTCCATCCGGAGGAGTCCAGCCGTTCAGTGTTTTCCAACTCCACGGTGTGGCGTTTCCTCAAGGGTCTGGATAGGGTGTTCCTGCACTCTCAGCCACAGGTTCCACCCTGGAACTTAAACCTGGTTCTCTCCAAGCTTATGAGCCCTCCATTTGAGCCCTTTGCCTCTTGCTCGCTACTCCACTTCTCTTGGAAAGTGGCGTTCATGGTGGTCATTACATTGGCAAGGAGGGTATTCAAGCTGAAGGCTCTCACCTGAACCACCTTATACAGTTTTCCATAAGGATAAAGTGCAACTCAGGATGCACCTGAAGTTCCTCCCTAAAGTGGTCTCCCAGTTCTACATGGGTCAGGACATTTGTTTGGCGGTGTTCTTTCTTAAACCCCACACAGACCCAAGTCATCATACCCTGCACACTCTGGATATCTGAAGGGCCCTGGCGTTCTACTTAGAGCAGACTAAACCTTTCCACAAGTCGACCCAGTTTGTTGCCATAACGGACAGAATGAAGGCTCTTCCAGTCTTTGTGCAACGCATATCGTCATGAATTGCAGACTGCATTTGTGCCTGCAATGAGCTGGCCAAGGTTCCATCCCCAGCAATCACGGCCCATTGGACAGGCGCGGAAGCATCTTTGACAGCGTTCCTGACCCAGGTCCCTATCCAGGACATCTGTAAAGCAGCAACTGGGTCCTCAGTGCACACGTTCATGGCCCATTACGTGTTTAACCGACAGACCAGAGATGATGCAGCGCTTGACAGGGCTGTTCTCCAATCAATTGTTCCATGATTCCTACCCTCCTCCTATGGTAAGCTTGGAAGTCACCTAATTTGGAATGGATATGAGCAGTCACTTGTAGAAGAAAAGATGGTTACCTACCTTTTCATAACTGTTCTTTGAGATGTGTTGTTCATGTCCATTACAATACCCACTTGAGAACAGTCTAGATCCATTGTCTTTGGAACCCCCTTTCAGGTAGTTGAAAGCAGCTATCAAATCTCCCCTCAGTCTTCTCTTCTGTAGACTAAACAATCCCAGTTCCCTCAGCCTCTCCTCATAAGTCATGTGCTCCAGGCCCCTAATCATTTTTGTTGCCCTCCTCTGGACTCTTTCCAATTTTTCCACATCTTTCTTGTAGGGTGGGCCCCAAAACTGGACACACTACTCCAGATGAGGCCTCACCAATGTCAAATAGAGAGGAATGATCACGGCCATCGATCTGCTGGCAATGCCCCTACTTAAACAGCTCAAAATGCCATTAGCCTTCTTGGCAGTGAGAACACACTGTTGACTCATGTCCAGCTTCTCGTCCACTGTAATCCCTAGATCCTTTTCTACACTACTGCTGACTAACCATTTGATCCCTACTCTGTAGCAGTGCATGGGATTCTTTCATCTTAAGTGCAGGACTCTGCACTTCTCCTTGTTGAACCGCACCAAATTTCTTTTGGCCCAGTCCTCTGATTTGTCTAGGTCCTTCTGTATCCTATCCCTACCCTCCAGTGTATCTAACACTCCTCCCAGGTTAGTGTCATCTGCAAACTTGCTGAGGGTGCAGTCCACACCATCCTCCAGATCATTGATAAAGATATTGAATAAAACCGGCCCCAGGACCGACCCTTGGGGCACTCCGCTTGATACCAGCTGCCAACTAGACATGGAGCCATTGATCACTACCTTTTGAGCCCGACGATACAGCCAGCTTTCTATCCACCTTATGATCCATTCATCCAGTCCATACTTGCTGGCAAGAATAATGTGGGAGACCATATCAAAAGCTTTGCTAAAGTCAAGGAATAACACATCCACTGCTTTCCCCTCATCCACAGAGCCAGCTATCCCATCATAGAAAGCAATTGGGTTAGTCAGGCATGACTTGCCCTTGGTGAATCCATGCTGACTGTTCCTGATCACTTTCCTCTCCTCTAAGTGCTTCAGAATTGATTCCTTGAGGACCTGCTCCATGATTTTTCCAGGGATGGAGGTGACATAGATTCTGTGACTTTCCATGACCTCTGTGACTTCTGTAGCGGCGGGTGCGGAGCTAGGCAGCCCCTGGGCCAGCAGCAGAAGTTTGGGTGTATGGGAGTGCGCTCAGGGCTAAGGGCAGGGTGTTAAGGGTTGTGGGGAGCACTTACCTCGGGGTAGGAGGCTCCCTGGCTCCCATCAGCATGACCCCCCTGCAGCGCCCAGGTGGTAGAGTGGCTGGGGTCTGTGTTTCCATGCTGTCCATAGGCCCCATCCCACAGCTCCTATTGGCTGAAGTTCCCAGCCAATGGGAGCTGTGGCAGCCGGCACTTATGGCAGGAGCAGCAAATCCACTGCCCTGGCCCCTCTGCTGCCTAGGAGCTATAAGGACTTGGAGCTGGGTAGGAAGCCCCTACCAGCTCCACCAACCCTCCTCCAGCACCAACAGAGGTGCTAAGTCGCACGCCGTGGCCTGGCGTCCCCCCTTCCCCCAGTACCAGCTGGGATCTCATTCCAACCTAGAAAAAAATAGTTTTCATCAAAACTCATTTTGTCTTGGTGATGCATGGCCTGCCACAATATTTGTTAACCCATGGCTTTGTATTGTTGGGTTTCTAGGATTTTATGATATGCTTCATGTTAACAGTAACCCAAAATAAGGTTGGGTGCCCAGGGTTTCCCTGGGACAACTCCTGTGGCCAAACCACATTGTGTTCTGTCTAGTGAATTAATGTGTATCACTTTTGTTCCCATCTTCAGGAAGAAGCCCTGAGGCGGCAGAGAGAGCAGGAAATTGCACTAAGACGACAACGGGAGGAAGAGGAACGACAGCAACAGGAGGAAGCACTTAGGAGATTGGAGGAGAGGAGAAGAGAAGAGGAGGAAAGACGTCAGCGAGAAGAATTGCTTCGTAAACAGGTGAAAATGGTTGCAAGGGATTTACCATGCGCAGGCATGGGAGATGCTGGAACTGAGTGAACACACAGACTTATTAGTAATGCTAGCTGAGAGGATGATCCTTTCTGAACAGGATGGGAATCCGGGAGTGGAACTGCATGTGGGCAGAATTAAACTGAACGAACATAGATTACATTTTCCTTTCAACCGGATAATAAAGATGAACAAACTTGGTGCATGAGAAGGCATCACAGTTTTATTGTTGAGAAAGCGGAGTAGGTAGTAGTTCACACTCATCAGCAGAGCGCCTCCTTGCACCATGCCACGTTGCAAGGGGGGTTGTCTCCATTGCCCCCAGCAGGCTATCTGTCTTTGCAAGCCACTCAGTTCTGGCTGAGAAGTAGCTAGTTCTGAGCCCTTTCAGGTATCAGAATGTCCAAGTGTAGTTCAGAGTCCCGAATAATCAACTTATCTTCTGGGCCAGGTTCTCAACCCTTTCCTAGCATTTCACTGTCCTGCCCAATATAAATCTTCCTGAGGCCACTATTGTCCAACAAGCCTTGGCGCATTGGCCCTTCACAGGAGCCAGCCTGCCTGTTTGTTCTCGGTGTCTTTTTCCTCCAGCAGGATTTCCTGCACTATTGTCTTTCCCCAGGGACTCCAGCAATTTACCTCGGGAGTCTCCCTGCTCTTTACAGGTTCTGTTTGTCTCCACCCCCCCCCCCCCCCCAAGAGTTTAACGTCCTCCCTGTGAGCCTCTTCCAGCCTGACTTCACTAAACATCACCCAGAGAGGAAACTTGCCTTGTTCCACTCTCTCCTGGGTCTCCTCTCCTTAGTTCACAGATCTGTTTAAATAGTCTTCTTTCTGAGCTTCTGCAGCTTGATCAGTCAAGTCACTGTCACACTCAGCTCAGTGGGAATAGTTTAAGGGGTCAGCCATCTTGTGACAGAGTCATATTTGTTGAATATTTTACTTTACATTACACATTTGACGGGGGCTCCAGAATATGTTGTGGCCTAAGCTTTTCAGTCTGTGGTCATTATTTTAAAAAGAGGGGCAAAATGCTTATAGTACTCTACCATGATAGTGTAAAATATTTACTCTGTAAGATGTAGTGTTTTGCACATTACTACATAATGCTGTATCATCTTTGACTCTTCTCCCACATTGCCTCTGTTTGGCAATCTGCCTGACTCCACTCTGCCAAGTCTGCACTCCTGCTTGAAAACCTCATCCATGCTCCTTCATATTCTTCTTGCTTTGGCTAGTGTAACTTCCTTTTTTTCTGACCTCCTAAGTTCTAACTTTATAGATGCCATTATGTGTCAACTCCCTCTGCCAGCCATCTCACACTTTTTTTGAAAAGTGACTTCATCATACCTGTCCCCAGCCAACTTCATTGTCTCCACTTTAGCTTCAGAATCCACTTTAAAGTTCGCAACTTCATTTCAGTGTCTTTGTCTCTGTTCCTCTTCCTACTCTAGCAATTCATCTAGCAATACTTCCTTCCTTATCCCACCACATAATCTTGTGCTTTTTGGCGTAAGAGCCTTCTCCTTTCCTGTTTTAGCAGTATGAAATAGACAAATCTTGTCTTTTCAGTGTTCATTTCCCTCCCCCGTGTTTCTAATCTGATCTGCAAACCTTGTCTCCCTTTTTTATTCTACTTTTCCTCATTTCATGGGTTGAAAGCTGGCAGCAGCACTTCACTGAAAGCGCTAGTAGCAAGTAGTAGAGGTGCACACTAGTAATATGAATAAAAATCCCAGGGAAAAGATGGAGCAATAGTTGGGTTTTCCCTCTGTCCTGTCTGACTGTAACTAGCCTTCACCTTAAGGAAAGCTTCCCTGTCTAATCCAGGGAGCATTGTGAAACCTATATTTTGAAGGACAATAGACCAAATTATTTTCTCAGCCTGAAAAGGATAAAGTTGAATAAATGTGTTCTTTACTTACCACATTTGTACAATTAAATAAAAAGCTTCCATCTGTTCTGTCAGGCCTTCTAAGCATCACATGTTTCGTGAAGTAATTTAGATTTTCTAAGTCCTCTTAGAGAGTTTACTGTTCTTTGTATCCTGGGAAGGAAGAGGAGGCTGCCAAATGGGCACGCGAAGAGGAGGAGGCCCAGCGTCGACTAGAGGAAACCCGGTTGCACATGGAAGAGGAGGCAGCCAGACTACGGCTCGAAGAGGAAGAACGAAAGCGCAAGGAGCTGGAACTCCAGCGCCAGAAAGAATTATTAAGACAAAGGCAGCAGCAACAGGAGGCTCTGCGGCGATTGCAGCAGCAGCAGCAGCAACAGCAACTTGCACAAATGAAGGTAATGCTCTTCCATAAGTTAATTTCGTTTCCCACTCACCTAATATGTACAGGTAAAACATCGCCATAGTGTAGGACCAATGGAACTAGCTTGGAAGGTGTCTAGTTAGTTGGATTGAATCAAGAAAAAGGGAAGTAAGAGGTGGAACTGTATGCGAGGAAGGAGAAG
Organism: Sternotherus odoratus; assembly: GCA_032164245.1. Taxonomy (NCBI): domain Eukaryota; kingdom Metazoa; phylum Chordata; order Testudines; family Kinosternidae; genus Sternotherus; species Sternotherus odoratus. Next base: position 39,447,898 of record JAVMKO010000009.1, on the reverse strand, counting down.
GGAAAGCAAACAGTTGTTGGAGAGGAAGAGATGCTCGATATTTGGCAAAGGATGAGAGAAACAAGGGGAGAGTAAATTAAAACAAATGGAAAGGAAGGAAGGGAGAGCCCAGCCAGTCAAGAAAGGTTGCCGGAAGAGGAAAAATAACAATTTTTTATTCCACTTTGAGGAGAGTTGTGGCTTGTTTTTAAGGAGCTTAGTTGTTGATGGAGATCTGAAAGCATGTGGCTTAGTTTGTCTGGTAGAAAGGTGGCATCCCTTGTTCTACATAAGAGTGATCTCTATATCACAGGCCCCAACTCACCTTGCAGCTAGCACTTGCAAGAAGTCTTTTTTAATTCCCCCTTTTTATAGTTTTTAATTTGAAAAACATGTACACTGTTGTTTTAGTAGCCTCCAGTGTGAGATAACTGAGCCTTAAATATGCTTCAAGCAAATACCAGGCTCTCTGAGGGAAATATGGATCAAAATGGATTATGCATTGTAACTATCCTTTTATTCAGCAAATGCACGCCTGTTTTGGTCCCCAAAGTTGTTGCCATTTTCTTTTTGAATAACAGTTTGTATCCTATTTTGTAGTTTTTCACTGGACACAGACTGCCCTGACACTGCCTTGCAGCTGCGGGCACACACAACAAAAATATGACCTCACTGAAAAACTGATACCTTTAAACCAGACCTTTGGGTATCTTGTAGTATCTCTTCTATTCAGTGGGATCAAAAGATTTGTCTGTGTTTGCAGTTTCAGTAGTGTTCACTTCAGAGAATTTGTAACTATTATTATTTCCTACTTTTTTTCAAGCTCCCTTCTTCTTCAACATGGGGCCAGCAATCCAGCTCAGGAGCATGTCAGTCCCAGACCACATTATCATTGGCAGAAATCCAAAAGCTTGAAGAAGAGAGAGAGCGGCAGCTTCGAGAGGAGGTAAATTCAGTTGAAGTAGGTTTGAGGTTTGTAAGCTGTATGTTGGAGTAAAATTGGCTGTTTCTACTTGGCTGTTGATCAAGTGATTAAATATAAAAGAAAAACAGGAACAAGTACATTTTTCAAAGGACCAAGTCATCTGGGGCCGGGCTGTTTTGTCTTTCAGGCAAAGAACCAGGTACTCATTTGAAACTACTGAACTTTTTTTTTTTTTTTTTTTTTTTTTTTTTATTATTATAAATGGAGATATACCAATCTCCTAGAACTGGAAAGACCTTGAAGGTCATCGAGTCCAGTCCCCTGCCTACACTAGCAGGATCCGCCTGCCTACACTAGCAGGATTGAGTACTGTCCCCTGACAGATTTTTTGCCCCAGATCCCTAAATGGCCCCCTCAAGGATTGAACTCACAACCCTGGGTTTAGCAGGCCAATGCTCAAACCACTGAGCTATCCCCCACCCCCCCTAATATACAGTTTAGGCTACAGGTTAACTAATTTAACCTGTAGCCTAAACTGTATATGAATGCAAATTTCCAGAAAGGAGGAAATATGACTTCCTTTTGGTGTGTAATCCCATCAATATATTAGGGATATGTGTTCAGGGGACATTCAGAACTTGACTAACAGGTGCATTGGTAAATTCTTGTTGATACTTCGTTCTGGAACACAGAAGATCAGGGTGAGATGAATTTGCACAACTATATTAAATGCGTGTTGGGGAAATGAAATTGTAAGAGAACTCTGCAGGACTTTGTAATGTAGACAAAATGTGGGATCAAGATGATGGACACTTTATAAAGCGACTTTTGGGTGCTTCTTGAGGGCTGTTGATCCTTACATTATTCTTGTTATTAACCACCAGCAATTTTTGTCCTTTTTGGTTTTTGACTGTTTTTCTTTTGCATATGGAAGAAGAAAAGTGGTAGAATAACTCCTGATTGGTGGCTAGGTTGACTAGCCCCTTGATCATCTTTGGCCTAGATTGATTTCACTTGGCATGGTTAAAGACAGTTGAGTCTTGGCAGTATTATCAGCTATGCCATCTATATTAAACCCCAGGTATGATGTCTGTATGATGTCTGTAAATGCCAGTTGAGGAAAAAGCTTGCTTAGCTGTGCCGTAGAAGAGCCTGCAACAGCTAGAAGCAAATCTTTCTAAACAGGCTGCAAATGTGTGTGTGGTACAGTACCAAAATATGGGGAGAGCTGTTGTGGATCTTACCTACAATTAATACTCTTAGAATACATCCACACAACCTGCAGCAGCGAGCCCAGAGATGATCCATGTCTCTCAATAGTGTGGGAGTGGAGGTGGCAGAGTGAGAGCAGCTGGCTTCAGCAGTGTTATTGAGCATACTCAGTACAAGCCAGTCAGTAAGTGTGGGGAGGGGGGCACATGATCCCACATTCCCCCCCCCCCCCCCCCCAGCTCCTCCATGTGTTGCCTGTGAGCAAGCCTCCAGAGAGGGAATGGACTTTCAGAGCCTGAGTTCCAGCCCTGAGCCACAACTTCAAAGCACAGTCCATTCATCTATTTTCAGAGTGCTAGTATGAACTTTGGGCGTTCGCTGCCATGGACTATATAGACATACTCTTAATTATTTTTTTGTTCATTTAGACAGGTTTGGGTCCTGATGTTCCTTTTGTAAGAACAGAAATAATCCTTGTGCCAAAAATTCTTATCTTCCCTTCCATTTCTGATGTCGAGAAGCTCAATATACCAGATGTTTTTATTGTAGAAACAAGTTCAGAGTGTAGAACTCCCCCCCCCCCCCCGCCCCCTCCATGGGTGTCATTAAATTCCCAGGTAATGCTGATACTGATGAAATTTTGATAGTTTTCCAAATAATAAATGCCACGAGAGCTTGAAAAATCCTACACCAAAATATGTGGGTTTACATTCAGAAAGTGGTGTAGAAGATCAGTAAAGTAGAAATTTGGAGCAGATGACAGTGTGATATTGGTATTTGAACTACTGTAAAACTTTAATCTGACCATCCTTTGGTGTTTAAGATCATGGGAGATCTTATAAATTTACTGTATATTTACTTGCCCAGTTACAAAGTTTAAGAACTCATACTGCAAATATTGCATCTCATGGCCAGTTGTGTACATGGTACTGTATCCATAATCTCTGAAGAAGAGCTCTGTGTAACCTTGGTGCTCTCACTAGCAGAAGAGGGTCCAATGAAAGATATTACCTCACCCACCTTGTCTTGAGCAACCCCCCCAAACAAACTGAAATCAGTAAGGATCTGCAAACCAGGATCCCCATCAGTAATAATCTTCAGAGAGTAAGAAAGGCATGTTTCTTTTTGTATGCAACAGCAAAGACGTCATCAGCGTGAACTGATGAAAGCCCTCCAGCAGCAGCAGCAGCAACAACAGCAACAGCACCAACAAAAAATGTCGGGTTGGGGTAATGTCACAAAGCCAACAGGCGCTACCAAATCTCTCTTGGAAATACAGCAGGAAGAGGCGAGGCAGATGCAGAAGCAACAGCAGCAGCAGCCGAACAGAGTCCGCAGTACTACGGTGCATATCTTATTTACCTAACCAGAACATGGAGAATTGTTACTTGCATTGTTCTCCTCTCATCACACTCCAGATCTGATGTTAATAACCAGTATCTCATTTCTGTTATGTTTCAACAGCATTCTAACCTGCACAGCAGCATTGGGAATTCAGTGTGGGGCTCTCTAAACACTAATCCCACCAGCCAGTGGGCATCTGATCTAGTCAGCAGCATCTGGAGCAATGCTGACACCAAAAACTCAAATATGGGGTTTTGGGACGATGCAGTGAAGGAAGTGGGGCCTCGTAACTCAACCAATAAAAACAAGAGCAATGCCAGTCTCAGGTAGGAATTGGGAGGAGTTTGTGTTTTGGTAAAGGACTTCCAGTCTTGCACTGATCTTTTAACCAACTATAACTTGATCACCTCTTGTTCTTGAAAATTCTGTACCGCTGTTTTAAAATAGTGTTTAGCAACAAACAGCTTATAGGCTGTCCACAGAGTCCCAATTTCTTTGATTTCTTACATCCACTAGGAAAATAAGTTGTCTCTTAAACATTACTGGCCCTCTGAAAATCCGTGGGCTTTTGTAGGCGGTGTACTGTATTCTTAGTCATCAATTTACTTAGACAATATTACCTGTTTTAGGCATAGTATGCGATATTTACAATTTCTTTGTCAGTAAATCCATAGGAATTACGAGCAGACAGAACAAGAAGGTGGAAGAAGAGGAGAAACTGTTGAAATTGTTTCAAGGAGTTAAAGCCCAGGATGGATTCACTCAGTGGTGTGAACAGATGCTCCATGCACTCAATACAGCGAACAACTTGGATGGTAAGAAGTGGGAAAGAATGAATGTTATATTTTTGTAACAGTATACGAAGAACAACATCATATTTGTACATTTGCACACATGGAATTCTTTGGATGATGATGACTGCATTTTTACCAAGGTGCTATTTGGTTCATTCAGCAAGAGGGCATAATTAGCTGGAAATGGCATTGCTGTAAACTGCATTGCATTGTCTTCCCTCTTTGGGTGAAATATTGCAGTTAGAAAGGAATTGGGACTAATTCCAGACTCGCCCAGTCTCACCTATATACAGATGGTTCCTTTTCGATGGTGACAGGTTACAGATGAATGAGAATTTAGCCTAGTTCTAAATACATGCAATATAATTAACATTGTAACTCTCTCTCTCAAGCATTTTTGGGATACATTTTGAATGAACTATGCTCTGCTTTGATTCTTCAGTCAGTAAAATTGTATCAATTGCAAATAAAAGCAGAGGATGGTTTATGGTCTATTTGAGTTTTGGGTTCACTGAGCTTCTGATATTAACTCTGCTGCAAAATTGAGTCAAGTTAAGAACTGCAAGTCATGCGGCAATGGTTAATTTGCCCTTATGATTGTGCACCTAATTTTCTTGCACATCACAGTGGGGCAAGAGGGGCTGTCTCCTTTTCTGTAGGTAAAATAGTGGAATGTCTGCAACAATATGTTCTTCGAGTGCTTGCTCATCTCCATTCCACATTAGATGTGCATGTGCTGCATGCACCGTTGATGGAGAATTTTCCCTTAGTGGTATCTTTCAGGCTAGTTTTCGTGCCCTCTGGTGCTGCACACTTATGCCCCAATATAAGTGGCACTGCCGGCCTCACACCATCTCAGTTCCTTCTGACCGCCTGTAATGGTTGCTGGAACACATCCTCTTGTTTCAGCAAGGTGTTTTCAATGTTTTCTTCTCTTTAGCTTAGTTTATTAATCCTTAGTATAGTATGAGTGTAAACAGTACTAGTGTAGAAAGTTAGTCCCCCTCCTTTAATGTAGTGGGGCTCCCTTTGACCCTGGGCTCAGGCATGCCCCGATCTGTGTGTCTCAAATCTTGTGCCTCCTGTGGCAAGCTGTGCTGGTGAGCAACCCACACTCCAGTTGTCTGAAGTGTCTGGGAGAGGCTCAGGTACGAGAGCACTGTCAGGACTTTAAGCCTCTTACAAAGAAAGACAGAGAAGCTAGACCAGAGTTGGGCAGACTTTTTGGCTTGAGGGCCACATCAGGGTTCTGAAACTGTATGGAGGGCTGGGAAGGCTATGCCTCCCTAAACAGCCTGGCCCTCGCCCCCTATCCGCCCGCTCCCAATTCCCACCCCCTGACTGCCCGCCTCAGAATTCCCAACCCATCCAACTCCTCCTGTTCCTTGGCCCCTGATGGTCCCCTCCTGGAACCCCTTGCCCCTAACTGCCCCCATGGGACCTCACCCCCTATCCAAACCCCCCTATTCTCTGTCCCCTGACTGCCCCAATCCCTATCCACATCCCCACCCTCTTGACATGCCCCTGGAACTTTCATCCCTATCCTACTGCTCTCTGCTCCCTGTCCCATGACTGCCCTCTGAGACTCCCTGCCCCCATCCGATACCCTGCTCCTTGCCCCCTTACCAAGCCACTCAAAGCACCAAGACTGGCAGGTGCACTGCCCAGCTGAAGCCAGCCATGCCACCGTGCAGTCTAGAGCACCAGGGCAGGCCAACTGCTCTCGCAGCTGTGCTGCCCGGCAGGAGCTCCCTGCCCCGCTGCCGAGAGCACTGGCAGCACGGTAAGCTGAGGCTGCGGGGAAGGGGAGACAGCAGGGGAGGGGCTGGGGGCTAGACTCCCCAGCTGGGAGCTCAAGGGCTGGGCAGGATGGTCCTGCAGGTGATAGTTTGTTCACTTCTGAGCTAGACTGAGGTTATTCTAATGGACGTTGCTCTTAGACCAGCATTAGAGCCAAGCCACTCAGATTTGGCAGCGAGCACTTCAGCTTCAGTGTGAAGTGCTCCTCCGGCACCACATGTTTCTTAGCACCATTCTCCATCTCTGGTTGTGAGGGAAAAGCTGAGAAAGGACACTCCCTTTGCTGAAGAAAGGCAAACAAGGTGAAGGCTGTGGAGCGCATTTGCATAGGGCCACTCTTCTGCTGGCAGCACGGTTGACTCCTCCCTGAGGGCCCTTGAGTTCAGTGCAGGACCCCCTGCTGATGCCAGGAAGCCATTGTGGCTCCAGTGTGATCATAGTGCCTTCTACCCTGGAGACCTTTGCATCCTCCAGGGACGTGTGTCTCCTGGTATTACCAACCTTAATGGGACAACCACCGGCGCCAATGAACAGGAGAGAACATGGTGCTCTGATCTCTTTCCCAGCACCTGGGCCCTAGGTACCTTTTGTTCTTCTGCAAGGTCATCCCTGGTCTGACACTGGTTCCCAGACCCTTGGCACCAAATGGCAGAAGCAGGTTCCCCCATGGTCACCTCAGAAGGACTCTTTTTCGGAATCTGAGGTGGAACCCTATGCCCATCGCAAAAGCTGCAGCCAGTACCCATTCTGCATGCCACCAGATCCAGGAATGGGTCACCCACTTGCACCTGGTCAGGAGGAGAATGGCGGATGCAGTGGCCATTCTGGAACCCATGGAGATTTCTCTTGGTACCTGGACCATTGTCCACTGGTCCTACTTGGTTGCATTCGAGAGGCGGGCGGTCACACCACTCCATTCGCCACCATACGCTGACTCCAGTACCGACACACAAGATGTGGGCCCAAGGAGGTAGTAGGGGCAAAAGACAATGTGGAACTCCCCCTCTGGTACAGGTATCTTCATCCTCCTCCCCAGATGAGACTACCTTGGAGCCAAGTCGCTCACTGCTGCAAGATGACTTTGGAGCCCACCAGGAGCTTCTAAAGTGAATAGCTGCTAACCTGGGGCTAGAAGTTGAGGTGCTCAAGGTGTCTTTCCATAGCCACATTGACATTTTGGCTGCAGCAGCAACAAAGATGGTCCTGTCCATCAACCTAGCTGTTTTGGGTCCAGTCAGAACCCTGTGGCAGACCCCATCTTCTCCCCCTCTCACTTTCAAGAGGGAAGAGAAGAAATACTCCGTGACAGCCAAAGTACTTATAGTCTGACCCTCCTCCTGGCTCCAGTGCTGGCCATCGAGAGGGACAGACAAGGCCAGGCAAGCATTACCTCCAAATAGAAAGATTTAAAGAAATTAGATCTGTTCGGCAGAAAAAATTATTCAACTGGCAGATTGCAGCTGCATATCTCGAACCAGCAAGTTCTGCTGGGGAGATATGATTACAACATGTGGGATTCTTTGATTAAATTTAAAGACTCGTTGCCTCAGGACTCCAGGCAGTTCCCCACTCTTAGAGGAGAGAAAAAACATAGCTAGAGTCTCACTCTAGTAGACCCTGAATGCAGCCTGAACAATAGCTTCTGCAGTGGCCTTCACGTGATGCTCTTGGTTGCAATCCTTGGGGCTACCACAGGAGGTCCAGTAGTCTTAACCTCCCATTTAAAGATGTCACTGTTTTTGGATAAAATGGTTCCTGGGCCTCTATGCTCTGGCTCTTTCGAGGAAGCATTTCAGGCCTCACCAACCAGCTTGCTTCTCGGTGTCGCTACCACGACGAGACCTGTTCAGGAGAAGGAGCAAGGGTTACGAGTGTTGTCAACTGCTTCCATCCACCTCAACCTCACTACCGGAATTTCATAGATGCTCCAGAGACCCCAATACCAGTTTCTCTCATCAGTTCCTGTTCCCTTTTTGTTTTCAGACCAACTTTCCCACTTCTGCCTGGTGTAGTCTTTCATTGTATTGGACTGCTGGGTTCTGAGTAAAGTGGCGGATAGTAAGACCCTTCTGTTTTCCTACACCCTTCCCTCCGATCCCTGTCCCTCTTCAGGGATGCTTCTTACTAGCAGCTTCTAGCCCAAGAGGTGCAAACCCTTCTATGGGTGGGGACTTGTGGAGGAGATGCCTTAGAAGTTGAGAGAAGGGGTTTTATTCCCAATATTTCCTAATCCCAAAGGGCCAGGGTGGTCTTCAACCCATCCTGGACCTGCACCACCTCAACTTATGTCTAGGAATTGAAGTTCCACATGGTCTCACTGGCCTCCATCATTCCCTCCTTGGATCCAGGGGACTGTTATGCTGCCTTCAACTTGAAGGATGCCTGTCTTCATATTTCCATCTTCCAAGGCCACAGAAGATTCCTCAGGATTATAGTAAACCAGACCCATTACCAGTTCATCACCATTACCTTTGTTCTGTCTGCAGCTCCCTGGGTTTTTACAAAATGTATTGCAGTGGTCGCGGCCTCCCTCAAAAGGCAAGGGGTTTAATTCTACCCATACCTAGACAATTGGCTGATGAAGTGTCACTCGGGCCCAAGTAAAGACCAGCATCAGTCTGGTCCAAGCCACCTTCCAAGCATTGGGTCTATTGATAAACAAAAAAGTTAACTCTCATCCCAGTACAGAGAATAGATTTTATTGGAGCGTTACTAGACTCGACCCATGCCAGCACCTTCCTTCCAGAGACCCATTTCCAGACAATATCAGATCTGATATTCAAGATTAAGGCATACCCCATCACAACAGCCTGGGTTTGCCTCAAACTTCTGGGACACATGGCCACTTGGTATGGCATGCAAGGCTGTGCCTCAGACCCCAGCAGACATAGTTTGCTTTAGTGCACTCACCAAAAAGACAACCCTTGGACTTGGTGCTTACTGTTCCAGATCTGATCTTCACCTCCCTTGACTTGTGAAAGGACCCCCAGTCAGCAACAACAGGCATTCCCTTTGTCATCCCCCAGCCATCAGTATCACCTGTTTCAGTCGCTTCCACTCTAGGATGGGGAATCCACCTCAACTGCCTCAAGACAAAGGGAAGAGGTCTCCCTACACATAAACATCAGGGAGCTCAAAATGGTCCACTTAGCTTACCAAATATTTCTTCTGCAAGTCATGGGTAAAGTAGTAAAAGCATTTATGGACAACATAGTGGCCATGGTCTACATCAGCAAGCTGGGAGGAGCATGCTTTTCTGCCCTGTGTCAGGAGGTTATCTGTTTATGGGACTTCTGCTTGAAGCACTCCATCCACCTCAAGGCTTCCCATCTTCTGGGTCCGGAAAGCCCTGGCAGATCACCTCAGGAGATCTTTCTCCTCTCACCACAAGTTGTGCCTTCACCCAGAGGAGTAAGCCTGTTCAGAAAAAGTCTGCAAGATCTACCCATCTACTAGGGCTACCTATGTGGCCAGTGGAAGTGTTCCTTGATATGGTCTTCCCAACGAGGTCTTCCTTCAACTTGGTCTACCCTTCAGTCTATATAGGATTTGCTTGCTGTACCTGAAACAACAAGGTCTGCCCCAGCATCTATCAAGGTACACCTAGCATCGATCTTGGCCACCAATAGGTGGTAGGTCAATTTTCTCTCACAAAAAAAGATGTCCCTCTGCTTTCTTAAAGGGTTGGAGAGACTTTGCCCTCAGATTCCTGAGGCAATTCCCCCATGGGATTTAAATAGAGTCCTGTCAAGACTCATGGGCCCTCCTTTTGAGCCGCTAGCATCAGACCCTCTGCTGTTTCTCCTGCAAAGTCGCTTTCCTGGTAGTGATTACCTCAGCCAGAAGGGTCTTTGAAGTCCGGGTTACGTCAGAACCACTGTACACCGTGTTCAAGGTCAAGGTTCAATTGTGCCCCCAACCCAGTCTTCCTTCCAAGGGTGGTCTCGCAGTTTCATAGCAACCAAGCCATTTTCCTGCCAGTTTCTTCCCAAAACTTCACAGGAATTCAGAAGAGCAGTGAATTCATTTGTTGGATGTCAGGCGAACTGAAGCCTTCTGCATTGAGAGGACTAAGCTGTTCTGTAGATTTACACAACACTTTTTGGGGTGATGGGCGTAAGTAAGTAAGTTATGGCTATAGCAGAGAGGATGAAAGGCCTGCTGGTTTCAGCTCAGAGAATCTCATCCCAGATAATGTCTTGTTATTCAGGCACGCTATGAGGACATGGACCCCAGCCTCTGTTGGAGTTAGTTGGCGAGAAGGAACTGAGAGGATGTGAGGCTGGCAGTGCCTCTTATACCAGTGCATAAGTGTGTGGCACCAGAGGCACTAGAGCCAGCCCAACATTATACCACTAAGGGAAAAATCTTACGGATGCACCACATTTGGCAATGGTGCATACAGCACCATTGCCAAGCGTGGAATCAATATGAGCGACACATCTCAAAGAACAGTAGTTATGGGAAGGTTAGTAACCATTTTTTGCTGGGGCTATATTATGGGGAATTTAACAGGAGAGGCTGTCTACAATGGCTGCTAGTTTGGCAAAGAAAATTGAATAAAGAATACAAAGTTTGTTTGCTTTTTGCATACACACACTCCTGCATCAACACACGTCTCTCTCATGGTCCATCTTCTTCCCCTCATATTGCAGTTCCCACGTTTGTTTCTTTCCTGAAGGAAGTGGAGTCTCCATACGAGGTCCATGATTACATCAGAGCCTACCTTGGAGATACCCCTGAGGCCAAGGAATTTGCCAAGCAGTTTCTAGAGCGCCGTGCCAAACAAAAAGCCAGCCAGCAGCAGCAGGTATATCTTTGCTTTGGAGGAGGATCCTGAAGTACATTGATAGCCTTTGCTACCCTCTCCAGAAATACTAAGTGCCAGTCTGCATCTCTGTATATAGCTCTTGGTGGTGAAGGGGGTAGATTGTCTATATTTGGGAGAGAAAACATATTTCAGGTATTACTGTTGAATTGTACAGAATCTATCTGAGATCTTGTGTAAGTAACTTCATAGGCAGATAATTTTATGGTGCCAGATTAGTTTTAGGAAAAAGGTAAATTTATTGGATAGATTAATGGATATTCTACTATCCATGTCATATGGTACATAAGAATAGCCATATTGGGTCACACCAAAGGTCCAACCAGCCCATTATCCTGTCTACTGACATTGGCCAATGCCAGCTGCCCTGGAGTGAGTGAACCTAACAGGTAATGATCAAATGATCTCTCTCCTCCCATCCATCACCACTCTCTGACAAAGAGACTAGGGACACCATTCCTTAACCGTCCTGGCTAATAGCCATTAATGGACTTAATCTCCATGAATTTATCCTGCTCTCTTTTAAACATTTTATAGTCATTTTTTTTTTTTTTTTTTTTTTTTAGCCTTCACAACTTCCTCTGGCAAGGAATTCCACAGGTTGACTATGCGCTGTGTGAAAAAGAACGTCCTTTTATTGGTTTTAAACCTGCTGCCCATTAATTTCATTTGGTGGTCCCTAGTTTTTATATCATGGGAACAAGTAAATAACTTTTCCGCATTCACTTTCTCCACATCCCTCATGATTTCATATCATACTAGCAAAAATACCCGGCGTTGCTCGGGGTATTTGTAATTGGAAACTGGGATGTAAAAAGACTACAATGTTTTTTATTAATACAAATTTTGTTCAGAAGTCTCATTTTGTCTAATTTCATTCTCTTGCATTTAGATGTGGGGGGGGGAGGGGGAGAAGAGAGCTGAGCGAGTGCGGGGGCCGTTGGAGGGGGGAGAGAGCTGAGCGAGTGCGGGGGCCGTTGGAGGGGGGAGAGAGCTGAGCGAGTGCGGGGGCCGTTGGAGGGGGGGAGAGAGCTGAGCGAGTGCGGGGGCCGTTGGAGGGGGGAGAGAGCTGAGCGAGTGCGGGGGCCGTGGGAGGGGGGAGAGAGCTGAGCGAGTGCGGGGGCCGTTGGAGGGGGGAAGGAGGAGAGAGTTGAGCGAGTGCAGGGACCGTTGGAATGGGGGAGGGGGGAGAGAGCTGAGCGAGTGCGGGGGCCGTTGGAAGGGAGTGAGATTTAAAAAATTTTCGATTCTAACCTGAGGGGGGAGAGAGCTGAGCGAGTGGGGGGGGGCGTTGGAGTGGGGGGGGGGAGAGCTGAGCGACTGTGGGGGAGGGCGGAGAGAGCTGAGTGAGTGGGGGGCCGTTGGAGGGGGGGGGAGGGGTGAGAGAGCTGAGCGAGTAGGGGGGCCGTTGGAGGGGCGGGGAGGGGTGAGAGCTTAGCGAGTGGGGGGGCCGTTGCAGTGGGGGGTGGGGTGAGAGAGCTGAGCGAGTGGGGGGGCCGTTGGCGTTGGGGCGAGGGGGGAGCTGAGCGAGTGGGGGGGCCGTTGGAGTGGGGGCGAGGGGGGAAGCTGAGCGAGTGGGGGGGGCGTTGGAGTGGGGGAGAGAGCTGAGCGAGTGCGGGGGCCGTTGGAGTGGGGGGGGGGAGAGCTGAGCGAGTGCGGGGGCCGTTGGAGTGTGGGGGAGGAGGGGAGAGAGCTGAGCGAGTGCGGGGGCCGTTGGAGGGGGGGTATTATTACATCATAAATATGTCACAGAGAACAGCAGCTGTTAACCTGCTGCTCAGCTGATGTTAATAGGCTTTAAAGAATTTCACCCCTAGGGGGTGTAAGAGGTGAGATTTAAAAAATTTTCAATTCTTACTCTGATTAGGAGCCTAAAGCCTATAAGTGTACCAAATTTCAAGTCTCTAGCTCAAACGGTGTGGAAGGAGTTAGTGAACATACATACACCATTTGACTTATATATAGATAGATAGATTTCCCCTTAGTCTCCTCTTTTCCAACCTGAAAAGCCTCTTTAATTTCTCCTCATAGGGAACCTGTTCCAAACCCCTAATCATTTTAGTTGCCCTTCTCTGAACCTTTTCTAATGCTAATATATCTTTTTTGAGATGAGGAGACCACATCTGTATGCAGTATTCAAGATGCTGGCACACCATGGATGTATATAAAGGCAATAAGATATTCTCCGTCTTATTCTCGATCCCTTTTTAAATAATTCCTAACATCCTGTTTGATTTTGAGTGCCGCTACACACTGCGTGGATGTCTTGAGCGATCCACGATGACTCCAAGATCTTTTTCCTGATTAGTTGTAGCTAAATTAGCCCCCATCATACTGTATGTATAGTTGGGGTTATTTTTTTCCAATGTGCATTACTTTTTGCACATTATATTTCATTTGCCATGTTTGTTGACCCCTTCAAAGGACTCTAATAGATTAGTAAGATGTGATTTCCCTTTACAGAAACCATGTTAACTTTTACCTAAAAAATTATGTTCTTCTATGGGCTTGACAATTTTAGTCTTTACTATTGAACCAGTCTTTACTATTGTTTCAGCTAATTTGCCCAATACTGGCGTTAGACTTACCAGTCTGTAATTGCCGGGATCCACCTCTAGAGCCCTTTTAAAATATTGGGTTACATTAGCTATCTTCCAGTTATTGGGTACAGAAGCCAATTTAAAGGACAGGTTACAAACCATAGTTAGTTTTTTAATTTCACATTTGAATTCTTTCAAAACTCTTGGGTGACTGCCATCTAGTCCCAGTGACTTGTTACAGTTAAGTTTATCAATTAATTCCAAAACCTCCTTTAGTGACACTTCAATCTGTGACAAGTCCTCAGATTTATCACCTACAAAAGATGGCTCAGGTTTGGGAATCAGCCATGAAGACTGAAGCAAAGAATTCATTTAGTTTCTCCGCAATGACTTTATCATCTTTAAGTGCTCCTTTTGTATCTCGATCGTTCAGGGGCCCCACTGGTTGTTTAGCAGGCTTCCTGCTTCTGATGTACTTAAAAAACATTTTATTACCTTTTTGAGTTTTTGGCTAGCTGTTCTTCAAACTCCTTTTTGGCTTTTCTTATTACATTTTTACACTTAATTTGGCAGCATTTCTGCTCTTTTCTATATACCTCACTAGGATTGGGCCTCTATTATGGTGTCTTTGAGAAGTATCCATGCAGCTTGCAGAGATTTCACTTTAGACACTGTACCTTTTAATTTGTTTAACTAACTCCCTCATTTTTGCATAGTTCCCCTTTCTGAAATTAAATGCTACAGTGTTGAGCTGCTGGGGTGTTCTTCCCACCACAGGAATGTTAAATGTTATTATATTATGGTCACTATTTCCAAGCGGTCCTGTTATAGTTACCTCTTGGACCAGATCCTGAACTCCACTCAGGACTAAATTGAGAGTTGCCTCTCCCCTTGTGGGTTCCTGTACCAGCTTCCCCAAGGAGTCATTTTAAGTATCGAGAAATTTTGTCTCTGCATTTCGTTCTGAGGTGACATTTATCCAGTCAATATGGGGATAATTGAAATCTCCCACTATTATTGAGTTTTTTATTTTGATAGCCTGTATAATCTCCCATAGCATTTCATTGTCACTATCACTGTCCTGGTCAGGTGGTCGATAATAGATCCCTATTGTTATATTCTTATTAGAGCATGGAATTACTTACTATCCATAGAGATTCTATGTGGATTGATTTAAGATTTTTACTTCATTTGATTCTACATTTTTCTTTCCCATATAGTGTGCCTCCTCCCTCCCACGACCTGTTCTGTCCTTCCGCTATATTTTGTACCTCGGAATGATTGTGTGCCATTGATTGTCCTCACTCCAGCATGTTTCTGTGATGCCTATTATGTCAATATCCTCCTTTAATATGAGGCACTCTAGTTCACCCATCTTAGATTTCTAGCATTTGTATACAAGCACTTTAAAAACTTGTCACTGCTTGTCTGCCCTTATCTGATTTGTCAGATTTTTTTTTTATGTGAATGTTTCTCATCTGATCTGGCCCCTACTTTATCCTTTTCCATCCTTTCCTCCTGACTAAAACCTAGAGAATCTCGATCAATAGACTCTCCTCTAAGAGAAGTGTCTGTCCGATCCACGTGCTCCTCTGCAGCAATCGGCTTTCCCCCATCTCTTAGTTTAAAAACTGCTCTGCAACCTTTTTAATATTAAGTGCCAGCAGTCTGGCTCCACTTTGGTTTAGGTGGAGCTCATCCTTCCTGTATAGGCTCCCCTGTCCCAAAAGTTTCCACAGTTCCTAATAAATCTAAACGCCTCCTCTCAATGCGTGGATGAGACTGAAGCTCTGCCTGCCTACCTCACCCTGCGCATAGAACTGGAAGCATTTCTGAGACTGCCACCCATAGAGATCCTGGATTTCAGTCTCTTTCCTAGCAGCCTAAATTTGGCCTCCAGGACTTCTCTTCATGTAGGTACCAGTGACATAGGGAAGGGTCTGAAAGGAAAGTGACTTGGTGTCATCTGTGTACTTCCAATGAACAGGCAACATTTAATTCTAATTTGTAATCTAGAATTTGTTTGTTCCAGGATTCGGTGTGGGGGATGAACCATAGCGCATTGCATTCCGTCTTTCAGACCAATCAGAGCAACAACCAGCAATCCAACTTTGAAGCTGTGCAGAGTGGCAAGAAAAAGAAGAAACAGAAAATGGTTCGAGCAGATCCCAGTTTGTTAGGTGAGTTTTGATACTTCAGAGCTAGGCTTTCTCTAAGTGGCTTATTTGGGAGAGAGGTCATAATTTTTGTTGCATCTGTAAAGTCCTTTTTGGGTCTTTTATAAGTCCTAGACATTCATACATTAAATACACGCAAGAAAAATGGAGTGAAGCCCCTTTAGAGTAGTCTGTATTTTAAAATGATTTATAACAAATTCATTGCATTTTCAGAAGGCTGCGTTGAGACTCTACCAGTCCAATATTCCTCCATTGTCATAGATGATGCAGGGTGTATGGTGTACAGTATATATAATAGTTATATCGTTCTGAAATGGTTTAAGGAGGTACCTATGTTCATGCTTGTTTTATCTCTTTACCCAAACGGAGGCAGGAAAAACAAGATGGGAGGCCTTTTAGACACGTACATCTGTGGTGGTTTTATGAGGAGTCAGTCATAATGAGCAAAGCATAATCCTGAACATGTTCCCCTCTGGCAGTTACAACAGATTAAAGAGCCAATTTAGCAAATTTTAAAAAAACAAGCTATTTTTATAGAAAAGGCAAAAAATATCGGTTTGGAATCCATTCTTCCGGTAATTTGCGGTTTTGAGGAGTTGGTTGATCCCTTACATTACTCATCTTGAAAATAGGTTGGAAGAATCCAAGGAAAGCTTTGTGGAGATAGGAAGAAAAGACTTCTGGCTGTGGAATTAAAAAACACATGAATTTACAAGGGTATTTTTCATTAAGGGTAAACATAAAATGAAAAATTGAGGTTCTATATGATTTTAGCTAAGCATCAGATGTGTGTTTCTTTGTGTGATTATGCATGCAGCCCCGGAGTCTCCTGCCCCTAGCAGACGTGGGGCCGCAGCTTCTCTCCCAACGAGGAAGCTGGGAGAGAAGCTGTGGCGGCGCTTACCGGGACGGTGACTCTGGGGCTGTAGGCGCCGGTGGTCCCTGTCCCCAGCAGGTGTGGGGGCAGTGGCTTGCAGAGAAGCCTGCAGTGGCTTGTATAGAAGCCTGCTGGAAGCCACTGCCCCGTGCCTGCCTGGACAGGGGAATTCCGGCGTCCCCGGGGGGGAGGGGAGGCAGGCAAGCGGCTTCAAGGGCACTTGCTGGGACCAGGGGGACTCCGGGGCTGCCAGACATCCCCGGTCTGGGCAGCCGCGGGGCTGCGGCTTCAAGGGAAGCCTTGGCTCTGCACTTACCTGGACAGGAGGTTGCAGCCCCAGAGTCCCCTGTCCTGGCAGGTGCGGAGCCACAGCTTCCACAGAGAACTCCCAGGCTGCGATCTGCAGCCCCGGATTTCTCTGTCCCAGGCAGGTGGGGGCCCCAGCTTCTCTTCCCTGCTGGGCAGCGGGGAGGGAAGACGTGGCCCCCCTTCCTGCTGTCCTGAGTTCTCTGTCCATGCTGCCCAGCAAGGGAGCTAAGCCGTGGCCCCTGCCAGGGACAGAGAGCAAGGACTTGGGAGCCACGGTATAATCGCGCTATAACCGAACTCATGTTATTGCAGGGCGCATTATACCAGGGCTCCCCTGTAAGTGCTAAGTTGTTGTAATATTAGAAAAGAGTGAGAAAGCAGGTGACTATGTGGTACTGGTAATCCTCAAACTATATTAAAGTCAGCACCCTCATCCACTATATGGCACATACTGTTTTCTGCAAAATAGGTATTTTGATATTAGAGTTCGTACAGCATGTTTTTATATGAAAACTGCAAACACAAATTCAAACTTAGCTCTACATGCCTCTTGTTTCCTTCCCCAGGCCTGTAGAAGAGCTCTGTGTAGCTCAAAAGGTTTTACTTCCACCAACAGAAGAGGTCCAATAAAGATATTTCTACTTCCCTTCTGCATGTCAAATGAATCTGATATGGTTACTTAATTGAATGGTTAAAGTCTACTTATGTATCAGTGATATTAAACTGAGATATCGAATTTTAAATAAAAGTATTTGTAACAGAGCTTAAATGTACATCCTTTTATTAAAAGTACTTTCTCAACTAGAAAACGTTTTTTCAAATTACAGGAATAATATACCACCAGAGGGAGCCCACTTGACTTAGTAAATACAGTAAATATAAGAAAATTTTAAAAACTGGATATAACATGCAGCAAATTAAATTGCATAGCTATCACATATTAAGCTCTCTGAATACATACACTGTCTAAAGAAAATAAAGCATGGTTCCTTGTATGTTGTTTCTCTCACAAAAAAAGTAGTGAAACAATTTTCCAATTCTTGGTGTTCAAATCAGATCTACACAAAAACTTACAAGTTCCAAAGTTTAGAATGGATGTGACAATATCTTTGTCTCCTTATCCAAATCACTCTTCAGATACTGGGTTTGCATTAGATTTCTAACATTGGTGTGCATTCTTCCCCTCTCAGATTTCTTCAGTACATCTGATCTTCAGCATTTATATGATTTAAAACTTGGGGGTTATTTTTAAGTGTATATTGGATTTCCTGAATAATAGTTAATAGATGAATAGTGTGTGGGGATTGAAAACAGCACAAACATTTA
Source organism: Sternotherus odoratus (assembly GCA_032164245.1). NCBI lineage: Eukaryota > Metazoa > Chordata > Testudines > Kinosternidae > Sternotherus > Sternotherus odoratus. Next base: position 39,429,787 of record JAVMKO010000009.1, on the reverse strand, counting down.
TGGTGCTTTTAGTCCTAAATTTATGCCTATTGGTATACCTGCATGCTGTGTCCATCAGGTTTCTAGTTGTAAAAGCAGTTTTAAACTGGAAGTGGATACCACTTCAGACTGAAAGTTCATCACATTTCAGAAGCTATGCAGGGATGAGCAGGGTCAGTCCTTGGATGTTAGATCTTTGCACCAGCCAACCCTGCTTCCTGTACCACCTAAATACTAGACTGAAGAGCATCTTAGAAATACTACTGTATTGTGCTTTAAGCATTCTTCCTTCTGAGATGGTTCTATTCATGGTGTTCAGGCAGAGTGATGCCGAAGGTGCCATCTTTTGAGAGACTCAGGACCAAGTTGTTGTTGATTCACCACTAAGAATCCTTATGGCACTTTGTCCAAGTCTATGCACGGCAACCTTGGTGTCTTTGTCAAATTGCAGTTTAGATAGTTACAGGCTACCTTAGTGAATTTCTCCCACAGTTTAATTAGACATGTATTCTCCACTTCCTCCTTAAGCAGCTGTTGCATATAATAAATAAAACTGATTATATCATACTTACACATGCACATCCAGACTAAAACATTGCCTCTTTTTATTTTACAGGATTTTCAGTGAATGCCTCATCAGAGCGGCTCAATATGGGAGAAATAGAGACTGTGGAAGACTACTGATCTTGTGCAGATTGACCGGCTTTTCCTGTGTCTGTTAACCATGGATTCTCTACCTTTCGACACCGTACTTTCTCCAACTTCATTTTTCTTCACCTTGCAGTGACTTACAGAATCAATCATCTCAGGCTAGTTCTTCTAGCCCCAACAAAATCTTTCTGCCCCAGGTTGCACAGTCATTGTCGTCCCTGTCAGCCTACAGACATGTGGACTTTGCTCTGTCTCCTAGGTGGGTGGGAGATAGGATCCATTCCCAAAATGGCTGACTGCAGGCAGCAAGCGTCCACTGTGCTGTCATTTCTTCTGCTGATTTATCTGGAAAGTCTACTGGGATTCTGCAAATGGTATCTTCCTTTCCCCGGTCATGCTTATCATATCCAACTTGTGCAATCGTGGAGAGAGTTTGTGGTTAACAGAGATTGGTCAAAACCAAAATGCCACACAGATACTGACTTAAGTGCTCCATCAGGACAAGAAGTGCTCTCCAAATCCAGGAGTTGCATTCATAAGCTAACTTTAGAACTGGCAACAGCAGGAGAGAGTGGTGGTGGGCGGAGTTTAACTTGGATTGGTTTGATGTTGCACACCCCCTGCCAGCCCCTCTCAGCACATTAATTTTGGAGGGAAAGCTTGAGTCTGTCTTCATTAGGTAGTGCTGATAGTTCCTGGAGTTCTCCCACCAGCACCCTCCAGCCTTCCTGGACAAATGGGAATGTATAATGGGGGAAGGTGTATTTCTTCTGTTCAGTTTGAAATTACTCCCTTAAATATTACTTTCATAGGGATAGGACCAGTTTATTGGAGGCCCCTTTGCTGTGAATTTGTCTCGTTTAAGAGACAGCTAAAGTCTTGGGTAGGGAAGGACATTACTTTCCAAACAAGTATCCCCCCAGTCTCAGCTGGGTTCATATGGCAGTGATTCAGTTTTGTGTTACAAGCGCATGCAAATTAAGGGGCCAAGGCCATCCTCTTCATAATGGAATGAGATGAAAAGAGAACCTGACTGTAGGCAGCATCTGAATTCCTATAAGCCATGGAGAGGGAGAAAGTGAGGTGTGAGGCAATGGCATGGATTCCCTTCTACACCTTCAATTACTGGACATCCCTTCACTTCCCATCCATAATAATTACATATTTATGTAATCTCAGCTCTCCCTGTTCCCTGCAGAAGTTTTTTAAAAAACCCAAAACTGCAAAATGCACTTAGACACCCCCCCCTCCCATTCCCAGAGAGCTGTAGGGGGAATAGGCTGCCGTTTGGGTGGAGCTCTGTAAAGGTGTCTGTCTTTCTATCATCACTGCCTGAAGAAGGCGGCTCAAGTTTCTCCAGAGCAGTTTGGCTTTGGGTTTTATTTCATTTGGTTTATTCATTTTTGGGGGGAGTAATCTTCCCCTCTTCCTCCTCTCCCCCCCCCCCCAAACATGTACAGTAACTATACAGAGACTGCTGCAGACTTGTATATAGTTTTTGGATCTAATAGCACGGAGAGACTTGGAACTGTTGCAGGTCTGGTCTCCCTGTCTCCTTTGCTTTGTAAAGTCATAAAGGGGGGGGGGGGGAAGAGAGGTAGTTAAAATGTTTACAAAACTTTAAACTCCCTCTGAACTTTTGCCAGTGTGTGTGTGGGGGGAGGGGGGGGAAGAGAGAACTTAAATAAAACCTGGTTGTATTATATCCAAGAGCGCATTTTCTGCTTGCTTCTGTCTAAGATGGTTTTTGAGCTTATTCTTGGTGCTAAAACAAACCCGAAGCTTGACCTTCATCACAGTGTTCCTCAAGAAACGTCAACCAAATACACAGGATTTGGAGCAACAGCTGCTGCTTTATTCCTGCTCTCCTGAGCAATGTTGGTGGTTTTTCTACTTGATAATTTTAGAATTCAAAATAAACATCAGTAGGCTGAGATTGGAAAATTATGACACACAATCTTCACTCTCCTTTCCTTTCATACGCATGCACATGCATTCACAGTCGCCTTGTTTACGGAGGAAAGAGCAACCCATGGATAGTTTTCTGTTATGAATTTCAAAAACACAAAGAACGTATCTGAGTAAACCAGCAAGCACCCTCCCAACCCAGTTACCTTTAGTAAAGAAGGGAGAGTTTACCCTGAACACTTCAAGTTGGGTGAAGGGCTCTCTGACGGCATTCTGTACATTTACCATTTTTAGACAAAATCATGCTTTTATTTCCCCTCAGTCCAAGTACTAACTGTCATTTGCTGCTGCTTGTATTTTGATGAGGAAAATCCTGCTAAAGTCCGAGGACATGATAGACACGTAATTGGTCCATTACCCTTCACATGTTTAAAAAAAAAAAAAAAGGATTATATTGGTTGATGTTACTTTGTTTCCTACTTGTGTCCAGGTGTGCTCCCCATCTCACCCCATGTGCTTAAGTTCAAAATTTACCTTACTTTAAAATGTGCTGTCTGGTTGAAGGTATCTTGAAATCTTCTTTTTTTTTTTTTTTTTGTACATAATTCTTAAATGTTGCAAAGTAGCCAGTGTGCATGTGACCTGTTCATGAATACTGCCCTGTTCCCTTTTCCAGTAGCATTTAATTTACAAAAGGTAATTCCAAAGCTGTGATTTTGCAAGAATGTAAATGAGATCACATTAATTTCAAGCTTAACAGGAACATGAGGGGCAAGAGGGGAGCAGTGCTTGCTAAATAGAAACAGCAAAAGTGTGTGGAGAAGCAATTATTTTGCATTCCTTTTAAGGACCCTATGGAAGTCTATGGAAAGGCTCCTGTTAAACATAATAATTAGGTAAATTGGAATGGACACTGCACACTATCTCTTGAATTGAAATATTTTGGCATCCTACCTCTTCCCTTTTAGTTTGGTGCTACAGTGGCGTGAATGTCTTCAATGGCAAAACTGGTACCTTTTACATTGTTGTGAAAAGATGGCATGAGCCTCAAGAATGGTCAAGATCACCTGTGTCAATATTTGGGGTGAAAAAGAGGAACTATAGTTTGTCAGTTTGTGGTCGGTGCAGTCCGCTATGCCAGTTCCCAGTTGTTTTTCTAGTAAAGTCTGGAACTAGTGTCCTCTTCTGGCTTCTATGTAGCAGGGAATTGATAATCTTGAGTGCGGTGCAAGAGGCATTTGAGGCCTCTTTTCACAAGTGATTTCTGAAGCAAGTTCTGCTTCCTAATGTCTCAGTTGACTAGAGTGGCAACTTCCAGTCTACTCTGTCCTTCCTACATCTGCCAATTTCCAGTTGTTCTGGTGTAGGATTTAGCCTAGTGTTGTAAAAGGAAACCTGGGTTAGCCTCCCTGCTTGATTTAAGAATGTATTGAATTACAATTGAAGGAAAATGGCTCTAAGGAGATCCTGTAACAAAAAACTTTTGAATCAGAAATCTAAGACCAAAAGCCCCACCTAATTCACTACATCTTCAGAGCATAGAGAACTGGGCACTGTGATGTTCAAATACACGCATTCTATATGGGTAGCTTTCTGAACTACAGTGCTTCTCTGAACAGAAATTACTCACTTCCTTGCAGTTTAGATGTTCAATCTTCATACCAGTTTTTTTAAAAAAATTCTGGACCCACTGAGAGAACATAATGAAACTCTCTCATCCCCCGTAAACTGGAACACGGTCCTTTTAAAGAAGATTAATTATTTCCTAAGTCTCTTATCATTGAGGTGCTTGGGTCAGCCTAGATCAAAAATGTGCATTTTTTTCTCTGCTGTTTGATCCTCTTTCTCAAGCATGTTTGAGGGAAGAGAGAGGGGCAGGGAAATGCCAATGTTCACTTTAAATGCAAAGGGAAACTGCAGAGCTACAATTCATTTGCAAATTTAACACACACAATCTAGGACTGAACAAAGACCTTCAATGGCTTGCTAATTACAAAAATAGCTTCTCTCTCCATGTTCACACCCCCCATTCAACTGCTAGAAGAATAACCCACCCTCCCTGATCAGAGATAACAAGCTGGTTCAGCCTAATTGGACTAACCTTGTTACCTCCCACCTGGTTCTTGCCTACTTTTCTATACCTGCCTCTGGACACTTCCACTGCTTGCATCCGACGAAGTGGGTATTAGCCCACAAAAGCTTATGCTTCAAAACTTTATAGTTAGTCTTTAAGGTGTCACAGGACTTTGTTACCTTTAAATGTGATGTGTGTTTGATTTAGGAGATGCTTCTTGGTAGACAGTTATGACCCTGAGGGTGAGGGTGGGAGGGGGCACCATGTGTGGTCTTCATTGTAAATCTACCTTTATAGTTTTATCTCCAGAAAACAAAGATGCCAAGAAATAGCTCTGGCTTGATTTCAGAGCATCTTTAACCCTAAAGTTGGAGGCCCTTGTTCATTGATGCCAGCCCTAATAAAACTGCCCCACACACAAGAGGGTAAACCATCCAACCAAATGCCTGTTTTTGGTGAGGCTTCTGTAATGAATCCGGTTGTGTTCTCATTTCCAGTGCGACATGGGATGGACACCCCAAAGGTAAGCATTTCAAACATAGTCCTGAATCTTGTGTGGCACTCAGCCAACAACTACTAGTCATATTCACTCAACAGATTGGGAGGGGTGACTGATTTCCAATGGTCCAGCTGTGCATGAGCTGGGGGAGGAATTTTTATACATAAATTTTAGAGGGTGGAGCTTTCCTGACTCCAGGAGGGAGGTCTGCCTGGAAATCCGTGTCCGTGAGTCTTTGCAGAGTGTTTGCACTCGGTGTGTCTCTGTGTACCTATAAGAAGGGATTTGTAATCTGACTAGACAAAGTTTCATTATACTAGTGAAGTTTCCAAGCCTTTTCTACTTTGAAGAGTTTTCAAAAATTCCTTCTGACGCTCTCTTCCTGGAGGAAGAAATGCCGCATCACAGCGTTCTTCACCTGGTGCTGCTGATGCTCTCTGGAGTCGTGGTCCCTGTTGTCCTAACAGGTAAGCATCTTTGTTTGGATTTGCAGTTCCAAAGCATAGGGAAGCTGTTAAATATTAACCACCTCCTCCCCCTTTCCCCACACCTCTTCACTCTTCCCAAAAGATTTTCACAAGTAACGAGAGAGAAAGTACCCCCTCCTCATAGTTCAGTAAGTCATCTTTGGAATTCAAGTATCTAGTACAGGGGAAGGGTTTGATCTGCAGCTTGAGATCGTGAATTCTGTCTATTGTATCTCGTTAAAGATGACTATAGGTCTAGTCTCAAAATAAGAATTACTGAGAGTTTAGATTGCAACGAGCAGTTGCCTCAGCAGCTGAGAGGAAGAGTTGTATGCTCTGAATCTTAGCAGAATTAAATTAAAATAGTGTTTCAGTTCCTTTTGTTTGGTTACTACTTTCACACAGCTCGGACGATGACAGTAGATGAGCCGGTTCCTGGTTATTCATTTTCTGTCTCCCATGTTGCAATGTTTGGGTCGCAAATAGTAGAGGAATTTTTTAAGACAAACTAAATAGGCAAGTTTAAGTTACTTGAGTTTTTCCTTCAAAACTGAATAATCCTAAAAACTGGGGTGGGAATGCACTGAACTGTGATTGAGGTTCAGTAAAGCTTGGTCAGGCCCAAAAACAAAGCAAAGAGGGTGCGGGGAGAGGAGAATAATCGGCAGGATTTGTGCCCGATCTCTAAGGCCCCCATCTTGAATGGGATTGTTGCAAGCAATTTTTCAATTGCCATCTCGCATGGTTTCAGTGCAGTTACACTGGCCAGTGCATACTAAGGGCATTTAAGAATTGTTCTAATCTAAAGATTGTCTAGTCTTGAATAATTTTTATGAACAAAGAAACAATGTTATGCCCACAGTCCCCTCCACGTGGGCTCGTCTCACTATATTGCGACCATGTTACAGAACTTCTTCGAACAGCCTTCCCTCTCTAAGTGTAGATGGGACTGTGTTGGAACATCAAAGTGGATGGCTCAGAGCAAGGTAGGAGGCGACTGATTAATCACATTGCTAAGCATTTACCTTGTATTCCTACACTGGCTTGCGCCGTACAGTGAAAATTTGTTCCTGCACAATTCATTTGGCATCTTGCATTGAAGGATTGTTCTGATTATCTGCCTGGCAAATTGCTATACAGTAGATCTTACCTTTTGTATTTGGGGAATTTCACACAAGAACTTTAATCTTCAAAGAACATCAAACCGCAGTGTCTATAAAGGTGAGTGAAGAGTAAATGTATCTAATATTTATTTCATGAAAACATCTTGACTGCTAGGAACTCTTTTTAAATAACTAAGAACTAAGATACAGCATCTAAATTGTGAGTGCAATCCTAGTGTTCTGATGAGATTTATAAATGTAGCACACGAAACATTTGAATCCTAAATTACAACAGACACTCATCTCTTCCCCCAAAGAATAGTTAAGCTTGTTAGAATGTACCCCACCATGAAAGTGCACATTAATTATTGTTCAACGGTGCCTTAAACTGCTTCCTCAATGAGCTAGAACCTCACATGGACACAAGAAAGCAATGTAGCTAAGTCGATACAATATGTACAGGAACTCAGACTCCCATGGGATAATGAGTAGGTCTGGTATAATGAGCATGTTGTACGAACCCAACCACAATAGGGCTTTCACTTATATTGTACCTGACCATCATCCCCTACTATTATGTTACTTTCATCTTCATAGTGTACTTTATATGAAATACCCCATGTGCCTCCTCCTACCTGACTAGAGAATGGACGGTTCATTGATGCGGGTACTGTGGCAGAGTGCATTGTGTGGGTAGGATGTATCTTCTTGTACCAGTGTCTCCTTACTTTCTTTCAAATGCATTTTCTCCTGCAGCTTTGAGCCTCTGGTGGGTTAGTTCTTTTGGTATCTAAAACTGGCGCATTAAAGATACAAAAAATGTAAAAGGTTTATTCTGCAGCACTAAGGAGAAGGGTTCTCGCTCCCTAAATCAAGTCTTTTAACGCATGGTAGAACTTTTTCTGTATTTCATTCTGTCATGAAAGGGAAGTTTCCCGCCTAGCCCTGACAGATGTGAAGGGGTGTTAGACAGTCCTCTGGTCTGCATATGCTTGCACACGGCCCCTGCCTTTTTTGTAAACGAGTTTATTTAACTTTCAGCCTAACCACAGCACTCTGTGCTGCTCCACACTTCAGCTCCCAGCATCACAGACTGCCCTTTGTGCTTCCTATGAAGGGCTCTTTTCATCTTGCTGGCCACACGCCCACTGTGACTACCTGGGGCCGGACAGCCCATTGCTGGCCTCAAAGTTCACCCAGCTCCTGCCCTTCTGTGTTAAGGTCTCTCACTTAGAATATTAGAATATCAGGGTTGGAAGGGACCTCGGGAGATCATCTAGTCCAACCCCCTGCGCAAAGCAGGACCAACCCCAGCTAAATCATCCCATCCAGGGCTTTGTCAAGCCAGGCCTTAAAAACCTCTAAGGATGGAGATTCCACCTCCTCCCTAGGTAACCCATTCCAGTGCTTCACCACCCTCCCAGTGAAATTTTTTTCCTAATATCCAACCTAATACATTTTTTTAAAATAATAATTTTAATGTGTCTTCTGTATTGATTTACCTGTCCCAAGTAGTTGGCTTTAGTTATAACAATTCAGTCCAATTACTTTAAATTTGCTTCTTTGCCTTTTTTATTTTTTTTTTATTTATTTATTTTTCACATAGCAAAGCCCTCCAAAAGTGGGCAAAATGAAGCCAGCCTTGGACCAGGATGCAGATGATGAAAATCCTGCTGGCCAAATCTCCTGGAAGACTCTTGTCTTCTGGTGCTATATATAACGGGAGAAGCACCAGAGGACAAGATATATTTATTGTTTTGTTGAAGCATTGCCTTGAAAACCTTTATGGAGCATAAACCTCCACTAATGCAAATTAGGAGATTAGCAAGACTGAGTAAAGAATCTGATTGTTTCTGAGGGTTTCATGCCTAAATAGAGCTCCTTGCACTCATGAAGGGTCAAACAATTGGCTGTCTGGAATCAGGCCACTTGCTCATCTAGTCTGACGACTTCCTGCAGTGGTCAATATTTCATGGTAAAGAAGAAAACTACCTCAAATCCAAAGTCCTAGCCAACTGTTCTTAGATGCTTGCTCGTGATCGTCGGAAGATTTTTCCTCTAGTGGTACCCGTCAGGTCAGCTGTGGAGCCCCCTGGAGTGGTGCCTTCATGGCAGTGTATATATAGTTCCTGCTGACCCCCCGCCTCTTCAATTCCTTCTTACCACCAGTGACGGTCATTGGAACTGTTTCTCTCTCTTACCTAGGCAAGCATTTCCCCTAATGTTCGGACTTTTGATTATCCTGTAAATAGTTCACTAGTTAGTGTTAGTCTTAGTAAGTTAGGTAGAAACATGGGGGCTTTATATCCCAATTCCCTCCCCTTTTGGGTTTGGAGCATGCCTCGATCGCAAGGGTTTAAGCTGTGCGGGACCTGCCACGAAATCATGCCAATGGGTGACCCTGCCAGCTGTGACAGACCTCCAGTGCAGCAATGTGGTGCAGTCTAGAGGCAAGCCTGCAATGATGAGGCACCACTCACTTCCGCGGCACTGTTCTCTTGCAACATCCTGCTCAGCACCACCATAGTCTCTCTGCTCAAGGTCCCCGTCATCAGACTCTGAGGTGGAGTCCTACTATTCCAGGCACGGATCAGAGTGGCACTGCTACTGGCAGGAGGTGGGGATTGTGGTGTGGCAGACATAGTAGCAGAAGCCAGTGCAATGGCCTTTCTGGACACACCCTGTGGCATACCACCAGGCCCAGGGCACTTACTCCGGGGGCTCCCGGTCCGTAATTTCAGAAGGACACGTTTCTTTAGCACCCGGGGCCTGTCTCCCACTTCAAGGCACTGAAACAGCTTTGGTTCATGGCACAGAGTCCTGAGTTCCAGCTCCACCACCAGTACCGAGGCCGCTGTCTGTGCCGAACAGCACAGCACCAATTGGGATGTGCCCAGGGAGACAGGGCCCTAGGTATCACCTAGGGTTTTGTCATCCTCTAGATGAGGCAGTGGTGGGGTCTCTGTCCTCTGGACATTCCCACATTGATAATAGAGCGCACCAGGAACCATTGTGCAGAGTGGCCCATAACATGGGGCTAGAGAACAAGGAGGTGTTTGAGGGGACCATCCAGGGTGGCATTACCACTCATGAAAACGTTTCAAGCCACTACAAAAACCTTGTGGCAGATTCCTGCCTTCATTTCCTCTTAGAGTGAAGGGTGTAGAGGAACTATTTTGTCCCCTCTAAGGGGTAGGAACCATTATTTACTCATATGCAGGTGGGCACACCAGTCGTGGTGGTGGTGAATGAAAGAGACGGGGCAGCAGGTCCCGACTCCAAAATCTGGACTTGAAGAAGCTGATACCTCTTCAGCAGTAAAGTGTAATCCACTTGGGGCGGGAGTGGGGTGGGGGTGTCCCGCTTCTGATTGTTAACCAGTAAGCACTCCTCAGTACATGCAATTTCAATTCATGGGACTCCATGATGAAATTTCAGGAGTTGGTCCCATCAGACCCCAGAGTGGAATTTGCAGTCATAATAGAGGAGGGCAAGGCAGTGGCATGGACCTCCTTTGCAGGCCTCACTGGACATGGCAGACAGCTACGGAAGCCATGTCATCTGCTGTAGCAATGTTTCATATGTTTAGTAATTGGAGTTCATGGCTCCAGGTGTCGGGCCTTCCACCAGAGGTCCAACAAACAATTCAGGACTTGTCCTTTAACAGCATGGGGCTGTTCTTGGAGCAGACAGACTCCAAGCTCATAGTCTAATTTATGGGCAACACTGAAATCATTGGGCCTGAATAACCCCGCCACCCAACAGAAACACTTTAAGCCCCAACCTCCTCCGCGCTTCTACCCTCCCCAGCCTAGGCAGCACTTCTCCAGGAAGCAGGACAGGAATGGCCGGTGTACTCCTCCCCATCCACCATCCAGTCATCGGGCTCTAAGCAAGTCTTCTGAAGGCGCACCTGGGAACAATGTACCAGTCCTTTCGCTGGATCTGTCCCACTTCTACCGTGCTTGGTCCCACTTAACCTCCGATTGCTGGTTCCTTCACCCTGTAGAAGTGGGATATTCACTCCAATTCTGCTCCTCCCACCCTCCTCCCTAGCACTCTTCAGGGACCCTTCTTATGAGGAACTCTTCATGCAGGAGGTTCAAACACTCCTCGCCGCAGGAGCAGTGGAGGAGATTCCTCAGGAGCTAAGAGACAAAGAATTCTACTTCCAATATTTCCTAATCCCCCAAAGCCAAAGGGGGGCTGTCAGACCCATCTTCGACCTGCATGGCCTCAACAGATTCATGAAGAAGTTGACATTCTGCATGGTCTCTTTGACTGCCATCATCCCATCTCTGGATCCGGGAGACTGGTACATCACCCTCAAACCCAAGGACACACATTTCTTCAAGTGATTGCTCATGTGCATGCTTGCCATGTGCACCAGTGCCAGAAGTTTTTCCCTTAGCAGTACCCGTAGGGGAAGTGCCCCCTGTGACCTCTAGAGTGGCGCTGCCCTGACATGCTATAAGGGGCACTGCATGCTCCCCTACCCTCAGTTCCTTCTTGCCACTGGTGAAGGTGCTTTGGCACTTCGCAGCTCCAGCATTGCTGCAGCTCGTTCTTAGCATTCTCTTATTACCTGTAGTCACTTAGGGTATGTTTATACTACCTGCCCCTCAGGCAGGTAGTGTTCGGTGTATCGGGGATTGATTTATCGTGTCTTGTCAGGACGTGATAAATCGATCCTCGAACGCACTCCCATCGACTCCGGAACTCCAGCTCCACAAGAGGAGTAATAGGAGTCAATGTGGTCGACTCACCGCTGTGGGGACGGCCAAGTAAGTTGAACTAAGATACTTCGACTTCAGCTATGTCAATAGTGTAGCTGAAGTTGCGTATCTTAGTTCAAACCCCCCTCTAGTGTAGCCCAGGCTGTAGTTCTACAAGTTAGTTCAGTTAGAGGGCCAGGGCCAGGGCATGCCCCAAGTCGTGGGTTTTAAGTCATGCGACACTTGCAGGTGTTCTTTGCTGTTACAGGGGGCTTATCCTGTTGCCGGGAGAAACGAGGCTTCACACAGATGGCTAGTTGGAAAGTGGTGAGTTTATTAAGGGGAGAGGCATTACCGTGCTGGGGGCTTCCAGTCAGCACTGCCACGATACAACATGTCTGACACACCCAGGCGATGTCCAAAGAAGAAGCCCAAAGAGGAAGCCCAACAAACGGGCGTGTCAGCACAGATATACCCATACTCATTTGCATCTCATACATACTCATATCTCATTTGCAATCAGCAAGCTGATTGGTTACACGCTGTTCAGCACTTGTTGATTACGCAGTCCTGCCTCAGTTTCCCCATCTAGTTTCCCACGCATTCGTTCTCACACAGACAGGGTAAACATTCACGCAGCTGGGAACTGTTCTCAGACACATACAGATAGCAGAAGCTGAAGGCTATTCTCACAGATAACACCATTATGCACTCTCCTGGAGTTGACTCAGAAGCGTAACTATACCCCCTAGTGGTTGCCCGTCACAATTTCTTCCGGTCACTACATATGCCGAGTGACCGCACGTGGACTGTTTACACTGTTTGGGTGAGACCCATAACCCATATATTTGCAAGTGGTTCAATCCCCTGGACGAAATGAGAACAGAGAATAGAGCTCATTGTTGGACTTGGGTCAGGCCAAAGCCTTCCTGCCAGAGTTTCGGTTTTGGACAATGCGAGACATCTTTGGGGGGAGGGATAGCTCAGTGGTTTGAGTATTGGCCTGCTAAACCCAGGGTTGTGGGTTCAATCCTTTGAGGGGGCCATTTAGGGATCTGAGGCAAAAAAATCTGTCGGGACAGTACGTGGTCCTGCTAGTGTAGGGACTGGACTCCATGACCTTTCAAGGTCCTTCCAGTTCTAGGAGATAGACATATAGATCTCATAGAACTGGAAGGACCTTGAAAGGTCATATATATCCTATCATACAAGGCTTCAAGCAATACCCCACCACAGCAAGGAATTGCTTGAAGATCCTCAGACATATGGCAGCTTGTACATATGTGGTATAACAGGCAAGGCTGAGACCTCTCCAGGCCTAGCTGGTGTTAACTTACCAGCCAGGGCACAACAGCCTGGAAAAGGTGGTAATACTCCCACTTCCAGTTGTCAGGTCTCTCCAGTGGTGGCTCAGATCATAGATCACAGGGGGACCCCTTTGCCAAACTGCAGACCTTGCTAGCCCTGGTTACAGATGTATCAGCGTTTGGAGTGGGGAGCGCATCGGGGAGAATTCAGGACCCAGTGTGTCTGGTCGCAAGAGGAGCTCTCGCTTCACATCAATGTCAGAGCTGAGGGCGGTCCACCTCCAGATCTTCCAGGCCCACTTGCAAGGGAAATGGGAAGCAGTAATGACAGCCAACATGACCGCAATGTTTTATATAAACAAGCAGTGCGGCGCTCGCTCCTTTCCCCTATGTCAGGAAGCTCCCAAGCTGCCTAGCCCACTCAACTCACCTGGAAGCATCCTACCTCCCGGGTTCTCAGAACGAGCTGGCAAGCTATCAGCAGATCCTTCTGTAATTGTAAGTGGTTCATTCACCCAGACGCAGTGAACAGCATTTTCCAAAGGTGAGGGAATTTCCCAGATCAACCTGTTGACCACAAAAAACAAGAAATGAATGTGTCCTGACAACACTCCAGTGATGTAGGGAAGCATGTTATCACCCTCCTTCAGATGGGAGGTCGAGGCACAGAAACTAAGTTGCAATGCATGTGGGGGAGAGTCTGTTGGTCTCTGTGGTGGCTGACCCCAGCAATGGACAGAAGTCAAACAGCCATGCTGTTATCTCTGTCAGCTGCTTTTGATACTGCTGATCTTGAGGTTTATTTGACATACCTGCGGGGTCCCTAGTGCCTCTGTTTGGGAAAGATTCTATATTTGGTTATCTTCAAGGGCTGTGATTTGGGGGATTCGTCTCCTCACCCCATCTGGTCACTGTGAGAGAGACATAGCTGTAGTGTCACACATTCTGATCATACTGAATCCTACCTTTCTCACTGAACCTGGACACTGATACTTCATAGTGCCTGGCAGAGCGAAGACTCTAAATGGAGCACAGCTTCCTTAAGCTCAGACCTGGTAAGATGCAAGTGTGGCAAAGTTAAGCAAGGGCTGAATGCCCTTGGGAGTGTAAGCCATACTCATTGAAGAGGTGTGATTACCCTAGTATCCTTGAGGTCAGCTGCACTGAGAAGCACCTAGCTAAAGACCAAGTATATTGATCCCCGCAAAGTGTGCATATTTCAGTGTAACCTCACTTTAAATGTCAGGGCTTTGGGGAAACAAGGTTAGTGAGTCATGATGTACATGGCTGTGTTTAGCTACCTTCATGATTCAGAACCCTCAGCTCATCCAGCTTTCTTCCTTTCACTATGCAGCCCAGGGGTGGTTAGCAGATGATGATCCTAGGGAGAGTACACAATACTGAGAAATCTTCCCAAGTGAAGGCTGACTTAGATCCCTGCCAAATACAGTCATGGCCACCTGGCCTTTCATAAGGAGGTGACATTTTTTTATTCCGGTAATAGTTACACCATTTTAAGCCTTAATACTTAGACTTTCCTATCAATACTGCCCAACCATGTTGTATTGCATTCACATTCCTGGAAGATGATAAACTGCATTTATACCCAATCAGTCCTTCCACGTGGTGGCTCACGAAGTGGATGAGTGTAGTGTGGGTTCTTGTCAGGTGGTGATATGGAAAAGTGTATGCATCATGCCAAATTCTCTTGCAGCCCCAATGAAATGCCTGGGGGCTTCAGGCACCAGGTCCCATTGGCTGTTTTCAGTGGGGTTACATGGAGTTAACTGCTTAAGTTGCATCATTAGTTTGCGGCTTCACAATGTCAACTACACAGCTAGAAAAGCATGCAACTTAAAAGGCTCTGTCGAGTGTGTGCACTGCAGAGAGACTAATAAAAATCCTAATTTCTCCTTTGGTTCTTGGAACCTGGGAATTCTTTGGGTGTGTAGCTTTGACAGATAACACTGGGTTTCCTTCCTCCACACATTGCCTGTAATTTGCATATAAGTGCAACCTACTTAAAGTGGGAAAGAGTAGATTTTTATCAATAAATGTCAATAAACATCAATTTCACTGTGTACACACGACGACCGATGAAAATGTAGTTCTAGACCAGTGATTTTCAACCTTTTGTTATTTGCAGACCCTTACAAAATTTCAAGTGAAGGCGTGGACACTTTTGGAAATTTTAGCCATAGTCTGTGGACCCCCAGGGGTCCACGTGGACGACAAGTTGAAAACCACTGTTCTAAACAGTCCCGCTCTGCTTCCAGCATGCCCAAGCCCCAGCCTAAGGGTGAATTCCACTTAAATGGAACTCACTATTACTGGCTGGCTTCTGCTTTGTGGAACCTTGAAACACACCGATGTCTGAGCAAGAGCCTAGAATGAATCTCTCTACTCAGCCCAATGCAGAGTTTAGTTTATCACTGTTTGTAGAATAAACCTAATTAGAGAGTCTCTGGGTGCATGTACCTGAACTTAACATATCATACGACAGCCAATCCTCCCCACTCTGTCATGTTGGGCCAGCAAGGAGACATGACCGTTTAGGGAGCAGACAAGATGCTGTCTTTCATTAACAGAATCCCCACTCAGCAGTTTCCCTGGGCATGGCCTAGATTTTTCTCAGCCCAGGAAGCTGGGCTGTTCTGGACGCCTGCCCTCAATTTTCTCAGCCTAGATACCAGAGTGTCAGTTGAGATGTCCCTGGCCTTGGCTGCTCCGCTAGATTTTTCCATCCCGGTGCGACATTCCCAGTGGTTTCAGCAGGGACCTGTGGAATGTCTCCATTTCTCACTGGGGCCTCTGGGTTGTCCCACCTGAACAAAATGAGCATTGATAGAGACTTCTGGACCAGCCACACGTAAACAGGAAAGCCCTTCTCCGTCCCAGCCGACCCTGCTGGGAAAAGAAATAACAGGATGTGAATTGCAGCCTCAAACAGAATGCAGTTTTTTACTCTTCTCCCTGGGCAGCCCCAACGGGCGCCATCTGGGGAGGGATCAAGTCTGAGTGCTCCAGTCTGCCATGCTTCCAGGGGATGTGTCCTATCCAGACAGCTGCTGCTGCTGGCAGGAGGCTTCTGACTCCCTGTGAGAAGCGAACTGTGTTCAGGCAGAGGACTTGGGTGTGCAAAGGCCCTGTCAGCACCTTGGTCACTTCTGGGAGGGGAAAATGGCCAGAAGCTGAACAGCCCTAGGAGAATGTGCTTTGCTTTCATTTTCTCAGTTGCAGTGAGTTGTAAATGAACAGAGCTGACCAGTCACTCAGGACAAACACTTGTCCTGATGATCGCTGGGAAGTGTGGCGCTTGATTCCCTGCTAGGGTGAATCACAGTTAGGAAAACGTCCTTGTAGGCTTAGACTTTGGGTTTATGGTTTCTCATGTTTAGACACAACTTTGTGTTTGGGGAAGAGGATGCAGCAATTGCATTGGCTCATGCAAGGGCCTGGAACAAACAGGGTTGTACTCTAGTCAGTGTCCCAGCAGGAGGGTGCTCTAGCACCCGCTCCCTAACCCACGTCGCTGCAAGGGTCTGTGTGAAATGGAAAATTATCTAGTGGAAACTATCCTAGGAGCCTGCTCTCCTTAACCCTGCCAGGCAGCCCCTTCTCTGGCATCGGCTTCATTCACCCCCAGCATTAGTCACAACTGGTTTCTTCCTGCCCACCCCCACTTACATCCTAGGGGATGGTTTCCTTCCCAAGTGTCTCCTGATGGCAGACACCTTTCTGCTCATTCACCAGTTCAGATTCCAGCACCTAGGGTGAAATCTTGGCCAGAAGATTAGCCCCAGAAGATTAGTTCTTTTTGAAACTGCAATCACATTGTTGACTCCTGTTCAATTTGTGATCCATTACAACCCCCAGATCCTTGTCAGTAGCACATGATCTAGCCAATTATTTCCCATTTTGTAGTTGTGCATTTGGTTTTTTTCCTTCCCAAGTTCAAGTCTACACAGGTGTGGGGGACAGAGCGGGGGAATCCACCTAAGATACGCAACTTCAGCTATGGGAATAGTGTAGCTGAAGTCGATGTATTTAGGTCTACTTACCGCGGTGTCTTCATGGTGTTGTCTGCTGCTGCTCCCCTGTCACCTGCGCCTGCACCTCTCTCAGTGGTGAAATACAGGTGTCAACGGGAGAGCCCTCGGGGATCGATTTATCGCATCTCTACTAGACTAGATGCGATAAACTGATTCCTGATAGATCGATCACTACCCACCAATCCAGCGGGTAGTTTAGGCCTGGCCTCAATGTCATACTTTGCAATTGTCTTTATTGAATTTCAACTTGTGAATTTCAGACCAATTCTCCAATTTGTCATGCTTGTCTTGAATTCTAACCCTGCTCTCCAAAGTGCTTGCCAGCCATCCCCAGTATGATGGTCTGCACAATGGAGCCCTGAGAGGGGCAAAGAAAGTGTCCTCATTAAAGGGCTTTCCTAGCACCTCTTGTGTATGTGGTTTCATTAAACATTTGGAAGGGGTATTTTTCTGTTCTGGGCTCCGGGAGGCCCCGGGTCCATATGCAGGCTAGGTTAACATATAGTACAACTCAGCTGAGATCATTTACATAGATCAACGTCACTGCCTGAGCCTTGCCCATGCCATAGAGGAAGGAATCTTTAGTGGCAGAAAGGTCAAAGCTCAGAGCCATTTAGCTAGTGGAGGTGAGGATTAAGGCTCAGAACCCCTCCCTCCCCACCCCTCCAGGCAAACACAGGCAATTGTGAGCGGCTCTAACATGTTGCCCAGCAGAGGGCAGTGATGAGACAGGCTGTCCAGGATGACTGGGCCCTGCAGGCAGGAATCCCAGTGAGCAATTGCCAATAGCCCAGTGCTCTGGAGGCGTTGGTGGTTGATTGGGGAGTAATTGGGATTTATGCTTGTTCCAGCAGAGTATCCCCAAGGACCTGCCCCCACGCTGTGGAACGAGCCGCCGGAGCTGCCGTCAGGTGGGGGCCCCTTCGATGCTGCTGCCACCACCACAGGCAGCTTCTCTGACTCTACAGGCTTCCCCCCGTACACCTCGGAGTATGAGCCTGAGGACACCACCCACCTGCCCCATCTGGATGATGATGGTATGTAGGAGTCTCCCAGGCAGCACCCTGCAACACCCTCTGTTAGAACAGCCAGATCGGGGTTCCCAGCCCTTCTATTTGGAGCAAATGTTACCATGGTTAGGAGAAAATCCCTAAGGTATTGCTGAGACGTCCCTGTTACCTGGGTCCTGTTTCTGTGATCTCCAGGGAAAGGGGAAATGAACACCAGCAATATCAGCCATTCTGTTCCTCGTCGCTTGTTGAGCACCACGGAGATACACGGCACTCCCACGGTTGCCAACTTTCTAATCGCACAAAACTGAACACCCTGCCCCGCCCCTTCCCCGAGGCCCCGCCCCTTCCCCGAGGCCCCACCCATTCAGACTACATTCCCCTTCACTCACTTTCACTGGGCTGGGGCAGGGGGTTAGGGTGTGGGAGAGGGAGAGGGCTCTAACTGGGGGTGTGGGCTCTATGATGAGGCCAGAAATGAGGGGTTCAGGATGTGGGAGGGGGCTCCGGGCTGGGAGTCAAGGTGCGGGAGGGGGCTCCAGGATGGGGCTGGGAGTCAGGGTGCGGGAGGGGGGTGAGGGCTCTGGGGTAGTTCTGGAGATGAGGGTTGGGGGTGCAGGAGGGAGCTCCAGATTGGGGGGCTGGGGCAAGAGATTTGGAATATGGGATGGGGCTGTGGGTTGAGGCAGGAGGTGGGGGTGTAGGACGGGATACGGGCTTTGGGTTGGGGGTTCAGGCTGCGGGGTGGGGTCAGAGGTGGGGTTTGGGGGTGCAGGAGGCGGCTCCAGGTTTGCGGGGGGCTCAGGGCTGGGGCTTGCACTTGGGGCACAAATTGTTCCTGGTCAGCAGCACAGAGGGGCTAAGGCAGGCTCCCTACCTGTCCTGGCATCGCGCTGTGCCCTGGAAGCAATCAGCAGGTCCAGCTCCTAGGCAGGGGTCAGGAGGCTCTGCACCCCCCTCCACCTAGGAGCCAGATCTGCTGGCCACTTCCGAGGCGCAGCACAGAGCCAGGACAGCCCTGCAGCACCACCGACTGGCTGTTGAATGGCCTGGTCAGTGGTGCTGGCTGGAGCCACCAGGGTCCTTTTTCGACTGGGTGTGCCGGTTGAAAACCAGACACCTGGCAACCTTAGGCACTACCCAGAACACAGATGGATTCCCTGCCCCACAATCTATTTAACCTACTAGGGTTAGCAGTGAGATGGTCTAGAGAAGGAAATCAACCAGATTTCCTGCAGGGTCACTGTGTCCCATCACAACACTTTCCGTCCACACAGGCTGTGCTCTCCAATTATCTATAGCCCTCAATTCCATAGGTGCCAACTTCCTCCGCCCCTCCCCCAATTCCACCCCTTCCCCAAATCCACATCCCAGCCCTGCAGCCTCCCCTGAGTGCACCTCGTTCCCCCTTCTTCCCCTCCCCCCTCCACTGCAGCCATGCAAAACGGTTGTTTTGTGTTGCTGGGAGGAGAGAGAGAGGAAAAAGAGGGCACGCGGTGCACTCAGGGGAGGTGGTGGAGGTGAGCTGGGTGGGGGGCGGGGAGCTGCTGGTGGGTGCAGAGCACCCACGGAATTGGCACCTATGCTCAGTTCCTCATGTTTGGAACCCGATCCAGGAGTTCCAAGCAGCTCAGATGTTTCAGACCCTTACAAAGCCCCCTGGATTTATATTGTCTTGCTGAATCTTCTTTGGTCTCCTGTGAAACAAGAACGATGTCTGTGGTAATGGAAAATCCAAATGAGTATGTCCTCATCGTTAACTAATCGTGTGCAAATGGCATGCATTGCCTCCTACACTTCCACCTTGAATGTTGTTTCCTTGGAACTGCATCCTCTGATACGCATGAGATAGGAGCCTATTGGAATTTCTGTTTGTTTCTATCTCTACTCCCTCTGCATGTCCTGTACTAGCCGTCTCTGCTCCTCCCTGTGGCACTCCTGCTTTTGGTGCAAGAGCTTTCTGCTGTGCAGCTCCTGCCCCCCGGAAAGCTGTGCTGTCTCCAGCTGCATGCTCTCTAGCAATGTTCAAATCGCGTCTGTAAAGTCCTTTCCCCCCCACTGCCTGTGTCTCTTCATTGTTCTTTTCTCTCACTCTGCATCCCTGTTGTTTTCCTCTGTAATTCTGGGCTTGTTTGTCTGAGTGACTGTCCATCACACAGCTGTAGCATGGGGCCATGCAGAGACTGTTTCCCTATTAGCCCACAAGAATAATCTAAATTCTCTCTCAAAAATTGTAAAGACCATGGCAGGACACTGGCTCTTGAAGTCTGTAGTGAGTTAACTGGGAAGGTGGAGGGAGGTTTAAAATATGACCGGGGTCCTGGTGAATGATCACCGGATGGGTCAATTGGCTAGCAGTGCCCTTTGCCCCTGTGCTGTCAGAAGGTCAGTTACCTGATCAGAGACCTGCTTGATAGTGACACAAAGAAGTTGCAGTCAGTGATTGGGTTGAGGTGCCAGCACTGCTGCCATCTGAAGCTCTTGACTGGAGAGATGGGCAGCTAAGCAGCCATGTGACCCCTGGGCTGTGTCACAGCGTCACTCATCTGAAAGCTCTGTCAGGCTCAATGGCAGAGAGACGAGAGCCACACAGCTGGAGGCACCCTTCCCCCCACCTCAACCCCGCAGTGCCAATGGGTGTTCCCTGCTGGAATGAAACAAGCACCGCTGGCAGGCCAGCTGACAAAGGGCTTCACTCTAGGGGCGGTTGAGACAAAGCTGTGTAGATACATTGTGTGTCACGGTGGGTCAGGGGAGGTAATGCTGGAAGGAGACCACAAGGTCCTGGAGCTATTGGTACCACCGTGATCATTGTTCTCTTGGGCACCTCTGTGATTGTGGCCCTGATTGTTGTCACCCTGTGGCCATTCGCTGTCTCCTGAACTCTCCCAAAGGGGAGGACTGTGCCGGAGACCCTGTCTGCTGCTCCAACCATCGTGTGCAATCTGGCCTTACGCAGTTATTTCCTATTGAACACGACGCGCCCCTAGGACTACACATCCCCTTCCCCACCCAGGTTACTGCACTGCCTTCAAGTCGATAGCAAACACTCACATCCAGGCATCACTTTAAAATGTGCTTCTCTCCTATCTTCCTCCCCGTCTCCGCTTCCCTCCCTTGCTCACTTTCACCCCACCCCAAGGCTCCCAACACGTGTTTGTCACGGGCCCAGAGCTGCTGGGATTGCTGGCGGCGGCTTTTGCGAGGGAAGCCTGCAGCAGCACCACTGTTCCTTGGAAGCTGTGCTGCCACCCCAGGGAGCAGGGCTGTTGTAGGGCATGGGGATGGAAGCCAGCAGCTGTGGTGTCTGCGCGGTGCTTGTGTTGGGGTGTTGCAGGGGAGGGAGGAATGGGGAAGGGGTTTTCAATGAATGTTAATTAGTGCAGGGGGTTGGTTTTATCTCATTTTTCCTGGGAGTTTGCTGGGATTTGGTGGAGGGACATTCCTATTTGAAACTGGCTTTCTTCAATCAACCGCTGGAAAATCCCAGTGGCCCCGGCCACACCCGTACCGGTGCTGGAGTCTGCGGTTCCAGCACTGGTTGCTGCATGTGCAGTGTGAGGGCGGCTCTGTACAACAATTGCACCTGTCATTTCCATAGCTGCACTCAGCGTTGTGTATTTCCCAGGCATGAGGGATGGGGGCTGAGTATTGCAGGAGTGGAAGATTCAACTTGTCCGGGTGGAGGGGAAGGGCGGAGTGTTTCCTCACTAAATACTGTCTCCTGCCACTGCCTGGCGATTAATGGGGACAACACTGGACACTCCTGCCTCAGCCATCCTGGTCCTGGAGCCAGGCAGTTTGGTGAGCTTCAGGTGCCCAGGGCTTTGCGGATACACTGTTTCCCACATGTCTTTAGCTCTGAGTGACCTCCAGCTCTCTGTGCTGTTCTGAGCCTTTATTTTCTCTCCCTGGGTTCTCTGCAGGGTCTCTGGGTCCTGGAGCGATCAGTGCCATCGTAATTGCTGCTCTCCTGGGCACATCTGTGATTGTGGCCCTGATCGTCATCACCATGCGAAAATTCTCTGCCTCCTGAACTCAATAAAAGCTTTTTCTTAATACAAGTGTCTTCTGCCTGTCTGTGTGTCTGGGCTCTGGCCTGCTCCATCTATGTCTGACTGCAAAGGACCTTACTGAGGAATCGGATGCACCTCAATGAGGAGTCTCAGGGCCTTTTAACAGACTTTACCACCACCACTGCCTTCCACCTACACTTTACTCCCACCTCAGTGGTAAGTTAGAGCCATGTGGGCTGAAGCTGCAGGAGCGTCTCCAGGTTGCTCGTGCTGCTCTGAGGCACAGAATTGTTCTGGTCCTTTGCTGGAAGCTATGAAATTTGTGACTCTGTGGCACTTACGCACAGCTACTGCCCTTGCTTCCTGCAAACAGCCACCAGCAGCAAAGCATTCACAGCATGAGCTTCAATAGCCCTCTGATCCTGGCAGGAGCAATCTAGGGCAGGGATGGGAGGGACTCGGGCAAGGGAACTGACTTCACCCTGCTGTTGTGGATTTTGCTTAATGGCTCTCTGATCCCCCCCTCCCCCAGCAGCCCACCCTTTACACTCACCCCCACAAGCCATTCCCCTTCCTTGTGGGGCACAAGCTTTCAGATACTCTTTCTTATGCACACACTTTATGTGCTCCTGATCAATACTCTGTGATCCGTGACGCAGCCACAACCACTGCTAGGATTAGAGAGATGCTCCATCATCGCCTCCCGACTTCTAACTATTCCAAAGATGTCCCCTTCAATGCAGCTACAGGATTGTTGCATTCCCACTCCTGGTGCCCCCGAACTTTTCATATATGGTTGCATCCCTGGGCTAGGATACCTTCATACGCTGAAGTGAATGACTGCTCTCATCTTATTTCCTCCCATTTTCAATATTGCCCACCAGCTACATATGGACTCTTGCAATTTAGTGCCCCTGGGGGGGATGGTGTCTTGTTTGAGATGCTACTGGAGAGCTCTGATGTATAGTGGTAAGCATTCGAAGGTGGGGGCCGCGGCTGCCGCCGCCTGTCAAAGATCTGAACAGGACCTTCAGTGTTTTCTGTTTCTCAGTGTGAGACCATATCGAAAGGGCTCTCGCATCCAAAGGTGCAAGACAGGATGATGACAGCAGCGTGAGACTGGGCAGGCAATTGCCAGAGACAATGGATGTCTCTGTTAGAAGTTGAACTCTGAGACTATCCCTCTAGCAACTGCTCTCACTGCCCATCACTTAAACAGGAACATTTATTCCCACCTCGTTACATTGCTCAGGGCTCTGGAAAATTTTGCACCCTGTGTCACATAATTAGGTTGCTCTAATCTCCAGTGGATGTGTGACTAGGTTTACAGAAGAATACCACCTCTGAGAGGTCCGTTAATGACAATGGAAAAACCCTTTTTGTTGTTGGAAGCATCTACGCTACACCTGCGATGCCATAGCACTGCTGCTGCTGTAGTATAGACCTACCCCTAATGAGGTGTTTTTGAATGGGCAGTGCCTGCCCCATGGGTAGTGATTGCTGGATAGACTGTAGTGCCATATGAATGCCAGATAAGCAGCAGTTGCTGTTTATTGGGCAAGGTGTTGAGTTGCTAGCAGTGAGAACTGAAATCCTCGCTCCACAAAAATGGCACGAGATGGTCAGTGCGAGCAGTTGCTGCACCAATGCTGACTCAGACACTCATTACCCCTGATCTACAGGTCACCTTGGTTCTTGATGTCACATGTGGATGTTGTCACTTCTTAGTGGTCATCTGTCAGCTGAGCTAAGCATTCTAACTTCTTAAACAACTGTCAACTGATATTAACGCTGTCCCTGGTGCCGGGATCCAGATGTGAACCAGCGCTTGAGCTGAAAGGCTCAGTACAGTAAAACCTCCATTTAACGGACTAATTCGGGCGAGGGGGTGTCCGTTAAATCAAAAAGTCCGTTATTTAATAAAAATAAAAAAAAGAGCTGTTGGAGCAGCAGCCTGCCCGTCACAGAGTCGGGGCGACAGCTCCGCAGCCCGCCCGCTGCTGGGACCCAGGCGGCAGCCGGCCCGCAACCGGGGCCCGGGGCCCGGCTGCCGGCAGCCAGCCCGCCCGCTGGCGGGACCCGGGCGGCAGCTGGGGACCGGCAGCCAGCCCGCCCGCTGGCGGGACCCGGGCGGCAGCTGGGGACAGCCAGCCCGCCAACGGGCGGGACACGGGCGGGGGCCGGCAGCCAGCCCGCCAGCGGCTGGGACCTGGGCGGCGGCCGGGAGCCAGGAGCCAGCCAGCCTGCTGCCGGGACCATGGCGGCAGCCGGGAGCCAGCAGACAGCTGCCAGGGAAGGGGACCGGCGCCACAGCAGGGAGGGGTCACGGTGTGATATGGATCAGAAATTTTGTCCATTGCATCCAAAGTCTGTTAAATCGAGGTCCGTTAAATCGAGGTTTTACTGTATTGCTTTACTGCTTCTACTCACTAACATGTTCATAAGTCTGGGACTGACTTCTGCAATTCTAGGAAGGGGAATAGAACTGACTCCATTCTGACTATGCGCTGAGTCACATGAGCATGATGAGGGAGGAAAATGGCGATGATGGTCACGCTCTGGACGAGAAAATGAAAACGCAAGCAGGGCCAGGCTTTGGAAGCTGCTGGCGCAGTCAGCTGTATTTTCACCACAAGAACAACAACAACAACAAGAGTTCTTTTCAGTTCACTCAGGCAGCCTGTTAATGGCCTGGGATTTTCACAGACTGAGCCCATCAACTGCATTAGACCACCTGAAACTGACACATGTTGGACTGTGTGTCTGGAATGGAGGAGGTTAAAAATGTACATAGAAAAAACCCGATTCAGTGGCTGAATACAATGTACCACGTGTGACAGGAGGCCCAAAAACCACTACAAAGTGACTTAGGTATTGGTGTAAGTCCAAGGGTTCTGAGCTAGCAGGCAAAGGCCAGTAGAAACCCCTTCCTCCAAAGATGGCCATTGAATGATCTCAGTGTAAAATTCATTGCCCTCTAGCCTAGGACAAGTGATTTTTTTAAATTGGTGACTACAGTAGCTTTTTCATTGTAAAAATTTTTTTTTTTTGTCTGAGGCAAGTGCTAGGAAATGTTCATGACAATTTGGGCAAGGCTGAATGCTCTGTAATATGCTTGTATCTGTTTATCTTAAATAGTTTTCATAGCTAGAGCTTTCATGTTTTGGCTTTAAACTAATTACCTGTAAACAGCTACTGCTATGAGTCTTGGACCCTGAGCTTAACGTCTGGTTGTACTTAGAAAAGTGACTGTACAATTTATTTGTGGTCTTAGTATTTATATCATCTCTGGATAAAATATGCTCAATTTACAAGGCAAATGGCAATTGTTTTTCTAACTGCCAGCCCCACAAACCCAAACTGGAATCTACCAGTCAAGCTGAGGTCCTTTTGGCTCACATATCATCACCGGTAGTAACCATGCTGAGAGGTGAGCTCTGCCCTCATTGGAATACAGTGAAATACAAGACCTGTGGCATAGCCATGGCTGGCCCAGATCAGCTGGCTTGAGCTGTAGGGCTAAAAATGGCTGTGTAGACAATTGGGCTCGGGCTGGAGCCTGGGTTCTGGGACTATCCTGCCTCAAGCCAGAGCCAAACCAGCCCAATCCTGATTCAGCTGACCCAGGCCAGCCACAGAGGTTGAATTGCTGTGTAGTCATACCCCCGGTACTTGTCTAACTTAAGTCACTACGAATGCTCTCAGGTGTAAGAGAGCAGGGACTGAAGTTGTTAGCTGTTTCTGATGTGCTCCTCACTGCGGTAGCTAGGAGTTGACTACAACATTAAGATTTGCATGCACTTAACAATTCTGTTCACGTGCAAGCCACAGCTGAATCCCACTCACTCTCCCATAGCTGTGTTAGCGCTGCAATTCTAATGACTGCATTGTACGAAGAGCCTGTCTACAGCACAGCTCAATGTAGTCACACTGGCATGACTTCTGATACAGGCATGCAGCAGTGATGTAAAGTGGAGTGTATGCTGGTAATTGGCTGCATCAATTGTAGTGTGACACCAGCACAACGCTGTTTAATGTAGACAGGATCTAAAGCACATGGTTGTGACTCGTTTATTAGCTGAGTAAGAAGGTGCTGGCTTTATATTCATCTTTTTGACCACAACCACACTGACATGATACTGCCCAATCTGAGTAGGATGCTAAGCAAAGCTGCCAGGGGAAGGTGCAGAGATCAGAAGCAACACTGAGTGTCAAATGCCTGGAAGACTCTGCTTTACTGCATCATAGAAAGATGCTGAATAATTTGTTCCCTGATTTTATGTTCAAGCAAATAAATGCTCTGGGTCAGTTGCCCTTGTAGATAACAAAGGGCCACTCAGAGAAGGGGCCTCTCTGGAACTGCTAAGAGCAGAGCAGACCAAATAGCCATTCAGTGCTAGGATGCTTATTCATGGTCAGTTTCCAATCACTGTTTGTTTGCAGTTCCCTGCCGAAGTGCTTGATCCCTTGCCCTGTGTTTCATGCAGTGTTGAGTTGCCTCATATAAGGAAATGATTCCCTTGTCCTTCTGGCTACTGAGGACTTTCCTATATACATGGAGGCATCAATACTGTACATACAGTTCATGCACACAGCTGGTTAGCTGGGTTTACAGAGGAAGTGAAAGCCCTCACATAGCTTTAATACAATAATACATAGCTACCTCCCTGGCCAACGTCTGCTATTTTGCTTGAGTTCTCCTTGGTGGGGATGGGCTGACTGCTGCTGGGCTGCCTTTGCATGAGCCGGGTGCCTGAGTGTAGCCCCTCCCTTTGGAAACACACTCCACAAGCCACGAAGCTGTCTGGGAATGTGGTAGAGACTTGTGGAAATGGTCAGTTTATATTGCATTCCAAATAGGAACTGACAATGGATGGAGCAAAGTCCTGCAGATTTACAAACATGCTGGGCAATGGCCTACATTTGAAGCCTCTGGATCTGCTAGAATATCATGTGTGTGTAACAGTTTATCAGCTGATGTGCAAATTCAGTGGCCTCGTAGTTCCTTTCTGCTCTCTCTCTGAATGTGTGCAGTGCACTCTGGCAAAGAAATCACATGGACTGGTGCTACTGTCTTGTCTGTGCTTTCGTCTGTAGGGTGAAAGCTATCGTGTTCCTCTCACAGCCTGCTTGTGGCAGCAGGTGGATGGTACCCTCTGCTGCTGTTCTGTGCACAGAGAACCTTGCATTTGGTACCCCCTGGGGGTTGAGCTGTAGGCATTCAGGCACTGGGTTAAGTGCAGGAATAGAGTGAGTAAAGAGTTAGGGCTACTGAAAGGCAAGGTGTGGTGCTGTTGATTTAGTTTGGTAGCGCATTTGCCTAGAACTGGGTTCAAAGACCGGTACTGGGGAGAGGAGTGGCCCCAGCAGTCCAACAACAGGACTGGGAATCAGGCATCAGAAGTCCTGAATTCTAGTCCCAGCTCTGGCATTGTCTGTCTCCCTTTGTAATTTCAGGTGAGACAACTTCTCTGCCTCAATTCCCCCACCTATAAAATGGGGACTTTAAGTAACCTAACTCACAAGGGTGCTGCCAAGCTTAGAGGTTCTGCTACATGCTCTGACCCAGAAAAGCACCATGTGTTCCACAAAAAGAAAGCCCCTATTGCCATTGTTAATTGCCACGTGCCTACTGGAAGAGAGAAATGGCTTCAGCTGTAGTGTGTGTGCACACAACTATGTTGTGGGGTGGCATGAACCCATTCCTGCAATAGGATCTATCAGCAAGCGGGTGTAGCTAGGAGACAGTTTTCTATGGTATGTAAGATAGAACTGTTCCCCAGCACAGTTGCTTCTATCCACTTATACTAGAAAAGGAACGGAAGCAACCCTTGTATATGACCAGCTGGTATGTTAGAGCTGTGGTGAACCTCCTGGGTGGCTCTGGTGTAGTCTTGTCCAGAAGCTCCTTGCTGCCCGGGGAGAACTTGGCAGTCTTTGGGGTTGGCAGCACAACTGGCAATCCATTCCATTGAATAGTTCCTTGAGCTTTAGACAAGTGGCCTCTCCTCTTCCTTGGGTTGAGCTCCAGAGGAATATAAAATGAGCAGGGAAGAACTTAATAAATAGAGCCAAGTCTACTTGTGTAGGAGTGGATGTGATTAGCATGTTAGGACCAGGCCCTGTGCTCTGGCCCATAGTACCAGCACCACCACCACCTCATTCTCAGCCTGCAGCATCTGCCCTCCATCTCTTTCCATAATCCATTAGGTATTTCTTGTGCTCCAGGGCTTGGGGAGGCCAGGGGTCATTGGCGATTCCTGCTGCCCAGCTTCCTCCGCTGACTGTCATCCGACTTGTGGACCCGGAAACACTCTTTTAGGTTCTGCGAGCGGATCTTGGGGTTCAGAATCTCCTCCGCCATAGAGCTGGGGAACCAGCCCCTTTCCTGGTCATGAAGACGCTCCCCAAAAATCCAACCTGAGGGGCAGGGAAAACATGTATCGGGACAAGTCGAGAACTAGAATGCCCAAGTGCAGGAATGAGTATGAGTGAGAGCGAGCCACCAGGGCTATGCTTTGGAGGGTCTGGGTTCAATTACTGCCCTTGAGACATACTAGTGGCTTAGCAGATACAGGTAAAGATTAGGAAACCAGGAAAAGCCATGGACTCACAAGTCACCTGATCTTGCATCCTAGTTGCAAAACTGGCTAAAAACTGGATCGGAGTGAAAAGCAGATGCCACCTCTTGGCTGTGTTCCTGGCTACGTCAGTACAGAATCCCAGAGCAGGGACAGGACGTAGCTGCACTTCTCAGCCAGAAGAGGGAGTTCAAGGTACAGGAATGAGGGCATTAGCTGATGTTTAGTCCCAAGGACAGCTAAACTCTGCTGTTGCCTCAGGGTCACTGTCCCTAATGGTCTGTCCTCTGATGCTGATGTCCCATGAGAGACAGGAAATAACAAACATTCAGGGAACCTCAGGCTGTCCAACAGGGGTACTTTTTTATCTGGAAAAACCTGTGGTTCAAAAGCAGCCTGTCCAGGGGACATTACACTAATTGAACTTATTTCTCCATGTTAAGTATCCTCACACCTTCTTGTCAACTGTCTGATATGAACCATCCTGATTATCACTACAAAAGGTTTTTTTCTCCTGCTGATAGTAGCCCATCTAAATTAAACAGCCACTTAGAATTGGTAAGGCAACTTCCACCTTTACATATTTTCTCTCTGTGTGTGTGTGTATATATATATATATATATATCTTACCTACTGTGTTCCAATCTATGCATCCGATGAAGTGGGCTAAAGCCTACGAAAGCTTATGCTGAAATAAATTTGTTAGTCTCCAAGGTGCCACAAGTATTCCTCTTCTTTTTATGGATATAGACTAACATGGCTGCTACTCTGAAACCTGTCCAGGGGAAAGCTCTATCGCCCTTGTGATGAGTGAGTTTAGGGATACCTGGAGCCACATCACCCTTACCGTCATCTGTCTTGTCCAGGATGTTAAGAACATCTGCCAACTCCAGGGACAGCTCGTCTGGTTGCTGAGCCACGTATGGATGGACACACTGCACCTGGGGGCAATCTGACAATGGGAAGGAAGGGAGAGGGACAAAGTAATCCAGCTGCTCCAGAATCGTGTGACTACTGTACAGTATAAAATGGTGTAGGCTTGGTCTGCATGAGCAACTTTTCTATAACTACATCACTTGGGATGTGGAAAATCCAGCACTCTCGGGGAGGTGGATTACCTAGGCCAACAGGAGAAGCCTTCCTGGTGCAGCTTTTTACATATACACAAGTCCTTAGAGCCAGATGGGGGCAGAGGCCTCTAAGGTACCAGCACAAAATATGGCATGATAAAAGAAGCATGTACACTTGGAAACAGATGTTGCTGTATCCTACTGTACCTGCTTCCCTTATGCTCCCAGGGTGTTATCCCACACAATGCAGGGTGGGTGACACTCCTGCTGCCTGGATCAACAGGGCTGTGCCTGTACTGAACAGTCCTTTGAGATTGGAATGTGGCAGGGCTATAAAGGGCTTAATGAGAAGGTGCAGAGGCCTTGGCTGAGTGTTAACCCTGGTGTGGGGAAGGCTGGGGAACCCAAGCATACTGCCCCATGAGGCCCAATCTGGGGCCCACAGCGCTGTGAACGGGTCCATGGCAGTCAGGACGAGGCTCTGGGCCTACCAGCAAAAGACACTGGCCACAGCCAGGGTGGACACCTTTTTGGTGTATGCTTTTTTACAGCCTCGGAGAATGCACGTTTGTGGTAAAGGGCTTCTGTTGGGGCAGCCTGCTCTGCCCAGACATGGGGTGCCCTCCCCCCATGTATTTACTCTTGCTCTGCTCGTGTGTGTGTGTGCGCGCCAGTTTGCTAGGGCAGTGGGCCTAGCTAGGATAGAAGTGAGCTCTGCAGGGGCACAATGGTGAGTAAGGCCAAGGGGGCTGATGCAGGACCTAACACACTGCGTACAGAGGGAAGAGACTGTCTTAACCTCCAGGTCTCTGGAGTGAAGTTGAGGGGAGAAGAAGCCATGTCAGAGCAGCCCGAGAAGTGCTCTAAGTGCATGGGCAGGCTCGGGGGGAAAAGGCACCTTTATAGCATCAGGGGTTGAGCTGCTCTAGGATGGTTCCCGAAACTATTGTTAGCCCAGTGCTTCCGAACCACAAAGGCAACACAATCCCTGCCACAACTTGCTCATGGCTGAAAGATAGTGGCTAGGGAAAGAGGGAGCCTCAGACACACAATGGCCTGGGAGGTTGTACACTCAGTTCCCATGGGACTGCTTGAGCTGGCCCCTTTGTCAGCGAGTTCCCTTTGGGGTCACGGCGGGGGGGGGGACTTTGGAAAGGACTGAATGTGCAAAGGGTTGGGCTGAGCACAGGCAGAATTAGCCACAGAAATAGAAAGAATTGGTCAGGTCTTGGGGAGGAGGTGGCAGCTACAAGAAGATTTGGAAGCTGAGTGGCAGTAATGGAGCAGAAAGGTGAGGACTGGCGCAGGAGATGGGGCTGGAGGTGGAGAGCAGGGGAGAAACTTCAATGCCAGGCACAGAGAGGCAAGAGGCTGATCTTGTCAATCTCTCAGAGTGCTGGCAAGACCCTGTGGACAGAGGAGACCTTGAGGGATGCAACCTCAGTTGCAGCATTTGCTATGTAACCAGCATTTCAGATGGCCCAGGCAGGGATCTCTGAAGAAGAGAACGATGCACGGCAAGTTAAATAACCATCTCTCCCTCCCTCCATCCATCTCTGTCGCATCTCTTACCCAGGAGCCTGGATGTGAATGAAACAAACTTGGTTCTCCGATTTGGGGCCAGCGAGATCATCCAGCGCTTCATCTCACTTCTGTGACCAGAGACAAACAGCTATGAGGGCACAATTGTCTGGTTGCAGCACAGTGTTACTCTCCCAACCAGCTTTGCTTGCCAGGCCCACACTCCCAGCTTTACCTATTTGCCAGCTCCAACTTTTTTCCTTTCTTTGCTAGAAACAGAGCGTGTGTCTCGTCTGTTCCCCCCCCCCCCCCCAGCCTGGTCAATATTCATTAATTGGGGGAGCTCTGAATGATTCCGCTCTCTGTCCCTGCATTTTACTTGCCACTGTTTCTCCTAGGATAATGTAGAATCTCTATGGATCCCTATATAGATGATATGCTGCAGTAGCAATAGCTATGGGCAACTGCATGGATGATGATCTAATTGGCAAGCTAGATCTAGTACAATTCTCCTCCTAGGCTGCTGACCTGGGGTCACAACAGGCATAACATACTAAGCCCTCAACTTCCCTTTCCAGGCAATTCTTCTCTCCCTACTGGGTGTCCTCCTGGAGCTCTGAGAAAGGGCTTTCCACCACTCCCTGCTCGATCTGCTGTTGAGAGCGTGATGGTGCACACCCTTTCCCCAAGGGCTCAGGTTGTGTGAGGAACCTTTGGCTTCCCATTCAGCCCCTCCCAAACTCACTGGGCAGGTTTGTTCCCTCTTCTCTTTCTCACTTCCAGCCGGTGAGCAGAAAGGATCGCCTCTGGGGTTTCTCTCCTCCCTGCCAGTTGTCAGAGCCCTTCCTTTCCTGGTATGCTCTTCCCTGCCTCCCTCCATTCTCACTCTATATTGTGTGGTTCCCCCAGCTCTGCTCCTTCTCTGCATCTCCCTGGAGTCCTTCCCTTTATTTCTTTCTCAGCTCTGTTACTCCAGTTCCTCTGTTCCTCTATTGAGTAATTTCCCTGCCCTTTTCTCTGTCTGCCTCTCTTGCTGCCTGTGGGCACGTGCGCGCGCACACACACCCTCTCCATGTGCAAGCAACATGAAATTAGTGTGCTATCCAATCTCTGCATGTCAGGTCTTAGCCATGTCTGTCAAGCATCACTCATCCCTGTGACACTCTGGCATTTTCCCTGAGTCGTCATCTCCCACACACTGGTTAGAATGTCACACACAAGCTGAACTGGAGACTTTCTGGGATAATCCATGCTGCAGGGGAAGGCACACCAAGTCATGCTGGAGGGGCCTTATGTGCGGGAGGCCTCCATCTACTGCCTTTCTCCCACAGCGGGGGCACCGTGAAATCCAGCCATTTCACACTGGCTTTCCTGGCTCTTCCAGCTGCCTGCATCAGCCCTTCCCTCCACTGATTAGTGTCCTTCTCACCCTCCCCATCAGTGACTGCCCATCCCCTTCCACTCCTCACAAACTGCTGGGGCCTTCCTTCCTTCTGCATCTCTCCACTGCTGGGTTCTTTCCTCACACCTGACTTACCTCTCAACCCCAGCTCCAGCCAAGGAGTGCCCTGTCCCACTGAGCCACAGCGAGCCAGCTGGAGGAGACAGTGGCAAATTCCACACAAACCTGTTGAGTTCCATTTAACTCACCCAGGAAGAGCTACATGGAACCTGTCAGCTGGAACTTGCCACTGGAAGAGCTACGTGGAACTTAGTCTTCAAGCAGAGCTGCCAACTTGTTAGTTTGGATCTTCAAAGTTCTGTACTGAGCTCAAAATGGTTTGGTTTTAACTTTATGCCTGGCATAAAAGCTACAGGCACTGGCAGAGGCCAGAAGGGTAAATTTCCTGACTTCTGTGGATTTGAAATCTGCACTATATCTTACCATTAATCTAAAACCTTACATTTAATTACACTGACGTCTCTCGGGGGAAAACCACTGACAAAACAAAAAAGAGGTGCTGATTGGAAAGTGTGACTGCTTCTATCTGTAGGTCACTGTTTGAATGTGTGATCTAATTAGGGTGATCAGTCCCGATTTTTGGGTCTTTTTCTTATATAGGCTCCTATTACCCTCTACCCACATCCTGATTTTTTAAAACTTGCTGTCTGATCACCCCAGTGATATTGTGAAGTGCATTGACTGGGAATTTAGAAGGTCAGAAGGGGCCATGTGTTCAATTCTGGTAACTGAAATTATGCTGAGATTGGCCTTTTCCACAGAGGTATAAGTGACTGAAAATAGGAGCTCAGCATGCTAGTGCTTCTCTGCCAAAGCATACTGTAATCAGCACAACGCTAGCTTTGATAAGCACGGGTTGCCTTTGCCCCAAGTGCTTATTTGTGGTGTATAGCATTCAGATGCCCAACATTCCCATTTTCAGATACAGCAAATCTGTTAATCACCCTGGAGTAGAGGAGTTTGCAGGGGGATAGGAGCAGTCACAACGCATGTTACACTCTCATCACGCTGATCCTGCAATGAGTGCGTGGGCGGCTTGCTGCAGGACTGAGGCCGTGGTTGGAAATCTGTTCCAATTACAGTTCAATGGCAAGGTTTTCAAATTACAGTCTCCTCTTCTGCTTCATCAATTTCAGGATGCAAATGTTATGTAGACATGTAAATATTGGCTATATGGACACATCTATAGTTACCTGGGCCTGCAAAACTGTGAGTGCAATGAGAGACTATACTGAGGCGAGTCTGGAAACCAGACCCCGGGCATCTGAAACAATCAGGCCTGTGTTGGTGGTGGTGAATCATTTGTCCAGTCTGGGCTTGTTAGTAAAAACCACAGAGTCAGACATAAAACGGTATCTGGGGAGACTTCAGCATGGTGGAATTCAAGACTAGTGAGCGGTGTGAGGGCTGCGGTCAGGATCGGGGGCAGCCATAGAGTTTGACACTCATGAACAGAACTGGGACTCCTGCCTTTATCTTTACAGTAACTGCTCCATACCCCAGGGACTGTGCACAGCTAGGGGGATAAGTTACAGGCAAAATGCTAGATTTTTCAAGTGGTTTGAATCCTAGTGATACACATCAAGCTGTGCTTGTATAAATGTACTGCAAATTTCAATTACCATCTGGATATGTGTGCTGTGAGATTTGCAAACCAGACATATAATTTCCTTTCGAATATTAATTAAGTCTTGACCTACTTAGAAATCAGTGTGTTACACAAGGATGCTGTAAATACACTTGTTCAGGAAGGAACACATCTAGTTTTGTATCTGATCACCCCCAGAAGTCTCTGTCTGAGAAGTTATATCAGGAGAAGGAGGAAGGATTGTGCACTGGGTGGACTCAGCCCAGCTTGGTATAGCAGGGTATCCCTACAGATAGGAATTCAATAAGACCAGCTGGTGAGGTGGTAGATGTCAGACTGGTGACCATGGCAGATTGGACACTACACTTTGGAGGGTGCAGGGGAATAGCAATGCAGGTTGCTAATGGGAAGAGTGTTTCATACTCACTGGGATGATGCCTTGAGCATGTAGCTGACCTCCCGATCATCCGTGTTCTCCAGAAGCCTCAGGATGAAGACATTGGCCAAACTCTGTCCCTGATCTTCTAACTCCTCTACCCGGAGAAGCCCTCGTGGTGCTGAGTCAAACACCTGGTACTTGTCACTAAGAGAGGTAAGCAAAGGGGTAGGAAAGCGCAGTCAGTCTGGGAGCAGTCTGGCTTTAGCAATACAAAATTCTGAGAAAGGTATGATACAGAGAGCAAATTCTTGGCTGGTGTGGGGAAGAGACACCACCTAGATAGGATGAAGATGGACTGTCTGAGGGCTAAAGCACAAGACTGAAAATCAAGAGGCCTAGATTCTATTGCTGGCTCTGGCACAAACTTTGTATGACCGTGAACAAGTCACCTTATCTGTATCCCAGTTCCCACCTGTAAATGGAGATGTTTTCTCCCAGAAGGGTGGAGATGAGAGGTAAACCTCATTGTTTGTAAAATGCTTCTGTGTTCTTGGTTGGAAAGTGCAAGTAAAGTAGTACTAGGCACCTGGCTGGCACTGTGACAACATGCATATTAGAAATGCTTTACTGGATAGACAGACTCCTTACCAGCAAGTCTTTTTAATGTCAAACTTTCTGTTCTCTGGCATCTATTTTGTGTTGTAATATTTCTCTTGTCATAAACTCTATACTCCTAGGTGAGGCAGCTTTCTCTCCCGAGAGGTGTGCACAGTACTAGACACAATCCCTTGCCTCACACACTGGTTTACACACCTCCCTGATCAGACACTCCCAGCCTATCAGACAGAACTTACTTTACTAGAGGTTTAACTTGCTTAAACTATGGTACTCTTCAGACTGGCAGTCAGCCAGGAGTTACTTTATAGTAGCAAGCCAAACAACCCAGTGTCAGATCTTTAGCTGCTGTAGCACTGCTGAAGTCAATGGAACTATGCTGATTTACATCAGCAGAGATCTGGCCTGAAATTTTAAGTAACACAAAGGTCAAATTCTACATGGGCATGCCACCCATCAACAGCCACAGTTCACAGAAGAGGAGGTGTAAATATTCAGACAAAGGAGAAATCTTCAGATAGCCCCTCTGGAAATGGTGTCTGTGACACAGGACTCTGTACTGCCATATTTCAGACATAATCTGGTCAATTACAGGACAAGAATCCATGCACAACTTAAGCAAGATCTAGTTGGATGAACCGAGAGGAGAGGTGTGC
The DNA here is from genome assembly GCA_032164245.1 of Sternotherus odoratus. NCBI lineage: Eukaryota > Metazoa > Chordata > Testudines > Kinosternidae > Sternotherus > Sternotherus odoratus. The sequence goes on along the minus strand of JAVMKO010000009.1, from coordinate 39,394,134 downwards.
TTTTAACACACATCCAGGTGTTGGCCACATCCCAAACTCACCCAGGAATCTGCCTGCAGAGTACCAGCAGGTCATTGAAAAGGAACAAGTAGACTTCTCTAAAGAGTTTCTTGGTGCGAAGCGTGCGTGATGTCTTTGGACCATTCATTTGCTGCAGTTCCCCTTGCTTTAACAGCCAACGGGAGTGAGAGATGATGGGCACAGACTACATGGAAGAGAGAGACAGCAAAGGTCAGAAGAGCAGTATCTGCAGACAACTGGTTTTAAGATGCATCTTGATAAGGGATTACATGACGGGGTTGGCTGTGATAGCAGAGGCCTGGACTCGGCAACTCAGGAGGTCCCTTCCAGTCCTATGTAACCCTTACCGGATAAGTAACGCACTCTCAAATGCACTCTCAAATACAACACTAGAAATGCAGATAAACCTCAGAGTAGTGAGGAGGAGGAGACCTATACTGCGAGGAGAGGTGTAAATGGCTCCAGTAACAGGGGATGCAGCCTAAGACCATGTCTACACTGGAGGAGGGGGTCCATCTGACATATGCAATTTCAGCTATGCATCTTAGGTCGACTTATCTCAGCATCCTCATGGCAGTGAGTCGACCGCTGCTGCTCCCCGGTCGACTCCGCTTCTGCCTGTCGTGGCGGTAGAGTTCTGGAGTCGACAGGGAGAGCACTCAGAGATCGATTTATCATGTCTACAGTAGTGTAGATGTGGCCTTAGTACTTAAAGTGCTGGCAACCAGGAGTGTGGAGAGACAGAGAGAGGAAGCAGCAACCATCGAATGCAGAGATAAAGTGGGGGGATGGGGAAGTGAGGACTGCAGGAGTCAGATGGGGGAGGGGCCACAGGAACCAGAGGCAGCAGTGTGGGATAGGAGCCCAAAGATTGAAGGGGAAGGAGTGTGGATAGAAGCAGAAGGGGATGGGAGCAGGAATAGATAGGCGCAGAGGGTGATAGGTTATAGGCACGGGGCAGTAGGGTCTAACCAGTAGAGTACCCTGCACTACAGAACCTGAAATTAAGCCCATGATTCCTGAGTCTCTACATTTCTTTACTGTCAGCAAATAGCTGTAAAACCCACTGACAAAGTATTTCCTTCCCCTTACTCCCCCCAGTGACCACTCCAAATAGAGAATAACTGCTGATGACTACTTCCAGCTATTCCATTAGCTCAAGGAGTAAAGGTCCATGCTGTGGATGTGAAAGTCCAGACACTGTTGATGTCCCAAGCTGGAGAACAATATGGTTCCATGGGATGGAATTTCTCGTTCGGTATTTTTTAAAAAAGATTTAAGACATTACATCCAAAAAAATTACTTTAAAAGACACTATGGTTACAAAGTGAAGCATGAAAAAGTCAGGAAATGCCAGAATTAAGGTTCCTTCTGAGATTTAGATGGTCTCCTTATGTGTATGCCTGATACAGTCTTTAATTACATGATCACATACTACTTTTTGCACAGGACTCCTGCCTCAGTCAGTGCACAGGATCGACCTGCCTTATGGTTGTGTAGAAAATGAGGCTGTTGTCTGCAGGACCCTGACCTCATTTGTTGCAGAACTTGGAAAGCGTGTAGTGGATGAGGCAGGGGGCAGCAGGAAGAGAGTGGATGGTCTCATGGTTAAGACAGTGGAATGCTGCATTGGAGAACTGGATTCTATCCCTGCCTCTGCCACAGATCCATTATGTGATGCTGGGCAAGTCACAAATCATAATGTTCACAATTGGTCACTATGTTCCTCATATTCTGAGTGTCTGCAATACCCAAGTGCTATCTGTTCTGTCTCTACAGGGGTTACCAGTCTGTACTTATACCTTGATCTTAAACTCTAATTTCTTCTGGATGCTAATCATCTGCTCTGTCCGGCTCATCTTCCGGACACCTTCGTTACAAGCCTTCACCACCTGGGAAAAGAGGAAGAAAAAATCCAAATGTCTGATTCCAAACTGATTCCATGCTGCAGTGCTCTCCTCCTGGGGGTTACTTAGCAAGTGCTGGTGTATAACATGACCTTTCTACATAGATGAGAACCATAGTGTAGGCATTATAATGAGAAAAGGAGATATTAACTGGCAATCTCGTTAGCAGGGTTCTTTTTAATTTCAGAAAACTTTCATGTAGAACAACAACAAAATGTTTACATATTACAGAAGTAAAAAAGTAACATTAAAGACCCAACCCAGCTTTCATAGTGAAAGTTTTTCCATTGAGTTCAATGGGAGTGTTATTGGGCCTTAAAAGAATAGAAATGACTATGAGAAAATTCCTCCTCTATATAGGTTTCTCTAAAGCATAATGCTGAGAACTGCAGTTAATACAGAACTTTGTAGAAATCTCTTAGCTGAATGTCCATCACTTGTGGGAATTAGGCAGCAAATGATGCATACGTAGAAAAGGATCATCCTGTATGCAGATTCTATAGCAATACTTGACACTAAGAGAATTTTTGGTGTAAACTGATTATAACTGAACTAACTGAGAAATACTGATCCAACTTTGGTGTTTTATACCTTTTCAGATATATTGATTTCAATTTTAACACAGTACAAAGTGTACAGTGCTCACTTTATTTATTTTTATTACAAATATTTGCATTGTAAAAAACAAAAGAAATACTATTCTTCAATTCACCTAATACAAGTACTGTAGTGCAATCTCTATCATGAAAGCTGAAATTACAAATGTAGAATTATGAACAAAAAGACTGCATTCAAAAATAAAACAATGTAAACTCTTAGAACCTGCAAGTCCACTCAGTCCTACTTCTTGTTCAGCCAATCGCTAGACAAACAAGTTTGTTTACATTTGCAGGAGATAATGTTGCCTGATTTTTGTTTACAATATCCCCTGAAAGTATGAACAGGCATTCTCATGGCACTGTTGTAGCCGCGTCCCAAGATATTTACGTGCCAGATGTGCTAAAGATTCACGTGTCTCTTCACGCTTCAACCACCATTCCAGGGGACAAGTGTCCATGTTGATGATGGGTTCTACTCAATAATGATCCACAGCAGTGGGGACCGATGCCTGTTCATTTTCATTATCTGAGTCAGGTGACACCAGCAGAAGATTGATTTTCTTTTTTGATGGTTTGGGTTCTGTAGTTTCCACATTGGAGTGTTGCTCATTTAAGACTTCTGAAAGCATCCTCTCAGATTTTGGAAGGCACTTCAGATTCTTAAACCTTGGGTCGAGTATTGTAGCTACCTTTAGAAATCTCACATTGGTATCTTCTTTGAATTTTGTCAAATCTGCAGTGAAAATGTTCTTAAAATGAACAACATGTGCTGGGACATGATGCAAGACTGCTATAACAAGAAATATATGGCAGAATGCAGGTAAAACAGAGCAGGGGACATACAAATCTCCTTCAAGAAGTTCAGTCACGAATTTAATTAACACATTCTTTTTTTAATTAGTGCCATCAGCATGGAAGCATGTCCTCTGGAATGGTGGCCGAAGCATGAACGGGCATACGGATGTTTAGCGTATCTGGCACATAAATACCTTGCAATACCAGCTATAAAAGTGCCATACAAATGCCTGTTCTCACTTCAGGTAACATTGTAAATAAAAAGAGGGCAGCATTATCTGCTGTAAATGTAAACAAACTTTGTCTTAATGACTGGCTGAACAAGATATAGGACTAAATGGACTTGTTTTGTTTTTGAGTGCAGTTATGTAACCAAAAAAAAATATCTACATTTGTAAGTTGCAATTTCCCAACAACGAGATTGCACTACAGTACTTGTATGAGGTGAATTGAAAAATATGACTCTCATTTTTACAGTGCAAATATTTGTAATAAAAATAATATACACTTTGATTACAACACAATAAAATATATATGAATATGTAGAAAAACATCCAAAATATTTAATAAATTTAAATTGGTATTCTATTGTTTAACAGTGCAATTAAAACTGTGATTAATTGCAATTAATTTTTTTAGTTAAAGGTGATTTATCAACAATCCTAGACTTTACAAATCTGACACTGCACCATCAAGTGGAAAGCTGACATTTTAGAACAGCTTCAAATTTAAAACACATTTTATTTAAATCACAATCCAGGATTCATTTAGTACAACAGCCTCCTCCTAATAAAGAAGGGAGTGGCACCTACCAATGTCTCCAAGACCCTGGAAAATCCTATCTCCAGCAAACAGAGCTGCAGAAAGTTTCAGGATGTCCAAACATTTAGCACAGAGGTCCTCGCATATACTGCCATATATAGCAAAGCAAGAGGATCCTGACCCACCATCAGAATATCCCAGGTGAAAGACACCACAAGGCCTTCCCCATGTTCTGAGACTATTCCAAAATGTGTACTCTGGCATGTAGTGTGCTGGAAATAACTAGCATAATTGAATTTCCCCTCTCTATCCCACCTCCCTTTAGGCCTCTTGAGAACAGGACTATACTTAATCTTAAGCACTCATAAAAAGCACCTCATTAAAGAAACTACTATTCTAGGTCATAAAAGTAAGTTGCACCACAGGCTGAAATCCAACCCCCATACAGTCCACTACTGACTGCAGCTAATTAAATTGATCTCCCCGTGGACTCCATCACCTTCAAATACCTAGAAAAACAATCTGTATTCTCTGAAACATGGGGGCAACTCTTCTCTCTAGAATCTCCTACAGAGGAAATACACAGTCTGTTAATAAGAGCAATTCCTCTGTCTATTATTTGCTAGCACGGTCTGCCCTCAGGGGAGAATAAAGGTAAATAATTACTCTAAAACAAATGCATCTCTGATGCAACTCCACTGAGGTCAGTGGAATTTCACCAGGAATGCATATGGCCCAGTACCTTTTCAAAGACACTGAGGATGCTGGTTAATTCTCAGGCTTCTGAAATTTGCCCCCAGACTTACTGTTTCCAGCTCTTTGTGTGCTTCAAGCGCAGTGGTTTCCTTCTCAGATTTCTCTTCCACTTTCTTAAGAATATTCTGCACAGGAAGCAAAGGTGGAGTTAATTTCTCTCCCTTGATAGCACACAACATTTTTCAGACACTACCATTCTCTTGGCCAAATTTAACTATCAATAGTAATAAATATAGACTAGGTAATGGAATGTGAAGCCTCTCCCCAGCAGGTCGCTAAGTCAGATATAACCCCATGTTGGCAATAACTGAAAACTGTTTCCATAACTGGCTATTGAATAACCTATGTAAAATGAGTGTCATCGTCTCAGACCAGTAGCTAGTGGACATGCACGTATTTTATTAAAAGCCACTCAACCTGGCAACAATTGGTAACGCTGTTGGTTATCTCAGTAAACAGCATGTCACCCAGACTGAACTATCCCCGTATCATTAGAAGGGAGCTCTCCAAGGGCAGGGTTGAGGCACACTGGAAAGCAATGAGGGGTTGACAACCACTGTTGGACTTGTTCCGTGGATAGAGATTTCCAAGGCTGGCCATCACTACAACTCCTCTCAAGCACTATATTGTCCCAACACATATACACACACTCAGCCCAGGACAAGGTGATCTCTTCAGGTAAGTACTGGGGAAGCACCAGTTTGCTCATAAATAATTGCCTGGCTCTTAGGGTAGGGGGATGCTGCTGTGCAGAGGTTTCAGATGTATGTGTGAGAGAAGAAGGGGACTGTTGCATCACTTTTATTTTGGGAAGAGTGTCCCTTGGCTATTTAGTAATTTCCTTTCAGAGCAGTTTCTTATAGAAAAAAATACTGAGTTGAGTCTTAAATGTCTTTTCTCCATTAATCCCTTCAGCTCTTGTCCTCCCACTTCCTGTGGCCCATAGACCTGACTCTGCACCAACCCTGATTATTCATAAATCTGTCTATTCTGCACCCTGATGATACATGTGCACGCTCCTCTGACTACATCACTCTGCCTTCCTGGCCTTTCATCCAGCAGGCCTTGGCTTCCTCCTCTCCTGAACTAGCATTGCCCCTCCTCATGCCTGACTCTGCATGGCACCACTTTTCTGAACTACTGCCACCTCACTTCACTCCTCTCCCCTCCTCCAAAACCCTGATGCCATGCTGCTTCTCCTAGCTTTAATATTGACTCTAGGTAAGACATAGGAAGCAGGGTGTGTGTGTGTGTGTGTGTGGAGAGAGAGAGAGAAACATGAAAACACTGACACTCCACAACAGCTAGCTAAAGGAGTCCTGGAGGGAGCATGGAGGACTGTCAGAAGACAGAGCAGAGAGGAGTTGTACCTGCACCAGTAGCTTGAGCCGAGTGATCCTCTGAAATGGCAAAATCAAAAAGGATGAGAAGGGCAGGCCTTTGCATTTGGGATCCATCTCCAACTGTGATATCACCTCCCGGAAAGCTGTCTTGTCTTGGCTGAGAATAGAGAGACAGATTGAGAGTGCTTTGCTCACTTCCTTGTGTATCAGACCTGTGTTTGGAATGGGCATGTCTGTGTGTGGTGCTGCTTTCCAGACTACTCCCTTCCCCAGAGATGGCATCTGCCTGGCCCCCTCTCCAACAAAGGGGGAAATAAATTCACTGAACACTCCTAGGTGTATTTTGGTGTAAGTTTGGGTTTATTTATAGCATTAGGAGATGGAAAAATAGACAATGTACAAGCCACTGTAGTGGATTCACATGGGTAGCACATATAGATTTAGCAGCACATGCTGAGTGTGTAGGAGTGCGTGAATGGGGTGTGTGTCCAAGTAGATGAGTCAGAGGCATAATTATACATTTTTACACAGTTGGATCATCGTGGCAAGGTAAAATCCACACAGTCATAGGAACAAACCATGCCATAAAGCAACTCAAGCTTAGATAGTCTGAGCTATCATTGACAGGATGAAAAGTCATATCTGACATCTTATCTGGCACTGCAACGAAGCAGTTCATACTGCTGGAGATACACCTGGCATTGCCAGGGTTCTGCCATTTGGAGTTCACAGTGGTGGAGGTAGTGCCAGTATGAATACAGTGCTGCAGTGAGGAATCTCACAAGTCCCAACTGGTATAAACAAAACATTACTCTAAGAAAGCTCTCTCCACGTGATGTTTCCTGGCACTTGCAAGAACTTGCTATGAGGAAGCTTATGCTACTGGAGTCCTAGCTGAGAAAAACAGCACAGATGTCAGGATACTATTAATTTTATTTGAAATCAGTCTTGAATACATGTACTTGGAAATGCAAAGTAGAAGTTTAACAAAAGTTAAACAAAAGAATTATTCATAAGGCAAGCAGGTATTCTTATGTTTGCATGACTGCTTGAATTACCAAATCCAAGATAGGCTATAATTGTGTGCCTGAGAGAGTGTAGAATTAAATGTAGGGGAAAACTACAACATACAACAGCCAGATAAGCACTGCAAAGTTTTCCTGCTTGCTTAAAGCTTGACTAAATCATCTTGTTTTTTAAACTCCTCATTCTTTCTCAGACCCAAAAGACTCTGCACTTCAAACTCCCTCTCCAGGAGCCACCCCAGATCCAAGGAGGCCCCTTTGTTGATTTCACATAATACAGTCCATCTTCTATTTCTCTTCTTGGCTCAGCTAGCTGCTCTCATCAGATCGTTTATATGCTGAGATTTCTTTGTGTTACTGGTGCCCAACAAGGCACTGCTCAGCTCTGTCCCAGGAAACAATGGACATTTGAAAAGAGCACTCTACCAAATCCAGAAGAGAGTTCTCTTGTAGCAGAGGATCTGGTAGGTCTATAGTGTATCCTTTTGGGGTCAAAGAGAGGGAGCTGGAGAGCAGAGAAAGGAAAGGACAGTGCTCTTCCATACTCATCTGAATCTAGCTTAAATGATTGTTACTAAAATGTACAGGGCAAAATCTCAAGAATCAGAGGCAGCTGTGTTAGTCTAGAATTGCAAAAGTGACAGAGTCCTGTGACAACCCCAACCTCTCAGACCAAGACGAACACCTACAAGATCTTCACCAAGCATTCTCAAAACTACAATACCCGCATGAGGAAATAAGGAAACAGATCAACAGAGCCAGACGTGTACCCAGAAGCCTGCTGCTGCAAGACAAATCCAAGAAAGAAAACAGAACACCACTGGCCATCACCTACAGTCCTCAGTTAAAACCTCTCCAATGCATCATCAGTGATCTACAACCCATCCTTGAGAACGATCCCTCACTTTCACAGGCATTGGGAGGCAGGCCAGTCCTCGCCCACAGACAACTCACCAACCTCAAGCATAGTCTCACCAGCAACAGCACACCACGCCATAATAACTCTAACTCAGGAACCAATCCATGCAACAAACCTCGATGCCAACTCTGCCCACATATCTACACCAGCAACACCATCACAGGTCCTAACCAGATCAGCCACACCATCACTGGTTCATTCACTTGCACATCTACCAATGTAATATATGCCATTATGTGCCAGCAATGTCCCTCTGCTATGTACATCGGCCAAACTGGACAGTCCCTACGAAAAAGGATAAAATGGCACAAATCAGATATCAGGAATGGCAATATACAAAAACCTGTAGGAGAACACTTCAACATCCCTGGACACACCATAACAGATTTAAAGATCACCATCTTGCAGCAAAAAAACTTCAAGACCAGACTGCAAAGAGAAACTGCTGAGTTGCAATTCATTTGCAAATTTGATACCATCAATTTAGGACTGAACAAAGACTATGAGTGGCTTGCTAACTACAAAAGCAGTTTCTCCTCTCTCCGTGTTCACACATCCAGATCAGCTGCTAGAAGAGGATCTCATCCTCCCTGATTAGAGATAACAAGCTGGTTCAGCCTGATTGGGCTAACCTTGTTATCTCTAACCTGGTCCTTGCCTCTTATTTATTCCTGCCTCTGGATACTTCCACTGCATGCATCCGATGAAGTGAGTATTAACCCATGAAAGCTTATGCTTCAATACTTTAGTTAGTCTTTAAGGTGCCACAGGACTCTTTGTCACTAGGGTAAAATCTGTAACTGGTTGGCTTGAAAAAAGATCCAGGGCATTATTACTAAGGAGAAATTAATTCATTTGCTCAAAGACAAATTGCTGGGATTCTCTTATTTTGATCTGGTAAAAAAAATTCCCAGATGGCTATCAGAAATTTGCTGGATTTGAATATACTTGAGAGAACATTTAGGACAAAATCCTCTGATGCAGGTGACCTACACGTACTGTAAGACCAGGGCAAGATGGGGAAAGTGGCTTTATAGTCTTCAAGAAGAGAATTTATCAACTCTCCATAGGATATATGACTTTCTGAGAATCTCAAGACAGCTAAACTAGACTCAGGACCACAAAGCAGACACACAACTATCTTTACCTTCATAACATTTGCCTCTACATGCACTTCACACACATGCTGATTTTACCGCTTTTCACTTTGTAAATGACAACTCTGAATGTATTTGGGTTGCTAGTTTTCAACATTGTCATGTGATCCTTCAAATAAAATTAAAACTATTTGTATGTTTCTTTTAAATAGATTCAGCTCCAGTTCAGGGAAAGGGTAGAGATCATGTTTTCCAAACCAGTTTACCAATCCCCTGCAAATGCCAAGTTAAAAATAAAATGCTGTTATCTTGAATACAAAATCTGGTTGTTGGATTTTTTGCAAATAATTCAGGGTCAGATAATAGCACTCACAGAAGTTGCTTGTAAGCTCTTTCCTGGTAGGTCTGGTTGGAGACGTAGGTTACGTACACCGAGAAGTGATCTGTGTGCTGGTAGACAATGTCGCACACATCTGAGATCACAATGTTCTCTTCCACCCGCTGCTCAAGGTCCAAGAGGAAACTAAATAAGAAACCCAGAAATCCTATTAATCATGACCTGCAATTAAAGTTTCGGACCCAAACCATTTGGAGGCGAAACCAATTAGTATAACTGCAGACTCTTTAAAAGGGGTTAAGTCTTCACCCAGCCGGCTCCTCTATCCCTCCAGAACAGAAGTCATCTGAGCTAGTACCAAGACCCTGTTCTCAACTCAGCAGAGCCAAAAGGCTAACAGCAGTTGTCTTACCGTTCACTGACAGCCATGACATCCAGGACGTTGGAGAAGAGGATGTGAGCCTCTGATGGATGTAAGATCTTTTTCAGACGTTCGTTCTCCATGAAGTGAGACACCAGCAGATTCAGACTCTTGTAGTATGAGGCTTCGGAAGTGACCAGTTCAAACATGGCCTTGAGGAAAATCCCAAAAAAGAAACATCAACAATGTAATAAGAGGCTGAGAGTTCATACCATTCATTGTGCACTCTACCTGTAAAAAGACACTCTGAAAGCTTATAGGCTTGCTTAGTGATAATGAAAACATTCATACTGCATGCTACTGCCACAGTCCTGTACGGTTAACCATCCATTCCTGAATCAATCAGTTTGGCTCCAAAATGTAACGAAAGCTCAAATTGTACAATACTAGCATCCCCTTATTACTGTATATGATTATGGCTAGAAAAGTGACTCTGAAATGGTATCTTGGTGTGTGTGACGGTGCTGTTCCTGGTGGGATCTAACTGTGAGTGTCAGATCAGGACAGATTGCTTCCAAAGGGGCAACTACAGCCCAAAGCTGGGGTTTCTTCACACTAAGGCAAACCAAACCAGCTAAACAGAAAAGACTTTGGTCTCACCCCACTGGCTAACCACAAGTCACACAAGCAATCCCCTTAAGACACTCCAGATTCCCAGTATCACCACCACCAGCCACCTGTCCTGGGGATCAATGGTTATGAAAACCAATCCCCCTAATAAAGAAAACGGTTCTCCCCAATTCCAAAGAATCAGGCCCCAGACCCAGGTCAATATACCAATTAGATCTTACCACAAATCACGCTGTAGCCAATCCTTTAGAATCTAAAATCTAAAGGTTTATTATAAAAGGAAAAGGTCTAGGTGAGGGTTAAGAATGGTTAAAAGAAATCAATTACACGCAGTAATGGCACATCTCTTAGCTTAGGCTTGCAGCAAAGGTAGAATAAACTGCAGGTTCAAATCAAAGTCTTTGGATGCATCCCATTTGGGGGATGGGTCAGTACCATTGTCCAGAGTTCCCAGAGTAGCAAAGTTCCATCCAAAGCTGAAAACAAAGCAGGCTGAAGACTGGAGGTGAAAGACAAAATGGGGAATGGTCTTCCAGGCTTTATAGACTTTTTCTTCTGGGCCCTCCTCCTTCTTCTGCAGAGTCCGGTTGCAAAATGGAGGCTCATGGTCACAAGGTCCAATCACCAGACTTCTCCAGGATTCAGTTTCTGACCAGGCAGTGACATTCCGAGAGCAGCTCGGGTGTGGACAGGCAGATACAAAGTCCATTGTGTGGTTGATGTTCCTTAATGGGCCATCAGGTAGCCCCAGCCTGTCTGAGCCTTCACAGGAGCCAAGCCTAAGCTTGCATTACAGGCACCTTTAACTTTAGTTACAGAATAGATACACACATATGGAATAGATACATACATAAGACACCTGTTATGATCCCCTTCACATAATATTTCGTGCACCCATTGATCTACACGGTATCAAACTATTTCAGTACCGTGACACCCCCAACGCAAAATTGATGCAGGAAGGGATGACAAAAAGCCCTGACTGCATCCCAAAAGCTCCCCCATCCGTGGGTTTGTGTTATGTGATCTTTGCCAAGAGCTAAAGAAAACAGCTACTTTATACATACCAGCTCTGGCAAATGTTTGGAACCCAAGTACCATCCAATTAATATAGATATCAATGTTGTCCATAGCACAGCAATCTTGGTATTTAGCCATGGAAACAATAGGGTACTGTGCCTCAGTTTCCCTTCTTACACTGGACAGTTGGTGTGGAATGTCTTTTTCCCTTTGGAAAGTCTTACCACTGTTTACAGGCCTTAACTGTGACACATCCGTAGAACAAGGCCTCTTTACACAAAGTGTGTTTCCCTGTATTTCTCTTGACATGTCCAAAGGATTTTTCACAAGACTAGGCCCATTGTACAATTTTACAGTTTCAGGTAACAACACAGTAGTTACACAAATTGCTATTAGTAACAACAACAATTCCATTGTAAGTGTCCATTTACAATTAGGTTTGTCAATCCATGCCTTTGGGTCAATACCATTAGAATTTTGGCCTTTTAGGGTCACCTTGTGGCTTTCCTTGGCAAAGTTAAATTCTCTCTTTTCTCCTTGCCCTGAAGGATCACATCCTGCTTTCTCTTGCTTAACAGAATTTTCTGGCTGATCTGGAGGTACATTTACCCAGTTATCTTCCTGAGCCTGAGACACAAACTGTTCACCTGCAGAATCAGCCTGGAGACATCTCTCTCTAAACCACCTTTTCTCCCCAACAAGCTGGTTTAACACAGCCACTTGGTCATAGGGCTGTCCCAATTCCTCCTTGCTCTCTATTGTCAAGCTGGTGACAGGTAACACACCCAAATCACCTTTCTGCTCTCCTTGTGCCCTGGCTAGGATATTACTCTGATTAGACAGAGTTGCTACACCCTTTGCCAGCAACACAAGCAAAGTATAAGCACCCGAATTGTTTGGTCTCTGGGCTTTTGCTAAGACATTAACCAGATCACCCCTAGTTATAGAGCCTTCCTTCCCAGCAGACACAGACCCAGGACCATTTCCTTTCTGAGCTTTAGCTGAACCCAAAACCAACTCTGAAACAAATGCCCCACTTTCAACCCTTCCAGGCTGACAGGCATTTTCTGTCTGCTCCACAGACAAAGAAGATTTAGAGACACACTCTCCTTCACTAGACCCATAGCTTGGGATCTCACTTCCCTTGTCCCAGCACACAGACAACTGCTTGGAGACTGAGGTAGCTTTCTCCACAGGTAAGTCAATACCCCTGACAGACACGGGCACACTCCCTTCACTGTCACACTTCTCCACACAGGACACAGGTAAGGCATAGGGACACTTCTCTTCCACTATCCTTGCCTTCCCAAACTGCTGCCTAGTTTTATTTAAACCTTCCTCACCAGGCACACTGCCATTGCAAACAGATACACTACGGCTTTTTGCAGGTTTACTCTCGCAAGCTGTACCAGCCAAAACTATTTCACCCTTTCCTTTCTCAGTTAGGGCTTTAACCTGACTATTTACTGCAACCTGTTCCAGAGAAACCCTTTCCTGATCCATAAGTTCTTTCTGCACTGTACCTAATTCCAGACTCATTTCTGAGACATTAGACAGACACTTAGGAACTTCATCCACAGGCAAACTGCTTTCTTGCACAGGCAAACACTTGGAGAAATCTCTCTCATAAGCTTCACCAGCCAAAACTATTTTACCCTTTCCTTCCTCAGTTAGGGCTTTAACCTGACCATTCACTGCAACCTGTTTTAGAGAAACCCTTTCCGGTTTTATAAGTTTTTCCTGCACTGTATCTAATTCCAGATTCCTTTCTGAGATACTAGACAGACATTTAGAAATTTTACTTACAGGCCCACTGCTTCTCTGAACAGACAAACTTTTAGAGCAGCCTTTCATAGGCCCGATTTCCGGACTACCTGTCTCCTGCACCCAGTCTTTGTTAGCTTGATTGAACGTGGCTTTGATATCATTTCCAATCATAAGATCCTTAGGGATAGTATCCTTTACTCCCACAACCATGGTGCCCTCAAATCCCTTCCACTTAAGGTGGATTTTAGCTAAAGGCACTCTGACAAAATACTCAGAAAAGGCTACCACAGTTATCTCCTCACCGGGCCAGTAATCTTCCTCCCTGACCAGGCTTGCTTTAACCAAAGTAATATCTGCTGCAGTATCCCTCCAAGCCATGCACCTTACTCCATTAACCTCTGCACTGCTAATAAACTCTGCATTATTGTTCCCATACTTAGCTTTAACATGAGCCCTAAGGTAACCTTTCTCAGAGACCACAGAAATAGCATTTGCACACAGGGCCCCATCGCTGGGCTCTGTGTGGCTTTCCAGCGAGCTTACAACCACAGAATTAACATCTGCCCTGACACTTGGGCTTCCTTTCAAGATTGGGCAATTCGGTCTTGTGTGGCCAAGCACCCCACATTCATAGCAAGTGACCTGCCCACCCCTGGGGGGAGATTTCCTACCCTCTGGACTCCCATGCGCCCCTTTAGAAGAGTCAGGACCAGACCTACCTCTGAACCCTTCCCTCCTCTTGAACTGGGGAGACTGGGGATTAGGTTTGGGTTTATACCCATCTCGAGCCCTGTTTTGGGTATAGGCATCTGCAATCTCTGCAGCCCGCAGGATTGACTCAGGTTCCCTGTCACACACAGCTGCTCTCACATGGTCTGGCACAATGTCTAAGAACTGCTCCAAAGTTACTAGATCCAGCAGTTTTTCAAAATTCCCATGTGCCTTCGCCCCCATAACCCATTTCTTAACAAAACCCATCAGCTTATGAGCACATTCTACAAAAGTACAATCATTAGACATTTTAAATTTCCTGAACTTAACTCTGTAAGACTCAGGAGTCACTCTGAACCGCCTTAACACAGCATCTTTAAACTGCCCATAGTCCAAGGCTTCCTCCTCCCCCAGTTCATTAAATACCTCCCTGGCCTTTCCAGACAGTTTGGTCATCAGAACAGGCATTCGCTGCTCATCAGGGATCTGATGCACCTTGCAGAGGCGTTCAAAGGTTGACAAAAACTCCTCTATATCCTCCGAATCATTGTAGATGGGACACATCTTTTCCCAGTTTTTCTCATGGCGGTGTGGAAGAGGATTACCGGGTGGCGATGACCTCCTCTGCCCCTCCAGGACTTGGAGCTGAAGTTTGGCCGTCTCCTGTTCCATTTTGTGAAGCTCCATTCGAATCTGAGCTAGCTCCCGTTCATGCTCCAACTGCAGTTTATTTGCTGCTTGTTGCTCTCTAACTTTTTCTGCATTTCCTGCAGTATCCAGTAAGGGCTGTTCTCTCATCTCTTGATCCTTGGCTATTAACAGCTCTCTCAGATCTTGCTTGGTAGTTTTCTTTCTAAAACTTATTCCCCTTTTTAAACACAAATCTTCCATGGCCTTTTTTCCCAGCCGTTCATATGCTCTTTGCTCACTCATTATAACCCTCTTTAACCAATCAAACTCTCAACACCCAAAATTCAAATTTGGACAGCGTGGGGTTCTGACCCAAAGCTCAATTGACCTGGTTCTGTGGATCCTAGCACGACTACGCCACTGTGACGGTGCTGTTCCTGGTGGGATCTAACTGTGAGTGTCAGATCAGGACAGATTGCTTCCAAAGGGGCAACTACAGCCCAAAGCTGGGGTTTCTTCACACTAAGGCAAACCAAACCAGCTAAACAGAAAAGACTTTGGTCTCAACCCCACTGGCTAACCACAAGTCACACAAGCAATCCCCTTAAGACACTCCAGATTCCCAGTATCACCACCACCAGCCACCTGTCCTGGGGATCAATGGTTATGAAAACCAATCCCCCTAATAAAGAAAACGGTTCTCCCCAATTCCAAAGAATCAGGCCCCAGACCCAGGTCAATATACCAATTAGATCTTACCACAAATCACGCTGTAGCCAATCCTTTAGAATCTAAAATCTAAAGGTTTATTATAAAAGGAAAGGGTCTAGGTGAGGGTTAAGAATGGTTAAAAGAAATCAATTACACGCAGTAATGGCACATCTCTTAGCTTAGGCTTGCAGCAAAGGTAGAATAAACTGCAGGTTCAAATCAAAGTCTTTGGATGCATCCCATTTGGGGGATGGGTCAGTACCATTGTCCAGAGTTCCCAGAGTAGCAAAGTTCCATCCAAAGCTGAAAACAAAGCAGGCTGAAGACTGGAGGTGAAAGACAAAATGGGGAATGGTCTTCCAGGCTTTATAGACTTTTTCTTCTGGGCCCTCCTCCTTCTTCTGCAGAGTCCGGTTGCAAAATGGAGGCTCATGGTCACAAGGTCCAATCACCAGACTTCTCCAGGATTCAGTTTCTGACCAGGCAGTGACATTCCGAGAGCAGCTCGGGTGTGGACAGGCAGATACAAAGTCCATTGTGTGGTTGATGTTCCTTAATGGGCCATCAGGTAGCCCCAGCCTGTCTGAGCCTTCACAGGAGCCAAGCCTAAGCTTGCATTACAGGCACCTTTAACTTTAGTTACAGAATAGATACACACATATGGAATAGATACATACATAAGACACCTGTTATGATCCCCTTCACATAATATTTCGTGCACCCATTGATCTACACGGTATCAAACTATTTCAGTACCGTGACAGTGTGGCACACAACTCTGCCTCTTCTGAGTCCTGCATGATTAGTTTACTGACAAAACAAAGCTGTACTGTTGTGTGCACTGCACTGCAGAGCCAAACATAGTTGTAGAAAAACAATATTGCATCAAAAACAAATTGCTCACCAGTAATTGGAGTTCCTTAAGAATATACAGATCCACACTCTTAGAATATGCCTGTGCATACCATATGAACCTGAAATCCTCTAGACCAGTGATTCTCAGCCAGGGGTACGCGTACCCCGTGCGGGTACAGAGCGGTCTTTTGGGGCTACGATATTTATATTCCAGTTGATTTATAATATGGTAAAAATTTGAAATTAAGCAATTTTTCAGTACGCGTGTGCTGTGACACTTGTATTTTGATGTCTAATTGTGTAAGCAAGGAGTTTTTAATGGAGGTGAAACTTGAGATATGTAAGACAAATTAGACTCCTGAAAGGTGTACAGTAGTCTTGAAAGGTTGAAAGTCACTGGACTAGAATGCTTTGATTGTTGGAGGGAGAAGGGACAGACCCTGCCTCAAGACATGGAATACTCCATGCAAGACTTTATAATGAGGCAAAGCTCTGGCACACTTTCAGTTCCTTCCACTTCTTCACAGTTTTACAAACTCTGAAGATGGGGGATGGGAATCTATAGTGATGATCTACTTGATGAACTCAAGTTACATGTGAATAACGTTTCTCTTTTGACTAGGTTCAATACAGAACCCATCTTGGAAGACTGGCAAGCAATGAGGACCTCCAAGAAGGTGGTACTGAAGAAGTTATCTACTAAACAATGACTGCAGAATTGCTCTTCAAATAAGGCCCGAGGGGTCTAGAACTCAGGCCTGTAGAACTACCAGGCAGCTGACAGTTCCAGGCCATCATCCAGCTGTAACCAATCTGTGCTCCACTTCCCATGACCCATTGTGGACACAGACTCTGAGAAGCTTCACTTCAAGGGTTTGACAAACAGCAGCCTCATTGGCTCCCTACTCTATATAAACTCGATGTGCATTCCTGGAAGTATCCAGGCAATAGCCCAGATCTTCTGTAGCTACCATGTCCACTCCTGCTCCTTGGCCTTGAATTCCTGACTTTGACCTCTGCTTGATTTGAACTTCTCCTCTTGACTTGAACCGTGACTCTGCCCTTGGTAGTAATCCTGGTTTGGACCTATGAACTTCTCTGCTACTCTCAGCCCAATTATTACAGCTCACAACAGAGAACCAAGCTCTGTGCAAGCAGTCCTCCCAGCTCCATGAGGAAAACATGGCACTGCGGGCCCAGCTGGTACAGCACTCTGCAGACAACCAGATGCTACAAGAGCAGGTGGCCCAGCTGCAGGATGGGAACGCTGCACTACGGACATGCGCTGCAGTCGCATACCCGGACCCAGTCTTCCTCCAGAACTTTTCAATGGGGACTGCAAAAATTCAGGGGGTTGTTTACCAATGCTGCTGCTGTTTCTGCTCCACCCCCAGTCCTAAGCAAATGACCAAGTAAAAGTAGGACTCATTATTTGTCTCCTGAAGGGAGATGCATTAGACTGGGCCTCACCCCTACTCACATGAGTGAGCCCAATGCTATCAAACTGGAATGCCTTCCTCCAAGAAATCTCCACTATATCTAACAATCCTTACCAGGCCCGCTCAGCAGAGGTAGCCCTCTGCAAACTTCGGCAGGGGCAGGGTCCGGTCTCTTCCTGTCCCCCAATGGCCTCCAAATGAACCTTCAGAAAGTGGAGGTAGTACAAACCTAGGCACCCTCCAAAAACTTGAAGGAGCTACAACACTTCCAGGGGTTCACTAACTTTTACAGGTGCTTTATCTCTGGGTTTTCGGGCCAAACAGCTCCATTGACAGCAGTTCTCTGGAAGGACACCATCTTCACCTTGTCTCCGGAAGCCCAATAAGCACTCTACCAGTCCCCCAATCCTGGTCCATCCCAACCCAGCACATCCTTTGTCATTGCGACCGATGGCTCCAATGTGGCAATTCGGGCAAGTCTCTCCCAAAGACATGGTCCCCAACAGCACCTGCACCCTTCAGCCTACTATTCACAGAGGCTAACTCTGGTTGAACAGAATCACGGAATTCTAGATAAAGAGCTAGTAGCCATCAAAGGAGACTTTTGAAGAATGGCACCACTACCTGGAGGGTGCACAGTACAGGAATACATAGATCATAAAATATTGGAGCACTGCTGCTGAGTCAGAGTGTTTGAAGCAGAGGCAGCTTTGCTGGGTCCTATTCTTCACACACTTGAATTTCACCATCACACACCACCCGGGGGCCCAGAACAAGACAGCTAATGCCTTGTCCCAAAAAGGAGAACATCTCACCGGCCAAGAACCTCCCCACGTGAAGTCCCTATGAACTTCCTGGATGCCACAATTCCCCAAGATCTCAGGTCACTGATCTGCTCAGCTACAGGAAAGGAGCCTCAAGAGATTAAAATCTCTCCCGTTCCGCTGAAAAAGATTTTCTAGCCAATAGTTCTAAACTCTCCCACATAAGTTTTTTAACTTTTCCTGAAAAAAACTGTCTCTAAGTCATGGAAGAGCGACCCAAGCTACTAACTGCAAAGACTTGAGACTTGTGTGATTTGTATCTGATTCTGTTGCAACAGATGATCCAGAAAAGGTGGCAGAAACAAGGATTGGCTCTTTTACCAGATCCAGAAGATCCAAATACCAAACTGTCTGGCCCACTTTAGGGCTACCAGCAGAACTGAGTCAACAAGTTCCAGCATGTTACTTTTCAGACACCTGCTTGACCATTTTTTGGGTTTACTGGACTCTGAACCAGTCCTCAGGACAGTAGACCAAATAGGTTTGCAGATGGAAGGCTGCATGTCCTCGCACAAGGCAGATTTGCTTTCACAGCTCATAGGAACAGTTCTGGTAGTTGGGAGAGTGTGTCCCTTTCACGTACATCTTGACTTCATACCTGCAGTACTCACCATAAGCAGCTTTTCAGATGCTTTGTGTTGGGACTTAAGCGATGGTGAGCCTTCCATTGAGAGATTGGACTGAGACTCGGGAGATCTGGAATCTATTTTCAACTTCATCACACTTCTTTTGTGCCAATTCACGTGAGCAATTCACTTGTCTATGTGGCTTGTTTCCCCATCTGAAAACTAGGGAAAACACTACAACCTCTGAGGGGTGTTGCAACAATTAACTCATTGCCTATTGGGTGTTCAAATACTACAGGGATAGGGCACACTTCAGATGTCTATCAGTCATGTACAGGAAGTGAGCTGTGCGAAACAAGTAACTGGGACCCACAATAGAATTATTCAGGTTGATGGCTGTGCCTTTGCTGGAGCTGTCAGAGAAAGGAGAACATCTTCTCTAACTGAAGCACCTCCTGCATCGTGAATCCTTCATCACCGATCCACCCCACAGCCCTCACCCCTGCACCCCAACCCTCTGCCTGAGCTGCTCCCACACCCTAAACCCCTAATCACCAGCCCCACCTCAGAGCCATCACATTTTTATATTAATTAATATATATATATATATATATATTGGCTTACAAGGCAGGACAAGGGGGGGCAGTACTTGGACCTGTTCTGAGCACCACCAAAATTTATACAAACCTGCTGTCCCTGGTACTACTAATACACTCGGGTAATTTAATTTTTCATCACTTGTTCCAAGCCCTCCCTCATTACATTCACATTCTGTCACTTCCTCCAGGGCAGTTCACTGTGAGAACCTGAGTAATGTCTCTTCTGGCTTGTTCTTCTATTTTTTGCATCATTAAATTATTTTCCATATAGTTCAAGAATGCCCTTGATGATTCATGTTTTGCTGTGCTTAATGCTCAGCAGATGTCTGGATAATTAAAGCTACCCATTGGTGATTTAGTCATTTCTGATAATTGTTCCAATAGCATATCACTTTTTTGTCATTTCCTCCTGACCCCTGTGGTCTATAACACATGTCCAACGTGATTTCTTTTGTATTTCCCATTCCTATGTTTCAGGGTCATAGCTGTATTAATATTCTAATATTCTAATCCAGGGGTCGGCAACCTTTCGGAGGTGGTGTGCTGAGTCTTCATTTAGTCGGGGCTTCGCATGCCAGTCCGGAAGGGGCAGGGCTTCAGGTGGAAGGGGAGGGGCTGAGGGGGTCAGTCCGCCCCCTTTGAGGTTTTCCCAACTGGCTACTGCCAGCCTGGGTGAAGGCGCTGAGTGGGGCAGACGGGGACCCTGGCTGGCTAGGGGCCAGCAGGAGCCTGCGGGGGGAACCCCAAAGCGATGGTGGGCTGAGCGCTCAGCCTGCTGTCGCTTTGGGGTTTCCCCTGCAGGCTCCTGCCAGGCGGGGTCTCAGCTCCCGCTGCCAGCCTGGGTCCCCTACACCCAAGCTGGCAGCGGGAGCTGAGGGGGGCATGCGGCAGCTGGCAAGGCGCCAGCGGGGGAAACTCCAAAGCCGTAGGGGGCTGAGCTCTCCCCGCGTGCCAGCCAAAATTGGTTTGTGTGCCATAGGTTACTGACCCCTGTTCTAATCAGTGACTCACCCCTTCCACCATATTTTGGTAGTGTAAACAAGGTCATAATTGGTATCACGAAGTACCACTTCCTGGTGTTACCCAAATTTCTTACATTTTGTATTTTTAAAAAGAATGAATTCTGTTGCTCCTTTTATTGGTCATTGCTAACAGCCATCATATCTTTTATTCAAGCCTTCTCTGCTTAAAGTGTTAACCTGGGTGAACAAAACGTCTTATCCGATCTGTCCTATTTTAAAACCTACCTAAATCAATCCGGCCAGCTTTGAACAAAGACAGTTGATACCCCAAATGCTCAAACAAAACCCACTGTCTAGTCTTCACTCACTGCAAAAGACATTCTAGTGTTATAAGTAATGCTATGTTTTAGTCACGGGTATTTTTACTAAAAGTCATGGACAGGTCACTGGCAGTAAACAAAAATTCATGGCCCATGACCTGTCCATGACTTTTACCTGACCAAAACTTGGGCCGGGGGACTGCAGGTATTCTGGGGCTGTGGGCCAGGGGAGGGGGCACCGCAGGTGTTGGGGGGGCAGAAGCAGCGTGCGGCCCAGGACCTCCACTAGTGCTGGGGGGCGGAGGTTGGCAGTGCTGGCAGGCTCCCTACCTGGCTCTGTGCAGGTCCCCGGAAGCAGTCAGCATGTCCCTGTAGCTCCGAGGGGGAGGGAATGTCAGGGAGGCTCCTGCCATGAGCACTGGTTCCACGGCTCCCATTGGCCAGGAAGAGCCTCTGCCTGGGAGTTGCAGGGACATGCTGGCTGCCTCTAGGGAGGATTCTCCGCCCCCTGAGGTAAGCACTGCCCCACATCCCAGTCCTGAGCCCCTTCCCATACACAAACTACTGCATCTGCAAGGGGGAGGGAGCGAGGGGCACGGTGGCCTGAGACTGCATCAGCAATGGCTGGTGTGGCTGGCCCATGGGCTGCCTGAGCTGCTCGGGCAGCCTCAGAGCCAGCTGCACTGGCTGCTGCAGAAGTCACAGAAAGTCACAGAATCCGTGACCTCCATGACAAACATGCAGCCTTATTTATAAGATAGTTCCGAGGGAATTCTGTGTCACTGAGCACATGCAGAATTCATGTCCCCCACAGATTTTTTTTCTTCTCAAAAAATACAGAGAGGTGCTACAGTTCTGTGGTACCAGAACAGAGGGAGCCGGCTCAATGGCAGCAGCGGATAGGAAAGAAGAGAGACTGCATTACTCACTCCATCCTGCCCTGAGGCCAGGTGAGGAGGTGGCACAGGCTATGGGTGGGGGTGCAGACAGACAGAGCTGGGTTCATGGGACTGCTGGGGGATGTCACATAGACTGGGATTGAGAAGGCCTAGTGAGATGGAATAGACTGTGGTGGGGGCTGAATGGGAGTAGGGCTGCAGGGCCACCTTGGGACAGTAGGGTGGGGCTGCCAGGAACACATGGGGATGGGGGGAGGGTGGTGAAGGGATACATGGGGATGGAGGGAAGGAGGGGGGGGGGGCTGAGTGGAGGTGCAGGGACACAAGGGCACAGGGCAGATGTGCCTGATTGAATGGGAGAGGCTGAGGTCAGCTAGTATCTGTATGGGAGAGACTCCCCAGTTTCCGAACAATCCCCCATTCCCCAAAATACCTGTTCCCTACTTCTCCCACCCACACCCAACAATACTCCAAGTTCCCTAGCAGGATCCTTCCCAGCAATTACTTCCCTCTCCCTCAGTTCCTCTGTTACCCCTGGCTCCCCCAAGCCTTTCCACTGCTTCTGAAGGGTGCAGAAAATACAGTTCTGTATAGTAGTTTAATTGAATTATTACTCAAATTTCTGTATTAACAAGCCTGGCAAGGAATCTATTTGTCAAAAAACATTTCCTGAATCTTTTTTGTTGTCTATATTGTTACAGACATACATGTTGAAAGGTATTTTGAAATAAATTACCAAAATAATTGACAATGGTGTGATTATATCATGTTATTTTGACAAATAAAATACACAGAATGTTGCAAAATTTTAAAATATTATGTACGGAATTTTTAATTTTTTGGCACAGAATTCCCCCAGGAGTAAGTCCGTCTGATGGGGAGTCTGTATGCCATCCTGGCTGAAGCATGAAGGTATTAAATCCCTTCACTGACCTCAGAGGAAAAATCTCAGAGACTCTGCCTGAGGTGCAAAGCCCGTAGACAGTAGTTAATAACAGTGGCCCCTTGGGCTGCTGGAAGGTGACGCTAACAGTTATGCCTCAGGAGCAGGGAAGCCATAACAAATATTTTCACTAATGTGTGCATCATTGCGACAGCCTTGAGTGTGCAGTCAACAACCCACGCAATGCATTATTTGACACAGCCCTATAAATTAACAGTACAAAAACAATGTCCAAAGATAGCATAGTCTGTGTAGTTAAAGTGCCTGTGCATCCTTATTGACCCAGTTCTGCGTACTGCAATCATCATTATGTTTTAAAGTAAGGCCAGAATCAAAGAATCAACATTGCAAAATAAGGAAACTCCACTGGGACTGGTGACCAGCCATTTTATTCCAATTCATTTAAACCAAGTAATTCTTCCTAGGAATGACAGAAAATATTAGTCCTGCCTCTGACACCAGAAGAGAATCATCTGGCCTTGAGGGAGGCCAAAGAGGGTGTTGTAATTAGTACTTGCTCCTCTATCTCCTTGTAAATCAGTAGTAGTAGTAATGAGAAGCTATGTTCTCTCTTGTTGCTGTTGAAGTTGCCAGCAGCAAGATTCTCTTCTGGTGATGGGGGTAGAGTACAGGCAGGGCTTAAATTCTCAGAGGTTATTTCCAGGAGTCTCCCATAACCCTCCCCATGTTCGGGGCTCTGGGCTTCAGCTGAGGGGTGGGTGGGGAGGTCTCAGGAGCTTCAGCCCCACAGGGGGCATGAGGCACAAGGGCTTCAGCCTCCACAAGAGGTGCTGGGGCTCCCTCGGGTTTGAAAATAATAGGCTCCAACTGAATTTAAGCCCTAGGTACAGGACTTCCTCATGCTCTTTGGAAAGTGAAGTTCATTAGCATTACATATGGGTGTATTTAATAGACCACATTTTGTCGCTGGCTGCAGTGGAACTTCCTTATTTTTGAATGTTGATATCTTGAATTAAGTGATTCTAGTCACACTGACTTTAAGCAAAAACCCAACAGAGAGACACTTTTATTCCCTCTTATGCCTTCCATTACCTCCTGCAGTTTGATCTCATCTGGCTGAAGGATATTCAGGACACCGCTGCTCCTGATCTCTGGAAGATCTTGCCACAAGTTAAACCTGGAGGTGGTGTTCCTTAGCAAACTGATTTGGGGAAGAGTCCTGCTTTCTGCAGTATTTGTGGGTTCTGCCTCTGATGGTGTCTCCTCACTGGCTGAGCACTCCTCGGGGTCTGTCTGTGCATCTTGCAGTCGTCTAGTCTCAATCTCCTGAAGTGTAGATTTATCTCGATATTCCTGATACAAGAGTCCTAAAAGCCAACATAATGGTTAGAGAGCTATTATTGAACAATATAGGGAAAAGAATATGGATTTATTTTGGCGTGAATATTTTACTTTAGTTCATCGAAGCAAAGAGGTGGAAAGAATCCATTCCAGAGCGAAAGAAAAAGCCAAATGATGATTTCCCGGGCTCAATCAAAAGTGGAAAGAATAAAATGACAAAACTAAGGAAGTACATGCAGAATCCGATTAATCCATTATCAGTTTCTATAGGTGAAAATGGAACTGTCTCATTTCTCAGTAGGGTGTGTTGAAAGGTTTGTAAGAAAAGGCTCTTCCCTTATCTTTGTATGATGCTACTATACTATTAGGGATCTACATATCTGCTAGGGATGTGGCATTATATAAATCTGTTTTACGTAATCCCCATTAAAGTCAAGGGAGCATCTTCCATTGATTTCAATGGGGATAGAATCATGTCCTTTGAAAAGAAGGGTAATCAGGTCATTAAAGTACTAGATAGACCAGGGATCAAGTGACCTGTATTCTGTTCCTGGCTTTGCCACTAACTTCCAGGTGAATTTGAGCATATCACTTAATCTCTCTGCGTCTCTGTTCTATGTCATACTTCACAACAATGTAGTGAGAATAAATTATTTATTGTTTATGAGGTACTTGAATATGACAATAAGTGCCAGCTATAGAAAAATAAAGAAAACTTTAAGGGAAAACTGCAACCATTTTGTTCAGTCCAGCAGTCTTAAAGGCAACCTCACTTTATTTAAACTACTAAATGTTTGATGACAATATCTAATTACAATTTACATTTATGATCTCACAGCTAGGGCAACCTCTTCAGATGATAGACATAGACTTTTTTCATTTAATTCAATGAATCTGGTTATCTACTCTCTCATCCTCAATGTTATGTTTAAATGGAAAAAAATGAGTTGGGTTTTAGTGTTCAGAACAGAGAACTGGGAGTCAGGGTTCCTGAGTTTTATTCTTAGCTCTATAAACCATTAGATTTTGCTATGACAAGTTATGAGATTTCTAGTGCTAGGTGGAATATCTATCAGAACAGAAAGCTCTTAATGGTGGAAACCAAAATAAACATCCCCCAAATGAATGAAATAAAATCAGTTCTATTTAAAACTGTTCAAAGCCATAATATCTAAATGTATTGGTCTTGTCATTTATATATTTTGAGTGCATTCACTCTTAAATTCTCATTGATTTTTCCCAAAATTCCTTCAGAATCTGGGGTGGGGAGTCCCACTGAATTAGGCAAAAGTTCCTTCTGATTTTCAGGGACCTACCCCTAACAAAAGAAAATAATCTTGTACTTTGGAAGTTTTAAGATCTAGTATTTATCATAAGGCTGCTGTTAGTTGTCCCATTTCACCCTTTATAGTCATCCAGTGGAACCAGAAAACCAATTGCTTGGATCTAGAATATGAATGACTAGATTTGACAATACAGGAGTGACAATTAGTCTCCTGTTAATCATTCACTCCATTTATTTAATATAAATTGCGTTCCGTTAATTAATCTCCCTTGGTTTGGTTTATACTTGAATCTGACATCTGCTGGGATAGCAACACAGCAGTGCACAGACAATCCAGGAAGTTTTTGGAGAGTGCTGGAGACAACTTTCTGGTACAACTACTGGAGGAACCAAGCAAGGAAGGGCTGTTCGCTTCACTGGCTGCTTACAAAGAGGGAAGAATGGGTAGGGGAAATAGAAGTGAGTGGCAACCTGGACAGCAGTGACCATGAGATGGTTGAGTTCAGGATCCTCACAAAAGGAAGAAAGGAGAGTAGCAAATACTTCAGAAAAACAGACTTTGACTCTCTCAGAGAACTGATGGGCAGGATACTCTGGGAGGCTAATATGAGGGGGAACGGAGTTCAGGAAAGCTGGCTGTATTTTAAAGAAGTCTTATTGAACATGCAGGAACAAACCATCCCGATGTGCAGAAAGAATAGCAACTATGGCAGGTGACCAGGTTGGCTTAACAGTGAAATCTTTGGTGATCTTAAACACAAAAAGGAAGCTTACAAGAAGTGGAAACTTGGTCAGATGACTAGGGAGGAGTATAAAATGTTGCTTGAGCATGCAGGAGTGTAATAAGGAAGGCCAAAACACAACGGCAGTTGCAGATAGCAAGGCATGTGATGGGTAACAAAAAGCGTTTTTACAGGTACAGTAACTCCTCCCTTAACACTGTAGTTACGTTCTTGAGAAAATTCAACTTTAAGAGAAATTATGTTAAGTGAATCCAATTTCCCCTTAAGATTTAACTTAAATGTGGGCATTCGGTTCCTGGTAATTTTTTTTCACCAGTGTGGCAGGGTGGGCTTGACCCAGCCTGCCGCCCCTTTAAGAGGGAGAAAAGCCCTCTGCAAACCCCCGGTGCAGCAAGCCTAATTAGCCACCTGGCTTGCAGCCTAATCAACCTGGATGGGTTGCACCTGGCAGCCTCCTCTGGGGGATAACTGTTAGCTGGACTACCTAGAGTCCCTAGAGCTGTGTTAACTGTTAGCTGGACTACCTAGAGTCCCTAGAGCTGGGTTAACTGTTAGCTGGACTACCTAGAGTCCCTAGAGCTGGGTTAACTGTTAGCTGGACTACCTAGAGTCCCTAGAGCTGGGTTAACTGTTAGCTGGACTACCTAGAGTCCCTAGAGCTGGGTTAACTGTTAGCTGGACTACCTAGAGTCCCTAGAGCTGGGTTAACTGTTAGCTGGACTACCTAGAGTCCCTAGAGCTGTGTTAACTGTTAGCTGGACTACCTAGAGTCCCTAGAGCTGTGTTAACTGTTAGCTGGACTACTTAGAGTCCCTAGAGCTGTGTTAACTGTTAGCTGGACTACCTAGAGTCCCTAGAGCTGTGTTAACTGTTAGCTGGACTACATAGAGTCCCTAGAGCTGTGTAACTGTTAGCTGGACTACATAGAGTCCGTAGAGCTGGGTATTAATGAGCTATCAAGAGCTGAGTGGGTATTAATGAGCTATCAAGAGCTGAGTGTGTATTAATGAACTGTTTAACCTGTATATATTGGGGGTGGGGTCCTGCACTGTAAATTAAAGGGCACTGTTGGAGCAAAAAAGGGTTTCCTGCCTGTGTTCCTGAGCGGGGTGAGAGAGAGGTCTGTCACACATGGTGTCAGAGGTGGGATCGCTACACCAGCAGCACAACTGGTGGCCCCGAGATGGAGGGAACCCTGCAGTGTCTCAAGGAACCACAGAAGCGGACCCAGCAGGCCATGCACGCCTTGCAACAAAACCACCAGATGCAGCAGGCTCAGTTAGAGCTGAAGGTACTGCGGGACTTTTTGAGAGGGCAGCCACCACAGCCGGGTGGGAGCACACCACCCGGGCCCTCCGTCTTGCTCCGTACCTTGTGGGCAGAGGCCCAGGACTTGGGGACATTATGGACTCCCTGATATTGGAGCAGTGTTGCTCAGCCTCCCCGAGACTGTTCGTACCGGGGGTAAGGAGGCACCAGCCAGAGACGGTGGAGTCTGCGGTGCACCCGACCGGAAGTACGTGGAGACAGAGGGACCTCGGGGAGAAGATGGACCACGACGGTCTGGGATTTGGGGCGATGGCCCATGGACTGGGGTTTGGGGGTGGAAACCGTGTGGGGTGATACCCACTCTGCGGGTGCAGATGGGGAGGAAGTTCCAACCGGGGGTAGTGGACTCAGCCTCCCCCTGTATGCTTGTCCGCAGAGCGTTGATCCGCCCTGGTTGATCCACCCTGAGTTACCCACTCTGCGGGTGCAGGTGGGGAGGAAGTCCCAACCGGGGGTAGTGGACCCAGCCTCCACCTGTACACTAGTCCGCAGAGCGTTGGGGCCCTTGTAGAGCTGATTGAAGGCTTGAAGGGTCTGAGCCAGCCCTATGGGGCTAGGCTAAGGGGGGAGGTGTGTGGCAGGGTGGGCTTGACCCAGCCTGCCGCCCCTTTAAGAGGGAGAAAAGCCCTCTGCAAACCCCCGGTGCAGCAAGCCTAATTAGCCACCTGGCTTGCAGCCTAATCAACCTGGATGGGTTGCACCTGGCAGCCTCCTCTGGGGGATAACTGTTAGCTGGACTACCTAGAGTCCCTAGAGCTGTGTTAACTGTTAGCTGGACTACCTAGAGTCCCTAGAGCTGGGTTAACTGTTAGCTGGACTACCTAGAGTCCCTAGAGCTGGGTTAACTGTTAGCTGGACTACCTAGAGTCCCTAGAGCTGGGTTAACTGTTAGCTGGACTACCTAGAGTCCCTAGAGCTGGGTTAACTGTTAGCTGGACTACCTAGAGTCCCTAGAGCTGGGTTAACTGTTAGCTGGACTACCTAGAGTCCCTAGAGCTGTGTTAACTGTTAGCTGGACTACCTAGAGTCCCTAGAGCTGTGTTAACTGTTAGCTGGACTACCTAGAGTCCCTAGAGCTGTGTTAACTGTTAGCTGGACTACCTAGAGTCCCTAGAGCTGGGTTAACTGTTAGCTGGACTACCTAGAGTCCCTAGAGCTGGGTTAACTGTTAGCTGGACTACCTAGAGTCCCTAGAGCTGGGTTAACTGTTAGCTGGACTACCTAGAGTCCCTAGAGCTGGGTTAACTGTTAGCTGGACTACCTAGAGTCCCTAGAGCTGGGTTAACTGTTAGCTGGACTACCTAGAGTCCCTAGAGCTGGGTTAACTGTTAGCTGGACTACCTAGAGTCCCTAGAGCTGGGTTAACTGTTAGCTGGACTACCTAGAGTCCCTAGAGCTGTGTTAACTGTTAGCTGGACTACCTAGAGTCCCTAGAGCTGTGTTAACTGTTAGCTGGACTACTTAGAGTCCCTAGAGCTGTGTTAACTGTTAGCTGGACTACATAGAGTCCATAGAGCTGGGTATTAATGAGCTATCAAGAGCTGAGTGGGTATTAATGAGCTATCAAGAGCTGAGTGTGTATTAATGAACTGTTTAACCTGTATATATTGGGGGTGGGGTCCTGCACTGTAAATTAAAGGGCACTGTTGGAGCAAAAAAGGGTTTCCTGCCTGTGTTCCTGAGCGGGGTGAGAGAGCGGTCTGTCACACCAGACAAAACACATACACCATACATTTTAAACAAACAATGTAATACTGTGCACAGTGATGATGATTGTGAAGCTTGGTTGAGCTGGTGAAATTAGAAGGTGGAAGAGGCTGGGATATTTCCCAGGGAATGCCTTACTGCTGAACGATGAATTAGTTGTTGGCTGAGCCCTCAAAGGTTAACACATTGTTGTTAATGTAGCCTCACACTCTACAAGGCAGCACAAATGGAGGGAGGGGAGACAGCATGGCAGACAGAGGCAGACACACACACCCTGTGTGTGGGAGAGAGGAATGTGCATTGCCCGTTTAAGTACCCTGACCCCACTCTTAAGTATATTGTCTTTTTAAGTCGATCAGGAAGTTGAGACATCAGCTGCTGCCCCAAGCTCTCTCTGTCTCGCTCCCTCTGTCAGTGTCCCCACCCTGCTCTATATGGCAAAGGGATAAGTGGGGTGCAGGAGCAGGGGGGAGCGGGACATCCTGACATTAGTTCCTCCCTGCTCTCCCCTCTCCCCCCCCCCGCACAGCAACCAGGAGGCTCCTGGGAGTAGCTCCAAGGCAGAGAGCAGGAGCAGCACATGGCAGTGGGGGGGAGGGACAGCTGAACTGTGAGCAATTGATAGCCTACTGGGCAGCTGCTGCACAGGGAACTTAGGGGAGTGGGGAGCTGATAGGGGGGCTGCTGGTCCACCCTGGTTCCAAGCCCCCAGCAGCTAGTTCCAATGAGCTGCTCTTCCTGCAAGCAGTGGACAAAGCAGGAGGCTGCCAAACAACGTTATAAGGAGCATTGCACAACTTTAAATGAGCATGTTCCCTAATTGATCAGCAATGTAACAATGAAACAACATTAACTGGGATGACTTTAAGGGAGGAGTTAGTGTATGTTAACAAGAAAAAGGTCAGGGAATGTGTGGGACCCTTAATGAATGGGGGAGACAACCTAGTGACAGTTGATGTGGAAAAAGCTCAAGTACTCAATGCTTTTTTTGCCTCGGTCTTCACAAACAAGGTCAGCTCCCACACTGTTGTCCTGGACAACACAGTATGGGGAGGTGGTGAGCAGCCCTCAGTGGTGAAAGAACATGTTAAGGTCTATTTAGAAAATCTGGACATACACAACTCCATGGGTCCAGATCTATTGCATCCGAGGGTACTAAGGGAACTTGGTTGATGTGATTGCAGAGCCATGGGGCACATGACTTATGAGGAGAGGCTGAGGGAACTGGGGTTATTTAGTCTGCAGAAGGGAAGAGTGAGGGGGGATTTGATAGCAGCTTTCAGCTAGCTGAAGGGGGATTCCAAATAGGATGGACCTAGGCTGTTCTCAGTAGTGGCAGATGACAGAACAAGGAGCAATGGTCTCAAGTTGCAGTGGGAGAGATCTAGGTTGGATATTAGGAAACATTATTTCACTAGGAGGGTGATGAAGCACTGGAATGGGTTACCTAGGGAGGTGGTGGAATCTCCATCCTTAGAGGTTTTTAAGGATGACAAAGGCCTGGATGGGATGATTTAGTTGGGGTTGGTCCTGAGGTCACTTCCAGCCCTGATATTCTATGATTCTAAGTGTTGTGATTGTTTAATGAACAATGATGCTGGTGTCAGACATTGCATAAATATTTTATTTTGCTTTATCCAATAAGGGCTAAAATCTATCTGGCACAATGTATAAATGATACTGTATCTCATAAACAGTTTTCATATATAACAATGTGAGAGACAGGAGTTTGTGTAAGTATTTCAATTTTTTTAAAAAACTCAGTAACAATTAATGTTGAACCACTATTTCTAGACATAGAGTTATGATGGGGAAACTGTAGACGTAAGAAAAAGAGACACACACAGAATGTGGTAATCTTGTAAACTGTTCTTTCTGGAAGGATATTCAAAACTGGATTTAAATAGCAATAGGATTAGCTGTACCTTGGAAACCATACACTTTTCTGTTAGTCTTCATTATCTTATTTACGGATACAGTAGTATGTAATGCTAATGTACAACTTTTTTTTTTGCTTTCTGTGTATATAAATACATCTTACTTCTGTTCCATTCTATGCATCCGATGAAGTGGGCTATAGCCCACGAAAGCTTATGCTGAAATAAACTCGTTAGTCTCTAAGGTGCCTCAAGTCTTCATCGTCTTATTGAAGATACATAGGTATCTTTTTAAATTTATGCTACAGGCAAGTGAGCAAACCATATATTTACTGAAGACACTCACAAATGATTATGAAAGGGTTCTGGCTATGTTTGGTGCATACCTTATACCCCAGAAAAATGTGGTTTATGAAAGAGGCTGTTTTCACCAGAGAATTGGAGAACCAAGGGAAAATGTTGAACGTTTTATAAGAACTCTGCAAACACTGGCAGAAAACTGTAATTTTGGAAATGAAAACTATGAAAATATCAGAGAGGCTGGTTATTGGGTTAATAGATAAAAATCTTTCACAGCAGCTACAACTCAAGAGAGATTAACCGTAGGCCTAGCTATACATTTGGTAAAGCAGTAAGAATTAGTCAAACAGTACAAAAGACAGGAGCAAATTGAAAAACATTAAACTATCTTAGCACCTGTAAATAGGGACACATTCCAGTCTCTACACACAAGGTGTGGAAAAAGTCATATCCCAAGACTTGATTCATGTCCAGCTAGAGGCACACTGTGTGATAAATACATGAAATGTGCACATTTTGCATTTGTTTGCTGCACCAAAGAGCAGTCAGGAAGTTGACTCCGATTACAGAGAATCAAGAGCTATTTTTTCCAGGCTTGATCTCTTGTATTGACATACAGTCTGCCTGGAGAGTGAAATTAAATATTTATAGCAAGACAATTGACTTAGGAGCTGCCCTCACCAGTCATCTCACTGGATGAAGGGACTCACAATCACCTTTAACTTCTTCCAGAGCTGAAGTCACCTGACACAATTGAGTAGCCATGGAGGTATTCTTAATGGCATGAACCAGTTCATCACAGAAATAGTTTGCAAAGACAAAAACTTTGCATTCAAGTGTATGTGATCAAAGGAGTCCAGACCAACACCCTGTTCAGCCACAGTGTGGCAGCCATGATGGGCTTAGTGATAAAGGTAGATGAACTCAGTGGAATATTTGGTGATATTGGGCTTTTGAAAGGAGATCCAAATAAACTTGAGACAACGCTGAACCATATAATATACATACCCCTTGCAGGATTCTCATCCATTACTTCATAAAATGGAAAATGAGTTGGAGAATGGTGCAGATTGGCATAATTGAGAAAACTGCTGAGCCAACAACATGGTGTGCCACAATGTTTCCAGTTATAAAAAAAAAAAAAAGGAAAAATATGAATGTGTGGATCTTAAAGGTCTTAATGAAGCAGTCCCAACATTGCATGACTTCCTCCCAAAAAGTGAAAGAAGGTACAGTATTCTCAAAGCAGATTCTGCCAAATTAGCCAAAGAAAGTCCTAAACTGACTACATTTATCACATCCTTTGGGAGATTTTGTTTTCAAAGATTATTTTTGGGATTGCCAGTGCACCTGAAATTTTCCAAAGAAAGATGGCAGAACTTTAACAAACACAAATGGAGTTGTAGGTTATTCTGATATCCAAGATGATGGATCTTCAATGGAAGAACACAACAAAACTCTCCTAAATCCTTAGCCTAATCAGTCAGTCTAGACTGAAGCTAAACAAGGAAAAGTGCATTTTCTGCATGCCCCAAATAAAGTTTCTGGGACAGACAATAAACAAAAATGGAATCCATCCCAGCTCCGAGAAAGTGAAAGCAATTCAAGAATTGAATGCACCAGTGAATGTACCAAAACAGAGATGTACACCAGGGATGATAAATTATCTTGGTCAATACCTACAAGACCTTTCTACAGTGACAAAACCACTGAATGAATTGTTTAATTCCAACACATCTTGCCTATGGGGGGAAATAAAAAAACTGCCTTCAAAACTGTTAAAAATTATTTCAACAGCTCTAGTTCTCAATTACTAAGATGTCCACAAACCAAAAGTGATAACAGACCATAAACCGCTTATAACCCTCATCAATGGAAAAGACCTTGATCAAGCACCTCTGAGATGCCAATGTCTATTGCTAAGACTAATGTAATTTAATTCAATTGCCAGATATATTCCTGGGAAAAATCTGGTAGCAGCAGACATTCTGTCACGGAGCCCAGCATCACACTCAACTACTTGTGAGTTTGAAGAAGATGTAAAGGCATATGTGGATATTGTGGACACACACAAACCAGCGTCAGAAAAAAGACTATTCCTGCTAAACCTTGACAGAAAGCAACCTTGACGGACATGCAACTTCAGGATGTTCTAAGTTACATTGGGGCAGCTGGCCCAAGTATCTAAAGGACACTAAGGAAGTGACAAAAGACTTCAGCAAGTCAAATGGACTCATGATTAAAGGCAACTTCATTGTCATTCCAAACGAAATAAGAGGACAAATCCTAAACTTCATCCATGAAGAACATCAAGAATTGATTAAATGCCAGGAACAGGCTAACCAGTCAGTGTTGTGGCCAGGCATAAGCAAAGACATGAAGAATAAAGTAGCTGCATCTGAACATTATAGAACTAAGAGACAAACAAAACACAAAGAACCGTGAATAAAAACTCCTCTACCAGACAGACCCTGGAAGAGACTAGCTGCAGATTTATTCAGATTCAGAGGACATCATTACCTAGTCATCGTGGCCTGGTTTTTCAGGTGTACAGAAATAATGAACTTCAAAGACAGTATGACCATGTAAATACTGTAAATGGTCAGAATGTAAACATAAAGGGGGTGGCACTGTCTATAAAAACCTGATTTTTAAACTAACCTTAGGCATACCTGGCAGAACTTTACAAGCTCTTATGATGAACACAGCTGGTGCCTATAAGCAAGCTCTATGACCAGTCCACATATGGTACAGAACAGCATGACAGATACTGAGACTCCTCGACACATTCACTCACAGCACATACAGAGCACAGTGAGGCAGGAAGAGGAATAAGAGACAACACGACCCGAGACAGAAATGGTTGGGTTGTTTTCAAACTCGACCTGAACCCAATACTCATAGTCAGGTCCTGCTGGGTTCGGTAGCGAGGATCTACAACAGAGGATTGTTTTCGGAGATTCAGCTCATAATATGTCTCTCCACTGGTTCCTGTACCCCTTTACCACGATGTATTTTCAGCTTAACTTCTGTTATTTAATTTAGATATTGTAAACTCCCATGGGCGAGGATCTCATCCTTCTCTATGCCTTTAAAAGAAAAAGCCCTCTAATGGGGATATGGGAATAATTAACCTACTGCAGCTGACCCTTGTGCAGTCTGTGACTGATGGCAATCTTTCTCCTAAAGTGTACAACAAGGGTGTAGGCAAGTACATCTTACACACATCCGTTTACAGATTTTTAGCTTCCTGGGACCAGCATTTCTTGTAGCAGGGTAGGAAGGATGGTCCAGTGCCCAAGGCAGAGGGCTGGAATTTAGGAAGTCCCACTGGATTCTTGGCTCAGCCACAGACTCCCTGTAGTAACTTGCACAAGTCACTTAATCTACCCTGTGCCTCAGTTGCCCATCTGTAAAAATGTAATACTCTTCCTCACAGAGGTGTTATGGAAATAAAATCTATTAATGATTTGAGATGCTCAGACATTAAGGTGATGAGGGCCATATAAGTACCTAGATTGATATTTGACAAGTAGGTTGTTTTGGTGTCTAGGGCTGTTTTTACATCTTTAGCAAGCCTTTCATTAGCACATTGCCAGTCTAAATTAAGACTATAATAGCACATCTGCCTTGGGAGATTAGTAGAAATGAAGCAGGAAGAAGATAACAGATCAGGCAGCGTGTATGCAAATTTAAAGCTGTTCAGGGATGTAGCGAACTATGCCCAGAATTCAGCTGTTTTGTCTGAAAAATATTGTCTGACTTCTGGCATCTAGCTTACTCAAGCTTTCTCAATGGCTTCCGTTTCTTCCTTGGTCCAAGCTTCCAATAATATCCTCCAAGGCTCAACCTTTCCTCATCAATAACCTTACACCTGCTTCTCCTGCTCCTGGTAAATGTCCTCTGTCGTCCAAGAAGTCTCCTCACCCTCAACTGTAGGGTTTTGCTTGACAGCTTATCAGAATCTCTAGCAGATTTCCCATGATGGCCCATTACAGGCTTAAGCCTTCTCTCTCCTTTGGAACTCTGAGGTCCTGGAGCATCTCTTCCAAGCTGCCAAGATATCAAAGCCTGGACTGCTCAACAACATGGCTTTCGGAGTCACTATTTGGACTTTATACTGGATTCCCACATAACAAAGTTTTATTAAAGTGGAACTAAGGATGCTGCTGTAGAACAGAGCCAACTTATCCTTTCATGCGTCCAGAACATGGAACTCCAAAACACCAAAATGGGAAAATCAGGAAAGGCTCAGTTCCACACACACCCTGCCATGTATTCTTTAAAAGAACATGTTATGCTTAAAAAAATCAAAACCCCACAACCAGATGAGGACCACAAGAAACCCCAACAATCTTAACTCTGCCCCATACAGAGACCACAAGGAACTCAGAATGTCAGCATACCTTATCCCTTCATAACATATGTGGCCAGTACAGATCTGTATCTAACACAACTATACAATAAGACTGATTTCTTTACTCCCACAAGTCTTTCAGTGTGGTCTGTATATTTCCATTGGTCCAGCAATTTTTATCTTCTTTTTTTGGTGGTGAATTTTAGAGAGGATGTTAAATTAAGCTTTACACAGAAACTTAGCTATACAGCCTTAACTGTAGAGCAGCTATCTGCTACTCCATAATTAAAGACAAAAAATAACTTATGAAACCAGTTAGGGTAAGGGGGAGCATGGGGAGAGCATGACTCAAGCTGTTAGAAGGGGGCAAACCTCATCAGGTACCAGTTGCCACTGGCAGAAGCCCCTATCTCCACCATCCTGCTGCAGGGCAGAAGCCCAGAGCTCCACCCCCCAGTCTGGTAGGCAGAGAATGGGAGGGTTTGGGGGGTTCCATGAGCCAAACTTTAACTGTAAAAGAGCTGCATATGGCTCTTGGCCACCCCTGATATATACAATCTTGTGTTCCTGTTATTCTTATACTTGCTTTCCTCCTTCTGTCCACACCCCTATCTGTATTGAATTTTCTCCCTAGTTAGGCCTCAATCCTGAAAACTGATTTATGTGAGTGGACACATACAACCTGACAAAGCCACTGGTGTTCCACACAAGTGCAGTAATCCATCCACATCAATCAGGTTACAGCATTGGATCTTTAGTTTACAATCTCTTTAAGGCAGGGACTGTCTCTCATATAGTATGTTTGTTCAGCCCCAGCATAATGTGGTATTGATTCTGATTGGTGCTTCTGGGTACTACTGTAATCCAAATAATATGCTTAATAGGAAAGTGTTTTTATAATAAAGCTAAGTAATATGTGGATTTGCGTTTGAGGTTGAATGTGTATATACATAACTTGAATATATGGGTTTTACGTTGTTTGTATTCTGAGATTTTTGTTGAAAGAACAGTATTTATTTAGATTTAGTATAAAAGCAACTGTGCTGCAACTCTGGTCCTTGCTCTCATCCCCAGGAAGCCCTGGTGGAGATAGGAATCTCCCACTGATTCCTGTAGAGAGGAGCGACCAGGATTGCATGAACTGAAAGGGTTTGCCTTTAGATATCTTTGGCTTGTTAGGCACCTTTTGATTGCTTTTATTTGCGCTTTTCCTTATTTACCTCTGTGGAGTAGCCAGCGTGGAAGAAAAGCACGTTAAATCAGCAATTGCTGGAGCATCTGGAAAATGGGAGTGGGGGAATACCCCAATTTAGTTTTTAAAACGGTAGCACAGATTTTTTGTTTCCTATTTATTTGTCTAGTCTATTTAAATGTAAGCTCTTTGGGGCAGGAACTGTGTTTTGCTCTCCCTGCACAGCACCTAGCACTGCAGGGGTCTGTTAAGGCCTCTTGGTGGCACTGTATCATAAATGTTTGACAATAATAGACTCTGTTGGGATCCAGTGAAGATCTGGATTGATGGCTGATGAGGAGCTCTCTCCTGTGGGGAGCTTTTTCCACTTGTGCCCTCACATCTTGAAGGCAGCAAAGGGTGCACATGACTACTATTATGGGGGTTAGTTTTTGCTCTCCAATTATTGCTGCTTTCAAGATTCAGGCAACTTT
Source organism: Sternotherus odoratus (assembly GCA_032164245.1). NCBI lineage: Eukaryota > Metazoa > Chordata > Testudines > Kinosternidae > Sternotherus > Sternotherus odoratus. The sequence continues at coordinate 39,356,771 of JAVMKO010000009.1, read as the reverse complement.
AAGAGCTACCAATTTCACACTAAGGAGCTAAAATCCAGGCGAATCTTATATGGATGGTATCTTTAATATAAATTCTGCCCCAAGATTAAAAGGCTAGAAAAGAACGTACTTGAACCACTTACAAATTTCAGGCCAAGTTTAGTTCTAATGGGTTTTATGTAAATGTTTGAACTATTTTCTCTCTCATTTATATTCAGCATCCTCACTCATCTGAAATGCATGAACAAAGTGTTCGCACTCTAGAAATCTAGGAACACTACCTAAGTTAACAGGACAGTATTTCTGTCAGACAGCACAATGCTTTGGGCAGCCCCTAAGTTTATGGCACAATAGACATGGCCCTTACCGATTTGTTCAATGAGGGTTTTCCAGGACTCAGTTGTCATGGGATGGATCATTTGCAGAGTTTCAGGGAGAGCAGCTTGACACTCTGGCCGCATGGGACTCTCATCGGTGATAAGTACTGGTCCCGCCGTGGAAGGGGATTCTCTTTGAGAGAGAAATATGCAGTCAGGCACTGTCAATTGAGCTGCCTCAGCCTAAGCATTTGACACCCCCAGCTTCCACATGCACCAATAGGCTCAATTGCCAGAAAGACACACTATTTAGGAACCCTGAGTGTGTATCTTTCAGAACTATTCTGTGATTCACTCCACAGGGCAGGCACACCCCTTCCTCTCTAAAAACCTCTGTGTGTCACAGGGGCTGTCTTTGAGCACTGGGAGTGGAGGCTTTGGCCCTGCAGGAGAACAGTAACCTCCCCTAATTCCACCCAGAGCTGGGAAATGGGATCCCTTCACGAACTGAGCTTAGTCCTGTGCAGGGAGATGATAAAGCCAGTTTCAGAGCAGGTGTGTATGTAACTGAGGGATTCTGGCTGGGGTTCAGCTCCGGTCGGAATAGAGTAGGGAGGACAGAGGATGAATCATCTCAGTTCCAGTACATAGACGGGAGCAGGGAAAGGGATGCTGAGAGTTCCATCACATACCCTAGTGTGGGGAGAGGGGACTGGAATCTAGGTTCTAGCTGGAATTCAGCCTGGGTTGGCACAGGGAGATGGGTGGGGGGGGGGACTGAAAGTGGGAGGGGAGAGATGGGGATTAGCCTGGTTTCTGTGACGGATGTTGCGGGAGGGGGGATGTGATGGAGATCAGTTCTGCTAGTGTGTGTGGGGGGCGACGGGGGGGGGGGTTTGGAATGGAGAGCAACACCATGTCAGTAAGGGGGCGGAGAAGGGTTGGAGAGGGTGTTGGAGGGGAAAAGGTGTCAAGAGTGGAGATCACCCTGGATGGGCAGGGAGAGTTAGAATACAACCCCAGATGGGGCAGGGGGATTGGCTGGTTGGGTGGAGGGGAAGAGCCCCAGGGCAGGGGGATTCAGGTGTTTGGGGGAGGGAGGGAAACAGCCCCAGGCAGGGCAGAGGGAGGGGAGAGTTTGGCGGAGGAGTGGAAAGCTGTCCCTGGCGGGGCAGGGGCACTGGTGTGTTGTGGGGGAGGTTGGAGAACAGCCCTGGGAGGCAGAGCGATTGGGGTGTTGTGGGGGAGAGGGGGATGAGGGTGTCGTGCGGGGGTGGGGGAGAACAGCCCTGGGCGGGGACGGGGAGTGGGGGGGGGGAGGGAGAACAGCCCTGGGTGCGGAGTGGGATTGGGGGGGGGGCTTTGGGGAGCAGGGTCCGAGCCCGCAGGTCACCGCGCTCTGGCTCAGGGGGCGGAGGGTCGCGAGCCCTGCGGTGGGTCCGCCTGGGGACGGAAAGGGGCGAGCGGGTCCCGCGGCGAGGCGTCCCCTCCCCGGCTCGCTGTCAACCCCCGCCCCTCACCTGCCGGCCGGGCGGGCTCCGGCCGCGCTCTCTGCCGAGCCGTCGCGGTCCAGGGCGCAGGCGGCGCTGAGCGCCGCAGCCAGCAGCTCCATGTGAGGCTGTGACAGCGGCGGCGAGTCCGGCTCCGAGCGGCGGCTGCCGAGCGACTCCGCAGGCAGCGCGGGGCTGGGGGAGGCCGGACGGTTGCCACGGCAACGGGGGTAGGAAGGCAGCAGCCTGCGCGGGAGGGAGATGGAGACTTGCAGCGTGCGCGGGGGCGGCACAGGGACCCCGGCCCGGCTAGAGCCCCCGGGACACCGACCGTCCCCCAGCCCCCGGGACACCGACCGTCCCCCTTAGAGCCGCGGGACACCGACCCCCCCCCCAACCCACGGAACACCGACCGTCCCCCTTAGAGCCCGCGGGACACCGACACCCCCCCCAACCCCCGGGACACCGACCGTCCCCCTTAGAGCCCGCGGGACACCGACCCCCCCCCCCCAGCTCCTTGGCCCGGCTAGAGCCCCAGTACACCGACTGTCTTCCCCCTCCCCCCCCCCAGCACACACTCCGGCACACAGACCGCCCCCTCCCACAGTCTCTGGAACACCGACCGCTCCCCTCAGAGCCCCCTAGCTCGGCTAGAGCTCCCGGGATACCTACCCCCCCCCCGCCCCCGCCCCCAGCCTCTCGGACAGTTCTGAGATGGAGGATCACTCCGACTCAAATAATTCCCGCCTCCAGTCGCCTATCTGGGACTTTCTCTCAAATCCAAATTACCTCACAGACAGAACAATGATCTTCCTCCCTGTACAGGGGATTTGGCACCTTCTTCCCTGCACCCCCCTCTCTACCTAAGAATTGTCAGCTCTACAGGGATTTTTTTTCTCAGACAATAAATATCAATACTCTGAGCACTCTAAATATCTGTCTTCATTCAGGTAATCTTTATGCTGCCTCGAGGGTGACTCCGCTTGAAATTTGCCATACAATCACACCCCTCTGATCACTCTGAAAACTTGTGGACAGGCTGGGTGCTGCTCTGCTACAACTTGCTAACTCCCAGGAAAAAAACATAATTCATGACAAATAAAATCTGAGGATTTAAACAGAAAATTCTCAGCTAAATTTCCCAGATAAACCTTAACTTACCCCTTTGCATATATAATGATGGCTTTTTTCAATACATAATCATGCAATGTAGGCAATAATAATTAAATCCATATGTGGATCTCAAGATATAGATAAAAGCAGATTTTTTATCTATTATACTGTATTATTTCCCAACTAACACATGAGGATAATTTGGCCCCACTTTTTCCAGTTACACTGGTATAAATCCAGAGAAACTCAACTGATTGGAAGTATGGAGGAGGAGAAGGACTTCGGAGTATTGGTTGACCACTAGATGACTATGAGCCACCAATGTGATATGGCTGTGAAAAAAGCTAATGACATCAGGTGAGGTATTTCCAGGCGGTGTAAGGAATGTTGTACAAGGCACTGGTGAGACCTCATCTGGTATACTGTGTCCAGTTCTGGTCTCCCATGTTTAAAAAGGATGAATTTAAACTGGAACAGGTACAGAAAAAGTCTACTAGGATGATCCGAGGAATGGAAAACCTGTCTTATGAAAGCAGCCTCAAAGAGCTTGGCTTGTTTAGCCTAACCAAAAGAAGACTGAGGGGAGATATGATTGCTCTCTATAAATATATCAGAGGGATAAATACCAGGGAGGGAGAGGAATTATTTAAGCTCAGTACCGATGTGGCCACAAGAGCAAATGGATATAAACTGGCCAGCAGGAAGTTTAGACTGGAAATTAGATGAAGGTTTCTAACCATCAGAGGAGTGAAGTTCTGGAACAGCCTTCCAAGGGGAGCAATGTCGGCAAAAGACCTATCTGACTTTAAGACTAAGCTTGATGAGTTTATGGAGGAGAGGATAGCCTAATTTTAACAATTAATTGATCTTTGACTTTGATATTAGCGGTAAATATGCACAATGGCCTACGATGGGATGTTAGATGGAGTCGGATATGAGTTACCACAGAGAATTCTTTCCTGAGTGTCTAGATGGTGAGTCTTGCCCACATGCTCAGGGTTTAGCTGATCACCGTATTTGGGGTTGGGAAGGAATTTTCTTCCAGGGCAGATTGGCAGAGGCCCTGGGGTTTTTTCGCTTTCCTCTGCAGCATAGGATACAATTCACTTGCAGGAGGATTCTCTGCACTTTGAAGTCTTTAAACCATGATTTGAGCTACTTCAATAGCTCAGACATAGGTTAGGGGTTTACTACAGGAGTGGGTGGGTGAGATTCTGTGGCCTGCATTGTGCAGGATGTCGGATGATCATAATGATCCCTTCTGACCTTAAAGTCTATAAGTCTATGATTTCAGTGGACACTATCTGAGTTTACAATGTGTTTCTTAAAAAGCTGGAAGATACGGAAATTGCAATAGCTGACACGAGAGGTCAGGGCTACGATAATGGTGCCAACATGAGGGGAAAGAACGGAGGAGTGCAGATATGGATCTGAGAGTTAAATCTTCCAGCTTTTTATGGTCCCATGCAGTTCTCATTAATTGAACTTGGTAGTCAGTGATGCAGCATCAGCTTCTAGTGAGGCTTCTGATTTTTTAAAAGTAATTCAATTTTTTTTGATGTAATGTAAATTAATTCAAAGCATCTACGCATTTTTCTCTGCATCAACTCATCGATGGCAAATTTTGAAGCAACAACCTCTCTGACACTGAAACCACTGAGTGCCACACAATGGGAAAGTCGAGGGGAGGCACCACTTTGATTATTCAAATAGATAAAAATGCCAGTGTTTACTATGCAGACAAGAAAAGTTACATTTGCTGTTCAGGCATTTGAAAGTTAAGTGTTACTTAAACTTTTTGAACAAGGCATTTTACATCATTAGGTCTCCTTTATTTGGTAGATAGCAGAGCAGTACCATAAGAGGAGTTGAACAGGAAGAAGGCAGAATTGAGACCTTTCAAAGTTTTGGCCCAAGCTAGGGGGTATGGGAGCATCATTTGAGCTCCCTACCTCAGGTGCCAAAATGTTGTGGGGCAGCACTGGGGCCAAAGGCTTGGAAATGGGGTCAAGTGGTCAAGAGCACTGGTTTCAATGAGGCTGGTCTATCTGATCAGTGAATAGTGATTGAAAGCTGAGCACTTGTCCCTGAGGTAAGAGCATTGGAAGGGTTGACAGCTGGGGGTGTGTGTGTCAGAGAATCGATACTTACAAAGTAGGGCAATTACGTTAATGAGCCTGTTCCTGGTAGAGTGAAGAGCTGTCTATTCTTCACTCCTGCCTCGGGATAAGGGCCAAGAGTGAGGTACCGTAAGTCCTCACTTAAAGTTGTGCCAGTTAATGTTGTTTCGTTGTTATGTTGCTGAGCAATTAGGGAACATGCTCATTTAAAGTTTTGCAGTGCTCCCTTATAATATTGTTGTTTAGCAGCCGCCTGCTTTGTCCACTGCTTGCAGGAAGAGCAGCCTGTTGGACCTAGCTGTTGGGAGCTTGGAACCGGGGTGGATTGGCAGCCCCCCTATCACCTCCCCACTCCCTTAAGTTCTCTGTGCAGCAGTTGCCCAGCAGGCTATCAATTGCCTGCAGTTCAGCTATCCCTCCCCCCCACTGCCACATGCTGCTCCTGCCCTTCTGCCTTGGAGCTGCTTCCAGGAGCCTCCTGATTGCTGTGCAGGCTAATGTCTGGATGTTCCTGTGCTCCTGCACCCTGCCTACCCTTTCTCCATATAGAGCAGGGTGGGGACACTAACAGAGGGAGAGAGATAGAGAGAGCTTGGGATAGCAGCTACTGTTTCAACTTCCTGATCAACTTGAAAAGACAATGTACTTAAGAGTGGGGTCAGGTACTTAAAGGGGAAATGTGCATTTCTTGCTCTCTCTCCCACACACAGGGTGTGTGTCTGTGCCTGTCATGCTCTCTCCCCTCCCTCTATTCATGCTTCCTTGTAAAGTGTGGGGCTACATTAACAACAATGTGTTAACCCTTGAGGGCTCAGCCAAAAGCTAGTTCATCATTTAGCAGTAAGGCATTCCCTGGGAAATATCCTAGCCTCTTTTACCCTCTAACTTCACCACCTCAGCCAAGCGTCACAATCATCATAGTGGTGTACAGTATTAAATTGTTTAAAACATATACATTATGTTTACATTACATATACATATTATTACATTAATTCTTATGGGGAAATTGGATTCGCTTAACATCGTTTCGCTTAAAGTTGCATTTTTCAGGAACATAACTACAATGTTAAATGAGGAGTTACTGGAGTTCTTCCTAAACCCGTATCTACTAATGGGGTGCCAAAGCAGCAAAATATATGAACTTTTACCAGTTGTGCTAAAATGAACATAGTACTAAATATGACTTTCATGGGCACCTAGTTAGATAAATCTCACAAGAAATCGATGCATGTTAAAAGGTTAATGAATTCAACTTCAATAACTTTTGTGCTAGTATTTCTTAACCAAATATTTTAACAATTGGTTCTTATGTGGTACTTTTTCTCTGTAGATCTGAAAACTTTTTTTTACAAAAGTTGGAAAGTATTATCTCCACTTTACAGATGGGGTGATTGAGTTACTACTGAGAGGTATAATGTAAGATGTTCAAAATTGCAGCAAGTCAGTGGCAGAGTCAGGAGAAGAACAGTCAGTCTATTGCTTTATTTTGCTGGGCCACCCTTTCAGGGGTTAAGTCTATGACAAATCTGAACTTTTTAGAAATGTATGCAAAAATATGCAAAAATAGAAAACATATTTTTTTCACCATTTTATAACTGCCTGTTAATTAAGACAGCCTGCCTGTTTTTTCTTCAAACTTTCCACAATAAACTCACCTTTGGGCTGAGATGAAAGCATGAAAAATATGAGTCCAACATTTTTTAAATAAAAGCCATGAGGAGATAAAAACAGGAGTTTAGAGAATGATATGCTTTCTGTGACCATGGGAGGTCACTACTGTGATAATAAGGAACATTCCACATTTTAGTCTCATATAAGCCTGTTCCATTTTTAATCACCAACAGGCTCATTTTCCTTCCCTTAGTAAGAATATTTTTATTTTTAAACTTTAATCTTTGAAAAGTGTTGCCCTTTCTTCCTTGCCAAATACACACCACCTACTCCTACTTCAGTCTCTAGGTCTATAACTGAAGTGCTGCTTGTAATCAGAACAAGTGCTTAAGAAGCACACCCAAAGAAAGGGCTCCCCACACCCAGCAGGGGAGATGAGTGGGGAAAAAGAGAATCTAACTACTGGCATGACGTGCATTTAAAAATGAAGGCTCAGTCCTGCAAGCTGGTGAGCACCTCCTATTAGGTACTGAGTGCTTCCTGCTCTCACTGAAGTCAGAGCAGACTCAAAGCAACTTGAAGACTGGGCTCTAAATTTAAAAAAACAAAACAAAACACAGTTCCTCTTTAGGAATTGTAGGATTTTCTGAAGCATCCAGGCACTGGGAATTATCCCCAAGTGTGCCTCTCCCTCTTTCATTGGCCCCTGTGGCACTGGGGAGGGAATGTGAGCTTTGTGTGTATTTCTTCAAGGATGTAGGGAGATGGGGTTGTTGCCAAATGTCTTTAGTTTTAACATAGTGCTGTTGGAAGAGAAGATTTTAAATTTGGCTGACCTGGCTCATGGTTATATTAAAAATGTGATAACTTGCTGGAGGTCATAATTTTCCTATTTCAGTGTTATAGTTATGGCTGGATTTTTCTTCTAAAGCCCTATTTTGAAGTGCTAATAGTTCTCAACGTAATTAACCCATTGGCCTAAAATTGCTCATGTGTACTCTAAGCAAAAGGTGAATTTTACTGGAAAGCTTGACAAAAACTTCACTTGGCTGTTCCTGAGGATGGAAAAAAGAGGTTTTGATATATATTTGTATTATTTATTATTTTTTTTGCATTGATCGTCCTCCTACAGAAACTAAAAACAAGAAACACAGAGGACCCAGAACAGCAGACCTTACTTAGGGGGAAAAAATACCCCACCAACTTCCAGTCAATGGCAGTATTGCATAGGTAAATGCTACAAATGGGGCTCAGACAAACAGCCCTGTTCAAGCAAGGCCAGCTGACTCACAGGAGAAACACCTAGTCAACTATGTTTCATGATTCAGTTAGACAATATGCATCTGCTGAGCAGTGTCTTCTGCAATGATGAGTAGTACAAACATAACTTCTATATTTTGGTAGAGTGTTTTGAGTGTTACATCAGGTCCTATATGTTATTTTTGTACAGGAATTCAGGCATCAGTTTCTATTTTTCACTTTGTTAATCACGGTCTCTAAAGATACCATCTGTGCACAATTTTCACTCCTGGGCCTTGTGTTTCTAGTGTGGGACCAGTGGAACTCCCCAATGCCTGAAGTTTTTTGGCCCCCACTTCCAACCACTATCCCTTGAGCACTGAGTCCTTTGGTTCATTCTTCACCAAAGGAGTTCTATCTCTTCTGACTCTGCTTTGGCTCTGTGTCCCAGTGAGGTACCAACCCTGCACTGGGTCAACAGGGGATGACCAATCATGAGCCCAGGAGACCATACCCTCTTTACCCCCTGACCCCCGCTGTGCCTGCTCCAGGAGGAGAGGACAGATAAAAGGAAGCATCCCAGCTCAGTCAGGAGGCATCCCAGCTGGTGGAGGAAGGATGTGCACTGCAGGCTCCTGCAGCGGAACCACTGACTCTCCAGGGTGTTGGGACTGTGGGACCCAGATTACGCGGTGGATGACCAGCAGACCACAGAGACTGACGGAGATGCCGAGCTGCTGTCAGCTGAGGAGATGCCCAAGACGGGCTTTACGGTAGTAAGTGACCCAGGAATGTGTTAGGAGCCAGTGCCTGAACCCTTAATAGGCAGTTTAAGAACCTGGTGTGGTAGGGTGTGTCCAGGTTCCCCTACCTTCTAACCCTTGCCTGCAATTGCCACCAGGTGTGGCTACCAGAGACTCTGGATATAGACTGAGTGTTTGCTCTGACCAATGCCAGGGGCTGCAGAATGATTGCTCTGCCCTGCCCAGAGGGTCAGAGCCTCAACTGCCATTGTTTGCTCTGGCTGGTAGGCCAAAGGGCTACAGACTACTTGTTTGCTCTGCCCGCCAGGGGTCCTGAGCCCCTTGATCATGGTTGCAACAGGGAATCCTCACAGCCGTGTGATGGTGTGTACCAACTCTGAACTGGGCAAGGAGGGGCAGTCCCCCACTCAACATGCCAAGCCCTCAGGACTATCCCATTTCAGTTTGGTATTGTCTTGGGTATCCTTTGTATGGTGTCTCTATCTTCCATTTAGATCTGATTATTATTTTTAAATGAGCAATCTTTGTGTGTCCTTTGTACCACCTATTATTAAGATTGTCTGACATTTCCTTTTATAAGATGCTATTTTCAGTTGCTTATAATAACTTTTCCAAACTTTAACCATTTGGGCTGAAATGTTCTATTCTGAGTGTCTGCGTTGGGCTGAATTTTTGTGGCAAAATTTCAGCTGTTTCACAGAATGAGGCTGGGGGGAAAGGAATTGTTTTGCCCGTGTTAAAAAATTCTGTTCACCTTTTCTTTGAAAAATCCTTGTGCCGCCATGCTTTTGAGCAGGGATTTGAAATTTGGCAGGGAGATGTGCCTTTGCGTCAGGGATGTGCCTTTTGCTGTCCCCATGAAAATCCATCCAACTTTGACCAATTTATAACCCTTTGAAAAATCCATCTACATGCTCAGCAGAGACTTGTTTGAGCCTCACAGCTAAACTCCCTGATGATGTGGTCCACAGTGAGCATGTTCCAGCCCAGGGCAAAGGAGGATTTCCCCTGTAATTGTAGCTGTCTGGAGTTGTGGGTTGTGCTGCCTATAGGCATCTGACTGAGAATAAGGAGATTGTTCTGTCCTTTGTTCTCAATTACACTTCTGCCAGATCCAAAGAATATGGAGAAGGGAGCTGCCTAATTAGAATGCAGAGGGGACAAGAGCTGGACTGGCAAGGGGAGTAGACTGGGACAAGAGGTTAGGGCAGGGATGGGCAAACATTTTGGCCCGAGGGCCACATTGGGGTTCAAAATTGTGCGGTGGGCCGGGTAAGGAAGGCTGTGCCTCCCCAAACATTCTGGCCCTGCCCCCTATCTGTCCTCCACCCACTTCCCACCCCCTGACTGCTCCCTCAGAACCCCCGATCCATCCATCCATCCCCCTCCCCATTCCTATGATCCTCCCCTGATCACCTCCGGAGACCCCCACTCTAACTGACCCCTATCTGACCCCAACTCTAACTGCCGCTTGGCCCGCTGGAGCTCGCAGCCCTGCCCCCTTAGGCTCCAAGTGGTAGGAGCTCAGGTCCCACCAGAGCCACACTGCTGCAACGCTATCCAGGGTCGCTCCTAGACGTGGTGCGCAGCCGGGGGAGCCTCCCTGGCCGGCAGCGCAGGCGCACCGGGCAGGACAAGCTTGCCCACCCCTGCATTAGGGTGTGCCTGGGCACACCCCATCCACACACCTATGGTGACCAATGTTCCGATTTTATAGGGACAGTCCTGATTTTGGGGTATTTTGCTTATATAAGCTCCTATTACCCCCCCACCCCCTGACCTGATTTTTCACACTTGCTGTCTGGTCACCATAAAAGACTCTGATAAATCAGGTGCTAGGCACCCAAATCGGGAATCCAAAAGAAGTGGATACTTTGACCTGGGCTGACTGAGGAAGAGAGCAGACACACACTACAGGCTCCAGCCAGGAAGCCACTTGAGCTTGGAGGCAAAAGATGGAGGCAAAAGATGCCGAGTCCATTGAGGACCTGCAGTTGACCGTGGAGACAGAGGGAGAAAGATGGCTGCTGCCCCCAGCAGAGCTGCTGGAACTGGAATCACAGGAAGTGGCCCAGGGAATGCGTTTGTGGAGGTTGGACCTTGAACCTGAAACCGGGACTTGGATGCTGAAACAATTTGTATAATGGGTATGCTGAGAGCCATTGAACCAAACTCTAAAGCCTGTATATGATTGAAATCACTTCAAGCCAAGGAGTGCAGGAGCATCCCCAGTACCTCTGGTTCCAGCACATATGACCAGGATTACTGATTGCATGGGGCCCTGGAGGTGGGGCTCAACGGAATAGGATGGAGCCGGGTCTCCCTACCCGCTACTGCGCCTGCTGCTGGGTGCAGGAACTGCCCAAAATACTAAGCACCATTGCCTGAGACGGTGAACGTTAGGCGCTACTGCCTGAGACCAAGGACACTGGCTGCTAGGCCTCGCCACCCTGAGGACAAGGGCAGCCTCAGGAACTCTGCTAGGCCTCACCACCCTGAGGACAAGGGCAGCTTCATGGACTCTGTCCCAAGGTAGGGTTGCCAGGAGTCTGTTTTTTTACTAGAAAGCCCAGTTGAAAAGACCCTGCAGCTCCGATCAGCACCACTGACCAGGCTGTTAAAAAAACAGTTTGTAGGGTTGGCAGGCTCCCAGCCTGGCTCCGTGCAGCTCCAGGAAGCAGTGACATGTCCCTCAGCTCCTAATCGGAGGTTGGCCGGGGGGCTCTGCATGCTGCTCCCGCCCCAAGTGCTGGCTCCACAGCTCCCATTGGCTGGGAAGTGAGGGTGGGGAAGAGTGAGCAACAGAGGGAGGGGGGATGGAGTGAGTGGGGGTGGGCCTTGGAGAAGGGGCCAGGCAGGGGTGTTCGTTTTTGTGCGATGGGTTGCTAACTTTCTGATCACACAAAACTGAACACTCTTGCCAGACCCGAGGCTCTCTCCCCCCCCCCCCCCCCCACTCACTTAATCCTCCCTCCCACACTCTCACTCGACCATTTTCACTGGGGTGGAGCAGGCGGTTGGGGTGTCGGAGGAAGTGAGGACTCCAGAATGGGGGCAGAAATGAAGGGTTCATGGTGTGGGAGGGGGCTCTGGGCTGGGGAAGGAGGTTGGGATGTGGGAGGAGGTGCAGGTGCAAGCTCTGGGAGGGAGTTTGTGTGTGGGAGGGGGCTCTGGGCTAGGGAGAGGGTTGGGATGCGTGAGGAGGTCTGGGGTGCAAGCTCTGGGAGGGAGTTTGTGTGTGGGAGGGGGCTTTGGACGGGGCAGGGGGTTGGGATGTCGGAGGAGGTCTGGGGTGCAAGCTCTGGGAGGGGACTCAGGGCTGGGACAGGTGTGGGGTTGGGGTGCAGGAGGAGGACCGGATAGTGAACTCCAGGCAGCCCTTACCACGGGCAGATCCCTGGAAGCGGCGACGTGTGCCTCAGCATGAACCACTGGGTGTGGGGAGACTAGCCCCAAGCCTCACCCCTTCCACCTAAGGCCCCACCCCGCCTCGGTGTGCTGGGAGAGAGAGTGTGTGGCGCCACTGCAGCCTCCTTAGCTCTGACGCACCGGGAGGGAGAACACGTGGTGCCACCGCAGTCCTGGGAAGGCAGGCGGCCTGGCCTCAACTCCTGGAGGGGCCACCCCTGGCTGTTTGGGGAGGCCCAGCCTCCCCTCCCCACCACCCATGGAGACTGCTGACAGGAACCGCCGGAGTCCCTTTTCAACTGGATGTTCCAGTCGAAAACTGGACACCTGGAAACCCTACCTACAATGGGGAGTATCAACCCTGCAACACTTATGTATGTTGATCTTCAGGGTCTGATGCATGGCTCATTTCTTTACTAAGGCTTTATGTGGAGGGAGATGGTTTGAATGTTTTTTCCTGAATTCTTTTAGCGCTGACTTTTGTCAACTTTTTTGCTGATTTATTTTTGTTTCACATTGGCTTAAATATGCTTGGAGGCTTCTCTGGCTGTCTTTTCTTATGAGTTTTATTTATTTTAAATTTAAAATGTTTTTTTTAATTCAAAATAAGAATTAGAATATGGTACCATTAGGGAAGGAATGCACATTCTCCTTGAGTAACTTCAACTAGGTGCAAAAATGTGACATGTTAAAATCTGAATTTACTGCTACTGTCACTGAAGATGCTGTTTTGGACCCCGAACCAAAAAATCAGTTATTCACTCAGCTCTAATGGAGAGTCTATGTTATGAGAGGAGACAAAAAGAACTTGACTTGTTTAGCCTAGCAAAATAAAGGACAAGAGGGGAAGTGTTATGTCTGATATCCATAAATACATCAGGGGGTAAACATCAGAGAGGACCAATAACTATTTAAGTTAAAAGACGTTTGCACAAGAGCAAGTGGTTCTAAACTGGCCATGAATAAATGTAGACTGAAAATCAGACGGAAGTTTCTAACCCTCAGAGGAGTGAGGCTAGCCCTCGCAGACCCTTCAGGCCCAGAGCGCTGGGAGGGAGAGTGTCTCTCAGTTGAAGTAGAGGTTTTATTAACATGTGTTTGAGATGACGTGTGTCAGTCTCTCATAGAGTCACCATGTGTGAGCAATGTGGCCCACCCAAAATCATGCCCCAAAACACTTTGTGCCATTCTACATCATTATCTATATTCTTTGTGTGTGTGTCTGTGTACACAAACACATGAGCTGATAATAGTCCATCTTTCAGACAGAAGTGGCTCTATCCTTGTTAGCTGTTGCAGTGCCTTTGACAATTCTGTTGGCTGAGGTCCAGCAAACATAACTGATTACCTCAGCTATCCTTTCTCTCTCCAAATTGGAGGCTTCATATCCAGCATGAACCAAGAAATAATCTAGTTAGACTGGTAACCTTGTGATGAGGTATGACAAGGTGAAATTTCATGTTTTGTCACTTTTCCCTTGTAGTTGGTGGCTCCTAATGTGTATCAAATTTCTAGACTCTAGCTCAATAGGAAAATGGAAGGTAGTAGTGTCACTGTGCCATTGCAAGAATCTATTAAATTACATTTCTATGATTCTGTTGATATCTAGGGCTGGAAGGGATCTTGAGAAGTCAACTAGTTCAGCCTTCTGTGCTTAGGAAGGACCAAGTATGCCTAGAATCGACCACCCTTGACAGGTGTTTGTTTAACTTGTTCTTAAAAATCTCCCATGACCTCACAACATCCCTAGGAAGCCTATTCTAGTGCTTATAACTGGAAAGCTTTTCCTAATATCTAACTTAAAACTGCAGATTAAGCCTATTGCTTTTGTTCTCCAAGTCCATTGATCATCATCCTCTGTATAACAGACCTTAACATATTTGAAGTCTATCAGGTCCCTGCTCAGTCTTCTTTTCTTAAGTCTATATATGCCCAGTTATTTTTTATCCTTTCCTCAGAGGTCAAGTTTTCTAAACCTTTTATAATTTTTGTAGCTCTCCTCTGGACTCTCTCCAGGTTGTCCACATCTTTCTTAGAGTGTGGTGCCCAGAATTGGTACTCCAGCTGAGGCCTCACCACTGCTAAATAGAAGGACTATTATCTCCCATGTCTCACATACAACACTGCTGTTAATACACCCCAGAATTATATTAGCCTTTTTCACAACTGCATTATATTTTTGACTCCTTGTCAATTTGTGATCCACTGTAACTCCCAGATCCTTTTCAGCAGTACTACCGCCTAGCCAGTTATTACCCATTTTGCATTTGATTTTTCCACCTAAGCATAGTACTTTCCTTTTTTTTCCTCCTGAATTTTACCTTGTTGATTTCAGACCCGTGCTGCCAACTAAGTGGAGGGGCAGGACAGGATAAGAATAGGGCTCTGCAGCTCAGTTGAGGCCAGACCAGGGAAGGAGGCAGAAAACCATCTCAGGGAGCTGAGCCCTAAACAGAGACCACGACTGGCTGTTTGGAGAAAAGGCAACCTACTGCTTCAAGAGACAGAAGACTCTGGGGAGAGACCAGAGGGAGGGCTGCTTGACTATAAAAGAAACTGAGAGCCAGATCCCAGCAGTGACAGAGCAGTGACAATAGGAACTGGTAAGAGAGAGCTCAGCAAAACCAGATTTTGCTCTGGTTGTGCTATTGGGACATGAGGCAACAACCATATGTTTCCACAACAACCACATGTTTCCTCACCACCCAGTGGCGTGATCACCTGCCACTTCTAGGGCCCTGGACCGAGACCCGGTGGAGCAGGGTGGGCCCAGGTCCTCCTAACCCCAGCCAAATTCAGGTGGCGGCAGCAAGCTAACATTTAGGTCAGTAGGCCAGTGACACTGACTATCTCATTCTTGCTGTCTGCCCTTAATTCTGTTAAAGATCTGATCAGCATCTTATTAGCTGATGATAACGGAAAGATGCAGGAGACAGAGGGCCATAGAATGGTGAAGTGCTTTGCCTGCGCCCGGATGTCTGGAGCTCTAGTCTCTGCTGTGTTTCCTAGCCAGGAGGCTGGGGCTACAAGCTGACTGGTGGTCTCTTTTTTGGAGATCTGAACTGATATCGGGATGATTTTGAGGCCACAAGGTAGAATGGCTGATGGACATAACTGCCTGATGCTGCCAAGAAAGGGCGCCCTAACCGCAAGAGGGAGGGCAGTTACAGTCATTTTGAATTCTAATCCTGTCCTCCAAAGTTTTTGCAACCCTTCCCAGCTTGGTATCATCTACAGATTTTATAAGCACTCTCTCCACTCCATTATTCAAGTCATTAATGAAAATATTGGATAGTAGTAGACCCAGGACTGACTTCTGTGGGACCCCATCAGATACATTTTCCCAGTTTTACAGTAGACCATTGATAACTACTCTTGGAGTCTTTCAACCAGTTGTGCACCCACCTTATAGTAATTTCATATAGTCCACATTTCCCTAGTTTGCTTATGAGACTGTCATGTGGGTCACTGTCAAAACACTAAAATCAAGAGAGAACATGTTTACAGCTTCCCCCCATCCACCACTAACACACAGCAGGAAATTAGGTTGGTGTGGTATGATTTGTTTGTTCTTGACAAATCAATGATGGCTATTCCTTATAACCCTATTATCCTCTAGATGCTTTTGAACTGATTGTTTAATTTGGTCCAGCGTCTTTCCCGGTATTGAAGTTAGGCTGACTAGTCTATAATTCCCTGGATCCTCTTAGCATCTATCTTTAAAAGGGGGAACTATGTTTACCCTACTCCAGTCCTCTGGAACCTCACCTGTCCTCGGGAGTTCTCAAAGATAATAGGTAACTATTCCAATTTTGCTTCAGCTAGTTCCTTACGAACCCTATGATGACTTGAATACATATGTTATCTAAATATTCATTAACCAATTGTTTCCCTATTTTGCTTTGTGTTGTTACTATTAATTCTGTTAAAGATCTGATCAGCATCTTATTAGCTGATGATAACGGAAAGATGCAAACTAGATGGCTCTCTTCTTCAAATAAGTGCTCTGTCTGCTGGTCTACTTATGGGATGCTCAGGTAGAGGCTGATATTTGAAACGATTGTGGGAACAGGAACCCAGATGGAGGTAGCATCGCGTAATGCTGTTTGATCAGGATCATAACTATCTCCAGCTGAAGAGCTGTGCTAGTGTCCACAACAGCAAACTATGTGGAGGAGAGAAGCACCTGGTGCTTTTGTTTAGTACAGCTCCCTCTGGTACCATGGCAGTGGGTACTATCAAGAACAGGAAGCAGTACCAGAAGGAGCTGAGCTCTGTAATGTCCAGGGAAAGCCAAAGAGTGGGCGGCATGGGGCTTATAGCAAAAGGGCCTAAGTTCTACTCCTTGCAAGGCTAGTGATTGAGAGGAAGCAAAGAGAGCTTGGCAGGGCCTGTGGGTAGGAGAGTACTGAGGGGAGGCTGGGGAGAACTAGAGGGAGCCAGTAAGTGTTCAGGAATAATTATAGGTAGATGAGAGCTTGAAGGACGAGAATGGGGTAGCTGAGCAGGTTAATGATCCTAATGGGAGGGCCAGATGGCAAACCTGGGTCCTTCTGTTAGGATTGCTCTTGTTTTGTGACTCTTTTCTAGTTCGGTATGGTAACTCATGTGTCTGTGTCATCTCCCTCCTCTATGTGCTAAATACACTGGAATAGAAGAAACCCCCAGTGTAACACTAAAAATATCTGAGGAAACTTGAAACATTGTAGGATTTAATTTAATGTTTCCAAAAGTCAGTTGGACCCAAGAACCCCAAGAACCCCTGATTGGCAAAGGGGTTACAGGAATATCCTGGTTCTGATATGTACATTTGAGTTCACCAAAGATTGTCATGTGGGCTCTTAAATGAAAGCCAATGTCACACTGGCCCTTAATATACTTGTGAAATGTACGTACAGATACTATGTAAGGAGTTAGGTATGTAAACTGAAAATATATTTTAAAGTCTGTATCAAGGTAGTAGTCACCAGCAAAGTGAAAAATAGGTGGGAAGGAATGTGTAGCTCTATGTCGGGATGTAAATTAAGCATTGTAAACAAACAAAATGGATGTCTAGTTACATACAAAGTCAACAAGAGAGGAACACACAGGAAAAAAGAAGCTAGAGGGGTGGAGGGAGGTATTCTAGCTGTGTACAAAGACAATAAACTTTGGGGGTATATCTAAGAGGGGAAATAAGACACATCCACCTCATCCAGAACTTATGGAGTAAATGGACAGCATGTTTTATTCAAGAAAACAAGATCTCAGCCAACCTTGTTTGAAAATGCTGCAGAGAACTTTGGGTTAGTTAAGCTACTTTAGACAGGAGATTAACCTGTTAGTTTAGTATTTACAAAGCATGTTATGGTTTGGTTTTGTATGTAACCATTTGTTTCCCATATTCTCAGTCACTATCACTTGAATCTTTGACAGTAAACTTACTCTGTTTTTCACTATAAATATATCTCAGTGCTGTGGAGTTAAGTACGGTGCTGATTCTGATTTGAATCTTACAAGCTGATGTGCATACAGTTCCTTTGGAGACAGAAGGCCTGGTATTTCTGTGAGCAGTCAGTGTTGGGGCTGCATATCACAGGGGAATGCTTCAAAGGGACTGGGGTGCACCTATTAAACTGGAAGGCAAAGGACTGGCATAGCCCAGAGGAGCGTTTGAGTGGTTAACACCCTGGTGGTGTTAGGGAACTGATACTCAGCTAAGCACAAGCAAGTGATTGTCAGTGTTTGTGGTCAGTAAACCACTCTTACTATTTTAATTTTTATCAAGCATTTTGGTAGCACAATTTGCTGTGCTTTGAATGAGATACAATACCAATGTCTTTGCAACTTGTGGTTATTAAGAATCCCAGAACAGAATGTTAAGGCCAACGTCCTGTCCAAATCAAGGTCAGATAAATAGGTTCTTCCTACTGTACCTGTAGCAAATTTCCCCCTGTGATTTCAATTGGTTATAGGATTCCATTATTGTGTTGCTGTGAAATAGCTGCCATGGTTGTAAATTCCACACACATTCCTTGATAAATCTGCAGACTGGTTATTTTAATCCATGTTAAAAAAAAAAAACCCACACCCTTGTGCCTGCCAAGCCTCAGAGCTGGCACAGATGCTGCAGTGTTGATGTCACTGCTCCAAGTGACAAGAAAGCAGCCCAGCTGCTGCAGCTGCCAGCACCAATCTGGTGCTGCATCCCCCGAGGCACCATATGGGGCTATGTAACTGCTCCAGAGGGAGGCGTCCCTGCCATCCAGGCCCACAGCCTCCGTCTCTCAGATAAACCTTAGCTGACAGGCACCAACTTTTTCTCTTCTGTAAGATATTAGATGCGAGATGTTCTG
Source organism: Sternotherus odoratus (assembly GCA_032164245.1). NCBI lineage: Eukaryota > Metazoa > Chordata > Testudines > Kinosternidae > Sternotherus > Sternotherus odoratus. The sequence continues at coordinate 39,338,395 of JAVMKO010000009.1, read as the reverse complement.
CACTTCCCTAGATTGTACATAACATTTTAGGCTTCTTAGCTAGCTCTTTTCCAAGGTAAAATGGTAAGAATAATGATGTTTGGAGATAACAGTGATATCCCCAGATTCCTGTAGTTATTCCACAGTGAATATTTTCGATGGTGCTCTTGTAAATTACAGCGGTTTTCTATGGAAGGGAAGCTAAGGACAGGGGCTCAGTTTGGGAGCTTAAACTCGGGCTTATTCTCTATGTCAAATCTCTCTGCCCAATTGCAGTAGATATGATCCTTCTTCAGCACCACCACCCTCCTTGCTTTCTGTAAACACATGACTTGTAACCTGTACAGACCTGTCAGGCTGTGTGAGCCCCAGCATATTAAATTTTGTTCACAGCAAGCAGCTCATTGTTCTTTATTCCAGAGTTAGGATCATAATTTGCATGCTTTATAGTTGCATAACTGGCAGTGTCAGGACGTCACAGGCTGACAGCCAGGATTACGCCAGTGGGAGAGGAAAAGGAAAGCAGATGGGTTTAACACTCCAGCATACTGCAGCTGTCTGATTTCAAGTGCTCAGTTTAATACCAAAGAACACCCAGTGCCAGCCAGGACAATTTACTTTATTTAAATATGATTTGACTGATTTATTTGTTAGGCATTAAAACTCTCTATTGGAGTGCTTGTCCTAGGTAAAATTGTTGGAAAGAATCTTTCATTGATACTCATTTGCCCATAAGCGGCACCACACAACCCGGTATAATGCATGTGGTATTTGAGTCTCAGGGCTTGATTCTTGATAATGTAGGTTTGGACTCAGTATCATACATATAAACAGTGTAGAGGACATGATCCTGTATGTGAGTGCCCTGCTCTGCAACCACCCCGTCTTCCTTCCTAGCAGCAGAACTGAGGCAAAAGAGGAGTATGCACAGCTAAGCTCCCCATCTGTGTGCTAAAGATAGCACTTAAGTCTACACACACACACATGTGTGCACGTAAGGGAATGGACTGGGAGTGGAGGTTTCACTCTCTGTAGAGGACTTGCATCTATTCTTCAACCTTACTTGTGTCCACACATAGTGTCTGTTCACACTATCTATAGAGTCTGTCAACCTTCACCTCTCTGTAGTGCACTGAAGAAAGTTTTTCAGGATCAAGACCTTTATGTTATCTCCATAGGTGATGGATTTAGGGCAAATAGGTGTACCTTAATACAAAACTCTATTACCAGCTCTTGATGATACCGTGTTGTACCTCAAAAGAAAACTACAACACTTAAAAATCGCTCTCCCTTTCTTCCTTTCCATCTTCCACACTCCCTTTCTCTCTGTCTCTCCTCCCCTCCTGTCCTTCACCTTTTGCCTCCAAACTCATGCTGATAAAGTTTTGGCATAAAAGTTTTAGGTGCTAGATAGGTATAATTTTTAGAGATGAAAACAACATTGCAGTTTAAGGTGAAATGAAATGAATCAGTGGATATAATTTTGCCCAGTTCCCTTCCAAAACAGTATTCTCTCTGCCTGGTAGCTCTGACATTTCTTCCCTGTTCAGCTTAGGCAATCCTCACCACCCTCTTTCTTTTCCTCCTTACCTTTGTATCCATTGTTCTTCCAAGGTTTTCACTTCAGATTTTACTGATACTGGGGGTCCCTTGTGAGGCAATACATCTACATTCAGGGGGTTTCTTCTGCTGTCTCCATTTTTGAGTGAAGCTATGACAGAAAAGAGAGACAATCTTTACATTACTCCAGGTAACAACTGGTTTGCATTGAAGGAGGTGGGAGAAGCAGTGTGACCTACACACAATGGGCTACATTTTGATTCCTAAGACTCAACTATTCAAATGAGCAGGCTTGAGGTCCATATGCATACACTTGCCTGCAGATGCTTATGTGTGCATCTACCCCAACTGCATATGCAATCAAATGAGAAAATGAATGTAGACATACAAATGCATTTTTGTCCATGTAAGTGGGCTTCTAGCCACTGAAAACTTGGCCCTCAGCAGTCATGACTTTCATCTCCACTATTTAGGGAGATAGGGTTACTTGTGCACTTCTATGGTTGCTGGTATCTGTTATGCCATGCCAGAACTTGAGTAGCTCTCTCCTTCCAGGCACATACTAAAAAAGTTCAGGTTATTGAAAGATAAATGAAGTAAACTTTCAGTAGGAGGAGGAGCTTTACCTTTAATTGCTCCTCCTCTTTCCCTCAAAGGAGCCAGAGTGGCTCTTACAGGGAATGAAAGCTGTGGTAGAAATCCCAATGAAGTTCATGGCTCACCGTAGCAATCACAGAAATGGAAGGGCACATCTCAGCTTTGGGGGCTGGATGTTTTCTATTACATTTACTTTGTACTAAATCCTAATTCTGCTCCCACTTTAAATCAGTAGCAAAACTCTCACTCTTCAGAGAGTGCAGGTTCAGGCCCTAATGAAGCATGTTTCAGAGATGCCCTACTGGTTGATAGAACTGGGTCTCCATAAGGAATGGCTGAAGCCCAAGGTTTTGCTAACCTGTGGCACAGTTTTTGGAGGTTCACAAAACTAGCTTGAGTTCTCGTACCTTTCTTTCATCTCATTTAAATGCTCTTCCTCTGCCAGACGAGGTTGGTTACAAAATCCAACCTCTTTTGCTAGCTAAAGGAAATAATGTTATCTCTTAGGACCACCCCCAAAACTAGACCATTCTCTATGCTGGGTTTAGTTTCCTTTAGGTTTGTTTTTCTCTCATTCCCATTCTCTGCTCTCACTTCTTGCTTTTCAATTTGGAGTTTCCTTCCTGTTCTGTATTCCATCCCACTTTTTTCACTGGATTTCCTTTCTCATCTTCTTTGTTCCAGAGTCTTTCTTTAGTGGAATGACTCAGATTAACATGTGAGTCAAACTTTTGGATTCATGCTATTCAGATGGGTTAAGATAAAAGAGCTCACCCATTCCTTGTTTCCAGGTACTTCAGCAAATGCTATTAGAAGAGGTTCCTGTTATGAGACTGAGGCTTGTGTCAAAGCATACACTGCCCTGTTGCTGTGAGAGAGAATAGCATCCGTCTTGGTGAGGGAGAAGTAGGAGAGCTGCTTATGTCATCCCAGCTGACTATAGCTCAGGGCTGGGCTTGCTACAGTAATGCAGGGGAGAGAAGTATTGCTCCTAGCAAATCTGCTGCCTTGCCTGGTGGAGAGAGACATTGCTCTGGATGACCCTGTTGAACTATTGCTGCAGATGTGCAGGAGAAAAGCCCCGTACTGACCGGATCCTACTGCAGCAATGGAATGATAGAGTTGGGCATGCAGGAGAGAAGCAGTGCTCTGAGCAGGTCAGACTGTACTGATGCTGTAGTAGGCACGTAAAACAGCAGCATTGCTCCGAGCTGGTCCTGCAGTGGTGCTGTGGTGAAACAGAAGAGATGCCATTCTATACACTGGTCCGGTGCAATGATGTTATGGGTGTATGGGAGCAATGCCCCCCTCTGAGCTTGTTCTGCTGCAGTGACGTGGTGGTTGGTAAGCAGGAGATGCAGAGAAAACTGCCCTGAGCTCATTCTGCGTCTGTACTGACAGGGTGGAGCTGAGGTCTGCGTTGGATACAGACAGTCTGTCCAGGAACCTCATTGAGAACAGTACAGAATATTAATCAGCATCTCCTTGCTCTTGCACTGTCTGCTCATAAACTGGCTTGGAGAAGGGAAGAAACTTTCCTTGAACACACTCTGCAGGGCAGAATGAGCCCTTTTGCTGATGGAGTCAGGTGGGGCCCTTGGCTGGGAAAGCAGAAGATCATAGAATCATAGACTATTAGGGTTGGAAGAGACCTCAGGAGGTCATCTAGTCCAATCCCCTGCTCAGAGCAGGACCAGCACCAAATAAATTATCCCAGCCAAGGCTTTGTCAAGCAAGCCCTTAAAAACCTCTAAGGTGGAGATTCCACCTCCTCCCTAGGTAACCCATTCCAATGCTTCGCCACTCTCCTATTGAAATAGTTTTTCCTAATATCCAACCTAGACTTCCCCCACTGCAACCTGAGACTACTGCTCCTTGTTCTGTCATGTGCCGCCACTGAGAACATCCTAGGTCCATCCTCTTTGGAAGCCCCCTTCAGGTAACTGAAGGCTGCTATCAAATCCCCTCTCACTCTTCTCTTCTGCAGAGTAAATAATCCCAGTTCCCTCAGTCTCTCCTCATAAATCATGTGCCCCATCCCCTAATCATTTTTGTTGCCCTCCGTTGGACTCTCTGCGATTTGTCCACATCCCTTCTGTATTGGGGGGCAGGGGGAGGGGACCAAAACGGGATGCAGTAGAGGGGAATAATCACTTCCCTCGATCTGCTGGCAATGCTCCTACTAATACAGCCCAATATGCCATTGGTCTTCTTGGCAACAAGGGCACACTGCTGACTCCTATCTAGCTTCTCATCCACTGTAATCCCTGGGTTCTTTTCTGCAGAACTGCTGCTTAGTCAGTTGGTCCCCAGCCTGCTGCAGTGCCTGGGATTCTTCTATACTAAGTGCAGAACTCTGCACTTGTCCTTGCTGAATCTCATCAGATTTCTTTTGGCCCAATCCTCCAATTTGTCTAGGTCACTCTGAATCCTATCCCTACCCTCCATAGCGAACTTGCTGAGGGTGCAATTAATCCCATCATCCAGATCATTAATAAAGATGTTGAACAAAACCGACCCCTAGGGCACTCTGCTTGATGCCGGATGCCCACTTTCTGGAGAGAATCACACAGGTCTCTGTTTGGGGGTGTGGGAAATGACCGTTATTCTGGCAGGGGAAGTATGGCTCACTTGCTGGGGATGGAGCAGTGTGCTCCTCAGCTGGATGACAGAGTAGAAGGCTTCTGTGGCCTGTCTCACACTCAGCTCATCTAGAATATAATGTATACATTGGAGCAGGTATCCCTGGCCACTCTGCCTTCCTGTTCATTCTGTTGATTTCCCCAATGCTATGTGCAGTTCTTTTTTTGTACAAGTCTTGCTTTCTCCACTCCGTTCTCACTGTGTGCTCCTGCGAACTGGCCCCCTCCTTGCTTGCCAAAGGGCTTTCCCTGCTTAAACTATTTTTTTTTCTCAGAGAGAGGCAGAACATAGGTTCCAAGCTGCTCAGGTTCTCTGCAATGAGAACGTTTAAATTGGCTATTTGGCAGTTCCAGTCTAGCTACTAGTAATCTATTGGCACTAAAATTCCTGTTGTGGAAGATGGCCAAGGACTGGAGCTCAAACAACAGTTCTGGAATCCCCAACTTTCTCTAGTGTTGATCTGCCAGGAGCTCCCTCCCTGCTGGCCTGCTCCCCCTCTTCCCATCATTCCCAATTGCAGTGGAAAAAGGAGGAGAAGTGACTTCTGGGTCTGGTACTCACCTACAGCATGCCTAACATTCGTCCCCTCTCTGTTATTCTTCCCTTTCTTCCTGCTCTGTAGCTTTATGGACCGATAATACTTGGAATTTCTTTGAATGGCAATGTAGTGAGTCTGTGATTCACAGTCCTGGGTCACATGGTCAGCACCCTCTGACTTCTCCTCATCTTCAGAATTCACACTCGGCTGTGAGGCTGTCTGCTGAGAACTGCCCTTCTTGACATCACTGGTTGCTTTTCTGCAATGTCCTTCCACCTCTTCCAGTTCTTCTGTCTCCATGGCAACAGATACGATTGTTTAGGAACAGAACGGCTTCAGACCTGTAACCTCCATAGACTCCATCAGATCTCTCTGCTTTAGAATCAGAAACAAAAACAAAACAAAACAAAAACAGAAAGTTCCACTTAATTCAGAAATCAGACTGCACCGCTGATCTACAATGATACAGAGTTTGCCACCTGCCTTGATTTTTTTTGATCCATTGTGATTAAGGGGCCACCCCACATCTTCCAAGCCTTATTGAAGTGCCTTGAACATTAATTTGGACTACCACATCATCATCCCATATGATACAAACATCACAACCTTGATGCAATGAGTCTGTTATTCAGAACAAAATATTTCAAAATGGAAACTTTAGTGGGCAGTGTCATAGAATCATATAAACGTAGAATTGGAATGGACCTCAGTAGGTCATGTAGTCCAGTCCCCTGCACTGAGTCAGGACTAAGTATTATCCAGATCAGAAGGTCCCAAACTGGGGGTCGCAGCCCCATAAGGGGCTATCGAGTGTATTCTGAGGTGTGTGTGAGAAGCTTTAGGGGAAACCTACTGTGCACATTCAGAGCTGGCCAGAGAGCAATAGCTGCTGACCTGGTGCCCAGCTCTGAAGGCAGCACTGCTGCCAGCATTAGCAGAGAAGTAAGGGTGGTCTGGTACTGCCTGGATAGCAGCTGCTGCTCTCTACTCTGCCTTCAGAGCTGGGTGGCCAGAGAGCAGTGGCTGTTGACTGGGTGCCTGTAGGGTAGAGGAGGGAGTGTAAACTACAAACACAAAGAAGGGGGCAGGATCAAATAAGTTTGAGAACCACTGATCTAGCCCATCCCTGACAGGTGTCTGTCTAACCTGTTCTTAAAAACCTCCAATGGCGGAGATTCCACAACCTCTGTAGGGAACTTGTTCTGGATCTTAACTACCCTGATCGTTAGGAAATGTTTCCTAATGTCTAACCTAAGGGCTTGGCTACACTTGCGAGTTAGAGCGCATTAAAGCAGCCCCGGGTGCCCTAATTCATGATGTGTCCACACTGGCAAGGCACTAGAAGCTGATGCTGCATCACTGACCGCCAAGTTCAATGAATGAGAAGTGCATGGGACAAAAAAATGTGGATCTGTATCTGCACTCCTCTATTCCTTTTTCTCATGTTGGCACCATTATCGTAGCCCTGTCCTCTCATGTCAGCTATTGCAGCTTAAGGGCCTAATGGCTCCTGCTACTTCAGTTGACTGTCTGTTCTCCTCAAATGGGTTTCGGGAAGCAGCAGGAAACAGGAAGCTCCCTGAGAAGCTGGTGGTAATCAGTCCAGGCCCGTTGGGGTGCTAGAGAGGTACATAAGAGGCTCCTCCTCCTCCTCTCTCTCCCTGCAGCTCCTGCTGCTTTTTTGTTATTCCCTCTCACCTTTCCTCCTGCCTGCCTGTTATGTGTCTTGTGCCCTCCTTCCTCCAGCACAGCACTCCACCATCCCTGTGCATCTAGTGCAGAGAGAATATATATGCACCAGCAGCAGACACCATTTTCTACATTCTGGGTTCTAGTAGGACCCTCCACAGTCTGGCACCTGAGGCAGCTGCCTCAGTTGACCTCATGGTAAGGCCAGCCCTGGCCAGGACCCTCTGTGGACTCAAAGACGATTGTCAGTGTAATTAAGAACTAGTACCTAGTGCACAATGGGAACAGACTGTGGGGCTGCATAATCATACTAGTTATGGGAATTGGATTTGTCCTGAGCATAGTACTTTTTTACCTGCTACATCAAGCCGAAGATGTTAAAGCTAAATACAAGAAATAAACATAATACCAGCATCACTACATGAAACGTGAAAGGACAGCTGGCTGGACCAGTATTTAAGTGTATATTTTCAATGGAAATCGTTTGTGTGGAGGCAGCAGGAGTATTTCGTTGATAGTGGATAACTTCACCACATTTGCCCCGACGTTAGTGTTATCCCATGAAAGATCAGTCGTCCAGGTAGTGGCAGCTACATTATAAGGGGATTTTACTTTTACATTCTACCACTGGTGATGATAACGGTGGGGAGCAGGTGGGAGTGCTAGAGTAAACCAAGTGCTGGTAGCTGCCAGCCTTTTCACTGCTGTAGTGTGTCTAGACCAGTTGTGAATGAATTCACCAGTTAGAATTTCCCCAGGAGATTGTGACTAACTCCCTCCTTCCTTTGATACTCTTGAAAATCAGACAGCATGTTTCAGTATCTGCAGATGGTGAGGACCTTGCCTCTGTCTCTCACCCAAAAGACATCACCTCCAAGACTATAGTCCCACCAACACCATGCTGGACCATTAGTTTAGTACTGACATTTGAGGAAGAGTGCTACCCCAGTAACATCACTTTCTGCAGGGACTCTGTTTTGTTGGTGTTAATCAATCTGTTTCAAGTCCTGCCCATGACCAGCCTTGTTTAACTTTGGAGATCTCATGAGAACGTAGTCCCAGGCAGCATGGCTGGCAGTACTTTGGCTTTTTTATACCCTTTGCTCAATCCCAATGTAGGCCAGTTGTCTTAACCTCCTGTGGTCTGGGAATGGAAGTAAGATGAGGCAGACTTTTGGGTAGGAGGCAGCTGCCTACCAGCCTAATCTTCCTTGTGACATGGGAGCTTCACTTAGATGAGAGGTGTCTGGATGCTGAAGGGTTTATTGCTTTATAAATGTTTTTGTTCCCTGTACTAGGGCGCCAAGTGGTTGAGGGTGCCAAAAAGTGTGCTCAGGGGAGGCGGTGGAGAGGTGAGCTGGGTCAGGGGGTGTGGGGAGGGCCGCCTGCAGCAAGTAATCGGGTGTGTGTGTGTGCAGGGGAACTGCTCCCTGCCCCAGCTCACCTTTATTGAGCACCCCGTCCCCTATGCTTCTCCTCCCCTCCCAGGCTTGCCATGCCAAACAGTTGATTGGCGCCACAAGCCTGGGAGGCGGGAGAAGTGGAACTGCAGCGGCATGCTCAGGGGAGGAGGTGGCGGGGAGGTGAGCTGTGGCAGGGAGCTGCCACAGGGCTCTCCGGGAAGGGGGTGGGGGAGAGGACATGCTGCAGCGCTCCCTGGGCTGAGGGGAGCGCAGGGAGCTCTGCAGGGCTCCCCGGGCAGAGGGGGAGGGTGGGGAGCTGCCTCAGGGCTCCCGGGGGGTGGGGGTGCAAGGTAGAAGTTTCACCGAGGGCGCGAAATATCCTTGCACAACACGCCAGATAAGTACAGCTCAAGCCCTGTAGATTCACACCCTGAATTGCTGTGGACGAAAACACCAGGTAGAGAAACCCTAATGTTAATGCAAAATGAATATAACAACTCTAAAACCAAAAGAAATAGTCAAAGGCCCTGATTGTGCAAACACGTGTGTTTACAGAGAGAACATGCTCCCAGAGTGATGAGAAGGAAGGTTCTGCTGAAGACCCCCGAGGGCTAGTCTAGACTGGCAACGGCAGAGCTTTAACATGGCTTGTGTGGTTGTGGCGCAGTGCTAGGAGAGAGCTCTACAAGCACTCTAAAATGCCCACATCCACAAGGGGAGTAGCTCCCAGCGCTGGTGCACGGTCTACACTGGCACTTTACAGCGCTGAAACTTTACAGTGCTGAAACTGTGCTCAGGGGTGTGTTTTTTCACAGCCCTGAGTGAGAAAGTTGCAGCACTGTAAATTGCCTGTAGACAAGCCCTGAGGAAAGGGCTAGAGGTATGACACCTCAGCATCCTGCAGGTGGCTGAGCTAGGAGCACACAATGCTCAGTGGATTAGCCTGGTTTGTTTTGTTGAGGGGGGACTAGCTGGAGCAAGCCACCTTGTTTTGTTGCTTGTTGTTTTCTTTGTGCTGAGCTATAGCAAGTCCCAAGGAATTTGTTTCATTGAACTCCTGTGTCCCTGAGACGGGAAGGACTTTATACAGTTGGCTGGGGAGCCAAACTACCCTGCCTGCAAGAGGGAAACTGAGACAGCCACTATATCTCACAGGAAGAGGTGAGGCATCTGCCCACAGACCCTGGGTTACTGAATTCTGTGGACCAAACTCAGTCTTGTTAGAATAAAGACTGCAGGATAGGGCACATAGAAATTAGATATGACAAGACATGTGAGGCATCTAATCCAGCTTCCCGCTCAAGAAAATGCAGATTAAAGATCTGCTTTAAAAGGACAAGAATGAAAAGAACTGGCTGAGGGGCTCTCAAATCTACTGATGATGATTTTAAACAAATCTTGGAATGCCGGGCAAACTCCAGAGTCCTGGTGGGGGGTGGGGTGAGGAAAAGCTAATAATGTGCCAATACCTTAAAAGAGTAAATGGGATGATCTGGGTAACTTTAAGGTGGTTAGTCTGACATTGATCCCAGGTGAAATCATGGAAAGGCTGATATGGGACATAATCATTAAAAAAAAAAAAAAAAGTATGGTAGTATAATATATACTAATCAACATGGGTTGTTGGTGTTTTGAAAATAGGTGTTAATTAACTTGATATAATTTAAGGGATTGTTACAAGTTTGGTTGATAAAGCTAACTGTTAATGTAATAGGTAAGGTATTTGACTTAGTCCTATATGATATCCTTATTTTTTTTAAAATATGAAATCAATGTTAAATCAATTAAATACTGGTTAACTGGTAGATTCCATAAAGTAATTGTAAATGGGGAGTCATGCAATAGGGATGTTTCTAGTGGAAGTCCCACAGAGATTGTGGCCTGATGCTATTCAATGTCTTTATCAATGATCTGGAGAAAAACACAAAATAATTGCCGAATTGCCAAAAAACCAACAACCCACCACCAAAAAATAAAACCTCTTGTCCGCCCCGGTCCCCGCCACGGGCGGGCTGGGGGCTGGCGCGCAGCCGGTAGCCCGCCCGCGGCGGGGACGGGGAACCGGGGCGCTCCTGGCAGCCCGCCCACGGCGGGGACGGGAGACCGGGGCGGACGAGAGGTTTTATTTTTTGGTGGTGGGTTTTTTTTTTTTTTTTTGGCAATTCGGCGGCTTTTCGGCAGAGGGGTCGTGAGGGGCCGCCGGATCACAAAAAGGGGTCACGGTCTCAACTAGTTTGAGAACCGCTGATCTACAAGTACCTGCATGAGTAAGGTTTCTAATAGTAGATAAGCTCTTCAGCTAACAGAAAAAGGCATAATGAGATCCAGTGGTTGGAAGATAAAGCTGCTAGACAAATCCAGACTAGACATGAGGTGCAATTTTTTAACTGTGATGTTACTTAGCCATTGGAATAAATTACCTTGGGCCATAGCGAGTCCTCTGTCACTTGAAGCCTTTAAATCAAGACTGAACATCTTTCTAAAAGAAATGGTGTAACTCAATTAGAAGTGATGGGTTTAATGCACAAATTACTGGGTGAGGTTCTGTGGCCTTTGTTATGTTGTGGGTCAGACTAGATGATCATTATGGTCCCTTCTGGCCTTAAAAATCTAATAATTTGCTTTTAAAAGTATTAGCCCCTTAGCAGTGGCCTCCTCTGGAAGGTTTTACCCGTCTGAAAGGAATGAGTTCTCATGTTCTATCTGAAAATGTAAAACACAAACATAAAAACCATGCCTTGTGCATTTCTGTCATTCCAAAAATAAACAAAATAAACCAGATGAGGCCATTTTTAGGACAATATTTTGACCTAACAACCTTTGAGAGAGTGTGTGGCTTTTTTTTTTTTTTTTAATAACATGCTCTGAATGTACAAACACATTCATACTTACTAGACCCTCTCAGCTTCTTTTTTAATGGTTTTGATTATTTTGTAACTCTGGTACTTGTACCTGAAAACAAATCTCACCTCTTCTCTATAGCCTTCATTTGGTAACCATTGATTTCCTCCCTTGTGTTTCACAGAATTGAAGCTAATACAGCTCCTGCTGTAAATGGTCTGCTTAATATGCACCCTAAGGAGGCTAAAACTGCTTGGCAAATATGGGTCAAAATCCAGCTGCAGCCCTCATTCATTCAGCGGCAGCTCTTACTCAGATGGGCCCAACCCTTTAAAGAGCTCTATGTGCAGCCGGCCACCTCTGCAATTAGTGGGGCTCCGCTCTGGTGCAGGAATCTAAGCAAAAAGGTAGCCCAAGATTTGCTAGTTAGCTGCTGCTGCAGAAGGAAACATGTTGCGGTTTGTGATTACATAGAAGGTGTGACAGACCGCTCTCTCACCCCTCTCAGGAACACAGGCAGGAAACCCTTCTCTGCTCCAAACAGTGCTCTTTATTCACAGTGCAGGCCCCACCACCAATACATACAGCTTGTCCAGTCCTTCAGTACCAACACAGCTCTGAATAGCTCCAACCACCACCACTCTATACCATCCCCACCACACTGGGCTTGCTTCCTGGCAGGCCTTTTATCCCCCTGAGAAGGCTGCCAGGTGCCACTCATCAAGGCTGAGCCCTCTGCAGCCCAGGTGGCTAATTCTCTTCTCTGCAAGGGAGGTTTGCAGGCTTCTGCTCCCTCTTAAAGGGCCCGCAGGGCTGGCTCAGGCACTCCTGGCCAGCACCCTGCCACAAAGGATATTTGTGTTTATGTGGAATACACAACAGTGTGGTACGTAGCAGTTTTATTGGACCGATTTTGGGGCCAGTGCATTATTTACAGGAGGCAAAACCTTTAATGAGTTGTGTAGCTCACTGCAAACTAGTGCTAATAAAGCCGTGTGTGTGCCACATCATGGAACAGAGAACCTGTTTCAGAAACGCTTTAGAGATTTAAAAAATGTTTTGGGATTGGCACCATTTTATGCATTCTGTAAAGCCATATGCTGTAGTCACCATGAGACCAACTATATGCAGCTTGGAGGGGGAGAAAGTAAAACTCATTTGTTGAAAGCCCTTCAAAAAATGACCTAAAATGGATTCTCTAGATATAAAAATGTCCTAACTTTAAAATCTGGTCTCTCAGGATCTTTCAGGGCCAGAAGCAAGTGGTGTGTGTGTATTTGTATACACTAATACTGCTATACACCCTCCCCCCCCCCCCCCAAGGTATAGATCACATTAAAAGTTCCTCCACCATTTTATCTATAGATACAGCCTCTGCCAGCATGGGGGCTTCAGAGCACAGTGAGCAGCACAGAGGCAGCTGCCGGCTGTGGCAGTGACTGCGAGACACCCCCACCCTGTGGGTGCTAGACCAGGGCCTTGACCGGCTTGCTCAGTTGACCCAAGTGGCCTGGCCCTCATGAGCCAAGTCAGAGAGATTGACAGCATGAGCAAGGAAAGAGGCTGGTTGTTGCTCCCCACAGCATCTGGAGGAGCAGCTGTTCCGACTTTCCCAGTCGGAGAGCTTGGAGCCCCCCCCCATTCATCATTGCACAACAGAGAGTTAAGGCCAAAAAGCTATGGCACACATGGGGGCTGAAAACAAGCAACAACTCCCCCCCCCCCCCCCCCGAGCCAGAGCCAGGAGCCAGCCATGGCTGGACACCATCCGTCCACAAGTAGAGCAGTCAGCTGCGCAGAGAAGGATACCAACCCTATATGCTGAACTTCAGTCCCACTGGCCTAATTATGCCTGTGAGGGACGCTGGTGAGCATGCAGGTTTTCTTATGACAGTGATTTAGTTGTGGGCCGTCAGATGTTGTATTGGGATGGGATCTCATTAGTGATCATCCCTGAGAATTTTGCCTGTTCCCCGCCCCTCTGTTTAATGTACCCCTCTCCTGCTGCACCCAAACTCCCTCCCAGAGCCTGCACCCCACACCTCCTCCTGTACCACAACTCCCTACCCCAGCCCAGAGTCCACACCCTGCACCCAAACTCCCTCCCAGAGCCCAACCCCTCCTGCACCCAAACTCCCTCCCAGAGCTTATACCTTGTACCCCCTGAACCCAAACCCCCTGCCACAGCCCAGAGCCTGCACCCCAGCTCCTTCCCAGCGCCTGACCCCTCGCCCCCCTGCATCCAAATTCCCTTCCAAAGCCTTAGGCAGATGTCAGGGAGCAGGACTTGTACCCGTTCTGGACACCACCAAAACTTATACAATCCTGCCGCCCCAGCTCACCACTCCTAAGTGCCCTAACAAAGAGGGATCCATAGATAATTATAGGGGTAGTCGTAGCAACTCCTATACTGGCTAACATATATACAGAATGAATAACATCAAATAACTGTATATTTCAGGGTGGCCAAACTTACAGGCCCTCTAGCTGCATACGACAATCTTCAGAAGTTTGAGAGGCAGGGTACACCTGCCAAGGCTCAGGGATTCAGCCCTATGGGAAGTGCCTGATGGGACTCTGGACTTCAGCCAGAATCCCCGAGATCCCCCCCTCTCCGCTGGGCAGAAGCCCCTACCCTACCACTCTGGTGCAGGGCAGTGGTCCTGAGCTTCACCCTACCCCAGTCTGGTAGATAAAGAATGGGGAGGACGGAAGGGGTGGCGGGGTGGGGCTCCATGAGCTGCACTTTAATGGTAAAAGTGTTGCCTGTGGCTCGGGAGCCACAGTTTGGCCACCCGTGATATTTCTTGCCAGCAAAATGATTTATCTTTCCTTTTTGTTGATACTTTGTTTCTTGATTCCTTATATGGTAAAAACAAAGACTAAAATTGAATATCAAGCTCATAATACCGCTGACAGCCAGAGTCGGTGCTTCAAAGACACATTTGTTAACTTCCCAGGTCTCCAATCCTGTCCAACAGAAATCTATGCTTCCTCCCCTGGGTCTCACTGAGTGGACGTAGCTAAGAGCTCTCTCTTTCTTAGACATGAAAGCATCCCCCTGTGGGGCCATGCCATATACACTGCGACTGTGTAGGGAGAATCAACCTAATTCTTAAGTTCTATTGAGAAGCATGAGTGGAAATTTACAGGCCTTTCTGGTTTTCCTTATAAGTCCTTCAAATTAATTAAACAAAAGCCTGACCTTATTTTATTAATTTCCTTCAATTATTGCACGTCATTCGTCGTCATAGCAAAAGTACATTCCTGGGTTGGGTGTTTCTGTGAAACCCGGTACAAACTCTGTCCTGCTACCTCCTGCCCTGTTGCCGTACCTCTACATATTGACAACTTCCTAGCCACTTTCTGCCTTTCACTTACCCCCTTCTCTTTCTCCTCCTGCTTCTTGCCTCCAGTGCTGCTCACCTCCATTTAGAAGCCACTAGAAAAAGCAGGATGCACAGTCCCCTGCTCTTCCTTGGTCAGAAGGGCTGATGGTGTTAATGTGTCTGTGGAAAGTCGATTGGTGATCAGTTTCAGTTGCTGTTGATAGTGAATGCACATGGGCGGGAGCAGTATAATAAATAGGGTGTGGTGCTATAGCTGGCTAGCGGGATATGCATGTGCAGGGCCCCCGAATGTGAATGCATTGGTAACACAGGCATCAGAGCACAACTAGTACCATATGCTGGTGATGTACGAAAAGGGTAAACGATACTTCACTGCTTCTGGGAAGAGCAACACCCAAGGCCTCAACTCTTGTAAGGTTCTCCCCCCTAACAGTCCACATGGCGTTGTTAACCATAGAGAGCAGAAACAGCAAGTCAGTGTTACACATTCCAAAGCAATACTATAAGGCTTCTGCATACAATATGCCCCCCTGGCCCTGCACTGGGTGACTCATCAGGGTAGAAGTAAATTGGCAGGGATGCTTGCGTGACTGTTGCCTATACCCTACTCTTTCTGTGCATAAATGGAGGATTTCATTGTCCAGAGCTGTCAGTCTGGTACCTTTCATGAGCACTAAAGACACACACACGAAACAGGTCAGAAAGAGAATTACATCCATTTATACCAGGACTGAAGGCAGCCCAACGTTTTTACCAGATTTGCCCACCATAGCAGTAATAGCAGTAATAGCAGTCCAGATCTCCCTGACATTCAAAACCCAGTCTAAGTAGAAACCAGCCCAGTAGGATCCTCAGTGTCTTTCCTCACACCTTTTCTGTCAGTCTGTTGGCCTGCATAGTGCACTCAGTAATCACAGAGTTCTCCAGCTTTGTCTGCACTTAAAACTTAGGTTGACATAGCTACAGCACTCAAAGATGTGAAAAATCCACACTCCTGAGTGCCATAGCTTTGCCTACACAAACCCTGGGTTAGATGCGGCTAGGTCACCAGAAGAATGCATCCATTGCCCTAACTGGCGTCGCTCATGCAAGTGGTGTTCCTACAGGCACAGAAGAACTCCTGTTCTGTCACTGCAGGCTGAATCTATGCTACGGGATTATGCCATAGCTAGGCCACTGTAGTCCCCATAGTGTAGGCATGGCCTCAGTTATTCAGTGCCTGGTCAACAGTAGCCCTCTTCTTTCACTGCTACAGTCTGGATAGTTTCCAGTACAACTTCCAGTGAATTCTTATTCCTCTGTAGTTGAAATAACCTTCAGTGCTTGTTTTTTCCATTATGAGTGTCTCTCATGTAACCAGGGCAAATCTAGAAATAGAAATGGGCACAGCTATAGTTTTCTTCCTGGGCAATGCAAGTGCTGTCTGTACCAAGGGCAACAGGCCTGACTGCCTACTAAGTAGCCTGGTTAAAAACCTCCAAACCAGACACATCTCCTGTTGTCATGTTTTCACGGACCCTGACAAGCCAGCCTGCCATTAACTCTCACGTTTCATGTCTTTGTTCCTGATTAAAACCCGGGTCACTTCGTCATGGCCCAGAATTGTCGCTTCTAAATCAGTCACCTTTGACTCTTGAAGGCTGAAACGTTTATGGGCAAAGTCTATGCTGTGTACTCTGGCTTTTTTCCATGAACTTTAGGCTTGCTTCTGGTAATAAAGTATATGGGGTGGGTAGAGTCCTATGTGGGACTATTTTTTTTAATCACACCCTTCTCCCACCCTATCATTCCCACTCCCACCCACTCCCACCTTGTTTCTTGCATTTTTGTCCCACTCCCACCTGTAAAAACCTTAGATCCCGCAAAACCCACAAGAGAGACAGAATCCCCCCCCCCCCCCAACCCACCCATCGCATGCTACTAAAAACAAAAAACCTGGTCGGTTAGTATATATATATATAGTTTAAACCATGTAAAAATACTTTCACTCCTGTTATAATAGACCTCAAATCTTTCTGCTCCTTGGATAAATTGAAGTATTAAAACCTTTATTTAAAAATAAAAATTGTACATTGCTGAAATTCTATTTATGATAAACTGATGAGAGATTTAGTGTTTTAGTGGGTAAATTTCCGCCATTTCCCCCCCCCCCACTCCATCCTGCCCACAACAAAGTACATTTTATCCGCTACCGCTGTTGTGGCAGTGGGTCCTGTGGGAGCTCATTCCCGCCGCAGGGCTCTGCCATACTGCTTAGTCCCTAAGGGAGTTTTATAAATCTCTCCTTACTTGTCACTGCAGCTCGTGCTTCCTCCCCATCAAAGAACTGTCATGAGAACCAGACTCTTCTTTAGGCAATCTCCTCTATGCCAAGCCCAACAGTCATATCAAGGGCTAGATTATGATTAGGGAGAAGGGAAGGAGGAGGCAGGGCCAAGTGGAAACTTGTGGAGAGGGGCCTAAAGCTCAATCTTGCTCTATCTTCCTGGCTGGCGCAGTGTGCGTGCCAGGCTGCTTTGGGATAGAGAGTGCAGCCTGAGATGCACCCAGACCTCTGGGGTATGACACGGCACCACCCCCTAAGCAAGGTGGTGGTGGTGGGGGGGTCAGTCACAGAACCGACCTCAAGGGGCTAATTCATAAGGTTGGATGCTACCCTACAATCACCTGGTATCCTGTGCACATGCACTTCCCCTCACTCCCAGACACAGGCTTAAAACCAGAGCTGAACCGTTACTGGCAGGAGAATTGCTCCCTTCCAAGTGTAATAGTCTAAAGTAAATTTGACTTGACCTGTATGTGCCAATGTTTAGCCTATCCCTTACCAGAAGGTTACTTCTATTTAGAGCACAACACTTGTCCGTATTAGCCTGACAAATAAAAATCCAGCCCAGTCAAATTCTCCTTTGCCAGCCTGTCATCCAGTGTCCTGTCCAAATGTATTGCAGAGTGAAGGCTACCAGCCTGAGCCCTGCTCCATCGCTTAATGAGGCTAGCAGGGGACTCTGCTTGCTAGCACTGACACATGGTTGAAATGGAACTGGAGCAAAGCATTAATTTGACAGACTGCCGTGACGAGTTGGCTGATGTGTCCTAGGTTCAAATCTTTTTCGCTGACAGCAGCATGACATGAAACTGACTCCACAGCTCTCTCCCTTTCACTTCATTTTTTTTTATCCTTCCAGCCTAATAAAGTAGCAGTAATGGCCTCTGCTTGTAGAGGGTGGCACAGGGCTCTTCTAACAACTCTCCTAATGCCTTGTTTTAGGAAGTGAGTCGGTGAACTGGGCTATGGTAGGATGACCTTAGAGTGTCTTGTTTCAAGCAATGGACTGGGAGGCAAGAGGTGTGGGTTTAGTTCCCAGCTCTGTGACAGACTCCCCGTGGAACCTTGGGCAAGTCCGTTAATCGTCCTGGACCTCAGTAATGGACCCTTATTTTTCCCCACCCTTTGTCTTGTCTATTTAGATTGTTACTGTTGAGGGACAGTCTCCTGCTATTTGCATGCACAGCACATAACTTGACAGGGTCTCGATCTGGGCTGGGGCCTCTAGACACTACTGTAATACAGCAAGAATAGCTTGAAAGAACAGGGGTTAGATCTCTGTGCACTTCACACAATGCATGTCGCCAGGTCTTTTTGAT
Organism: Sternotherus odoratus; assembly: GCA_032164245.1. Lineage (NCBI taxonomy): Eukaryota > Metazoa > Chordata > Testudines > Kinosternidae > Sternotherus > Sternotherus odoratus. The sequence goes on along the minus strand of JAVMKO010000009.1, from coordinate 39,320,150 downwards.
GCAATTCTAGCTCTTCACTGTTCCTCTTGGTCTCCATGACGTTTACATTGTACCAGTTGCAGAATGTTCTTAGGGCTTGTCTATAAGAACACAGTCCCTGGCAAGCTGCGGTGTGAATCTATCTTGTGCTAACTTTCTGTGTGCTAACTAGCCATGTGGCCCCTGCGGTTGTGCCCTAAAAGTTCTGCAGTGCACTTTGATCCACTCTGTGTTGAACCAGGAGTAGATTAAAGCGACCCGGGGAACGTGTAGTGCACGGCAGCAGGGCCCACATGGATATTCAGTGTGCCACAGGCCAGTGCAGGGCGGATTGACACCCCAGCCTGCTGCACACTAAGTGTTTGTAGAGATAAGCTCTTGGAGCATGACCTTGTTTCTGGAATTTGCTTCCCTATTGGAAAGGCAAAGCCCAAGTTTGTTGATCTTGTGGGTGCACTCCTAGGCCTATTTGTACTCATGCATTTCCTTGCTGGATGACTTCAGTGGGGGGAGTTTCTTCTATGGGCTGAGTCCAGTTTTGTTTTTTACTGGCTCCTGTCAATTTTTGTTACTTCAGGCCTCAGAGGGCTGTTGCCTTGTGAAAGGATTAGAGCCACTCAGAAGTCTGAAAACATTGCTGCTAGGGACTACTGTAATACACACGATGGATAACAACTGCTTGTAGAAATTTTTGAGTAAGTAATTTCAAAATGTAAATTTTCAGTACAGAACTGCTGGAGCCGGGTAGCTCTGTGAAAGTTAATGGAGGTTCACCCAGCACTGAAAATGGCCCCCTAACCATGGCAGCGGATAACAATATGTACTCTGTGTGTCTCTGGGCAGGACTTTTCTGCTCACGGACAGTATTATTCTACATATGCTCCTATATTTACATTCAATCTTAACTGGACTTGTCAATATTTCTCAGTCTGGAGAATATCAGAACTGACTTCAACCTTTTCCTATCTCTGAAAGCGAACCTGAACCAACCTGGCCTTTCTGCAGATTCAAAAGTGTTAAGCTTACTGTCATTTTTAATCTTTTTTTTTTTTTCATTTTAGAGAAATTTCCTGCTTTCAGCCAGGACTGGAAGTGCCAGTCTAGGAGATATAATATAACACACAGTCTCTGACACAGCTGAGCCCATCAATAGCTTGAAATCTCAGGAGAAAGCTTGTTTTTATGAGATTTTGAGCCCCCGTGGGCTTTGCATTTGAAACAAAACAGACCAACAAACAAAACTTTTCACGAATGGGAAAGAGTAGATTAAATCAGCGGTTCTCAAACTTTGGGACGGGACACCAAAGTGTTTTAATGGGGTCACCAGGGCTGGTATTAGACTTGCTGGGACTTGGGCCCAAAGTCAAAGCCCACAGGCTTCAGCCCTGGACAGTGGGGCTCAGGCTTCTGCTTCAGCCCTGGGTGGCAGGGCTCAGCTTACAGGCCCCCTGCCTGGGGCTGAAGTCCTTAGGCTTTGACACTGGTCCTCCCGCCGGGGTGGCGAGGCTCGGACAGGCTAAGGATTTGGTCCCCCTCTCCTGGGGTGGTATAGTAATTTTTGTTGTCAGAAGGGGGCCGTTGTGCAATGACATTTGATAACCACTGGATTTACTGTATTGTGTGCTGAGCAATTTCACAAGGATTTTGCTGCTGAACTATTGGCAGTCTAATGGGAAAGCTCATTCTGGTGATAATAGAAGGAAAATAGTTTTGTAACAAGAGATTGCAGATGAATAGCTGTCAGGAACAAAATCACAGCCTGTGTCATGGTTTTGAAAGAAGAGATGTCGTTTGGGTGGGTGGTGCCTGGAATGTTTGCTGCTTAGATCTTGACATTTTCTCTTCTAAATCGTTAATACTTGTTTTGTGCAGAGTCCCCCAGCAGAGTAAGTCATGCCCTGCATGACCTGTTTGTGCCAATGGTGTGTTTCCTTCCCCTCTGTCCACTATCATTCCATCAGTATAAGCTATACACAATGGCACCCTGCTTGTGCCAGTTGGGACTCCTCATTTATGTCCTTGTTTGTTGGCTGAAATTCCTTCCTCACAGTTGTGCCCCATCAACATCATCAAGCAACATGCTCCTCCTCCCCCACCCCACACAGAATTTGACTCACCTGCTAATGAGAAGCTGATTCATTGTCTCCATGTGGTCATTTACCAGTGGATGTAGGTATTCACTGACTCTGTACTATCTTCCCAAAGATTTTTTAAAGGTACGTACGGCAAAGATCTGATTCTTGGAGTGAGAAATCCCTGCTGGCAATATCTACGACCTTCAGCCCCAGCACTTTCTGTAACCAACCACTGCATGTTGGAAAGCAAAAGTTTTCCCTAGGACTTTGTTTACTTTAGTTTCCAGAGTCACTGCAAACTTAATTTAAAGCAACAGTTCTCCCTTTATTCAGATAAGTCAGTGCAAACACACATCAAACATCCTTCATGCTGTCTGGGCTGAAGGTTTAACTACAATGCATGTGTAACATGCCCAATAGAAACCTTTAATGCCGGAATGAGGATCTAAAAATTTGGACAATGTGCAAGAACTGCTAACTTAAATGCATGGAAACAATAAATGGTATCTGTTTACATCTGGTAGGGCAAACTGGCTTAGTCACTGCTATTGTTTTTCTAATGGCTGTAATTAATGCAATGTGATTGCAAAATTTTATGGTTATTTTTTAATTGCTGTTGTCTTTTAATTCCTTTTGTGTAGATAGCTAGATATTGGTATGTATGAAACAGAGCCAGTCTATTTTTGTGCCTTTTGAATCTATTAATCAAAATTCCCTTTACAAAATGTTCTCTAGAAAAAATATTTTGAGTTTATGTAGGAATTATACCTACATTTCTGTTGTCCCTAATCGGACCAATGGGCTCTGGTGGTGGCTTAGGTGTGATGTTTCCGAATTCCTCTGGACAGCTGTGCACTATCTAGGAAAGAGCCGATTTTCCCTGCCCCCTGAATAGATCAGTTGATAACTTGAAGTATGCAATTTTAATATTTCTTTCTGTAAAACCCAATGCACTGTGACCATGGGGACAATTGCCTAAGATATGAGTGAAAATAAAAAAGGAATGAACTTCCTCCCTGAACTGCCAAAAGCCCCTCTTGCCTCAAAGGGCCTGGAGGAGCAAGTCATCTTGTGACAGTAGGATCCATGCAAATCCAGGCTATATTGTTGAACCAAGGCATTATTTGGGTCCTTGCCAGACTAGCTCTGTTAGGAGGAGAAGTTGATGATAGTCAGGTATTTCTGTTGTGCAACACTATTTTATTTCCAAAACATGTACACAAAGTGCTGTTTCCCTGGACACAGTAGGCAGGCGGTTTCATTGTTCAGAAAGGCAAGTTTGTCTTTTCCAGCCAGTCCTGTGCTCCAAGGAACTCTGTCTCTTGGCTTTCTCCTAGGGCCACATTCACGACTTCACCTCTGGCTTCCTCTTGGCTTTCTGTTTAGATGCACTGCAACCAATCAATGCCCCAGTCCCTGTGTTTCTGCCTGGTCCCTAGGGAAACCCTTTGAACCATGACAGCTCATGCCTGTTAGTCTGTATCAGCAAAAGCAATGAGTTGTCCTTGTGGCATCTTAGGGCTTGTCTTCACGAGGCTGCTCCGGGATCGATCGCCCGCGGCTCCCCCGTCGACTCCGGAACTCCAGCTTGCCGGGAGGCGCAAGCTGGAGTCGACGGGGGAGCGCACCGCCGACTGCCGCCGCCGTGGGGACGGGCGGTAAGTCGGCGGCAGATATGCAAACTTCAGCTACGTGATTCACGTAGCTGAAGTTGTGTATCTGCCGTCGATTCCCCCCCTCCCCCCCAATGAGAACAAGCCCTTAGAGACTAACAAATTTATTTGAGCATAAGCTTTCGTGGGCTAAAACCCACTTCATCAGATGCATGGAGTGGAAAATACAATAACAGGTATAAATATACACCGGGGTGGGCAAACCTTTTGGCTTGAGGGCCACATGGGGTTGTAAAACAGTATGGAGGGCCGGGTAGGGAAGGCTGTGCCTCCCCAAATAGCATGGGCCGTGCCCCATCCACCCCCTCCCACTTCCCACCCCGACTGCCCCCCTCAGAATTCCTGACCCATCCAACCCCTCTTTGTCCCCTGACCGCCGCCTCGAGTGACTCCCCCAACCCTAACTGCCCCCAGAACTCCACCCCCTACCCAACCTCCCCTGCTCCCTGTCCCCTGTCTGCCCCAACCCCTATCCACACCCCCTCCCCTGACAGACCCCTGCGACTCCCACACCCTATCCAACCACTCCCTGTTCCCTGACTTGTATCCAGACCGCAACCCCGCTCCAACTTCCCTCCCAGATCCCCCCCACTCCCACCCTCCACTCCCCCTCCCTTGACTGACCTCCCCCTGAATCTTCACCCCATCCAACACCCCCTGCTCCCTGACTGCCTCCCATGACCCCATGACCCTTATCCAATCCCACCCCCTTCCCCCTTGCCGCTCACCAGACACAGTGCTGCAACACTCCCCTGCAGGAACAGCAGGCCGGAGTGCTAGTGGCGTGGCAGTGGGTGAGGGGCCAGGGATTGAACAGGACTGTCCGGCGGGCCGGATATGGCCCGCAGGCCGTAGTTTGCCCATGTCCTCTCTGGCCCGCTTGAGCTCCTGGCTGGGAAGGCAAGCCCCAGCCCCTCCCCCGCTCTCACCCCTCCCCCGCAGCCAAGCTGCTAGCGCTCCATGACTGGCAAGCGGGGAACGGCGCGGAGGGGGAGGGGGAGGTCAGGGAGCAGGGGGCGTTAGATGGGGTGGAGACTCTGGGGGAGGGCAGTCGAGGATGAGGGGAGGGGAAGGGGCCGGGATTCATCTCCCCTAGCCAGGAGCTCAGGCAAGCTGGACAGGACGGTATCACAGGCTGGATGTGGCCCACGAGCCATAGTTTGCCCACCCCGATATACACAGTACATGAAAAGATGGGAGTTGCCTTACCAGGTGCGGGATCAATGCTAACAAGACAATTCAGTTTTGTCTCGTTAGCACTGATCCCCGACTTGATGAGGCAACTCCCATCTTTTCATGTACTGTGTACCTACTTACCTGCCTACTGTATTTTCCACTCCATGCATCTGATGAAGTGGGTTTTAGCCCACGAAAGCTTATGCTTGAATAAATTTGTTAGTCTCTAAGGTGCCACAAGGACCCCTCGATGTTTTCACCTCGGTTTGTGATTGATGGCAGTCATTAAAACCTTCCAACATAACATTATATACTAAACTCCCTGCACTGGTGTCTAGCAGTTGTCAAAGTCAGTGAATTCAGTTTTCAGCATTTTCTACGGGTAATATAACTTACATTGATAATTTTTAATTGACTAGATCTTAGTCAATAATTAAGTGTAGCCTTTCTTACAGTCTTATTAATCTCTTTACACATGACCTCACCAATACTAACTTCTAAATTGCTTTTCCCAATTTTCTTTTCCAGTAAGTAGGGAGCTATTGCTATATCTTAAGAGGTAGCACCCAAAAATGAACACGGTATCCGAACGAGAGGGCTCCATTGTTCAAATACTGTCATTATATTATGTTCTGGATTATTTTTACATCCCCTTATTAATGCACCCACACATCCTATTTGCATTTTTTTTTATAACTTACCTTTTTTAAAAAAAACAAATTCTCATTACAACAGTCAGATTTAAGAGCAAAGAAATAACAAGTGTAGAACAATAGATGTGAAGAGCTCGGTTCTTCCTCTAGCTAATGCCATTGACTCTGAGTTTCTTCTGATTTTTATTGGAGTGAGTGGAACATCAGGGTCTACATTGAGAAACATGTTTTTCCATGGATAGTGAAAAGCAGTTTAATAAATAATTGTGGCGTACAATGTGTTGTTTGGATAACACACACCCCCATCCCACCACCCGGATAGGTAACTTCCTGGCAGAGCGATGATTTAGACTGTGGAATGGTCTCCTCGGGGGAGTGCTGAAATTCCCACAGCTGTAGATTTTTCAAAGTGGGCCAGACAAAACATGAGAAAATGCACTGTAGGGAACAATTCTGCAGTGGCAGGGAGATGGGACTGGATTTGTTTGCATCTCTTGCCCTGATCCATGTGGATGCACCTTTCTTTCCACACCGAGCACTACTGGGGTTCCATTAAGGTGCAAGATGAAGCTCCTGGCGGGATTAGAGCCATAGTCTTTACTTACAGTAGTGATCCCCAATCTTTTCCACCCTGGGACCTCCTCCCCAGTATCACCATGCACTCCCTGACATCTGGCTGCAAACCCTCCCTGGGCTGAGAACCCATGATTTGTATGATACTCAGGCAAAGCAATCCCAGGGCTCAAGAACACTTTGAAATGAACTGCTACCTAAGAGACTGAATAAACATTACAAAAGGTCAACAGGGCCATGAAGAAAAACATTCCATCTGACTTTTTAGCCATTAACTAGAGCAGAACCATCCTCTCCCCCCCCCCCACTCCTGTTGAATAGACTCACATGAGTAGCCTAACTGCTATTGCTAGAAAGTTAAATTCTTACTTCTGAACTGATCTAGTTCAGATGGAATGTCTTCTTGTACGTGACAGTGGTTCAGATTTACCTCTGGATTTGGGTAATTTATCCAAACTAACTGCCAATGCTCTGTCTCTCAAAGGATCTTTCCTGGTCTAGTGTGTAGGGAGACGTCTAGTGGTGAACCTTTGCTGTACATAACCACTTCAGCGTGTGTTTCCCCCCCTCCGTGCATCTTTCTGGAGACGCTGTGGGTGAGGTGTTTCTTTTAATCGCTATACTTCTGACCTGTTTTTTTGTAAGGGTGAGCATTGTGATGAGCCAGTATAAGTGCATGAAGCTTTTGTGGGATCTCTTAGGAATGTTGTTTGAGCTGCATTCCACCAAAGGTACAGTAGGGAAAGTGTTGATTTGTCTGTGTCTCTGTGTAAGTGCCTCAGCAGTGCAGGGAGGGCCTTATGGCCTGCACAACATGCGGCCCCGGGGCCACATGTGGCCTGCATGGGCTCACTGTGCAGCCCGCGGGGGGGTAAGTAGGGGTGGGGCAAGCCAAGCAGTGGGGTGGGGGGACGCAGATGGGGGCGGGGCGAGGGCAGGGCTTTTCGGCCCGCAGATGGTTTTTTTGCAGTAATATGGCCCATGCTGTTTTCCAAGTTGTGCAGGCATAGGACATGCCTCCCCTTGGCCAGTGACTTGAAAAGAAGACCTTGATTGGTTGTTTAGGAAAGGAGATGCTAGGGCAGCTGGAGCAAACATGGTACAGTAAAACCTCCATTTAACGGACTAATTCGGGCGAGGGGGTGTCCGTTAAATCAAAAAGTCCGTTATTTAATAAAAATTAAAAAACGAGCTGTTAGAGCAGCAGCCTGCCCGCCACAGAGTCGGGGCGGCAGCTCTGCAGCCCGCCCGCTGCTAGGACCTAGGCGGCAGCCCGCCCGCTACCGGGGCCCGGCTGCCGGCAGCCAGCCCGCCCGCTGGCGGGACCCGGGCGGGAGCCGGCAGCCAGCCCGCCCGCTGGCGGGACCCGGGCGGGAGCCAGCAGCCAGCCCGCCCGCTGCCGGGACCGGGGCGGCAGTCGGGAGCCAGCAGACGGCCGCCAGGGAAGGGGACCGGCGCCGCAGCAGGGAGGGGTCGCGGTCTGATATGGATCAGAAATTTTGTCCGTTGCATCCGAAGTCCGTTAAATCGAGGTCCGTTAAATCGAGGTTTTACTGTATTAAGATTTTCCTACAGATATGTCTTTCATCTTACAAACTTCGCTCGAAGTCTCAGGACTAGTTCAATGGTGGGATAAATTAGGCGCTTTCCCCTTGTCTCACTTAGAATGATTTTCATGATCTTGGGGTTGTATTGTGTGACATGTCTCACAAACAGTTCCCCCTTTGCTCTGACATTGAGTGGGATACACTGGGCAGAAGTGCTGTGCTGGAAAGAATTCCTGGCTGGCTGGCTCTTTAAGAAATCCCATGACTTAATCCAGGATTAGCCCAGACTCTATTCCAGGTGGCAAACTTGTTCTGTGAAATTTCTCTGATGGTATGACACAGCAGAAGGAGGCTAATGGCAGACAGGAAGCACTCCCTAGTCCAATATTGAGCTAGAAAGGAGGTTGATTGGATTCCTGTTCACCTTGAATGGACGCGAGGTACAGCTCCTTACGGAAAAGACTCTGAATTAGAGTTCTGTGATCATCTGCAACAGATTCTGGCTCCTGTATATACATTGTCGGGTTTTTTCAATACTGAATAACAATCGGACTTGCTTTCTGGAGCTGAATCTCAAATCCCTCGGGAACGGAGATTTTCCAGGGCAGAGCAGCAGAGCCTTCTAATGAGGACAGAGGGCACAATTCCCTCTTCATGTTGCCTCCCAGTGAAAGCAAGCTAGCATTTTAACTTTGGCCCAGATTTACATTTAGCAGGAACAAGCTTTTACAGAAGCTGAGGCCAGTGGTGCAGTGTTTGCATTGTTATTTTAGCTGTGTTACAGCCCACCACCATTCCCCTGCGGTCAGATGGGCTGGCTCTGCCCTACAGGCAGGCCACAGGGACTGTCAAAGGGGGCAGAGAGAGGGAGGTAGCAAGGGCCCCGTTCTGGTACGAATTGGGCTCATCCTGAAGCTCGAATGCAGCATTGGTCCCGTTTCTGTGTTAATCCATTTTGCTCTCTGGATGTGCTGGATACAATCGCTTTGTCTTGGATCTCAGGGTACTTCAGGCACTGACTTGTCAAACTTCTGCATAGCACCTTTCACACACTGCTTCTGCTTTGATCCCTCTCCCCCTTCCTGGTTAGCCTGGGCCTCACTTGCTCTCCTCTTTCCCTTTTTTTTGCCCCTCCCTACAGATCCTCAGCTTTGAGAGCTACCTCTAGTGGCCAAAAGAGAAAGTGCAGGTGAAATCCTTCCTCCCTGCCGCTTTGTAGGTGACAGAGCAACACCAGGGACAAATGCGTGACTCCTGTCCTGATGCATGGCTAACTCTGTCCGCCCCCCCGAGCTCCCAGCTGGGGAGGCTAGCTTCTTCCCACTTCCCCTCTGTTCCCCCACCGCAGCCTCAGTGCGTCGTGTGAGCAGCGCTATGGAGGGGGGGGGGGGGGGAGGCCGCGCACTCAGATGGATCAGCGCAGCAGTGTGTCTGGTTCCAGGCCAGACATGCTGTTCTGAGCGGCGTGATAAGGGGGCCGGGCTGGGCCGGGGGGTTGGATAAGGGCCAGAGGGTTTCAGGGGGCAGTCAGGGGATGGGGAACGGGAGGGGAGTTGGATAGGGGGTGGGAGTCCCAGGGGACCGGTCAGGGGTGTGGCTAGAGGTTGGGGCAGTCAGTGGACAGGGAGCAGGGGGTTTGGCCGGGGGTGGAGTCCTGAGGGGTGATTAGGGGCAGGAAGATCTCTGGAGGGGGCAGTCAGGGGACAAGAACCAGGGGGGGCGTAGAGAGGGGGTAGGGTCCCGGGGGGGGGTGGTTAGGGGCGGGAGGTCTTTGGAGGGGGCGGCAGGGGACAAGGAGCGAGGGTGGGGTTGGATTGGGTTAGGGATTCTGAGGGGGGCAGTCGGGGCAGAAAGTGGGAGGGGGGCGGATAGGGGGCGGGGCCAGGCTCTTTGGGGAGGCACAGCCTTCTCTACCTGACCCTTCATACAATTTGGACCCCTGATGTGGCTCTCGGGCCAAAAGGTTTGCCCACCCCTGGACTAGGTACATGTGCAATGAAGATCAACTCAGCCGGTTTCCACTGCTTTTAACCTGAGGGAAGCTCCTCCGTTCCACCTAACAGAATGTAGGGAGCTCTTTGGAGTGGAGCTCTGCTGTGCAGAAGAGGTACACCGCTGTGTGGTCTCCCCAAATTCCAGCCCTTCTGTGCAGTGGAGTTGTAGCAGTTCTGCTCTATATGGAGCCTCTGCACTTCAGCAGTGTGGGACAGGATTTGCCTGTCTGAAGTAGACTTCTCTCTTCATTGTCATTGGGCTGGATTGATGGTGATTCTGCATCAGGTAGCTCTGAAAAAGGCACAATTGGTCTTAGATAAATACAATACAGTCCAAACAATGTCTGCCTAGCAGTGCTAGTTCAAAATTCTCACAGTGTTTTTAGGGTGTGAAAATGCACATATATTCTTTGCTTACATCTCCTGTAGTGCTATGGCTCACATCAGCCTGCCCCTTCAAGTCATGATAAAATGGGCCTGTGTAGTGCAAAGTGGGGGACAGAGCTTACTGAGTAAATACACCTGGTGAGTCATTGATAGTCTCGCCACTGTAATGACTGTCAGCAAAAGCTGCAGTTAGACAAGCTGATAAATGCATCTTCTTTACTCTTGTAGAACAGGAAAACTCAGACTGCTCCTGATTACTCTCCAGGTGGACGAAGTTCTCTCTCTGGTTCTGCAGCCTCATCAGAGAACTCCATTGTACCTACACGAACTACTAGAAGAGCAAGATCTTCTCAGAAGCGGTATGGGTCCTGCATGTGAATAGTAGCGCCAGTAGCACTTCCAAATAGGGTGACCAGACAGCAAGTGTGAAAAATCGGGACAGGGAATAGGGGGTAATAGGAGCCTATATAAGAAAAAGACCCAAAAATCGGGACTGTCCCTATAAAATCAGGACATCTGGTCACCCTACTTCCAAAGATGTGTGTATGAGTGGAGATGGCACTCCCTCATTGAGAGTGTTGCAAGTAGGAGACACTTTGAATCCCTTCCTTAGTGTATTGTCTCCTACTTCCTGCCACTCTGCCCACACTGCTTCAGAGCCCATGGGCCTGGTTCTCCTCCAAGCAGAATGAACTCCACTGAAGTCAGTGGATTTGCACCAAGGCAGCGCAAGGGGGAGAAAAATCAGGGATGTTTATTTTGTTGCAAGGTTACATGGAGCAGAGACGCACAATACCGGCCTATAAACCCTACAGAGGCTGAACTCCAAGCTTGTGATGCACAACCATCTTCCCCTGCATCCCTTTGTGTTCTCTTCTCTCGCCAGCCTTCCCATCAAAGTGATACCACACCTCTGCTCCCCTGCCTCATCACGGCACTGCCAAGTGCAGAGTCATGACGACAAACCCATTATTTACTATTCCGATCATTCACTTGTTGCTTGCATTAGTCGAGTGTCTTTTGCTTTTTCTGGCTGTGCCCTACTATGGCCAGAAAACCGCACGACTCATCGTTCCACAACAGTGACTCCACAGACCTGTCACTCAGGGGTTTTGTTTTCAAATTAAATTCAGTAAAGTCTCCCAGGAGCCTGAGCTGGTCCCTGAGTCTTGGCTCATACGATCTGGAGAGGGCTGATGGGCTTTCCACGTCTTTGATCTTCTGCATCCCTATTAGAAACATGAAGATCCAGCTCCCAAGTGATCCCCACCCTCTTGTTCTCCAGCAACAGCTCCCACACCTTGTACTCCTAAGTCCTGGGATGCAGCTTGCTGACCCTCTTGACAAGCACTGAATGGGACGTCCCTTGGAACCCAGCAGTACTGCTCTTGAACAACACTAAGTACTCACTTCTCGTATAGTACTCTCGGCCCCTCATGTGATACAAGGCTGGTGCCAGGGACAGTCAGGGTTGCGGTCAGCTTTGTACGGTTCAAAGAGCTCATGTTTGGGGCAGGGCTGTCTTTGGCTTCGAGGGCGTATTGAGGTGCCACCTGGGAAAGAACTGATCCTGTTTCCATGTTGGCTTTTGGAAACATAGTGAAAAATCACAATAACTCTTTGGGGAAAATATTGTAATGTTTCACTCCCACCAGTCCTCTGATTTGAACAAAGGCAGCCTTTGAATTTTATTAACCAAAAGGCTTTGTGGGGTTTTTTTCTGGGCACATTTTAATTAATTTATTGAATGTGCTTATTTTATTCCATTCCAGTAAAATCAGCCAGGCCAGCCCTGGGCTGAGCCTGCTCTGTACTGTCAGTGGCATGGCTCGGATTATATGAAGTGGTTTGTACAGAGAGCCGGGGAAAGAGAAAAAGCCAAATAGGGTTGCAGAAAATACATTTCATGGGTCCTCTGTCTGGCGGCGGAGAGGAGCGGGAGGGCTGGACTGGCAAGCAGTCACTGCCTGTCTCTCACAATGTGTGATAGGTAGATCAAACCATGACATGTTTCTCCCCGTTCCCACAGCCCGATGGCTTCACTTCCTGTCCTACAAGAAGAGACATTGTTCCGAAAGGGATCCTGGAACTATCGAATCCCAGCTCTGCTCTATGTGCCGCAGTCCTGCACCATCCTGGCATTTGCCGAGGAGCGGGAGGATGAGGTGGATGAACATGCTAAGCTGATAGTAATGCGCAGAGGCACATATGATGGGACTACCCATCTTGTTCAGGTAGGGCACGTTTCATTAAAGCTGTTTTGGCTTCGGTTCACTTACTTGGGGGGGCAGTACACTGTGTGCGGGGTCGGGACAGGGAACCAGAGAGATGAGTATGCAATAGGCTTGCTGGGGCACCTTGTCATCCCCGCTGTGATTCAGGGAGACAGACAGGGAGAGACAGGAACAGAGGGGCTGCTGGTGTGGACCAGAGACCCATGACAGAGAGAGGCAGGCTGGGGGGTAAGCCTGGTGGGAGGTGGTGAAAACAGGAGGTAAATAATAACTTTTCATTGTGGTAAAACCAATATCTAACTCACAAATAGTCAAAAATCACTACACCCCACAAACTTGTGTATGGGACATGTATATGGTAACTGGTTCAGGTGTGTAGCCCATCAAAGTGAATTGGTAACTTAATAATTCACCCATTAATGATGGCTAAGCTGGTGAACAGCTGGGGTCAATTGATGCTCAATCCATTTGTAATAACTTCTAACAACTGCAAATATATTAAAATACAGGATCTGTGGGATTATACCCCTCTCCTCTGACCCTTCAGATGTGGCTTGTTGTCTTAGATCAGAGTCTTCAATCTTTCTTCATTTGTGGACCCTTAAAAAGTTTCAAATGGAGGTACAGCCCTTTTGGAAACCTTACCTCTAGTCTGCATATCCCCAGGGGTTTACAGACCCACAGGTTGAAATCCATTGTCTTAGACTGTGAGCTCTTCAGGCAAGACCTTGTCTCTGCCTATCACAAGTGGGGTCTCAGAGCATGAGAGCTGTAAATATTCAATGATAATGGCTCACGTAACCCCACAATAATTCAGTTAGATGGGGTTCAGCTGATCAGAAAGAGACTTGGTGATTTCTGTCTGCATGCTGAGGTTTATTAAAATAAAAATATACAAACCCCACAAAGGAAAATATTGATAAAATATTCCAGGTAAAGACAAAGGCTAAAAATAATTAATCAATGGCTGTACTTGGGAATCATTTTCTAGTTGCAGTGCAACTAGAACAAAGTCTAGATGATCCTTTTGGTCTCTTCTAGCCTTGTGATTCTATGGCCGTGCTGTATGCTATCTATATATATAAAAGTCAAGTGGTGTATGTATGTATGTGTGTATGTATGTATGTATGTACGTATGACAGCGAACTCCTCCCGCTCCGTTTGAGCCAGAGACTTGAAATTTGGTACAGTGAGGGGTCTTGGGGTCTATATGCTGGTAAGGGTCGAAAAATTTTCGGATCTCACCTCTGACGCCCCCCAGGGGTGAAAGTCTTTCAGGGCCAATCACATCAGCTGGGCGGTTAGGTGGTGATGATGTCATAATACCCCCCTCCAACAGACACCTCACTCGCTCAGCTCACCCCTCCCTCCTCCAACGGAACCCCGGAGATCCCTCAGTTCTCTGCCCCTCCCCCTTCCCAACGGAACCCCGGAGATCCCTCAGTTCTCTGCCCCTCCCCCCTCCCAACGGAACCCCGAAGATCCCTCAGTTCTCTGCCCCTCCCCCCTCCAAACGGAATCCCAGAATCCATCAGCTCTGTGCCCCCCCCCCCCTTGCGAAGGTCCCCGGAATCCCTCGGCTCTGGGCCCCCTCCCCGCCTGCGACAGATCTGAGTTGGGTTTGGTGGGACGGTAAGTGAGCCGGGGGGTGTCGGGGTTCGGTCGGGGGGTGAGGTGGGGGTGTCGGGGTTCGGTCGGGGGGTCAGGTGGGGGTGTTGGGTTTGGTCGGGGGGTAAGTGAGCCGGGGGGTGTCGGGGTTGGTCTGGGGGGGGTGGGAAGGTGTCGGGGGGGGGTGAGGGGTGCGGTGTGGGTGTTGGGTTTGGTCTGGGGGGGGAAGGTGTCGGGGTGGGTGCCCAGACCAAACCCGACACACCCCCCCGGCTCACTTACCCCCCGACCAAACCCGACACCGCCACCTCACCCCCCCACCAACCGCAACACCCCCTGACCAACCCCAACACCCACACCTCACCCAACACCCACACCTCACCCCTCACCCACCCAGACACCTTCCCACCCCCCCCCAGACCAAACCCGACACCCCCCCGGCTCACTTACCCCCGACCGAACCCGACACCCCTACCTCATCCCCCAAGCAAACCTGACACCCCCACCTCAACCCCCCACCAACCGCAACACCCCCTGACCAACCACAACACCCACCCCTCACCCACCCCGACACCTTCCCACCCCCCCAGACCAAACCCTACACCCCCCGGCTCACTTACCCCCCGACCAAACTCGACAACCCCACCTGACCCCCCCAATCAAACCCAACACCCCCACCTGACCCCCCGACCAAACCCGACACCCCCCCCCCCCGGCTCACGGTGCACTGTGTAGCACACAGATTATTAAATACACTGTTCGGTCGGGGGGTGAGGTGGGGGTGTCGGGTTTGCTCAGGGGGTGAGGTGGGGGTGTCGGGTTCGGTTGGGGGGTGAGGTGGGGGTGTTGGATTTGTTTTGGGGGGTCAGGTGGGGTTGTCGGGTTTGGTCGGGGGGTAAGTGAGCCGGGGGGTGTTGGGGTTGGTCAGGGGGGGTGGGAAGGTGTCAGGGGGGGTGAGGGGTGGGTGTTGGGGTTGGTCAGGGGGTGTCAACTGTCTGCCCCCTCCCCACCTCAGACTGACCCGAGCAACGCCGGGCACTTATGCTAGTTAAATATAAACAAAAGACCAAGAGAATTGGGACTTATGGGATCTGTACCCCAGATCTGCTTCTAACTTGCTGTCTCGCTTCAGGCAAGCCGCTAAGCCAAAGTTTTCAAACATGGATGACAAAAGCTAGGTACCTGACTCCCTACTCAGGCATCTCAGTGACTTTGGGTGTGATCTCTAGGTGCTTGGCACCAGTGAAAAATCAGTCTCGTTATTTAGCATTCTGAATAACTCAGCAGGTCAATGGCAGCACTGGGGCATAAACCATTGACTTCCAGATCCTTGCTCTAACCACTAGATTTTCTTCTTCTTCTGCCTTTTGTTTCTGGCTTGTATTTTTTTATACAAGGATCTTTTCTCTGTAACACTGATTTATTTTGTTCCCCTTTGCATTCCCATGTGGCAGTGGAATAAAATGGAGACCATTGTCACTGCTCAGCTGGAGGGCCACCGCTCCATGAACCCATGTCCTGTATACGATGAAGTCACTGGGAACCTCATTCTGTTCTTTATAGCTGTCCCGGGAAAGGTCTCTGAAAACGACCAGATCAAGACAAAGACCAACTTGGTCCATCTGTGCCAGGTCACCAGCACTGATGATGGATGCTTCTGGAGCCCTGCGAAAGATCTCACTGAGACTGTCATTGGCACAGCACACAAGGACTGGGCCACCTTTGCGGTGGGACCAGGCCATGGTTTACAGTTGCTCAGTGAGTCTCGGAGTCTCGTGATTCCTGCCTATGCCTATCGGATACTTGACCCTGAGACAAAACCGTCCCCACATGCCTTCTGCTTTGTTAGTTCTGACCACGGGAAGACCTGGGCAATGGGGAACTTTGTGGCAAAGGAGCGTGCTGTGGAGTGCCAGGTAGCTGAAGTGCACAGCCAAGGAGAGAGGGTGCTGTACTGCAATGCTAGAAGCAGCCAGGGAGCCAGAGTCCAGGCTGTGAGTTACAACCATGGGATGGATTTTGATGGTGGTCAGCGGATTGAGAAGCTGGTAGAACCTCCCCATGGCTGCCATGGGAGTGTTACTGGCTTCCCAAGTCCTGCTAACATGAAGTCAGGGGGGCAGGACAGCTGGGTGCTGTACTCTCACCCCACAGACCCAGCGGGGAGGAGAAATTTAGGAGTGTATCTCAACAAGTGTCCATTAGATCCAGCATGCTGGACAGGACCCGCTCTCCTCTTCAAGGGCTTGTGTGCTTATTCGGATCTGCAGCACATGGGCCAAGGCCCTGATGGCTCCCCACTGTTCTGCTGCCTATTTGAGTTTGGCACCAGCTCGCAGTACACGGAGATTGTCTTCCTTATGTTCACTTTGAAACAAGCCTTTCCAGCCGAGTGCTGAGCCACACTGGACAGGCCCATTCAGTGTCTGTCTGAGAACCACCTTAGCTGACACTCCGCTGCCTTGTCTCACCTGTCAGAAAATGGCTTTTATCCCCTGCTTTATCCTGGCTGAGAAGCTATATGAAATGGACTCTTTTTTTTTTTTTTTTTTGCTGGTTCCTCCTCCATCCCTTCCCGCCTAGTTGCCTTTTTCAGCACCCAATAGCAAGAGTGAATGTGATTTTCGTATAGAGCCATTCAGATTCACCAGTGCAGCCAGTGCGTGGGCAGACGTGATGGCCGTTACCTGCCAAACCATATTTAATAGACTGCCTGGGATGCTCCTCTGAAGTGGACGTCGCTGGTATCCCCTGTGTTTTGCAATAACGTCATCCCTACCTTTACCCCTTATCGCTCCCCTGCCCCTGTCCCTGCTGAAATCCTTCTCTGGGCCATCAGCACATTGTGCTCTGCAAACTGCACCTCACTGCTCTCTCAGCTTCTGGGGAGCTAGGATGCTGTGGCCGGATTGCTCATATCATATCTTTCTCATATCATACTATGCCATCCTCTGTCTACTTCCCTGGCTTCCTACCCATTTATGGATCATGGAATCATAGGACTGGAAGGGACCTTGGGAGGTCATCTTGTCCAGTCCCCTACACTCATGGCAGGACTAAGTATTATCTAGAGTCTAGGCCATCCCTGACAGGTGTTTGTCTAATGAGTCCCTGCCCCCAACTGGCTTACAAGAACACAATGTAATACAAGCAAACACAGGCATGAGCATATTCTTGCCAGGAAGACTTATAGAGTAAGTGGATCTTCAGGAGGTGTTTTTTTTTTTTTTTTTTTTGAAGGAAGCTGCCTGGCGCTATGGCGGGTCATTGGGGTTAGAAGGGACCCGCAAGGGTCATGTGTTCTAACCCCCAAGGGAGTAAGAGGTTCTTGTAGATATGTGGGGTGGTGTGGAGGGAGGTACAAAGTTTTTTTTTTCAGCACCATGGCCAATGTTAAACTACAGTGAAAGACTGCTCACAGGTTCAAAAATCAAGTGATGCGGCGCATCCACACACTGGTGCCAGGGATCTTTGTCTACCAAGCATAAAAATGCATTTGTACATCTTCCCATAAATATCTTTACATAAATATGTATTCTGTTTAAAATTCCAGACAGACAATTAAAAAAAATTATTGATGAGGATGAGCCTCAGAAATCCAATAATTCCCCACTGGAGAAGAACCACATTTAAACTACTGCGTCTCTTTCTAGAGTAAAAATGAAACCAAAGTTTGTGGTCCTCTGTTGAGCATGAAATTCCAACAGCATTTCTTCCAGGTACTGTATGTGCAAAGGGAGGGACCAGAAATGAATCAACAGCAAACACCAAGGAAGGGAGGGCAGAGTTGTAGGCTGGGTGGAAGTATGGAGAGCTATGGAAGTTTTACCCAGTTCTCTGGACAGTATTCTGTTTCTGCAGAAAGATGCAGTGCAAGGTATTTGCAGGTGTGTGTGCGTGCCCGCACAATGGCTCCAGGGAAATATATTTATTTGCTTTATTAGTGAGGTAAAGTATTTGCTTTTTGGGGCTCTAGCAGGGCCTTTCCATGCCAGCTAGAGCAGTGGCCCATGTAGGACCGTGTCAAGTTGACACTACCATTGCCTGTTGGAGTTTCTGTATGCTTGAGTACCCCTCTTGCTTGCTTCTTATTGTGTTCCTGGCTTTTGGTAGGAGGATGGTGAGCCTGCAGCAGCTGGAGGCCCGCAAAAGCATTCTTGTGTGAGAGATCTCGGTGGCTGTTTTAAAAAAATACTTCCAGATCTCACTTAATTTTCCTTACTCCACTAGTTCTGCCTGAAGGCACCTGCAGTAGGCAGGTCCAGCCCACCCTCGGCACAGACTGGGGAACGAAGTATGATAGGAACTGCGGAATCTCATGGCCAGTTCAAAGAAATCTGTAATTTCCCACTCCGCTCCCCTCCCCAAGCTGCAGACTAACTAACAGTCTGGACTGGAGTAACTACAAAGTGAGAAGCAATTCGCTGGTTGATAAAAGAATGTCACTTGGCAGGTTTGTTTTCAGACCTAGGCCAGAGGCCAAAGTGCCCCCTTGTGGCCAATAGCATATTGCCTGACCAGCTTCTGGCTATTTTTAGCAAAGTGCTCTGGTTTGGAATCTGTCCTTCCGTCTAACCTCTCTTGTCAATAACATTAGGAAATGCTTTCTGTTCCTTGATACGTTGGCGCCTCTCTGGGCTCTTCTCCCCTGTCCACTCGGCAGTAGCCACTGAGAGCAGGTGAGAGGACCTTGTTGACAAACCATGTAGTGTGACTGTGTTCTCATGGGGTGACTGATTGCTGTGTGCTTTGAGCCATAATGCAACTACCACTGATCCAGTTCACCAGTGCGTTCACAGTTGCAGCTGTTGGCACACACTGTACTAGTTCGGCTGTTGGGTTTTGTGTGTGCGTGCAGGGTGGAGTAATATTCAGGAGGACAGATTAGTTGATCTGCTGGTGCTTTCTGGCCTTAACTCTATGGCTAAAAACACAGTTCATGTAAATAGGTGCATCCTACCACCTCTGATAGACCAGGTGGAATAACATCCCCACACTGGGGAAAAAATGTTTTGGCTTTGTCCATAGGGAGCTAAGACTTCAAATGTGATTTCCCAATGTGGCAACGTGTCCCAGTTCTTTGGCTGTGGTGTCATTCTCTCAAGTCAATTATAATGAAATATGGTGGCTGCTGTGGTTGTCCAAAGGGTTGCTTTGCAGGCTGCTGCTTCTGCTTTGGATTCTTGTGCCCGGCTTTCCTGCTTTTATTTCCTTGTTTTACAATGGGCGCCAATCCAGACATGGGTGCTACTTTGCTGGGATTGTGATATCACAATATCTTCTGACTAGAAGAAGAAAACAGTGCAGGTAGCTGTCCTGGGGGTGGGCACTGCGGTTTTAATGTTGCCTTCCATACAGTGATACCCATCATAGAGACTACAGGGTGCAACAAGATCACTGGGCTTTCCCCCCAGTGGTATATATACCAGGTCTCTGCAAGACAACTTTCAAAATCTCCTCTTCCCATGGAAGAGCTAATCAGGTGTTATGGGAAGTGAGGCTAGTGAGCAGACTGCTGTCTCTGGGTAGGGCAGTATGAGTCACACTCCATCCTTTGGGAATCAGGCATCTGACGGCGGGGATCCACACACACTAACCACAAGGCAATCCCACTGTAGTCTTTTCCACTCTGACAGGACTCACTCACCAGCTGTATGAGAGCGAGGCCCCATCCTCTTTTGAAACAATGTCCTCTACGTGCCACTAGAGACCATGTTGTAATTTCTGGTAGTACAGTGGGATTCATCTTTTAAAAACATAAGAACTGGAACGAGCGCTATTTTGGGGCAGTGGAATCTGCATGGTATCCCTCCAGGATGCCACCTGCCATCTTTTTGTGAGGTCCACCTCAAACACATGTGGCACACCCCAGCTTCTCTGCATGGCTGAACTGGGGTGTTCTGCACAGCCGGGCATAGTGACGCCTTCAGCCATATACATGGTACATGTCATTACCAGGGGCGCCAGTTGAGGGACAGGGTCACTGGTGAGGAGGAAGGGGGAGTTTGCCCCAAGCCCCGATTTGAGAGGACCCCAGACTGAGTGATGTTGTGCCTGGTGTGCTGGTTTGCAATGCCAGACACTGAAATGGGGCCTAGCCGCTCCTCCATCATGACGTTTGAAGTTCAAGTGAGAACACCATATAAAACCTCTCTGGGGCACCCCTAGCCGGAATGAGCACATCTGAAGGAAGAACAGCTCTGAGTCTTCCAAAAGCTGACATCTCGCTGAGGTAACTGCAGGAGTATTTTCAGCCACACATAAACATAAAAGACTAATTAGTCTTGCGACTGAGTTAGTGGGGCTCACTCCTTTTCAGGGGTACACCACGGTGCTGAGAATTTAAAGCCTTTTGTTACCTGCCTGAACTTCCAGGAAGTTAGCAGAACCTGTAAAATAAGACAGCAAAGCTAACCTTGTTCACCAGCTCCACTCGCTCTGGGTCTGCTTGTATGGTTACGGTATGGAAATCTCCTCCCAGCTGTGTTGAGCAGTAGTTTACCATTGCCTTGACATTTGGAGCTGTGCTGCTTCCTGCTGCAGCTACCATGTAGCAGTAGCAGCTTGAGGCGAGTGAGACACGCCCAACCAGCAACTTCAGCAGCAAACTCCCCAGAGCTGCATTTATTGTGTCTATACACTGATGTTTACGGAGGGGTAAGTGTGTACATAATAAACAAGGGACCTAAGTCCTCAAGCAGAGCTTATGATTTAATGTAAATGTTGCACTACTCACTCTCTCCCCATCCCCACAGTGAAATGCAATGCCAGAGACTGTAGGGCTGGGGTGAGGCTCAAATCCTGGTATAGGCAAGAGTGCCTCAGGAAGCTGCCTTGTTGCCATGGCGACATACCAGCCCTAGGAATCTCTTTATGAGAGCGTGTGGCAACCACGTTTTGGTGAGGCTGTGGCAGGAGTGCAGCAGTTCAGGCCAGTTCTGACAGCAGAGCTGCTGGGGCCCCCTCCTAGCACTGACAGAGCTCCACAACTGAGGGCCCCAAGATACAAGTGTGCAAGGTGTAGGGGAGGCTGCAGTCCTTCCGGCCCAGTGGACAGCAAGGAGGACAAGCTGCGCTTGAGGCCTCTCTGTTGCTGAACCGTTCCTGCCCAGGGACGGCTCCCACATTCCTGGCTGGTGAGGGAGGGAGCAGCGCCATGACAGCGGAGCTGCGGAGGGTGGTGACACTTGCAAGGTACGGCGGGGGGACTGTGGTCCTGGCAGGGCAGAGCAGAGACGCACCCCGTCCAGGAGTGCCAGGAGGAGGACATATATTGGAATCCTTGGGACTTTGTGGTATGTGCCTCACCTATCAAAAGTCATCAGGCACCACTGCAGTGCAGGGAAGCTACAGCAGTGGGTGCCATGGCAGGTCCTGAGAAGCTGACCCAGCTTGTGGCTACCAGGATGCTGCTGCGTGTAGGACTGTGCAACTGATTGTAACATCCCCTTTTCACACCCAGGCACTTTATGCCAGGCAGAAAAGTGCTGTGCCAGCCCATCTGAATGCCTTGAGCTCACAACCGCTGTACAGTACTTGAGGCCATACACAGCCCACCCACATGCTTCACAAACATTGTCTTTGTGTGGCACCTGCTGAAGCAGTGCAGTGTATAGTAGTTACTCCTCAATATGGACAGGAAACCACAAGCGTTGCAGCCACGCCAGTTCAGCTCTTCTCCTGCCTCCTTCCCACAACGTAGGGCCTTGTGTATGGAAATAACTCAGAAGTCCTGAGCTCAACAGAAGTACTGGACCCTATGGAGACTCAGTCTAAATATACTGGTGCAACTACAGCTGACAGGAACACAGGGCCAGATACTGGGCCAAGCCACCTTAATTTTCCTCCCCCCAAAACAATGACCAGTCCAGTGCAGTTCCAGGTTGCTCTGGTGCCTCCTGCTGCCCTTGCCCTAAGGCTCTGTTCTGGCAGCTGAGGATCACTGGAGTTCAATGACTCCCCCACCATGTTCCTTATAGCACAGCCACCTCACTTCCCCGTCCTTGGGAGGGGGATTGGATAGAGCTGACACTGGCTCTGCACCGCATGGGGACTCCCCAGGCAAGCAGAATCCAGAGCAGGCAGTTAAGCTGGCTCTCCAGCCGCTTTGAGTTGGGGCCAAAGTGTGCATGTGCCAGAATGGTTCTGTCGAACACAGCTAGTTGTAAGTACAGGTCAGACAACCAAACATGTCACACAGTCAGTGTCCCTGCAATGGTTTGCTTGTGGTAGACACACCCTTGGTTGTCATGTTCACTGCTTTGGAGACCAGCACTGAGCACACCATGAAGTGAGCACAGGGCCGGGACAGGAACCTAAAGGAGCCATGTATAGACAAAGAAAGGGGAAGTGAAAGCACCGCCCTCCCTCTCCCTTTGCAGCCTGCCTGAGTGTTTCCATCCCGTCCCACCTTGGGCATTCGGAGTCTGACTTATGAGTGCAACTAACGCTGTGTCACAGAGGGAGCTGTGCAGTTGTTGTCACCAGATCCCAGGACAAAGTTTGCCTCTAAGACTGACTTGTTTCCATGCAGGCTGGGCATAGTTTACAAAGTTCCTTCAAGGGTCCTTCATATGACACCCAGAAAGATTTTCAGGTCAGATTGTATTGAAGATTAAAGCAGGAATACGGCCGGTAAGAAAGGAGCACTCCGGGGACAGCAAGCCCAGTGCTAATAATCCTGGTTTTGTTTATTCCCCTTGGGGGCCGTTGGTGGGTAAGAGGGAAAATAATAATCTCTAGCTCTTACAAGGCACTTTTCAGCAGTAGCTCTAAGTGCTTCACAGCCTTCAATGTATTTTTCCTCCCATCACCCTGGAAGGCCGGCCAGTGCTATTATCCCCATTGTACACAGGGGAAACTGAGTTACAGGGAGACTAAAGGTCTGTCTGTACCAGGAGTGAGCAAACTTTTTGGCTCGATGGCCACATCTGGGTATGGAAATTATATGGCAGGCCATGAATGCTCACAAAATTGGGGTTGGGCTGCAGGAGGGGGTGAGGGCTCTGACGGGGGGTATGGGCTCTCAGGTGGGGCCAGAAATGAGGAGTTCAAGATGTGAGAGAGGACTCTGGGCTGGGGTAAGGGGTTGGGATGTGGGGGGGGGGAGTGAGGGCTCCGGCTGGGGCTGCGGGCTCTGGGTGGGACTAGGGATGAGGGATTTGGGGTGTAGGAGAGTGCTCCACGCTGAGACCAAGGGGTTTGGAGGGTAGGAGGGGGCAGGGCTGGGGCAGGGGGTTGGGGCATGGCAAGTGGTCAGGGGTGCCAGGGGCACTTACCTCAAGCAGCTCCTGGAAGGAGTGGCATGTCCCCTCTCTGGCTCCAATGCGGAGGTGCGTCAAGGCAACTCGGCCCACTGTCCTGTCCGTAGGTGCTGTCCCTGCAGCTCCCATTAACCTCAGTTCCCGGCCAATGAGAACTGTGGGGATGGCGCGGGCAGTGCACAGAGCTCCCTGGCTGCCCCTAAACGTAGGAGCCAGAGGAGGGACGTGCTGCTGCTTCCAGGAGCCTTGGCTCTCACACGCAGAGCAGCCTGCGACCCTGCTCCCTGGCTGGAGCGCAGGAGCAGAGCAAGTCCCAGACCCCACTCCCCAGCGGGAGCTCAAGGGCTGGATTAAACCGGTTGGAGGGCCAGATGAGGCACGCGGGCCATAGTTTGCCCACTCCTGGTCTATACTATAGCTGCTCCAGCTCTGCCCCTGTAGTGTAGACGCTTCCTCTGTCAACGGACAGGCGTTTTCCATAGAAGTAACGCCGTCCACCTCTCCCTGAGGCGGTAGCTAGGTTGACAGAGGAATTCTTCCATCCGTGTAGCTGCATCTACACTGGGGGTTAGGTTGTCTAACTGCGGTGCTCAGGGTGTGAAATTTTTCACTGTCCGGGGCGACGTAGCTGGGTTGATCTAATTTTCAAGTGCAGACCAGGCCTGAGTGATTTGTGCAAGGTCACCCAGGAAATCTGTGGCACAGCTGGGAATTGAACCCTGGTCTCCCACCCCCTGGGTTAGGGCCCTAAGCCCTGGACAGAGGCAGGAAAAGTGAGAGAGGAGGAAGGATAGGGATGGAGAAAGAGAGAGCCTGGCTCAGCTCTCAGTTACAGTGCCATAAATCAAAGGAAATTCCAGTGAAGTCCATGGAGCTGCTCCAAAGTGGGGGAGCGGAATTGTGCCCCAGGCTGGGACTTTCTGATGCAGAGTAGGGGGGACACAGGTGGTTAACCGCTTGAGTTACAGTGTTGAAGGGGAGCGGGGACTGGAGGAACGTGTCATGCTCACTCTGAGCTGTTTGATTTCTGAGGAAGTCGTCCTCGGCTTGGTTTCCTTTCCCTCTCTGTACCATTGAAACAGGAAGCTGGTGAGCTGCAGCTGCTGAGTGTTACTGAGACACACGAACAGCTCTGGCAGCTTCTAAACACTCACTGCTGGATTGTCAATAATGTTTCCCCCAGCTCTGGCAATGGATCGGTGCTGGTACCATGGGAACATTACTCGCTCCAAGGCTGAGGACCTGCTCTCCAAAGTGGGAAAGGATGGCAGCTTCCTAGTGCGGGCCAGTGAGTCGATCTCCTCGGCGTATGCGCTCTGTGTTCTGTAAGTACGTCTCTTACCTTTCGTTTGGCTCCACTGCTCCTGCTCTCTCTGTGTAGGGACTACCCCTACCTCCTCCCCAGCACAGAGACAGCCACCCCACCTACCAGGAAGGTGCGACCTACCAGTGTGGTAGGTTTAACCTGCCCTGGCCACAGAGTGTGATGGAGGGGATTGAAAGAAACCACATTTGTGACAGTTATTGTAGAACAAACCACACTAAAGGAGGGGAGGCTAAAAACCCCTGATCCAAAAGGAGACAAAAATCCAAGGATGTCTCGTGGGTCGATGTGTTCAGAGACGGGGAACCATCCTGTTATCGCTGGTCTGTCTGAATGATCCTCCCACCTGGGTCTTGTTTTCTTTGGAGTTGGGGGGGGGAGGGAACCCTGAGCATGGCGTCCACCAGGCATTCTCTCCCATTTAATTACTCACACCTCAGCGCATGTTTGACACCGCAGGTTGGTCAGTAAATGCCTTGTTCAGCCTGGCAGGTGTACTACAAATGTGCAGGTAGCTCTGCGTGCCAGCACTGGTCCTTCCAGAGGCTGTCTCAGATTCAGCTTGAACAGGGACATGGCCTTACAGAGGATGCAGGGTTCTAAGGATGGTAGAAATGGGGGGAAATATCCCAGTGTCCTTAGCAGCTTTTTCACTCCAAGTCAAAGACTCTTCCTCTGGAATGAAGACTAGGGATTGAATTGGAGAGATCAGTGCCTCTGGTCTTGTTTGATTGAGTGCAGCTGATATGCTTGGTGTCTGGAGAGGTTGAGGCAGAGAGAAAGATCAGATTCAAGTGTTTGAGACTTTTAAAATTTTGTCACAGAGAGCCATCATGCCATAGAATCATAGGGCTAAAAGGGTCCACGAGGATCACCTAGTCTAACCCTCTGCCAAGATGCAGGATTTGTTGGGTATAAACCATCCAAAGATGGTGTCAGCCTAGGAGAAATCAAATTAGCCTCCTAGAACCCCAGGCCTAACAGTCATTTCACTTCACAGCCTCTGGGAACAGACTTTAAAAAAATCTCACCCTGTTTTTCATAGTAACCAAATAATAAGCAGGTTTCTTGCTGCTGCTTCCTCTTTGAAGTACATTAGTCTCGGTTCTAAAAAGAGGTGCTGCTGCTTGAGCTGTGGTCTAACCGTCCACCTCTGAGCTCCAGCCTCTGGGGACAGTACAATACACGACAGAGCATGTGAGTCTCAGAACGAGTGCATGGGGCAGGCTAGTATGTCCTACTACACATATATTGGATGGTGACAGGATGGTGGTGGTGCACAGTGGGGGGAGCATGCATGTATGTGGAGAGGGTGGCATATGGAAGGAAGGGAGTGTTTGTTTGTGTATGGGGAGCAGAGGGAGAATGGGTGAGTGCAGACAGGGAGCATTTACATCCCTGGGATAGGAGGTTGTCTGGATGTAATTTAGAGCTGGTGCCAAAGTCACTTGTTCCTGAACTATAACTTGGAATAAATAGCACAAATTGGCTTCTTCAGGGGCGCTTGCAAGATCCTTTGTATTTGTTTGAACAAACACACACACACACAAACGAAATACTGATTGCAAACACAAGCTGCAAATATTTGCATCAGATTTCCCTCTGAAGTGTTTGCGCAGCCATCTTTGAAAGCCCTTCGTGCAGTTTTGAGAGACGAGGAACCCGGGAAGAGAACCAACATGGTGACCAAAGTTGTCTAAAATGGGGGACAAAAGTCAGGCTCCTCAGAACATATTTAGATGCTTAAATAAGTGGGCTGGGTTTCAGAAGTGCTGAGCACCCAGCAGCTTCCTCTGAAGTCATCGTGAGCTGCTAAGTGCTCAGGACTTCTGGAATTCAGACCACTTGTTATTTAGGTGCCTAAATATACAACTCAGAACCCAACTATAAGCCCCCATTTTTTAAAATCTCAGGCCACGTGACTTCAATAACCAATCATGCAGCACAAAGAGAAAATTAGGAAGAGAGAATGCTTGAAGCAGTAGCCATGGGTGGACAGGTCATAAGCAAATTATAGGCCAAAATGTGTCATGTAACCAATGTGTCGATTACCGGGACAATTTATAAAATCATGTCTGCTGGTGGATAATTCACGAAAAGAATAGGGACTAAACATGCTGAATAAATTGTTCACTGGGAATAGATCTCCCAGCTCAGGTGGTTACAACAAACCATCCTGATATCTCAGTATTGAGGGCAAAGTCCTTCTCATGTTTACTGGAGCTGCTCAGAACATTTTCTACTAACTACGTTTTCATCAAAATATGATGATTGGTCAAAGCCAAGATGTTTTGTGGAGTCATATCAATTTTGATTAAGTTTTCAACAGGAAGGCTTCTGAGCTCCAGGGTGTTCTGGTCTCTTCTGAGCCAAGAGAAAAAGAGAACCAAAAACCCTGACCTTTTGGATACAAAACCAAACATTTCAACACAATTCTGCTTTGCAAAAACATTTGAAAGGTTCTAACATGGAGCAAAAACAAATTTCAGCACTTCAGAAGTTGCCACCAAGCAGACCTGTCGTTCCCCAGCCAGAGCTAATGTTCACCTAGCAGCTCCGTTGAAATTAGAATGGGGACTAGAATAATATTTTATCTTGCTGAGCCAACTAGATTTTCCTGGAGAGAGGTTGCAGGAAAATAATGATTTGAATAAAGACAGAGCGAGGGTGTGTGTGTGTAAGTAATAATGCCTTCCCTTCTTTTATTGCTCTGACAGCTGCAAAATAGAACTTAGAAGACAAATTGTATGATCAGCAAATACACAGGGAATACCCCTCCTCCAGACACTTTCCTCCTTTGTTCTGTAGTCTGATCCTTATGACCCAATTCCCCCATGAAAGGCAAAGACCAGAGTGATTCTCCTTCTTTCAATGTTACTGGAATGCTTAGTTTGCCCATTTATTAACTAGAAATGACTACTGCACTCTTGCACTCAAGGACCTCAACTGGAAATGATTGTCTAAATCATGAACTCAGAAAGGGTTTAACAGCAAGCTGTATCTGAAGCTAGCATTATCCCTCCACTGGGACCTTCTGTCTTGATGTGCTTTTGCTCAAGATGCTGGAAAACATAAACAGTTAGGGAGGGAAGCTGCGGCGGAGGGGAGATGAGACTGTATTTTCCTTGTGTGTCTTCATTAAAAAAAACTTGGCTTTCCTTTAAGATCCTTCTAGGAAAATCACTATTTTAAAGACCAGACCAAGTGGCTCTAATGAATATCTGCAGAATCACAAAGCACCAAGAACTGGATGGCCCAGTATTGTCCTCATCTACTGGGCAATGAAACTGGAATTGTCCGGGGTGTTGGGAGTGATAAAGAGCGGATGTTTTGAGGCGGGAGGGCTTTCATACACTTGAAGGCACTGGAATGTACAGAAGCTCATTTTGGTGCTGAAACCATTTAGAACACAGTGGATGAAGAGGACTTGATCCTTCTGACAAAAGAAAATTCCACTCTTTCCAGAACATGTCTCCAGTTAAAGACGTTTCATGCTGCCACCTCCTTTGGCCTCTTATTGGAGACTAAGCCATGCAGCATATTCTACATGCTGAAATGTCCTTGGGAGGAAGATGTCCCCTCCACTCCGTGAATAACTGAAGAGCTTTGTTGAGCCTTGTCTCCACTGAACATGTACAGAAACACTGCTTCAGCCCAGCCATGGGTACTTCTGTAAATATCTGCAGAGTCAGATGAGGCCTTATTAGCCCACAACATGTAATAAATTAAGGTTGAAGAGGGATTGTTTTGGAGCATTTTGCACCTCTCATAAACATTATGTCCACTGGGTGATGTCCTGTGAATTCACCTTTTAAAGGCATAGGGATAGCTGAGATAGCAAACTGTAGATATTAATTTATTTTCTATCAAGAGAAAGGGACACCTCCTGAATGGAACCCAAATGTTGTCTAAGACAAATGCCCACCCAGAAAGGACTTGGAGGCATCCTGTTACCAGGGAGGTAATACTCCTACATGAGTTTGGAAGCGTCTTCCAAAATCCCTGGGTTCTACTCCTGGGTAGAAGAGTAGTGCTTTGGGTAAGTCACTTCCAGCTCGGTACCTCAGTTTCCCCATCTGTAAAATGGGTATAATGATGCTGCCTTCATTTGTGACTTAGAGTTCTCTGGATGAAAAGCACTCGGTGAGAGCTGGTTATTTGCTTTCCATGTTACCAATGGGTGATCAGCTCAGTGATGGTCCGAGAGAAGGGGAGCAGAGTTGTGATCTCCAATATCTCTCCAGTTTCCAAGGGTACCACATGTGAGCTGTCCACACTAGTATCAGCTGAATTCCTAGAGGGGATGCCTGTCTCACTGTATATCTGTACAGTGCTTAGCAGAACAGGGTCCTGATTGTGGATGGGCCCTATAGCGGCTACCATAATATAACAGTAAAGAGCAAATCTGATTTGCATCAAGGCCTAAGCCACCCTGGAAGAGGAGAGGAAATATGTACTCATTCCCTTTTCCCTCTTTTGCCTTCAGGAGCTGGTGCAGGAGGCAGATGAGGAAACACGTTGGGACACATTTAGCCTCAGGAAATTGCTTTGATGGGTGCCGCATATACCATCAATATGTCCAAGATCAGCAATGCTTGTGGCTTTTTCTAAAAACATTCTTAAGAAATATCTTGAAGAGCATCTTTTTAGGTGAAAAGTGAAAATATCTGGGACCAACTGTGGAGCAGTCATGATGCTTAAGAGCTAAAAGTTTAAGAGCAATGAAGTTATAACAACAAAGCAAGGCAGATAAATGGCGGTGGTTAGCCGATTGTTTGATTCATGGCATTCCCCATTTGTGCATGGCTGAGTCATGAGACTTGTAAGGAGGATTCCTACAGGGAGAGCCACTTTTGCTCTTACCATTCACATATCACCATATAGCCCTTTTTTAGCTTCCCCTGGAGATGTTCCTCTGGTTAAATATCTCCAATATTACTATCACACCCTGTCTCAACAATCTCTGACAGCGGGTGCCTGCCATCTGATTGATGGCCTGATAGTCATTGAGCTGGTTTGTTTATCAGTTTCATAATCTCCACACACACAAATTTTCTCTCATCAGCTACATAAGCAGCGCTGTTCTCATCTCAGCCCCCTTTTGCATATCTGCAGGAGGAAGTGGTGGAAGAGTTCTGCATTGACAGATAAAAACAAAACCAAATCCCGTTCCTAGGGGGGGAGATCCCCAACTGGTGTCAACTGTCATCGCTCCATTGACGTTAAAGGAGCTCTGACAGCTGACATCAGCTGAAGAACTGCCCCTGGCTGGGTTTGGGAGCACAGAAGAGACATGGGTAGGTGCTCGAATACCTCAGATCACTTCACAATCAGCCCTCAGAGCCGTGGCAGGGTGGCGCTGGGCTCCGAAGGGCGTTCCAGCTCTATTCTTGTGCATCTTGTTTAAAAGAACCCAGGTTCAGAGGGAGCTGTGTGGCTAAATCCTGTAGTCAGCATTGAAACTCTCACCCCAATGTATGAGTAACTTGGTGTTATGCTCTGTCTGACTCTAAATGTAAGGCTGTATAACCCCTAAAGAATCGCTCGCTCACTCTCAATGTGATTCTAGATTCTAGGAGTAGAAAAGCCTAGTTTGAATAAACATATAAACCAAATCACAAAGGAGACAAGTACATTGGAATGCATCAGCCAGCCCTTCTCTTTGGGAAGGCTGACCACTGACCACCTTTACTGACTCTCTGGGGATGGGCTGCAAACCTTATCTGTTTTGCCCCAGGGATGCTAATCTGGGATTGAGATTAGTTTTTGGAGGGGAAACGGGGTTGAACTGTGTCCTTTGTTGGCACAGAGCCAATTTGTGGAGTGTGTTTTAACTCAGTGTGGGGCAAGCACCGGGAGCTGTTGGATCATATCTGTAACCACTGGACAGTAAAGAAGCATGTATTCCGCCATTGTGCTGGGAGCAGCCCCCGCCCCGGCATTATGTGAGCTCAGCAAAATTCAGCAGCCATCAAGGAAGGCTGCACATTCTGCACGGCTCTGCCATCAGGTTGGACTTCCAGCTCTTGACAAGTTGTTGATGTGTCCCTCGCCTGACAAAGACTGACACCCCCTTTAGACCACAGAGGGGGCAGAGTCAGGGCAAGTCTAATTTGATTTACTGTGCACCCTGGGGAGGTGGTAAAAGACTGTTCTACTTGCACTAAAATGAGTTTACTTTCACTTCACACCTATTGTCATTTCAATGCAGGTGTCTGTATGGACTCTTACTTCAGAATAAAATCATCCTATTGCAATTCAATTTAAAATAGTTATTTAGTTATCTTGGTACAAGTTTATGTGTGGACCAACCCTTTGATTACTCATTCAACTCTGAAATTGGCCTAGTGTCTGGGATTTCTGCCTTTTCGTTCCTTTCTGACATGCCCACTCTTCTGGAAGCCAGAACTAGGTGCTGTTTTCTTTTTTCTGGCCAGCAGGGGAGTTGAACAACTCACTCTGAAGATGAGTCCATCATCACTTTCTGATGTGACATCTTCAATGTGATGAAGTGCCCACAAGCTGAAGCACTGTAGGATTTTGTTAATTAGTATGTCCCCAGGAAATGAAGAGATATTTGAAACCCTTGTGCAAAGTAATGCACATTGGAAAGCATAATCCCAACAATACATATAAAATGATTTCAAGTATCAGAGGGGTAGCCATGTTAGTCTGGACCTGCAAGAGCGACAAAGACTATGGCACCTTATAGACTAACAGACGTATTGGAGCATAAGCTTTTGTGGGCTAATACCCACTTCGTCTAATTGTTGCAAAAACTGCTTTACCTTTGGAGCCCAATCCCAATATACTCACAAAGGACAGGCATTTACTCAGATGATTTCTGAAAAACAAGATTTATTGCAGCAATAGGACTCAGAGGGGTTATTACCCAAACAACTGGCTCAGCTCCATGCAAGGCTGAGGCCTTTTTTATACTCAGGTGTGAATAAGAGAGGGGGGCTTTCAATACACTTACACAGGTGAGAACACTTAATGGCTATCACATCCATTGTTCGGTATTAATCCATGCCATTTACATGTCTGGTAAACAGGAGGTCCAGGACCCTTAGGGGTACTCAGACACAATGACTCGTGCACAGCTGTGGCAGGGTAAACATGAGTTTAAGATGCATGCCAGGCTAGAGGTTGAGAGTTCATATACAGGGAGTGAAAGTACAGTTTGAGACAGTTTTTAAAATCATACTACACAACATTCATAATACAGTTGTTTCTAAATTGCGTTATTCCAACAAGATGAATGCAGTGGAAATGTCCAGAGGCAGGTTATAAATATCCAGGAAAGAATCAGGCTAGATATAACGAGGTTAGTTCAATTAGGGAGGATGAGATCCTCTTCTAGCAGTTGATCTGGAGGTGTGAACACCAAGAGAGGAGAAAGTGTTCTACAGGTTTTTGTAGCTTTGTGTCCATTTATCCTTTTACGTAGGGACTGTCCAGTTTGGCCGATATACATAGCAGAGGGCCATTGCTGGCACATGATGGCATATATTACATTGGTAGACATGCAGTTGAATGAACTGGTGATGATGTGGCTGATCTGGTTAGGTCCTGTGATGGTGTCGCAGGTGCACATAGGTGGGCAGAGTTGACAGCAAGGTTTGTTGCATGGATTGGTTCCTGAGTTGGAGTTACTATGGTGTGGTGTGTAGCTGCCGGTGAGAATATGCTTGAGGTTGGTGGGTTGTATGTGGGCGAGGACTGGCCTGACTCCCAAGGCCTGTGAAAGTGGGGGATCGTTATCCAGAATGGCTTGTAGAACACTGATGATGTGTAGGAGAGGTTTTAGCTGATGACTGTAGGTGATGGCCAGTGGTGTTCTGTTGGTTTCTTTCTTGGGCTTGTCTCGCAGCAGGAGGCTTCTGGGTACACGTCTGGCTCTGTTGATCTGTTTCTTTATTTCCTAGTGTGGGTATTGTAGTTTTGAGAATGCTTGGTGAAGATCTTGTAGGTGTTGGTCTCTGTCTGAGGGGTTGGAGCAAATGCGGTTGTACCTAAGCGCTTGGCTGTAGACAGTGGATTGTGTGGTATGTCCAGGATGGAAGCTGGAGGCATGAAGGTAGGCATAGCAGTCGGTGGGTTTTCGGTATAGGGTGGTGTTAATGTGACTCACTTATTTGCACTATGGTGTCTAGGAAGCGGACTTCCCGTGTAGACTGGTTCAGTCTGAGGTTGATGGTGGGGTGGAAGCTGTTGAAATTGTAATGGAATGGATCTCTCGATTATTGCCCTGTTCTGTTTATTCCCTCTTAAACAACTGGTACTGGCCACTGTCAGAAGACAGGATACTGGGCTTAATGGACCATTGGACAGACCCAGTATGGCCATTCTTATGTTCTTATTAAGTCATCAGTCTATGTCAGGGTCCTCCATTCAATTTCTGTTGTTATGGAATGATGCTATCGTAAGATTCCCCTGTTGATATGTTCTAACAGACTCTCCTCCAATCTGTTCCAGGTTCCGGAATTGTGTTTATACCTACAGGATTCTACCCAATAAAGAAAATAAGCTAATTGTCCAGGTAAGCCATACTTGAATACAGACACCATACCACAAAAATGTATATGGCTTAGGACTTTAGTGCACAGCCATCCAGCATGCAAATCTACAGCCCCATGTATCTAAGCCTATCTCCATGCCCTGCTGCACCTTTTGTACATATCCCATCTCCACTGTTCTTCCCAGTTTATTTCTTGTGAACTATAAACACTCATCCATGAATTAGCAGTTTACTTGAACATTTGCAGCAATCTTCTTTGTGTTCAGAATGAGGGCTGCATATCTGGGGAGGAGACATTGTGTTATTTATACACAGGAGAGATCTAATTCTGGCTTTGAGTGCTTTGTGCAGCCTTACCCCCGGAAATGCTGTTGCACCCCCATAATTCCACACACACTTCAAGACAGTGAACAAGAGCATGAAAAATATATATTTATGCCACCCAGCCTTGAAATAACATGCACAGGAAACTAAAACCACACCCACCATCCCACGCACAATTAAACCTCCAGGGAAGGTTTCCCTGTCAGATAAGTGCAACCCCGAGCTCCAGATTCATGTTTAATAAGTATTAGTTTGGTGGCTTGATTTCTGTCTACACAAGGACATGCAGGAAAGTAAATCTGAATTAACTAAAGGTATACATTTAAAGTGGATTAGTTAAACTGCTAACCCAGCTTCCCATAAATGCCATGGTGCCCACTAAAATCTGTGTGAGGTTTTATTTTTGGAAAATTGTAAAATGAGCTGTCGGTGTCCATGGTTGATGTACTGGTTGCTCTTTGTGTATGAACAAACATAACTTTGCCTTTATGTTAGCAGAGCTGTCTGGGGCAGAGACAGATTAGGGCTCTTTGTTGCTCTTGGCTAAAACTAAAAATATTTCCCTGGCCCCCTCTAAGGGCAGGAGAGATATAGATATAGATGTCAAATTCCCTCTACCCTCTCTTGCCTGCCATATCTGGAGCCAAATAACATCTGCGAATGCCTTGTACAGAAGCTCCTAGAGTCAGAGAGTATTCAGGGTGTCCTATGCAGGGCCGGCGACAGGGGGGTACTACGGGTACAGCTGTACCAGGCCCTGGACTTAAGGGGGGCCCCCTTAAGTCCAGGGCCCGGTACACAGCTGTACCCGTAGTCGTCCCCCCTTGTCACCGGGCCTGTCAGAGGAGCGATTGGAGAGCGAGCGCCGCTCCGCGGGGGCGGGGGCCAGCGAGCGGGGCTGGGGAGACCCGGGGCCGGGAGCCAATGGCAGCCCAGCGGGGGGAGGCGGGGCAGCCGCAGAGCGCCGAGCCCACCGGAGCCGGCAGCCGGGAGCGACGCTGCGGTCGCCGCTGGGTCGCACCCTCACCCCAGGTATGTCTGGTAGCCGGCGGGGAGGCCAGGCTGAGTGGGCAGGGAGGGGGGCAGGAGACTAGGCTGGATGGGGTGGGCAAGGCGTGGGTGCGGGAGGGAAGGAGGTTTGGGTGGGGGGGGGAGGCTGAGCTGGGCGGGTCAGGCATGGGGGCAGGAGGCTAGGTTGGGAGTGGGAGTGGGAGGAGGTTAGGTTCGGTGGGATGGGCCGGGCCAGGCAGGGGTGGGGGAGGGAAGGCGGTTAGACATGGGGGGAGGCTGGGCGGGGGTAAAGGAAGATCACCCCCAACAGCGGGGTGGGCCAGGCAGGGATGGGTGGGGAGGGGAAGAGGTTAGGCTGGGGGAGGAGATTAGGTTGGGTGGGCCGGGTCAGGCAGGGGGGGAAGGAGAATAGGCTGGGGGGGGCAAACGATCAGAGTAGGGGGCCCCCAAACGATCAGAGTAGGGGGCCCCAAAATTTCTGTCGCCGGCCCTGGTCCTATGAGGTACATGGCCAAGCCACATCAAACAGAAAGTGAAATTTTTTAAAAAAATCATGAGCTTCTCTTCCTTCCTCTCTTGAGACTGCTGTTGTGTGTGTGTCATTTTCTGGTCTCCTAGGCCTCATTGTTTTGGGAGACCCAGAGCCACATCCTGCAGATGACAGTGTATTTCAGCACCCTGCCTCCCCTTCCCCATTTAAAAAGAAGGCTGTTTTACAGCACATAAAGCTCTTTACATTTTTATCTTGCTTGGGAAGGTGTTGTGAAGCTTAATTAATGTCTGCATAGTGATTTGATTATATAAAACTCTACCGAAATATCAGGTATTAGTATGCAATCTGGAGTGCACCAGGAAGGTTAGTGTTGTTGCAAAAACTGCTTTTACCTTTGGAGCTTTTAATCCCAATATCTCCCAAAGGACAGGCGTGACGCAGTAGGTTTCTGGAAAACAAAATTTATTGCAAGCAATAGGAGTCAGAGGGGTTAATACCCAACAACTGGCTCAGCTCCATGCAGGCTGAGGCCTTTCTTATACTCAGGTGTGAATAAGGGAGGGGGGCTTTCAATACACTTACACAGGTGATAACACTTAATGGCTATCACATCCATTGTTCAGTATTAATCTATGCCATTTACATGTCTGGTAAACAGGAGGCCAGGATCCTTAGGGGTACTCAGACACTATGACGCCTTGCCCAGCTGTGGCAGGGCAAACACGAGTTTAAGATGCATGCAGAACAGGGGTCAGGAGTGCATACATAAGGATGAGACTATGTTCTAAGGCTGTTTTTAAAATCATACTACACAACATTCATAATACAGTTGCTTCTAAATTGCGTTATTCCAACAATCCCTCCTCTTTAAAAGATAATTTCTTTTGTATTTTAAAAGCAAATTATTTTTAGTTTTTAAATTATGCACCTATTCAGTTTAGGCACACCCAGTATTGGGGTGTTGAGGTAGATATTATTTGCAAAGACATAGCATTTCTCATTCATGAGAGCATATATTCTTCCTTGGGCAGCTAACATGTTTCAGGCCATTTTGACTTGCCCACTTGTTTCAGGATAGACTCTCACTGAGATTAACTGCTTGGTTTGTCTTTTAAACAAACATTCTGAACATTGAAGCTTGGGAGCAAATTTGAGTTAAGCGAAGTATGAACCCGTCTAGTTGGAGGGCAATACATAATAGACTGTAGCTTTACATACTTAATATCATGTTCCAATAAGTGCTAATTTACTGGTGGAAGCTTTATTTTTATCCAACCAGGAGTTACTTGTTACAAAATACTAAGTTTGGTCCCATTTTAGATTATGCTGGACCAGATCTCTATTTTGGTAGCAATCAAGTCATGTTAACAGTAATCAGAGGGATAGGTACACAGAGGAGTTTCCATCCTGCATCTACTAAGAACTAAGTACACACTTAACAATCACTTCTATTTTTCAAAATACAGGTTTTGACTTTCTGGAAATATCTAATAAAAACATTATACTCATGAAATAAATCTTGCTTAATCTAAAACAAGATTAATAACTTAAAATTGATTAATACTTCAATTTGATAAACATTATTAAGTCCTTTTGAATTTTATCTTCAGGCTGAGACCCGGCACGGCCTTCGCTAGCCACTTTTCTTCAGGGTTCTTCATCGTCCCCTCTCCAGTTGCTAGGGCTTGGGTTTGCCCCGCTGTCGTCTAATTCTCATCCTGGTCCGTCGAGGGTGGAGGCCTCAGCTGCCTCGTTGTCATCTGGGAAAAGGGCATGCTTACATCAGGCGTGGTGAATTCAGGCTTCCTTTTCTGCCACCTTGATGATAGTTGGGGTGGCCAAGGCACCTGGTATGGTCCTTTTCACAGGGGCTGGAGCAGAACTTCCTTGTAGGCTTTAACAAAGACTCAAGAACCAGGTTCTATCGGGTGTGCTTTTACATTTAAAAGCAGTCTCATATCTGTGGAGAGAGTTAGCCTGTCTCTGGAGCTGTAAAACAAAAGAAGTTAGTCCTGCTTTTTCAAGCACCAAATCAGCAGTCATGTAATATTTGACTAGGTAAACTGAGGAAGGCCTGCCAAAAAGTAGTTCAAAAGGTGACAACTTGACTTCTAGGAGTGTCATGGAGATTGTGCAGCACAAGGAGTAATGCATTTATCCAGTTAAGACCAGTGTCTTTGCATATTTGTCTTTTTAACCTGGCCATTAGATTGCAGGTGCCAAGGTGTGTGGCACTTCTACTGAACTCTCAAGGCACTCATAATTTGCTGAAAAGCTGTTTCTGTAAAATGAGACCCACGGTTTAAGTCTGTCATCTTGGGTACCAATACCTAGGGATAAAATCATTTGAGAGACATTTGTCCACAGTCTAAGCATTTGCTCTTTTGGTAGGAAATGCTATACACAGGATGGCAGTTCAGAAAAGTTAATTTGAGGCTTCTTAAAAAGAAAGACAGCTCAGGGCCAGGTTCTGGATGGACTTTGACTCCTCCTGATTGAATTGCTGATATGACAAGCAAATCCTTTTACAATGTAAAACATGGGTCCAGACAGTTAATCAGTCTTTAGTATTTCACAAAAACAATGGTAATGGACAGTCCCAAGGTGTTGCTGTTCAGGATCTTTAGGTAATGTATTCTTTACCTGTGAGTGAGAAAAAAGTCTAACACATTTCATTAATACTTGGCAGTGTTACAAACTTTACAACTGAGTGAGCATTTTAGACCTCCCTCTCTCTCTCACACACACACATACACACCTTTCTTTATCTTACATTGTTTTTATACAGTACTTCAGTTTTACATACAGTTTTATAATAAAAATAACTGAATTACAGAGCTTTGGAGTAACAGAACAGGACAAGCATACCAACTGTTGAGGCCACTTGGTACCTCTGGTGTCTAATAGCTTTCCTTCTCTCCCTCGCCCTCTGGCTAGAAATCTGGGGGTAGCCAGAAGAATTCCATGTGTAATTTGAGGAGTGAGTTAACTTGTCATGTTAATGCTTCCAAAGTCTATGGGTATTTAATTTCAATTGAAAATTATTGTTCACATTGTTCTTAGCTAGTGAAATTATAACAAGTATATTTAAACCTAAACATTGTAAAAACAATTTTATATTACAAATTGAATAAACAAATATCTATATTTCAATTCTGAAGTATATTGCTTTATGTACAATTTATCACAAACACAGTTTTGGCCACTTAGACAAACAAGACATAGAACATAAAATACAATTCTTATTGTGCCAGTAAGTGCAAAGTTTGTCAGCTGTCATCAGCTTTCTTTGATTTTTCTGAAAGACTAAAAACCAACCAACTAAACAGACAAACATATCTCCACCCTTTCTAAGGGAATTAGTTATTATTTAAAATATATATATATTTACACTTAACAAATTCAACCAAACCATCTATTGCCACATACTTGCAAGCTAATAATCTCTGTGCTTGGATTAGTTATCATAAGGATTTATTTACAGACATTTTAGACACTAAAACATTTTCTTGTTTTTACTAAAATTATTTCTTTTATTTGTTTTCTAGGCAAACCAGGTTTCAGTTACTTTTTATCAATTAGGTAATTTACATGAAAACAGATGTTTTCTGGCTTGCTTTTTGGATTCAAAGCTAGTTATTTCTACTAGAATTTTTACTTTTAACTTTTGCCTTTGAAACACAGTGATTTGAAACACCACTACTGTAGGTAACAAAGCCTGTGGCACCTTAAAGACTAACTATAAAGTTTTGAAGCATAAGTTTTCCTGGGTACTTGGAGGTCAATGGGGCCCTGAGACAGACATTAGCAAGTAATTTGCATTTTCACAGAATAAAACTTTTGGGGCTAGGTTTACAAGAGATACTATTTATTTTTACTAACAAGCTAGTTTTAAAGTTTCATTGTCTTTCTTTACCCAGAGACCACAAGTTACATTCAAAGTGTCTAGAGATGAGGGTATACCACTTACGATACTAACTGCACAGCTGTCCTGCTCTGAAGATACATCTACCCAGTTATCTTTTGGGCCTGAGACACAGACTGTCTACCTGCAGAATCAGCATGGGGACATTCCTCCCTGAACAATCTTGTTTCCCTATCACTGGTGAAACACAGCCACTTGGATATAGGGATGTTCCAATTCCTTCTCAAAGCTATCTCCACTCAAATCACTTTCACACTTTTTAACTGCAGCAGACTGCTTACATATTTTTCCTTCAGGAACTTCTTTAAGAAACAATTCACTACTTACAAATCCCGTTTTTACCTCCTTCACCTAGGGCTTGCTCCCAAGGAATACTTTCCTGAGCAATCAAATTCTTTACTCACACTTTATGATCATCCTTTTCCTATCAGGCGGATTTTTACAAAATCCCCTTTCAGGCAAATTCACAGACTTACTGAACAAGAGGTTAGAGTTATCCTGCTTTCCTTTGCCAGATACCAGTTTAGGAATTGCTTCCTTCCTGGTACAAGTTGTTAATCTTGTTAGTAGGTAACACAACCAAATCACTTTTCTGAGCATTAGCTGAATTCAAAACCAACTCTGACACACTACACTATTCTCACCCATCACAGACTGACAGACACCTTCTAGGAGATTTAAAAACACATTCTTCTTTCACTAGACACACAGCTTGGGATTTTGCTTTCTTTGTCCCAGCACACAGACAACTGCTTGGAGACTGAGGTAGCTTTCTCCATAAGCAGGTTAATACTTCTGACAGACACAGGCACACTTTTTACACTCCTCCACACAGGACACAGGTAAGGCATAGGGACCCCTTTTTCTCACTATCCTTACCAGGCACATCTTAGGTTTATTTTTACAAGCTGTACCAGCTAAAACTATTTAATATAGGGGAACTGGGTTTAATGTTGATTTCTAATTACCATCTTATGAACCCTGATTGTAAGGGTGACATTAAAGGACCTGGAATCAGGCCAACCAAGATCAAATGTGGTCCATTTTGACTGACAAAACTTAATTAAATCATTCTCAGTTATCTTCATACCATAATCACTCTCAAATTTACCAAAGTTACGTAACATACAACCAAAGGGAAAGGCGGAATCTTCCACTCGGGAGCGACCCGATCTCATTGTTATACCAAATGATTCACAAGGAATCTACAAACGGCAAATTAATACAAAAGTACTAAAATCACCAACCAAATTAACAATGGGAGTAATGGAGATACTTACACCGCTCTGTTTCCCAGGCGCCTACCAAACTCCAGAAACCTCTGGTCTTGCCTGATTTGTAGGGACTCACGCTTTAACGTTCCGGGTATCACTGCAGACCGGGTCGAGAGTTAGGACAGGCAAAAATGGCCTGGTGTACACTTTCCCTCCTCTGGTCGGTCTGTTGTGATCACGGAGTCGTCCAAAGGGGTCCCATCTGGAGGTGCCAGAATTGTTGCAAAAACTGCTTTTACCTTTGGAGCTTTTAATCCCAATATCTCCCAAAGGACAGGCGTGACGCAGTAGGTTTCTGGAAAACAAAATTTATTGCAAGCAATAGGAGTCAGAGGGGTTAATACCCAACAACTGGCTCAGCTCCATGCAGGCTGAGGCCTTTCTTATACTCAGGTGTGAATAAGGGAGGGGGGCTTTCAATACACTTACACAGGTGATAACACTTAATGGCTATCACATCCATTGTTCAGTATTAATCTATGCCATTTACATGTCTGGTAAACAGGAGGCCAGGATCCTTAGGGGTACTCAGACACTATGACGCCTTGCCCAGCTGTGGCAGGGCAAACACGAGTTTAAGATGCATGCAGAACAGGGGTCAGGAGTGCATACATAAGGATGAGACTATGTTCTAAGGCTGTTTTTAAAATCATACTACACAACATTCATAATACAGTTGCTTCTAAATTGCGTTATTCCAACAGTGTTGCTGGGAGATACTATTTAATGACAAGATCAGATATAGTAAGTAGCCTTGTCATTGTAAGCCAGATGGCTGCAGTTGGCTCTTGCCCTCTTTGGGTGAACGTAACACAAACTATAAAGTTAGCATTGCTTCAGTGGCTGAAAGATCTCATTTGTACTCAGTGCCTAATAGTAAGGGTTGGCTGGGTCAGGCCCTTACTTTGTACCACTGTATCTGAGAGGAGTTGGTCTCAGTTTAGTTCCTACTGGATGAGTGTCAACATCACAAAAACTGTTGTTGCAGTTGGTACTCGTGTTCTGGAGAGAGGCCAAGGATCGAAAAGGCATGGAGACTGAACTATGAGCTCATTGCTAAAGGGGCTCCCTCAAGAATAGGACTGGACCTTGCATTGCCATTCCCCCTGTCATGTGACAATGGTGAAGTATCACAGAAAAAGTTGAATCCATCTAATACTGAATGAGGAACTCTGTTAGAATAACTAGGGAAACACGATTATTCCTAATGCTGCTCTCTCATGGGAGTTTCTAAGAGTGAGGCTGTGTTTGGTGTGTGCTGTGTGCACTAGCTGGGTTTCTGATAATCTGGGTTTGTTTTTGTTTTATTATTTGCAATTCCTTTGTTTTAGGAGTGTTGTCCCCACCCCCTTTTTCCTTGGTGGTATGTGTGTGGGGGTTCTCCATGGGGTCCACTTCAGATAGGTTTAGTGGTTTGACTAGTGGAGGTCGGTGTGCTTGCTGTCTCCTGCACCCTGGAGGACGTCTTGCTGAGTTTAGGTGAGATTATTGGCCGTGCTAATATAAAATCTGCCGCTTAAGCAAGTAAAACTATAGTAGTCTTCTTAACCCAGGAGTGGTTTGTGAATAATTTGGGACAGGAAGAACTCTGGGTCAAGGAGCCTTTTGTTCCCTTGTTTACTCCTGCTACTAAAGTAGCTTTTCCAATGCTCACCCTCTTCCTTCTCGGTGACCCTAGTGTCTGATCTCTCCCATCATGGGAAGATAGTTTCTGCTGTCAGGATGATTCTGTTGGGCTGTAAGAACCCAAGTGGGAGCCATGTTATGTCATTCCAGCGCCAGGTTTATGTGGTTCTAAATAGCCCTGAACAGCCCTTGAACCTGATGTTAAAGCATCACATAGATGGGGCAGATTATAGAGTGTTTTCTACTTCTGAGAATATGAAATGTTTCCTGTGTGGAGACCCTGGTCATTTGAGGGGTTTCTGCCCATATACTGCTGGCTCAGTGGCCCCTGGTAAGAATTTGGGACCCCAGCATAGTGGGGAGGGGGTTGAGACATCAAGGGATGTAAGGGCTCTTGGCTGAAAGCTACTCCCAACTTCATCTCAGGGGATAGACTGGATCACTTTTATACCATGAATGTTTGTTCAGTCTTCTACATCTCTCTCTTACTTGGCCGATCATCATTCTGTCTCTGTCAGTGCATCTCTCTCTCTCTCTCTTCCTGTCTGTGCTTCCCATTGGCACTTTCATCCCATATTATTACAGGACTTGAATTGTGTTTTGGGAGCATTGCCAGCAGCACAACCCCCTGCCTGAGTCCCTGAGACAGCAGTGGGGTGTTTGGAAGGTCCAGATTAAACTGTTCTGCTAGCAGCGTACTCAGGCTTCCACGTGGTCTTTGCGTCAGTCCATGAGTGCCCTGGAATGAGACATCTTGGGCCTTTATGGCAATCTTGATGGGAGTAACCC
This sequence comes from Sternotherus odoratus, assembly GCA_032164245.1. Classification (NCBI taxonomy): domain Eukaryota; kingdom Metazoa; phylum Chordata; order Testudines; family Kinosternidae; genus Sternotherus; species Sternotherus odoratus. The sequence goes on along the minus strand of JAVMKO010000009.1, from coordinate 39,277,701 downwards.
AGTGCAAATTCACCAAACCTTAACTGAGAAGTACTGGCTCCTGAGATGCTTGTTGAAAGAGAAGGTGCAATGAGCCCTTGTTCAGGCCTGTTCTGTGCCAGGGGTGCCGGATGCTTTCCCAGTTCACCTATCTGATGATATCTCAGTTTTCATAACATCTGACAGGGCCGTGCAGACGCTTTGCGCTCGTTAACAAGTATA